>OX326960.1:31525628-32824961 GCA_946800325.1 Luzula sylvatica | reverse complement strand
AAATTAACTAATAGTTAGATGCTAAATAAAATTCAAAATATTTAATTAGCAATGAGAATGATGACCGTAAAACTTTCACCGAGACATTAGAAGAAACCAATTAACCAAATATGATTTTTGCTAGATACTTTACCATATTCCGATATGAAATATTATGTGGACTATAAGAGAATTGTCGTCTTAATGTAACAAAATAATGTATTAAATTTGAATTTATTGTTATATAATGCAAATTTCATATTAAAAAAATTGATTTTTTTTAAAACGAACCTGTGTACAAGTGGCGGATTACACTCGTGATGCAAAAAACAGAGCGCCTCGACAATACCAGTCGCGATTTTCAATCTCGTTATCCAATCCAAAGAAGGCAAACCTTCCAATTCATTTTCATCATTAGTTTCCTTTTTATGCAACGCGCCAGTTAAATCCCCTTTATTCATGAACTTATACACCAAATATTCCTCGTTCAAATCCTCACTGACGCAATGCCCCAAAAACGGCACGAATCTCGGGTGGGGGTATTTCGCAAGAAAATCCACTTCCCCTAAATGCCCCTCCTTTTTCGGAACATTGGCATCGGCCCGTTTGACCCGTTTCACCGCAACTTGGACTCCTTGTAAAAGTCCGTGATATACATCCCCGTTGTGTCCTCTTTTCAGACACTTCTCATCGGCGAATGCTGAGGTGGCGATTGCTAATTGGTCTGAGAGGAGAGAATCGGATAAGGATGGTGGGTTTTTCATTGGAGAGGTCATTCCATGTGAAACTGGAGAGGATTGTACAGCATGTACACTCGTCACGCTGCTAGCCCTTCTACTAATGGGTCGGGTTCGCGTTGCTTTTCTTCTGATTATACATATTAATATAAAAGTACACACGATTAATATTATAAATGCAATTCCTCCAAATACGCCTATGTATATATATTTCGGTTTAATTTTCTTTTTCGATTTTACTTTGGCACCGAATGAATGTGTTACTGGCGAAGGAGGAATACCAGGGGCGGAGGCTGGGGGTAAAATCGTAATTTGGTCATATTTTAGACCTCTTTGTTTGTAGAAATCTTCACAAACCGATATATTTCTCTGATTAGGCATATTCTCGAAACAATTTGTTGAAATCTGAGTGCTTGAATTTCCATTTTCACTGAGATTCGAAGACCCTTCGAAATAATTATTCGATATATCCCAAATATTGAAGCTTTTCAAAAATAATCCAAATTTTGAAGAAATTGGGCCGTAATACAAATTGTTTGATAAGTTGAAGAAAAGATGAGAAAAGATACTATGAATTGGTGATAAATCAGGTGCTTGACCAGTCAATTGATTCGAAGATAAATCGAGATATTTCAATTCAGTAAGATTCCATATTGAATTGGGTATACTCCCCGATAATTTGTTGAAACCCAAATCAAGAAAACCAAGAGAAGTGATGTTACCTAACTGTACCGGTATCGTACCGGTGAGATCATTATGCGAAAGAATTAAACTTTGCAAGTTAGTGAGAAGACCAAGCCCTGCAGGTACAGAACCATTAACACCTGTAAACCCTAGATCAAGAATCTTCAAACCCGACCCAAAGCTGGTGCCGAACCAAACGGGTATAGAACCCGGTAAATAAAATCCAGAAGCATTAAACGTCGCCAAAAGAGAAAGATTCTGCAAACCATCTACAGAGAACTGAGGTCTTAGCTTGCCGAGACGGGTCCGGCGAAGACCCGATATGGAAATGGACGTGACCCGACCCGATAAGCAAATGATTCCAGTCCAGGTGGTACAAGGATCGGATTTTAATGGCCAGTTACGGGCCCGGATTGAGAGAGATGAACGAAGACTGTACAAGGCGAAGAACTCTGTTGAGTTCGTGAGATTTTGGGCGTTGATCGCAGAAAATAAAAGAGAGAGAGAAAAGAGAAATAGAGAAACCCAACAGAGATTCATGTGAAACGAGGGTTATGCTTCCGTCGTTTATGCATCTAGAAGCAAAGAGAGAGAGGTTTTTTTTGGAACGGGAGAAAGAGTTTAATGAAGAGAGAGAGAGAGAGAGAGAGAGAGGAGAGAGGTGAGAGGAGGAAGAAGAGGTTGACTAATGGTTAATGGGAACAGCTAGAAAGGCGGGAAATGAGTGGAATTAATAGATTATTAATGGGTAATTAAGTAAATCTTTTATTGGTTCACTCATTCAACTATGCAAATGACATGATTCATGAATGGAGTTTTGAGGCATGATCAAAGTCCCCAAATAGTCTCCATTATGTAATGTTATTGAATGCTTAAGATAGACTTCATTTGCCAAAAGATAATTTTATTCATTTAAAATTAAATGTTTGTATAAAGATTTTTGTACTCAATAAATTTATAAAATTAATTTATCCATAATAAATATCATATATGAAAATTACAAAATTACAAAAAAAAACTAGTGTTCAAGTTCAATATTCATTTTGTAGATATAAATGAATATTCTTGAAAGAATAAATAAATCGATTCTAAGAATATTGAAATAAGTGAAAACAGATTATAATCCATACATAATTTATAAAGAACAAAAATTAATCTAAATCTCTTTAACAAAAGAACATGTCTTTAATGTTTGAACTTACCGTCAATTATTTGTTTTAATTAATATATTATTAATATGCACATAAATTAACATCATATATTTATTGTGCCGGGATGTCCCGAACATGTGGGTTTAGTCAGTTAAATCCTCGTGAAATTTGTAAATGTAAATTATCACCATATTATTTCAATATAGTTTGAAACTCTATAATTTATTATTTATAAAATTATTTGAAAGAGGGGTGTTTAAAGTCCTCGTGAAATTTCCTCAAAAATATATATTATTCCAATATATACTTTTAAATAACTAACAACGTATCAAGATTATGAGACTAAATCTAATGTAAATGTAAATTTGTCCGAAATGCATGAAGAATTACGAAAATAAATATAATATATGTATATTTATCTAAAAATATATCATCATATTATTTTACTATTGAGCCAATCTTAATCAAGTTTAATAGAAGCTCTTAATCAAATATTAAATTATGTGATCATATTAGGAAAAATACTAAAATTAATCTGATTGAAATTATTTCTCATACACAGTATATTAATATAGTATATTAATATGTGATCATATTCGAATTAAGTAAGAACAAATTATTTAACATATTGGTACAAAAAAGGGACAAAATTCAGAGAGCTATAACAGCCAATGACAATGTTTAAAGAAATAACAAAAAACTCGTGTAAACTCACATGTGGGGGATTCATGTGCAAAAGTCAGGGTATATTAGTATATACAATATATATTGTGGAAAATCAAACTCATCTGAATTGAGCAATAAATGAACGAAATCTAACTGATCAAAATTAATCAGAACCATTATTAATTAAAAAAAATCTAATTTATTTTATCTGAACCAAATTAAATGAAAAAACTTAAGTGGAGAACAAAGTTTCGTGCAGGAGAGGGTCTAGTCGTTTTCCTTTGGTGGAAAAAAAATAGATTTTTTTTTATTGATGCCAATGGCTACTTTCACGAGTCTTTATGATATGATGTTATGATTATGATTGAGAACAAAGATTCATGAAACGTGGAAATTATATCAGTTCATCAAATTATTCAGTCCTAAACCTAATCATGGACAAAATATATATCAATTTGTGTAATTACCTAATATTAATAGGTAAACCTAATCAGTGAATTTTTAATTTCGAATTTTTAATTTTGAATTTTTGCAATGATGTAGAATTGAATGAGATGCTGATTGTTCGTCAAATTGCAATCAAAATTAGAGAAATAATAGAATGGAATAGGGGAATGGATACAAATTAGTTAGATAGATGCTTAATTGATTGACGCCGCCAGTTTGTTGTCATGTCGCCACCTCGTTTACTTTGAAATGTTCAAAACAAAAACCAAAACGAAACAAAGACTAGATACTAAATCACAAAAAAGGATAGTAATTGAATTATGCAACAAAAGAAGAACTTTATGGGAGTAGATAATGTGGGAATTTTTTGTGGCACCAACGCACTTTTTATCTTCGATTTTTCATTTTTTCTTTTTTTTCTTGAAGTCACGTATAGAAAATGTATATGTTTGGATAAATAGTGTATATTTGGATTAATAATTAAATTCTATAGAGCTTATTTTGTACTTATTTTTTTGTACTAAAGAACTTTATTGTTATAACATAATTTTGATATAACAATACCATTTACTGTTTTTTTCACTATCTACAATAATTTACAATTAGTAATTTTTTTCAATAATTTTGTACACGCGGCGATGCACGTCTTCCAACCTAGTTAATAATTAGTTATCAAAACAACAAGAACAACAACAAAAACAGCACTCTAAAAACCATAATTCTCGGCCCTCACAAAAATAAAATTCTCGCAAAAAAAAACTATAATTCTCAACTTGTATCCTTTAGCAGTCGGTATTCTATTCGGCAACGCGCACTCATTTCCATTAAATAAAAAAATCTTGAAATTCATCTCTTCTCGCTATATTGATAGGCGATGTATGCTTCTCGGTAAACGAAACGACGGGTTGTTGCTTTTCCGGAACATAAAAATCCTTCGTCGGATCCTTCCCGTCGATGATCCCATTCAAATAACTCCCTTCCATGAACAACATGTCCTTCCTTTCGTTCAAAACCATCTGGTTAAAAAAATACACCCTCTCGAAATCCAAGAAAGCGTCTTATTCCAATTCCAGGTTAAAAACCAATCTTCGAACGTGTAATATTTCCAATTAGAAATTGTGATTTTCGTGTTCCGTCCGTTTCAATAATTGCAAGCCAAGTGCCAATTGGGATAGAGTTGTGTTTAATTTTTTGTTCCCACGCTTTTGCCGCAACTCATAACAGTCGAGAATCAAAATACACTCGCCTCGCTTCCACTCAGAAATCAAATTCCAGTTATCGAGCCGGCCCAACGGATTCGAGTTATCAATCGTGACTCGTTATTGTCATACGCTTGGAGAATATTGTATGCCATCATTAAATTGGTCTTTTATCGCGGCAGACTTCAGGCCCTGCCCCAGCTATAGGCCCAACAGGCCCGTGCTTCGGGTCCAAAATTATAAGGGGTTTAAATTTTCGAAAAACATTATTTATTCAGTTAAAAATAAGTACAATTGCAATAAAAATGTTAAAGATCATAAAAAAAATTATGGTTCATTGGTAAAACATTTTTTTTTTAGAGGTCATGAGTTCGAATCCCACAAATTATAATTATAATTTTTTTTCCAAAATACAATGAAAACATGAAAAAAAAATTGATCGAAACAAGATTTGAACCTTGAATCTATTGGAACAAATTTAAAGCTTCAACTAATAAGCCGCACAATCAATTGTGATAAAATATGTTAACTTTTAATCAAATAAATTAATTATTGTATACGGGTCCACTTATGGACCGGGACCGGGCCTGGCAGTAGTAATTTCGTCGAGTTAACTTTCACTTTGTATTATGGGCTATGTTGCACGGATACGGACACGAGTATCGTATCCGACACAATACGGATACGGCGATACGGCAGTTTTCAAAAATACATAGGATACGATACGGCCATTATATACAATATTTTATTAATTAAAATTTATATATTTTATATTTTATATAACATATATTTGACATAAAATATCATAAAAATTTGTTTTAACAAAAATAACTTCTCATTAAGTAAATATTTATTTTATTTAGTTATTTATTTATTTATCTGTATTACCTATTTATTTCGATTTTAAATTTGTATTTTTATTTTTCAAGTACATTTTTGTATACGTTAGAAGTCTCCGACAAGTATCCGGAAGTATCTGAGAAGTATCCGTTATTATTTTGAAATAAAATATTCATATACGCCAAGTGGAATATCTGATACGTATCCGATGAGTATCCGACTAGTATCAGTATCCGATACGACATCCGATACGATACGGCTTGTTTTTTTGAAGTATCCGCGCAACATAGATTATGGGTCTTGTACACAACGCACGTACATTTGTCCCGCTGCAACGTGATTTTCATTCACAATCCCAATATTAAATTGGTCACCAACAATTTCCTAATAATTATTCTTAATCGTACAAACAATCATTTGCAAATAGTACAACTATGCAAGAGTAATATCAAGCCTTAATTATTCTTGAAACAAATCAACTGTAACTAACAAGTTAAGAAATTAAACAATTACGAGTATGACACTTAATAATAATTTAAGTAATCAATGTGCTAAAACATACACCATTTGTCCACCTCACAGTATTAATAACAGGGCCAATTTTACAAAAGTACTTCACCTACTTCATAATATAAAACCCCTCCACATAATAATTCATATTTCATATTCCCTTCTACTTTGTAATTTTCTCCTCCAATACTGAAATCATTAAAACACAGAAAAGACAAGACAAGAGGTCTCTCTCTCTATCTCTCTCTGTCTCTCCACTTCTCTCTCTAACAAAGCATATAAACTACTACCCAATAAATAAAAATACAACAAAAAAGTCAAACGACATTCTCATACTTGAACCTCTTAGCCCTCATATCGGTATTAGCGCCCCCGCTCTTCCTCTTCCGAATTTCACCATCGTGCAATTCTTTAAATTCCGTGCTACTACTATCAATCGAAACCTCTCCTTCTTCATCCCCCTTGTTACTACCGCCATCCATCTCCTCTCCATTCTCGACCAGACTATTTGCGCTCCCGCCCTTCTTGTTCCCTATAATCGCTTGTTCCACCCCGTGCTCCAGTTCCCTCTCTATCAAATCATCCTCGTCGAGCACGTCCACCTTCTTCGCACTTTCCATTTTGATCTTTCTCCTCCTCTCCAGTTTGCTTTTCAGTCCAGAGAAATTCGGCATTGGAGGCGTCTTTTCCTTTCCCGGTTCTCCGGAAGACGGGATTTCGTCACCCGGTTTCTCGAATTCCGGTTGTCTGTGCGAATGGGAAGAGGAAGAAGGCGGATCGTCAGACAATTTGACAGGCGTGCGCGGGTGGGCCCCGCTTGCAGAGCTCCCCTCTGTCGTCTCGTCGTTATTCGCCGTTTGGGACGAGACCGGAGCCATGCGATTTTGCTCGTATAGTTCGAGCATTTGATTGCTCACCTCTGAAATATAATTTAATATTTTGATTAATTAATTAACGGAAGGGTTAAAAGGTAAATTGGGCAGACCTTCGAGCTGGCGAGGAGTGACGTCAAATTGTTGCCACCAGACTTTATCGCCGTCAGAAGGGAGTTTGACTTTGAGAAACTTGGCGGCCAAGAAAATGGCGCCTGCAGCGATGTGGTGAGGCTTGAACTGCAGGCCCAACGAAGTTCTTAACCTGTTCCAGCACCACTCATTAAATCCAATTACATTTTGTATAAAAAAAGAATTGTAGGAGTTTGACTAACCCGTCGTTGACGAAATTCCAGGCGACTTGAGCGAGGGCGTTCTGAGTGCTGACCTGGAATTTTTTTATCGCGTCAACAAGTGGCTTGTATGGGTGGTTCACGTTTAGGTCAAAGCCTAGGGTTGCGAGAACTAATCTCTCTCCTATTAGTATTAGCTCCTTTTGTTGCTCGTATATGTCCTGTATCAACAAAATTAAGAAACATAACAAATTGGAAATATTCAAATTTCCAGAGCGAGTAAGTTTGGAAAAAAATTGAGTTAAAAAGAAAAGAGGATTCTTGTGACTCGACAGGTCAATTGTTTCAATTGTCTCCGCATTGACACTGAATTTTCAATTTAATCAAAAAATAAAGTCGATCTGTCAAATTTGCGTCAATTTTTTTGACGGTATGCTGAGACAGTGTCAAGCACCTTGAGTCATACCCAGAAAAGAAAAAAACATTTTTTACAAAATAAAACTAATATCGAGAAATAACTATTTGAAAGATCTGAAAAAAATATATTAACAAAAGAACTACCAAAAAAAAAAATTAAAAAAGGAGTAAAGATGATTCTGAAAAAGGAATAAAGGCCCAAAATTTGGAATCCAAATGAAAATTTGTTATCTATAGAACGAAAATGGGGCTTGGAATATAAAGAAAACCAAGATGAACAAATAAATCAAAAATTTCTGTTCGGTGAAAAGGGAACCAAAAGGACGAATAAAATCTCAAATTTTCACAAACTCGCAAAACCAATTTTGCCTTGTAAAACCACAAATACCAAAATAAAGTAGATTCATTTTGGGTTTCGAATACCCAAAAAATATGGCACATGCATTTTGGAAGGATAAACCAAAACTTCTCTTTCAGAGAGAAACCATTCATTTTTCTACAGGGGGGTATATATGATATTTATCATTATTCAAAAAAGAAAGCATATATACCCGTTGTTTAATGCGCTGAACCGCATCGGGATCCTTCTTATTAATAATCTCATACGAAACCATAATCACGTCTTTTAATGGCCGTGGAGTCTCCTCCACTTTTCCCGCCAAAAACATGCACACTGTTGCTATCGTCTACAAAAACAGAATATTCAGTCAATAAAATAGAATATTCACTGAAAAAAATAAAATATTGGCAAGGGCATACTCGTCTATCATTTTTCGAGTGTGATTGGCGAAGGAAGAATCTATGACAAAACACTATTGCCGTCGCAATAGTCACTTGCGGCCTAAAAATGACACGAAATATCAAATTTACCCTCCTTAAGAAAAAATACAATGTTAAAAACTTACACTTTGAGTCGCATGCCCAAGTCCTGAAGAAAAGTACAATAAGATTTTCGCAAGTACGCCTCCTTCTTGAGATCTATACCGTCTCTTCTAGAAGGAGAATTTTCTTCGATCTCTTTTCTACTATAGTACCATGAGGCTCCGATTTGGCGGATCTCTTCGTATCTCTCTTGAGATGACCTTGACCTGTACGGACTGTTGTACGACGATTGGTCGCCATGTGTCGCCATCCCGGCCATCGGTTTTATATACTCCTCTTTGAAATGGGGGAAATTGGTTGTGGTTTTTTAGCAGCTTTGCTTCGGTGTGAACAACAGACTTGAACTTTTTGCTGAAATTAAGCGAGTTGTTGATGAGAATCCAGGTTGATTTGGAGAAATTTTGTAATTTATTGAGTAATTTAACTTATATGGTAATTTGAAAGAAAAAGGTATTTCTTTTGTTGTTTTGTTTCGTCAATTGGGGGTGAGGTTAGTTTTGGATAATTAAGGGGGCGAAAAGCAAAATTAACCAGACAAATCAGAAACAGAAGTATTGTGTAGAGACTAATAGCAATAAATGGTACAAATCCAATCCTAATCTAGAAAGAAATTGAATAAAATTAAGCTGCGTAGCATTATTAAAGAAGAACTTGCTCATACGGACACAAATGAAACCAATCATACGATTTTCGCCCAAATCATAACGAAGAACAAACCATAGATTCGAGGTTTTCGTATTTCGACCGATTAGAGCACGTATGGCACAATTTACTAAAGAAAAATCCCGTATTTCGGTCGATAAGAGCGCGCATGACATAATTTTTTACAGAAAATACCGATTTTCGTAAAAAATTGAAAATTAAGGTTCTAAGACGCCATTTTTTCGGATTCGTTACTCGAGATCCCAAAATTCACGACGAAAGTGGGCAAACGCGACGAAAAGCAAGAAAATACATACAAATCAAAACGAAGAGGGCCCTAATTACGCTAAAAATGCAGAAATTTGAAGAAAAGACGTACCTTTGAAGAAACCTATCTCGAAAATTGGGGTCTTCGCGAATGAGAAAAATGGAGGCTGCGAATTAGGGTTTCTCGTATTTAGCCCCACTTCCACAAATTTACAACTTTACAGATCTGTCCTCCTAAAATTTTAGATATTTGCTCTCGACCCTTGCTAATTTGGAAGTTCCAAAATTACCCTGGTAGAGTTATATATTTAAATTTACTTCTTTGGATGTTTATTAATATATCCTTATAAAATTATGTATTTATACTATATAGTAATTTGTTCGCGCGGGGCCAATGTATTATTGAATGGATTTTTCCGAATAAACCCTTGGAAACGTAGATATTTGCTTAACGCGTTATTACTTGAATAAAGTATCTATAGTTTTTAGAAGCTTGGGACCTTGTAAAATTGGTTTATATTTCCGAATTTTGGAAGATATTTGTGGCCTTACAATTATAATATCTAGTTTAGTCTCAAATTTAGCCAACTTTACAATCAGACAATTCCATTTTTAATAATCCAATTAAAGAAAGTTTCAAATACTTTCTTTATTCAACTATATTAAAAAAATTACTCTCATTAAAAAAAAAAAGGATATTTTTCCTGTCACAAAAAAAAATAATGCACGAGGAAAACTAAAATAAGTAGAAAACAAACTAAAAATCAACGCAAAACACCTAAAAAAAGGATTTATTTTTCCACAAACAACTGGAGATCTCCAATGATGGTGTCTCAATAAAAAATGGCACATAAAGCCATTCAAAATCCCCAATTCAAAAACAAATGTAAGATAATAATGTGCAAATTAATGTCTCAAATATCAAATTGAAAAGAAAAAATCGATAAAGCATTTATTTATAATAAGCTCAGGTCTCCAGCAGGAATGGATCGCTTCATTAGTTTCCCCCACGATTCGTTAGTTTCTTTTATTACCTTCAATGCATAATCCTAAAAACAAATTGATTTACATTTGCAATAAATTATTGTAATATTAGAAGATAAAATAGTATATTGTAAAAAAATATTATTTTTTATTTACCTTGCTGACTGCTTTATTTCCAAGACCGAATTTATTCGCCGGCTTTCCATCAGGAATTTTGTAGTCTCTAAACCAATCTCTTATCGCCGTTAGTGTCCCCTTAAATAAACAAAAACAAAAAAAAAACTGAATTTCATATATACCCTTCAAGAAAAGTCAAAATTTTATCAATTTTACCCCTCTAAACAGGAAATACCACATGCTGTTCCAACACTCAAATATATCAAATTTACCCACACAAAAAATCAAAATCAAATATTTCCAAGTCAATAAGGGTAAATTTGATATTTTCAGTTTTTGAAGAGCTTAAATTAATTAATTTTTTTAAGTTTTAGTACCGGGAAGTGTTCCTCGACATCGCTGACATCATTAACGAGAGAGGCTTTGGGATCGTCCAATGAAATCGCAATGATTTTCCAATCGAGTTCTCCTTCGTCGATCATTGCCAAAGCCGCCAATGGCTTCACCTTCAATATATCTCCTATATTTCCCTTTCTCTCTCCTATCTCCACCACGTCCACTTTTCTCACACCCCAAATTCAAAAAAATATATATTAAACATATGAATAAATATATACATTATGATGAGGATGAAATGGGGAACATAAAAATACCAGGGTCATTATCGCCGAGAGCCCCATCGACTTCGTTATTTGCGAAAGAAGGATCTTCCCATGTTTGGGGAAGTAACCCATAATTCCAGTTTATATTGTACCTAAATTTTAAATATTAATCAATTATTTAATGTTATTTAAGTATGAAATTATAATTCAATTGATTCCAATTCAGATTCTCAAAAGCACCCAAAGAATTTGACTTTTTGAACGAAATTAACTCAAATTAGAATCTTACGGGTAATATCTAAGCTTGCCCTTTTTGGTATCCTGCTTGATAGGCGTATACGCCTCATCAGTAGCGACCTCCATTTTCGCACTGCTCTCCTTAGGAATCTCAACAATGAAATTGAAAACTCCATCTCCCAAGTGCAAAGGCACATCATGCCACGGAGATATCTTCTTGCCACTCGCATCCGAGAAGAAAACCCTGTAATCGAGAGTTTCAGGCGGGCCATACTCCTGCGTTTTGAATTCTAGGGTTTTGAGAAGCGCTGTAGTGACGTGTAGTCGTCGACGCCGGAACGATAATCCGGCAGCACTGGATGGAAGACGGATACGACATAGGGAAGATGAAGCGGCGGTTAATCTGGCAGTAGATACGGTCGCCGCCATCGCCATTGTTGAGCTTGGAAGATGAGAATCGAGTGAGAGTGGCAAATAGGCGTTTTATTTCTCTTTTGGTTTTTAGTGGATAGGAAATTAGTAATGATGATTGCGTTTTTCTTCATTGAAATTATTGGATGCTCCTGGAGCTCAGACTGAGCGGAAATATTGAATGTGATGTGCTTTGTATATGGTGTAATCTGAGTTCTTCCGTAAATATACAAAATGATAGGGAATTGTATACACGTGTGCATAATACGGGCTAATGATATAAGGACACGTGTCGACAATATCTATTGGTATCGAAATAATCATTTAGAAAAGTGTTAAGTGGGCCGAGATAATTTAAATATACATGGCCCATAATAATACTGATTTCTCAATTTGTAGAATACTGGAGAAGAAATTGGCCTCCAGCCGCCTGTCGTCTTCTCCAGTTATGTAAACTGGGGAGAGTGGGGGGAATCGAGAGAAAGATATGTTTCGGATTAATGGAGGTGTACGGTTCGATGGAATGGAGAGAGGTGGGAGATGGAATAACGCGTGAAGGACCACGAGATGCATGCACGTAATCTAGATACGGTGATTGCACATTATTACAGTTTCTATGTGTTGTAGTCTCGTGTAGCGATCTGTGTGGTTTTCTAACTTTTTTTTGTCTCTCGTACCAGAAATGATACAATACAATTCGAAACAAAAATATGCTAAAAATTAGATAATTCTCTCTCTCCGATTTTTCGAAGAATATCGAGAATCGTGATGGTGTATGAATTTGAATAAATCTCTCTCCTCGCGAGATTTGAATTTGAAATTAACGATCGTGTTAAAGTTGTGCCCGATCTCATAACGAAGAGTCATTATTTGTAACTCTTAAAAAAATTAATTGATTATTGACATAAATAAGTTTGACATTTTAACCATTTTGATTGGTAGGTTTTTCATAATTTGTCAAAAGAATTTCTTTGGACTGGACAAATTCCGAACTCGTAATCTTTGTTGACATTCCAACTTCAAAGTGAAACATCATCGAACAACATAAAAGTGAGGGATGTGAGAAATTCTCGTCAAAAAAGATGGAAGAACCGTCACTGTGTATTTATTTGGTATAAATATAATTGTTAATATTATTCGATAAATAAAAAAATATAAAAAGTTTATAAATATATAATAGACATATTTGATTTAGGTAAATAAAAAAATGGGTAGTGATTCGGACAGGAACAATTTTGATGGTTGCAGGAAATTAATTCCTACAACCATCAAAAATATTCCTGTCCGAATCAGAAATGGTGAGATGACAATTGGGATAGGAACAAATTTTATTGTTGCAGGAACTAATTTCCTGCGACCATAAAAAATGTTACTGTCCGAATCACTACCCTAAAAAAATAGTATTGTTATTAGGGAAGTTTTATGATACACTCATTATCAATTAATGAGTATTTAAGATAATTTTTCAAGTGTGTTTACTATTTATCAATGAATGGTAAGCTAAATTGGAAATATAAATTGTTCGTTAAAGGAAAAATATTCATAAAAAATAAAATTTATGATACACCATTTTAAATATCAAAAATATCCTTTTAAAAATGTGTATGATAGAACTCCCTTTGTTATTATACATGTAAATATGTTAACTATAATTTAAACATGTTCTGATTAATCATCGTATTGTATTATGTCATTATTTTTTTATATTGTTATTGATATCAATCGAAAAAACAAAGTGTGTCTCGTATAAAAACAACAATGTGAATATATTTTGTAAATTTTTCGCTCATAATTGTAAATCATCGTGTATTGTTTTTAACCTCGATAATTGGATGAATAACATAAAATACATCAAGCATTGTTTTGACGTCAATAATTGCTATTGTTATTTCTAAGTTAACGACAACAAAACGTGTATATATATATTGTATTGCTATAAAAACCCATTAGTTGTACTTGTCAAGTATCAGGTCTCGCAAATGCACGATTTTGACCTTATTATCCCGAACAATACTAATAAAAATATAATTATATTTTTCTATGAATTTTAAAAATATAAATAATATGCATAAAAACAATAAAGCTTCACGACATTGGATTATATACAAATTTAAAACCAAATTTCTCAAATTATATTAGGAGAATAAGCTGAAATAGGTATACAATTTATCACATATAAAGCAATACAGATAATCTACACAAAAATAAATTCCTGTTTAGTGGGGCCCATTCACCGGCCATATAATAAACACATTAAATAAAAATTTATTATTTGCCCATTCTTTTTGTTTTTCACCTTGTCTCTTCATTTGCTTTTTAAAATCATATGAAAAAAATATATTTTTTTCTTGGCCATGTAAAAAAAATGAAAATGCTGTCAAAATAATATGACACTCGTGAGTAAATTAGTGGAGAACAGAATTAAAGTGAAGTCCCATTCAGAAGATAAAAGAACAAAAATTATGTGTTTTTCTGGCACTTCGGAATTTGCCACCATTCGAGTTGAAAATAACGAGGATGCCACTCCGTACGTCGTGTCGGTCCGTGCTGGTTGTTAAGAGATTTTGCCAATTTTAAATTTGTATGATTTTTTATGCTATAGACATTAAATATAATTTTGTCCTTCGTTAATGATTATTATTGTATAATATGAATGTATATTTATTTGAGTAATTGTACACAACAACGTGTTATCGTTGAATGATTGGATGCATGATAATGAGGTATATGATTTGGACTGAAACAAGTTAAATTACTTTTATAATGAGGTATATAATATCTAACGTATGATCAACAACATAAAGTCAATCATGCAACGAGAGTATGTTGTGCGAAAGTACTTATTTTATTTTATTTGCAATGGGAGGAGTGATAGAAAAAGATATAATTAGTGGATTATATATTGTAAATTTTAGTAAATATTTTTTAAACTGATGTACTTTCAAATCTCGTGATTTGAATTTTTTATAATATATTTGTTATATTGGTAATGTGTTAAATATTTTGAGAAGATAATAAAAAGTGCTAGTATGAATGTTTTTTTAGCTTCGTCAAATAAACATATTCAAAATATCGTGTTTTTTTGCAGTTCTCACAAACAAAAATGTTGTTTTTTGTTTTGTTTAAGACGAGTCCACCCTAATTTCATGTTTTTATTTATAGTCTTAATCTTATTTGAGTTATATGCAATGTGAACACAATACAAAAAAGCATCGTTATCATTAAAGATTTGATATGCATATCTCATTTATTGATATACATTGACGGTTCTTATACGATACTCTTAAAAATCTAAAAATATAAGGTCCAAATATCCGTTCTTGATTATGATATAGAATATAGAAAAGTTCGTATATTTTATCGAAACACAACAACAAGATTTCGAGTTTAGTGTTCGAACTAATAAAAAAAAAAAAAATCGTGCCAACCTATTATTTTATTAAATAAATCGCTGTTTGATGAAAATATCTTATTCGTAATTTTGTTGACCCTTCAAATTATTTATTTCTGTTATTTATTTTCAGATTATGTTTATTACACATTTCAGTGTCAATAATTCATTGTTCAAACAATACTAAATATATGATGACGTTATTTTATCCCAACGTATCACTTAAATTCTCGAAAAATACAAAACTAATACCGCTCACACATAACTTTGAATTAAATCACAAACAACTAATGTTAAATTCAAATTATATTCTCTTTAACTTTTGAATTTAATTATTATATACAATCAGTGACAAAATAATACGAATAATTCAACAAACAACTAAAAATAAAAAATTACCAACACAAAATGAATCCACGTAACAAAAAAACGGAACGTATCTTCAAATACACACAAACAAAAACAATGGATCTAATTAAAATTTTAATTTCAACTATATTAAAAATAACAATTTAATAGCCATATTTTATCTATAATAATTAATAGTTTACGAAGATAATTACTTTTTTTTTTTACATTTCTATCTTATTTTACATCATCGATATCATAAAATATATATACGAACGACCAATCTCGATTCAACTTAATAAAAAAAATGATTCTTAACAACCTACTAACACTTTAATAATCTTTGAAGAAAATATTCTTATTTCTAATTTTTGAGAGACAATCTTAACATTTAATACTTCATTTATTTATTGAATAATGCATTTACAATTAACCACCTCACCAACCGACTGGGCGGGCAGTGGCAATCTAGTAAATATACCCCACTTTCATGCCTCTTTTATCTCCCACATTTCCCCATTATAAACGACGAGAAAAAACTGACGCAGTAAAATCCTTCATTATACCGAATCTCGAGACTGACTAACGGTCCGATGTCCGTGCAGATCTTTTCTCTTATCTTATACCCTATCCCTCATATTTTTAAATATTAAATAAGTTAGGAGGATTTACATATTTGCCCTCTCTTAAACATAAATTACATATTTATCTTTTTTAAAATTAAAATATTTTATTTACCATTTCATAAATCTAAAATATCATATTTATCCAAAAAAATAAAAGTCATCCAATTTTTTCGTTAAAATTAACGGTCAATTATTTTACCATTTACATATTACCCTTCAAAAATCCAAATTATCATATTTATCTTTTTAAAAATAAAAATATCATATTTATCCAAAAAATATAACGATGTAATCTCATAGATAATCATTCTACCAATCTCAAATGACAAAAAAAAATGTTAAAAATATAACCATAACTAAAAATATTATTAAATTATAGGACGTGGTTTATTCTTGTCGTGTGAGTAAAAATACGTATGTTATTTTTATTATTGAGATAGTAAATATAATATTTTTATTTTTAAAGGGGTAAATATAATATTTTGGATTTTTAGAAGGATAAAATAGTAATATTAAATGTTGACCGTTAAGTTTAACGAAGAAATTGGATGATTTTTAATATTTGGACAAATATGATATTTTAGATTTATGAAAGGATAAATATGATATTTTAATTTTAATTTTAAGAAAGGTAAATATATAATTTTAAATTTAACAAAGATAAATTTGTAAATCGCCAAATAAGTTAATACTATTGCTTATGCGGCCGAGTGTTAAAATGAACCGGAGGGATATCATAACGGTTAAGTTACCCTTCGTCTCGGACACACAACCAGAAGCCAGCTGCAACTATTAAACAAGAATTTATTTCTCAGCCTTGCATATAAAAAAGAAGAATTTATAACGAAAGAAAGACATAAATTCAATTGTTTTTTTATTATATTCGTATTTAGTCTCTTGTCTCCTCTTCTTGTTCTTTTGTTTGCATTGTTGGTCTGATCAAAGAAACTTATTTTGGGTTTCGGAATTTTTCGTCCAGTTTGGTGACATTTTTCTTGGTGATCAGAGTTTGACTTTATATCTGAGTTGTTTGGGGTTTGAATTTGGGGTTTTTGAGAGTTCTTCGTATGTTAAATTTGTAGAGAAAACCAACGGTAGGTTCTTTTTCGTTCTAAAAGTGCAAATTTTGGGTTTTGCAGTGGTTTTGCTTCGGGGGTTTGTGAGAATTTGTTTTTCGTGTACCATTTGAGTTGAACTGCGGTTAGTTCGGCTAATTTGTGTATAGAGTTTGAGTAATTTTGATTAAAGGTTTGCATTCGGTGGTTTGTATCTTTCTTTCTCTGGCTGGTGGAAATGTTGTTGATCTTTCCTTTCAAATTTGAAGAGAATTCCGTGCAATTTGCTTAAAAATATAGTACCCATTTTCGTCGAAGTCCAAATTCACGATCAACAAGGGAATTTTTGCGAAGAAAGTAGTTAAAACTTCAAATTTTAAAAACGAAGATGCCAAGCATTAGAGCTCCTGCTTCAAAACAAACTGCCACTCTATCAGTATGATTCTCAACTCATTACTATCTATTTCTAAACATATAAACTAAATTTGATGATTAAATTCGTAATTTTGTCAGATAATTGCTAAACTTTTATTACAAATTGGTTTAATTTGTACAGGTGGCAGTTAAATGCAGGCCTCTCACCGAGACAGAGAAGCACAAATCTCGCCATATTATTCAAGTAATTGATGACAAGGTGATTTTATATTTCTGTTCTAATTTTTTATTTTAGTCTAGTTCGATGACAAAATGGTAAATTGATTATAATACTCGAATTTGGGGTTTAATTTTCAGAATGTAGTAGTATTGGATCCTGATTTATCGAAGGATTATTTGGAGAGAATTCAAAATCGAACAAAGGAGAGAAGATACACTTTCGATCATGTTTATCCACCTGGCTCTTCAAATTCGGTTCGTGTCGAAATTGTTTTATTTATATACCCACAAAACACAAAAATATCATGTATATCCATATAAAATGTGAAAAATATCATGTATTTATAGAAAATAATTGATGAAATAAAGGAGGGGTATATATGATATTGTTATGATTTACTGGGGTGTTCGTGCTATATCTTGTTTTACATGGCTATATACTATATACGATAATTTTTTAGATTTATAGAGTAAGATTGAGTTTAATGAGGAAATTGATCATTGAATTCGGATAAATTGGAAATTAGTTGAAGAATTGAAGACTTAAATTAGATAAATTTTGGTCTTAATTGTAATGCACTTCACCAGATTTTGTTGTACCTTTTGAAATTAATTACATTTTTTTTCAAATTCGAAATTGGCTACCAGACAATGTTCAAAAAGTTTAATAATTGAAGCACAACCACTCACCTACTTTTTTCTGTCCAAATTTATTAGATGCCAATGAAAATATGAAAAAAAACAAAAAAATCTTATTTTTTTTAAATTATTTACATATATTTTTTTTTATATTTGATTAGGAAGTGTATAAAAACATATCGTCAACTATAGCTGGAGTAATTCAAGGCCTCAACGCAACCGTTTTTGCTTACGGTTCTACTGGAAGGTATATTTTTACATTTACACCCCTGCAAAACCTTAAAATATCACATAAACGGTAAATATGAAACTTTGCTTGTTTTTTTCTTTTTTTTTTGCAGTGGGAAAACATATACAATGGTTGGTACGAGAAAGGATCCAGGTTTAATGGTACTGAGCTTGAACACTATTTTCGATCTTATCAAATTAGATAAGAGCTCTGATTCTTTCGAAGTTTCATGTTCCTATTTAGAAGTTTATAACGAGGTTAATATTTTTTTATTTTTTTGGCAAAATTTTGCTATTGCCCCTGCAAAATCTAAAAAATATTTAGTATACTCTTGCAAAACATAAAAAAATTGAAAATATCTTATATACCCCTCCTTTGCTTGTTTGCTTTAAAAAATTCCCAAAGTACCCTTGATTCTCTTTTAAAAAAATAGGAGAGGAAGGGTATTTGTGACATTTCACAGTTTGGAAGGGGTATACGTGATATTTTGACCATTCAGAGGGGTACATGTGAAAATTCCGCCTATAATTTCTTTAATCTAATGGAAGTATTTTATCTTTAAATAACAAAATATTTTTATTAATTTATATTTTATTATTAGGTAATATATGATTTGCTTGAAAAATCTTCGGGCCATTTGGAATTACGTGAAGATCCACAACACGGCATTGTCGTTGCCGGTTTAAGAAGCATCAAGGTTTTGATATTTAATTTATCGAAATTTACAAAAAAGCCCACGTATTAGATAATCACAAATAAATCCCTCTGTTCTCGACGAAAATTAATCACGTAGCAAAAAAGATGTAACAATAAGTGATTTTGGCATAGAGGGCGTTTTTTCAATTTGGTCATAATGTAGGGGCCTTTTTGCAAATTTTACTATAATGTAAAAATTTAATATACGTTTTTGAATTTCAGGTTCATTCTGCAGACAGAATACTTGAATTGTTGAATTTAGGAAATAGTAGACGAAAAACAGAAAGTACAGAGGCTAATGCCACCTCGTCACGGTAATTTTATATACAAACACCCTTTATTTTTTAAAATTTCATTTGATATATATTTATGTTTCGGTTTTGGTTTATGTTTTTGTAGATCTCATGCTGTATTGGAGATAACGGTGAAGAGGAAGCAAAAGGGCAAATTCGGAAATCAAGTTTTGAGAGGCAAACTCGCCTTGGTCGATCTTGCTGGCAGGTAAATTTTATAAACAACCCCCTACATTTTAAAAAATTACTTTTCAACCCCTAAATTTTGTAATTTCGTGCAGTGAAAGGGCGTCAGAGACGAATAGTGGAGGCCAAAAATTAAGAGACGGTGCAAATATCAATAAATCCCTCCTCGCTCTTGCAAATTGCATAAATGCCCTTGGAAAAAATCACAAAAAAGGCCTTGCTTATGTCCCTTATCGCAACAGGTATGTCTCTCTCAATATATATATGTTATTTTAACGGTTCTAAAAGGTTAATAATTTTGATAATTTATTAATTATTTATTTTTTGGTGGTAGTAAATTGACTCGAATATTAAAAGATGGATTGAGTGGAAATTCTCAAACAGTAATGGTGGCAACAATATCTCCTGCGAATCATCAATATCACCACACCATTAATACTCTCAAATACGCTGATCGAGCCAAAGAAATCAAAACTCACATCCACGTATTTACTACTTTCTACTTTTTTCAATAATCTTTTATTTCTATTTCTCACAATAAATTCGACTTTTGTTTTTATCAGAAAAATATCGGTACCGTCGATACCCATGTCGATGACTACAAAGTCATGATTGACGGTCTCCAAGTATGAGAAAATTTTACCAAAAGTCCTTGTATTATTTAAAAATTACATAAAGGACCTTACAATAATAAATATTTTGTGTAGGTTGAGGTGTGTAGATTGAAAAAGGAGTTGGAAGAGAAGGAGATGCAACTGACGAGGGCAAAACCGTCCGAAAATGAGAAAATTACAAAAGCCAATGATGAATTATCGTGGTTGAATATTTTGAGTCGCGAAACGAGCGAAAATGTGCAAGAAAGAATCAATCTTCAAAAAGCTTTGTTCGAATTGGAAGAAACGAATATTAGGAATCGAATCGAGTTGCGACATCTCGACGATTCCATTGCTAAACAACACGTTCGATTCTTTAAATCATTAAATCTTTATTATTTATTATTATTATTATTAAAAAAAAATTGTGTTTTTAGGGAACGATTAAAGATGTCACAATTATACATGCGTTAAGATTGAGGAGACAAATTATACTCGATAATATTCGAGATAATGACGAGGCCGGTGCGGGATATATAAAGGTAATTTAATTTAATTTTTTTCTTTAATTTTGAAAAAAGTCTTATTTTCTAATTGTTTATTTATTTTTGCATTTTTATGAAGGATATTGAAATGAATGAAAGAAGGAAGGGTCAATTGCAACATATGATCGAAGAAGCGATTAGTAATAATGGAAATAAAACTTATCTTAATATTCTCAGTCAATACCGCCTTCTCGTAAGCCAAAAAAACATTTATTTTTTTACAATTTGGTCCTTAATTTTTCACAAAATCATATACAAATTATAGGGAATGGCAAACGCGGAGCTTCAAATCGAAATGGCGATAAGAGACCAAGTAATACATAACCAAAGAGAATCTCTAAAGAATCTTTGGAATATGCTTTTCAGTTTGGGCCTTAATCAAAAACAAATTACCCAATTAGCCTCCAAACAAGGCTTAACCATAGAAGGCAATGTTGGTCTTTCTTCACATGGACATGGCGTACCGAATGGTGGCGGACCGATGTGTTTTATTCAACATCATCAAAGTTCGTATTTCATGATGTCCGCCCCCGAAAAAGTTGGTAATTACAATCAGGTCCCTAATATGATGATGCCGAGACCTTTTTAATCTTGACTTCATTATGTTTGTTTTTATTGGTTGATTTTGTTGATCATGTTAATTTTTTTGTTTGTATAGAGTTTAGGAGTATTTTTTTCGGATTAGACCAATTAATCTTGTAATTAAAATTGCTTGTAGTGATTTTAATTGGCCCAAAATTATGAGTTTCTCAAAAGGATGTACAAAAGAAACTTTAGAAAATTATCATCATGATTGTTTTGTGTCGTGTAAATAGAAAAGGAAGCAATGCAATGTGCGTGTACCGTACTTTATACATGGTGGTACAAATCGGTACCACAAAACTATGTAATCATGTCGTTTGAATGGTCCCAAAATCATGTCTTTTGCATGGCATGTTTTGTGTTGGTTCTTGACTACTTTTCGTTAAATCAATTTTGCTCGCGAATTCTCAACGAAAAGTTTTTTTGCTCACATAAAATAAGAAATATCAATAATGCCTCTATAAATCTAAAAATATCTCGTAGATCATTCAAAATATCTTGTAGATTATCCTTGTTTAGACTTCAAAAAAAATGTGATTTTGTAGAACCATAATTTTGAATGGAAGTACATTTTTATTGATTTTGTGATTTAAGGGATCTAGTATATTCTAATTTGTGTACGTTAAATAAAAAACAAGGAGATAAATTAGATCAAGATTTCTGAAACTGGAAGGTTCGTACAAGACAGATCCCAAATATTGATGTAGGCTTTTGTTTTTTCTTTCTTCCATTTTAGTTGTCTCCAGAGCAAACCCTAGAAATTAGCAAATAATAGGAGGAGACAAGAGCCACAATGAAACCCTAGTTTCAATGATGAAAGGGACCTTTTTGCAAAATTGTGTATAATTTATGCACGCATTACACAGTAATTTATTCGGCTAAATAGCAATCTACGAGGTTAGAAGAGAAAAATAATGAGTAAAATCATGCTGATAAAGAGGACAGTGGCACCTATCAATCAATATGATTTAAACTAATATCCCTTCATGTCTCCAGTTTTGTATCCCAAATACCATTTTACCGAGATATTTTTTTCGAGCCGTTCCAATCAATAGTTCTAACGTAATTATTATGTGAAAATAATGAAATGAAATAGCATTAGAACAATAGTATACGTATTTTTAACGCGCGCGACTTAGTATATTAAATTAGTAGTTTTCTTTTCTTTAAGGATTTGTTCGACGGTACAAAGAATAGAGGAATAAATGAATAGGGAGTAGTCCCTATTCAAATATATTCCAACAACGTTCGGTGATATTAATGGAATAAAGTTATAGTTTAAAATATATAAATAATAACTAACGACCAAATTATTTTTTATTTATTTATTTAAAAAAAATTTAATTAAAACAAGTACCATGATAATAATAACAAATAACGATTCCAATAGTTATTCGTTTTCTTGGAAAGAAAAGCAAACGCGAAAGGAGAAATGAGGAGGGAAAAAATATAATAAATATGTATTATCAGTTAATGCCACGTAAGCAAAAAAAAGGAATAGTCAAAGATATTTTTGTCAATAAAATTTGCTTAATTTATGAAATAGCCCAATTTCGTGTTTTATTTGAAAGAAACTAATTTCACTAATCTACTTATTTATTTCTTGTTCTTCTCATTTTGTTCGGCAAAAATAAGAAAGATTAACCTACTTATTCATCTATTTCTTATTATTCCATGATTGTCGAAACCATCTAAAAGAAGATTATTATTCTGCGACGTATTGTTTTTTTAGGTGATTGATAACATAGCGCATATATAATCAAAAGAGAGGGTTTAATTTTGGTAATTTACCACCAGAATTGTTGAGAGAATCTCTTCTACATGAATCAAAGCTAGTCACATGGCAATGGGTTCATATCTCTAGCCTTTTCCTTGAAAGTGAAAATGTAATGGTTTTGTTTTCATTATTTTTTAAACTAAACTTATCCTCAATGGAGCTTGGCACTAGGTTTGTTTTAGAAAGGAAATTAACATGATGTGTTGTTCGACTAACCTTGTAGTGATGTGCGTAGCGGGTCACTTTTATTCTTTCGAGTAACTTAATTATCGTAAAAGGAAAGAAACTACAAAATCTCGAAGACAAAAATTAAAGGGCCATGACGGGCGAACGATATGTATTGTTGTTATTCACTGAAATTATATTGTTATTACTTTAATATATTAATATAATACACGAGTAATAAATAAATTATATTTTTAAAATTTAATATTAGGATATATGAATAAAATCAAACAAATAGAAGTATAATGAAAGTATAATCAAGGTATCTTGACTTCATCCCGAAATATATAAGGAGTTGAAGTTTGATAAAGGAGTTTTGTATAGTTAGCTGCGGGGAGTCTACTAGTTTCGGGAAACTATAACTACAAAACTGCTAAATATTTGATGACGTCATAAAACTATTAATATAAAATTGATTCAAAGGCTAATTATTATAGATACTATTTTTAATACAATTAGTTGTTGGAAATTAAGTTTTGAAAAAATTATTAGTTGGAAAAAATAAGATTACAAAATTGTTTATTGAAAAAAAAGTACAAAAACAAACCATTGAGAAATGTTATGACTTCCAAAAAAAGTATTCATGGTTGTAGTTTTTATGTACCGCAAGATAAATTAACAATTTTTGTAGTAACGAAAAATTTACTCAATTTTTTTAATAAATCGTTAACAACTGCATGCAAATAAAATTAATTATTCATATTAAGAAAATATATACATGTATGCATGTAAACTTACACGAGCTATGAAAAATAAAAATACATAATATAAAGTTGAGAAATGTGAAAAATATAGAGAAGTAGAATGTAAAAAACTAAATTTATGTCCAAAATATCCAGATGGGTATGAGTTTTTGACACCTAATTTTTCTTGTTTCATGTCTAGTTTGACGAGTTTTTAGAGACATCAAAACTGAACTTCCTATTAGAGCCCCCAATAATCAAAATTTTCAATCATCAAAACCATGAAATTCCAATAAAAATCATAGAATTCCAATAAGAACATGCTTGAATTATTGCAAAAGTAGCTACAATGCATGAGATACAGAGTTTTAAAGACCAATAATGAGAAATCCAAGAATTGTATCAATCTATGGAAATGATAAAATTGCAACCAATGCTTTGAATGAATGACCCATTTCTTTGTCACAATAAATCAAATCATAATTTGGGTCAAGAGCATATTACGATCACGCTTTAATTATGCCTCTCCTCTCTCTATCATAATTCATACCAAATCATGAGTCCATGACTTAAATAGTTTGAAACTTGGCCGAATTTCACTTTTACCCCCCTACAATGTAAAAACCTCGAATATATAAAAATATCATCATTATTCTCTCTCATAGGTGACATATTTCTCCTTTTTTCCAAAGGTACACATGAAATATTGAAATTGCCACTTGAAAATAAATCTATGTATATATATGCAATTTACAAATCTTTGGCAAGTCCATAATGGAGATTTGTGAAAAAATTTACATATATATAAATCCTAAAATTTAAAGAATATTTTGATCAGAGACATTGGTCTTGGGGACCATGAAATTTGTAGGGCAGGAAATGCTTTAATTTGGAGCTAAATAATGAAATTTGGATTAGAATTGAATCAAATGATTCATGAATGAACACATCTATCTAATGGTCCCAAGATCTACACATGCATTATTTGCCATGCATGCCAATCTTTTTCTTCACCTAAACATCTTTTTCTCATTACTTTCTTCTTTTTAAATATTTTCAATAACCCCAAACAAATAACAATAAAAAAGGCCAGTACAGATAAGTTACTTTAAATTAAACAAACAGCAATAAAGGAACTCATAAAATAATATTTTCATATTAGAAATTTGTAAAATTAATAATTCAAAACTATGGTCTCGGAACAAATCATGGTGGTGATTGTCATTTTGTGCACTGTTAAGCATATTCCAATCTGTGTCCCCAATTTACGTCGACGCCTTATTTGTCTCCAATCATTGCATCTATTCCTAGCTCCATTTGTTCAATGTACGTACCTCTAATTTTGTAATTTTTGTTTTAGTATTTTATTATTCCTTCCTCTAAATATATTTTTCATATGTAGAAATTTCGACTGAAATAAACGATGTGAGTTTATTTTCAGTAAAAGTTACCACGCATTATGTTTGCTAAAATATAGTATTATTATATCATGCTGAAATTAACTATATTCGGGTACTTGTATACAAAATATAAGATTAATTTGAAAAAGAAAAATATTAGGAGCATTTCTGCTTGTAACCCCTTTTAGAATAAAAATTCAAAAACTAACCTCCTTTTCGAAAATATTTCAAAAATAACCTCCTTTTCGTAAATATTCCAAAAATAACCCCTTTCGTGTTTTTAAATCCCGTCGCTACAGTATCGCTACAGTATTTTGAAGAAAAAAAAAGATTTTATTCTCCTTCAAAATGTACCCACCGAATTCTCCATTATTTAACTATTACATTTAATTAACGTGATAATTACAACATATCATTAAATATTAACTAATATTTATTCCAATTCATGAATTCGAATAAATATTAATTATGTATTAAGTTAATAGCTAACAATAAAATTAATATTTATGAATTCAAATGTACCCACCGAATTCTCTATTATTGAAATATTAATTATGCTGTTAGTTATTAACTTAATACATAATTAATATTTATTCGAATTCATAAATTAGAATAAATTGGAATAAATATTAGTTAATATTTAATGATATGTTGTAATTATCACGTTAATTAAATGTAATAGTTAAATAATGGAAAATTCGGTGGATACATTTTGAAGGAGAATAATTTTTTTTCCCAAAACACTGTAGCGGCGAGATTTAAAAATCCGAAAGGGGTTATTTTTGGAATATTTTCGAAAAGGGGATTAGTTTTTGAATTTTTATTCTAAAAAATACTACATGCAGAAATGCTCCAAAATATTACACATACTCCTTGTCCTCCCCCCACACTCTTGTGTCACACAACACTTGACACCTTTAAATTTAATATCTTAATTAATGGTTTAACATCTTATTATATGTTCAATCTTAAGATAATACAATTAAACTATAAATTAAAATGTTAAATCATGAATTAAGATGTTAAATTTGAAGGTGTTAAATGTTATGGTGACACTTAACATACTCCTTATCCTCCCCCACACTCTGCGTGTAGCCCCTTTTCGCAAATATTCCAAAAATAATCTCTTTCGGGGTTTTAAATCTCGCCGCTACAGTGTTTTTGAAAAAAAAAGTTTATTCTCCTTCAAAATGTACCCACCGAATTCTCCATTATTTAACTATTACATTTAATTAACGTGATAATTACAACATATCATTAAATATTAACTAATATTTATTTCAATTTATGAATTCGAATAAATATTAATTATGTATTAAGTTAATAGCTAACAATAAAATTAACATTTATGAATTCAAATGTACCCACCGAATTCTCTATTATTGAAATATTAATTATGATGTTAGTTATTAACTTAATACATAATTAATATTTATTCGAATTCATAAATTGGAATAAATATTAATTAATATTTATTCGAATTCATAAATTGGAATAAATATTAATTAATATTTAATGATATGTTGTAATTATCACGTTAATTAAATGTAATAGTTAAATAATGGAGAATTCGGTGGGTATATTTTGAAGGAGAATAATTTTTTTTTCAAAACACTGTGGCAGAGGGATTTAAAAACGCACAAAAAGTTATTTTTGGAATATTTCCGAAAAGAAAATTAGTTTTTGAATTTTTATTCTAAAAGGAACTACATGCATAAATGCTCCTTAATTTTTTTGTATTGGAGGGACTTCATATATAATCACTTATTTAAATACTATAAAATATAAGTACTTTTCTGAAAATATCCCAAAACAGGAAGAGGTTGAACGGGCGTGACTGAGCAATCTGACCCATAATACGACCCCTGTTTATATACCTTGCCACTTGCCAGTAGTTCAACACTCATACATAGCCTACGAACCGTATTTACGTAATTTATACGCATACGAAGGGCGTATCTGTAAAAAGTATAAAGCAGGTATACTTTCTCGTAAAATTTTTCTCTCCCTAAAAGATGGCTAAAAGACAAAAAGCGTATGTAGTCGCGGAGGCAACCTCCTCGGTCCTATAAATACAAAAACTTCTTTCACACTCTTCATTTTCTACAATATTATTACGGGGAGTTGTCTTACTTCTTAGTGGTTAGTTTTACGCTCTGTGGGTATAATTGTAAAGTTTGTGAGTGGGGATAAAAATAGAGAATATAAGGCTCGAAAAATGGTATGGTAGAGAGAAAGGCGCCAAAAGCGTAAAGTTACGGTAATTAAATTAAATTAATTATATTTCTTACACGTCATCTGAAATTACACCTGTATTTATACCCCTAAACACGAGATTAATTGTTTTAATTTTATCAGGTGATAAAAGCTGTCGATGATGGGTACAAATAGCAATTTTTACTGGTTAAAACGGCACGCAACCCACACCTCACTCTCTCTGAGCTCACACCAAAAGCCATTCTCTCTCTCACCCTCTCCTCTCCCCTCCCTCTCCCTCTCCTCTCCTCTCCACCTCTGCTCTCTCTCTCTCTACCAGGAGAGAACAACCCAAAATGCCCATCTCCATGCTCGCCCTTCTCGTCCTACTCTCGCTTTTCTCCGGCGAAGTGGTGACCGGAGATGTTCAGTCTGACATGGCGGCTTTACTCGCTGCCAAGACACTGATATCCGATCCATCCAGTGCACTGACTTCATGGAATGTGTCCAGTGACCTCTGCTCGAGCTGGCAGGGCGTGGCTTGCGACTCCAATACTCATCGTTTGGTTGTCTCCATTGATATCTCCGCGCTGAATCTTTCGGGTTCCGTGCCTCCTTCGTTGTCTCAAATTCGTTCGTTGAGGCATCTCAATCTTTCGAATAATGTGTTTAATGGCACTTTCCCTAGATCTCTTGCGGTTTTGCGTAACTTGCGAGTTTTGGATTTGTATAACAACAACATGACGGGACCTTTGCCTGTGGAGGTTGCTCATATGACGAATCTGCGCCATTTGCATTTGGGCGGTAACTTCTTTTCAGGCGAAATACCGGTACAGTACGGGACATGGAGGTACATTGAGTATTTGGCTGTTTCTGGCAATGAACTTGCCGGTCCTATACCTCGCGAGCTTGGCAATCTCGTAACCCTAAAAGAACTATACATTGGGTACTATAACTCGTATACTGGAGGTTTACCAGCTGAGATTGGGAATCTCTCGAACCTGGTACGATTCGATGCTGCTAATTGTGGTTTAACCGGTGAAATACCGGTTGAGATTAGTAGATTACAGAAGCTCGATACTCTGTTTCTTCAAGTTAATGGCTTAGCCGGTATGATACCAGCCGAGCTCGGTAATTTAACCAGTCTCAAATCTCTAGATCTTTCCAACAACGCATTAACAGGCGAGATCCCTCATGCTTTTTCGAATTTGAACAATCTCACTCTTTTGAATCTTTTTCGAAACAAATTGCATGGTGAAATCCCTGATTTCATCGGCGATTTGCATTCTTTACAAGTCCTACAATTATGGGAAAACAATTTCACAGGAAATATCCCTCGAAAACTCGGCCTTAACGGCCAATTACAAAATCTCGATCTTTCGTCCAACAAATTAACCGGTTCTCTCCCCTCAGATCTCTGCTCCGGCAACAAATTGCAAACTCTAATTGCACTCGGAAATTTCCTCTTCGGACCCATTCCAAATTCAATCGGCGAATGCGAATCTCTTAATCGAATTCGATTAGGTGAAAATTATCTCAACGGTTCGATCCCACCTGGTTTATTCAACTTGCCGAAATTAACTCAAGTGGAGTTACAAGATAATCTCCTCACTGGCAATTTCCCGAACACAAACGGGTCGATAAACTTGGGCGAAATCAGCCTGTCCAATAACCAACTGACAGGTGTCCTCCCAGCTTCTATCGGGAACTTCTCCGGTGTTCAAAAACTCCTCCTAGACCGGAATTCCTTTTCCGGGGAAATCCCAAGAGAAATCGGGAAACTAAATCAGCTTTCCAAAGTCGACTTTTCCGGGAATTCGTTTTCCGGGAAAATAACTCCCGAAATCAGCAAATGCGAACTGTTAACCTACTTAGACTTGTCCAGAAACAAACTTCACGGTTCCATTCCAGAAGAAATAACGAGCATGCGAATCTTAAACTACTTGAACCTTTCTAGAAACCAACTGGAGGGGTCGATTCCACCCTCCATTTCGACGATGCAGAGTCTCACAGCAGTGGATTTCTCGTATAATAACTTATCGGGTCTGGTACCCGGTACGGGCCAGTTCAGTTATTTCAACTCCACTTCCTTTCTCGGAAACCCTAACTTATGCGGGCCCTATCTCGGCCCTTGTAACCCTAATTCCTCAAATTCCCCCAAATCAAAACCGCACGGCTCGATCTCCAACAATTTCAAGCTTTTAATCGTAATTACACTACTAATCTGCTCAATAGCATTCGCAATCGCGGCGATACTGAAAGCACGGTCTTTAAAGCGGTCAACGCAGGGGCGAAACTGGAAATTGACCGCGTTCCAAAGACTGGACTTCTGCAGTGACGATATATTGAATTGTTTGAAAGAAGAGAATATAATAGGTAAAGGCGGGGCTGGAATCGTTTATAAAGGACTCATGCCGAATGGACAGTGCGTCGCTGTTAAACGACTTCCTGTCATGACGAGAAACTCGTCTCATGATCACGGTTTCAATGCCGAGATCCAAACTCTTGGACGAATCAGACACCGCCACATCGTCAGATTATTAGGGTTTTGCTCCAATCAAGAAACTAACTTGTTGATCTATGAATTCATGCCCAATGGTAGTTTAGGTAATATATTTTAATTTTTCGGTCAAAATTTACATACACCGTTAAAAAACAGGAAATATCATAAATATCCCTGCAATGTTTTCAGGGGAATTGTTGCATGGGAAGAAAGGGGGGCATTTGCATTGGGAGACGAGATGCAAAATCGCAGTGGAGGCCGCTAAGGGGCTTTGTTACTTGCACCATGATTGTTCTCCTTTGATTCTCCACAGAGACGTGAAGAGCAACAATATCTTGCTCGACACAGATTTCGAGGCACACGTGGCGGATTTTGGTCTCGCGAAATTTCTCCGAGATTCCGGCGCCTCCGAATGCATGTCCGCCATTGCCGGCTCCTACGGGTACATTGCCCCTGGTAAGGACAACTTTTCTCTACAATTTTATTCGGATTCTATTTAGGCGCAATTAATTAATTTACTAATTGAACAAAGTTAAATCTTAGTACAATTATTGTACCTATTATAGGCTAGACCTAACTTTCACCATCTTTCTTTCGTACCTTTTTTTACTTTTAGATCAATAATGCATAACTAGAAGTTGAAATGTCTAATCTAATGATAACAAACAAAACATTATTATTATTATTGTAGAATATGCGTATACATTAAAAGTAGACGAGAAAAGTGATGTGTACAGTTTCGGAGTGGTACTATTGGAGCTCTTAACGGGTCGAAAACCAGTAGGAGAATTCGGGGACGGAGTCGACATAGTACAATGGGTACGACTCACAACAAACTCGAACAAAGAACAAGTTACCAAAATATTGGACCCGAGACTCGAGGCTTGTGCCGGTACGATACCGGTATCGGGGGGCGTGCCGGTACCGGAGGCGGTACATGTGTTTTACGTGGCGATGCTTTGCGTGGAGGAGCAGAGCGTGCAGAGGCCCACGATGAGGGAGGTGGTGCAGATGTTGAGCGAGATCCCGAAACCGGTACGGGATGAGAGTGAGGTTGAGAGTGTCGGTACCGGTGTTGACCAAGAGTTGACTAAGGATGATGATGGTGGCGAGAAGGGTTTGGCTGTTCCTGATTTACTTAGCATCTGAGGGTATTTTGGGTAATTAGGGTTTGGGAAGTTTTATGTTTTTTTATTATGGCTTTTAGGGTTTAGGGTTTGGTTTTGTGTATATATGAATGTCGGTTTTCTATTTTAGGGTTGGTTTTGTTTGTGGGTTAGGGGTAAGTTTGGTAGTTTAATTTGATGTGTATGTGGTGCTTATTAATGATTAATGAATTCTCAATTTAAATGATCTGGATTTCTAATCTGCATTGATGTGAACTATTCTATTAAGGAAGGACCAAACAGTAAAATGGCTATTTGAAAGGACTAAATAGTAAAATGATCATATGAAGGTCCGGCTGTGTTGCTGTATGAGGGTCAAAAAAGAGCTCTGAGAATCTGAGATGCAGCTCTATGCATTTATTGGCTGTATATATTGAGGAGAAGAGGAGATTCATTATTAGCAATACGTACTGCATGCATCAATAGTTGCTCTGTGTATACTTACTGCTCACATCATCATCTCCTATGCAATTACCTTTCACTGTTATCTACTAGAATCAACTAAAAGTAGAATAAATACTTGGTATTTTATTAGGATTCTTGTTGATATATTCTAGAGGATTTAGATCATTGTAGGAGGAGTTCTTTGTTTGTTTCTGAAATCTGTACTATACTCTCTCTCTCTCTCTAAATTGAATTTTGTTTCTTCTAATGGCTTCTTTGTTGTCTTGATAAGGACAGCCTAGTTTTCGTCATCAGAGTACAAGTTATTTAACGAGATTTTAATTTAATTAAAACAAGTTTGATATTATATTGTTTATCATGTGATTTTGATTCAATATAACAGTATATTGTTTAATTGTCTATATATCAATAGATTATTTCAGTGTTACGTTAGCATATTATTTCGGTGCGAAAAATGAGTTTTAAGATTCTTTTTTTTCTTGAAAAAAACAGATTCAAAACAAAAAATAGTTTTCCAAATTTGAAATGATTATATATTTTGAAAAAACAATTCACAACCCACAAGTGAGAACAAACATCCTCAAAGGGCCAAAGAGGTAGCTATCATCCATGTTTGTATCAAGCACTACAGTACTCTGAAATTGCACAGTTTTTGTCTTTTTCTCATCATAAACTTTTAAAATTTGGTGATGAATTTGTTTTCAAAGTTTGATATTTGGTGAGGTTGATTGAATGAGTGCATTGATTTGATGGGTGCCCTGAGAGAGAGGGAGCTGGTGATTATTACTTATTATTAACTCTGCATTCTGCAACTCTGAATTGCTTTCATCAATTTCATTGTTTGCTTTTTTGCACACAAAAAAAGAAAAAAAAATCATTGTTTCATAAAAAATATTATGTTTTATATATATATTTTTATATGAACTAGGTTGAACAGTCAATACTGTTATACGACCAAACACGGCAACGAAATTAATTTTTCTAAATATAAATATCAAAATCAAATTTCAAATCCTTAATACTTAGAAATATTATGAATTTAATTTTATAAAAAATAAAAAAAACTATCATATTAATCATGATACGTAAAAGAATTGATGGTCGAAAATATTTATGACCTGATTTATCATAAAATAATTTGAAAAATTCAAATTTTTTACAATGGATTCAATTTAATTTATATAGATTGGATTATGATAAATTTTCATGATTTTTTTTTACTTTTCCTTCATGAAAATCGAAAATTTTATCAAAACAGGCGGTTGTGAAAATATGTTGTCATTTTTGTTAGATAAAATTATGAAAATCACACAAAATTTATTCTACAATGTATATATATGATATTGATTATATTCATACGATTAAAATTTGATTTTAATATTTAGATTTAAAGAAATTAATTTCGTTGGTCGCGTTGGCATACAAGAACGTTGGTCATTGAGACTCGCCAATATATATAGAATTACCAAACAAATTCGAAAAATTTAAATATTTTCGGAATAAAACAAATGTGAGAGTATTTATAACGAGAGAGAGGGAAGTACTACTAACTATTTGACCACACAACTCAGACATTCAAGTGCAATAAATAAAGAGTTTGCATTGCAAAATTGGAACTATACATTCAGACATTATGATTATTAAATGCAAGTCAAAGAAATAGTTAGGCTCGATATCAAATTTTTGGTACCACTCATAATGTTGGTTTGGTACCACTCCTAACTTTAATCACAGACATAGATAGCCCGTCTCTTCCCTGTTGCGTGGATTACGTGGACCCCTTCAAATGATTTAGATAAAAACCCTAGTTTTCTCCCCAATTTTAGTATTTTACTTACCAGTAAAAAACAATTTCACCATTTGATAGAATTAATAATTCATATGATAAAATAAGGGCATTCAATATGATAAGAAATTGAACATATTTACAAAATACAATTTTTCAATTTTTCAAAATTTTACTTTTTTTTTAAAATGTCAAAATAAAAACAATTCTATAAAATCAATGACCGACCTCATAACTCATTTAGTTGAATGTTTGACATAATAAAATCATAGATTGAAAATGTATGAGTTCAAATCTCATCGATATTATTGTAAATAATAAAAATATACAATAAACAAGATTCATTGTTTAAGATTCTCTTAAAAAAAATCTATACAATTTCACTTCATATACTGTTTCCAACTTTCCATTACCGATTTGGTTATAACTATTGTTGACTTTGGCAGTATATGTACCCTTCAAATTTATTACAAACTCATAATTATAATATTATTTTCATCATAAATGCATACTATTATTGTATACAATATATTAGTGCAATTTCACCTGCGACAGTGAATCTGAGGGGTAAAAACTAATAAAATCACAAATGAAAAAGATAGTGTCATATTTATGTTTTTATGTATAATTGCTAGGCCGAAATAGAATGTGCAACATAAGTAAGAAATATTATTTTAATTTTAAATTATAACAATAGCTACACAAAGTTCAATTTGATTTTCAAATTTTGGAAGTATGACTTTTTCGCTAGTATCATTTTTTCCCCTAATTGTTGCACGGACAAAAATCACTATATAAAAGCTAAAGGAATATCTTTCTTTATTTATTCCTACATAAAACATGGAAAAGTTGAAAAGGTATACAAATTGCCCTTTTAGCTTTATATCAGGAGGAATATACACTTGAATGGTCACATGCAATTTCGAATTTTCAAATTATATCAAGACTCGAGAGTATGAGTATGTTCGCCCAAAAAAGTTTAAAAGAATCAAAATAGTTTAATTTGTAGAAGAATTTGAATTTGAATTTGGTTTCTAATTTAAAGAACTGTTTGAAGTTCTGATTTTCGTAACATAGGCTGAATGGACTTGGCCCAAACTATAACATGCCTGTAATATTTATTGACAGCCCAAATTTCATAAATAATGCAAATATTTATCATATAACTTATAAGCCTTCTAAAAGAATTATATTATCTCAGCCCATTAACAATACTCATCATCTGTACATAACTCAGCAAGTAAGAAAATTATTATTGCAATTGCATGATTTGCATCAAAAGTGTTGTAATTTTTTTCAGCAAGAAAATATTTATACGTATTTATTATGCATAATCTAGTTATTGTTATCGTTCCACCAAAACTATACAACTCGACCGGTTTGCTGATCAAGTCGACTAGTGCGTCAGGAAGACAACACTGCGCACGATCCCGGCGCTGATCTTGAATAAATCGTCGCGGGTCATGCACGGTTTTCTGGGTATTTCCGCGGGGATGATTACCGGATCAATACCCGTTAAGGCGTCCTCGGGACAATACTAATTAATACAAACAATCCTAATTAATTAATTTACTAAAAACAAAACAATACTAATTAATACAAACAATCGTAATTACTTAATAATTACTACCAACAATACTAATTATTATTAATACAAACAATCTTAACTGCCTCGTTGCAGTCCAGTCCTCGTAACGACATACAAATTGACACAAACAATCCTAATTACTTAAAAATCGATGATCATTACCTTCAAATTCTACAAATGATCCACAATCCAGCGTACCAATCCTCACCGCCTCGATCCTCACTTCTTCAGATTCTACAAACAATCCTCACTGCCTGCGCGATCCTCGTACCAGTTAAAAAACGCGAAGAGAAGAGCACACAAAAGTCACAATCCGAAACACACGAAAAGAAGAGCGCAATCCTCACTGTGAGTCGCCAGTGAAGAAGATCCACAATAGCCAATCTCCACTCGCCTCCGCGATTATAAATCTGAAGAAACTCTACATGCATATTTACTTTGTTCCTCCTCCACATTTTTAGGGGTGTTCAAACGTCGAATTGGTCGTATTAGGTGTATTTGGCTCAATTCGGTTCAGTTGAAAAAATAATATTGTTCGATTTATTCGGTTCGGTTTTGATATTTTGAAAATCGGTCAAACCGAACCGACCGGATACCATCATTTTTTTTTCATATTTTGTAATATTTTGATGTTAAGATATTGAAATTTGGTATACTAATTTTATAAAATAATAAAATAACATTTTATAAGATTTATTTATTTTATTTAAAAATTATTTTGTTCCAATAAAAATTCTATTTATTTGATTCACAATTTAGTTTGTTTCAATTCGAATTAAATTAATTTGATCTTATTCGAGCGGATGAACACCCCCCATTTTGTACTCTTCTTTCTATCTTGTTTTCCTGATAAAAATACGAGCCCTTATACGGGCCGGAAATAAGACCCGTGTAAATTATTGAAGAATGCCTAAAATACTATGTTACGGGGGTACTTAAAAAATGCAAAATTATTCTGAAGATACGCGTATCCGATACGGCTTGGATACGTTCCGGATATGTCATGTGGCATATTCGGATATTTTAATATTTATTTTTTCGGATACGACAGGATACGGCTGTGATACTATATTTATGATACTTCGGTCCATTATATATTTATTTATAAAATACTTCTAGAATAAGTTTATGATATTTGTATTGTTCGGTTGATTTTATTTATTGTCATGATATTTAATTTATTAATTATATATAATATAAATATATTATAATAATAATTATATAGCCGTATCAGTATCCGTGATTTTTTGAAAATTGTCGTATCGCCGTATCAGTATCGTATCGGATAGATACCTGTATCCAGGGCCGGTCCTAGGTTTTGAACGACCCGAGGCCTAAGCCGAAACGGACACTTGAATTATAATTCTCAAAACTAAAAATCATAAACAATTTGATTTTTTTTTTTAATTTAACCATATCAGACGAAAATAACGCGTTGTTTGAATATATCTGAATTACAAATTTTAAGATTATCATGATATACAACTCTTCTCACATTTTTGGAGAATCCCCCATTTTTTTCAAAAAGTTTGTATCATTATAATAACCCGAATCTACAAAAAGATTCAAATACTTGAACGAAATAAACTCTAGTTAGAAACTTATTAACGGGGTTTAGTCGGAACTTGAAACAAACAAAATAGTTACAAAATTGATTAACATAAGATACATAATATGCATACAGTACTTCCTTCGACGTATCCATTTCTTCGATCTCAAAGATCCAAAATTAAGACCAAACCTGAACTAACAATTGAAAGAAAAAACAAATTCAATGATTAATTTTAAACTCTTCCCTTGGACGTATCCATTTAATTTTAAACTGTTGAAACAAACAAAATATATACAATTGAAAGAACTAACAATTTGAAAACGAAAATAACCTGCCATCAGATTATTTTTTGTAATTAACAGAAGAATTTCATATATACGACATTAACAATTATTGGTTTTCAATATGATTTTTTTTTTATTTTAATAGTGGAGGTTTCGAATTAGAATTATCTCAGGTGCGCCATCAAATTATCGATTATTAATATGACGCGACTTTTCAAGGCTTTTTCGTATATGGTTGTGAAGCTGAATAAATAGTAAATACTATCAACTAAATGTACTTCCATTTAAAGTTACTCGAGATAAATACAATTTGATTTTTTTAGATCATCGTACGAGAGTTTCGAAGCTCAACGAAATTACCTGCCAAAAAACCCCTACTTGTTTTTTCTATGAAATTTTTTCCAATTCAAAACTAAAAAAACGAGATATTTTAACTCGTCGATAAAGAAAAAAAATGCATAATTTATGATCCCGACCAAAGTTAGAAAATAAAAGAAAAAAAATAATCGATCGAAGTAAGTTTTACATACATAAATTTGTTAAAAAAACTCTGAAAATAAACTTAACCACACCATTAAATACAGAACAACATGTCCACACAAGAACCAACAAGCTAGTAAAGCTTTTTGTTTTTTCTTTAACGAGACTTGAAGCAACCTCAACGTTCTTTTCAATCTCCCTCCACCATTTGAATTTTTTTGAATTATTTCCTAAAGCAGACTCTCACTAACCGTTGGATCATTCTTCATTTCCACAGTTTCAAATCCATTACTCCTCGACCGTCAGATTTACTCCATGCCGCTCCTTCGATGGTAGTGTCGTTATTTCAAACACTTTCAGACCCTTTTATTACAAAATTCGAATTCGGGCAGCAATAATTATTTTGACCGTTTGTTGTATGTACTAAACAATAGTCAGTAACCTTTTCCTCCATCCTCTCCAATTAATATAAATGGAGATATCCATTTATATGATAAGAGAAGGCTAAATAATGTCCAGTTGTAGTATAAATGGAGAGGAGTAGAATAGTGGGTTATTCGTTGAGCTGGCAAACCACGGTTTAACCAAGGTCCGGGGAGCTTAACCTGGGTTTAAGCCAAGAAAACCCTAGGAGGGTAAAACAGTAAAAACACACTGGTCGTCTCTTGCTATAAAAAAGGAGGGTCACCTCAGTCCTGAACTTCAGATCAAATCATCACAGGCGTCTTTGTATACGCCGTCTCTTTCAAGCTCAGTTTCTTCCCAGAAATCTTCCCCTTTACGTACTCAAATTTGAAATTTGAATTTTTGAATCGAAAATGAGAGAGTGCATTTCAATCCACATCGGTCAGGCTGGTATCCAGGTCGGCAATGCGTGCTGGGAACTTTACTGCCTCGAGCACGGCATCCAGGTATAATTCACACTCTAGATCTGCGTGATCTGTTAGTATTTATCTCATGTTTGGTCCTTTTTGTGCAATTGTTGATGTTAAGTTAGTAATCAATTGATAGATCTAGTCAGATCGGGCTATATTTCTTGATCAATACTGTGATTTCATTAGATCTGGTCTCATTTCGTAGCTTAGTGAAGTGGAATAATTAGATCTGTAAGTTTTTTTAAGTAGAATCTTGTATTTACTGCATATCTGATTATGTTCATTTCAGTTTTTGTATAATGTGAGACTGCAGTTCGAAATGTTTCTAAACATTTGTCAGATCTAGGGTTTTCAGCTCATTCAATTGAAAAATACTGTCTGAGCTCACAATTATGCGTTAGTTGTTAAATTAATATATTTATAATTCTAAAATTTGATTTGATCTGTATGTGTTGATATATACCTTTAAGTTTAATATGTGAATACTAATATCATATCTGATCATGCACTCATTTCTATATATTTAATTTTACATTTTCCAGTTGATTTTTCACTCTTTCAATGGATCTAACCAATACTTTTAATTCATTCTACAGCCTGATGGCCAAATGCCAGGTGATAAGACTGTCGGAGGAGGTGATGATGCCTTCAACACCTTTTTCAGCGAGACTGGTGCTGGAAAGCATGTCCCTCGTGCCATTTTTGTTGATCTTGAACCCACTGTGATCGATGAGGTGAGAACTGGCACCTATCGCCAGCTATTCCACCCTGAGCAACTCATCAGTGGCAAGGAGGATGCAGCCAACAATTTTGCCCGTGGTCACTACACAAGTATATCCCTTTCCTGTTTTTAATCATATTTCCATTTCATTTCGTTTAAGATTATGAACCATGTAATGGCATTTAAATTTTAAACTAATTAAACATGTTGCTCTCTCATTCTTGCAGTTGGCAAAGAGATTGTCGACCTCTGCCTCGACCGTATCAGGAAGCTCGCAGATAACTGCACCGGATTGCAAGGATTCCTTGTCTTCAATGCAGTTGGAGGAGGAACTGGATCAGGTCTTGGTTCCCTCCTTTTGGAGCGTCTCTCAGTAGACTATGGAAAGAAATCCAAGCTTGGTTTCACAGTCTACCCCTCTCCCCAAGTCTCCACCTCAGTTGTTGAGCCCTACAACAGTGTGCTCTCCACTCACTCACTACTTGAGCACACTGATGTTGCCGTGCTCCTCGACAATGAGGCCATTTATGACATTTGCAGAAGGTCTCTCGACATTGAACGCCCCACTTACACCAACCTTAACAGACTTGTCTCCCAAGTCATTTCATCCCTCACCGCTTCTCTGAGGTTCGATGGAGCTTTGAACGTCGACGTAACTGAGTTCCAGACCAATTTGGTCCCATATCCTCGTATCCATTTCATGCTTTCCTCGTACGCTCCAGTTATCTCAGCTGAGAAAGCTTATCACGAGCAACTCTCAGTTGCCGAGATCACCAACAGTGCTTTTGAGCCCTCTTCCATGATGGCCAAGTGTGATCCTCGTCATGGCAAATACATGGCTTGCTGTCTCATGTACCGTGGTGATGTCGTCCCCAAGGATGTGTAAGTAACAATATTAGTATGCTGAACATATATATGTAACATTATTTTGTTACTAAATTATAATGTGTTATTATTTTGTAGCAATGCTGCTGTGGCAACCATCAAGACCAAGAGGACTATCCAATTTGTTGACTGGTGCCCAACTGGGTTCAAATGCGGTATTAACTACCAGCCTCCAACTGTGGTACCAGGTGGTGACTTGGCCAAGGTTCAGCGTGCAGTGTGCATGATCTCGAACTCGACCAGCGTTGCTGAGGTGTTCGGAAGGATTGACCACAAGTTCGATCTTATGTACGCAAAGAGGGCTTTCGTTCACTGGTATGTGGGTGAGGGAATGGAGGAAGGAGAGTTCTCTGAGGCCAGAGAGGATTTGGCTGCTCTTGAGAAGGATTATGAAGAGGTTGGTGCGGAGGCTGGCGAGGAAGAAGAGGATGAGGGTGAGGATTATTAAGGTGTGGTGTGTTGGGGTACTCTGCTAATTGTGTTTTGCTTTGTGTTGAGTTGACCCATGTTGTGTTTGGTTGGTTGAGTGGCTACAATGTTTGTGGCGGTCTTTTGCGTCTTCTTTAATGTTTGAATGAACTATGTTTGAGTTGGAGTCCCTTGGTTTGTGAAGCCTCCTGTGTTACCGGTTGAGCTCAGGAAGACTCCTGTGTTACCGGTTGAGTTCTCGTAATTATTTCTATTTGTTACCATTCTCGGTTGGTTTTTTTGATTGTGGGCTTGTTTGATTCGAGGGATATTGTTGGATTTTGGTGCCACCTAGATTCTAGCTAAAAACATCTCTTGTTTGATTTTTACATGTATTGTGTACTTTGCTCTCAAAATCCCTGTATTTTGTTATACATCAAAAATATTTGTATTTCATTATCTTGGGAGTTCTCTCATCTCTTAGCTCTGCCAAAACAAGTGAGTCGATCTCTCTCTACCAATCAAGTTCTGCCCTCATATTTGTTGCAAGAACACCTATTTCTTTCTCTCTCTCTCTAAAATGATTTACCAAGTACTGATAAGTGATAACTGAAGCTTCCATTCGTACATTTGTATACAACAGTGTTTCGAAGATAGTGGTGGGAAATAATTTGAAAAAACATTGGTTGAAGGATAAATTTAGGGGGATGAATAGAATTTATTTTGAATATTGCTATTCAAACCAGTCTTTCTGAGCTCAACCGTTAACAGAGGCTTCACAAACCAAGGGAAATCCAACTATAAGCTACTCCAACTCGAACAAACATAGTTCATTCAAATATTAAACAAACATAGTTCATTCAAATATTAAAGAAAACTAGAGTACAGCCACAATATTGTAGCAACTGAACCAACCAAGAGGAACATAGTTCAACTCAACGTATATCACCAACAAGCAAAAACAGACAATTCAAATAAGGATTACTATAATATGCATGTTCTCATGCACTCATTCCTTCTTTGGGGTCCACAATCCATGAAATGTTCAAACGGTTATCAAGCCCACCACTATACAAGATCCAATAACGGCGTTGAGCTGTATCTTCTAGATCATTTGTTACTGCGAGACATCTCACCGGTGCCTCGTGACCACCCAATTTCCACAACGAAATGTATAAACCATCATCGTCCCTTCCCCAAACTCCAATCGTATTATCTGCCGACCCTGTAAACAAAATTCGCCCATTTCGCCGTGATGCCATACATAAAATAGCTTCATTATGTGCATAGATCGTGTTTTCTTGACTTTCCCAACCAACGCTTTCGTTCCAAAATTTAATGGTACCATCGGATAATCCTGCAAAAAGAGACCGCGGAGAATTTGCTATGTCGGCATTTCCCGTGCTCATTTCAAGCACGTTTACTCCGCATCCCACTCGGACCATAGTTTTCATCAGATCGTGACGTACTTCGTCTCTAATATGCCTTCTCTTCCATAAATTTAACGACCCATCCGCCGAGCTCGAAAATAAAATCTCACCAGGTCCAGTAATCAAAGAGGTAATAATATCTCCGTGTGCCTTTATTGTTTCCACACACACCGATAAATCGACCTACAAATAATAAAATGAAAAAATCAATTTTTTTTTTATATTTTTCTTTCACATAAATAACATTTTATTTTTACCTTCCACACTTTAATATGACAGTCCCATGAACCGGCATAAAGGAGTGACATGTCTTGGTTGAGACAGAGACAGGAAATGGTTTTGCTATGCCTCCTCACATTGCCTCGAAAAGGGTTGATTAATGACACAAAATTTTTTGAGGACGATAAGCCGATTTGCTTGAATGAGATCGGCTTGCTCGAAGACATTCTCCAAATTTTAATAGTGCCGTCTTCATGTCCAGCAAAGACTTGCCCCGTTTGGTCACATACCATAGATTTTACCATCAGTGAACTTTTCAATACCACTAATTTTCTTCCGTCCTCCCAAACACTGATTTCTTTACCCGACGCACTATACAATAGACCACAGGGCCCCATACAAGCAGCCAAAACGTTCCCCTTTTGGTCAATGGTATCGAGAAGGCCTGTGCACTTTGTCATGCATGGTTGAGTGACCCGCTTGTTCGACCCGGTTGACGAATTACCATGGTCTCGCATGAGCATCAAGCCCACAAATTCTTCAAGGTCAATACGATTATCCTTTAAAAAGTTTCAAACAAATAAAATATAAAAAGACTTTTATAAAAAATGCATATAATATGTATAAAATAAAACCTTACATTATTAGTGTCGGCCTCTTTGAAGGCATCGACAACGATGTCACAGATCACATTATTTTCTTCACACACTGTTTTAAATTCGTCGAGCGTGATGTAACCGCTTCCGTCCTTGTCAAAGCATGAAAAGGCTCTAACTATATCTTCTCTTGTTTCAATCAGATTTAGTTGTATCGTTGCGTATATAAACTCTCCGTAATCTAATGTTCCATTATTGTCCACGTCAGCCTGGTACAAAAATGTAAAATTGTTAATTACTTCCATTTTGTGATAATTTGTTGTAAATCTTTGAACTGACAGCTTCCATGAGGTCGGCGATATCAGCTTCCTTTAATTTGGACCCGTATTTCTGAAAACCCTCTCTGAGCTCATCAAAATCAATTGAACCGCTATCATCTGTATCGAACATCTTAAACAGTTCTTTTTGTCTTTCTATTTCCTCGACTGATAAACTCTTAGCAATCACCTGTTAAGTCCAAAAAAAAACGTAATGACCATTTTTGGTCTCCTTTTATTTTAAAATTTATTTAAGGTATATATTTTTTAACTTACGCGTAAAGCTATTTTTTTGAGTTTATTCATCGCTGAAAATTGTTTCAGGCGTGAAAAAACAACCGGGTCCAGTTCCCCATCTGGTGCCTCTCCACCACATATCCACGGGTGACCTAAAATTAAATTTCCAAATTTAATTAATTTTGATTTACAAAAATATAAAAGTATTATTAAATCGAAAAAGAAATGCGTACTTAGAACTTGCATTGCACTGATGCGCTTAGAAGGATCCCTAACGAGCATTTTCCTAACTAGGTCCTTGGCACTTTCGGAAATTACTTTCCAGGGCTCTGACATGAGATCTAGTTCTCCTCTTAGGATAGCATCAAATGTACCTTCTTGTGTATCTAAAAAATCAAAAATGCAAAATTTGAATCAAACCCTTTTAGATTTAAAATTATTTTTTACATACCAGCCCAGAAAGGTGGTGCGCCACTTAATAAGATATAAAGTACTATTCCAGATGTCCAAACATCCGCTTGAGGTCCGTATTTTTTGCAAATCACTTCTGGCGCCACGTAATACGAACTTCCTACGACATCCGTGAAAATCTGGCCTATTTTTTAATTTAAAAAAAAGGAGGGTTAAATTGCATAAATAAGAAAATGAACTAATTTTCTAAGAGTACATTTACCCTACCCCAGAACCCACCACCACATGCTCTATATCCTAATTAACACTTAGGTGTTGTTCGGCAATCCTGGAATAGTCCATAATTCAGGACCAAAATGCCCCTGCCTATTTTAATTTAATTCTGTCATCTTCTTTGAAGTTTGTCTATTATGGAATGACTTTGAATTTTTGCATTTATAACCCTTGTTTCCTAATTTTCAGGTTATTCACGACACAATTAATATTATTTAACTGTTAATTGAGAAAACTCTTGTTAACTATCAATTAATTAAAGGTGTGGTGGTGGGTTTTGGGGGTTACGGTCAAATTTCCAACTTTTAGATTATCCAAATTTATCATAAAAAAGTTTCAAGGGACAATGATGTACCTGGCTGGAAGAAAGCACATGAACGGAAACCAATGGCCTTGAGGGAGCAATCATCGTTCTTATCGCGAATGAGGAAATTTTCTGGTTTAAGATTCCTATGAATTATTCCATCTGAATGGCACGCCACGACTACGTCAATAATTCTTCTAAGAATTGTAGCTGCTTTTCTCTCACTGAAGTATCCTCTCTGCACGATCTGGTCGAAGAGGTCACCACCGGTGCAAAGCTCCATTACTACATGAACTGCGTCTTGGTCCTCATACGCCTCTTCAATATGAATACAAAATAAAAAGAAATTCAGTCATTAGTCATAGCCTTGAGCACACTTAAAACAAAAAAAATTCATTTTCTATGAACAATTGGGAACAAACCTTTAATAGCGACAATATATGGTTTGCCGGAAAGGCGGTACAATGCTTCGATCTGCTTACGCAAATCCTCAACATCTTCAGCGGAGTGAAGATTTAATTTGGATATGCTTTTGCAAGCATATTCCTTTTTAGTGGCGACTTCGGTACAAAGACGGGTGGTACCAAACTGGCCCTGCCCCAGCGTCTTTCCAAGGACATACAAATCCTCTAACACCGGTGTTGGGCGTTTAAGAATGGTGATGTTTGGTGAGATCGGCGATTTTTTATGACTTCTCGACGATGACATCGTAGGACGATCGACCCGATTAGCTTTCGCGTTTCAGGGTTTCAGGGCGATCACGAAAACCAAAGAGAAATTTCCCGCTTAGATTTTACTATGCCTATTTTATTGCGACTTTACTGAGATTTAGGGTCAGATTTTCACTGTGCGTCTTTTACTGTGCGTATATGGGGATTGATGTGGTGCCTCCTCAAACTAAAAAAAGAACTAGGAGACAACAGACGACAGGAGAAGATTAATTAGATTGATTGATTAATATTTCATTCAATTAATAATTTAATTGATCATTTAATCAAATTAATACATAAATTATCATTATTAATATTAACATATTATAAATGATTAATGTGTCAATTAGAAATGTTCTTCAATAAAATTAATTTTTTTTGTCACTTTATCAGTGGTCTTGAGATGTGTTTGAGAGACATAATAAATTTTCCGTGTATGAAATGACCCAAATAAATAAAAGGAAAAAGTCTGATTTTGCCCCCCAACAATTACCAAAATGTTCAAGTTGCCTCCTCATTTTTTTTTTGCGCGTTTTTACCCCCTAAACTTGTCTATTTTGTTCGTTTTGCCCCCTTCCGTTAAATAATGGTGCCCCCCTGTTAAATGACCGTTAAATGATGATATTTTTAATTTTATACATATTTTAACCCGACCCGTTAGGTCATTTAACCCGACCCGTTACTTACAACCCGACCCGTCACTTAAACCCACTCTCTTTCCTCTCTCACTCCGTCGTCTCTCTCTCTCTCTCGCGCTGTGTTGTGTCTGAGTGTCTCTCTCTCGCGCCTCTCTCTCCAGTCGACAAGCTAGGTCTCGCGACAACAAGCTAGGTCTTCGCGCTGAATCCCTTCGTGCCAACAAGCTAGGTCAGTCCTCTCTCGCGACATTCTCTCTCTCTCGCGCGACTCTCTCTCTCTCCTGGTCTCGCGATTTAGGGTTTAGGGTTTCGATTTTGTTTAGCAGATTTATTGCCAGTTAATTACGGTTTCAATTAGGGTTTTAATTAGGGTTTTAATTTCAATTTTCAGATTTCAATTTTCAGATTTCAATTTCAGATTTCAATTTCAATTTTGTTTCAGATTTCAGATTTAAATTAGGATTTTAATTTCAGATTTCAATTTTGTTTCAATTTCAGATTTAAATTAGGGTTTGGATTTCAATTTCAATTTTCAGATTTAATTTAGGGTTCAGATTTAAATTAGGGTTCAATTTTCAGATTTAAATTTCAATTTTCAGATTTCAATTTAATTTAATTTAATTTCAGATTTAATTTAATTTAATTTAATTTAATTTCAATTTTCAGATTTAATTTCAATTTTCAGATTTAATTTAATTTAATTTCAATTTTCAGATTTAGGGTTCAGATTCAATTTAATTTAATTTCAGATTTAATTTAATTTAATTTAATTTAATTTAATTTCAGATTCAATTTAATGTAATTTAATTTCATATTCAGATTTCAATTTCAGATTCAATTTCAGATTTAATTTCAGATTTCAATTTCAGATTTCAATTTCAATTTTCAGATTTAATTTAATTTCAATTTAATTTAATTTAATTTAATTTAATTTAATTTAATTTAATTTAATTTCAGATTCAATTTAATTTAATTTAATTTCAGATTCAGATTTCAATTTCAGATTTAATTTCAGATTTCAGATTTAAATTTTCAGAGTTCAATTTTGTTTCAGATTTCAGATTTCAATTTTGTTTGAATTTCAGATTTATGGATTAATGTATGGTACTCAAATATCGACAATTGGGCGTCGAGGAAAGAAGTCGACGATGATAGCGACAAAAGGGGGTATCGGAACGAAGCCGTCGAGAAAAATAACAACAATAATAGGGTAATATTTGGAGTAATATTTATGTTAATATTGATGTATGGATTAATGTATGGTTTAATGTATTAATGTATGAATTTATGAGTAATGTATGGATTAATGTATTAATGTATGGATTTATGAGTAATGTATGGATTAATGTTAATTTATGGATTAATGTATGGATTTATGAGTAATGTATGAATTAATGTTAATTTATGGATTAATGTATTAGTGGGCCAATTATGTATTAATTTTGTCTCACAGGGTATGAAGGGGGTATGAAGGCAAAAATGAATTCGAAGTGGGTCTCACAGGGGGTATGAAGGGGATCTCACAGGGGGTATCACAGGGGGTATGAAGGCAAAAATTGAACATAACTTCAAACTAAATGAATTCGAGACAAAACTAAATGAATTCGATACAACATAAATTCGATACAAACTAAATGAATTCGATACAACATAAATTCGATACAAACAAAATAAATTCGATACAAACTAAATAAATTCGATACAACATAAATTCGATACAAACTAAATAAATTCGATACAACATATAAAACATAAATTAATTCTAAAACATATCGTTCGACGGTTTCCGATTAGATGATTGCGGCGTTTGGCTTGACGATTGCCCGGAAGCACTTCTCGAGGTGTTTGACGCCTACAAAGAATACGAAAACAAATTACACACATTTTTTATACATAAATTGTTCAATTTTTTATACGAAAACAAATTCAATTTTTTACAATTCAAAATTATTCAATAAATTAATCAAAATTAATCAAAATTAATCAATTACGGTTACTAACCATCAGGTGTAGAAGAAGGGCCGGAATTTGAATTTGAATTGGCCATCACGACTGCTGGAGGAGAGAGGAACGCTGGAGAGAGAAACGCTGAGGGGGCACTGAGCACAGAGAAACGCTGGAGAGAGGCGACGGAGAGAGGCGACGGTGAGCAGAGAGCTGGAGAGAGGCGACGGAGAGAGGCGACGGTGAGCAGAGAGCTGGAGAGAGGCGACGCTGAGGGAGGCGTGCTGGAGCGGAGCGCTGGAGCACTGAACGCAAGAGAGAGAGAGCAGGGAGACGCAGCGCGAGAGAGAGACGCTGGAGTTAAGGAAAGACAGAGAGAGAAGGGGGCGAGAGAGAGAGAGAGAGAGAGAGAGAGAGAGCTGGCGAGAGAGAAAGAGAGGGGTTAAGTAACGGGTCGGGTTAACGGATCGGGTCATCATTTAACGGTCATTTAACAGGGGGGCACCATTATTTGACGGAAGGGGGCAAAACGAACAAAATAGACAAGTTTAAGGGGGTAAAAACGCGCAAAAAAAAAGTGAGAGGGCAACTTGAACATTTTGGTAATTGTTGGGGGGCAAAATCAGACTTTTTCCTAAATAAAATAAGACATTCTACCGTGTCCCCATTTCCCATCATTTGATGATGCCACACTTATGAAGATTAACCAGGACAATGTAACATTATCAAACGTAGTTGAATTTACACAACATTACATTTGTGGACGGTATTTTCAAATTGAATAAGTGATGATTAAATGTATTTCTAATTTAATACATTAAATAGAAATCATCACAAAAAAACACTTTCGAATATTTAATATATCAAAACTTGATCTCTCGTAGAAATTTGACAAATAAAAATTTCGTCAAAACTATTTCTTGAAGTACCGCCTGATTATATATGTCTTATTTCATTCCATTTTCATAATAATTAGTACAAAAAAAATTGAGTACTATGTATGAGTCTTTTGTCAAGACACAATAATCTATTAATATTTAATATCATTGCTATAAAATTTGAAAGACTTATTATTGACATGTCAAATATTTTTTTCTTAATGAATCAAATTTTATAATCCACATATCACTAATTTTATCATTCAGATATCTATTAATATCAAATGTTACGGAGTTAGCTTATTTTTTCCATCTAAATATAATTTTTTTTACCAAAATACCCATCATTCAATTATTTACAAATCTATTTTATTCAGAAGAAAACATAATTAAAATGTTTTTTCAACATAGAATTTTGTGTTATATTATGAATATTTGGCAATGCATTAATTAATTTAATGATATTATATTACAAAAATGTTATTTTGTATGTAAATTATAATTTAATTTTGCATAAAATATTAAGTTTTATTATTGTATTTATTTTTCATATTTATTTTTTTGTTTTGTATGCAAAATATAATTTTTTGTCTTTTGATTTAAACAAAATAATAAAAGAAATATGGAAATAACTCAATGAATAGTTGGGTAAAAAGAATATTTGATTGGAAAAACTGAGTTTGAACTTCATAGAGAGGGAGACAAAAAAAAAGTTCAATGAGTTGATGAAAGAATCAAGTAAAGGATTTTTTTATAATTTTATGAAAAATTAGGGTTTTTTTTGAAAGATTCCTCTATTTTTTCTTGTATATAAAATGGTCACCGTGAAGAGAATGAACATATTAACACCAATAAAGTTTGTATTTTTAAATATATTATTACAATTATATATGTACTATAATAACAATGATTAAAAAGTTCAATAAAGTTTGAATAAATCAATCCTTATTATTTCTTACCACCATTGCGTAACAAACTACATGCATCATTTCTTCCAAACCTGAAAATGAAGTAATAAGTTAATAACACTCATAAATAATACTCAGCAAAATTTCAAAAAAGCCCTTTAATTATGGCAAGTTTGCTAAAAAGATCTTATGGCTATTACTATACCATTTACTCCATTAGGGATTTGTCTGAAATAATCCAAACCAAAGCTTTTTGTGTCGAATTGAATGATTTCTTACAACCATTGCGTCCCAAATTACATGCGTCATTTCTTCCAAACTTGAAAATCAAGTAATAACACCTATAATAATACTCAGCAAAATTTCAAAAAAAACCCTTTAATTATGGCGAATTTGCTAAAAAGATCTTATGGCTATTACTATAATTTTACGAAAAATCAAGCTTTACATTATGATAACAACAAATCTGATTTTTTTAATCAAATAATAATACTTATATTAGTGTCATTATATAATAAAACATGAGATATAATACAATTTTACGAAAAATATTATATCATTGTTCATACAATATCAAAATAATTTCATAATATTTCATACAATATCAAGTATACAATAATAAATCATACAACATATGTAGTAACACATTATTAAATATATAGTAGTAACAAGTTTTATTAATTCAAAATACAATGGAAAACATAAAATAATTGTGGAAGTAATTTAATAAATAATATTAAAATTTAATTTATAATAAAAATAAATACAAATTACTTTATATCATATGATTTTTTTTTAATCTACATTTTTTAAATAACAATACTATTTGAGGTGTTTATAAGTTTAAGAAACTATTTAGATGGATATACTATTTTTTAATTATATTATTTTTTGAAAAAAATAATATTGAATTTGTTTGCTTAAAAACACAAATATAATATATTTAGTATTATATGAGATTCTTATAGTTATAATTTAAAAATAAATAAATAAATAATAATACTTACAAATTATATTAAGCTAATAAAATACTTAAAAATCTATTATGTAAATATGTATTTTTTGCATTGTATTTTCTTACATAATATCTTTACAAATTGAAAATATGAAAAAAAGATATGTATGAAATATCCTAATATGGATGTTGTAATAAAGAGAAAATTAAAATGAGTATACGCGATGAGTTTTCAAAACTAAATTTATAAAATTAATACTAATATGTGTTGTATGTTTTGTAATATTACATATTAAATTGTTGGTATTTCATATATAAAATTTTAATTATATTCCATTCAATTCATATTTGATCATGTAATCTTACGTGAAATATTAAACAATTGATTACACTTGGTCTAGTGTGAACCTAGCCAGTAATAATAGTCCACATTATTGATGTAGGATGATATGTCTTTCTAAAAATGCTTAAAACATGGTGTAAAATAATGACACATAAATGACTACACAAAATATGATATTAAAAAAATTCAACAAAAAAATAATGATTGAGATTAAACCACATCACTACATATAACGGTTCAAATTAATACTTACAAATAATCATACAAAATGATCAAATATAATATTAATGTATATGATGAACCCACATCATACAATCTAATGGTTAATAATCATGATGATGTGACTTCATGAGTAGGACTGGAAACGAGCCGAGCCGAGACGAACACATGTCAGCTCGAGCTCGGCTTGAGTCTGGCTCGAGCAAGCTCGGCTCGACTCGGAACCAGAGTTCGAGCTACAAATATCAGCTCGAAAAATATTCGAGCCAGCTCGGCTCGGCTCGAGCCATCTAGATTATTATTTTCAAAAAAAGAATCAGAAAATTCATAAAATCAAGTAAATTCATAAAAATCAAGAAAATTCACAAAATTTATAAAACCCCCCAAAAATGCTAAAAATTATAAAATTCATACAACACACATAATGATAAGAGCTATTTCAAGCATCTTTTAAAGGGTTAAAAATGGGATTTTAACACAATAAATTACTTAGTTAACATATAGGTTGTTCATAATTTTAAATATCATTAGAAATTGCTTAACTACTTGAATTTGTGTTATTTTAGGGTTAAAATTGAGAATTTGGCAATTTGAAGATCATGGCTGCATTCCTCTTTATTTTCTGATGAATTTGATGTATACTATCAGAATATTCAGAGAAGAGATGAGAGAGAAGTGAAGAGATAGAAAGTGGGACTCACTTGTGGGTCCCACACGAAAACACAAATTTTCTACTTCGAATTAGGAAAAACCAAGACCTTATTTGGATTTCTCTTGTTCTCCTGATCAAAATGGTTTATTCACATTCATTTTTTGGACAAAGGATGAGAGAGTAATGAAGAGAGAGAGAAGAGAGAGACACCCAAGTGACTCGTTACACGAAAGCTTACACAGAACAACCCACACCAAATCCCAGAACGACCCAGCAATAAGCCCAATATTCCCTCCTTAAATGGATCGATGCACGAATAGCTACATAATAAAATCCACAGAAGATCAGAGACGAACTCACCCCTTTCAGCACCACTAACAAATCTGTGATTTAATACCACCTCAGGTTATCGCTCTCATTCCTAAAGTTCCTGATAATAAAAAAATAGGCCTGCATAATATACCTTCTTCTTCTGTAATCTCATTACTTGTGTCACAACTTGGCTAGAGTCGTACGAAACTATAATTATTACGTTTGCTAATTTTGTTTCAAAATTCTTGTCTGGCCATGATACGGCTATCTGCACTGATAAGTTTGTGTTCAAATGCCTTTTCTACGATTTTAATGACTCAATTTTAGTACATGGATTAACCGAAAAGGCTATAAATTATGCCATTACCCACAATACTGAGGACATGCATTTGGAAATTAAAACATGCAACTTTGCTCTAAAAATACCTCAAGCATTATTTGAGTTTGGTCACTAAAAGAGGTTTACTATTAGTGACGCTGAAGGGACTTATAAAATTTTACCTGATCGCGTACATCTTCCGAATTTGAGAAAAATACATCTCGACGGTCGTATCTCGTTTGACAAGGAGAACATGAACAAATTTCTTTCGGGGTCTCCGAATTTTAAATGTTTAATACTAAAAAATTGTCTACTCGATATGGATGGTATTTTTTTGAATTACGTGGAATCCTTTAGCCTTGTGAAATGCACTTTTCTTTTACAGTTTTTGCAACCAATTTCAATCTCTGGCGGAAATATCAAATTTCTAAGAATTGATGGTCATCTCCCTCATCTGTTAATTCTGACCGATATACCTCCTAATTATGTAGAATCCGTAGTTTTATCCCACGGCATTACAAACGATGTATGAAAGGTCATGAGTGTTTTGATTGGTGTTGTAAATCTGGAATTTCGTTTCGATGCGATTTTTGTTAGAATGATGCGAAGAGTAGAAAACCTCGGCGCACAATTCGCGAATCTCCGGTTCCTAACCCTAACTTGGACTTGCATACTCTGTCATTTAGAACATATATGCAACTTCCTTACTCGTTGCACCAATTTGGAAGAATTGGTGTTGTGCAAGACTTATTGTGATGGAGTGCATGTAAGTCGGTTTTAATTTGTATTTTCTTTTATGTGATTTGTATTTATATTTGAATTTTATTTTTAATATAGGATTTGGAAAAATTACATGATCATGAATTGGGCGAAGGTCATTTAATTTCTGGCGCTAAACTGCAGAGGGTTCGTTTGGTCGGTGCATATGGTAATAGTCTACTTGTTATCCTCCGAGGTATAATTAATCAGTTCGCGATGCAAAAAAATGATTTGGACGTTCATGTTGTAATGACTGAGTGTTTTGATCATCTGATCATGTTGTTGTATGTTTGGCTTAATTACTATGTTTTTATTCAATAATGATTTAACATTGGTGTTTATGGTATTTTGTTTTGTGAACTCATGATGTTGTTGTATATGTTGTTTTCTGTGGATTTCATTAAACTTGTGTAGTTAAGATATAAAATATGGTATATTCTATTATATTTCATTGCGATGTTATGGTCCATGATTTTGTGTGTGTGTGTGTGTGTGTGTGTGTGTGTGTGTGTGTGTGTGTATATATATATATATATATATATATATATATATATATATATATATATATATATATATATATAGGGATAAGATCAATGGCCAAAACTCTTGTTTGGCCAACGTCGGCCAACACCACTTGTTTCACTAATTATAAACACGAGAATCGAATTTTGACCGTATAGATATGATTTATATTATTTGAGAATGTTGTAGATTCAATTTCATGAAAAATAAAAATTTCTATCATACTTATCATAATACTTCAAAAAAATTAACGGTAGAAAATAGTTGCAACATGAATCATCATTAAATAAATTTTCAAATTCAATTTTTTTTGGTTTGGATGTATTTTAAATCATATAGATAGGCTAAGGATGAATTTTTACTAGGTTTCGAATTTTTCTTCATGGAAATCTATAAATTTACCGAAATGAACGGTTGTGAAAATATGTTATCGATTTTGTTAGATACAAAAATCAAAATTGTACAAAATTTATTCTACATCATATCTAAATGATATAAAACATATCTATACGGTTAAAATTCGATTATAATATTTAGATTTAGTGAAATAAGTGGTGTTGGCCGAAGTTGGCCAAACAAGAGTGTTGGCCATTGATCATATCCCATATATATATATATATATATATATATATATATATATATATATATATATATGAGGGAGGCTAAACTACTTAATTAAGTACCAACATTTTGGTACTTAATGTTTTTTCACCATTGGATTTGCATTGAGATTTGTGCATTTAAGGATGTGCACAAACTTTCATGATCATCATTAAAAAACACAAATCTCAATGCAAATCCAATGGTGAAAAAACATTAAGTACCAAAATGTTGGTACTTAATTAAATATTTTAGCTTCCCTCTATACATATATATAGTTGGTATTTTTGTAAGATTTTGTTACGTTTATTTGCTGATTGTAGGGTTCTGGTTTTGTTGGCCATTGACCTTGATTCAATATTAAATTTTTTATCAAATGAATTCAAAATATTGTTATTATTGCAACCTTTATTAAATTGATATAATAAGTAATATTAATTAATTGTATTTAATTGTGAAGCATTATATTTGAGCAAAAATAAAGATGGATTCACAATATTGCTTTTTCTTGCTTGTATAAAAAACTGACCTAGAAACCCCTCCCCCCCTCCAAATGAATATGACATTGTATTAATCTTATTTTGTTGTAGGTGTCAGAGGAAACTAAGCCGGATAGGTGCAAGAGGAATCTGGTCCAGACAAGGTGCAAGAGGAAGCTAGGTCGAGTGTTTGATTTTCAGAAGCATGGTGCTTAGCAGGTTAGCAAAGAAGAAGTCCAAACCGAGTAGAGAACTGGAGGCATCCAGTAGTGCTTGAACTGGAGAGCAGAAAGTTGGACGTTAGGGTTCTCCAATAGTCTAATAAGTTTTGTCGCAAATACTTGGCACAAAAATTCCACCTGCCTTTCCAAACACATTTTTCGTTTTGAAAATTAAATATAGTAAAAAAGTATTAGGCTAAGGAAGATTTATGTAGCCAATAATACTATAGGATCAAGACTTGTTAACGACGGGGCAAGTTGTAGCTAACAAAAATATTTGCTACTGGAAAATACTGGCGACACTGGAGGTACCTAACAAGTCGTGTATTGGTTGCAAGGAACATATATTAACGACATAGCTGTAGCTAAGGATCTGTTGCTAGCTACAGAGTTGTAGATATGGTGTCTTTGTAAGCCATTATAAGAGAGAGGGGGGGGGGGGGGGGGGGGGGAAGAGGATCAACAAAATTGATCATGCATGGAGAAAAAAATTTCATGGACCAGAGACTCTGACATAACAAGAGATAAACCGACAATGCAGAAAACTCTGTTGTCAATCCTGGCATCCGTGATAGAGTGGCGATCTAGAACTAGAAGAACTGCAATGGAAGAGAAGAGAAGGTGAGATCGAAGGAAAGACCACCAATCGACATCAAAGGGTTAAATGAGAGAGTGTGACCATTAAAGATGAGATTCAACATGGAGGTCCTGTTCTGGATACAAGATGGAGGAGGAGGGGATGTCCAAGTCTCTCAATCCAAGGTTAAAAGACATACCACTGGTTAGCATGCTGATATAGTCTTGTTATTAATTTAAGTTTGAATTTTTCAAAGGACAACATAAATGTTTAGGCTCAAATATTGATTTTGTATTATTGTGTATGTAATATAGGGCCGGCACAAGCAAGTTATATTTGTAACAAATGTCAAAAAATTTCTCTTTTTATATAGCACGTGCATTTTCCGTTCTTAATACTTTTAGATGTAGGATTAAAATAGCCTATGAAAAATTGTTCATTTTTTATTTTTAAATTTGAGCCAACACTATTACTAGTGCTAATTTTTTTTGTTGTTGTTGTGGGATTATGTTTGTGTTCACTTTTATTTGATGATAATGTCACATATATACCTAAAATAAATGTAAAACAAAAATTATTTTAAAATTTGTAGCATAATTAATAAATATTATATTTGTCCTTAAAAAGAGTACAAAAAATGTTGAATAGTAATAAGTATTGTATTAGTTTTGTATTTGAAATTTTTGGTATTAAATTAATATAATGTTATTATTCAATTAGTGTCGATATTTTTTGTCAAATATTTCCAGAAATGCAAGAACGGCTCTCTACCAATTGAAGAAGGGACGAGAAAATCAGAGTAAGGATTACGGTGGTTGAGGTGGATACGCCAGGAAGGAGAAGAGGGGGGTCTCGCGACAACAAAACGCGGATAATTACCCGAGTACTTAAATTAACACCATATTCAAACCATATTCGATTTACATGGGAAACTAATTTCTATTTAAGGTAAATATATTACTCAGCAAAACTGTTTTTAAAGATTATTTTAATTACAACAAACCATCAAAAATATTGTTATAATAGTTGGTATATGTATCACGTTTCTATCTATTTTTTTTTTCAATTACTCTCTCCCTCCTATAACAATTTCATTCATACTTTTTCTATTTTTGTTCTACAATCTTTTTGTTTCGTATTTTCATAGTTGAATGCCAATGGTTCGTCAAAAAAATATATGTCCTTGTATCTCATATGAAAGGATAAATTCAAAATCATACAGTTGTGCGATCGTCAAAACTGATGAAGATTATGAATCTAAAAACAAGATTTGTTTGGTGGAGATGTTACCTGAAGAGTTAATAATGAAATTCTTCACCATCCTCCCCGTCGTCGATGGAATTAGGGCTACATTTGTTTCCGAGGATTGGAAAAAACATATGATTTCAAACACTAAGTACATTTGTAATGACGATTATATCCCTGAACATAAATCTTGGTATTTTGGGGTTAGACATCTTGAAAGTGACGATATTGTTGAGTTTTCATATGATTATGATGCACAATGTTGGCACACATTTGATTTTCCATATTTGACCTCCAAGTCGCATGGGTCATTCATAACACGTTCCTTCAATCCCCAAACATGTGGTTTGTCAGCATCACATGGATTAGTTGTTATAAGTGACAAAATATGTAATTACTATCATATTTTTATATGTAATCCTATTTTAAAGCGCTCGAGATGGTTACCAAAGATACCAACTAATGATCATGAAAATGCTATTAATGTTGCATTATCAGTAGATATTCGATCTAAAACGTACTATGTTGCAGCGGTTAAGGTCTCTCTAGAAATCGACAAATCAATTGCACAAGAAGTGAGCATCGAATTGTATGATTCAGAGAAAAAACATTGGGAGAATGTTTACGATGGATCTTTGGTAGGATATGGGGGAATAGCACCAGCCGTGATCTGTAATGGTATTTTATATTTTCTAATTTATGGGATGAATATGTGTTACCCAACTTTTGCTATGGTGTCTTATGATCTGAGAAGCAAGAGATTGGAACGTCCTCTGACAGAATTGATAATTTCATTACCAGATACCTTTTGGAGTACGGTCACGATAATGAATTTACGTGATAAGTTAATCTTGGTTGGTATGAACATCGAAGTAGACATAATGAGAAGTGAAATCTCCATATGGGAATTGTGTGGGACGGAATGGAATCGCATTTCAAGAATCCCATATGATTTTTTTGATGAAAAACCTTTCGTAAGTTATGGATTTGGTGATTTTGTTTATATACAGGCACATGACAAAACAAATATGGTAATCTTTGATTCAAGTCAAAAAACATGGAAGTCGGTAGGCAAGACTCCGTTCTTCAGTAAATATAATTTGAGGCGAGAATCTGATTATGATTTGTTTGGCTTTTGTTGGGAACCGAGATTGGATATTAATCCATAAAAGTTACAAATTTGTTGACAAACACGAAGGCACATAAATATGAAGAAATTAATTTCAAATCCGAAAAAAGAAAAGAAAATGAGAAATGGTGATTGTGCTCCTAGTAGAATCTATATCTCCGGCAATATTCTTGCCTCACTCATTGACCTCTCTCCATCCCAGAACAGTCCATTACACACATTTTTCTTCTTTTCTCATTTCTTCTCTCAAGTAATCACACTTATTCTCTGTGGGCACTACATAAATCAATACTTCTTGCTCTCTCGAACCAAGCCATCACCAATGGCAGATCCACAAATGGAACATGAACAGTTCATTTCGAATCCTCACGAACCTCTACGAACTGCTCTCTGTTTCCAGACGATAATAACCTTAACACCATGGTTTTTGCACACCCTTCTCATTCAACAATGATGTCCCAAAACCATACAACATTTCTTTACTCTGCTCCACAGAATCAAATACAATTACCTCCACTCTTTTCATTTAATAGCCAACAACAAACAAATAATGAAACGGGGTCTATCAAACCAATTTCCAGACAACTCATGAGACTCACGGGAAAACCACCATGTCCTGTTAGGATCGTCGCCGCAAATTCACACACAAGAACAACACACGAACACAAGTATTTTTACGTGAAAACCCCGAAGGGAAAAAATCACGGCCGCCGGCACTCAAACTATTTTACTATACTGGAGAAAGAGAGAATACAAATTGTTTTTGCTTTGTTGGAATGAATAAAACTCTAGCCTAGCCCTCTATTTATAGCTAAACTCCTACCCAATACAAGAAAATAATACAAGAAAATAATCATTGACTTAATTACCATTCAATCATGGCAATAACAATATATGGAGAACTTTCCTATCTCTTCAAGGTTTTTTTTTTCCAATTTCCTAATCCTCGGGTTTCCAAAAGTCTCCATACCATAACAATCTCCCACTTGGAGACTTTTGCACCAATGTCCTTTTCTCCCGTCCCGAGCGGGACTTCCTTGAGTCCGGCGACATCTCTCACGATTTACGTGACCAGCCCCACTGAGGCGACGCACAGCCTCAGCTTGTCGGTGGGGACTTTCTTGGTCAACATATCTGCAGCGTTCTTGGCACCTTGGATCTTCTCCAGCGATAAGACCCCGTCATTCTCAAGTTCCCGGATGTAGTGATACTTCAGTTGGATGTGTTTGGTCCTCGAGTGGAACATCGGATTCTTCACGAGACATAAGGCACTTTGACCGTCGGTGTAAAGTGTCTTGCATTCTTGATCTTTCCCAATCTCCTTCAGAAAAGTCAAGAGCCATACCATCTCCTTTCGGCACGAGATTGCCACATACTCAGCCTCCGTTGTCGATAGCGACACACACTTCTGCAATCTCGACATCCAACTCACCGCCGTGCCTCCTATCGTGAAGACATAACCGGAAGTGCTCTTCCGACTATCCACATCTCCACCTAGGTCAGCATCTACAAATCCTTGCAAACTCGTGCCACCTTTCTTGTAGCACAGTGCCATGCTTACGGTGCCCTTTAATCGCCTCCCAGTGCTCGATGCCGGGGTTCGCCATGAACCGGCTCACAACTCCCACTGCATGAGAAATGTCGGGTCTCGTGCACACCATGGCGTACATTAGGCTACCCACTGCCGATGAATACGGCACATTCTCCATCCTCTTCTTCTCCTCCGTGGTTTTCGGTGACTGCGCCTTGGAGAGTTTGAAATGTGCGCCGAGTGGGGTACTTCTTGTCTTGGCGTCATCTACTCGGAATCGCTCTAGCACCTTCTTAATGTACTTCTCTTGCGACACTGTGAGAGTACCCTTGTTTCGATCTCGAGTAATTCGCATCCCAAGGATTTGGCTCGCCTCTCCTAAATCCTTCATTTCAAATTCTCTCGACAACTCCTTCTTGAGCTTGTCGATCTCCCACATGTTCGCACCTGCAATGAGCATATCATCAACATACAAAAGCAATATAATGTATGTTTCTCCACTGCTCTTGTAGTAGCAACAATGGTCGGTGTCACCCTGCGAAAACCACGATCACACATGAACTTGTCGAACTTCTTGTACCACTGTCTTGGAGCCTGCTTTAAACCGTACAAGCTCTTCTTAAGCCTGCACACAAGATCCTCCTTTCCCGGGATCTCGAAACCTTCAGGTTGCACCATATAGATGTCCTCCTCCAAATCGCCATGAAAGAACGTCGTCTTGACATCCATTTGCTCGAGGTGCAAATCCTCCGCTGCTAAAATACTTAACACCGTGCGAATAGTCGTCAGCTTCACCACCGGCAAAAACACCTCCGTGTAGTCGATTCCCTTCTTCTGAAGAAACCCCTTGACTACCAGCCTCGCCTTGTATCTCTTGCTGCCATATGACTCGTCCTTCACTCGGTAGACCCATTTGTTTTGCAACGCCTTCTTGCCATCTGGCAACCGGGTCATTTCCCAAGTATTGTTCTTCCGGAGAGACGCAATCTCCTCTTTCATCGCACGCTCCCACTTGACCAAATCACCTCCGTGTACCGCCTCTCGGTAGCCTCCTGGTTCACCCGCATCGGTTAGCAGCAAATGATGGAGTGATGGTGAATAACAGTTAGTAGGCTTAATTCTTCGGATTGATCGTCTCAAAATCGGACTTTCTGGGTTTTCGTCTTGTGCGATTTCAGGCACGTCTTCATCCCCATTTTCAGTCACATCCTGGATCGAAAACTCGACTTCCTCGGGCTCGCTCTGATGGGGAATATCCCCGGCCCTGGGCCCGCGCAGCGGATATGTAGGCCCGGTCCGGTTCCCCGATTCCCGAGATCACGCCACGACTTCGAGGGTACGATGCAAATAGAAGGTTAGATCTTTACCGGTGCAAAATTGATTGCACACGAAGGGTTGATCGCTGCCTTCTTTCTCCTGTCACGTTGGTGACAATACGCGCGTCCCACACCACGCGTCTTTCACCGCTCGTTGACTTCGCCGATTCACTTGATTTCGTCTCCGACTCAATCTACTCGTCCGAATCGATCACAATCGTGAGAGCCTCAGTTGTTGCTCCTCTACGTGTATCCACCTTGAATCGCAAGACGTCGGTCACGGATGCACCTGCCTAGACGATGCACCGGTGAACTTGCTTAATCGAATTGATTCTCTAAACCGTAAAACACCTTTTCACGGTTTCTCTCTTTTACACCTTTTCACTCTCTAGAAATTTGTCTCACAATTTTCTGGATAATTCTGAATGAATTGCTTGGTTAAGATGAGAGAGAAAATCCTATTTATATATAATAGGATCAGGATTAGCCAAAAGGCATATATATCCAATATACACCCTCTCACACAGAAAACTGCATGAACCTGGTCAGTATTCTGTCCAGACGAAATTGATAAATTTCTCTGACAGAAAATCAACCAACATGAAAGTTGTAGATAATCTCATTATCTACACGACCCAATTTGGCCCAGCCCAATTGGAATTCGTATGCAAAAATTATGACTGTTTTACTAACTGTATGTCATACTGTTGCACCCTTTCGGTATTTCACAGAAACGACACTTATACTTCGTTCATATGAAATATATTTCTACATGAAGGTTATAGATAATCTAATTATCTATCTTACCCAATTTGAACCATTCAAATCGGATTTTCCTACTGAAAGATATGGCTACGAATGTACGACTACATTCGTTTATCCTTGTGTACACTTTTACGGTTGATCCTGAAACTGTATTTCCTTCACGCTCGACTCGTCATTGCTCGTGATTTCATGGACACTCTCCTCCGGTTTCGATTGGCCTCCGAAACCGAATCTGTTCTTGTAGAATTCCTCTTCATTAAGGGTTGCATCTCTTGACCGAATTATTCTTCGACTTTCCTCGATCCAAAATCGATAAACGAAGTAATTCGATCCATAACCAATGAACACACATCTTTGAGCCTTCGCGTCTAGTTTGTCCCTCTTCTCTGCGTCGATATGGACATACGAGATGCTCCCAAAAATTCGCAAATGACCAAGAGAAATCTTCTTTCCTCTACATTTCTCTTCAGGTAGCTCGAGGTTGAGGGATTTCATCGAAGAACGGTTGATAAGGTATGCGGCCGTGCTAACCGAATCTGCCCAGAACATCTTCGGCAATCCCGCGTGCAATCGCATCGCCCTTGCTCGTTCATTCAGAGTTCGATTCATCCGTTCTACCACCCCATTCTGCTGAGGTCGATTTGGAACCGTCCGAATCAGCTTGATTCCTTGTTCCGCGCAGAACCCTCGGAACTCTGCACTGTCGTACTCCCCTCCATTATCCGACTTTAAGCATTTCATCTTCAAGACGGTCTCGGTCTCGACTTCTGCCTTCCACCTTTTGAACACATTAAACACGTTAGATTTGTGTTTAATAAAATAGATCCATACCTTCCGGGTTGAATCATCGATAAAGGTGACGTAGTATCGTGACCCCCCGATAGACTGGACCGGAGCTGCCCCCCACACGTTGGTATGCACCAGGTCTAACTTTCCCATCTTGAGTTCTCGTCCGGCCTTCGAAAAACTAACCCGTCTTTGCTTGCCGAGCACACAGTTCTCACAGAAACCGGTTTGTACCGATTTTACCTTCGGTAATAGAACCTTGGAAAACGCCAAACATCGGATCAGTCGTTGCTCCCGAAAACGCCAAACAATCTCTTCTATTATCGGTAAGATAGAGGGTTCCCGTCTTCGTACCTCTAGCTATCACCATGGCCCCCCTTACAATCTTCCACGACCCGTTCCCGAACACCGTCTTGTAGCCTTCGCTATCCATCTGCCCGACGAATATCAAATTCTTCTTAAGACCGGGAATGTACCGAACTCCTCGCAAGATCCATCTGAATCCATTGCTGGATTTTATCTGTACATCACCTATGCCCGATACGCTCAAAAGGCTTTCCATCTGCTAGGTGAACATTTCCTAAATCTCCTATCTTGAAATTTAAGAACTTATCTTTCTGCGAGGTTGAGTGGAAGGATGCGCCCGAGTCCAAAACCCAGGACTCGACGGGGTTGTCGACGCATAAAACGAGAGCGTCGTCTCTGTCTTGCTCGGTGACAACATTTGCAGAACTCGATTCCACCTTCTCCTTTCTCGGGGATTTGCAGTCCCGCTTCATGTGACCTTTCTTGCCACACTTCCAGCATTCCAATTCGTCCGCGGTTGTTGCTCCTCTGACCTTCATGGCCCCGGCTCTCCAAATTCAACGCCAAACCCGAGGAACCCGAGGCTTCGCTCCGCTCCTTTCGCCGAATGTCGTCATTCAAGATGCGGTCCCGCACTTCCTCAAAGGTCAAATCCTCCTTGACGCCGATAACGTCTACCGTCGTCGTCCAGCTCTCCGGGAGAGATGACAGTAGCATGAGTGCATTCATCTCATCACCAAGGTTAAATTTGAAAGAGTCTAATTGGTTTGAAATAACCTGAAAAGCATTTAGATGCTCCGCAACAGATCCGCCCTCCGTCATTCGCAGATTGAAAAGACGGCGCTCCAGGTGCAGCTTGTTTAGCGAAGATGGTTTCTCGTACATGTTGGACAACGCCTTCATGACCCCGAAAGCCATCGTCTCCTTCGCTACGTTGAACGCCACGTTCTTGACCAGCGATAGTTGGATATAGCTTAGCGCCTTGCGGTTCATCTTCTTCCACTTGCCTTCGTCCGTAATACTTTCCGGCCTTGTCTCAAATAACGCCTCTTCTAGGTCCTTCTGGCATAGCAACGCTTCTACTTGCATCTTCCAGTAACCGAAATCTCGCCCATCGAACCGGCATACCGAAACCTTGTTCTCATCCATCTCTCGTCTGCTCGAACCTTAACCTTTGCCCTGATACCACTTGTTAGTATCGTCGCCGCGAACTCACACACAAGAACAACACACGGACACAAGTATTTTTACGTGGAAACCCCGAAGGGAAAAAACCACGGCCGCCGGCACTCAAACTATTTTACTATACTGGAGAAAGAGAGAATTCAAATTGTTTGTGCTTTTTTGGTATGAATAAAACTCTAGCCTAGCCCTCTATTTATAGCTAAACTCCTACCCAATACAAGAAAATAATACAAGAAAATAATCATTGCCTTAATTACCATTCAATCATGGCAATAACAATATATGGAGAACTTTCTGAAGGGAAATATCCTCGACCCCGGGCCCGCGCAGCGGAATGAAGGCCCGGTCCGATTCTCCGATTCTCCGATTCCCGAGATCACGCCATAACTTCGAGGATACGATGCAATAGAATGATAGATTCATACCGGTGCAAAATTGATTGCACTCGAAGGGTTGATCGCTGCCTTCTATCTTCTGTCACGTTGGTGACAATCCGCGCGTCCCACACCACGCGTATTGCACCGTTCGTTGACTTCGCCGATTCGCTTGATTTCGTCTCCGAAACAATCTACTCGTCCGAATCGATCACAACCGTGAGAGCCTCGGATGTTGCTCCTCTACGTGTATCCACCTTGATTCGTAAGACTCCGGTCGCGAGTACAACTGACTAGACGATGTACGGCGAACTTGCTCGATCGAATTGATTCTCTATCTTTCGAGAAACTCTTTTCTCGATTTCTCTCTCTTCGCACATTTTCACTATCGAAAGATCAAATCTGAATTCTCTCTTTCTTTTAGTGTCTTTTGCAGAATGAATTGCTCAATTAGACTTAGTTAGGATGAGAGAGAAAGTATCCTATTTATATCAAATAGGATTATGATTAGCCAAGAGGCATGTATATCCAATATACACCCTTTCACACAGAAAAGTGCATGAACCTGTTCAGTATTCTGTCCAGACGAAATTGATAAATTTCTCTGACAGAAAATCCACCAACATGCAAGTTGTAGATAATCTTATTATCTACACAACCCAATTTGGCCCAGCCCAATTGGAGTTCGTATGCAAAAGTTATGACTGTTTTACTAACTGTATGTCATACTGTTGCATCCTTTCGGTATTTCACATAAACGACACTTATACTTCGTTCATATGAAATATATTTCTACATGAAGGTTATATATAATCTCATTATCTATCTAACCCAATTTGAACCATTCAAATCGGATTTTCCCACTGAAAGTTATGGCTACAAATGTACGCTTACATTCGTTCATCCTTGTGTACACTTTTACGGTTGATCCGAAACTGTATTGATTTCACTTTCCTATCTCTTCAAGGTTTTCTTTTTCCAATTTCCTAATCCTCGGGTTTCCAAAATTCTCCATACCATAACATGTTCATGGTTGATCCTCAAATATAGAACTGGCAAAATCTGACCCGATCCGAAAAATGATCCGACTCGTCAGAACCCGAACCCGAACAATCTGCAATCCGAACAACCCGAACTATCCGCAATCCAAAACGACTCGAATCCGAAATAATTCTATCCGAACCCGCACCCGCACCCGATCCGACACGCCGATTGCCACCCCTACTCAAATACTGACACACCAACTTGACAATGAAGTCGTCGCAGTGGTTCCGTGTAAGAGCAAACTTGCCTCAGCCAAAAACAATCCACGTGTCCTGACCAACAATTGGCACGGAGAATAAAGGGACATCATGCAATGACAATATTATGGCAGGCAATGACAATAAGGACATATTAACAACGACAAACCCATCTATTAAGGAAAATTATACCATGCTCCTGAGATTTCTCCCACTATTCGCGATATGGTGAATAGTGGTGGGTGGTATTAATTGGGGGCTCCAATTAGTACTCACATTTTCAATTGACGGTTAATTGTGCTTTGAATTAACGGTTAATTCAAATATAATTAACAGTTAATACAACTGTATTAGTTAGCAACATAATTAATAATTTCAATTAACACTTAATAAAATTTAATGGGTGGTAATTTTGGAGCCCCCAATCAGCCCCCCACATCGTTAACAGTGGGGGGAAATGGGGGGCACAGTATATGGCCTCATCTATTAATTCGGTTACCCTTCTGTGACATGTCCCATTTGCAAAGATGTGCAATAAAGATACAAAAGCCCAAAAGAACAAACTTACCTCTTTGATTATAACGAGATGGAAACTATTTATGGAAATGAGTTGGCCACCGGCTCGCAAAAGCATTACATCATACATCTAGGTCTCTTAATGCTTTCGGATTCCGACTCGCAATCCGCCTTCTCCTATTATTCATTCTAATGGAAATGAGATCGAAGATGAGGACATACAAGCGACAATCCCGAATGCCGAATCTGCCACACTCAGAAATATAACGTAAAAAAAAAACGAAGATTCAACGAGGTAGACTTGTTTGGTCAATATTTCTCAGAAATGAAAGAGATTTTTCAAGATTTGAATACAAATAGATTAGTTCTTCTTGCAAAAGATATCAAGGCGGAAATTGCTACAATCCCGTCCCAATATCCATCTTCGGTATTACGTCTTGCACAATGCTACTTTGTACAAAATGAAGTTTACGGTGCGTTTTTCATTTCATATAATACAAATGAAAAATTGAATGGATGGATGAATTTATAATTCACCCTAGAGTGAATGGTAGGGACAGTATGGGTGGTATCGGTTGTGTGGGTGGTATAACTAGAACGAGTGGTGAAAGTGTACGAGTGGTATCGGGTGTGCGAGTGATGGGACATTTTTTTAACCGATGAATCATGATATAGTTTATGATAGTATTTTGAATATCTTAGTATTTTGAGCATGTTTAAATTATTAGATATTAATATTGACTATTTTGTGTATGCACAATGTTTTGCAGATGATCTAATATTACTGTCTTGTTAATCAAATATTACTGTCTGGTATGGATTGAATCTTATTTGATAATATATATTTGTGGTGATTGTGTAGGTTAACTTTTTTGTTTTTGTTTTTGATATTTCATTAATATTTTATTATTTCTGATATTAAAATTGTATTGGTCATTTGCTTGAAATATTTAATAAATATTTGATGATTAAAAGTTATAATACCATTCATCTTATTAACTAACTTGTAAATTCATGGATTTCAACAAAAAATCAAACAACATATTTTAGTTTACATGACATTAAAATCCAACTAATCAAACAACTCAAGTATATTGTGATATTCATGTATTTTAAATATCCATGTATCTCAAAATCTCCCAAATCAAACATGTCCATACTCTAAATATCCAATCCATAAATCCAATAAACATAAAACAATCTCGCACACAAATAATACGTCTATAAATTTCATCAATAACTAGCAGGATGCCCCCGAAATTCTGCGCGTCCTTGTTTAAAAATATTAATTTTTTCCTTATGTATAGTTCTATTATTTGGTCATTAATGTCTATGACAAAAAAATTTATATCGATGCATTATTTAATTTTATTTGTAAGTTACAGGTCAAATCTAAAATTTTGAATTGACAATTGGTTTATTTTGAATTATCACATTTTTAGCAAAGATGAGTTTTTTTTTCTTTTTCTTGAAAAAAACATAATTTCTTGAATCGTGGATATACGAGCGGGACTCGAACCCATGACCTATGGTATCTTGTGCTAATCATGATACCGTTGATAGATAAGATGAGTTAGTCATTTATTCATTGGGCTTAGATTATTTACATATATCTACTTTTTTAGATCGGCTTGGAATGCTGGTTAAGATTACTCTACTAATTTCTATGATGATGTTCGACTACCACGGAATAGCAAGGAATAGAAGAATAAATAGTTTTATCCTTTTTATTCCTGCCGAACAAGATGAGAAGAACAAAGAATAAATAGGCAGATTGGTGGAATTGGACTCTTCCAGGTATAACATGAAATTGGGCTATTCCATAGATTTAAACATTTTTTGTGACAAAAATACTCTTATACCTTCGCATTTGCTTACATGGATTGAACTACAATATATATGTTTTATATCTTCTCCGTCCAAAGAATAGTTCAAATGAAACTGTTGGTTAATTCTAACCTAGAGGGGGTTGAATAGGTAATCATAGTGTATAATTTTCGACTATGGTATACCGATTCTAAATTCGTGCGGAAGCTAAAATGATATAATTTAAATTAAGAAAATACCGAACAATTTGAACATGCGATGTTTGATAATGGAGTTCGGTAGGTGGTTGCTTTGTAGCTTTAACTCACCGTCTACTTGCTCAATCGACCGATTCGATTGAATACAAGTACCTACGTCTCCGGGGATGCCTTGCGCTTTTTTCGGCTTTCGATTGAATTCCCAAATCACTCTTACAAGGTTTTGCCGAGATTGATTTACACGTTTTTCTATCAATCTCTAGCGGCCTTTACACTCTTGATGCTAGCCTATTACAATTCTAATACGAACTAAACGTGATCGGTCACGCAAGTTGGGAATCGTATTTGATGGAGGAATGGAAGAAAATAATCACTAAGAATGTTTAGATGATTATGAGCTCAAAGTATTTTGCAAGTATTCTCTCTTTTTCAAAGTGGAAATAAGATTGTCAAAAGTTAGGAGAGAGAATGAGGGAAATGTTCTATTTATAGAACACATAGATCCTTCCCAGAACTTGCATTTTCCGCATAGTCCGTTATAACGAACTGCATGTCCGTTACAACAGACCATAAGTCAAACTAGCCGTTATGGCTGTTATATTCGAATTTTTCCACAGTCCGTTATAACGGAATGTAAGTCCGTTATAACGGAAGTCTGTGTTATGTAGTTCGTTGCAACGGACTATCATGTCTGTTCCAACGGACATCATACTGGGACTTCACTTCAGTTTGACTTTAATTCCCGTTGTAACGGAGAGTACTCCGTTACAACGCTATAAGGTATTCCGTTATAACGGATTGGTTAATCCGTTACAACGGACATGAAGAGAAGAGTATGGTACTGAAGTGAGTTACATGTCCGTTATAACGGACATATATGTCCGTTACAACGGACATACTTCTGTGACATCCTTCAAGTTTGAATTTAATTAGCGTTGTAACGGACAGTATTCCGTTACAACGATTTGCTGAAGTCCGTTATAACGGATTGGTTAATCCGTTGTAACGGACTATATTGTGTCTTCATTCTTGAATAGGACGAGCATGTCCGTTATAACGGACACTGGGTTCCGTTGTAACGGACATCCTTATTTCAGCCTTTTATATTAATTCAGGATTTCGAATATATTTATTTGACTTTTATTTTGAGCTTAATCATACATAAACAAGTTTAGGGATACCTATACTGTGTTTTGGTGATTAGATTAATATCCCAACTTGCGGAATCTTCGATGTCTTGATTCCGTGATTCTTCTACGTCTTGATCTTCTTTGTGATTCTTCTACGTCTTGATCTTCTTTGCGATTCTTCGACGTCTTGTTCTTCTTTGCGATTCTTGATTGATTTTTGCTTGTTTATCTTGATCTTCTTATTGCATTTTGTACCTATGTATCCTATACACCATTCTCGATAGATTTTGTTAGTAATATCGACATTGTTTTTGAGATAATCAAACAACCGGAAATTTGAATCAACAGAAACTATTATTTGAGCCGTTATTTTATTATTATTATTATGGTACTTGTTTTAATTAATTAACATATTTTATTTTATCATGATACTTATTTTAAGCTTCTTTACTTATTAAATTATGAATAAGAGTAGTTTGGTCATTAGTTGTTATTTATATATTTTAAACGAATAATCTTGTTCCATTAATTTTACCGAACGTTATCGAAATAAAGTTGAATATACATTATTTTCTATTCCACTATTCCTCTATTCCTTGTATTGCCGAACAAGTCCTATGATGTTGTTCGGCAACCATGGAATATGATGGAATAGAGGAATAAATAGCTTAATCCTTCTTATTCCCGCCGAACAAGATGAGAAGAAGAAGGAATAAATAGGCAGATTAGTGGAATTGGGTTCTTCCAGGTGAAACATGGAATTGAGCTATTCCTTGGATTAAGCAATTTTTTGTGACAAAAATACCCTTATCTATTCCTCTCCTTGCTTATGTAGATTAAATGACAATATATCTTTTTCCACCCCCATTTGGTCACGTGGCAATATATATTTTTATAGGCAGATTATTTTTATATCTTTTCCTCTCCTTGCTGTTCCTCCTCCATTTGGTTAAATGGCAATATATATTTTTTAATATTCTTCCTCCCTCATTCCTTCTTTTGTTTTTGCTTTATTTCCAAGGAACTCATTCTCCATCCATAGCTAGGTGGTGGTGAAGAGATCTATTGTCCCCTCGTCTTTCCACGCCGGCTAAATACAGAGATTCGAGGTTAGAATTTTGTTGTTTGTTCTTTTATTTAAAAAAAAACATACTTGAATTTGTTATTTTCTTCTCCGTACAGTAAAGTGAATTTTGTTGTTTCTTCTTTTATTAAAAAAACATACTTGATTTTTGTTGTTTGTGAGTTCTAGATATGCTTATGGATAATAGAATAAGTATATAGAACAGATGGCAATTTTAGCCTTTCATTCATCCCTTTAATTTAATTAATGGTTGTTATTCAATTTTTCAGAAATCACTCATTGGAGGAAGATCGATCAAATATTGAATATTGCAATCTACATCTAATTTTCAATCTGAAAAAAGGTATAATTTTTTGTCCATTTTTTCAAATGCATCATTTTGATTATTTTTCATGTATTTCTCTGATGTCGGTTTTAAATGTTTCATTTTTTATGTTAGCTTTTTAATTTATCATTGTTGTGATCGTATCCCTTTTTCATACATTCCATTAATTTCATTAATAATGATAATTATATCATATTAATTATGTTACTGTCATTAATTTTTATTAAAAATATTTTGGTCTGTTTCAAAGGATACCATCATGAGAAAGGGGCACGGAAAAGATTTGAACACCCAATCCGAACAAGCCATTGAGAGGCAAAGAGCGCAAAGGAACACTAACTTTTCTCTTCACGAGACGGAGTTGCTCATTGCTTTGGTATGCGATAGAATGAAGGCTAGAAATGACAATACGCAAGGTAACCTTAACCCGACTCCGGAAGAGTGGAAGTACATCGAGAGCCAATTTAATTTTAGAAGCACCAAAGAAAAGCGTGAAAAACGTCCTTAAAAATAGATGGAAGACATTAAAATCCGAGTACTCGTTTTTCAAAGACCTAGCTAGTAGAAGTGGACATGGATGGAACGAGGCAGATGGAATTCCCGACGTGACCGCAGAAGCTTGGGATGATTATATCAAGGTATGGTATTGATTACAACATATTTGAGTGTTTGATATTAATCATCTTGTATGACCAAGCGTTAAATCATTATTTATAGATGGATGAGAAACGATACAAACCTTATCGGCACAAGAAGTTTCCATGGTTCAGAGCCATGGAGGAGATCTGTGCAAATAGCATGGCAACAGGTAAAATGCAACATAATTCTGACCCATCCGTTCCAATCACGCATAACTTCAATTCTGATTTGGGTTCGAGCTTGTCCGATATCAATTTTCGAACATATGCTTCGCAACCCCAAATCTTAACAAAAGACAATTTCGGAGAATTTCCAAACCATATCTCATATGACGTCTTTTGTACCGATTTATAAGGTATGCGGTTCAACAAGTCGTTGGACCGCTCTCCCAATTTGGAAAACGGCGCCTTTGTCATCTTGCCAAGCAAACAAGATTCACAATTCCCATATGAATCGAATTCAAATGAGTCTAGCATTCCATCTTTATGGAGTCTAGCAATGTGTTTCTCATTCACATGACCGAGACGACAATGTCAAAAGAAAGTGAAGGAAATACAGTTTCAGGATCAACCGTAAAAGTGTACACAAGGATAAACGAATGTAAGCGTACATTCGTGGTCATATCTTTCAGTAGGAAAATCCAATTTGAATGGTTCAAATTGGGTTAGATAGATAATAAGATTATATACAACCTTCATGTAGAAATATATTTCATATGAACGAAATATCAGTGTCGTTTCTATGAAATACCGAAAGGGTGCAACAGTATGACATACAGTTAGTAAAACAGTCATAACTTTTGTATACGAACTCCAATTGGGCCAGGCCAAATTGGGTCTTGTAGACATAATTAATTAAAATAATTCATCTTCATTTTATTATCATGATACTTGTTTGAAGTTTTCTTAACTTGTTAAATTATGAGCAAGGGTAGTTTGGTCATTAGTTATTATTTGTATCTTTTAAACCAATAATCTTATTTCATTAATATTACCGAACGCTATTGAAATAAAACTGAATAGAGACTATTTTCTATTCCGCTATTCCTCTATTCCTTGTGTTGCCGAACAAGCCCATAGGGATGTATTTCTGCGTGTAAAGTCATTTAAAAGAAAATTAATCAAGTACAATTGTTTAAGCTCTTATTAAGTAAAATCAATTAAGTATGTACATTCTCTTAGCGAAAGCTTTGGTAGCACACATGCCCACATTTCTCTAACCTAATCTTTCACTCTTTCTCTTAAGTATGTACATTTTCTTGCATTCAGATACGACAATGTATCAATTATCATCTCAAGCAAAATTACTCCTCTCCAATATCTCCCATTTCTTTTCTCAGTTCTTACTCGTTAACCCGTTCAGAACTATCTTTTTCACTTTTACCCACACTTTTCTCTAATTCACAAAATATAAAATCCAATTCAAATTTCATCTCATTTCTTCTCTCTCAATCACTCTCTCTCTTCAATTATCAATCTTACCTACATAGCCCTCTTCATTTCGTATTTATAAAAAATTCATATATAATCCTGAAATTACAAATATTTCTTTTTGTAGTATTCTTGGAGAACACACTAAAGAATAAATAAAAATGAAAGAATAAGTAAAAAAAAATATGAGTACCTTGCGTTGCGCACTCTTTACTGTATAATCCTGAATTTTGTCTTGCGCACTCTTTACAAATATATAATCCTGGATTTTGTCTTGCACACTTTTTTTGGTACACGACGGTTCAATAGTCATTGATTTTTTGTCTAATTTCCCAACACATTTTCTCAATTTACTGTAACCAACATATTAGTGATTTTTGTAAAATAAGACCCAAAATATTTGAGAATTTTTTTAGAAAACCTTCCTTCTGAAACGCTGAAAATTGCCAAAAATATTAAAAATCTAGTTAATTAGTTAAAATTGTGCATGCAAAATAAATGAAAATATAAAACAAATACTGTACAAATTTGTAGGATATTATTTCAATTAGTTTGGAATTGTCATAATTTCCGAAAAAAGTTTTTTCGTAAAAAACAATAATTTGTATGTATCAACATGAAAGGTTAGCGTTAATTGGGGACAAACGTGATTTCAGGCCAAAGTCGGGTACGTTTGTAGTTCAATTGAATGGCATGTGGATATGATTGTGAATTAATTACCGTCTAAGACAATCGGATTGGACTTAGGAACATAGATTTTATTTAATAAGAGTCCGAGATTTTTTCGGGGCAAAATTGTCTCGGTGGTCACGAAGTCCGAGATACTCGGTCGAGTTTTTTTTTTTTAAACTCGGCCGATATTACGAACCATGATTTCCATTTCATGCATCAAGTGTTATATGATGCATATCAATGTCGTGTGTGTGTGGTGGGGGGTGGTGATATTGCATGGATACGACTACGAGTAATATATCCGGACGATACAGATACGGCGATGCTACGACAATTTTTCAAAAAATTTAGGATATGATACGGCGATACAGATACGTTCATGTTTTTGAAGTATCCGCGCAACATAGCATATACCCTCCCAAAATGGTAATGATATCATGAATATCCCTAAAAACATAATATTATGCCTTACGCCTTTCTTTATATATTTATTTCAAAAGAGTCCCCTAAATACTGTTGCTCTTCATATTGTTTTATTTATACAAAAAAAAATGGACAAAAAAAAAGATAATTTAGACATCACTATGAGAATTAGGAGAGGAAGTATACTAATGATCTTTATTACTCATTGTAGGGTTATTCATGATAATTCATGTTTTCTAGAGATACATAGTGTTCTATAAAGATACTAATGATATATATATCAAGCTCTAAATAAATGGAGAATATTTTATTTTAGGTGTAAATGTTGGTAGTATTCCTTTCAAAGAGAAAAAGACACTAATGAGCTTGATCTTTCTTACAAAGTAGTAGTTCAAGACAAGTTTTGATACTCAATCCTTGTCGATTTCGTTTGTGAAAATCACAACCTAACTTCCTTTTTATCTAGTCGAAACATGTCCTATCTTTGCGAAACTTCCACATTTCTATTCACAAATCAATTTTGTCAAATTTGTATCTATCCTTTCCTTTCTCGTTATTCTCTTCCTGCTTTTACAAGCATTTTTCAATTCAACCCTCTAAAATCAAAGAAAATTAAAATGCTTGATTATATTTAAATAATTTTATCAGATTAATATGAGCACAAGTAATTCAATTTGGATTCTTATTTTGAACCTAACAATAAAATGCATGTGTGTTTGATATAAATCAAGAATGTCATTGGACTCTTATCTTAATTAGTTGAGTGTGAAACACAAAAAATTATATGTTTTCAGCGATTGTGAGTTTAATTTTTATTAACATCAATGATGGATGACATATGAGATTCTTCATTTATTATAAAAATATATATAAATCAAGAATTTAACAAGAAAAATATAGCCGAAAGGTGGATCAAAAAGTTTTTCCAAACTCACCCACTTTCAATGGCCAACAATTAACATGCCATGATCCAGAATTGTCAATGTTCAAATACAGGTGAATAACGGGTAGCATTCTTGGGTCTCCATCTTTGTCCATTTTTGACATATGGATTTCGTTTTGCGTGTGTCGCAATATTTGTTATCCTATATAGATAGTACATATCCTTTTTAAAACTCAGAATATCATCTTTTCAAAATAAAATAAAATAAAAATACCATATTTATCCTCTTAAAAATTTAAATCTAGTGATTACCAAAAAATAGTCATCAATTCTTTTCTTAAAATCAAGAGTTTATATTTTGAACTACCAGTCTACCTTCTATGTCACTATTTCTTGATGTATCTCTATCTCCTCCTCGCTCTTGTGGTGTCTACTCTTTTATCTCTTTCGTTCATGTGAAAAATGTTTGCATTAATTTGGTAGGAAAATAAAAGCTAAGAAAAAGTATTTAGATATCAAATAAATTGTTAGTACATGAATTGTTTAGAAATAAAGATACAAACAATCCCATACTAGAATTAAGAGAAATGATTCTGGCTTCTCATGGTTTGCGTCTCCGGATCATCATCGTTAGAAAATCTAAACGTGATAATTTGATTTTATTTTTAATTTTAACTCATTTTGTGCACTTCACGCACACTCCAAAATGCACACCGCCCTTTATCCAAATCTATATTTATTTTAGATGTATGTTATATATTTTTTACATGTATATTTAAAATGAATGATATCTTTTAAAATGTGCGATATACATACTCAAATATTATTAAATGAATTGAATGCGTTTATTGGCAGTGGTGGGTGTCCGAAGGGGTAATGGGAGGCCTGGGAGATTGATGTGTGTGTGTGTGTCCGGAGGGGTAATGTGGGGAGGCCAAATATTAGATTTACTTCAAAATTAATATTTTTTAGTTAAAAAAGTTAATTTTTTCCTCATGAAAGTGGGCCGGGACCAAATACTAATGATAAAACACTAATCTTAATGCAATTTAATGACTATAAAATTATGAATACGATGATCCTACTACTCATTTGAGTATTTTAACATCACTCAATATATATATATATATATATATATATATATATATATATATATGGGGAGTTCTATCATACACCCTTTTACAAGGGTATTTTGGGTATTTTAGCAATTAATTATATTTGTAAAAGGGTGTATCATAAAATTTATCTTTTATGGAGATTTTTGTTTAAATGAACAACAAAAAATTCCTATTTAGTTAAACATTAATTGATAAATATATTCCTTAAATATTCATAAATGGATAATTACTCCAAATACCCTTGAAAATGGATGTATGATAAGGAAAGGGGTGTATGATAGAAGCCCCCATATATATATATATATATATATATATATATATATATTTTGTAGTGGTGAAGGAAAATAGTCCTATCCGTTCACAAGACTCGGATGCTGGCACCATGCTGTTTGTTTCCTCTCTTGTCTGTACGGAATCTCTCTCTACAAAATCTATGAATAGGAAAATTCAAAAAAATCCAACTTATAAATCTTATTATTGATACGATAACAACAAGTTGTTCAACTCATAACGTGTCATGCATTGACTTGTCCAGAAGCAAGAAGTCCAATAATTCTCTTGTATATTATTATTTTTTTCTTTCTGCAAAAGCCAATAATTCATATAAAATAAACGACGAGGCCAATAACATAATGTGACCCCATTATGTCCTCAAACGAAAAAGCCATTGGGTATTTGGAATCGATATATTGTTTCAGTGGCGAATTATGAGGTAGGAATTATCATATACAAAGCTCCAAAATATACAACAGCATATTTCAACAGAGATATCTCATGATATTAAAAATATAGATAGGGTCATAGATACAATTAAACTAGGCTTCTCATATATAGTAATGCGTTTTAGTTGAATTATCAATTATCAATTGATAAATTATCAATTGTAGATGATCAAATGGGATAATTTAGACTTAATTAACAAATCATCCTATAATTTCGATAATTTTGCACTCTTCTTTGAGTTTTAAGGTTCAAAGAAAGAGACGATACGTCTGATATGTCTTTGTCTCGCCCATAAAAAGGTGCTCTTCAAGTGGACAAACTTCGATCACAAGACTAATTAAAATGAGTAGTGATGTACATCCGCTAATACTCCCCGCATCTTTGACGACGTGATTATGATTTAACACATTAAAAATTAACACACAAAAAACATAATTTAACATCTTAATTTATGATTTAATTATCTCAATTTGTGATTAAACATATACAATTAAAATATTAAATAATGAATTAAATTGTTAATTTTTATAGTGTTTAATCATATTCACGTCATCAAGGACGTGGGGTAGTTGGGGGTATGTCCAACATTTTCCAATTAAAATGGTTGTTGTGTCTTTTATTCTTTAGAAGTTTTCCCTCCTTAGATTCATTTTTATCTTTATGTTAACGAAACTATTAAATTAAGAACTTACTATACTTTATATATAAGAAATCCATTATATTTTGGGATTACTGTTTAAAATATAAACGGAAATTATACTTTGTCCCCCTATTTCAACGCAACATACTTTATTTCCCAATGGTAATTAACGATTAACTATTATTAATTAAGAATTATTAATTCGGATGAGTATTAATTAATTATATTATATGGGTTGCTTACCATGTTAATTAGGAATTTTTTGGTGAAATACGCATTCGTTTAAACGCATAGAACATGCGTTTAAACACATTACTATATTTTTAGCTTTTTCAGAAAACTATAATAAAAACGAAACTTTTTAATACAGTTTTTTGGAAAACCTGAAAGTTATGCGTTTAAACGCATGTTACACAATGTATTTTCGCCAAAAAGTTATGATTTTTTTTTATCCATGTATATATGTTCTAACCAATTAATTTTCTCAGTATTCTAAATTAAGAAGTGGGAGAACATAAAGAGAACGAATAGAAAAATTATATTTAAGTTTTGGGTGAGATAAAACGCAAATGACTCAACGGTTGAACTAGGACAATCGTCGATTTCCCGTGAATACTAGATTCCAGTTGGATTAAGTGTAGAGATCTTCAAGTGAGAGAATAGTGATCGAACCGGACGAAGTCATCAACCATGAATAAGAAGGGCAAGACGAAATTTTAACGTGTCAACCCTACGTATTTGTCTCATCATGGAATCAGTGAGGTATAATCGATAAACTCTTCAATCAATACACTTGAATGATCGAAACGAGATCCTAGGGTTTTGGAAAGTCCCGCATGTTCCGCATCCCCACGTGTGGCGCATGTAGGGATGTCAACGGGGCGGGTCGGGTTCGGATAAGCCTCCTCCATACCCGAACCCGAAATTTCGGGTATTACCCGAACCCGAACCCAAAATACCCGCGGGTAAAAATCCATACCCGAACCCGAACCCGCGGGTAACGGGTATACCCGAACCCGAACCCGAACCCGTTACCCGAAAATTATTAATAAATAATCTAAAAAAATTAAAAAATTAAAAATTATTATACAAATACGTAAAATTATCAATAATTTTAAATACATAAAACAAACAACTTGTACAAATACATCAAAAATCCAAATATTACAAATAATTAATCCATAAAACATCCAAAATTTTCTTATTATGGATAATTTTCGGATATTTTTCGGGTATGGGTTCGGGTTCGGGTAACGGGTATACCCGCGGGTAAAAAATTTCCCCCGAACCCGGACCGGGTATTTTTTTCGGGTATTACCCGCCACGTTCGGGTCGGGTACCCGCGGGTTCAGGTTTCTACCCGGCCCATTGACATCCCTAGGCGCATGGGTGGAAAAATTCCCAACAATTTACATAATTAATTACTCATTAATTTCTTATATCATAATTTTTTTGTAAACATTTATTTGTCTATTATTTGACAACATGCTTTAAGAATTCTTAAAATGCAACATCATCCTATATTAAGACGTTGACTATTTTTATTAATTAGGTCCACGGTAGGATAAGTCGATTAAATTGTTTATCATATCAAATTAAGTTACGTGATCAAATGTGAATGCAATGATAGATAAAAAATTTAAATATAAATACTAATAAATTAATATATATTATTATAAACTATACATCATATATTATTATTATTAGAACTTTAATTTTAGAAATTCATCAAATATGATCAATTCAATGTTCTCTTTGACATCCATATATTAGCCATAGTTTATATATACCGTTTTGTCTAATTTGAATTTGTAAAGACAATACAATGCAAAAAAAATATTTACATAATCGAATTTTAAGTATTATTATTTATTTTAAAAAAAAAACATAACCAGAAGAATCTCATATAATGCTAACTATGTTATATTTGTGTTCTTGTTCAAACAATTTTAATATTAAAATAGAAAATAATAGAAACAAAAATAGTTTATTTATTTTAAAAAAAGATCATAACTATAATAATTCCTTATAATGCTAACTAAGTTATATTTGTGTTTTTGTTCAAACAACTCAATATTAAAATAAACAAAAATTAATAGATATAAAAATAGTTATATCCTTTATAATGCTAACTAGTTTTTATTTTCATTCTTTTTATATATAATTTTTATAGTTTTCGTGATCTTTTACTTTTAAATATTTTCAAGATGTGCTTTTTAATATTGTTGTTTATTTTATTATTATTTGATGTTAGTTTTCATGAAAAAAATAAAATAATATAACTATAACATATAATAATTATTTTTTCGAAATTATTATGTGTTCAAAAATATTTATGAAGTTTTTTAAAATTAATAAAAAATAACGAAAAAATATTTTTTAACAAATAAAATATAAAAATAGAAGGGTATTTTGGTCCAAAAAATATATAACCACATCTCAAGTTAAATTTAATCTTCATAGGGGTATTTGAAAACAAGAGTTTGATTTGGGATTTTTTTTTTGTAGTTTTCAAAAAAATAGGGCGTTTTGCAATATCCGAAAAAATTAGGGTATTTTTTGATAATTTCCCTTAAAGAAATGAAATACACGATTCATAGATGAGATCAAGTCACGTCACATCATATAATTAAAACAGACCTTATTATTGAGATTAATACTTATTTTTTCATCTTATAAAATTTAAAATTGACAAATCTTGGACCGTTTGGACTCAGATTTGATAAACCAAGACAGAGTCACATAGGTCAATGGAAGATTGAAACAAACAAAAATATTTCAAACTCTACTGGTATTTTGTTAAGATCAACTGTACCACAAAATAAAATTGAATGATATTCATTGCATTTAATCATCCAAATAAATTGGGGGCTCTCTACTTTATTACGTATTTTGTATTTTGCCATATATTTGAATTCAGATGCATGAACTTTGAACAATCATCCAAACTCGCGTCATCATTTTATCATTCTTTCTATCTGTTTCTTGATATTCATGAATATTGTAATTTTTATTATATTATACAAATATTTAATTAGTTAAATAAAATTATTATTTTATTGCAAGATCCTTATATTTGTAGCAATTATATAATTATTAATTATGCAACTTTTTATATATATGTGATTCTGATTTATGGTATGATATAATGCGTATAACTTGATATACGGATATTTCATAAACCATTAATTTATCATATTAAACTTGACGACAAATTAAAATAGAAAAATATCCAAAAATATTAAATATCAGCACATAGTTTTGTTTCAATTTTGCACGATATTGGTAACAATAATTTTGTTTCAATTTGCATGCACCCATAGCAAATACATATATTGGTAACAAATGTTATTGCATGTAAAAGGAGAAAAGGCCATTTGGTTGGTGCAAATGCAATATTCTCTCAAAAGTCATATAATTAGCAATAAATGGATGGTAGAAAGGTCTGGTGTACATTTTCATGCATAACCCTACAAAAAATTTCAAATTGTCTTATATACCCTTAGAAAAACAGAGTTGTAGTTATAGAAAGAGACTTTTTATCATTTTTTCTCATTTCTCCCACACTTTGTTGATGTGACACATTTGAAAATTAATCCACATATTACTCCCTCTCAATTAAGGATTAATTTATATTTATTAATTTTTGAATATTTCAAATTAATTTTTAATTGATAAGGATCTTAATTACGTATTAAATTTTTAGTAACTATCAATTAATTGTTAATTAATTTTTTTAATGATGAGATGAATTGAAAATGATAATGACATCATGATTTTGTGGGAGAAATGGGCGGGAAAAAATAGAATATTGTTTATAGAAAACAAGGGAGAAAGGATGTCATGATATTTTCTATATTTTGAAGGGTTGGCATGAAATAATACAAAAAATGAATAAAGAAATGTACTAAATTCCAATTAATAATTATATGCATTAAATTCTTGACACCTTTGGCCAACATATGAACCCATTTAATTAGACCCCCTTCAAATAGAGTCCACACTCATTTTGTCACCACTCCCCTCTCTCTCTAGACTGAGAAACACTATCAATGGCGATTGAGGCATTTGCGATAGACGAAAGGGATGGTGCAATTCGCTCTGATTTCGATGATGATGGCCGCCCCAAACGCACAGGTCCCCCTCTCTCTCTCTCTCTCTCTCTCTCTCTCTCTCTCTCTCTCTCTCTCTCTCTCTCTCTCTCTCTCTCTCTCTCTCTCTCTCTCTCTCTCTCGTGTTAAAAGTTTTTCAAGCAAGGATTTTCAAAATAACGAAACCTCGATCTCTTTTGTATTCAACTCTGCAGGAAGTTTGCTCAAAAGTTTTCATAAAATTTCCTTCGTAGTTTCGACTTCAACTTCTTTTCTATTTTTAATGAGAGAGAGAAAGAGGAGGGAGAAAGTTTCTTGAATTTCACAACCATGCATGATAATCAACATATTTTAGTCAAAAGTTCGTCCAAATTCCTTGGAAAGTGCCGATTACAATTTCCCACTCACTCTCACCGTAAAGATAGATTCAGAAAAAAAAAAGGGATCATTCCCAAATTATTTATTGTTTAGCGAATTTTTATTTACTTTCTAGCAAAAATTTATTATTGGCGAATTTCATATGTACCCCTGCAAAATCTCTAAATATCACGCATACCCTTATAGAACATAAAAAATAATCATCAATATTGCACTCTTAATTTTTCAATACAGTGCCTAAATTACCCTCTTTTCTTACTCATTTATGTATAAAAAATAATGAAGGTAGGGTAGTTTGAGATTATTTTTGAACAAATATGTGATATTTCCTATGATCTTTCTTATTTTAGATGGATACACATGAAATTGTGTATTTTTATTAGATTTACTAACTACTAATTGTATGAATATGTGACTCTATGTTTTTAGGGAGTTTAACGACTGCGAGTGCACATATTATAACGGCCGTGATTGGCTCGGGAGTTCTGTCTCTAGCATGGGCCATTGCCCAATTGGGATGGATTATCGGTCCTATCGTTTTGGTCGCTTTTTCCCTCATCACTTGGTTCTGCTCGGGGCTCCTCACCGATTGCTATCGCTCCCCCGATCCCGTTCATGGCAAAAGGAATTATACTTATGGCGATGCGGTTCGTGCCAACTTAGGTAAAAATCGATTTTCAGTTTTCAGAGGGGTGTAGTCGAAATAATCCCTTATATTTATGTAAAAAGAATATTTGTTATGTTTGTTTTAATTTTTGAATTTTTATCTTAATTTAGGAGATTTCAAATATAGACTCTGTTCATTGGCCCAGTATAGCAATCTTGTTGGCGTTACTGTTGGATATACTATTACCACTGCCATCAGTCTGGGGTAAGAATAAAATGATATATATTGTTTTAATTTTAGAGAATATTTATCATGCATTTTAAATTCAAAAGTATGATTTTTTTTTTAATATTCAAACACTCATAAAGTCCCACTTTGTGTGAACCAAATGATTGATCCTGCATCGTGGGATATAGACTGTAGTTACTTCTAATATTCCCTCAAAAAAATAATAAAATTAAATACCTAATTCATCAAATTAAACAAATTATTCGAGATTCTATACTTTTTGAGTTTCAACTTTATATATTCCCACCAAAATATAATATTATTTGTTTAAAATAAAGTACAGTACTCTAATTGAATCCCTTTGTGTAAAATGTTATATTCTTTGCTCAAAATGTAATATTCTTTCCTATATATATATATACAGGGCAATAAAGAAGTCGAATTGCTATCACAAATATGGACACGAAGCAGTTTGTCAAGTTTCAGATACTACAAATGTTATAATATTTGCTGTGGTTCAAATAATTTTATCACAACTCCCAAATTTTCACAAACTTTGGTGGCTTTCAATTGTTGCGGCCGTTATGTCAGTTACTTATTCCACCATTGGACTTGGTCTCTCCATTGCTAAAATTGCAGGTTACAATTATTCAATTTGGTCCCTGACTAGTATTATATTGTATGAATTACACCAAAATTATTTATATTTTAGCCCCTGTTTTAATTTTTATTTACAGGACATCCGGCAGCAAAGACTACATTGACAGGAGTTGAAATTGGAATAGATGTGAGTGCAAGTGAGAAAGTTTGGAGGACTTTTCAATCTCTTGGTGATATTGCTTTTGCTTACTCCTATTCAAATGTTCTCATTGAAATTCAGGTACTAATTATATACTTTTCACGAGGACCACTAGATAACATCAAAATGTCATATTTGAACCCTGCAAAGTTGGTAATATAATATGCACATTTTGCATAGGTATTATATTATATTAGTATTAGTATTATCTTATTGTGGGCAAGAAATTTAATGTTCTCAATCTTTGCATTGAATTGTGTGCTTGTATACCTTCAGAATGAATTCTTATCCATGTACAATGTATCATTAAATACTTTTCAGAGAAGAATCAAGGAATTTTTCCTGTTGGGGTTTTATGATGTGGACATTAATTTGGAACATATGTTCATTCCAATCATTGAATCATTATAAAAAAATCTTGTTCAACAAAATTTAATAAATGGTTTACCAACAAATGGATATAGTTCCACATGGAAAATAAATGATAGTTGTACTGAATTCATCATAAACATATGTTCCAAATTAATGGCCAAAAGTTAATTTTTAATATGATAATGATAACTAACTAGAAACTAATCAACAATAATATATGAAATATTATGACTTGTCAGGATACGTTGAGATCGAGTCCACCGGAGAATCAAGTAATGAAGAAGGCCTCGTTCATCGGCGTATCGACTACAACTGTTTTCTACATGTTGTGTGGTGTTTTAGGTTACGCTGCATTCGGGAACAAGGCGCCCGGTAACTTCCTTACCGGGTTCGGATTCTACGAACCGTTTTGGCTTATCGACTTCGGAAATGTCTGCATTGCCATCCATCTTTTTGGAGCATACCAGGTACTATATACTCGCTATATCATTTTCAGAAAATGTGATATTTGATTCTGACATTTCTAGATTACGATATTTTTTTGATCGCAGGTGTTTTGTCAGCCAATCTACCAGTTCTTCGAGGGCTACATCCACAACCGTTATCCTGATAACGGTTTCATCAACACCGAGCACATAATCAACCTTCCGCTCTTTGGGAAAATACCATTTAGCCCTTTTCGTTTGGTATGGCGAACCCTCTATGTCATTCTCACAGCTTTCATCGCCATGATCTTCCCCTTCTTCAACGACTTTTTAGGGCTGATTGGTGCGCTGTCATTCTGGCCCTTAACGGTTTATTTCCCCATTGAGATGTATAAGACTCGATCGAGGGAGGCTAAGTATTCGAGCAATTTCGGCTGGCTCAATACCCTATGTTGGGCCGTGCTGTTGGTTTCTGTACTTGCGGCTTGTGGGTCTGTTCAGGGTTTGGCTCACGCTCTGGCACATTATAAGCCGTTTAAGGTTTCCTAATTATGTGTTCAAAGGTTAATGTAATGTATGGATAATTAAGTATGGAATTAAAAATGAGTATGTATGAAGTGCAAGTTGTAGGTTTATAACTTTAACCATTTTATATATAATGCTTGCTTGAGATCGATGTCTTACGAATTTTGTTTACTGGCCGTTAATTTGTGACCATCAAAAAATCCAATATTATTATGATATATAATAAGGGGAGTTCGATCATACATCCATTTTCACCTTATTGAACATCCTTTTGTGATTGAATGGTTGTGACGAAATAACTGATTTGAATCTAAGGGCTACAATTGAATCATTTTTCTTACCGTACACCCGAAAAAGGACAAAACTGTCATTTTGCACCCATCTCCTGACCCTTTGCTACTCTCCGCTTCTCTAGTGCTCGCCCCAATCTGGCCTCTCTCTCGAAAATCTTGCCTCCCTCCCGCAACGCTCACCTCTCCCCTAGTCTTGTAGCCCTCTCCAGTCCGCTCACGGATCACCTGTCACCTCGACGCGACAGCCGGCAAGACCAATGAGGAACGACGAGACTTGAAGAGATGACCGCGACAGGCTTGTACCTCTCCTCTTATTTCACCGTCTCGCTGCCTCTACTATGGGAGCCAGAGCCGCTGTGTTCGCCAGTGACCTTGATTCGATTCGCCTTTCGCCAATAATGAGCTCGATTCGACTATAAGTGTTCAATTTCAGCTTCAATTTCACCATTTTCCAGTCAATTACCGATTTCAGTTATTTATTTCTATTTTGGATTCAATTTCAGGTTCAATTTCAGTGTTTATCAGTCAATTTCAGCCAATTCGACTTGCCACTTTCTCTCATAAAAGTCAGCCACGCCTGGCTAGTTAAGTACTGACAAGTTAAGTACTGAATGAACATAATTGTATTTTTCTTTCTTTCTTGTTGTACTAGGATCTGAAAAGGAAACGAATACCGAGGCCGAGAAGAATTGGTGTTTCATTTTTCTTTCTTTCTTGTTGCATTTTCATTAAATTGGAACTGATTAGTGTTTCATTTTGTCTCATTCATAATTTAATAATAAGAGAAATAAATTGCATTTTGTAATATGATATTTGTAATGTCACTATCAATAATACATACAATATGGTATGTATAATACAAACAATAAGACATACATCTTCTTCATTTTATTGTTCTAAACAAAAACTTTCATCCATATTCTTAATAACAAAAGAAAAAGAATGAAACCACAAAAATTTCGATAAATACAAAATAATGAAAATCATACCAGAAAATAATCTTGAAAAAAATCTATCCTTCCTTTTCTTTCACCAAAATCTCAAGATTAAAGTAGAGAGAGAGCTTCGTGCTGATAACGTGTTATAAAAAAAAATTCAAAAAATATTATAAATTAATTTTTGAAGGTGGTTAGATTTCATTTTTTTGTATTTCTTCAAAATAAATTGAAAAAAATAGAAATTTTCTAGTGTTAGTATTCAACTACGGAATTTTCTGATGTAAACATGAAAACTTAGTATTTTTTTTGTTCTAGACATTAATTTTGTCATTTTCTAGAAAAATATGGTAATTGATTTTTTCAAGTGTTAGACTTCACATTTTGTATTTTTTGTAAAAACTAGAATTTACATGTGTTAGTTTTGAATTACGATATTTTTTTAGAACAATATGAAAAATGAGTATTTTTGGGCATCAAGGAACCAAAATTGTTTTCTTTACTTATGTCATCATATTTTAAATGATTTTTTTAAGTTATTGTTATTATTATTAGTTTAAGTAAATTTTACCTCAACTCAGAACTTCAAAATATATCCAAAATTATTATCTCAAAAAGATTCTCTGGAATTCAATATCACCTCCATAAACATAGTTTTTAAAAGAAATTATTTTAATATATTAGCAGGCGAGTCAAACAACACATGAAAAACGAAGAAATATTTTGATGGTTAATTTGCTTGCAATTTTTTCATAGAGTAGTGCGTATAGTATACGAGTAATTATACGCAACATGCTCTTGCAGCAGGATATTGATATGACGTAGGATATTGTATTCAAACTATACACCTCATCATCATATTGTCAATAATGTTGCGAAAACATATTGTGTAGAATTACTCGTGTGTATACCCTGTATCTCTCACTTACACCCTCTTACCCTCTTGATGACGCGACACAAATTTTAAATTTTAATTATATATCATAATTAATTGGTAAGCATCTTAATTTACAGTTAAACTATCTTAATTTATAGTTAAACTATATTAGTTTATGATTTGACATCTAATAAAAATGTCAAATAATTATTAAGTTGTTAAATAATATCCACGTCATCGAGTGACACGCAAGAGTTTGGGATATGTCCAACATTTTCCATTTCTTTATTGTAGCATGACAATGTTTTGTTGTCTCGCACAAGGTTGCACCTTTAAACAACACAAAATATCCAATTCATAAAGGTATTACTATAAATTAAACATCATTATGATTAATTATTACATTGCATTGTGTACATACAGATTAGGCATAATTACTGAAGCAAAATAAATAAAAAGTTCATGACTATCACGAATGAAATATTTCATTGCCCAAAACATCATGAATTGATCATGCATTAAGTATTTACTATTTAGTGATAGCAAATGTGAGATGATCAGCCTCATGATATTTGCATCTCCTTTTGTCTTTAAAAACAATATAGTAGTATATCACTATTGAAATAATGTCTAGCAACTTTAAACATATATTATTTATACAAATACTAATTTTCGTTTAGAAATTGGAGAAAACCATAAAGAGGAGTATCAATGAATTCTGAAACTTTTTTCCGAATTTGCAAAGTTGAAAACACATGTTCGCGAGTCTGCGGTATTTATTATTTTTTTTGAAGGAGATTTGACAATGTGTCGAAACCTCGAATATGATCAAAGAAGTGAAACGAAAGAGAGAATTTGGAGAGAATATATAAGACAATATTCTTATTTTTTTGAAGAGAATCATAAGCCAAGAATCGTGGCCATTATAGGTTTTTTTTTTTATATTGATGCCGCCGGGATTCGAACCCACAACCTCTACAATATGATGATTTATTGTGTTGAGCACTCAACCATCTAGGATATGAGACCATTGGCAACAAACCTTTTAGTTTGATTTTTGAACCAACCAGAATTCTATTTAATTAAGCAACAAAGTGAAGAATTTATTCAAGTATTGTTAACTATATAGGCATTAGTCTTATGTTCACTATTCTTATTTGTTTTTCTTTTTATTTTTGAAGGTAATTGGTTTCCTGGTGACCGCTACAAATAATATGCAACAGACATAACGACCACGTTATTAAGCCGAAAAAGAGAAGGACGGATACATTATCAATTCGCATAAACTTTGAAAAATATAGAAAGTATATAATCAATTTCCTTTCATAAGGGATACTATGAGGAGAACAAAGATGTTACCAAAGAACCGCGCAATCGCAACATAAATATTTGTAATTCCATTCGTTTAATGTTCAAATTATTTCTTCCATATAAATTACAAGATGACCCACATGTTAGTCATATTGAAATTATTTATCTTTCGTATAAATTACTCGAAATAATTACAAGATGACCACAACAAGTTTGTCATTATTTCTTGTTTGTGGAAAATGGATGATAAAAAAAACACCATTAAACTTATTTCACAAAACCATTTTCGATACTTAAAAATCAACATAAGCAAGAAGAATAAATCTTAACAATCTCGCAAACATAAACAAGTATGAACTAAAATAAAACTCCAAATACTTCGATACTAAAATAATATCCAAACTAATCGGTACATAGTTTTCAGATCTTAATCAAACCAAAAACAAAACAAACCTAAAAATGCAAAACTCGTCATAGTCTCATGCTCTCAATATACCCTATAACACCATTTAACGGTACTGAAATGTTCACAGAATTAGAATTTAGTTCAATTATATATATATATATATATATATATATATATATATATATATATAATCAAATTGAAAAAGAAGGAAAAGAAATAAGTACCTTGATGAAGCCAATAGCCTTGGCATTGCTGCGGAAGCACTGCCTGCAACACATAAGACCATACTTCCTTATGATAGCATGTGGGTTGCCACACACACGGCTGCACAATTAGATACACACAAAATTAGGTCAGTAAATAGATAAAAAATAATGTTATTTTCATCAATTGAACAATTGAGAGATTTTCATAATTAATTAGATCACAAAATCACTAGAAGTGCCGACAAGATCATAAATTTGTAGAATAACTATGTTCTTAAACGGATTGATATGTTTTTTGATATAATGAAATTATAACTCTGAGCAAGAAGAGCACGATAAATTGAGGAAATTCGGATTGAATCTACGTCTAATAACAAATATCTTCGCTCTAAAATTGGATGAATTAACATTTAACTTGAAAAAAGAACAAAAAGCGATGAGATTATACCAGGTGCGAGATCCAGGGCCGTAGCTTTTAGGATGAGAATTCCAGACATTAGCGTGACCCATGATTCTCCTTCAGATTAGATCGCGCACTCTCACAGAGCTCAAGGATGCAAAAAAGGCGGCGATGAGAGAAATCTGGATTCACAAACCCTAATAATGAACCAATTTCTCCCTTATATAGTGCAGCCTTATTATTTTACGACTATTTACCGACTTATTTTTAAAAGGCTTTTATGGGCTAGACTTTTTAATGGGCCCTCAATGGAGTAAGTTAATCAATATAAAAATCCGCAGGATCAACATAACGCTCTTCCCCTTCATAAAACCTTCTCCTTAAACCCTATTCTCTCTCTCGCTAGCAGAAAAAATTAGGGTTTAAGCCGCTTCTTTCAAATTTCGTGTTTAATCCGAGGAAAATGGTAATCTTCTATTTTGTTTTTTTTTAATCTATAATTAGGTATATGAATTAAAATCGATTGATTTGTTTATTTGTTGAAATTTAAATTAGAGTACGGCGATCAATCCAAAGGCGTATCCATTGGCCGATGCTCAATTGACGATTACTATTCTCGATCTGGTCCAGCAAGCTACAAATTACAAGCAACTCAAGAAAGGCGCTAATGAAGGTTCTTCTTCTCTCTATTTACATTCTAATTTTAGATATTTTCAAAAATAGATTCTTTATATTATGATATTAAATTTGTTTGTAATTTCTTCAGCGACGAAGACATTGAATAGAGGTATATCAGAGTTTGTAGTCATGTCCGCGGATGCTGAGCCTCTTGAAATTCTTCTCCATCTTCCTCTTCTTGCTGAAGATAAGGTATGGTTTTACTAAACCCTAATTTTGGTTGCTATATTTATAGATATTGAAAAACCCTAATTTGTTTTTAATTTATTGGTTATAGAATGTGCCGTATGTGTTTGTCCCGTCAAAAGAAGCTCTGGGCAGAGCGTGCGGTGTAACGAGACCCGTTATTGCTTGCTCTGTGACTAGCAATGAAGGGAGTCAATTGAAATCTCAAATTCAACAGCTCAAGGTATGTATTTTTACATTTTAGCCCTTAAATTTGTTTGAACTCCTTAATGGTTACACTCATTGTTGATTTTTGTTTTGTGCGAATTTGTAGGATGCGATTGAAAAACTGCTGATATAAGGAATTTGATTCAATGCTATGTTTGTGGGCTATTTAGATTTTATGTTGTATCCTTTCGAACAGTGTTTGAATTAGTATTATTAATCAAACTAGAAAAATTACTCGCGTTTCGCTGCGAATTTAATCATATAATAAATCAATATATATATTTCATTAAAAAATGACATTATTATGCAAATCAAGAATATTAAATATTCAGCGACGATCCGATCAATGAACAAATGTAGATTTTTCGCAAAAAAACATAGGTAGGGATGTAGTGGTGATCCTCCTGCGGGCGTTGTGGCGATTCACCTGCCTTTCATATTATAAATTATTTATTTGTCAATTAAACGTGTCAATTAATATTTAATCGAGTCAATTAGAGATGCTAATTAAGTCACTGAACCTATTTTTTCCACCTCATCATGGTTACTTTTTAATTATATATACTTCGATGAATAGTAATTATCGAAGAATAGTAATCAGGGATGAACAGTAATTAATTCATGAACAGTATCTACTCAAACAGTAATCGAATAAACAGTGTTAGTGATGAACAGTAATTAGATGAACAGTGTTGGTGACGTGGCCAGCTGGGTGGAGCCAAAATGTTGTAAATTTGGATGAACAGTGTTGATGACGTGGCCCGCTGGGGTGGAGCCAAAGTGTTGTAAATTTGGATGAACAGTGTTGATGACGTGGCCCGCTGGGGTGGAGCCAAAGTGTTGTAAATTTGGATGAACAGTGTTGATGACGTGGCCCGCTGGGGTGGAGCCAAAGTGTTGTAAATTTAATGGGAGGGTAGAATTGGAAAAGCTTTTAGTAATTCTCACAAGTTCATCATGAGTTGATTTGAGTTCATGCAAATGGTATTCTTACCAGTTACCACAACATTCTTGTGAGGAAACTTTTGAGTGTTTTATTTATGGTAACTTGTGCAAATAGTTTTTGCAAATTGAAAAGCGAAAGAAAATAAGAAAATGTTTGCAATGTTGATTAGAGATTTGGAGAATTGAACAGTATGAACAATCAATCTCAAGATATTTTATTTTTGGTTTTAAGTTTGAGATATTGGGGGTTAATCATCGTGCAATTATATAAACCTATATTATAATCTGTGCTGAAACAATACTTTTGTAAATATTCTATAATATGGTACTGATGCTTTTGCTTCGATTTTAGTTGATTTATAATGTAACGGTATGATAATATTGTTGCTACCAAATAATATCGGAATAGAACAATATTTCTTTGAGATTCTACTTACAAATATTTGTGCGAATGTGAGCTCAGTACGAGAAATCAATGTGTAAATTGGCAAGTTTTAGTATTCTCCCTTGGGTGTTCGAACTTATTGAATTGAATAAAAAATATTTAATTGTTGAATTAAAAATGTTTATTTGTTGAATCATATTTCGTACTGGTTTAAAGTGATTCAGAGTTATTCTTATATCATTAATCTTAGATATTAAGAAACCCTAATTTGATACTAATTTATTGGTTATACAACGGCGGTATGTGTTTATCCCATCAAAATAAGCTCTGGGCCGAGCGTGTGGTGTAAGGTGTAACGGAAAAACTCAAGGTATATATTTTTACATTTTAGACCTTTAATTTGATTGAAATCCTTAATTCGTGCACTTATTGCTGATTTTGTTTTGTGGGAATTTGTAGGATGCAATTGAAAAGCTGCTGATATTATGAAATTATTATTTTGTGGGCTATTTACTAATAGTCTAATATCGAGTTAATTAATCTTGGGTAGATTTTATGTTGTATTTTGGTAGTTTGATTCTTACGAAGAGTGTTTCAATTAGTATTATTAATCAAATTGGCTGAGTTCTTAGCTATTCTCACAGGTTAATCATGAATTGAGTTCATGCAAATGGAATTCGTACCACAACATACTTGTGAGTAGACTTTGATGATCCGTCTATTTGTTAAAGCGTAATATACTTGTGAGTAATCAACAAAATACCGTGATTTGGTGATCGGTCTATTTGTGTCTAATTGTATACTTTATATGTATTTTTAAATTATCATGCCAAATTTGTTATTATATTCTACATATATATATTTTTTAATTAAAAAAAAATCAATTATATCTTTATTTAAAAACAATATTTAGAAAACTAATAGGATTTCTTTGCAGAGTGATATTTAAGTAATAATTGTTAATTATGTAACATTTTTTATTATATTTTGTATTTGTGAAATTTTATGTTAAATTAATATATATTAATTTTTAATTAGTCTTGTTAAATTTTAATCAAAGATCTCCGAAAGTATCAAGTCGGCCTCAAAAAAAGCTCTGGACAGAGGGTGCGGAGTAACGAGACCCCTTATTGCCTGCTCTGTGACTAGCAATGAAGGGAGTCGATTAGAATCTCAAATCTCAAATTTGAAATTCCTTCTCTTTTTCATCTTTTAAAAGCCTTATTGCCTGCTCTTTGACTAGCAAATTTAAATCCTTAGCAATGCAAAAGAAACCCAAAAGAACTACCAAAAAGAACAAACAAAAGGATAAAATTTCTAGGAAGGTCCAAATCTTAAAAGCCTTAAACAATAAAGCCCTTCTATTCCTGACCCAGGAATTATTCCGAAAATGCAAGGCCTTATATCAAGAAAAGACAGGAATAATTGAAGATGATTACAATTCAAAAGAAAAATCTCATTTCGAGCTGGCTCAATCATCTGAGGTTAGGCCTGATCTTTAGAATAAACAAGTCATAGGCCCGAAAATTTATTTAAAACCCTGCATAAAATCCTCCACTCATACCAGTCACAACCTTGAGCACAAGGGGCATTGTCTCTGAAATTTATTTGATCTTGTGAATCTCTCTATTATGATGTAGACAATCTTGACTCTAATGACACTCGCTCGGCGGGGGACACACCGACACAGTCGTGGGGGATGAGGGTAGCAACTATGCGGCCTAATCCGGACGCTCCAATCTATCTTTGTTTTTCTCATCTATATGTTTTTGTGGAAGTAATTTTGTGGACATGTTATTTAAAAATGGAAAAAGTCTGTTTTTGGTCCCTAACAAATACCGAAATGTTCAACTTGCCCCCTGACTTTTTTTTTTGTTCATTTTGCCTCCTAAACTTGTTATTTTTGTTCGGTTTGCCCCCTCCGTCCAATAACTCGTGCCCTCCAGTTAAATGGTTGTTAAATATGCTGACGTGACATTATTTTATACAGCCACGTCAGCATAAAATAATGACACGTCAGCATACAATAATGCCACGTCAGCATATTTAACAGTCATTTAACTGGGGGGCACGAGTTATTGGACGGAGGGGGCAAACCGAACAAAAATAGCAAGTTTAGGGGGCAAAATGAACAAAACAAAAAAAGTCAGGGGGCAAGTTGAACATTTCGGTATTTGTTAGGGACCAAAAACAGACTTTTTCCTTTAAAAATCTATCAATATGCACTTGGAATGTGAGGACAAATGTAATACTATTATGAAGGATTCGCTTAGGAACTCGGTTAGTAATATTACGTGCCTCCAAGAAACTAAATGGGAATCTCCCAATTTCTTCTCTTTTAAAAAAGTCTGTCATCCTGTGTTTCGAAATTATGTATTAAAAAATGTGTGTGGGTCCCGTGGCGGAATGCTTACGGCAACATCAAATAAATTTAGCATCATCAGGAGCTTTCAGCAACTAATAATCTGCCTTGGCTACTTTGTGATGACTGTAACCTCCTTACAGACTCGAGTGATACAACGGCATCGACTATCCCGATCGATTTAATACACGAATTTAATTACACTATAAATGAAATTGGAGTCATTGAATCTTCGCTACTAGGCCGAACTTTTACGTGGTCGAATAAACGAGACCACCCTACCCTGTCCAAACTTAATCGGGTCTTTTCCTCTAGCCACTTTATAACTCAAGGCATCATTCTCTCCCTTAAAGATCTATCGGGCCCCGCCTTCGATCACGCAATCGCTTACGGGAGCTAGCCCACGAACTAGCCAATATACAAGAAATTAAGTGGCAACAAAGAAGCTCGTGCTTATGGGTCAAATTAGGCTGTGAAAACAAAACACCATCGACTAAATTGTGACACCAAATAGCCAAATTGATGACATCGACTCAATTATTCAAGCATTCACCGACCACTATATATCCATACTTGGCACGAAAGCTACCCCTAACCTAATGGCCATAACCCTTCGGACTCTCTACCCGCCTCAGTCACAACCCCTTCTAAATGATCTTGATAATCCGATTCTAGAAAAGAAATACACAAAGCTATTGAAAATCTCGAGAAAGGGAAAGCGGTAGGCCCCGATGGTTGGCCGAGCGAATTCTTTCAACTCTATTGGCCAATCATCAAATTCGTCATACTTGAGATTTTTCAAGGCACAAATAATAACATCATTAACCTAAAAGGCCTTAATAAGACCATAATTACACTGATCCCAAAACAACAAGGAGCAAACAAAATAGAGGATTTCCGTCACATAAGCATCATAACGGATTTCATCAAAACATTCTCCAAAATCCTCGCGCAAAGACTTCAACCCCCTTTGAATGAGCTTATAAGCATTAAACAGTCCGTCTTTATCAATGGTCCATAGCCGAGACCTTCATTTCAACCCGAGAAATTCTATGCTTACTCAATAAGAAAAAATCCCTTCGGTACTAATTAAAATGGATTTCTAAAAACCCTTCGATAGTGTATCTTGGGAACTTTTGCTTGATTTGATGCGGACCCGGGTCCCCCCCCCCCCCCCAAGCAACATTGATTTTCCATAATTGCCTTCGTTAAGATTTGCATTTTTACGTAATAACCAATATTTCATAACTATTTTTTCTTTGCCCAGATGCTACATAGCATAGTGAATGATAATTGCTTGATTTTTCTCATTTTGTACTATTGGTTGTTATGTCGAATATGATTTCTTCTGTGTAAATTAACTGGCATATTATTGCTTCTGTGGATATTCACTTTTTTTCATTTTTTGAAAGAAAAACGACGTCGCACTATGTATAATGTATGCATTCAGAATAACATTTCTTTTTAAAAAAAATTGAGAGGACTTCAAATTTATCTTCCAAATGTTTTATGTATAATTGAAAGCTATTTACAGGTATGTTTTATCATCGATTTCAAAACAAACAATAAAGAATGTTTTCTCGTATAGTTTTGTTTGTCGCACTATGTATCATGTATGCAAGGAAAAAAACTAATCTATGAAAAATATTAAGCCCACAGTTCAAACCCATGGACCGTATATTATTAGAACATACGGCCCATAATACGTATACGGAAGGAACCGTACCAGATTTTTTTTTTTTGAAGTCAGGAACCCTAAAAGATATAACATGAATAAATTTTATTTAATAATTATTTTGGAAACTTCAATATATTATGGGCTTATACATAAATTTGAAATTTCTTTTGGAGATATCATATAAGTAAATTAATGAAATATAATCGTATTATACATTTCATATATCAAAAAAAAAAAATTAAGCATACAAGTTTGTGATATGCACAAAATATTATTACATAAGAAACACGGTAAAAATATTCATTCTTAAATTGTCAGATCTCTCGTTAATCTGGGTTTGATCAGCGAATTATGATTTACTCGCAATTAAACAAACCAACCACGAAAATATAGTCATGTTCAACTTATTCATATTCTTAGCAAGCCGATGATTTTGGTATAATTTAAACTTCGTTCATCGAATATACGCACTCAAAAAGGAAATTTTCAAAGTGGATGATTAATCAAAATTATGTCATTAATTCATTAAATCAAGGAGCAAGAACATATAACAAAATAAATAAGGTAAATTCACTATAAAAAAACGTAAAATAGATAACGACGCCAAGTGGCGCCGTTTCGTAACAATATTACAAAACTAAATCTAACCTTTGGCTACGCTATTTAAACTCAAAGTGTCCCTTTTTCCCTCATATCTCACCATTGCAAAATAATTGAAGAAAGAATGGCAAGGAAGGGGAAAGCAAGCCGAGGCCGAAGAAAGATCGAGATTAAGAAGATAGAGAGTGAGGAGGCTCGTCATGTTTGTTTCTCGAAGCGTAGAATTGGTGCCTTCACAAAGGCAAGCGAATTATCCACTATGTGCGGTGCGCAAGTGGCAATATTGGTTTACTCTCCTTCTGGTACTCCATATTCTTTCGGTTCGCCCTCGGTTAACCAAGTCATAAATCGGTTCATGACAGGGACCCCAATAAATACCGATGATAATTCAAATCAGAATACAATTAATCAGCTTAATCAGCTTAATCAGCAATATATGGAGATCTCAAAACAACTCGACATAGAGAAGAACAGAAATATGGCGTTGAAAGAGCGCGAAAGAGAGTTGGTTAATTTCAAAAAATCTAACTCGCTTGAAAATATAGATCAATTGAATCTAAACGAGCTCAACCAACTTCTCGGATCGCTTTATCGAGCCAAAGACTCGATCGATTCGAGGATCGATGCTCTTTTAGGTCATGCCGGTCCGATGATACCTAGTAGTATGAATATGTTTCCGTGGGCCCCGTCAGGTCCGAATGGGATGTTCCTACCCGTTAACTATATGATGGACCCGTTTATGCCGGGGTTCATGAAGTAAAAATGAGTATGCAAGCAAAGATTTGGTTATAGGTTTTATGTTTCAGTCCAATAAGTCGAGGCAGGCTTCTATGCTATTTGTTTTCGCCTTGAAATAAAATTTTACTATTTGTTGTTGTTATTGTTGTTTTAATTTAAATAAATGTGAAAAATAATGTTGTATTATTAGTTTTACATTGCAATGAGGTGATTAGTTTTACATTCTTGATTTGTTGTATTTCAACAAATGCAATACATGGTTAATAATAATAGGCTTGGGCTCGTATATTTTAAGATTTATCAATCCATTAATTGGACCGAGATGATTAAGTCAATAACATCTTCAATTTTTAAACATTTTTCTTTCTGTAAGGCTGTTTTTCTCTGGTTTAGTTAAATCGTTTTATATACAAGCAAAGATTTGCAGGATTCAGTTCAGAGAATTCTTAATTTTGAAGTCAAGGAAAACTTCAATTTCTTAGCAGACACAATTTCTTTCTTAAATTAATCATTGCAAAGTTGAAGACGAGTTATGTGCTCTGCTCTGTGCTTGTTAGGATTGTGATTTGTGAGCTGGGTAAAGCAAAGTGCAAAAAAGCACCGAAGCACGAATCTCAAAGCAGAGATTGGAACAACTGGACCCGATGAAACGTGGGTCCATATGGCCCCTGCCACTGACAGCCTATTGTACGCTTCTTGTCAGTCCAACTCTTCAGTATCATTGTATTTGAATCGTATATTAGATCATATGTTAAAATATCGTATCGTCATATTCGATACGTATCGTCGTATAGTCAAATTCGTGCAACACATCTACAATCACAACTTTATTAGCACATCAGTATCACACTAAAATTTCACTAGTAAAATGTACATAATAATTGCGGTGCAAATTTGAACTCAGAAAAATAATGAACAAAAAGTAAATAATCGGCATAATATTAGTATTATTATTAACAATATTAATAAAATAAAATGATGATGATGGTGAGTCGAGGGTTAAATAGAACATGTGATTAACGAGGCACAGAGGGTGCGAAGTGTGGATCCCGATTCAATGCTTCATTATTTATGAGTAAATAAATATATATAATATTTTCTCACGCGTCGTACAGAAACATGATGTCTTACTAATTTTGTATTTTTTATGTGATATAAAGTGATTTGATAAGATTTCATACATATATTTAACATTTCGGGATCATGCTGCCATATCCTGATGCGTAGCATTCCTCGATCATATTCATGTTTTCCAGAACCGGGGTTGCAAGTTGCAACACCATTTGATCTGATTTTCGTAGATGATTACAAACATATTTTTCGTGATCATTCGTAATCATGTCACTATTGTGTATACCACGATTTTGGATATTTTGGTATTACTTCCTAAAATCAGGGATGTAATTACGAGTATAGAAGAAAACTGAGATAATTGAATTTTGTATGTACGGATCAGTTCATCATGACCAGCAAATGGATAGTATTTTTTTTATATATATAACGACTACAAAAACTCAATTGACAAAATTAATACTGGATTTGTTCAATTTGCAGATTTAGCATATTTTCGTCAGGTTACTTGGTGAAAATAATTTATTTTCGCCAATTGCCCTGGCAAAAATGTTAAAACTAAAAGTAGGTTTCGTGCTGTTAATTAGAGCCGAATTGTAATCAACAAGGTTAAACCTGCATAATCTTGGATTTGATCTTGAGGCCACCTATTAAGAAGCTCACAAAATAATCTATTAAGAAACTCACAATTATTATGGTACATAGACAAAATTTTGGTTAGTCACTCTCGCCGGTGGCATGACGAAAGTGAACAAATTCAGCCAATCCCCGTATTTAATATCTATTCATCCGATCCTTAATGACCCCTATCCTTCGTGAAAATGGTTCGACCGCTTGTTTTCCAACTCAATGTCCTTTCGATTTGATATTTTCTTTTCAAAATCTTATCTTAGTAAGGAACTATGCACACAGGCTCGGACGCTCGGACGCTCGGTTAATTAATGGTTTCATAATTCAAATGATTAAGTTTAATTCATATCGACATCAATAATGAACAATGAACTAAAAAGTAAAAACCTCCATTATATTAAAGAAAAACAATATTCATTTATAGGCGCATATGACATATGTTGTAACGGTGTCACAGACCACCTTAGCGCACCCCACGTGTCTAATATGTTTGTCCGTTATGAGTTTAAACTCGTCGCATTCTCCTCCGTCGGGCCCTTTACATCCAGACACCCATGATTGGACTGCATCTACGATGTAAACACTCACGGGCGGCAATCCTTCATTGTTATATTCGTTTATACGGAATGAATCAGGCACTACAAACCATCCCTGACACGACTCCGAATCTTGGTTACGTTTGGCGAGATACTCCGCGATTGAAACGAGTTCTGTGCTCGAGGCGAGTTCGACCAACATAAGATCCTCACCGGATCGAACATCGTTATGGGCCTTGACATATTCATCCGGTGCATCTTGATCAGCTAGGGATACGGTGATCAGTATCGTGACGAACGCGAGAAAAATGGCTAGGTTTTTCGGTCCTGACATGTGGAGAACTGAGTAGTAGTACTTATGAAAATATACATTAGTATAGGAGGACATGGGGTATTTGTAGGACGTTTGGATAATTAAGGGAGAAGCTCAGCTAGGTATTGTTTAGAATTTGTAAAATTGTTGTTAATTAAACTCATGCATGAATCATGTGCATCTCAGATGCTTATACAAAAGGAGAATTTTTTAGAGAACTCTTAATTTTTTTTGTATTTGTCAAAAACCCCTAACTTTTATATTACTTTGAAACCTCTTAGAAATTATTATTATTATACAAAGTTCTAATTTTGAACTTCAGGAGAAGCTGCCACGTGCACATGGTCTCTTTCATATCCCTCTTTCCCCATTTACTTTACTTCCGTAAGCAAAAATAAACAAAATCTAGCCGCAAGAGAAAGGAAAACAACATCTAACATCAAACTGCCACGTGGACATTTTTTTTTTTTAATGTTTTATTTTGTTATTGCATCCCAAATTATACCCACGTATGTAAGAAAAATATACTTGGCCCCCAAACTCATCACAATATCCTTGATGAGGTGACAAATTGAATTGATTAACATTTTTATTGCGATATTGCGATTCATTGTGTTTTGACTGTAATTTACATATGGTCACAGATATTGCGCGATATTACGAAAATATTACGATGATATTTAATAGGTTGCGCTGTTGTGTTTTATAAATATTTATTGCGATTTTGCGCTATGGCGGCGCAATTGCGCCGCAATTGAAATCACTGATAAATGTTAATTGTCGTGTCAATTCAATTAAATGGTCAATTAAATCGTTAATAGAGTCAATTAATAATATTAATCAACCTGCTTAATCCTCTTTTGTCGCCTCATCAAGCATGCTATTTATAATTTTGTTTAAAGTATAACATATTATATTTTATTTATTTTGTGTGGATTTATAACGATGGACCAATTTCATGAACATTTATTAATTATAATGAATATATCCGTGTGATAGACCAATTTCATGAACTTTTTTTAATTATAATGCATTTATTAACATCCGTAATTTGAACACATATCACGTTTATATTAATTGAGTTTAAACGTACCCGCGCAAATTTAAACAAACTATACAAAAAATATAAAAAAAGGGTATGAAGTTCCGCGCAATTGCGCGGGCTATTGCTAGTTAAGTTTAATTCTTCAAAAACCCTCTGCTAGTGTTAACTTTAACATTCTGTCTATTTATTTTTTTTGACAAAAATATTCTTATTAATTTTCTTTTATAAATTATTTTATTTAATATAGATTAATAAATACGTAAATAAATTAAATATTTCACATTATTATACTAAAAATGGTTTATGATAATATTTTACAAATCACTTTTTTATTTTACTATTTATAATATATATATATATATATATATATATATATATATATATATATATATATATATATATATATATATATATATATATATAGTATTATTTTATTAAATAAGTATTATTTCATATTACAATTAATAACATAAAAGAATTTGTAAAATATTATATTATAAAATATTAAATAAATACTATTTTATATAAAAAAAAAATTTAGAATAGTATAATAAATATCATAATATTATAATGTAAATTATTATTTATTTATTATTAAAGTAGCAACAAAAAGAATTTGTTATATTTATTTTAATCAAAGTAGCAAATAGACGAGGAACAAGGGCACATCCTATATTTCAAAGGAAAAAGTTGGACCTCCCCACTTACCCTCCCCCACACATCTTGATGTGTTGGCATAAGACTTAACACCTTCAAATTTAACATTTTTTTTTTTGAGTAAATTCGGAGAGGGCTCAAAGTCCCTCTTCCAAACACAATCTCGTTTTTTATTTTTTTATTTTTTATTACAAACCCGTAGGCCACACACTCTATTCACTAATTTAACATTTAATCTATTATCCAGTGTCCCCGCCGGGAATCGAACCCCACACCTCTCGCTCCCTAGCCAAGAGGTGTGACCAACTAGGCTAACTCTAGTTGGCTCAAATTTAACATCTTAATTATGATTTAACACCTTAATTTGTAGTTAAACATCTTCATTATGATGTTAAACTATAAATTCAGATGTTAAACCATAGTGGTGTTAAGCGTTACAATGACACATTAAGAGGTGTGGGGGAGAGTTGGGGGAAGTGCATCACTGCCCTATTTCAAAAAACAATTTAAATTTTTGGATCTAGTCTAAATATACATCAACAACTGATCAATTACTCAAAACTGATTGCATAGATTTGAAGTTAGAAATTAAAGAATGCTTTTAATGACATAGATTAACATTAATAGCATCACAATCACAATAATCATAAAAGTACTGTATTTTTCATGCAATGGCAAGCTCAAAATAAATTTTAAAAACCACACATGTATATAATGTGACTAAAGGAACTATCGAAAATTAAAGGACAGTAATGCTAACGAATTATATATGTTACGGTGGCCAATTACAATCAGGGGCGGATCCAGAATCATTATATAGGAGGACCGGATTTTATAGAGGGGGCCGGATTCAAAAATATTCAAAATATGTAGCTTGAGGGTATCGAACTCAAGACCTCACTCATCATAAACACATGTTTTACCACTACACTACTCTAGTCATTGCGAAATATAAACAAATTTATTATAATTATTACTTCTGAAATCAGCGAAATCATCTTCTTTCTTCTCTAATCATTTCGTTTTCGTTTTCGATTTCATGTAATGACCATTATACTATATTAATGTTCATTGATATTTATTATATTTATCTATTAGTGTTATTATATTCCATAAATTATGTAAAAAAAACTAAGTATTACAAAGAATCAAATAATAATAATAATAATAACAATACTAATTTGATTTATTAATTGTTTCTATATTTGTCATAGTGATTATTCATAATATTAATTTTGTTTTTTTGCATAATTAATGAAAGATAATAACATTAATATATAAGTGTAACAAATAATAATCATCATATACAGGGATATAAATGTCATTTGTTAAGATTTTTTTCAAATTTTTTAATTAAATAATGTTAGTTATTGCAATAACACCACTCTATTATTATTCAACCTCCAAACTTTCAAGCAAAGGTTCAATACTGCAATTTGTTGGCATGTATGTATATGACTAGCTCTAATACCAATTTTGACAATATTTTTTGAACGAGAGAAATTTTTAATGAACAAGATGTTAGGGCGGCGGCAACGATCCGACACCGCCCCGTGAATAAAATAAATTAAATTTGCCCGTACAACGGACCGTAATAACTATGTGAGTTCAACCGAATAAACTTAATCAAAATTGTACCTTAACCGTATGCGGAAGCGTAAGGAATCCGTCCGAATTGATGTCGCGCCATCGCCGTTGTTGCGTTCATGAAGCCTTAATTGCAAGAATGAATTACAAGTATTTTATGATGTCCAATTTAGAGTCCTTTTGATTTTCTCTAATGGATCTCTCTTTCATCTAAATGGGGCAGATTTAAGAATGGAACATTATCTCATCATCATATGTATTCGGGCACCAAATTGCTTTTATAGCCACAAGACATCTTTTCACAAAGACATACCTTTTGGGCTCCTAATGTGGATCTTCTAATTCAGCCCATCATAAAAAATAGAAGCATCACCCACAATATTCTACACATCAAAGACCCACAACTTAATTGACACATTTAATGTTTAATTTTATAATTAAAATTAATCACTATATTATAAACATTTAAATGACAATATTACAACAAATAATATTTTACATATAAGTCAAGTGTTGGAATAATGCTCCAACACAAGAAAAATATTGGGATTTTTTTATAATGAGACGATTAAATTGGACAAAATTCTTGATTTATTTTATTCAACAAGTGTAATCCATGGTTAACAGGCTTGGGCTCAAACATTTTATGATTATTAAATTAATCCATTAATTGGGCCGAGATAATTAATCCAACAATTGACTTCGATTTCTTCTATTTGCTTATTTGACATTTTATGACAAATTTTATACGTATATAAAGTATCCGTTCGGCAACACATGGAATAATGGAAGAGTGGAAGAGAGGAAGAAAGCTAATTCTATTTTATTCCAAGGGTGTTCGGTAGATTAAATTGTGGAAGAGTGGAAGTAAAAATTAAATTAATATTTTTTATTGGGAAGGATGAGAGAGAGAAGAGAAAAATTCTTCTATTCCATCTTCTTCCACTCTTCCACCTCCCCCACGGAATAGAGTTAAACCAGTTTATTCCATTTTCTTCCAACCTTGTTCGGCGGAATAAAATGATTTTTTCCACTATCTTCCACTATTCCACTAAATTAAAATTCTTAGCAGACACTATTCCACTAAATTAAAAGGATAAGAGATTTGCAGGATTCAGAGTATTTAAATTTCTTAGCAGACACAATTTCTTCGTTTGAAATTAAAATTCCTTAAATTAATCATTTGAAAATTGAAGAGTTCTGTTCTGTTCTGTGTGCTGTGGTGTGTGGATTGTGAGCTGTGTAAAGTAAAGTGCGAAAAAAGCACACTGGAAGCACGAATCTCAAAGCGCACAGAGATGAGATGAGATCTCATGAGAATGAATGAGCCAGATGGAACGTGGGCCCATCTGGCCCTTGCCACTGACAGCCTATTGCACGCTTCTAGTCAGTCCAACTCTTCCATACCTCGTTCCTCCTCTACTATTCTTATCAAATTGCTCGTATATCCCAAATGGGATTTCACTGGTAATTGTATATATTATTGCAGAGAAGTCAGGTGTTGTTACTAATTCACAGAATCAGAACAGCAAATAATAATTATTATTAAAATTAAAAATAATGATTAATAATAAATATTAATAAAATAATGATGATGACAAAGAGTCAAGGGTCAGATAGAGGATGTGATTAACGAGGCAAAGTGGGTGTGGTCGTGGTGGTGTGAATCGTGTTGATCTGTTCGGATCCGGATCCAATGCTGTATGGATTAGATCTCCAGATCATATTCACGCACGCTCTGTTTAAACGGATCCAATATTTACTGCTTGTCGGATGCGGGTCCCTCGCAGTTGGAACTTGGAAGACTGAATTTGTGGGTTGAAGCTTTTTTTTTATCTAACCTCCATATACTGTAATTGGTGTAGCGGGTCATTTTGGGTGGACAAATGATTATTCTACCCATTCAAGTTTCCGGCTGGACTATCCATTTTGAAATATAAATTCAGCTTAACGATAACGAGTAAAATATAATAACTTTCTAAATATTTTATCTTATTTTTTAAAACAAAAATTAAAAATATTATAGTGGTGTTTATGGTAGGCAAATCCCGAGTCTCTTGTATTCTAAACTATAATTATTCAGTTCGCGAATAATATTAATATACGTTGCGAATGATTTCGTATTACGAATAATATACGTGCTAACTGGGTGCTTGCGTTAAGTTTCAAAAATATATGTGTCTCGTTACAAAAAAAAAAAATATGGTTGTTCACTACATGGTCTATATCACAAACAAATCCACATTGGAACAAGACTCAAAATTGATTAATAAAGATAATGATAAGTAAACTCATCATAACTACTAAACTGAAAAAATAAAAAAATCAAAGCAGGATTCGTGAATTTTCTAATTCGACGCATGCATGTTTTGGCATAATCCATGCTGATTGACAGTTGTATTAACATTAAACTAATCCGAATAAGAATATACTCATATACAGTTGCAAACTTATATTATAATATATTTCATGCGTATAAGTTAATATATTTCAAGCAAGATTTCCCATTCAATACTGCAATTTGTTGACAGATATATTACTAGCAATAATTACAATTTTGCCATTATCCATCTCCAACACGTAATTTTTTTCCATTTAACAGAAAAATAAGAAAATAATATCAGTAAACATAATGAAATATTGATATACTGACGAATAATTTATATATCAATATTAGTGTTCCATTTATTAATTGTTATTACAACTATGATATTATATTTTCGTACTGAACTGTAGAGTGCTAGTAAATAATTATATGTTCTGATAAGAAGGTATCCTAAGATAAGAAACTTTTTTTTATATCTATTTTTTTGCCGTATTATTAGGCGAATATTACGTACGCACGAGTGCATAATATTGGAATTAATGTTACATATACTCTACATATAAACATGTAACTACTCGTAAATAATAATCTTATGACCCTTTTTGTAAAATATTATACAAAAGATAGTATATATTTATATGTGGGGTTATGATGTATGACAGGCTGACAGGCTGTGTATAGCTGTACTCAATTAATGCTATTGCTTTCTCTCTCTGGATTACCCTAATTATATTCCACTATTATTTAATTGGGGAATTTAAAAGAAAGCCCTAACCTTTTCAATATTTTGAAAATATCCTCAACTTTGATTGTTCATAAAATATTTTAAAATTGTTATAAATATTAATATATTTATTATTAATTATAACTTAATATGTTATGTACGTAGTCATGTTTGGATGTGATTGGTTGGAGATGCACAAATATGTAAAAGATGACGATATTGCAAAAGCTAACATTACTTGATTAAGAATAATTTCAATTTTATTTCACCAAATGACCAATATACTCTTATTAATTATGATTGGTATTTATTACAATTATATATTATTGTTATTATCTTTCGTAAATAATACAAAAAAATCTTTTACATATATAAAATCACAGTACTCTTAATTTTTGTTGGAATTGGGAACTATCAAAATAACATGTCTCGTCGTGAAAAAAATGTCATAATAATAATTAGACACTCTTTACAAATTTGAAGACTAAATAGTTATTTTTCGGAAGAAGATTTAAGATACTAAGAAAAAATAAGAAGAAAAAAAAATACAAGAATAAATTAACTTATTTATATTTCTATATTTGTTATATTTTATTCTTCATAATATTGAGAATTTTTTTTTTGCATGGTTGATGGAACATAATTACACTAGTAGATGAGTATAATAAATATCAATTATCATAAATAGGATGTAACGGTCATTTGTTAGAAAAAAATTACAAATCGCTCTTAATTAAGTCATGTTAGCTCTTGCAATATCGCCACTAATATGAAAATATTGGAGTATTCACATTTGATCGAAGGATGTTATGTTCTTTATATAAACATATTTTATGTTGATCATTTGTACAGACAATTCGGTCCAATAATAAATAGTTTATCTCTATATATTTCTTGTGTTATTTATCTTTCATTTATAATACAAATAAAGTTTTTCTTTCTAAATATCATTTAAAAGTGTTATAGTTTACTTTGTAGTGGTGTTAAAACAAAATTTGAAGAAAAATACTTTTTTATTTTTGTAATATTTAATTTCACTAAATTATTTTTGCTATTTTTATAATTTTTAAAATATTCACAATATTTTTATAACATATACTAATTATTAGAAAAATAATAATGAGATTATATGCAATATTCATATAATTTTAACATTTCTCTTATTATGTATTTTCTTTACAAATTAACATAAAATAATAATAAAAAATTCCATTGTCTAGAAACTATTTTGGCAAAAACATAATAATTATTTTGCAGTTTATTTTAATGTACATACATTTTTTTTTAATAATTTCAAATATGTTTATTTTTTATATTGACTGATATAATTACTAATTGTTATATTAACAATTACTAATTACATATTTGAACAATGTCCAATTCAGACGTAGTTGATTATATTAAACTTTATCGTCGAGCATGTTATAAATATGTGATATAATATTTAATTCATACAACAGTAAATTATTTTTTATTAATTATAAAATTTTTATTTGTTATTGGTCGAATAAAAGATATGACCAATGATACATGTTTTTTGTAAATATATAGTGAACTAGGAAAAAATTACAAAAACTTGCGTAGTCGGAGTTTGAGACATTTTGAACATTTCATCTAGCGCCACCTTCCATGATGCCGCTTCATCCTTTTCTTTCACAAGTTTGACGCGAGTCGTACCTAGTCCCCCTTAGTTTAATAAAATATTTAAGAAAGTGTTCTTCTCGTACAAAAATAATATTAAAATATCATAAAATTGTAAAAAAAAAAAAGAGCATGATATTGTATTGATATACAAATATTATAACATTGTATAATATCATATTTCAAATATCATAATGATATTTAGTTAGGAATATCTATTATCAAAATTTAACTTAATTCTTAATAAAATAAAATATTTCTTACAATTTTTGAAATAACATTCGTACTGAATATGTTAGGATATAATACAGAGTTCGATATAAATAAAGCTATAAAAAAAATTGATTTTGTTGGTTGTTTCGATTTTGAGAGGCCGAACTTGTCATTTTCAGAATATTGTGAAAGAAATATATTTTTCTGAAATAAGAAAACAAGCATGTATATTATTATAAAAAGTTGTCTATTTTTTTTTTGTACGTAAAAAATGATTCAAACACACAAATACCTAACTAATAGTGAATATTACGAAGAATTTCTATGAAATTTCCGAATTTTCATAGGGATATTTATGTAATAATAGCATTATTTAATGTGAAGATAAATTATTGTTAATAGTATGGCCGTACAGCTACAGACTAAATAAACACAACACGAATTTGTCCACCTTTATTTATTTTTTGCTGATTGGATAATAAATAACTGGTAAGGTAACAGAACATTGCCTCCATCTCCACGCTGGTTTTCTGTGGTTATTTATATTAGAGGGCATATATGCATCCACAAAAATGAAATAAAAGTTTTCGATAATGTCAGCAAAATTATTGAATTAATGATTAATATATTAATATAATTCGAAAATTAATTTAAATGAAATATAACAAATACGGACCAATTAACAAACAGAAGAATTAACAAAAATATTAATTTTAATTAGACATTATGACAAACAGACAAATGATGATGTTATCGATAATATATACCTCATTTTTTTGGGGGAACAATAGTATTTCCTTTTTATTATGATCAATACAAATCCAAATCATGTAATATGATGGAAGTAATATTAAATTTTGCCGACATATATTGCCGGATTAAATTTGTGGTGATAAAATTAAGAACATTGTGTATTTTTATTATACTCAATATTTTCAATGACGATGCAGAGTTTCCTAATGTGTTGTGTTTGAAAGTATTGATATTTATTGGTCTTATGTTTTATAATTCGACGAGCACTGTGATTATGTTTTTGTGATCTATCTTATTATTTTACTAGTAAAGTAAGTAACATTAAGGAAAAATATAGTTACAATACTTAGAATTCTGATTTCGTGCATTAATTTAACTGTGAAAATACTCGACACTAAATTATACGCATTATCATATTTAACTTTGAAAATAATTAAAAATGCTATCAAAATTTAATTAAACAAAATTACATTTAAAAATATTTAGCATCATATATGATGATATTTTTATAAATAAAAAATAACATTCGATTTTTATGACTTCGATGGCACATTTATAGTTATACTTGTATATAATCCTACAAGTTTTTTGTTCTCTCATGACTCATCCCACGCAACCAAACCATATCATCTTAAATATCTAAATTATCCATTTTAGTGATTCGAGGATTGTAATCGATTTAATGAAAGGCTAGGTAGGACTTTTCATAAAAGAAATCAGTGACGCCTTTTGTGCCTAAAACACATATCCATTGTCGACGATTCACTCGAGAATGCAGTGCTTTTCACCCAAAAGCTTGCAGTTCAACCCTCTTTCGTCACGAGCACGAGCAGCGCCTCGAAAAAAACACGAACGAGGTCCCCGACCAGAATCACGCGTGCAAGTTTCCCTACATGCATGGAAAAAAACACGAACCATGTAGGGAAACTTGCACGCGTGATTCTGGTCGGGGACCCCGTATATTATACTAATGTGTGTATGTTCTTGTAATTTGAGTGCCATTGTTATGGCACAAAATCACATATGGTTCGATATTCCCTCGTTCCCTGTATTGGTTATGTTTCTTTGAATATACATGGTTCAATACACGCAAACATCTACAAAAAAGAATCGTTCATCTATTTTCATGGACCATGTCCACGCAAATAATTATTTAAACATTTTTTAAGGTATTTTTTTTTGTATTTGAAATAACTTTATTTTTAGTTTTTATTTTTCTTTTTTTTCAAAACCATATTTTAGGATTTTTAGAAAGGCAAATGTGTAAACCCCTTATTATAATTATAATAATAATTATTATTATTATTATTATTAAAATTATTATTACGTGAATGTTGCTTATCCTTATAAAAATAAAATATGTAGGATTTATAATCGACGCAATTTGAATAGAATGATGATATGAACGATTTTCCCTATTTATAAAGGAATACTCGTTTGTCTCCCCCGCCTTAATTGATTGTCGAATTAATTTATGTATTTGTGGAGAGTTTATGTGAATGTAGATTTTTTTAAATTATTTATAATTATTCGCAATACATAACAATTACGTCGGCCTGTTATGATTTGTTTTATGTGTGCCAAATAAATATCGCGTGACGAATTATTTAAACGATAAATATTACATCATCCTAGCTTTTTGAGTCCTAAATTGGTAAAGCGTCACTATTTAAAACATCATTATAATTATTCTAACAATAAATGGAATGTATTGGAATTATAATTGGCATAGCAAAATTTTAGTTTGATTAGTTCATATACTTTAAACCCCCAGCTCATACAAAAGAAAAATATGTTTCTTCCACCTCTTCAAAAGAAAATTCAGGTGAGAAAGTTCGGCAAAATAAATTAAATAATTGCTATACTTTTTTTTGATTTAAAATAATTGCTATACTTATGCAAGTAACTATTAGTTTTTCAAAAATATTTATATTAACGATTTAGACGCCCAAAAATTTGGACATCACAATAAGCAACCCATTATTGTTATATACTATTTTGTATCTTATAGCTTATATATATAACACACCATTAACGAATTGACAAACTAAAATGCCATATATTTAAAACTAATACAAATTAGAACAAATACACCATACACAGCCATATAACACCCAACAAAAAAATAATTTAGACACCAAAATACAACTAATAATATTGATGATTTTTTTTGCTACGTGGCAACTAGAACACAGCAAAAATACAACTAAAAATCCATCATTCCAGATATGAAGCAAAATAAAAATACACACACACGTAAAGGAATAATTCCCATTCACGTGAACTTCAGCTCATTCCTTCCTAATATTATGATTTTTATATTTTCAATAATTATTGTTAGAAACTTCCCTCACTGCCAGGCCTGAAAATCGACATACTGGTAAAAAAATTAATTAATTTCCACTAAATTTAAATTAATTTATTGTTATCATATAAACATAGATATATAGCTGGATCCGTACTGGAGTGGACCCGGTTAGGTTCATCACCCGTGCGGATCCAATAAGCCACCAGCTCGTTATTCTTTCTTATACACCATCTCCTCGGTTCCCCCCAAAACCCACTTCACATTTACTAAATAAACCTCAGAAACAAATATTAAATATTATCTACTATAGCTCACTTCGTATAATATACACCGAGTGTAGGTGAATAATTAAAGCTGTAATCCAGCTAATAGTATCCAGGCTGGCTGTATCTCTCACCATCTTCATTTTTATACAGAATCCCCACCTTTCCGTCTTCTTCCCCACAAAAATCAAACCGGCATTTCATCGAACACATACCAAGCAATCTCTCACGCAGCAAAGTTTCTCATCTAAGAACCATTCTTTACGAATGGATCCTTGTCCGTTCGTAAGGGTTTTGGTCGGGAACCTTGCACTCAAACTTCCCGTATCGACGCGTGCTGCCGGCGCCGGTGCCGGTGTTCATCCTTCTTCGACTCCTTGTTACTGCAAGATACGGTTGAATAAACTTCCTTATCAAACTATTCCTGCTCCGTTAACTTCTTCTGACAGCGACAGTCCGGCTCCGTCTCAGGCTGCTAGCCCGGCTGCGGTGTTCCATCTCTCGAAAGCTGATGTGGATAAGACTTCTAGTAAGGGGTTGATTTTTTCGACTGCCCACACTGCTCAGATTAAAGTTGCGGTGTATACTGGACGTAGAGGGAGCAGTTGCGGAGTCAGTTCAGGCACAGGCAGATTGTTGGGCAAGGTGGTTTTGCCTTTGGATCTGAAAGGAGCAGAAGAAAAAGCTGTGGTGTTTCAGAGTGGATGGGTAAATGTGGGTAAAAGTGGTAAAAAGGGGGATGCCGCGGTCCAATTGAATTTGGTTGTTCGCGCGGATCCTGACCCGAGGTTCGTGTTCGAGTTCGCCGGCGAACCCGAGTGTAGCCCACAAGTACTTCAGGTTCAAGGGAATATGAAGCAGCCTATGTTTACTTGCAAGTTCAGTTGCAGGCATAACAGTGATCTGCATTTGAGATCAAGGTTTGTAAATTTTCCCTTTTGAATTTCAAAAATCAAATTGTCTTATTCACCAACAAAATCTCACAAAATTCTTCTCTTTTTCTCAGATCAATGCCCTCAGAACAAAGTAGTGCAAGGAAATGGCTTCCAAGTTTCGGGTCGGATCGTGAAAGACCCAACAAGGAACGCAAAGGCTGGTCAATTACAGTCCACGATCTCTCAGGTTCTCCCGTCGCCATGGCATCAATGGTGACTCCCTTCGTGGCCTCAGCCGGTTCGGATCGGGTTTCCAAATTAAACCCGGGAGCCTGGTTAATCCTCAAACCCGATAACGGATCATGGAAACCCTGGGGCCGTTTGGAAGCCTGGCGCGAACGTAACGGATCCGGCTCGTCCGACGGGCTCGGGTATAGATTTGAAATCCTACCCGATAACAGCTTGAACGCTAGCGTCTTGTTAACGGATTCCGTAATTAGCTCTGGTAAAGGGGGAAAGTTCTCCATCGACTTGACGGGTTCCGGACCGTCGGGCAACAACAAAAACGGATCGAGATCCGCTTCGCCAGGATGCAGTCCTAGAGGCAGTTCGGACTTTAACGGGTACGGATTGTGGAACTTAACGGGTTACCGGGGGTTCGTTATGTCATCTACCATAGAAGGAGAAGGAAGAGTATCGAAGCCCACTGTGGAAGTGGGTGTAAGTCACGTGACTTGCATCGAAGATGCTGCTGCATACGTGGCGCTATCTGCAGCCGTCGATCTTAGTATGGACGCTTGTAGATTCTTCTCTTGTAAACTTCGTAAGGAACTCACGCAAAGTGGGGATGCAATTTTGCGTTGAGGTCCTTTGGTTTTGTGGTGTTTGCAAGTGCGTGGTGGTTTTGGAATTTGTACAGAGGTGATCTGATCACGTTCACGTGGGAGTGTTCTTTTGCGTTTTGGCCCTGAGTTTTTTTGGTAATTTTGTTTGTTAGTCTTCTTGGTGATTTTTTTATACCTGGAAGATTAGGGTTGGTTCAGATGTAAAATATGCAAGTGTTGTTATTTTTGCTGAATTTGGTTGAGAAATGAAATTGCTTGATGTTCAACAAGGTGTGATTTTTACTTTTACTGAGGTATTTGAGAATTATCCGGGGTTCAGGGACCCAGGCACATGGTTTAAAGCTCAATTAGTTTCTTTCTTTTTGTAATTTAAAAGCCAAATTTAAAATTTGAATTTTTATTTACAGTACGGATCGTTCTATTTTCTTGAATTTAATTAAATAATTCAATTCGAATCAAACTTCCACGCTTGCATACAGATAACAGAGATTATGGGAATGTTTGATTTCAGGGAGTTTGGTGTATGTTGGTCAGAATCCTGGGCTAAAATTCATTGTTTGATTTATCTCGTTCACGTGTATTTTGAGATTGATATTCATTTATTTTGAAATACACAAAAAAAATTATGTATTTCAGATGGTAAATCTCACTGACTCTCTACTTATTTGAGAAAAACAATACAATATAACATAACATAATATAATATAATATAAAAAATATGATATAATACAATACGATATAGTATAATATAATATAATATACCGTAACATATTATACGATATAATCATATTATAAAATCTATGTTAAAGTAAAATAAAATGGTATAAAATAATATAATACTATACAATATGATATAATATAATATAATACAATACTATATGATATCATATAATAATATGTAATGTAATTCATATAATTCATACAATATAATATAAAATTATAAGATATGATATAATATAATATAATATAATACAATAATATATAATGTAATTCATATAATATAATATAAGGTAATATAAGGTAATACAATACAATACAAATAATATAATATAAAATAAGATAATATAATACAATAAAATATAATATCATAATATAATATCATGTAATGTAATATAATACAAAATAATATAATATAATAAAATATAAAATAATATAATATAATATAAATATAATATAATACAATATAATACAATATAATATAATATAATGTAATATGACATAACAAGAAATTAAATAATAATATATTAAAATCATGGATTTGCACGAGAATTTTGTATACGTTATTTTAGAATACAATTAATCAAACAACTCACATGAATTCTCAAATACATGGATAGAGAAATACATGTATTTGACATATACATGTATATAAAAATCTCCGAAATCAAACATAGATGTTTGGAAATGAAAACTAAAGAAAAAGTGTATTTTTGGTTCTTTACCTTTTATCTAAATTTCAATCAATTTCCTAATTTTTTTGATTTGGTCAATTAAATCTCTTATCTTTGGTCAATCAAGTACCTTACTTTTTTAATTTGGTTTAATTGGATTCTTCAATCTATTAACTGATGACCGAACCGTTAAATTGTGACGTGAAAACCTATGACATGCTACATTTGATGATGTGACAATTCATAAATGTCAAATTTGATAACGTGACAACACAATTTATGGAGTTGTCAACAAATTTGATGACATGAAATATTTTAAAAAATAATTTATTAAATCACATGTTCAAATTTGACATGTTATAAGTTATCACGTCATCAAATATGTCATGACATCGATTGTCACGTCAGAACATAACGGTACAATCATAAGTTAATGAATGAAAAATACCCAATTGAATCAAATTAAAAAAAAAATGATTATATTAACCAAATTGAAAAGATAAGAAATTCGATTGACCAAATCAAAATATGAATGACTTGATTTAAATTTAGATAAAAAAAAAATTAAAAGACAATAATATGTTTTTTCAAAACTAAATTGTGGGTTTTATGCGTGTATAACCCTGAAGAAATTGTATTTGTAAATGCACGTTCTTTGGAGAGAGAATCTTTTTAATTTTTGATGAATAGTGCATGTATGTATGCATGCATGGTGGGGATTAATGAACAATGAATGTTGACGGTACAAGTGCATGTACATTGTAACATTATTATTATTATTATTATTATTATTATATGATATGATATGATTTTGTAGTGAATATAATAAGGGAATATGTGTACATATTATTTACTTATTTTGAGAATAGGGTTGCTTGATTACTAAATAAAGTTAGTAGTAAAGGGGTCCCCAATTAGTAAATTGGTTGGCATGAGTGACGTATCAATGGTAGGTTTTCACATAAATGCATTTTCATTTGTCTAATTTTCCTTTCAACCTTTTGGTCTAGTTTAGTTACTTGTGTCATAATATTATTATTTATTGTTACTTTGTTCAACAACAATAATAAATAAGATGATAAATAAATAAATAAATAAGTGAATAATGTAAAAATTAAGTTACTATTAACTATTATGTAAACAATATTATAAAATATGTATATTAAAATGTCCATAGACTTGAAAACAAGGAAACAAGGACAACATATAGAAGCATCCAATGTGTTGCATGTGATTTTGTTGGAAAATAGGAAGGATCCAAAGGTGCTTTTGGGCCGTTCGATTGAGGTCACATTCACCATTAATAATATCAATTTATTATTTATATAATAACATACAATATTTTTTTTATATTATTTATATTTACAAAGATATATCATAGAAAATGTTATAATCAATGGAAAAGGTGCTTGTGGGGCACATTCATTTTCCTTATTTTTTATTTTATTTTTTGGAAAAAGGGAATGTATTTGGTTGTTAGGATAAGGACGTCTACAGGTTGCCACGTTTGATGAATTTATCACAAAATATTTAATTTAGCCTGCTAAATTTGAGATCAATTGTCTTCTGAATTTAAATTTGAGATGATTTCATTTTCGATGCAGGAATTTTATTATATTTTATTTTATATTCTTAAACATCTAATCTATGTTCCAATTTGTTTGTGGTATTTATTACTTTTTGTATGTATTGAATGCCAGATAAAATGTTGCTTTCGATTCCAGTTGTACTGTTTGGTATAACAATAACTCCAATCGAAAACAAAGAAACATAAATAAATTCAGTGTTGGGTTCAATTTTGTACAGATTTTGCACAAAAAAATGAAATATAAAATATTTTCTTTCAAGCTCACAGTGTAGCTATATATGAAATAAACCATATTTTCTACCACTTACTAAAAAAAATAGTTATAATTATTTTATACAAAATATAAATCTTCTTCGACGAGATCCAATTTTCCGAAACGATCATCGCTGACATTATTCATGAACTAATAGCGTGATTATCTTACGATAAATCTCGCGCCGCGCGAATAACCGCAATTCTTAAACATCACAAAATCAAAAACCCCACTGGTAAATAGGACCCAAATGACAAAACAGGAGAAATAATTACAAAATTAATAAAATAAATTAGCCCTTTACAGTCTGTATTGGGCCCTCTTAAGGATCTGCTCTCCTTATCTCTCTTATTATGTCTCCTAATTCCTTGTGTTCTAATTTATTTCGTACATTTTGGACCCCATTTTATCATATTCATACCTAGTCCCATTGGCATGTTCTGAAATCCGGAATTCTAAATCCTGGATTTAATCCAAAACCCGGATTCCAAATTTTGGGTCAGATAAAACCTTGGTAAATTAAATCTATAAAGGCCCAGAAGGCCCATTATTTAATATGAACCGCGGAACAATATATAAGTTAACTTCTGGCCCAGAAATATTGTTGGGCTCATACGTAGCCCAATAAGCTGTAATCTACTCTCTATTCTGCACCGCGGGACAGAATAAGTAGATAATCGTACAGTCAACCAAAGGCTTTTCTATCTCTCAGTCCCACGGAAAGAACGAAGAATCGAAACCCTAGCAATGGCGATGGCGTCAATAGCGAGATCTGCGATCCGATCTGCATCGGCGAAGGTGAAAGCCTCCGCTGCTCCGGTATCTAAGAGGAGATTCTCCTCATACGCTCACGACGATGCCCGTTCGTTTCCATTTCTTTCGATCTAGATCTATGTTATTTTATTTGATTATTGTGTAGTTACTTAGGATTGTTTTTCGTACTTACAGATGAAACCGCGAAATGGGAGAAGATCACTTATGTTGGGATTGTAGGTTGCACGATTTTTGGGGCTTACAATCTCTCCAAAGGCCATCACCATTACCCAGATCCACCTGTATGTTTCCCTTTTCCTCTGTTATTTAACGAAATATCATCTTCGAATCTTCGATTTGATGTTCTTTTAGCTGTGTAATTTTCCTCTAATTCCTTCTATTGTTCGATTCTTGATTTAGGCTTATCCATACCTTCACATCAGGAACAAGGAATTTCCATGGGGTATGTATCTCGTTCAATGTCTATTCTATTTCTTAAACTAATTGTAACCAATCTGAATTCTTTTTAGAGATTCGATGAACGATGAACGATAAATAATTCTAATCGTTTTTTATTGAAATTGAATTTCGATTTTTGTAGGCCCTGACGGTCTTTTCGAGATTAAGGATACCGAGCATGGACATTAAGTTTGCTCTCGTCGAAGAAATTATGAACTTTTCGTCGCTTTGTTAAAAAGAAATTATGAGTTTGTGTTTGTGATTGTGATTTTTTATCCTTTGAAAATAATATTGTCGAACCGAAACTGGTGGGAGTTTGAAAACCCTAATTGCCAGTTTGATATTTTCAAATTAACCAATTTGTTGGAAACTTTTATTGCATGAGAACAAATTTTGATAATTCAATTTCAAATCAAATATATGCTAGAAATTAAGCTAAATTTAGTTTTACAATTAACATATTGCCATTGGATGGATGATTAATAACTCGACCACATTTCTTCGATCAAGTTAGCAAAAAAGAAGAAAATAAAAAATAAAAAACCTAGAAAGTTGAAATTATTCATGCTTGATTAGTTTCATTTCTCGAGCTATCTACTTTGTCTAACAAATATACTGTGCTATTCGAAGCTCGAGAATTCTCGTGCGATTCCTCTTTCGCAGTGCTCGATTTCTCCACCTTTATCTCGTCTTTTCGCTCGAAATTTTCGGTCATGTTATAATTATCTCGATTCACAGAGGATTCTAGACTAATAGTTTGATTAGAGAGAGAGCCCTTTGCATTGTTGGATCCATTCTTGTTTGAAATGCTTAATTGGATTGAGGATATATTATCATCCATTTCGACATCTTCATCTTCCTCTCCATTTGCGCCGTACTCTTCCTCTCCATTATTATCTCTGGCATCCCCATCCTCTAACAATTGATCCAGCTCTCTATCTTTCTCCTCTTCGTCTTCCTCGTCAATGTCACTCTCTACCTCTCTATTGTTCGAATTTATATTTTCTGGTAAATCCTTGCGACCTAAATTCGAGACTTTTTCTTGTAATTTCGTCTCGCCAATTGAATTTGGGTTCTGTTCTGAATCGTGGGTTCTCGCATCGAGCGAGTTTTTCTTCTCGAATGTGTGCTTGAGTTGGTAGAGGAGCCAAATGGAGATGGCCAGCAAGACGAATAACTGGAGAGCATACTTCATCTTCAGCTTCTTGCTCCTTTGGCTCCGATTTGAACATTGCCTCATCATTGTTAATTTGGAGACTATTAAACCTCTACAAAATTAAGATTTTAAGCTCAAAACAGAACAAATGTAGAAAAACTTTGAAAGAAGATTTATATTGATGAGGAGTAATCAAACAAACCCACAAATATGAATATTTTTCTACTAAATAGGTAATAAAATGACCCAAAATGCAAAAATAAAATAAAAATAAAAGAGGTTTGAGAGAAGCATACCAGTTTCTCTCTCTGTAGAAGAAGAAAGAAGAAAACAATAGTCGATGCTATCAAAGAGTCCAAATGTAGGATTTGTGTGTGCTTCTTTCTAGGGTAGACTAATTTAATAAAATAATATATGTTTTTTAGATATTTAGAAGAGAATTTACGAGCCATCTGCTACCCTTTGTTTCATAAATACGATTATGTTTCCCAAGTTTTCTCCTGATTTTCTGTTTCCACTGTTTTTCTGTAAAATATTGTAGAAAAATCCATGCTAATAATGTAGGCCACAACTAAGATTTTTGGATGTATAAATTAATAAAAGTTGTATACTATACCAAATAATAATAATTCAAATGAATTTTCTCCCAAAATTTGAACATTTTTTTCTAAAATAATTGCTACCAGTGCAGTTGTGCAAATTAAAATTTACTCAAACATTGTTTGACTAAATAAAATCCTAAAATATAAAATAACAAATTTGATTTTAAAATATATACTATATAATTCTTTAACTAAATTATGACAAAAAATAACTTTTCGAATAAAAATGTATGTTTCTTATAGCCAATTTATTGGAACTCATGTGCTGAAAGTTTATACAGTGATATTCTATAGAGCATAGAAAATCTTGAATAATTATAAACATGTCATGTGCATGATCAGATGGTTGTAATGAGCCTGCATTTTGTTCTGTAACTCATAGTGTGAAGATCAGTGTGGTGGTGGGTCACATAACTTGGTACCTAAAATCCAGCCCAATTTAATATTTAAATCCTCTTAATATTAATTGGGCTATGAAATAAGAAATTTTTTTTTTTTTCCTCTAAATATGAGCCCCCACAAATCCATATATAGAACACAATAGTACTCGATAATCCAAACTTATATAATAACATTGAATAATAACACAAATAATTAATCATTAATCAGCCAGTGAAATTTGTAACAATACCCAATGTATAATTTTTTATCACAATGAAATACCCACATATATGATCTAGAGCCACAATTCAATCGAATTAGGTTAAACATATCACACTCTTATCAACCTTTTTTTTTCTTCGAATAAATGACGTTAATTACGAACCGAGGCGGTACAAACCATCCGTACCGACAAATTGCCCGTGTCCGTCGAGATAAAGCGCACCGCCCGCATTGTGCGGGTGGTGGTACCCGTCCATGACGAAGAATTGCATGTCTTCCGATGGCTTCCAATGCCGTTTCCTTTGGTTTATGAACCAATTGTTTATTTGTTTTTGATCCAAACCCGTCGATTCGGCCAAGGCGATCTTCTCGGTCTCCTGTTTATTTTAAAATAGCATCAACCCTAATATTTATTATATTAATATATTTTACTATGACTGTATTATACGTACCGAAGGATAAGGCCATTTGTAATGAAGCTCCCACCACTGAACGAGTTTTTGGCGGGCCTCTTTTGGTAATTTCCCTTTCTTCTTTTTCTTGGAGAACTCGTTCCTAAGATTGCTTATGTACCCGCTATATTTCTTCAATAATTGGTGTTTTAGTTCTTTCTCTTCTGCGCGTGGGTCTATCTCCGATGCCTCTCCTTCGCCACCACTTGCATCTTGCTCCTCGTCTGATGTGGCCATGCTTTCGTTTTTTCCGTCTAATCAATAAAAAATTGATGAAAATTAATATAATACAAGATAATAGCAATACTAGGGATTTTGTACAAGGCTTGATCCTTGTCATTTAATTTCCTGTCTAGTTTATATGTTTTATTTTTCCATTTTTTTTCCTTTCTGACTTGTGTGTGCTTTGGACTCTTTAGGTTTTGATTTTCGGTTGTTTGGATGCTCGAGTATTTCCTTAGTTTAGTCTAGGTTAGGAAAGAGATTGGAAAATCTTGAAGTAGCTTGTTTGGATGCTACTTGGGAAATTTAAGTTAAAAGGAATAATGTATTGGATATTTTGAATAGTAAAGAGTCGAAATACATCCTATAAAATAGTTATAGTTGGTTACATTGTTTATTTCTAGAGAAATGTGCGATTTACAATATTCTTCACTGCTAAGAAGTAACAATCTAGAATGACACAATCCATATAACTATTTGAATAATGGCGGACAAATTTGAAAGGAAGTTATCACTATGAATAAAAATGATTTATCATGCCACTTCTCTTTAAAAAATAATCAAAAGACACCTTTTGTTCAAAGAACTTTTTTTAAAAAAAGATCGAAGAATATTGCCAGTTTAACTTAGTCATACATTCTTTCTTTGATGCTTTCTAAAACTTGATATTTTTTTATCTTTACAGATTAGTTGAATGGAGGAATTAATGCTTTGTAGAACATGAGGTATATTTTTATTTATACTTTGCACACGTGCATTGTGTCCCCAAACTATATGCATCAAGTCCCCTTTAATGAAGTATCCTATCCTATTCCTATATAAGGTCTTAAAACTGGACATTAAGGATCTACTAAAAATCTTTACGGTACATTAATTTTGTAGTCATAAATTTTGGATGGCAAAATACTATTAAACATGAAAGAAAGAATACTTCAAACCTAATAAGTTGGAGATGATATTCCAGAGACACCAAGACCATGTCTTGTTATATTATAAAGGTATACTATAATATGAACAAAAAACAAAAGGATGATGATGATGATGATGATGATTCAATAATCAAGATTATCTTTGGAACCCTAACTAGGTTTTAATTGTCATCACCTGGCCTAATATATAATATATTCAACTAACTCGAGATCAACCAAATCTAAGTAAGCTACACACCCTTTCTTGTCTCCGTGTAAATATTAAAATAAAAGGTGCTCAATTAACTACAATAGGGAAATATGTAAAATGAGAGGTGGAGATTCATACATGACATGTGTTACTATTTGCCTTGTGATGTTTTTTTTTTAATATATATATATACCCACTACTATATCTTTTCCCTAAATAATCAAGTTTACTAAGTACATAGACAAGAAAGAAAGTATAGTCAAACCATTCTTTTTCTCTCATCCCTTTTTATAGTTCAAACTACTCTTTTTAGTATGTGTACTGCATTGGCTTCAAAAGTTTTATACTGTGACCTCTGTAGGCAATCTAAAATATATGCAAGGGGTAAAACATGTAATTGTATATATTATTTTCTTGGCATTGCAAAAAGCTATGGTTTATTAAGTGTGCTAGATTAATTAGTTAATTAATTACCCCGTGAAAAGAGAAGGGAGTTCGAAGCACCATTTGTGAGAGAACTGAACTGAGACTCGACTTGTTTGAGGAACTCGCTTGCTTCTTGAATGGGTCTCACTAGTTCTTCTCTATACTTGACCAACATATTGCTATATGCCTCCTGTACAAACATTTATCATGAAAACTTGAGAATATTATATTATATATGATATTAGTAGTGATCTATTGATGATATGCGTTGAGATATATCAATAGAGCGACGAAATAACCATGAATTGATCGAGCTCGGGATCGGTTGAAGAATCGGGTTGGTGTTGAGCTCGATGTGAATCGATCCGAGTCGTCATTGTGGTGAGTCGGTCAACTATATCTTGTGGCGCACCAACCTGATAATCAACATTGTATATAGATCATGAACAAGGAAGGAATGAGGTAACCAATATACCCTTTAATCTAAAACAATAACTCCATAGTTTTTTTTATGGCGAGCAGATTATAATAAATAATAAAAAGCGAGTATAATTACAAGAGAAATACAAAAATAGTTTATAAATATCAAATAAAAGAATGAACCTACATCTGCTGATCTCATCCTAAGTTTGAAACATTGATCTCTTCATAACATTGTCATAGTAATTAAATATGTGACAAGAGGCATTCAAGTTTCTTTTGGCAAATCCAACTTAAATATAAGGAAGAAATGAAAAAAATGAACCTCTCTAAAATATATACAATGTGCAAAAGAGATGAGAATTAAAAGAAATTAAGTGTGACAATGAACATAATACTGATGTTAGTATTACAGATTTCTTTAACTTCTAACAAGATACAGAGATTGTGATGACATTAGATTTGAGTTAGAAAACAAAAACAAAAAACAATACATGAATACTAAAAAAAATAATAAAAAAGAGAACCTACAAATACAAGAATTAAGAAATAAATAGTTTTTCACAATAAGATAAAAGTACTGTTTTGATGCCAAGATCATTTAATAAAAAGGAAAAAAAGAGAAGTATTTTATGATCAATAGCAGTTATATTACCTTTTGGCACTCTAAATAAGCACCAAGGAGAGAGGAATACTGTGGATGAGACATGATCTTAGCCTTGATCGATTCTCCCTCTCCAGTCGGGACAATCTCTCCCTCTCCATTGCCTCTTTGTGTACTAGACTCCTTTAATTGAGAAGGGCCAGAACCAGAAGGCCCTGCCCCTTCTGTTTTTAGGGTTTCATAGTAATTTCTGAACCCATAACCAAAACCTGTACTTTGTTGTGGTGGTGCTGCAACTGTAGAACTGGTACCGGTGTTACTGGTACTCGTGTTTGGTAAGTATACAAACGAAACCCTGGAATTACCACTGGTACCGGCACTCGTACCACCTCCGCCGTGATTAGAAAACTCTTGATGATCCATGAAAGAAACCAAAAAAAGGATTTAGAGAGTTTGAAGAAAAAGAAACGAGATTAGTACGAATGATTCGAGAAATTTGGTGGAGAAAAGAAGATTGAAATTGAAACCCTAGATTTGAAGAAAGAGATTCTGTGGTGAGGAGAGAGAAAAGGAGAGAAGGGAAAGGTATTATGTCTCATGTCTGGTGGCTATCTTTTCGGATGTCAAATCAAGAGGGGACAAGGAGAAGTGTATACCCAGTTAAGTGGAGTTACACACAAACTTAACTACGAGACATATTCTTCGTTACATTCAAATAAACTTTGAAATTTACAGTTTTACTGTACAAACTTTGTATGATTGTTGATGTACGTCGAGCGTTCCTGTTTTTAAACATTTGAACTTTTTTAGGGTTTAAATGTTGAAAAAGGTTAAAAGGGTAAATTTTACCAAGGACCAAGATGGGAAAAAAAAAGGATGTTAGGAATAAAGAGCTAACTGAAACTGAACTTAGATGTATAATTAGATTTTAGATGAGATCTAAAAAAAAGATAATAAAAGAGATGGAACAAGTGCATGTGGGTTGTACCGCGTACCGGACAGTACCACCAGTTCATCTCCTCATGTCTTCTTGACTTCCTGTTCCTCCATACTTAATTTGTTTGCCATGGATTAGAAATCAATCTAAGCCATTAACCCTAATTTAAGTTTGGTTATGCTGAAAATGAGAAATGGCTTTTAAAAACATAAAAAAAAAAGGTGAAAACTCAAAAATAATTTATAAGATAACTATAACTGAATAATCAATCAATTCATTGTTCACTTTTTACCAAGCCAACAAATAATAATGAGCCTAGATGTGCTACAGTTTGTTCTCCATCATTTGGATGAGTTATGTTTATGGTACAGAAGGTCTAAATACACAACCTACCTAGATGAACGACATTAAAGCATCGCCTTCTTAATTAGGTTAAAAATGCAAAGAATATATTTGATCGAATATTTTCAGATATCATAGTCTTTGGCTTTCTCTTTTTTGCCTACTTTAGAAATATTAATAAAGCAAAAAAAAAAAAAAAAAGCAGGGAATTTCGGTACACACATACTTATCAAAATCATAAAATCAATTGACAATGAAATCATCTATATTAATTTTGTGAGTAAGTTCAGTCAAAGACAATTTGTAATGGTCATGTTGGCATTGAATGAATGATCGTGCATGTCCAGCTATTTTATACATAAATTATTCTTTCTTTTTCCATGAAAAAACTTCCTTTCCTTAGTAATAACAGCAAATGAACTCTTAGTCATGCCAAATGTCAGTTTCACACGTGTACACGTGGACCCCGAAATTCGTCCCTGCATCGACTATTGCATGGATCTGGTCTTTAATGAAAGCTTGAATGAATGATGAATCTGCTGTATCAATGGTGTACGGACGACTGTGTTGGTGCATTAGTTTCTGATCCCCAATTTTGTAAAGTGCCTAGGATTCAACGAGGGAGAGGGAGAGGGAGAGGGAGAAGAGTGTTGTGGGTGTGTGGGCGTGTTAGACTGTGTCAGAGAGAGACTCCATGTTTTGCTCTTGTCTTGTCCAATCAATGGCCAGATATTTAAGTTTAGTAATAAACTTTTGATTTGATAATTGTCTCCATAGTTCCAACTCGACTATAGGGCAGTGTTGCAAAACGATAAAAAAAAATAAAACGGTGCCAGATCGAACTGTTTTTTACAATAAAATTTCAAAAAACGGTGAAAAAAAACGTTTTAAACGCCATTTTTTAATCGTTATTTTCATGAATTTTTTTTCTTTTTTTTTTGCATTAAAAGTCAATAGGCATTTTTTAGTAAATTTGGAAAGAGATCAAATGCTCTCTTTCAAATAATAGTTGTAATTAGTAGAATTTTGTGTCTAATTCGTACATGAATAAGTTGTTAACTCTGATCCAGTTTATCATGATCAATTATTTTGTGTCTAATTCTGATTGACGCATCTAATTAGTTGATTTTTTTTGTCTAATTATGTAGCTAAGAAGATTTATTCTGATATATTTAGGTCGATTGACATTTATTCGATATGTTTTATTAGTACTTCGTATGTTTTTTTAAATTTTGAACTTTCGTGTATGTTTAGGTTGAATTATAAAAATTGAATTATTATATTTTTGTTTGTTTTATTTTTAAATTTCTATTATAATTGCTATAAAATATTGCCGATTTAAGTAACCGTTTTACAGTAAAACATTAAAACGGTGACCGACCGTACCGTACCATACGTTTTTCGTCTTTTGCAACATTGCTATAGGGCATGTTTGATTCGGTGGATTGTATTTGTATCACTATTCTAAATATCACTTATATGGACCGGTATGTCGGTTTCATATTTCTAATCAGTGCCCCTCCGTAACGATATGCCTCGTATCGGTTGAGTAAATCGGTCGATCGATATGGACCGATATGAGACGATATTTGGACCGATTTGGATTTAAAACATAATTTATTTTGAATATTATTTTGGGCTGGTCCATCTTTTAACAATATTTTCATTAATATTTTTGGCCCACCTATTTCCATCTCTTTCTTTCTTTATCTAATATTTTTGGTCGAAAATGAAATCAATTTTGATCGACGAGGTCAGATTTTCATTGGGGGCACCCGCATCTACACCGATGGTTAATGAACACGATTTCGTGGTTTAGTTTATTGTATTATTTGTAAATTTTATGTTATAATTTTAAATGTATCTTTGGTTTAACTTGAAATTTATGTGCATTTTTGAATTTTGAATATTAATCATGTAAAATTTAAATTAGTTTAAGAAACTCAATATAAATTAATGTTATAATAATCAATTTAATATATTAATATTAGAAAGTACAGCACTGATATACCACTAATATTTTTCGTTATGAATTCGCTATGTCGGTCATATCTCTTATCGGCTATGTTACGCGGATACTTCAAAAACGCAGAAGTATCCTGAGGATATGAGTATCCGATACGGATACGGGTACGATACGGCTCGGATACGTATCGGATACGCCATGTGGCGTATCGATTATTTTAATATTTATTTTTTTCGGATACGGCGGGGATACGGCGGGGATACGGCAGGATACGGCTGGGATACGTTCAGGATACGGCTGGGATACTCCATTTATGATACTTCGGCCCATTATATATTTTGGCCCATAATATTTTTAAATAAATTATATAGGATATTTCTAGGATACTTCTAGGATACTTCTAAATTAATTCTAGGATACTTCTAAATTAGTTCTAGGATACTTTTATGATACTTGTATTGTTATGTTGATTTTATTTATTGTCATGATATTTAAATTTAAAATATTATTTAATTTATTATTTATTTATTTATTATATACAATATAAATATATTAAAATAATAATTATATAGCCGTATCCGTATCCGTGATTTTATGAAAATTGCCGTATCGCCGTATCCGTATCTGTGCAACATGGCTTATCGGTGACTGACCGATCTGTAAGCGATATGCGATATCTGTAACATTGATTTGTATATCTCAAATTCGATTTTTGATTTAGATATATTTAGTTGGGTTGTATTTGTATATTCATGTTTTCAAATTCAATTCATGATTTGATTTGGTGTATTTGGATGAAATATAAATTAAATAGGCATTTTTGAAGAAGACAGAATAATTATATTTCAAAATACAAGAAAAAACTCGTTTCTTCGTAATTTGTGATTAAATTATTTCTCTAAATTATAAAATAAAATGATATAATATAATTCAATAAAATAATCAAACAATATAACATAAAATAATATATCATAACATAATAGAATAATATGTAATATAATATAATATAATATAATACACAACACATACATATATTGATAAGTCCATAGTTATTGGGGAGTTCTGTCATACATCATTTTTGCTTATGATACATTCATTTTGAAGGGTAATTTGAGTAATTATCAATTAATAACTATCTTAGGTAATTTTTAAAATGTATTTATCAATAAATGAGAGGCTAAATAGAAAATTTGAATTGTTCATGAAAAAAACAAATATACCTAAAAAATAAAATTTATGATACCCTCTTTTAAATATCCAAAATACTCTTTTAAAATAGTGCACGATAGACTTCCTCATAATTATTGTATACATAAAAAAGCATATGCTCTACACAGAATATAACATAGACCTTGTACTGTTAAAATGGAAAATACATATTGTCAAGAAATAAAGGAAATATCAATTATTTAACACTTTGAAAATGCCCAGTCAGAATATTAAATAAAAAAGATATTCTAGTTGGGTGGTAAGTCCAACACTTCAAATCCTCAAAATTACCAATTCATCTTATGTCACAGTAAATTAAGGTACAACTACTATTCCAATCCAACTTTAATATTAAAATAATGACAAATGATTTTGGACATCATCGAAATACACTTCAAATAACTGTCCGTTGTCTAGTGCCCCGAAAATTACACTCCGGAGTTGCCCGCTGCCCGATGTTCGGTATCTTCTCGTCTCGCGCTAGTCATATCTTCTCTTATATTTTTTTACATTTTTTTATATATTTTTATATACTATATGGATACAAGATACGTTGTTATTTTTATTTTATTCTTTTTCTATACTTTAGATCAAAGATCTGCTTTTATTTATAATTTTTTAATAAATCTTTTTACTATTATTTATATCTTTTTACTATATATTTTTTTTGCTTTTTTACTATGATTTATATTTATATTTTTATTTTTATATTTGCCTATATTTAAATTTTTTTTTTGTTATTTATATCATTTTACATACCATGGATTAAAGATATGTTGTTATTTATATTTTTTACTATTATTTGTATATTTTTCTATACTACGAAAAAATTGTTGTTATTTATATTTTTTTTCATTGTAAATTGTATAAATATGAATGTGACATATTTTAAAACAACTACCTAAATATTTTTATTTTTTTCTATACTATGGATAAAACGTTTTTTTGTTATTTATACATTTCTCATTTAAAAAAAATCGTCGAAACGATTGAGTGCATAATGAGGTTATACACATTTGACAATCAGTGAGTATTCCGTCATGACAAAACATGTATGCCCGTTATAACAGAGTGGTGGTTCCGTAGCAACGGAGTGGTTGCTCCGTTGTGATGGAAGTATACGAAACGATATGCACAATAACAGTGTTACTTTCGTTGTAACGGAGGAACTGTCGGTTACAACGGAATGTGTTTCGAATTATGGATTATCAATTTTGTATAAAATACTCATTAATCCTATTATTAATGACAGTAATTAATAAGACTTGATATGTTAATTAAGAGGAAATTACAGAGATATCTAATTATGGTAAACATTTTCAAGTTAACAAAATAATTATTTGTCTCTTTCGTCTAATGGCTTGGCGAAAGTGACTTAATTAATTTTTTTTCAAATTAACGTGCAAAAGTTATGATTAAACATTTTCGTGAGACTTCCCGGTGAAAAACAAATCACTTTCGTCACATGATCTGACGAAATAATTAATTTTGTAAATTTGACAAAAAAAAAAAAAAAAAAAATAGTTCTTCTATAAATTGAGATTTGGTAAAGGCTACGTGTAAAAGATATTAAAAAAAAATGAACTTAAGTTGGTCAAGCTGAGATGATCCAATGTAAATACGGACTGAGTCTATAAATATAGGTAGAATATTTAATTATTTATCTCTCAAAATCAAGTCTCATGAAAGGAGCGTCTTCAAAATTATTCTCTAGACTTGGACATTTTTCTATCGTGGATAAGATTGGAATCTCAAAGTCATTAAAATATAAAATAATAAAATAATACAAAGGAGGTATAAATTCCCAGTAAAACATGCTTTCAATACATTTATCTTTGTATAATTTATATGATTATACATTGGGTTCGTAATTCATAATTATGAATTTAATTTCATTAATCTAGGGATTTTCATATTTTTTTCAGAAGAAAAAATTATATGAAAAAGAGACGATTGTTGATTCAATAAACAAATACATGGGCTCCAGTGAACACAGCCGTAACAGGAGTCCCATTAATTCTCTGAAATTCTCAATTACACATAATTTGTAAATTCATATTGTTCAATCCGAAACAAAATTAGCAACACTTCGACAATACTTTAAACAATCCATCTTCTGCGGAATTATTATTATTAGGGTGGCAATTGGGATAAAATTTCCGGACTCTCAGAATCGAAAAGTTTTGCAATATTTTGCAAATATTTTCAAAATTTATTTTTTTCTTAATAAACTTTACGAACGTGTGTACTGTTTATTTTTTCCGTACTTTAAATTTGTCGAACAAATCACACACAGACACGCAAATATAATTAAGAATTATAACAAAAAACATTTAAAATGGGTTGATTAAGCATTGGAAATTTACAATAACAGGAAATCTCAGGGGAGAGACAAAAGGCTGCATGAAAGAAAGCTGGTTCTGGGCCGCGTGATTCGCGCGGGTTCTGTTTTCTCGTTGAGTCACCAATCAAATCCATCATTTTTCCAGTGGGGCCCCTCATGGACCAATATTCACATTTCGGCCCGTGTAAAAACATATCATCCACTTCTCACTGTTTTCAGTTCTCACCCATGATTATGAACATAAATGATAAACCCCACAATCCACAATCCACATCCATTCCCGTGAACATTTAATTTCCTCAAAATACTTAATTAATTACAAAAATGATACACTCTCGTAATTAATTCACCGAGATGATATACGTCAGCTCCACTTCATGTTTACCTACAAATACTTGTTCGGTATTACTTACGTGATCGTAGCATTTTTTTTTATTATTTCGTATTTTGTCTATATACAAAATATGATACGAATATATAAAATAGTATAATATAAACAACAGATGTACGTTCGTAGTGAATATATTACATATGATAATTCAAAAAGTATATTTTGGAAGAGATATTTATCATTTTTTTTTTCTCTACTGGTTTTTAAAGGTTGGTTAAGTTATTTTTGAATTCTCTTTCCAAAACCAAAGCCGGTCTCACATTTTCAAATTCCCGAATTCTAGTTTGACGGTGGAACCCAATATCCAATTAATTTATTAAATAAATAATTTATTGAAAAATGTTAAAACGTATTTTGTCACATGTGATTATATGATTTACTAGTGGAGGTTCTAAATTTTTTCTTATAGATCCGAGATTCAAATTTCGTACAGACCAATTTTTTCTCATATTTTCATTCTAGTTTGAAGAAAAAAAAAATCTTAAATCATAGTTTGTAGAAATTTTAACTCATGATCTCTCACAAAATAAAAAATTATTCTGCCAATTAAACACGATTTTTTATGATCATTAATAGTTTTTTTTGTAATTATTTTAATTTTTAATTGGATAACTTGTTTTTTTTTTTTAAATTAGACCCAAATCACGAGTTTATTGGCCCATTAGCCCGGACCGACCCTGCATGTGCTCTTGTAAAACATAAGAAATATTATGTATGCTCCTTCTCTTCTCTCTATATTTCTTTTAAGAAACGACTCCCAAAATTTAATTTTTTTTTTTTTTGCATATAAACATGGACAGAAAAAGGATAATTTTAATCATGTTTTTCATGATATTTCGCATTTTGTAAGGGTACGGTAACCTCCTATTTTTTTTGAAATAAAAAAAAACTTATCTACCGAACTTTTATTTTCAAATACACTTATAGGGTTAAAACTAACCATGAATGATGTTAATTTTTTTTGACCAAAATAACCTTCTATTTACATATGTAGTAATTAAAAAATATTTATTTTTTATTAATTTTAATATAGTCCTAAATTTTTTAGCATATAATAATTTAATTTTTTTTATTATATGTTATATTTATATAATTTTAATATTTCATATATTATATATATTTAACTTTTATATATATTTTCTTGAAAAATAACATAAATAATAATAAAATGAACAACAATATTAAAATAACACCTTGCAAATATTTAACAAATAAAATATCATGAAACTATTACAAAAATACATAAAAAGAGAAAGAAAATAAAAAATTATATGTTCAAACAGATATTTTTATACCAATATATTTTCAAGGTGTTTATTTTATTATTATCTGATGTTAGTTTTTCAAGAATAATAAATGAAATATTAAAATTATATAAACACAACACGTAATAATTTTTTTTGAAATCACTACATGTTAAAAAAAATTATGTATTTTTTTAATTACTATATATGAAAATTGAAGAGCATTTTGGTTTAATTTTTTTTTAATATCATATATGGTTGGTTTTTATCTTTATATAAAAGTTTGGTAGAGAGACTAGAGAGGTATTTTGGAGTTTCCAAAAAAATATGGATATTTTTACAATATCCAAAAAAATTATGGATTTTTTTGAAAATTAGAAAAGTACTTTTTAGATTTAATTTGAAAGAGTGTTGGTTGGTTAAAATAAATCCGGAGAGGGTAATCAAAAAGACAAACGGAGAGAGATTCGCCACACATTGGTAAAATTGTACATTTTGTGGGCCCCACTACAATCACGTCACCTGTCTAGTCTGTCCTCGCCCTCGACCCCACCAGTTTCATTCAAATCTCTCCATTCAGCAATTTATGCTGGAAATGTCCTGTATCTTCAACATGGTTATTACTTTCTTAAGGATGTAAAATAATTAGATAGAAACTTATCTTCGAAAACTTTCATCATTTAAAATATTTTCACATTTTGGTACTTGTGACGAATAGAGGTGGCAATCGGGCGGGTCGGGTCGGGTCGGGTTCGGGTATGGTTATTTCGGGTTCGGATCGTTTCGGGTTGCGGGTCATTCGGGTCATCGGATCGTTTCGGGTTGCGGGTCGTTCGGGTCATCGGATCGTTTCGGTTTTCGGGTCGTTCGGGTTCGGGTCGTTTCGGTTTTCGGGTCGTTCGGTTTCGGATCGTTTCGGTTTTCGGGTCGTTCGGGTTCGGGTCGTTTGGGTTTTCGGGTCATTCGGGTCGTGACTATTTGGATTTTCGGATAATTCAGATTTCACAAAATTTGATTCCGAATCATTCGATTTTCCAAAATTTAGTTTTCGGGTAATTTCTGATTTATTTTATTGATTCCGAGATATTTTAGCAGTATTATATTGATTTTAACAATAATATTTTAATTTTCGGGTCATTCGGATCGTGAATTTCGGGTCATTCGGGTTCCGGTTAGTTCGGGTTTCGGGTCATTCGGTTTCGGGTCGATTTCGGGTTCGGGTCATTCGGTTTCGGATCGATTTCGGGTTCGGGTCATTCGTTTCGGGTTCGGGTCGTTGACTTTTCAATATTTTCGGGTCGGGTCGGGTCAGATTTTGCCAGCTCTAGTGTCGAATACATCTTTTATATAATTTATACTTATGGCCCCATATATTAATCTTTTGTGGCCTCGTTCAAATGATATATAGGCTAGGAATAATTGGAGTGGCCCTGACTATTTTTCACGGCCCACTTCAATCTATAACTTTATTGTAGTTTCAATTAAAATCAAAACCATTTCGAGCCATTTAAAAAAAAAAAAAAATGAGAAGAAAAAACAGAAAGAGCCAAGAATGGAGCAAAAGAAAAACAAAAGAAATAAGCTCAAAGTAATTGTATTACGGAATAGATTGAATAAAAATCATTCGATATAGTCGTAGATAATTTGAGCATTAACGTAGTTTAGCATGAATTCTTATGCTTTGACTATAGCCTTTAAAATATAAACTACGATTAGCGAATTGGATACGTATAATGCGGCACAAGACTAGGGTTCAAGACCCGCTTAAGAGATTTGGAAAACCATCCCTCAAAAAAGATAAAAACTAATAAGATAAAGAAATCATATGAAAAAATGAAAAACGAAAAACACACAATAAAATTAAAAACATACCCTGATACCGTCGAGTAGGGCTTTATAATGCTTTTAATATATAAAAAATTATTCACCGTAGTTACATGCGACATAAGTCCAAATTGAATCGTTTTCGGGTGGACAGACCAGACCACCTTACGCACCCCACTCCTGTAAAACGTCGGTTAATCATCCGATTATACTCTTCGCATTCACGGAATGGCGTTCCACATTTGGAATCCCATTCTCCGACAGCATCTGCGATAAAAAAAAGGATCGTCACTCGTGTGTTGCCCCACGTTAAGTTCGTTTGCCACAAATGCGGAATTCAAATTCGTTGGTTTTTGGCATTTTTCCGACATGTCAATTCCGGCTAGCAACTCTGCTCCAATAAGAAGAAGTACATCGAATTTGATTTTAACTTGCAAACCGCGCTTTTCTCGTAAATCGTTATGAGCCTTGACATATTCATCCGGTGCATCTCCATCAACTCGGGTCAAGGTGATTGTAAAAGCATATACAATAAATTATATAGAGAGATTAATGAAATAATTTTGTATTATGAGTTAATTGGTAAAATGAATACAATCCTCTCTATATATATCAACATAACTAATTCTTACTCTAATCTTATCCATTCATCATCCAACGGTCTAATTAACATGGACCGTTAGATCTACCAACTCAAGACTAATCCAAACGCTAATGTTCTTCTCTCTTTCTATAAGCGCTCGTCAGTCGTTATCTCTAGTATCGTTGTCATTTTCGCTAACAGCCCCCTCGTGCTAAAGTGAGGCTTCCACCACTACAAACACTTCTGCAGCCCTACTTCGTCGAGCAATCCAGCATAATCGCTTGATCCAGAAGTCGAATCGAACCCAAATCTGTCCGCCAAGAATTACAAGAAGGAAGCCAAGCCAGTCGTTGGAAAACGAGTACCTCGATTCAGACGAGCACATCGATTCAGACGAGCACATCGATTCAGACGAGTACATCAATTCAGACGAGTACATCGATTCAGACGAACCACTAGACGATTCCGTAATAGACCATCAACCATCGATTCAGATCACGCAGTTTAGACGAGCCACGAGCACCATCCGTCGCAGCCATAACATACCTCATTCGTCGCTGCCGGCGATCGCACGAAGAAGGACTTCTCCTCGCGAGAAGCTACAGACTCCAGCAAGAAGAAGGATCCGACAGTTTGTGGATCCGGGTTGGGTTCCTTTGATTCTGGTGGGATTTGAAGTTCCCCATAACATCCTCTATATCTCTAATTAATGGTTAATTATTAGAGTAATTAACAAAATAACATTCTATTAACAGTTAATTAATATATAATTAAAATACATCTACATTAATAATTCTTAATTAATATCAATTAACTGTTAATCGGATGTATTTTTGTTAATGATCATGCTAATTAATCATCAATTAATGGTTAATTGGTGATACAGAGAATGTGGTGGATAAATGAGGAGGTATGGTATAATTATCCAATTAAAAACCGTAATAATCATACAAATCAAAAGCTCTCCAATTCACAAACAATATATCACGATTCACATGCAACAAATATATAGATGCAATTTTATTTAATAAAAGTTTTTATAAAAGAAAATCATACAGGCAGGAGAAAATTAAAAAAAAGAAGAAACAATCCCGCTTAAACAATAATACCTAAATTTCGAGAGAAGAACAAAATATCAATGAATATATGTCGACACTATCTACATCTAGAGACGCCAAGGGTGGATAGAAGAGAGATTTCTCCTTATGCGCGAATTAGTGAGATATATTTGTATCGGTTCAAATGTACCAAAATGTCAAAAACCTTCATACCTTGATTTTTATTTTCCCTTCTTTTCTCCTAAAAAGTACAAACTCTCTAAATCTAAATTTTGCTTTTGCAACTTTGGTTATCCAACCAAACTTTGAACTAGAAAATTACAAAATCAAGAATTGAAAGGAATGAATATGTCAATTCGGTACTCGATTACTCGAGAATTGAAAGAAATTAACTCAGATCGAGAATTGAAGACAATTGTTCAATTATGATCGAAACTGTCAATTCAAGGTCTTTGTTGCTCATTATCTCCTTGCTTGAGTTGCAACAGCTTGCTGGATCATATCGAAAATGTTTGCCAATTGAGCTTGCTTGGGAACGATAAAAGTGGAGAGGTCCATCTTGCATTTTGTGTCACATTTTCTTTCTTGCCCGAATAATTCCACGCAATTCGTAATCAAAGATGCCTAGAAGTTACAAGGATTTTCATGGAATCTTCTTCGATTCTCCATGTCGCATGCCGATCAAATTATCGCCGTCAAAAACTTGAATGAGAGCAGAAACAGAGAAATATAGATGCCAAAGAGAGCAGGCAATAAACTGATTTTTCCAATCTCTTCCATGGCGTGTTTCAGAGGAATAACGCCTTCCCCAATCTTTTCTCCGTTCAATTTCTTGTCAGACCTCTAATCAGTGATAATTCTTTTGATATATGGTATCCAAAAAATCTCAAAAATCCAAATTTGCACAAATAGCATGCTAGTTTTGCAATTTGTGAAACTCGATCTTTCGTCGAAAAACTTGGTGAAAGAGAAAAAAACTTTCTTCATGCTAGCTGGCGAAAGAGATTAAAGAGAATTTAGGGGTCTTAATCGGTGTTTAGTACTGTTGATTTCATTTTGCCAGAAAGTCTGGCGAAATAGTGCATTCATGTCGCTGTGAAGTGTGAACACTACTGTTAATTTCATTTTGCTAGAAAGTCTGGCGAAAGAGCGCATTCATGTCACTGTGAGTTTCGAGGAGACCATATGTACATGTGAGCGCGTTTTTTCATGAACTCTTGTTGTCCCGAGATGATCTAGAAGGGATGAATAAGCTTATATGAGAGATTTATAGACTTAATTAATATTATGTAACTTTTTAAAGATCATCTAGAAAAGATAATACTGTGTCTGAAATCAAAGAATTTGCCGATTGGGTTCTCGCAGTTGGTGATGGCAAAGTCCCCGCTGTAACTATTGGGGATGATCCCGAAAAGAATTGGATTAATATACCTTTAGATTTAATGATTGCGCCCGGTGACTGCCCAATCGCCTCGATTTGTCACGAATTGTACAGAGATCTTGATAACAACCGGCAAAACCAGACATATTTCAAAGAGCAAGCCATAGTCACTCCAAAAAATGATTCTGTGGACTCCATTAATGCCTTCATGCTAGCGCGTTTCCCAAACGAAGAGAGAATTTATTATAGTTTTGATAGCATTTGTTCTCATCAGACTTCCACTGAATTCGATAAGTACTATACAACTGAATTCATTAATTCTTTCAAACTTCCTGGTATTCCCGATCATGAGCTCAGATTGAAAAAAGGTTGTCCGATAATGTTATTAAGAAATATCAATCCGGCAATTGGGTTGTGCAATGGTACGCGTTTGATAGTCACCCAACTCGCCGCGAGAGTAATCGAGGCAGTCATCATCACGGGCGATTATGCGGGAACGAAAACTTTCATTCCGCGCATTGTTTTCCTAGGGAAATCAGAAAGGATACCTTTCATGCTTAAGCGACGGCAATTCCCGATCCGACTGTGTTTTTTGATGACGATTAATAAGAGTCAAGGACAAACTCTTCACAAAATTGGTGTATTTTTGCCCAATCCCGTTTTCACGCACGGTCAGTTGTATGTTGCTATGTCCCGGGTTACATCCCGTGTGGGTTTGAAAATCTTGATATGCGACCCAAAAGAAGATCACCATTCCTACACAAAAAATGTAGTTTATAAGGAGGTGTTTAATGATCTTGTATGCAGTTAGCTCATTCTCAGAAAGTCAGTATGATTATTTTTGCCATTCTCAGAAAGTTCAATTCAAATTCCTAAAATGATAAATACTTGAAGAATAAATGAATTATCATCATGGATAAAGGAAAGAGTATGTCAATGTGTGTGTGTATGTGTGTGTGTGTGTGTGAGAGAGAGAGAGAGAGAGAGAGAGAGAGAGAGAGAGAGAGAGAACGGCTAGAAAGAAAAATGAAAGGGCACTGTGTGGTGTATGCTATGTTAGAGAACAAAACAAGAAGAAAGGGGTATTTTGGTAAATTATATTTATATTCATTAGTTTAAGTAGAATTTACAAGATTAAAGTATGGTTGACTTGCCAAATTTAACGAAAAATTAACAGTTTGTGCAATTTTGATATTTTATAAATTTTGAATGGATAATTTTGATATGAATTGAATTTTGAGAGGTTAAATTTGATATTTGTATTTTTGAAGGGACATATTTGATATTTTAGATTTTTAGGACATACCTGAAATTGCCCCTTTTTTTAATATTGTGATTATGATCTTTTTGTAATATTATGAATTATGAATTTGTTCTGTAATTGCATTCTAATAAAATATTGGGGCCTCTTCCCTTTTGTAATATCGTCAGAGGCCTTTTTTCTCTTTTATTGTACAAAAAAAAAAATGGGAAATTTTCAAAAAACCCCCCATCTTTTTTGAATATTCTAAAAAACCCCCTATCTTTTTTAAAACTCCAAAAAAATTCCTCTACCAAACTTTTATTTTCAAATACCCCCTATGGGGTTAAAATTAACTATGTATGGTGTTAAATATTTTTTTATGACCAAAATATACTTCATTTTACATATTTAGTAATTAAAATAATGTTTTTGTTATTTGTATTAATTTTAAAAAAGTCCTAATTTTTTTTTGCTTATAATAATTTAAAAAAAATAATTTTCATATGTTATATTTATATAATTTTAATATTTCATACATTACATATATTTGACTTTCGTAACTTTTTATTGAAAAAATAACATAAAATAATAATAATATGAACAACAATATTAAAAGAACACCTTGCAAATATTTAAAAATTAAAATATCATGAATCTATTAAAAGCATACATAAAAGAAGAACGAAAATAAAATTAAAATAGATGTTTAAAGAAATATTTTTCTTTCAGTATATTTTCAAGGTGTTTATTTTATTATTATCTGATGTTAGTTTTTCATGAATAATAAATGAAATATTAAAATTATACAAACACAATATTTAATAATTTTATTTTTGTGAAATCATTATATGTTAAAAATTATTTATGAATTTTTTTAAGGGAAATTTTCATCCCATAACAAGTGCATGTATCTGCAAAAAAATCCGATTCTAAATATATGATCTAACGTACCATTCATATAAAAGTAAATATATAAACTGATATATAATTATACGAGTTAATATGTAATTAATTAATGATGAAATATTTATTAATTTTTAAAATAAAAAAATACTTAAATTATTTAGCAAAATTATATTTTATAAAACTAGAGGGATATTTTGGTCCAAAAAAAAAATTTAACACCAAAAGAGTTAACTTTAACACCTAGAGGGGGGTTTTTTGAAAGAAAAGTTTGCTTTTAGGGTTTTTTTTGGAGTTTCTCAAAAGTGAGGGGGTTTTTTAGAATATTGAAAAAAGTTAGGGGGTTTTTTAAAAATTTCCCAAAAAAAATTATATGACATTTCTCCACTTCTGATTCTAATGTTCTGAGAGGCCTAAAGGCACTAAACGCAAACAAAAATTAAAAGAATAACCTATGTTGCACGGATACGGGTACGGGTATCGTATCCGATACGATACGGATACGGCGATACGTCAATTTTTGAAAAATCACGGATACGGATACGGTTATATAGTTATTATTTTAATATATTTATATTATATATAATAAATAAATAAATAATAAATTAAATAATATTTTTAAATTAAATATCATGACAATAAAAAAAATCAACATAACAATACAAGTATCATAAAATTATCTTAAATTATTTTAGAAGTATCCTAAAACTAGTTTTAGAAGTATCCTAGAAGTATCCTAGAAGTATCATATACAAATTATTTAAAAATATTATGGGCCAAAACATATATTGGGCCGAAGTATCCTAAATGAAGTATCCCAGCCGTATCCTAAACGTATCCCAGCCGTATCCTGCCGTATCCCCGCCGTATCCCCGCCGTATCCGAAAAAAAATAATATTAAAAAATTCGGATACTCCACGTGGCGTATCCGATACGTATCGCAGCCGTATCGCACCCGTATCCGTATCGGATACCCGTATCCTCAGGATACTTCGGCGTTTTTGGAGTATCCGCGTAACATAGAGAATAACTCGTATATGAGACCAAGTCTTCTTTCCGTTCACACGAAGTACACGAGCTTATCTACGTTCTACCCAAAGTTCCTATTCTCTCCCTCGTGACACCAGTTTCTCTCTCTTCCTGCCTCCCGCTACCTCTGATGGTTTTTATGGAGCTCTTGAAGACTGCCTTCGCAATTTCAATGCCTTTTTTTTTTTTTGATAATAATGGAGAAGGCTCGTATGTCCTCCATCCATTGATGTCAACAGAGATCGAACCCACAATCTCTCACAACATATGATTTTTTTTTTGTACCTCACATTTAACCAAATAGGCTATGGGCCCATTGACAACTCATGTTTATCATTTTTTATTTGTTAATTTCAATGCCTTCTTAGACGCGATTGGGTGGTTCTTCTTTGATTTCCTCTCCTTTCTGCCTCAATTTTCGAGTAAGCTTACAACTCATGTTTATCATTTTTTATTTGTTAATTTCTGTCCAATTGTCGATTCTATTCTTTTCGTTGTTTCGAACAAAGATTCGTCTTTTCGTACTTATTCTTTATCAAATTTGTAAACGCTTTTCGATCTCACGCAAAGAAGCTGAATTGGAAGAAATCAATCACCATTTTAATAAATTGGAGCTAACAAATCAAGAAGGACGGTATTCATGAAATTGAAAATGACGATTTGGTAATTTATTCAAAGTTCTGGATACGATGTGTTTTCTATAGACATTGTTATAATTATTTTAAATAAAGTAAAAAAATCAAGATGTTATGTAGTTTATAAGGAGGTGTTTGTTGGCAACATAACATCTTAAGTAAAAAAATTAGCTTAAGAACTTTTGTCGACGAGATTCTTGATATCAAAATCATAACCATAGTCTTCCCACAGAGAAATGACCAATCTTTCACAACTGTAGAGGAAAAAAGAATGTTAAGCTAAGCACAAAAGAAGTAACTTCACTTATACACATTTGTGAATGCATGATCGGAAAAAATGAAATGTACCTCTCATTTTCAATTTCAAGAATACCGTCCTTCTTGATTATCATTCCAGATAAACAACATAACATCTTGATTTTTTTACTTTATTTAAAATAATTATAACAATGTCTATAGAAAACACATCGTATCCAGAAGTATGAATAAATTACCAAATCGTCATATTAGAATTGTATCGGGCACGGTATTCATGCAACATAGCTTGTAAATTGTTGGCTTCGGAAATATCCGTTTTGGACGTAATAATACTACACCAGGTCCGGATAAGCAAATAATAATGATAAAAGGAGATTTTAGTAAAAAAATAAACAATTACATTATTTTTAGTTCATACGCCAAATCCGAAAGTACACAATAAAAATATATACCCTGATAACTTCAATTAGGACCTTATAATGCTTATGATATAAAAAAATGTTTATTGATAGCGACATACGGTCTTACTCGAAGAGTCTGTTATACAATGGTTGACGACAGCGGACTTGCGTAATTTGTTCGTTTACCATTATATCGAACTCTCTGCATGATTTGGGGTTTGACCTTTCACATTTAGCTATCCAATTTCCGACTACTTTTGCGATGGAAGTAGTTTCGCCTTTTGACTGAAGTTCATTTATACTATATTGGATAGTCTGATCAACCGGTTTTGCGCAGTCTTCCCAACCTTGTATCGGACTCTCTATTTTAGTAACCAAAGATGTACTACGGGTGAGTGGAGGAACCTTTACAGTTTGTCTAGATCGAACATCGTTATGGGCCTTGAGATAATCGGGATCATCGGCTCGGGACAAGGTGATCGGGATCATTACAAATGCGAGAAAAAAGGCGAGGTTTTTTGTTCCTGACATGATGAAGAAGTAGTACTGAGAATACTATACGTACTTGTGAAATTTCGGTGAGGTAGATACAAATATACAATAACATTGGAGGAGATGGGGGCTATTTGTAGGACGTCTGGATGGTTAGATTGATATTTTGCTTGGAATTTTGTACAATAGTTAATTAAACTCATTAATCATACGCATCCGTTATGCTTATATAAAACACTCATTTTTAAACTATAGATTGATATCGTGCGAATTTCTCATTTATAAAATAAAACAATAATGCATGCATGATGCTCATGAATAATTTAATAAAACAATAATAGATGCATGACACTCGTTTACAATTTTTTGCTTTGTTTTGGTTTTTTTATGTTGTATTTTGGCCAGATCTTTCACTTGCACAAGAAACGATATTTCAAATTTCGATAATATTTCTGTAAATACTTAAAACCATTAAGTTTATACTTAATGGTTTTGATTTGACGGTTAAGTAGGTAAATTTTTATTAAGTCCTTTTTTTTTTTTAATATTTTAACTGATACAAAATGAATTACATGGAGTCTGGATGTACAACATACATGCATTTTTATTTTGTATATATCCCAATTTGTGTTTGTTTGTTTATTCCAAAGTTAAACAGGTTTTGAAGTTATTTCAGAAATAACCGAAAACAGAATTTCAGATTCCGTTACTTGTCAAACTGACGGAATTCCGAGTTTCGCCCAACTTCAATACACGTTAAGTGATGGCTAACTTGCCAAACTGAAGGAATCCCAAATTTCGTCAAAAGTTCAATACACTTTAATTGATGGCTAGTAAGTAAAATATAATTGGAATATTGTGCTATGCGCCTATGCCCCTCAATTTCGCTAAATTTTTGTTGATGTCGTCGTCGATTAAACTTGGGTGAACACTGCCTCCAATTTGCACTCTAATGTTGCTTCCAATTAAATTTGTAATTTTAATTTAATTATTTTAATTGAAATTTAATTCATTAGACCGTTGATTAGTTTCATTAGAAATTAATTAATTGAATTTTTAATTATATTTTATTAATTGAAAGAAATTTGAGATACAAATTGGAGACATATTTTTCACCCAATTTTTATTGGAAATATCATGATGAAAAGTTGGGTAAAATTGAGGAGCAGAGTAGAAGGCCTCAATATAATTTAACGAGATCCCGAGGTCAGATTTTCATTCACGCCATTATTACATATTACATGTTGACATGCATATTCCATACATACATTATTGCATGTTCATTAGTATATTACATGCATATTCCTTATTCACATGCTATTACATGTAAGTTTATATTATCGCTATTATTTATTCGTATTAGTATCCGAATGACTTCGGTTTCCTCTTTTTTGATGTTTCGAATGGGCGAACGATGGGGATTGTAGGATCGGTCCGTGAAATTCGGACTTCGAATCCAAAATTTTAAGAGATTCAAAATTTTCGAAAATAGTTAAAAATAAATATAATTACAATAAAATTATTTTATATCATAAAAAATATTGTGATTTATTGGTAAAATATTTATCTATTTTGTGAGAAGTCATAAGTTTGAATTTCTACAAAATATAATTTGAATGATGATAGACATCTCCGTTAGAATTCTCTAGCTCAATTGATGTGTTGAAAAATACATTAATTAGTAGTGATAAATTATGATTATCTCTTTTGTTGTCTTTCAATATATGATGGAAAAAAAAATATTAATCGTTTCACACTTTATTGATGAAAATTGAACGTTTTTGTTGGAATTGACCATCCTTTTGTAATTAAATTAAAATTTTACAAATATGAAAAAAAAATTATTTGGATGGATCGATTCACCATTTAGTACTTGTGAAATGTGTGAAATTTAATAAAAATATAATAAAATAAATAAGTTAAGTTTAGCACTTGATAAATCTAAGATGTAAAATTATTATTATTAAACGTATTTAATATTTTTTTACCAACACACCGGCTTTGTGTGTGTGTGTGTGTGTGTGTGTGTGTGTGTGTGGTGGGGTGGTGGTGGTGGTGGTGGTTTTGGGGATTTAGAGGGGACAACTATATTAAGTTTTTTTAGTTTTAGACAAACTCAAGTTTAAATTAGGTGCAAGTGCAAACAAAATGTCTCGGATTTTCAAAATTGACCTTAAATTTGTTCGGCCTGTTTTAGACAAACTATATTGTTTGGGCCGTTTATTATATTAGGGATTTCAGTACTGGGCTCTTTAACTTATGAACTCTCATTCAAGTCATTCAAGGATCGTAAATGTCCCGTATATAATCCAAACGAGTTACATTTCAGTACTGGGCTCTTTTAACTTTTTGGTATTATATTAACTTTCCAAAGTTTTGGTAAATGATCAAATGCAGAAAAATGAAAATTTCAGCCACTCATTTGGCTACAAAGCAAGTGCCTCGAAATAACCATTCTCCATTTATAGATCAAATATGCAACACTTGCATTTGGCCATTTGTTGCACATGTGGAATATTAATCAGGCCATTAGACATAATCATGTGTTAATACTGCTTAACAAAAAAAAACTAGATACTACAGTATGAACACCTCATAAAGCATGAAAACAAATGGGCTAGTCTCTTGGGGAGGATTTGATCAAGATTCTATTCTAATGCAAGAAAGACAAGAGAAAGAGACCTAGATCATCTCCCCACTAAACCATATTTTAATCTCCCCTCCAACTTTTTCAAAATGACTCTCGTAGTTAACCCTCGTATATAACATTTCATTACCACTAAACACTATTTCAATTATCACATGCAAGCACATCATTAATTAGGGAGAACAAACAGGAGATTGGTATGATCTATGGTTATCATATTTTAATCTTCCCTCCAACTTTTTGGAAACCAATAATAGACCACATTGATGCCCCCTTCATTAATCTCTTAATAAGCCTTCATAAACAACAAGCTAGACCTCCTTCCAAAAGAAACAAGAAGCATCAATCAAGTTATATTTGTTAAAATTTCAATAAACCATGGGAAGAGCTCCTTGTTGTGACAAAGCTAATGTGAAAAAAGGTCCATGGTCACCTGAAGAAGATGCAAAGCTTAAATCCTACATCGACGAGCACGGTACCGGCGGTAATTGGATCGCCTTGCCTCAAAAGATCGGTGTGTATATTTTCTATCGTGCTGTTTGGAAATTATTTGTATTTTGTTTATGCGTTACATATATGTTTGTTGCATTTGTTTGATTAGTAGGTCTTAAGAGATGCGGGAAGAGTTGTAGGCTCAGATGGCTGAATTATCTCCGACCAAATATTAAACACGGTGGTTTCTCCGAAGAAGAAGATCGGATCATCCTCGGCCTTTATTTTAGCATAGGAAGCAGGTGAATTTCATGAAATTTTATAAAAACATTAAAAAAATATTTTCACATTATTTTCCTGAGTAATATCTTCGTGTTTAGGTGGTCAATTATAGCAGCTCAGTTGCCAGGTCGAACTGACAACGATATCAAGAACTACTGGAACACAAAACTAAAGAAAAAATTATTCGGTAAACAGCGCAAAATGGGGACACAAAAGCAAGATTCAAATAAAAAAATAGACGATCATGCCTTATCTATGCATCCCAACGAGATAAGTGTCGGTACGTATTGGTCTCAGCCAGCTATTTCGATGCAACAATTAACCGGCCAAATCGATCAAACCGATCATCCAATCAAGAGATTACAATATTTTAAGTCCAATGTTCCTTCATTAGATCATGTGCCGATGCCAAGCATGTATGATACCCAGATTTTTGATGCGGTTAGTTCGGTTTCTCAATCTGTCCAGACAACATCGACAAACAAAGGATTAGGACCAGGTGATTCGTGTTCTAAGGATATTGAAGATGGTTTTTGTTTCAATCAAGTAAAATTAGAAGGATTGGGGGGCTTCTTTGAAAATAGCAACATTGGGATGGATGCAAGTGAATGCATGAGGTGGGGTTGTGATGATCAAGTTAGCCCTTTGATAAACCCTAATTTTATGTTAATTGAAGCTTTACAAGGAATGCATGATAGTTCTTTTCAAGAACAATTGAACCTAAGTGGCATCTTGTGATTTCAGTTACGGTTTCTTGGTTTGCACATTCGAGAATTTGGTTTGATAATTTTTGTAAATTCTGTAGCATAGCAAGGGGGATTTTAATTCAAGTTAAATTGATAAGAACCCTAGCTGGTTAATAATCTAGAACATTTGGGTAGAGATGTTTGGTCTTTTGATGTTTTTTTATTTTTGTTTAAATGGTGTTAAGTTTCTTCTGTATGTTTTTAGTTAAAATTAAAAAAGAAATATTGATTGATTGTATTTCTTCTTGATTAACGAAGAAATATTGGTGTCGTTGTCATATCGTTATTGCATAGAGTTTATATTTCCCCTCTTCCCTAGGGCACGCTAGCATGGAATTTCATCCACAATTTTACCAAATTTATGAATTTCATGCGAAAATTGGAAGCTAGCATTTTAAAATATCCTAGCTAGTTAGTCTCCCGTAATTAAACTACAAACACATGCATTGTATTGTGATTATACTCCGTGAAAGCTTTTCGACATATTGAACCCTAGCTAAAAACTTGTATGCTACTTCATTATCCCTAAAATGATTTGAAACGGTCATTATCATTTGTATTGTGCTCTTTATTTTTCTATTGGTAACAATGTACGTTTTCATTTGAACTTTGCGTATTGCTTAAAACATACGCTAATACTAATTCCATGTGTTTCTCATTTTAAATTTGCCAATTGATATCACAAATAACCTAACATTTTGATCTCAAGAAAGAAAAAAAATCAAATCTTTCTTTAATGTAAAGTATAACTAGCTCAAACAAGTACATGCAAAAGATCATGAGTTGGAAACACGACCAAACCGATCTTTTTAAAGCATTTGAGAGAATATATTAACCCTAGCAACAAAAAATATGAATCTTCCTTGAATAAAGAATCACCCATTTGTTGATATTTTTTCTTCTTCTCTTAACACTTACTTGACATTTTGATATTTCATATCAATTGCCACTTTGATTTTACATGCATGCATGGAAGTTTAATTACAAAAGATAATTGTCCTAAATAAATTACTATAATAATGCTTACAATTTGCTCTTTAATTCAAACTGTTAGGCAAATTATTCACTTTTTTTAGGCAGGTCAAGTCCTAACAAGGTTTAGGGTTTAAACTCAATTCTACTACGCAAACTTTTGTCGGAAATATGAAAGGTCATTGCCTAAATATATATTTCTTTCTTTGAACTTTGAAGTTTTTAAAACAAAACTTTTCTAATTAATGAAGATTGAATAATTAAAAAGGTTACATCATAACTGGTGAGAAATTGAGAATATCCTCACTAAATGGGTTTTTGGAAGAAGAGCCGCTTTGCAAAACGTCAAGATTATACGTACACCTTGATTTAACATGCTGTCAACACTCAAATTAAAAATTTCAAATCAAACAATTTTAAAATTTCACCCCAAACAAAGACAAGAACTAAGCATCCAAGCTTCCAATGCTAAAGTAGTAATTACTTTATTCCTTGACAGAGACTCTCAGTGTGTTAAATTATTAAATATATTTGTTTGCTTGTATGTAGTATAGTACCTCTTCTCAATTAATTATTACATTCTATACTCAATTGGCAGCCCCAAATTTACCAACAAATTAGTTAACCTATGACTCTGAGTAACCGATATATATCTTTTGTGATAGGTGTTATATGAGGATAATATATATGGTACATGTTTTTAGGTTGGGTTTTATGAATTATTAGATCTAAACCATTCAAATTAAAATGATCGAGCAAATTATTTCAACAATCATGTGTTATAAAAAACATGAAGCAATGTCCAGATAGTGTTAATCATAATTTTTTATAGCATGATGGTTAAAAATAATAATCACAAATCATTTGAAAATTAATCTACAACATATTTGAAATATACATATTTCATCCGTATGATTAAATTTTGAATTTACACTTTAAATATTCAGGGAATCAAAATAAGGACTACTGATAAGATCTATATGCAATACTAACTGATATGACAATGGACTCATGATCCAGTGACTAGATGTGACTAAAAAATATACACATCATGTGAGACACAAAAATCTTATGTTATGAAAGATTATGAATTCGAATCTCATTGTCATTGGTCCCAATAGATGGAAGACCACCGATGCTTTTTCATTTACTCGTTTTTTTTTAATAATAACTGATATCGATATTTATTTTTTGATAATTAATATCAATATTTATTGATCTTATTAATCGTGTCCATAACTAGGGTTCCATACCATTTTCACAATATTTATATGGAACAAAAGCAAATTAGAAAGTTAATCATTCCCTAAGGTTACTAGAATAATACTAACGGGGTTTATTCTCGTTACAAGAAGAAAGAGTTGGAATTGGCACGGAATAAGTTGCATGTAATCCAATGGATAAGCATGCTAAAAGAATAATGGAATAAGCCTCTTCTTCATGGATCTTGCTTATCTCATTTATTCTAGTAGATTTGTATATTTTTAATATTAATTGTATGATAATTTGGACTAATTAACGTACTCATATATAGTATATAATAAAAATTCGACTAAAATATTTAATTAAATAAAGAAAGATTTGAAACTTATGATTTTTAAATTATTAAATTTGTTTTAAGATATGTGTGTGTTTTTTTTTTTGAAAGTGAGCATGAGCGAGTAACGTGTTTTTTTTGGGGGCTCATTTTGTATTAAATGAGTTAAAATTACGAATTACAAGGAACGATAAAAAAAAATGGAAGAAAATAGGTACATGCTAATAACTAGATCTAGTCCTAAACATATAAAAAAGAAAGCGAAGCTTTTCTAGTATCCAACTATTGACTAGATTATGAATATTATCGGCAAAAAACAGTGGCATTTTCCTTTTGTGATTGAAGATTATGTTATTATTGCTCGAATTATCGTTTGTATGTTTACGAAGCGATTGCCAGGAGGATAATAACATATCATGGGGTTAGCTTGCAAGCCCAATTAGTCGCTGCCCATAGCATTACCATTTATTTTTCGTTTATGTATACTTGTTGAATACCGTCGCCTGATCCTTCGGCATCATGTGTTCATTCGTGCTTCTTCTGAAATTAACGTTCCGAAAATTCGTTGACAATTCGTTCCAGTACATCTAGCTCGGTGTTTCATGCAAGCAAGACTCGTCAGTTATGATCTCTACGAACTACTAGATCTGGTCGTTGTTGTACCGAATTGGAAGGATCTCTGTATTGGAAGAGAAGTTCTCGGAGTTTCGATGTCGGAGTATGGAATGAGGTTTGGGGTGGGGGTTTGGGATTAAGAGCCTGTGGGGAGGGGGAACTGAAATGTGGTAGAACTCAGAAGCCTTGGAAGAAGTCGGTTCTAGAGGTACTCGGATCCGGTTAAAATTTAGGTTCGGAAATTGACCAGAATGTATCGCAGCGTAATATGGACTCCTTGCCATCTTTTATAGCAATTCAATTGTCAGAGAGATTCACTCGTCGCCAACTCGTAATCAACCTTGTAATGGTGTCGTAATCAACTATTAGCGATTAAATTCAATTTGCAATCAAGTATCACTGGTAACTCAAACAAATTAAAATAAAATCGTAATCAACTATCAGCGATATACGGATATCTCCAAAAGATTAAATTCGTGGTCAACTATCATTTCGTAATCAGAGAGAGTGAAAGGAATCACCAAATCATTTTTTTTATCGTAATGACAGTCGCATATTTCATTAAAAGGTAAGTACTACAAATTTGCAATATTTTTCAAACAACAAATTGTCATAACAAAAGAATATCATAAAGTATGAAATCAAGGATTTTAAGATCATGATATTCTTGAAACAACAGTGATCAAGCATTTTAATCAGCGCAATTCAAAATATTCATAGTAATCTGCTCGCTTAAAAGAGTTCTCTTATAATAAGCTCGCTTAATCGCTCTGTAATCGCCTTAGTAATGAACTCAGAGAGCTTAGAAGATCGATAAACATGATACCTTTCCAACTGATCAGTAAGCAGTAATAGAGACTAGACTCGAGTAATCGATAATGGAGACTCAATTCGGCAGCTCAGTAATCAGCTTTGTACTAGAAAACAGTAATCAGTCCCTAATAATTCTTCAAGTTAATCGGTCACTGATAATTTTCCAATTAACGAGTAATAGAGACTCAAGTAAGCCCAAAGCTCTCGCACAGTACTAGAGGGGTAGAGATGTAATTAATATAGCAGCTCAAGCTCGATCAGTACAACAATGGTAAAGCTCTCTCACAACAATGACAAAGCAACTCAATATCAGACAGTAATTAATATAGCCCTAAGCAGCTCAGGGCGTAACAATGCGATAAAGCTCTCTCATAACCCTGATATAGCAACTCAGTACAATAGCGCATTAATTAATTGAGCCATGAGCCCTATGCCCGACACTACCCGGGCCGGTCCTGACGTATTGGTTGCCCTAGCCCGATTTATGATTAGTATCAAGCTTGTAACAATATAGTTCCCTCACCCAGGCCCGGGACTTTTGAGTATCCAAAACCTATTAATGAAATGACTAGTAAAAATAACAATTAAGAATCAATTTGAGATGAATGTTTTTCATCACAATTTCGAACTAAAATAGAACATATTCTATCTTAGTTATAATTCTAAGGGGTTAATGAGGGATTGACACGTACCACATTCTGTGCTTTCTCTCTTTTTCCCAAGCTGCACTTCTATCTTAGTTATAATTTTACGGGGTTCACGAGGGATTGACACTTAAGTATAATTCTAAGCTTAGCACACTCTATGTTTTGCCTCTTTATTAAATTTTACTCATAATTCTATTTTTTTTTTCTTTCATAGAAGGCCACATCACCAAATTAATATGAGCCATTAGATCTTGATTAAAAGATATAATTAGTTGATTATTCATTTGAATATGGTCCATATAAACAACAAAAATAAAAGTTACTCGGACTTTGGTCCATTATGGACAAGGTTCATTCATATTTTTTTGTCTCAATTAAATATGATTTTTTTAAAAATAAAAACACTATTTTTTCTATCTTAGTTATAATTCTAAGGGGTTCATGAGGGATTGATACGTACCACATTCTGTACTTTCTCTCTTTTTCCCAAGCCGCACTTCTATCTTAGTTATAATTTTACGGGGTTCACGAGGGATTGACACTTAAGTATAATTCTAAGCTTAGCACACTCTATGTTTTGCCTCTTTATTAAATTTTACGTATAATTATATATATTTTTTGCTTTCATAGAAGGCCACATCACCAAATTAATATGAGCCATTAGATCTTGATTAACCGATATAATTAGTTGATTATTCATTTGAACATGGTCCATATAAACAAACAAAAATAAATAAAAGTTACTCGGACTTTGGTCCATTATGGATCAAGTTCATTCATATTTTTTTGTCTCAATTAAATATGATTTTTTTTTTAAAAAAAAACACTATTTTTCGCCGTGATGAAACCCTAGAATCGCCTCATTTTTCGATGGGATCGAAATTCTGTCGAGAGCAGAGCAAAAAATGTCGCCGTGATAAAACCTTAGAATCGTGTTTTTTTCGCTGAGATTCTGTCGAGGAGAGAAGGAAATGAGGAGAGAGAAATACTCAAGCCTCTTATAGATAAAAAGCCAACATGGACTTGGTCCATGATGGACCATGAATGAAAATAACTGTGGTGTAGGAAAACCGAGTGTATCCAGAAATGAACGACCAAGATGAAGAGATAAATTTTACCAGATGATTTGACGGTCCAAATTAACCGGGTGACGTGGCAGCATGAGGTAAAAGTAATTTTTCTTACTTTATACATAACTTGTAATTGTAATTATAATATCTGTTTTAAGCATAATAACTAGATAGATATATGGAACCAAATCATAAAGGGTTTATATACTTTCTTATAACAATGCGATTCACGTTAAAGAACAATATATTATTTAATAAGGCGAATGAAAAAAAGTAGAAAGTAACGTGGAAGTAAACAACGAGCATTGAAAAACATTTTAGACCAAGAAAATCTTTACATATATTTATGAGAGAAAGTTTAACATTTTTCTAAGGAGCTTAAAAAGAAAAGGTGCACCCCTTATTTGACCATGCAACATGTATCAATTATAGTGACAAAGTTAACTTTTGAGACTTTTTTTACTTAGTGTGCAGTAAGTCAAGGGCTATTCCACACACACACCAAGGAAATCAAAAGAAACAATGCGCTAGCTACAAGGGTTCTTCAACAAATAGATCTTAATTACTCCTAAATAAAAGTAATCATTGATGTTAATTAAGAATAAAGAAACATATTTGTGATTCTATCATTTCTGAATTCTGTTTGTAGTCGAGGCAATCTACTATTACCCGCATTTCCCAGCCCCAATTAATGTTATAATTAGCATAATGAATTAATTATTAATACATAATTAATAAGTTTTAAATATTTAGTATCAACTGTTAATTTGTAGGAATCTTAATTACATATTAATTTTTTATTAGTTATGCATTTATAGTTAATTTACCGTACTAATTAAGGCAGTGTTTTTAAAATCGGACCGGACCGGCCGGTTCAGCCGAAAAAACCGGACCCGGATCAAAATCCGATTCGGTTTTATTATTGAACCAGAAATGTATGTGAACCGGTCAAATCCGTTCGAACCGTCCGGTTTTGCAAATAAAACCGGACCGGTCCAACCCGAAAAAACCCGGTTTTAAGCGTATTTATTTCTTCGCCTCTCTTCGTTCCCTTCGTTCCAAGAAATACAGGTCAAATGAAACTAATAACTATTTTCTTTCTTCATTGCTTTGATTCATTCTCGTCCTTTTGTCTCTGTTCAGATCTAGTTACGGTGTTAGAGGAGATGAAACTGGAGAGGCGACATGCTTTGCCAACTAGGATGGTTGATGAGTAAGGAACCTGGATTGCCTTTGCTCCATCTCTCCTCGTGCACTTGCAATATGCCATAGCCAGTGAAATTACTTTCATACATAAGTATCTTATTTTTGGGATATGGAACTCAGAATGAATCCCCAAGTTAATTGTTTATTCAAGTTTAGCATACAAACATATGCCAGTAAAAATCGAAAACCCAATTGAAGAAATAAGGGGAGCTAGCCTTGACCTTTTTCCTTTTCATGATTTTAATGCCTAATTGGAGTAAATTGAGGATCAATTGTGGTTTAATTTGATATTTGAAAGTCAATTACCGTCTAGTTTAAATTCAAACCAAATATTTTTGTGAATTATTGATTTAAATTATAAAGATTTTGGTACTTCAAATTTGGAATATTTCAAATTTAGTTGGAGATCCTTTGATTGGTCATAGGTAGAGGTGGCAAATCGGGTGGGTCGGGTCATAATCGGGTGGGTATTTTCGGGTTCGGGTCATTTTTATGTTCGGGTTATTTTCGGGTGAAGTTAAGTCGGATCGGGTCGGGTTGTGTTCGGGTTTTATTTTGGTCGGGTTCTTTTCGGGTTAAATTGTGTGTTCGGGTCAGATTCTTCGGGTTCGGGTTATGTCGGGTTTGAATTAATTCAGTTGCGGACAAAAATAATAACTAAAATTTTAAATTATACGATTTGATTCAACTAGTAAATTCGGGTTATATTCGGGTCTCGGGTTACTCGGTTTCGGATCGGGTCGAGTTCGGGTAACATATAAAACATCTACTTTCGGGTTCGGGTTATTTAGTCCCGGGTCGGTCCGAGTCGGGTTGTTTGATTTTCGTAAATTTTGTCTAGTCAGGTCGGGTCGGGCTTCATGTTACTCGGATCGGTTTTTCGGGTTCGGGTCAACTTTGCCAGCTCTAGTCATAGGATGGTAATTTTCTTGTTTTCGATGCATAATTAGTCCTAAAAACATTTTGTTTGTACTTTTAGTATTGCCTGTATCAAGGTCCTGCAACTTCAATAGGAGAGACTATAAGTAGAGCTGGCAAAATCTGGCCCGACCCGAAAAAATGACCCGACCCGACCCGAATCCGAACCCGAAATCGAAACTGAATGACCCGAACCCGAAATCGACCCGAAACCGAATGACCCGAAATCGACCCGAAACCGAATGACCGAATGACCCGAAACCCGAACGACCCGAAACCCGAACTAACCCGAAACCCGAATGACCCGAAACTCACGACCCGAATGACCCGAAAATTAAAATATTATTGTTAAAATCAATATAATATTGCTAAAATATTTCGGAATCAATAAAATAAATCAGAAATTATCCGAAAACTAAATTTTTGGAAAATCGAATGATTCGAAATCAAATTTTGTGAAATCTGAATTACCCGAAAATCAAAATAATCACGACCCGAATGACCCAAAAACCGAAACGACCCGAACCCGAATGATTCGAAAACCGAAACGACCCGAACCCGAATGACCCGAAAACCAAAATGACTCGAACCCGAACGACCCGAAAACTGAAATGACCCGAACGACCCGCGACCCGAACGACCCGATAACCCGAACGACCCGCAACCCGAAACGACCTGAACCCGAAATGACCCGACCCGAACCCGACCCGACCCGCCCGATTGCCACCTCTAACTATAAGGAGTCAAGGACATTATGTAATTTCTATTTGAACAAGGATAAACTGAGGACATTGTGTAAAGAAAGACCATTATATTTGTTTGCTTTGTAAAAAGAAAGCATGTAATTTAACTTCATATTTAATTAATTATTATTTGTAAGAAAATATGCGTCTGAACCGGTCGACCCATTGGTCCGACCGGTGAACCGGTAACCCGACGGGTATCCGGGTCGATGTCCGGTCCGGGTTTGAAAACATTGAATTAAGGTGATAATTGAGCCAATGGTACATGACCTAGTTGGTTGAACGTGAAACACAAAAAAACATATGTTGCGAGAGGTTGTGAGTTCGATCCTCATCGACATCAAAAAAATTAGATATCAGTAACGAAAACGATTGTTTGTCGGACACTATTAAAAAATAAAATAAAATAAATTAAGGTGTTAATTGGGATTGAAAAACATGATGGGAAAAATGAGGGGCGAAGTAGAATATTTCCTTTGTAATTAGGTCATCAATGACAACCCCAAAATCAAGAAAATTACCATCTTTGATTCTTCTATGCTCTTCTCTTTTTCTCGTGATCAAAACTTTCAGCCCAAAATAAAGAGAGGCCCGAGTGGTACGGAGATTAAACCTCTCAGCCCAAACCCAGTAAAAATTAGGGTTAGAGTTGTATAAAACAATACCCCAAGCTTAGTTCGATTCATCAGTGTAGCGTTTTGCGGCTTTGCCTCTTCTATGTTCTCCTCTTCGTTGTCAATTTCATTTTGTCTCTTTGCATCGATTTCTCATTTTTCATCTAATTGATGATTTATTTTCCTGTCATTTCATAAACCCAATTTGAAATATTCTGAAGGGAGACTGATCGAATCAATTAGACCATCATTTTTAATAATTTGGTTTTTAGAACTCTACTCCCAATAATGAATTTAAGAGGCGTTTAAAGCCTGAATCTTCTATTTCTAGAATAGATATTTGGTTACGCACGCCTCTAAATTTATCTACCAATTACTTAATTGTTCCGTGTTCGGAGATTTTGTGTTTATTTTGGTGGTGCTGTGATTAGAAAAACATTCCTCGTTCTGAAATATATGTGGACTGAATCTACCCATAGAATATGAGCACTCGACTTTCGATTCAAATTTTAATTTTTTTTTCATTTTTTTTAACAGGATTATGTTTACAATGTTAATTTGATATATTTTGGTTTCTGATGATGATTAAAAAACTTTCGTTCTACTGAAGCGTTTCATTTGGCGCATTGTGGATTAAGTGGAGACCTGAACTGAGGAAACTATTTACATTTTTCTTTGTTTTTCGATTCGAATTTTCTCAATATTTTGGCAATACTCGCCAGTTAAACATTTATATGAACTTTTTATGACAATTATTTATCGAAACATTTCATTATTTGACTCGTAAATAAGAATTTGATAGCATCATAATATTAATTCAATTTAATTCCACCAATTCTTAAGGTTAATATGCATCTTTTTCGTGCTTTTATGATTTGTGATTTTGTATTTTATTTTTATTGGTGCTGTGATTAGAAAAACATTCCTCGTTCTGAAATAATATGTGGACTGAATCTACCCATAGAATATGAGCACTATTTTTCAATTCAATTTTCACAATTTTTTAGTTTTGTTATGTCAGTAGAATTAATAGTTTCAGTTTTAATTTACGTTTTGGTTTCTGAAGACGATTAAAAACTTTCGTTCTACTGAAGTGTTTTCGCATTGTGGAATTGTAGTGGAGACCTGAACTGAGGAAACTAATTTTCGGAAAACTATTATTTGGCTTGTATACATACAAAAAAAGATTGGATCTTATTTTTTCAAGTACAAGACTAATGTAAAACACAAGCAAACATTATTAAATAGACGAAAAATATTGAGCGTGATTGATTTTTATACCTCTGCTCCATAAAACATTATTAAAAGATTGGGTTCCTATGCTGAGGGTGTGAATTCCTATGACAAACAGTATTTCAATTACGTCGCGATTCCTATGTTGAGGGTGTGAATTTCGCCACATTCAATTGTGTTTTGTTTTTTTTTTGAGGAAAATAGAGTGGACTCACATGTTTCACATCTATTGTTTATATAGTAAAAAGTTTACAGCCTCTATTAGGGTTAAGAACCCTAGTTCAATGACATAACCAAGACTTACAACTCTTTAAAATACCAACCAATAGAACCAAAAAAGAAATCCTGGAAAATCCTAATAACACCAAAAGAACAAATCCTGGATTTCACAAAAGATCGTAAATAGGATACCGGAAACCAATTCCCAGAATTGACCTTAGGTATAAAAGCTGATTTCAGACTTACAATTGTGTTTTGTTACTAGAAGGCGATTAGTGTTTGCTCTCTCTACCTTGGATGCGCCCGATCCCTGATGCCGGAGCCGGATTCCTGATGCATACCCCTGTTTCCGACGCTGGCTGCTGGTCTGACGCCTAGTTGCTGAGTCTCCCTTGCATCTTCGGGAAACCCTAGCTTCCTCACCTGCTTCAATTGCCGGAACAGACGGTCTCCTTCATCTGCCAAGGCGCCTGGGCTGCAAGTGAGCGGGTGACTCTCTGATTGCGCAGGACGGCATTGGTTTCTCCTCTTTTCTCCTCCCTCTTGACAGTAATAGTCTCGTGGCAGTGCCTTGTGCGTTTCGCACTGATTTCTCCGACGAGCCTTTATAAAATCAACACGACAGGAGTTCACCGCTAGAACATTCTCGCCATATTCGGCTCTCTCATTTTTCTTTTTGGAAGGGGACACTGCCCAATTGATGAGGAAAGATCTTGAGGCTTCGATTGTACTAATCGGGAACGACATTAATCAACCGCTATCTCTCGAGCTATTGCGGGAAGCCGTCATTACGAAATATGAGGATTTTGGAGCTGGGGAGCATCTCAACCGGGTTACCAACAACTCGGTTCTTTTCAGACCTCCTCCTCACATTTCCATTTCCATCATTCTCAATGACCATCTCTTTTGGGAAGATGTCCACCATGTTTCGCCTCAGATCTGGACTCAAGCACCACCGACGCGTTCCTTTGAAATTCTTTGGAATGTCGTAATCGAGATATACGATTTTCCACTCCAATTTTGGCAGGCCGACTACATACACCAAGCAATAGCGACGTTGTCCGGTCGAATTTGGCATGCCGACTACATACACCAAGCATGCCGACTACATACTCCAATTTTGGAATACCGACTACATACACCAAGCAATATACGTTTGGTACCCTCATATCGGTTGATCGGTCGAATCTGGTTGGTGATGACCGGACCGTTGTCCGGTGTAACGTGCAGGTTCCGTCGCTCTCCACTATCCCTCTTCGCATACACGTGGCTTATGGATGGCATTGGTCCGTTATTCGGGTTCGTCTCACTGAAGTTATCGGATCTTTCAACCCTAACAGATCCGAACCCGTAATACATAGAGACTCCCCTGACTCGCATCGCCCTTTCATCCAGCCGCCCCCCATCCTCTCCTCCCTATCACCCAACACCGAAGGCGGAGTTGACACACATCGATCACACGCAACCCGATCTGGAGGCACGTCTTCCAGCTCGGCTCGACTCGCTCAGAGGCATTGCTGCATGCAGTGGGTTCAACGATCATGGAAGTTTCTCCCACCTCTTATGGAACCTAGCACCCTAGGTCCCTAACTCAAGCTAACTATTGAGTGGTTTGCATACCGGTTTTTCACAGGGTTTTGATTGCACAAACACTCGGGATAAATTCCTAGGTTTGCTTCAAACCGAAAATTCAAACTACATGGTTGGTTGTTTTTCAACTGAATATAACCAACTCAATGCTTCAACTAAAACCACTATAATAGTGGTTTTTTTCGGTTTTATATCCTCTTCATCCACTAAGTCCACTGTACCTCCACTGCATGTATATAAATCCCCCTCCCCCAAAATATATACCTTACTCTCCTTCAGCCTCTCAAATACTATCTTCCATCCGAGACCTACGTCTCTTCCAATTTTCTTCTCCCATCTTTCCTCTCGCGGTGCACACCGGTTAGTGATAAGCAAAAGAGGAGTGCAACTTTATAAGATCCGCTCTATAGTCCGTGCCAATACTATGGACCATGCGCAAAGTTCCGATGAAGCCCTCATTCAAAAACTGTCGGGGATTCACTTGGAATCGTCACGCAATCCGAATGAAGTGGTCCTTTATCAATCCGAAATTAGCCAAAAAAATTGGGACCTTGCCGCCCTAATCCGCACAATTTCTCTCAAACCAATCCAAGATGCCTCCTAGGTTAATTCACTTATTCGACTATGGCGAGTAGATTCCGAGACGACTTTTTCACCTCAAGGGAACGGATTAATCCTAGTTTTTTTTTTCAATCCGAATCCGATATGGCTCAGGTTTTGCAGACCATGGGTGGTTCGCAACGAACTCGTGGTGGTGAAGATTATTAAGGGTGTAGATGAGTTACGTCGTGAGACCGTTGATGAATTGGAGACACGGGTCCAACTTCATAATCTTCCGCTTGAACTAATCAATACCGATGGTATCCCTACCTCGGAACCGATGGATATCTTTGTGAACGGACATAAAGCCATTAAAATCCGGGTCACTCTCTCACTCGCTACCCCCTCTTGGATTCAATCCCCCTTCTTCTCCCAAACCTCTCTTCGTGCATTATATATATTGTCTACGAAAAGGTGCCGATTGTATGGACCTTTACCACATTGGGAAGATCAAAGACAATGAGACCGCTTCACGCCTTGCTCAAAAATGATTGGGGAAATGGATAAATCAAGCTCTACATGTGTCTAGTCCAAGTTTCGTTACTAGCCCGGTCTCCTCTCATAGACCGAGCACATCCCCCCATTCCTCATCAACCCGAACCAATTTTCCTAGATCTCATTCTCTTTCTCGGCCAAAGCGTGGTCAACACACATTGTGTGCAACACTACACCAACCCGAGAATACTCTCATGGAGATCGATGGTCGCGGTCTAGTCTCGACCTCCCCTCACGACTCCGTCCATTATTCTCTCCCAAAAAAATAACAAAAAGTAGCGGTGGACCCTATGAAGGGCATTATCCTCGAGTGAAATTAATTTTGCACCGGTAATTGACTATCCTTCTTTGCATCGTACCCTCGATATCGAAGCATGAACTCGGGATTTGGGAACCGGACCAGGCTTTCATATCCGCTGCGCGGGTCCGGGGACGGGATAATTCCCTTCAGCGGTATCAGAGCAAGGACTGAGATTCGAGGGACGAATCATAGTTGTATAAAAGTTATACGCACGGATTTGCAAAAGTTGCACCCGTTTGCATGAAAAATTAGCGATCAAAATGAATTTCGATTAAAATCACAAGTGAATTCACTAGAGATCAGTAATATGATGATTGAGAGTATCTAGGAATGATCGTGAAAGAGTTTCATGATCGATCGTTTACGAAACGATGAAATACGGACATGGAATCAGGAATTACCGGCAAACATCGTGTTGTGCGCCATGAAACTCTTTCACGAATTTTAATTTTTGCATTTTTATCATATTTTTTTAAAAAATGTTAAAATTAAAGTGTAACACAAGCAAAAAATAATCAATTTTCATGTCGTATTCAAAATATTCCGTAATTGAAGACTAACACACACAAATATTAATTTTTTCAAACATTTCTAAAAAATGCAAAAACTGAAGTCTAACACAATCAAAAAATTTAATTAAGATATTTTTTTTAAAAAATATTAAAATTGAACTGTAACACAAGCAAAATACTCACTTTTCTTGTCTTACTCAAAATAATCCGTAATTGAGGACGAACACACATAAATTTCAATTTTTTCAAAAATTTCTTAAAAATGCAAAAACTAAAGTCTAACAACTTCAAAAAATTCAATTCGGATATTTAAAAAAAATGTTAAAATTGAAGTGTAACACAAGCAAAATATTTAATTTTCATGTCGTACTCAAAATACTCCATAATCGAAGACTAACACACACAAATTTCAATTTTTGGAAAAATTCTTAAAAATGCAAAAACAGAAGTCTAACACCTTCAAAAAAATTCAATTATCATATTTTTTAACAAAATGTTAAAATTGAAATGAAACACAATCAAAATAATCAACTTTCATGTCGTACTCAAGATACTCCATAATTGAAGTCTAACACACACAAATTTCAATCTTTTCAAACATTTCTTAGAAATGCAAAAAATTCAATTATAATATATTTTTTAGAATTTTTCAAATTGAAGTGTAACACAAGCAAAATACTCAATTTTCTCGTCGCACTCAAAATAATACGTAGTTGAAGACAAACGCACACAAATTTCAATTTTTTCAAAAAGTTCTTAAAAATGCAAAAACAGAAGTCTAACACCTTAAAAAAAAAAATTCAACTATCATATTTTTTTAAAAAATGTTAAAATTGAAGTGTAACACAGGCAAAATAATCAATTTCCATGTCGTACTCAAAATACTCCGTACTTGAAGACTAACACACACAAATTTCAATTTTTTCAAACATTTCTTAAAAATGCAAAAACTGAAATCTAACACCTTGAAAAAAATTCAATTTAGATATTTTGTCAAAAATGTTAAAATTGAAGTATAACACAAGAAAAATACTCAATTCTCTTGTCGTACTCAAAATACTCCGTAATTGAGGACGAACACACACAAATTTCAATTTTTCCAAAAATTTCTTATAAATGCAAAAACTGAAGTCTAACACGACTTCAAAAAATTCAATTTAGATTTTTTAAAAAAATGTTAAAATTGAAGTGTAACACAAGTAAAATATTCAATTTTCAAGTCGTACTCAAAATACTCCATAATCGAAGACTAACACACACTAATTTAAATTTTTTCAAAAATTTCTTAAAATGGCTAAAAAAGAAGTCTAACACCTTAAAAAAAAAAAATTTCAATTCTGATACTTTTTAAAAAAAATTTAAAATTTTAGTGTAACTCAAGCAAAATACACAATTTTCATGTCGTACTCAAAACACTCCATAATTGAAGTCCAATATACACAAATTTCAATTTTTGAAAAATTTCTTACAAATGCAAAAATTGAAGTCTAACACATTCAAAATTTTTAATTATGATATTTTTTTAAAAAATGTTCAAATTGAAGTGTAACACAAGCAAAATACTTAGTTTTCATGTGGTACTGAAAATACTCCGTAGTTGAAGAATAACACACACCAATTTTTATTTTATTGAAAAGTTCTTAAAAATACAAAAACGTAAGTCTAATACCTTAAAAATAAATAAATTCAATTATCATATTTTTTAAATAAATGTTAAAATTGAAGTGTAACACAAGAAAAATAATCAATTTACATTTCGTACTCAAAATACTCTGTAATTGAAGACTAACACGCACAAATTACAATTTTTTCAAACATTTCTTAAAAATGCAATAATTGAAGTCTAACACCTTCAACAAATTCAACAAAGATATTTTTTTTAAAAAATATTAAAATTGAAGTATAACACAAGAAAAAAACTCAATTTTCTTATCTTACTCAAAATACTCCGTAATTGAAGACTAACACGAAAATATTTCAATTTTTTTCCAAAATTTCTTAAAAATGCAATAACTGAAGTCTAACACGTTCAAAAAATTCAATTAAAATATTTTTTAAAAAAATGTTAAAATTGAAGTATAACACAAGCAAAATACTCAATTTTCATGCCGTACTCAAAATACTCCGTAATTGAAGACTAACACAGACAAATTTCAATTTTTTCAACAATTTCTTAAAAATGCAAAAACAGAAGTCTAACACCATAAAAAAAATAAATTATCATATTTTTTAAAAAAATGTTAAAATTGAAGCGTAACACAAGCAAAATACCCAATTTTCATGTCATTCTCAAAATACTCCATAATTGAAGTCTAACACACACAAATTTCAATTTTTTCAAAAAATTCTTGCAAATGCCAAAACTGAAGTCTAACACCTTCAAAAAATTCAATTATGATATTTTTTAGAAAAATGTTAAAATTGAAGTGTAACACAAGCAAAATACTCCCTTTTCATGTCGTACTCAAAATACTCCATAGTGGAAGACTAACACAAACAAATTTCAATGTTTTCCAAAATTTCTTAAAAATGCAAAAACTGAAGTCTACGACCTTCAAAAAATTCAATTTAGATATTTAAAAGAAATGTTAAAATTTAAATGTAACACAAGCAAAATATTCAATTTTCATGTCGTATTCAAAATACTCCATAATTGATGATTAACACACACAAATTTCAATTTTTTCAAAAATTTCTTAAAAATGCAAAAACAGAAGTCTAACACCACAAAAAAAAAAAATCAATTATCATATTTATTAAATAAATGTTAAAATTGAAGTGTAACACAAGCAAACTACTCAATTTTCATGTCGTACTCAAAATACTCCATAATTGAAGTCTAACACACACAAATTTCAATTTTTTCAAAAATTTCTTACAAATGCCAAAACTGATGTCTAACACCTTAAAAAAATAAATTCAATTATGGTATTTTTTAGAAAAATGTTAAAATTGAAATGTAACACAAGCAAAATATTCAATTTTCATGTCGTACTCAAAATACTCCGTAATTGAAGACTAACACACACAAATTTCATTTTTTCATACATTTCGTAAAAATGCAAAAACTGAAGTCTAACACCTTCAAAAAATTCAATTAAGATATTTTTTATAAAAATATTAAAGTTGAAGTGTAACGCAAGCAAAATACTCAATTTTGTTGCCTTACTCAAAATACTCCGTAATTGAAGACTAACACGAACAAATTTCAATTTTTTCCAAAATTTCTTAAAAATGCAAAAACTGAAGTCTAACACCTTCAAAAATTTCAATTTAGACATTTAAATTTAAAAAAAAAAATTGAAGTGTAACACAAGCAAAATATTCAATTTTCATGTCGTACTCAAAATACTCCGTAATTGAAGACTAACACACACAAAATTCAAATTTTCCAAACATTTCTTAAAAATACAAAAACAGAAGTCTAACACCTTCAAAAATATACAATTATCACATTTTTTAAAGAAATGTTAAAATTGAAGTGTAACACAAGCAAAATACTCAATTTTCATGTCGTACTCAAAATATTCCGTAATTGAAGTCTAACACACACAAATTACAAAATTTTCAAACAATTCTTAAAAATGCAATAATTGAAGTCTTAACACCATCAAAAAATTCAATTAAGATATTAAAAAAAAAGTTAAAATTGAAGTATAACACAAAGCAAAATACTCAATTTTCATGCCGTACTCAAAATACTCCGTAATTGAAGACTAACACACACAAATTTCAATTTTTTCAATCATTTCTTAGGAAAGAAAAAACAGAAGTCTAACACCTTCAAAAAAATTCAATTACCATATATTTTAAAATGTTAAAATTTAAGAATAACACAAGCAAAATACTCAATTTTCATGCCGTACTCAAAATACTCCGTAATTGTAGATTAACACACACAAATTTCATTTTTTCAAACATTTCGTAAAAATGCAAAAACTGAAGTCTAACACCTTCAAAAAATTCAATTAAGATATTTTTTTTAAAAATATTAAAGTTGAAGTGTAACGCAAGCAAAATACTCAATTTTGTTGTCTTACTCAAAATACTCCGTAATTGAAGACTAACACGAACAAATTTCTTAAAAATGCAAAAACAGAAGTCTAACACCTTCTAAAAATTCAATTTAGATATTTGAAAAAATTGTTAAAATTGAAGTGTCACACAAGCAAAACATTCAATTTTCATGTCGTACTCAAAATACTTCGTAATTGAAGACTAACACACACAAATTTAGATTTTTTCAAACATTTCTTAAAAATACAAAAACAGAAGTCTAACACCTTAAAAAAAATTCAATTATAATATTTTTTAAAGAATTGTTAAAATTGAAGTGTAACACAAGCAAAATACTCAATTTACTTGTCGTACTCAATATACTCCGTAATTGAAGTCTAACACATAGAAATTACAATTTTTTCAAACATTTCTTAAAAATGCAATAATTGAAGTCTAACAATTTCAAAAAATTTAATTAAGATGTTTTTTAAAAAAAATGTTAAAATTGAAGTATAACACAAGCAAAATACTCAATTTTCATGCCGTACTAAAAATACTCCGTAATTGAAGACTAACACACACAAATTTCAATTTTTTCAAACATTTCTTAAAAATGCCAAAACTGAAGTCTAACACCTTAAAAAAAAAAAAAAAATTCAATTATCATATTTTTTAAAAAAATGTTAAAATTGAAGTATAAGACAAGCAAAATACTCAATTTTCATTTCGTACACAAATTTCAATTTTTTCGAACATTTCTTAAAAATGCAAAAATTGAAGTCTAACACCTTCAAAAAATTCAATTAAGATATTTTTAAAAAAAATGTAAAAATTGAAGTCTGACACAAGCAAAGTACACAATTTTCATGCCGTACTCAAAATACTCCGTAATTGAAGACTAACACAACAAATTTCAATTAATTCAAACATTTCTTAAAAATGCAAAAATAGAAGTCTAACTCCTTTAAAAAATTCAATTAAGATATTCTGTAAAAAAATGTTAAAATTGAAGTATGACACAAGCAAAGTACTCAATTTTCACGCCGTAATCAAAATACTCCGTAATTGAAGACTAACACACACAAATTTCAATTTTTTCAAACATTTCGTAAAAATGCAAAATCTGAAGTCTAACACCTTCAAAAAATTCAATTAAGATATTTTTTTTAAAAATAATAAAATTGATGTGTAACACAAGCAAAATACTCAATTTTCCTGTCTTACTCAAAATACTCCGTAATTGAAGACTAACATCAACAAATTTCAATTTTTTTCCAAAATTTCTTAAAAATGCAAAAACGGAAGTCTAACACCTTCAAAAATTTCAATTTAGACATTTAATTTTTTTTAAAAATTTAAAGTGTACCACAAGCAAATTAATCAATTTTCATGTCGTACTCAAAATATTCCGTAATTGAAGACTAACACATACAAATTTCAAAATTTTCAAACATTTCTTAAAAATACAAAAACAGAAGTCTAACACCTTCAAAAAAAATTCAATTATCACATTTTTTAAAGAAATATTAAAATTGAAGTGTAACACAAGCAAATTACTCAATTTTCATGTCGTACAAAAAATACTCCGTAATTGAAGTCTAACACACAGAAATTACAATTTTTTCAAACATTTCTTAAAAATGCAATAATTGAAGTCTAACAATTTCAAAAAATTCAATTAAGATAGTTTTTAAAAAAAATGTTAAAATTGAAGTATAACACAAGCATAATACTCAATTTTCATGCCGTACTAAAAATACTCCGTAATTGAAGACTAACACACACAAATTTCAATTTTTTCAAACATTTCTTAAAAATGCCCAAACTGAAGTCTAACACCTTCAAAAAAAAAAAAAAAAAAAAAAAAAAAAAAAAAAAAAAAAAATTCAATTTTCATATTTTTTAAAGAACTGTTAAAATTGAAGTATAACACAAGCAAAATACTCAATTTTCATGTCGTACTCAAAATACTCCGTAATTGAAGACTAACACAAACAAATTTTAAAATTTTCAAACATTTCTTAAAAATAAAAAATAGAAGTCTAACACCTTCAAAAAATTGAATTAAGATATTTTTTTAAAAATATTAAAATTAAAGTGTAACACAAGCAAAATACCCAATTTTCTTGTCTTACTCAAAATACTCCGTAATTGAAGACTAACACGAACAAATTTCAATTTTTTCCAAAATTTCGTAAAAATGCAAAAAATGAAGTCTAACACCTTCAAAAAAATTCAATTTAGACATTTAAATTTAAAAAAAAAATTAAAGTGTAACACTAGAAAAATATTCAATTTTTATGTCGTACTCAAAATACTCCGTAATTGAAGACTAACACACACAAATTTCAAATTTATCTAACATTTCTTAAAAATACAAAAACAGAAGTCTAACACTTTAAAAAAAAAAATTCAATTGTCATATTTTTTAAAGAAATGTTAAAATTGAAGTGTAACACAAGCAAAATACTCAATTTTCATGTCGTACTCAAAATACTCCATAATTGAAGTCTAACACACACATATTTCAATGTTTTCAAATATTTCTTAAAAAATGCAAAAACTGAAGTCTAACACCTTCAAAAATTACAATTATGATATTTTTTTGAAAAATGTTCAAATTGAAGTGTAACACAAGAAAAATACTCAATTTTGATGTCGTACTCAAAATACTCCGTGGTTGAAGACTAACACACACAAATTTCAATTTTTTCAAAAAGTTCTTAAAAATGCAAAAACAGAAGTCTATCACCTTGAAAAAAAATTCATTTTTCATAATTTGTAAAAAAATGTTAAAATTGAGGTGTAACACAAGAAAAATAATCAATTTTCATGTCGTACTCGAAATACTCCATAATCGAAGACTAACACACACAAATTTCAATTTTTTCAAACATTTCTTAAAAATGCAAAAACTGAAATCTAACACCTTCAAAAAATTCAATTAAGATATTTTTTAAAAATATCAAAATTTAAGTGCAACACAAGCAAAATACCCAATTTTCTTGTCATACTCAAAATACTCCGTAATTGAAGACTAACACAAACAAATTTCTTAAAAATGCAAAAACAGAAGTCCAACACTTTCAAAAAATTCAATTTAGATATTTAAAAAAAATGTTAAAATTGAAGTGTAACACAAGCGAAACATTCAATTTTCATGTCGTACTCAAAATACTCCGTAATTGAAGAATAACACACACAAATTTCAATTTTTTCAAACATTTCTTAAAAATACAAAAACAGAAGTCTAACACCTTAAAAAAAAAAATTCAATTAACCTATTTTTTAAAGAAATGTTAAAATTGAAGTGTAACACAAGTAAAATACTCAATTTTCATGACGTACTCAAAATACTCCATAATTGAAGTCTAACACACACAAATTTCAATTTTTTCAAATATTTCTTAAAAATGCAAAAACTGAAGTCTAACACCTTTAAAAATTTCAATTATGATATTTTTAAAAAATGTTCAAATTTAAGTGTAACACAAGAAAAATACTCAATTTTCATGTCGTACTCAAAATACTCCGTAGTTGAAGACTAACACACACAAATTTCAACTTTTTCAAAAAGTTCTTAAAAATGCAAAAACCGAAGCCTAACACCTTGAAAAAAAAAATTCATTTATCATAATTTGTAAAAAAATGTTAAAATTGAGGTGTACCACAAGAAAAATAATCAATTTTCATGTCGTACTCAAAATACTCCATAATTGAAGACCAAAACGCACAAATTTCAATTTTTTCGAAAATTTCTTAAATATGTAAAAACTGAAGTCTAACACCTTCAAAAAAAATTCAATTAAGATATATTTTAAAAAAATATTAAAATTGAAGTGTAACACAAACAAAATACTCAATTTTCATGTCGTACTCAAAATACTCCGTAATTGAAGACTAACACACACAAATTTAGATTTTTTAAAACATTTCTTAAAAATACAAAAACAGAAGTCTAACACCTTAAAAAAAAATTCAATTATCATATTTTTTAAAGAAATGTTAAAATTGAAGTGTAACACAAGCAAAATATTCAATTTTCATGTCTTACTCAATAAACTCCGTAATTTAAGTCTATCACACAGAAATTACAATTTTTTCAAACATTTCTTAAAAATGCAATAATTGAAGTCTAACAATTTCATAAAATTCAATTAAGATATTTTTTTTAAAAAATGTTAAAATTGAAGTATAACACAAGCAAAGTACCCTATTTTCATGCTGTACTCAAAATATTCCGTAATTGAAGACTAACACACACAAATTTCAATTTTTTGAAACATTTCTTAAAAATGCAAAAACCGAAATCTAACACCTTAAAATGAAAAAACTTCAATTATCATATTTTTTCAAAAAAACGTTAAAATTGAAGTATAACACAAGCAAAATACTCAATTTCCATGTCGTACTCAAAATATTCCGTAATTGAAGACTAACACACACAAATTTCAATTTTTTCGAACATTTCTTAAATATGCAAAAATTGAAGTCTAACACCTTCAAACAAATTCAATTAAGATATTTTTTAAAAAAATGTTAAAATTGAAGTCTGACACAGGCAAAGTACACAATTTTCACGCCGTACTCAAAATACTCCGTAATTGAAGACTAACACAACAAATTTCAATTTTTTCAAATATTTCTTAAAAATACAAAAATTGAAGTCTAAAACCTTCAAAAAATTGAATTAAGATATTTTTGAAAAAAATGTTAAAATTGAAGTACGACACAAGAAAAGTACTCAATTTTCATGCCGTACTCAAAATACTCCGTAATTGAAGACTAACACACACAAATTTCAATTTTTTCAAACATTACGTAAACATGCAAAAACTGAAGTCTAACACCATCAAAAAATTCAATCAAGATATTTTTTTAAAATTTTTTAAATTCAAGTGTAACACAAGCAAAATACTCAATTTTCTCGTCTTACTCGAAATACTCCGTAATTGAAGACTAACACGAACAAATTTCAATTTTTTCCTAAATTTCTTAGAAATGCAAAACCGAAGTCTAACACCTTAAAAAGTTTCAATTTAGACATTTAATTTTTTAAAAAAAATTGAAGTGTGACACAAGCAAAATATTCAATTTCATGTCGTACTCAAAATACTCCGTAATTGAATACTAACACACACAAATTTCAAAATTTTCAAACTTTTCATAAAAATACAAAACCAGAAGTCTAACACCTTCAAAAAAATTCAATTACCATATATTTTAAAGAAATGTTAAAATTGAAGTGTAACACAAGCAAAATACTCAATTTTCACGTCGTACTCAAAATAATCCGTAATTGAAGTCTAACACACACGAATAACAATTTTTTTCAAACATTTCTTAAAAATGCAATAATTGAAGTCTAACACCTTCAAAAAAATTCACTTAAGATATTTTTTAAAACAAATGTTAAAATTGAAGTATAACACAAGCAAAATACTCAATTTTCATGCCGTACTCAAAATATTTCGTAATTGAAGACTAACACACTAAAATTTCAATTTTTTCAAACATTTCTTAGAAATGCAAAAACTGAAGTCTAACACCTTAAAAAAAATTCATTTATCATAATTTGTAAAAAAATGTTAAAATTGAGGTGTAACACAAGGACAATAATCAATTTTCATGTCGTACTCAAAATACTCCATAATTGAAGACTAACACACACAAATTTCAAATTTATCAAACATTTCTTAAAAATACAAAAACCGAAGTCTAACACCTTAAAAAAAAAATTCAATTGTCATATTTTTTAAAGAAATGTTAAAATTGAAGTGTAACACAAGCAAAATACTCAATTTTCATGTCGTACTCAAAATACTCCATAATTGAATTCTAACACACACAAATTTCAATATTTTCCAATATTTCTTAAAAATGCAAAAACTGAATTCTAACACCTTAAAAAATTTCAATTATGATATTTTTTTAAAAAATGTTCAAATTGAAGTGTAACACAAGAAAAAAACTCAATTTTCATGTCGTACTCAAAATACTCGGTCCGTGGTTGAATTCTAACACACACAAATTTCAATTTTTTCAAAAAGTTCTTAAATATGCAAAAACAGAAGTCAAACTCCTTGAAAAAAATCCATTTATCATAATTTGTAAAAAAATGTTAAAATTGAGGTGTAACACAAGCAAAATAATCAATTTTCATGTCGTACTCAAAATACTCCATAATTGAAGACTAACACACACACATTTCAATTTTTTCAAACATTTCTTAAAAATGCAAAAACTGAAGTCTAGCACCTTCAAAAAATTCAAATAAGATATTTTTTTTTAAAATATTAAAATTGAAGTATAACACAAGCAAAATACTCAATTTACTTGTCGTACTCAAAATAGTCCGTAATTGAAGACTAACACAAACAAATTTCTTAAAAATGCAAAAACTGAAGTCTAACACCTTCAAAAAATTCAATTTAGATATTTGAAAAAACTGTTAAAATTGAAGTGTCACACAAGCAAAACATTCCATTTTCATGTCGTACTCAAAATACTCCGTAATTGAAGACTAACACACACAAATTTATATTTTTTCAAACATTACTTAAAAATACAAAAACAGAAGTCTAACACCTTAAAAAAAAAAAATACAATTATCATATTTTTTAACGAAATGTTAAAATTGAATTGTAACACAAGCAAAATACTCAATTTTGATGTCGTTCTCAAAATACTCCGTAATTGAAGTCTAAGACACACGAAATACAATTTTTCCGAACATTTGATAAAAATGCAATAATTGAAGTCTAACACCTTCAAAAAAAATTAAATTAGGATATTTTTTAAAAAAAATGTTAAAATCGAAGTATAACACAAGAAAAATACTCAATTTTCATGCCGTACTCAAAATACTTCATAATTGAAGACTAACACACAAAAATTTCAATTTTTTCAAACATTTCTTAAACATGCAAAAACTGAAGTCTAACACCTTGAAAAAAAAATTCATTTATCATAATTTGTAAAAAAATGTTAAAATTGAGGTGTAACACAAGGAAAATAATCAATTATCCATGTCGTACTCAAAATACTCCATAAAAGAAGACTAACACACACAAATTTCAATTTTTTCAAACATTTCTAAAAAATGCAAAAACTGAAGTCTAACACCTTCAAAAAATTCAATTAAGATATTTTTTAAAATATTAAAATTGAAGTGCAACGCAAGCCAAACACTCAATTTTCTTGTCGTACACAAAATACTCCGTAATTAAAGACTAACACAAACAAATTTCTTAAAAATGCAAAAATAGGAGTCTAACACTTTAAAAAAAAAATTCAATTTAGATATTTAAAAAAAATGTTAAAATTGAAGTGTAACACAAGCGAAACATTCAATTTTCATGTCGTACTCAAAATACTCCATAATTAAAGACTAACACACACAAATTTGAAAATTTTCAAACATTTCTTAAAAATAAAAAATATAAGTCTAACACTTTCAAAAAATTCTATTAAGATATTTTTTTAAAAATATTAAAATTGAAGTGTAACACAAGCAAAATACTCAATTTTCTTGTCTTACTCAAAATACTCCGTAATTGAAGACTAACACGAACAAATTTTAATTTTTTCGAAAATTTCTTAAAAATGCAAAAATTGAAGTCTAACACCTTCAAAAAAATTCAATTTAGACATTTAAAGTTTTTTTAAAAATTAAAGTGTGACACAAGAAAAATATTCAATTTTCATGTCGTACTCAATATACTCCGTAATTGAAGACTAACACACACAAATTTCAAATTTATCAAACATTTCTTAAAATTACAAAAACAGAAGTCTAACACCTTAAAAAAGAATTCAATTGTCGTATTTTTTAAAGAAATGTTAAAATTGAAGTGTAACACAAGCAAAATACTCAATTTTCTTGTCGTACTCAAAATACTCCATAATTGAAGTCTAACACACACAAATTTCAATGTTTTCAAATATTTCTTAAAAATGCAAAAACTGAAGTCTAACACCTTCAAAAATTACAACTATGATATTTTTTAAAAAAATGTTCAAATTGAATTGTAACACAAGAAAAATACTCAATTTTGATATCGTACTCAAAATACTCCGTTGTTGAAGACTAACACACACAAAATTCAATTTTTTCAAAAAGTTCTTAAAAATGCAAAAACAGAAGTCTAACACAATGAAAAAAAATTCATTTATCATAATTTGTAAAAAAATGTTAAAATTGAGGTGTAACACAAGCAAAATAATCAATTTTCATGTCGTACACAAAATACTCCATAATTGAAGACTAACACACACAAATTTCAATTTTTTCAAACACTTCTTAAAAATGCAAAAACTGAAGTCTAACACCTTCAAAAAATTCAATTAAGATATTTTTTAAAAATATTAAAATTGAAGTGCAACACAAGCAAAATACCCAATTTTCTTGTCGTACTCAAAATACTCCGTAATTGAAGAATAACACACACAAATTTCAATTTTTTCAAACATTTCTTAAAAATACAAAAACAGAAGTCTAACACCTTAAAAAAAAAAAAAATTCAATTATCCTATTTTTTAAAGAAATGTTAATATTGAAGTGTAACACAAGTAAAATACTCAATTTTCATGACGTACTCAAAATACTCCATAATTGAAGTCTAACATACCCAAATTTCAATTTTTTCAAATATTTCTTAAAAATGCAAAAACTGAAGTCTAACACCTTCAAAATTTCAATTATGGTATTTTTAAAAAATGTTCAAATTTAAGTGTAACACAAGAAAAATACTCAATTTTCATGTCGTACTCAAAATACTCCGTAGTTGAAGACTAACACACACAAATTTCAACTTTTTCAAAAAGTTCTTAAAAATGCAAAAACAGAAGCCTAACACCTTGAAAAAAAATTCATTTATCATAATTTGTAAAAAAATGTTAAAATTGAGGTGTAACACAAGGAAAATAATTAATTTTCATGCCGTACTCAAAATACTCCTTAATTGAAGACTAATACACACAAATTTCAATTTTTTCAAACATTTCTTAAAAATGGAAAAACTGAAGTCTAACACCTTCAAAAAATTCAATTAAGATATTTGAAAAAACTGTTAAAATTGAAGTGTCACACAAGAAAACATTCAATTTTCATGCCGTACACAAAATACTCCGTAATTGAAGACTGACACACACAAATTTAGATTTTTTCAAACATTTCTTAAAAATACAAAAACAGAAGTCTAACTCCTTAAAAAAATTCAATTATCATATTTTTTAAAGAAATGTTAAAATTGAAGTGTAACACAAGCAAAATATTCAATTTTCATGTTGTACTCAATATACTCCGTAATTGAAGTCTAACACACAGAAATTACAATTTTTTCAAACATTTCTTAAAAATGCAATAATCGAAGTCTAACAATTTCATAAAATTCAATTAAGATATTTTTTTAAAAAAATGTTAAAATTGAAGTTAAACACAAGCAAAATACTCAATTTTCATGCCGTACTCAAAATACTCCGTAATTGAAGACTAACACACACAAATTTCAATTTTTTCAAACATTTCTTAAAACAGCAAAAACTGAAATTTAACACCTTAAAAAAAAAAAAATTCAATTATCATATTTTTTTTTAAAAATGTTAAAATTGAAGTATAACACAAGCAAAATACTCAATTTTCATGTCGTACTAAAAATACTCCATAATTGAAGACTAACACACACAAATTTCAATTTTTTCAAAAAATTCATAAAAATGCAAAAAACAGAAGTCTAACACCTTCAAAACATTCAATTATCATAATTTTTAAACAAATGATAAAATTGAAGTGTAACGCAAGCAAAATACTCAATTTTCATGTCGTACTCAAAATACTCCATAATTGAAGTCTAACACACACAAATTTCAATTGTTTTCAAAAATTTCTTAAAAATGCAAAAACTGAAGTCTAACACCTTCAAAAATTTCAATTTTGATATTTTTTTTAAAAATGTTCAAATTGAAGTGTAACACAAGAAAAATACTCAATTTTCATGTCGTACTCAAAATACTCCGTAGTTGAAGACTAACACACACAAATTTCAATTTTTTTGAAAAGTTCTTAAAAATGCAAATACAGAAGTCTAACACCTTCAAAAAATTCAACTATGATATTTTATGAAAAAATGTTCAAATTGAAGTGTAACACAAGCAAAATACTCTATTTTCATGTCGTACTCAAAATACTCCGTAATAGAAGAATAACACACAAAAATTTCAATTTTTTCAGACATTTCTTAAAAAATAAAAAAATGAAGTCTAACACCTTCAAAAAATTCAATTAAGATATTTTTTTAAAAAATATTAAAATTGAAGTGTCACACAAGTAAAATACTCAATTTTCTTGTCGTACTCAAAATACTCCGTAATTGAAGACTCACACACACAAATTTCAATTTTTTCAAAAATTTCTGAAAAATGCTAAAACTGAAGTCTAACAAACACAAATTTCAATTTTTTCAAAAAATTCAATTTAGATATTCAAAAAACAATGTTAAAATTGATGTGTAACACAAGCAAAATACTCAATTTTCATGTCGGACTCAAAATACTCCATAATTGAAGTCTAACAAACACAAATTTCAATTGTTTTCAAATATTTCTAAAAAATGCAAAAACTGAAGTCTAACACCTTCCAAAATTTCAATTATGATATTTTTTTTAAAAATGTTCAAATTGAAGTGTAACACAACCAAACTACTTAATTTCCATGTCGTACTCAAAATATTCCATAGTTGAAGACTAACACACACAAATTTCAATTTTTTTAAAAAGTTCTTAAAAATGCAAAAACAGATGTCTAACACCTTCAAAAAATTCAATTATCATAATTTTTAAACAAATGATAAAATTGAAGTGTAACGCAAGAAAAATACTCAATTTTCATGTCGTACTCAAAATACTCCATAATTGAAGACTAACACACACAAATTTCAATTGTTTTCAAATATTTCTTAAAAATGCAAAAGCTAAAGTCTAACACCTTCAAAAATTCAATTATGATATTTTTAATTTTTTTTTCAAATTGAAATGTAACACAAGAAAAATACTCAATTTTCATGTCGTACTCAAAATACTCCGTAATTGAAGACCAACACACACAAATTTCAATTTTTTTTCCAAAAATTCTTAAAAATGCAAAAACTGATGTCCACCACCATCAAAAGAATTCAATTTAGATATTTAAAAAAAAATGTTAAAAATTGAAGTGTAACACAAGCAACATATTCAATTTTCATGTCGTACTCAAAATTCTCCATAATTGAAGACTAACACTCACAAATTTCAATTTTTTCAAAAATTTCTTAAATATGCAAAAACAGAAGTCTAACACCTTAAAAAAAATTCAATTATCATAATTTTTAAACAAATGATAAAATTGAAGTATAATGCAAGCAAAATACTAAATTTTCATGCCGTACTCAAAATACTCCGTAACTGAAGACTGACACACACAAATTTCAATTTTTTCAAACATTTCGTAAAAATGCAAAAACTGAAGTCTAACACCTTAAAAAATTTCAATTATGATATATTTTTTAAAAATGTTCAAATTGAAGTGTAACACAAGAAAAATACTCAATTTTCATGTCATACTCAAAATACTTCGTAGTTGATGACTAACACACACAAATTTCAATTTTTCTAAAAAGTTCTTAAAAATGCAAATACAGAAGTCTAACACCTTCAAAAAATTCAATTATCATATTTTTTAAAAAACTGTTAAAATTGAAGTGTAACACAAGCAAAATAATCAATTATCATGTCGTACTCAAAATACTCCGTAATTGATGACTAACACACACAAATTTCAATTTTTTCAAACATATCTTAAAAATGCAAAAACTGAAGTCTAACACTTTCAAAAAATTCAATTAAGATATTTTTTTAAAAAATGTTAAAATTGTAGTATGACACAAGCAAAGTTCTCAATTTTCATGCCGTACTCAAAATACTTCGTAACTGAAGACTGACACACACAAATTTCAATTTTTTCAAACATTTCGTAAAAATGCAAAAACTGAACTCTAACACCTTCAAAAAATTCAATTCAGATAATTTTTAAACAAATGTTAAAATTGAAGAGTAACGCAAGCAAAATATTCAATTTTCATGTCGTACTCAAAATACTCCATAATTGAAGTCTAACACACACAAATTTCAATTGTTTTCAAATATTTCTTAATTATGCAAAAACTGAAGTGTAACACCTTCCAAAATTTCAATTATGATATTTTTTTAAAAAATGTTCAAATTGAAGTGTAACACAACAAAAATACTTAATTTCCATGTCGTACTCAAAATACTCCATAGTTGAAGACTAACACACACAAATTTCAATTTTTTTAAAAAGTTCTTAAAAATGCAAATACAGAAGTCTAACACCTTCATAAAATTCAATTATCATATTTTTTAAAAAAATGTTAAAATTGAAGTGTAACACAAGCAAAATAATCAATTTTCATGTCGTACTCAAAATACTCCGTAATTCAAGACTAACACACAGAAATTTCAATTTTTTTTTCCAAAATTTCATAAAAATGCAAAAACTGAAGTCTAACACCTTCAAAAAAATTCAATGTAAACATTTAATAAAAATGTTAAAATTGATGTGTAACACAAGCAAAATATTCAATTTTCATGTCGTACTCAAAATACTCCATAATTGAAGATTAACAAACACAAATTTCAATTTTTTCAAAAATTTCATAAAAATGCAAAAACTGAAGTCTAACACCTTCAAAAAAATTCAATGTAGACATTTAATAAAAATGTTAAAATTGATGTGTAACACAAGCAAAATATTCAATTTTCATGTCGTACTCAAAATACTCCATAATTGATGACTAACACACACAAATTTCAATTTTTTCAAAAATTTCTTAAAAATGCAAAAACAGAAGTCTAACACCTTCAAAAAAATTCAATTATCATAATTTTTAAACAAATGATAAAATTGAAGTGTAACGCAAGCAAAATACTCAATTTTCATGTCGTACTCAAAATACTCCATAATTGAAGTCTAACACACACAAATTTCAATTGTTTTCAAATATTTCTTAAAAATGCAAAAACCAAAGTCTAAAACCTTCAAAAATTCAATTATGATATTTTTAATTTTTTTTTTCAAATTGAAATGTAACACAAGCAAAATACTCAATTTTCATGTCGTACTCAAAATAGTCCGTACTTGAAGACTAACAAACACAAATTTTAATTTTTTCAAAAAATTCTTAAAAATGCAATAACAGAAGTCTGACACTTTCAAAAAATTTCAATTATGTAAAAAATGTTAAAAATGAGGTGTAGCACAAGCAAAATAATCAATTTTCATGTCGTACTCAAAATACTCCATAATTGAAGAATAACGCACACAAATTTTAATTTTTTCAAACATTTGTTAAAAATTCAAAAACTGAAGTCTAACACCCCTTCAAAAATTCAATTAAGATATTTTTTTAAAAATATTAAAATTGAAGTGTAACACAAGCAAAATACTCAATTTTCTTATCCTACTCAAAATACTCCGTAATTGAAGACTAACACAAACAAATTTCAAAATTTTCAATTTTTTTTAAAAAATGCCAAATCTAAAGTCTAACAACATCAAAAAATTCAATTTAGACATTTAAAAAAATGTTAAAATTGAAGTGTAACACAAGCAAAATATTCAATTTTCATGTCGTACTCAAAATACTCCGTAATTGAGGACTAACACACACAAATTTGAATTTTTTCAAACATTTCTTAAAAATACAAAAACATAAGGCCAACACCTTCAAAAAATTCAACAATCATATTTTTTAAACAAATGTTAAAATTGAAGTGTAACACAAGCAAAATACTGAATTTTCATGTCGTACTCAAAATACTCCATAATTGAAGTCTAACACACAAAAATACCAATTTTATCAAACATTTCTTAAAAATGCAAAAACTGAAGTTTAACACCTTCAAAAATTTCTATTATGATATTTTTCGAAAAAATGTTCAAATAAAAGTGTAACACAAGAAAAATACTTAATTTTCATGTCGTACTCAAAATACTCCGTAATTGAAGACTAACACACACAAATTTCAATTTTTTCAAACATTTCTTAAAAATTCAAAAACTGAAGTCTAACACCTTCAGAAAATTCAATTAACATATTTTTTTTTAAAATGTTAAAATTGAAATATAACACAAGCAAAATACTCAATTTTCATGTGGTACTCAAAATACTCCGCAATTGAAGACTGACACACACAAATTTCAATTTTTTCAAACATTTCTAAATAATGCAAAAACTGAAGTCTTAACACCTTCAAAAAATTCAATTTAGATATTTAAAAAACAATGTTAAAATTGAAGTGAAACACAAGAAAAATACTTTATCTTCATGTCGTACTCAAACTACTCCCTATTTGAAGACTCACACCTTCAATTTTCATGTCGTACTCAAAATACTCCGTAATTGAGGACTAACACACACAAATTTTAATTTTTTCAAAAATTTCTTAAAAATGCAAAAACAGAAGTCTCACACCTTCAATAAATTCAATTTTCATATTTTTTAAACAAATGTTAAAATTGAAGTGTAACACAAGCAAAGTACTCAATTTCCATGTCGTACTCAAAATACTCCGTAATTGAAGTCTAACACACACAAATTTCATTTTTTTCAAATATTTCTTAAAAATGCAAAAACTGAAGTCTAACACCTTAAAAAATTTCAATTATGTTATTTTTTTTAAAAAATGTTCAAATTGAAGTGTAACACAAGCAAAATACTCAATTTTCATGTCGTACTCAAAATACTCCGTACTTGAAGACTAACACACACAAATTTCAATTTTTTTTAAAAGTTCTTAAAAATGCAAAAACAGAAGTCTAAGACCTTCAAAAAATTAAATAAAGATATATTTTTTTAAAATATTAAAATTGAAGTGTAACACAAGAAAAATACTCAATTTTCTTGTCGTACTCAAAATACTCCGTAATTGAAGACTCACACACACAAATGTCTTAAAAATGCAAAAACTGAAGTCTAACACCTTGAAAAAATTCAATTTAGATAAATATAAAATATGTTAAAATTGAAGTGTAACACAAGCAAAATATTCAATTTTCATGTCGTACTCAAAATACTCCGTAATTGAAGACTAACACACACAAATTTCAATTTTTTGAAACATTTCTTAAAATTACAAAAACAGAAGTCTACCAGCTTCAAAAAATTCAATTAAGTTATTTTTTTTAAAAATATTAAAATTGAAGTATAACACAAGCAAAATACTCAATTTTCATGTCGTACTCAAAATACTTCGTAATTGAACACTAACACACACAAATTTCAATTTTTTCAAATATTGCTTAAAAATGCAAAAACTGAAGTCTACATTCAAAAAATTCAATTAAGATATATTTTTTTAAAATATTAAAATTGAAGTTTAACACAAGCAAAATACTCAATTTTCTTGTCATACTCAAAATACTTCGTAATCGAAGACTAACACACACAAATTTCAATTTTTTCAAAAATTTCTTAAAAATGCAAAAGCTGAAGTCTACCACATTAAAAAAATTCAATTATCATAATTTGTAATAAAATGTTAAAATTGAGGTGTAACACAAGCAAAATAATCAATTTTCATGCCGTACTCAAAATACTCCGTAATTGAAGACTAACACACACAAATTTCAAATTTTTCAAACATTTCTTAAAAATGCAAAAACTGAAGTCTAACACCTTAAAAATTTTCAATTATGATATTTTTTTTAAAAAATGTTCAAATTGAAGTGTAACACAAGCAAAATACTCAATTTTCATGTCGTACTCAAAATACTCCGTACTTGAAGATTAACACACACAAATTTCAATTTTTTTAAATAGTTCTTAAAAATGCAAAAACAGAAGTCTAACAACTTAAAAAAATTCAATGAAGATATTTTTTTAAAAAATATTAAAATTGAAGTGTAACACAAGCAAAATACTCAAATTTCTTGTCGTACTGAAAATACACCGTAATTGAAGACTAACACAAACAAATTTCTTAAAAATGTAAAAACTGAAGTCTAACACATTGAGAAAATTCAATTATGATATATATAAAATATGTTAAAATTGATGTGTAACACAAGCAAAATATTCAATTTTCATATCGTACTAAAAATACTCCGTAATTGAAGACTAACGCACAAAAATTTCAGTTTTTTTAAACATTTCTTAAAAATACAAAAACATATGTCTAACACCTTCAAAAAATTGAATTAAGATATTTTTTTTAAAAATGTTAAAATCGAAGTATAACACAAGCAAAATACTCAATTTTCATGTCGTACTCAAAATACTTCGTAATTGAAAACTAAAATACACAAATTTCAATTTTTTCAAACATTTCTTAAAAATGCAAAAACTGAAGTCTAACACCTTAAAAAAAATTCAATTAAGATATTTTTTTAAAATACAAAAATTGAAGTTTAACACAAGGAAAATACTCAATTTTCTTGTCACACTCAAAATACTTCGTAATTGAAGACTAACACACACAAATTTCAATTTTTTCAAATATTTATTAAAAATGCAAAAACTGAAGTCTAACACCTTCAAAAATATCAATTATGATATAAAAAAAATGTTCAAATTGAAGTGTAACACAAGCAAAATACTGAATTTTCATGTCGTACTCAAAATACTCTATAATTGAAGACTAACACACACAAATTTCAATTTTTCCAAAAAATTATTAAAAATGAAAAAATAGAAGTCTAACACCTTCAAAAAATGTAATCATGATATTTTTTAAAATATGTTAAAATTGAAGTGTAACAAAAGCAAAATAATCAATTTTCATGTCGTACTCAAAATAATCCATAGTTGAATACTAACACACACAAATTTCAATTTTATAAAAAAGTTCTTAACATTGCAAAAACAGAAGTCTAACACCTTGAAAAAAAATTCAATTATCATATTTTTAAAAAAAATGTTAAAATTGAAGTGTAAAACAAAAAAATACTCTATTTTCATGCCGTACTCAAAATACTCCCTAATTGAAGACTGACACACACAAACTTCAATTTTTTCAAACATTTGTTAAAAATCAAAAAAAGAAGTCTAACACCATAAAAAAAAAAAAATTAAATTATCATATTTTTTAAACAAATGTTATTATTGAAGTGTAACACAAGCAAAATACTCAATTTTAATGTCGTACTGAAAATACTCCATAATTGAAGTACAACCTACACAAATTTCAATTTTTTTCAAATATTTCTTAAAAATGCAAAAACTGAAGTCTAACACCTTCAAAAATTTCAATTATGATATTTTTTTAAAAAAATGTTCAAATTGAAGTGTAACACAAGTAAAATACTCAATTTTCATGTCGTACTCAAAATACTCTATAATTGAAGACTAACACAAACAAATTTCAATTTTTCCAAAAATTTGTTAAAAATGAAAAATCAGAAGTCTAACACCTTCAAAAAATTCAATTATCATATTTTTTTTAAAAAATGTTAAAATTGAAGCGTAACACAACCAAACTACTCAATTTCCATGTCGTACTCAAAATACTCCATAATTGAAGTCTAACACACACAAATTTCAATTTTTTCAAAAATTTCTTAAAAATGAAAAAACTGAAGTCAAACACCCTAAAAAAATACAATTATCATATTTTTTAAACAAATGTTAAAATTGAATTGTAACACAAGCAAAATACTCAATTTTCTTGTCGTACTCAAAATACTCTGTACTTGAAGACTAACACACACAAATTTAAATTTTTTCAAAAAGTTCCTTAAAATGCAAAAACAGAAGTCTAACACCTTGAAAAAAAATTCACTTATCATATTTAAAAAAAAAATGTTAAAATTGAAGTGTAACATAAGAAAAATACTTTATTTTCATGTCGTACTCAAAATACTCCCTAATTGAAGACTGACACACACAAACTTCAATTTTTTCAAACATTTGTTAAAAAAAAAAAGAAGTCTAACACCATAAAAAAAAAAATGAAATTATCATATTTTTTAAACAAATGTTAAAATTGAAGTGTAACACAAGCAAAAATACTCAATTTTAATGTCGTACTCAAAATACTCCATAATTGAAGTCTAACACACACAAATTTCAATTTTTTTCAAATATTTCTTAAAAATGCAAAACCTGAAGTCTAACACCATAACAAATTTCAATTATGATATTTTTTTTAAAAAATGTTCAAATTGATGTGTAACACAAGCAAAATACTCAATTTTCATGTTGTACTCAAAATACTCCGTACTTGAAGACTAACACACACAAATTTCAATTTTTTGAAACATTTCTTAAAAATACAAAAACAGAAGTCTAACACCTTAAAAAAATTCAATTAAGATATATTTTTTTAAAATATTAAAATTGAAGTATAACACAAGCAAAATACTCAATTTTCATGTCGTACTCAAAATACTTCGTAATCGAAGACTAACACACACAAATTTCAATTTTTTTAAATTTTTTTTGTAAAATGCAAAAACTGAATTCTCCCACATTAAAATAATTCAATTATCATAATTTGTAAAAAAATGTTAAAATTGAGGTGTAACACAAGCAAAAAAATCAATTTTCATGTCGTACTCGAAATACTCCGTTATTGAAGACTAACACACACAAATTTCAATTTTTTAAAAAAGTTCCTAAAAAATACAAAAACTGAAGTCTAACACCTTCAAAAAATTCAGTTAAGGCATTTTTTTAAAAATATTAAAATTGTAGTGTAAAACAAGAAAAATACTAAATTTTCTAGTCGTACTCCGGATACTCCGTAATTGAAGACTAACACACACAACGTTCAATTTTTTTCCAAAAATTCAGTTATCATAATATGTAAAAAAATGTTAAAATTCAGGTGTAACACAAGCAAAATAATCAATTTTCATGTCGTACTCAAAATACTCCGTAATTGAAGACTAACACACACAAATTTCAATTTTTTCAAACTGTTCTTAAAAATGCAAAAACTGAAGTCCAACACCTTCAAAAAATTCAGGTAAGACATTTTATTTTTAAATATTAAAATTGTAGTGTAAAACAAGAAAAATATTAAATTTTCTAGTCGTACTCCGGATACTCCGTAATTGAAGACTAACACACACAAAAATCAATTTTTTTCCAAAAATTCAGTTATCATAATTTGTAAAAAAATGTTAAAATTCAGGTGTAACACAAGCAAAATAATCAATTTTCTTGTCGTACTCAAAATACTCCGTAATTGAAGACTAACACACACAAATTTCAATTTTTTCAATCTGTTCTTAAAAATGCAAAAACTGAAGTCTAACACCTTCAAAAAATTCAGGTAAGTCATTTTTTTAAAATATTAAAATTGTAGTGTAAAACAAGAGAAATACTAAATTTTCTAGTCGTACTCCGGATACTCCGTAATTGAAGACTCACACACACAATGTTCAATTTTTTTCCAAAAATTCTTTAAAATGCAAAAATTGAAGTCCAACACTTTCAAAAAATTCAATTAAGATATTTTTTTAAAAAATGTTAAAATTGAAGTATAACACAAGCAAAATACTCAATTTTCATGTCGTACACAAAATACTCCGTAATTGAAGACTGGCACACAGAAATTTCAATTTTTTCAAACATTTATTAAAAATGCAAAAACTGAAGTCTAACACGTTCAAAAAATTCAATTTAGATATTTAAAAAATAATGTTAAAATTGAAGTGAAACACAAGCAAAAGTATTCAATTTTCATGTCTTACTCAAAATACTCTATAATTGATGACTTAACACACACAAATTCAATTTTTTCAAAAAATTATTAAAAATGAAAAAATAGAAGTCTAACACCTTCGAAAAAATTCAATTGTCATATTTTTTTAAAAAATGTTAAAATTTAAGTGTAACACAAGCACACTACTCAATTTTCATGTCGTACTCAAAATACTCCATAATTGAATTCTAACACACACAAATTTCAATTTTTTCAAAAAATTCAATCGTGATATATTTTAAAAAAATGTTAAAATTGAAGTGTAAAACAAGCAAAATACTCAATTTTCATGTCGTACTCTAAATACTCCGTAGCTGAAGACAGACACACACAAATTTCAATTTTTTCAAAAAGTTCTTAAAAATGAAAAAATAGATGTCTAACACCTTGAAAAAAAATAAATTCAATTATCATATTTTTTAAAAAAATGTTAAAATTGAAGTGTAACACTAGCAAAATACTCTATTTTCATGTCGTTATCAAAATACTCCATAATTGAAGACAGACACACTAAAATTTCAATTTTTTGAAACATTTCTTAAAAATACAAAAACAGAAGTCTAACACCTTAAAAAAAAAAATTCAATTATCATATTTTTTAAACAAATGTTTAAATTGAAGTGTAACACAAGAAAAATACTCAATTTTCATGTCGTACTAAAAATACTCCATAATTGAAGTAGAACCCTAACAAATTTCAATTTTTTCAAATATTTCTTAAAAATGCAAAAACTGAAGTCTAACACCCTGAAAAAAATTAAATTATCATAATTTGTAAAACAATGTTAACATTGAGGTGTAACGCAAGAAAAATAATCAAGTTTCATGTCATACTCAAAATACTCCGTAATTGAAGACTAACACACACTTCAAAAAAATACAATTATCATAATTTGTAAAAAAATATTAAAATTGAAGTGTAACACAAGCAAAATACTCAATTTTCTTGTCGTATTCAAACAACTCCGTAATTGAAGACTAACACACATAAATTTCAACTTTTTCAATAATTTCTGAAAAATGCAAAAACTGAAGTCTACCACCCTCAAAAAAATTCAATTAAGATATTTTTTTTAAAAATGTTAAAATTGATGTGTAACACAAGCAAAATATTCAATTTTCATGTCGTACTCAAAATACTCCGTTATTGAAGACTAACACACACAAATTTCAATTTTTTCAAACATTTCTTAAAAATACAATAACAGAAGTCTAACACCTTCAAAAAATTCAATTAAGATATTTTTTTTTAAAAAATGTTAAAATTGATGTATAACACAAACAAAATACTCAATTTTCTTGTCTTTGTCAAAATACTTCGTAATTGAAGACAAAACACACAAATTTCAATTTTTTCAAACATTTCATAAAAATGCAAAAACCGAAGTCTAACACCTTCCAAAAATTCAATTAAGATATTTTTTTTTAAAATACAAAAATTGAAGTTTAACACAAGCAAAATACTGAATTTTCTTGTCATACTCAAAATACTTCGTAATTGTAGACTAACACACACACATTTCAATTTTTACAAAACATTCTGAAAAATGCAAAAACTGAAGTCTACCGCATTAAAAAAATTCAATTTAGATATTTAATAAAAAAATGTTAAAAAAGAAGTGAAACACAAGCAAAATATTCAATTATCATGTCGTACTCAAAATACTCTATAATCGAAGACTAACACACATAAATTTCAATTTTTTCAAAAAATTGTTAAAAATGAAAAAACAGAAGTCTAACACCTTAAAAAAAATTCAATTATCATAATTTGTAAAAAAATGTTAAAATTGTGGTGTAACACATGCAAAATAATCAATTTTCATGTCGCACTCAAAATACTCCGTAGTTGAAGACTAACACACACAAATTTCAATTTTTTCAAACATTTCTTATAAAAGTAAAAACTGAAGTCTAACACCTTCAAAAAATTCAATTAAGATATTTTTATTAAAAATATTAATATTGAAGTATAACACAAGCAAAATACTCAATTTTCGTGTCGTACTCAAAATACTTCGTAATTAAAGACTGACACACACAAATTTCAATTTTTTCAAACTTTTCTTAAACATGCAAAAACTGAAGGCTAACCTTCAAAAAATTCAATTAAGATATTTTTTTTTAAAATATGAAAATTGAAGTTTAACACTAGCAAAATACTCAATTTTCTTTTCATACTCTAAATACTTCGTAATTGATGACTAACACACACAAATTTCAATTTTTACAAATATTTCTTAAAAATGCAAAAACTGAAGTTTAACACAAGCAAAATACTCAATTTTCTTGTCATACTCAAAATACTTCGTAATTGCAGACTAACACACACAAATTTCAATTTTTACACAAATTTCAATTTTTTCAAATATTTCTTAAAAATGCAAAAACTGAAGTCTAACACCTTCAAAAATTTCAATTATGATATTTAAATTTTTTTTTTCAAATTGAAGTGTAACACTAGCAAAATACTCAATTTTCTTGTCATACTCAAAATACTCTATAATTGAAGGCTAACACACACAAATTTCGATTTTTTCAAATATTTGTTAAAAATGAAAAAACAGAAGTCTAACACCTTCAAAAAAATTCAATTATCATATTTTTTTTAAAAATGTTAAAATTAAAGTGTAACACAAGTAAACTACTCGATTTTCATGTCGTACTAAAAATACTCCATAATTGAAGTATAACACACACAAATCTCAATTTTTTCAAACATTTCTTACAAATGCAAACACTGAAGTCTAACACCTTCAAAAAATTCAAATAAGATACATTTTGTAAAATATTTAAATTGAAGTGTGACACAAGCAAAATACTCAATTTTCTTGTCGTACTCAAACTACTCCGTAATTAAAGACTAACACACACAAATCTCAATTTTTTCAAACATTTCTTACAAATGCAAAAATTGAAGTCCAACACCTTCAAAAAATTCAAATAAGATACATTTTTTAAAATATTGGAATTGAAGTGTAACACAAGCAAAATACTCAATTTTAATGTCGTACTCAAAATACTCCATAATTGAAGTCTAACACACACAAATTTCAATTTTTTCAAAAATTTCTTAAAAAATGCAAAAACTGAAGTCTAACACCTTGAAAAAAAATTGAATACTATATTTTCATGCCGAAATAAAATACTCCATAATTGAAGACTGACACACACAAATTTCAATTTTTTCAAACATTTCTAAAAAATGCAAAAACAGAAGTCTAACACCTTGAAAAAAATTCAATTATCATATTTTTTTTAAAAATGTTAAAATTGAAGTGTAACACAAGAAAAATACTTTATTTTCATGCCGTACTCAAAATACTCCCTAATTGAAGACTGACACACACAAACTTCAATTTTTTCAAACATTTCTTAAAATTGCCAAAAAGAAGTCTAACACCATAAAAAAAAAAAAAATTAAATTATCATATTTTTTAAACAAATGTCAAAATTGAAGTGTAACACAAGCAAAAATACTCAATTTTAATGTCGTACACAAAATACTCCATAATTAAAGTCAAACACACACAAATTTCAATTTTTTTATAATATTTCTCAAAAATGCAAAAACTGAAGTCTAACACCTTCAAAATTTTCAATTATGATATTTTTTTTAAAAAATGTTCAAATTGAAGTGTAACACAAGCAAAATACTCAATTTTCATGTCGTACTCAAAATACTCCGTACTTGAAGACTAACACACACAAATTTAAATTTTTTTAAAATGTTCTTAAAAATGCAAAAACAGAAGTCTAACACCTTCAAAAATTCAATTAAGATATTTTTTTTTAAAATATTAAAATTGAAGTGTAAAACAAGCAAAATACTCAATTTTCTTGTCGTACTCAAAATAGTCCGTAATTGAAGACTAACACACAAAAATTTCAACTTTTTCAAAAATTTCTGAAAAATGCAAAAACTGAAGTCTAACACATTCAAAAAAATTGAATTATCATATATTTTTTTAAATTCTTCAAATTGAAGTGTAACACAAGCAAAATACTCAATTTTGATGCCGTACTACAAATACTCCATAATTGAAGTCTAACACACACAAATTTCAATTTTTTCAAAAAAATCTTAAAAAAAATGCAAAAACTGAAGTTTATCACGTTGAAAAAAAATTGAATTATCATATTTTTTTTATAAAAATGTTAAAATTGAAGTGTAACACAAGCAAAATAATCAATTTTCATGTCGTACTCAAAATACTCCATAGTCGAAGACAAACACACACAAATTTCAATTTTTTCAAAAATTTCTTAAAAATGCAAAAACATAAGTCACCTTCAAAAAAAGTTCAATTATCATATTTTTTTTTATAAAAATGTTAAAATTGAAGTGTAACACAAAGAAAATAATCAATTTTCACGTTGTACTCAAAATACTAGGTAATTGAAGTTTAACACACACAAATTTCAATTTTTTCAAACATTTCTTAAAAAAACAAAAACAGAAGTCTAACACCTTCTAAAAATTCAAATAAGAAACATTTTTTAAAATATTAAAGTTGAAGTGTAACACAAGCAAAATACTCAATTTTCTTGTCATACTCAAAATACTCTATAATTGAAGGCTAACACTCACAAATTTCGATTTTTTCAAATATTTGTTAAAAATGAAAAAACAGAAGTCTAACACCTTCAAAAAATTCAATTATCATATTTTTTTAAAAATGTTAAAATTAAAGTGTAGCACAAGTAAACTACTCGATTTTCATGTCGTACTAAAAATACTCCATAATTGAAGTATAACACACACAAATCTCAATTTTTTCAAACATTTCTTACAAATGCAAAAACTGAAGTCTAACACCTTCAAAAAATTCAAATAAGATACATTTTTTAAAATATTTAAATTGAAGTGTGACACAAGCAAAATACTCAAATTTCTTGTCGTACTCAAACTACTCCATAATTGAAGACTAACACACACAAATCTCAATTTTTTCAAACATTTCTTACAAATACAAAACTGAAGTCCAACACCTTCAAAAAATTCAAATAAGATACATTTTTTAAAATATTGGAATTGAAGTGTAACACAAGCAAAATACTCAATTTTAATGTCGTACTCAAAATACTCCATAATTGAAGTCTAACACACACAAATTTCAATTTTTTCAAAAATTTCTTAAAAAATGCAAAAACTGAAGTCTAACACCTTGAAAAAAAATTGAATTATTATATTTTTATATAAAAATCTTAAAATTGAAGTGTAACACAAGCAAAATAATCAATTTTCATGTCGTACTCAAAATACTCCATAGTCGAAAACAAACACACACAAATTTCAATTTTTTCAAAAATTTCTTAAAAATGCAAAAACAGAAGTCTAACACCTTGAAAAAAAATTGAATTATCATATTTTTTTATAAAAATGTTAAAATTGAATTGTAACACAAGCAAAATAATCAATTTTCATGTCGTACTCAAAATACTCGGTAATTGAAGACTAACACACACAAATTTCTATTTTTTCAAACATTTCTAACTCATGCAAAAACTGAAGTCTAACAGTTTAAAAAAATTCAAATAAGATACATTTTTTAAAATATTAAAATTGAAGTGTAACACAAGCAAAATACTCAATTTTCTTGTCGCACTCAAAATACTCTATAATTGAAGACTAACACACACAAATTTTGATTTTTTCAAAAATTTGTTAAAAATGAAAAAACAGAAGTCTAACACCTTCAAAAAATTTAATTATCATATTTTATAAAGAAATGTTAAAATTAAAATGTAACACAAGCAAAATACTCGATTTTCATGTCGTACTCAAAATACTCCATAATTGAAGTCTAACACACACAAATCATAATTTTTAAAAAATTTCTTAAAAATGCTAAAACTGAAGTCTAGCACCTTCAAAAAATTCAATCATGATATTTTCAAAAAAAATGTAAAAATTGAAGTGTAACACAAGCAAAATACTCAATTTTCATGTCGTACTCAAAATACTCCGTAGTTGAAGACTAACACACGCAAATTTTAATTTTTTCAAAAAGTTCTTTAAAATGCAAAAATGGAAGTCTAACAGCTTGAAAAAAATTCAATTACCATATTTTTTTTAAATGTTAAAATTGAAGTGTAACACAAGCAAAATACTTTATTTTCATGCCGTACTCAAAATACTCCGTAATTGAAGACTAACACACACAGATTTCAATTTTTTCAAACATTTCTTACAAATGCAAAAACTGATGTCTAACACCTTCAAAAAATTCAATTATGATATTTTTTTTAAAAATGATGAAATTGAAGTGTAACACAAGAAAAATACTCAATTTTCATGTCGTACTCAAAATACTCCTTAGTCGAAGACTAACACACACAAATTTAAATTTTTTTCAAAAATTTCTTAAAAATGCAAAAACAGAAGTCTAACACCTTGAAAAAAAATTCAATTATCATATTTTTTTATAAAAATGTTAAAATTGAAGTGTAACACAAGCCAAATAATTAATTTTCATGTCGTACTCAAAATACTCCGTAATTGAAGACTAACACACACAAATTACAATTTTTTCAAACATTTCTTACAGATGCAAAAACTGAAGTCTAACACTTTCAAAAAATTCTAATAAGATTTTTTTTTTAAATATTAAAATTGTAGTAACACTAGCAAAATACTCAATTTTCTAGTCGTACTCAGGATACTCCGTAATTGAAGACTAACACACACAAAGTTCAATTTTTTCAAAAATTTCTTAAAAATGCAAAAATTGAACTCCAACACCTTCAAAAAAATTCAATTAAGATATTTTTTTTAAAAATGTTAAAAATTGAAGTATAACACAAGCAAAATACTCAATTCTCATGTCATACTCAAAATTCCGTAATTGAAGATTGACACACAAAAATTTCAATTTTTTCAAACATTTCTTAAAAATGCAAAAACTGAAGTCTAACACCTTCAAAAAATTCAATTAAGTTATTTTTTTTAAATATGAAAATTGAAGTTTAACACAAGAAAAATACTCAATTTTCTTGTCGTACTCAAAATACTTCGTAATTGAAGACTAACACACACAAATTTCAATTTTTTCAAAAAGTTCTTAAAAATGCAAAAACACAAGTCTGACAGCTTCAAAAAATTGAATGATCATATTTTTTTAAAAATTGTTAAAATTGAAGTATAACACAAGCAAAATACTCAATTTTCATGTCGTACTCAAAATACTCCGTAATTGAAGACTGACACACACAAATTTCAATTTTTTCAAACATTTCTTAAAAATGCAAAAACTGAAGTCCAACACCTTCAAAAAAATCAATTAAGATATTTTTTTTAAATATTAAAATTGAAGTTTAACACAAGAAAAATACTCAATTTTCTTGTCGTACTAAAAAAACATCGTAATTTAAGACTCACACACACAAATTTCAATTTTTACAAAAAATTCTGAAAAATGCAAAAACTGAAGTCTACCGCATTAAAAAAATTCAATTTAGATATTTAATAAAAAAAATGTTAAAATTGAAGTGAAACACAAGCAAAATATTCAATTTTCATGTCATATTCAAAATACTTCATAATTGAAGACTAACACACATAAATTTCAATTTTTTCAAAAATTTGTTAAAAATGAAAAAACAGAAGTCTAACACCTTAAAAAAATTCAATTATCATAATTTGTAAAAAAATGTTAAAATTGTGGTGTAACACATGCAAAATAATCAATTTTCATGTCGTACTCAAAATGCTCCGTAATTGAAGACTAACACACACAAATTTCAATTTTTTCAAACATTTCTTATAAAAGCAAAAACTGAAGTCTAACACCTTCAAAAAATTCAATGAAGATATTTTTATTAAAAATATTAATATTGAAGTATAACACAAGCAAAATACTCAATTTTCATGTCGTACTCAAAATACTTCGTAATTAAAGACTGACACACACAAATTTCAATTTTTTCAAACATTTCTTAAAAATGCAAAAACTGAAGGCTAACACGTTCAAAAAATTCAATTAAGATATTTTTTTTTAAAATATTAAAATTGAAGTTTAACACTAGCAAAATACTTAATTTTCTTTTCATACTCTAAATACTTCGTAATTGATGACTAACGCACACAAATTTCAATTTTTACAAATATTTCTTAAAAATGCAAAAACTTAAGTTTAACACAAGCAAAATACTCAATTTTGTTGTCATACTCAAAATACTTCGTAATTGCAGACTAACACACACAAATTTCAATTTTTACACAAATTTCAATTTTTTCAAATATTTCTTAAAAATGCAAAAACTGAAGTCACCTTCAAAATTTTCAATTGTGATATTTAAAAAAAAATGTTCAAATTGAAGTGTAACACAAGCAAAATACTCAATTTTCATGTCGTACTCAAAATACTCCATAATTGAAGTCCAACACACACAAATCACAATTTTTTCAATAATTTCTTAAAAATGCTAAAACTGAAGTCTAGCACCTTCAAAAAATTCAATTATCAAATTTTTTCAAAAAATGTTAAAATTTAAGTGTGACGCAAATAAAATACTCAATTTTCTTGTCGTACTCAAAATACTCCGTAATTGAGGACTAACACACACAAATTTCAATTTTTTTCAAAAATTTCTTAAAAATGCAAAAACCTAAGTCTAACACCTTCAAAAAAATTAATTATCATATTTTAAAAAAAAAAAGGTTAAAGTTGAAGTGTAACACAAGAAAAATATTGAATTTTCATGTCGTACTCAAAATACTCCTTAATTGAAGACTCACACACACAAATTTCAATTTTTTTAAAAATTTCTTCAAAATGCAAAAAATAAAATTCGAACACCTTAAAAAAATTTAATTATGATATTTTTTTTTAAAATGTTCAAATTGAAGTGTAACACAAGAAAAATACTCAATTTTCTAGTCGTACTCAAAATACCCCGTAATTGAAGACTAACACTCACAAATTTGAATTTTTTCAAAAATTTCTTAAAAATGCAAAAACAGAAGTCTAACATCTTCAAAAAAAATTCAATTGTCATATTTTTTTTTAAAATGTCAAAATTGAAGTTTAACACAAGCAAAATACTCAATTTTCATGTCGTACTCAAAATACTCAATAAATGAAGTCTAACACACCCAAATTTCAGTTTATTCAAAAATTTCTTAGTAATGAAAAACCAGAAGTCTAACACCTTCAAAAAAATTCCATTAAGATATTTTTTTTAAAAACTTTCAAATTGAAGTGTAACACAAGCAAAATACTCAATTTTCATGTCGTACTCAAAATACTGCATAATTGAAGTCTAACACACACAAATTTCAATTTTTTCAAAAATTTCTTAAAAATGCAAAAACTGAAGTTTAACACCTTCAAAAAAATTCAATTATGATATTTTTTAAAAAATGTTCAAATTGAAGTATTACAGAAGCAAAATACTCAATTTTCATGTCGTTCTCAAAATACTCCGTAGTTGAAGACTAACACACACAAATTTCAATTTTTTCAAAAAGTTCTTAAAAATGCGAAAACAGAAGTCCAACACCTTGAAAAAAAATTCAATTATCATATGTTTAAAAAAAATGTTAAAGTTTAAGTGTAACACAAGCAAAATATACAATTTTCATGGCGTACTCAAAATACACCGTAATCGAAGACTAACACACACAAATTTCCATTTTTCAAAACTCTCTTAAAAATACAAAATCAGAAGTCTAACACCTTAAAAAAATTAAATTATGATATTTTTTAAAAAAACTGTTCAAATTGAAGTGTAACACAAGCAAAATACTTAATTTTGATGTCGTACCCAAAATACTCTGTAGTTGAAGACTAACACACACAACTTTCATTTTTCCATAAAGTTCTTAAAAATGCAAAAACACAAGTCTAACACCTTCAAAAAATTGAATTATCATATTTTTAAAAAAATGTTAAAGTTGAAGTGTAACACAAGAAAAATTTTAAATTTTCATGTCGTACTCAAAATATTCCATAATTGAAGACTAACACACACAAATTTTAATTTTTTCAGAAATCTCATAAAAATGAAAAAACAGAAGTCTAACACCTTCAAAAAATTCAATTATCATATTCATAAAAAAATGTTAAAATTGAAGTATAACACAAGCAAAATAATTAATTTTCTTGCCGTACTCAAAATACTCCTAAATTGAAGACAAATTTAAATTTTTTCAAAAATTTCTTAAAAATGCAAAATCTGAAGTCTAACATCTTCAAGAAATTCAATTATGATATTTTTTTTAAAAATGTTCAAATTGAAGTGTAACACCAGCAAAATACTCAATTTTCATGTCGTACCCAAAATATTCCGTTGTTCAAGACTAACACACACAAATTTCATTTTTTTTCAAAAAGTTCTTAAAAATGCAAAAACACAAGTCTAACACCGTCAAAAAATTGAATTATCATATTTTTTTAAGATTGTTAAAGTTGAAGTGTAACACAAGCAAAATATTCAATTTACACGCCGTACTCAAAATACACCGTAATCGAAGACAAACACAAACAAATTTCCATTTTTCAAAAATTTCTTAAAAATGCAAAATCAGAAGTCTAACACCTTAAAAAAATTCAATTATGATTTTTTAAGACAATATTAAAATTGAAGTGTAACACAAGCAAAATTCTCAATTTTCATGTCGTACTCAAAATACTCCGTAATTGAAGAATAAAGCACACAAATTTCAATTTTTTCAAAATTTTTTTTAAAAATGCAAAAACTGAAGTCTAACCACCTTCAAAAAATTCAATTATCATATTTTGTTAAAAAATGTTAAAGTTGAAGTGTAACACAAGCAAAATATCCAATTTTCATGTTGTACTCAAAATACACCGTAATCGAAGACTAACACACACAAATTTCCATTTCTCAAAAAAATTTTAAAAATGCAAAATTAGAAGTCTAACACCTTCAAAAAATTCAATTAAGATTTTTTAAGACAATATTAAAATTGAAGTGTAACACAAGCAAAATACTCAATTTTCATGTCGTACTCAAAATACTCCGTAATTGAAGTCTAAAGCACACAAATTTCAATTTTTTCAAAACAATTCTTAAAAATGCTAAAACTGAAGTCTAACAGCTTCAAAAAATTCAATTTAGATATTTAAAAATAAAATAAAATTGAAGTGTAACACAAGACAAATATTCAATTTTCATGTCATACTCAAAATACTATGTAATTGAAGACTAACATATACAAATTACAATTTTTTTAAAAATTTCTTGAAAATTCAATTATGATATTTTTAAAGAAATGTTTAAATTAAAGTGTAAAACAAGCAAAATACTCAATTTTCATGTCGTACTCAAAATACTCCATATTTGAAGACTAACACACACAAATTTATATTTTTTCAAAAAATTCTTAAAAATGCAAAATTGAAGTCTAACATCTTCAAAAAATTCAATTATGTTATTTTTTTAAAAACTGTTCAAATCGATGTGTAACACAAGCAAAATACTAAATTTTCATGTCGTACCCAAAATACTCCGTAGTTGAAGACTAACACACACAAATTTCATTTTTTCAAAAAGTTCCTAAAAATGCAAAAACAGAAGTCTAACACCTTCAAAAATTCAATTATCATATATTTTTTAAAAATATTAAAGTTGAAGTGCAACACAAGCAAAATATTCAATTTTCATGTCGTACTCAAAATACACCGTAATCGAAGACTAACACACACAAATTTCCATTTTTCAAAATTTTCTTATAAATACAAAATCAGAAATCTAACACCTTCACAAAATTCAATTATGATTTTTTAAGACCATATTAAAATTGAAGTGTAACACAAGCAAAATACTCAATTTTCATGTCGTACTCAAAATACTGCATAATTGAAGTCTAACTAACACATACAAATTTCAATTATTTCAAAAATTTCTTAAAAATGCAAAAACTGAAGTCTAACAACTTCAAAAATTATATTATGATATATTTTTTTTAAATGTTCAAATTGAAGTATAACACAAGCTAAATACACAATTTTCATGGTGTACCCAAAATACTACGTAGTTGAAGACTAACACACACAAATTTCATTTTTTTCAAAAAGTTCTTAAAAATGCAAAAAAACAAGTCTAACACCTGCAAAAAATTGAATTATCATATTTTTTTAAAAAATGTTAAAGTTGAAGTGTAACACAAGCAAAATATTCCATTTTCATGGCGTACTCAAAATACACCGTAATCGAAGACTAACACACACAAATTTCCATTTTTCAAAACTCTCTTAAAAATACAAAATCAGAAGTCTAACACCTTAAAAAAAATTAAATTATGATATTTAAAAAAAAAACTGTTCAAATTGAAGTGTAACACAAGCAAAATACTCAATTTTGATGTCGTACCCAAAATACTCTGTAGTTGAAGACTAACAAACACAAATTTCATTTTTCCATAAAGTTCTTAAAAATGCAAAAACACAAGTCTAACACCTTCAAAGAATTGAATTATCATATTTTTAAAAAAATGTTATAGTTGAAGTGTAACACAAGAAAAATATTGAATTTTCATGTCGAAATCAAAATATTCCATAATTGAAGACTAACACACACAAATTTTAATTTTTTCAGAAATCTCATAAAAATGAAAAAACAGAAGTCTAACACCTTCAAAAAATTCAATTATCATATTCATAAAAAAATGTTAAAATTGAAGTGTAACACAAGCAAAATAATTAATTTTCTTGCCGTACTCAAAATACTCCTTAATTGAAGACAAATTTAAATTTTTTCAAAAATTTCTGAAAAATGCAAAATCTGAAGTCTAACATCTTCAAGAAATTCAATTATGATATTTTTTTAAAAAATGTTCAAATTGAAGTGTAACACCAGCAAAATACTCAATTTTCATGTCGTACCCAAAATATTCCGTAGTTGAAGACTAACACACACAAATTTCATTTTTTTTCAAAAAGTTCTTAAAAATGCAAAAACACAAGTCTAACACTTTCAAAAAATTGAATTATCATATTTTTTTAAGAATGTTAAAGTTGAAGTGTAACACAAGAAAAATATTCAATTTTCATGCCGTACCCAAAATACACCGTAATCGAAGACTAACACAAACAAATTTCCATTTTTCAAAAATTTCTTAAAAATGCAAAATCAGAAGTCTAACACTTTAAAAAATTCAATTATGATTTTTTAAGACAATATTAAAATTGAAGTGTAACACAAGCAAAACACTCAATTTTCATGTCGTACTCAAAATACTCCGTAATTGAAGACTAAAGCACACAAATTTCAATTTTTTCAAAACAATTCTTGAAAATGCAAAAACTGAAGTCTAACCACCTTCAAAAAATTCAATTATCATATTTTGTTTAAAAATGTTAAAGTTGAAGTGTAATACAAGCAAAATATCCAATTTTCATGTTGTACTCGAAATATACCGTAATCGAAGACTAACACACTCAAATTTCCATTTCTCAAAAAATTTTTAAAAATGCAAAATTAGAAGTCTAACACCTTCAAAAAGTTCAATTATGATTTTTTAAGACAATATTAAAATTGAAGTGTAACACAAGCAAAATACTCAATTTTCATGTCGTACTCAAAATACTCCGTAATTGAAGACTAAAGCACACAAATTTCAATTTTTTCAAAACAATTCTTAAAAATGCTAAAACTGAAGTCTAACAGCTTCAAAAAAATTCAATTATGATATATTTTTTTAAATTTTCAAATTGAAGTGTAACACAAGCAAAATACTCAATTTTCATGTCGTACCCAAAATACTCCGTAGTTGAAGACTAACACACACAAATTTCTTTTTTTTCAAAAAGTTCTTAAAAATGCAAAAACACAAGTCTAACACCTTCAAAAATTAAATCATCATATTTTTCTAAAAAATGTTAAAGTTGAAGTGTAACACCAGCAAAATATTCAATTTTCATGTCGTACTCAAAGTACACCGTAATCGAAGACTAACACAGACAAATTTCCATTTTCAAAAATTTCATAAAATGCAAAATCAGAAGTCTAACACTTACAAAAAAAATTCAATTATTATTTTTTAAGACAATATTAAAATTGAAGTGTGTTAACAAGCAAAATACACAATTTTCATGTCGTACTCAAAATACTCCGTAATTGAAGACTAACATACACAAATTTCAATTTTTTTCAAAATTTCTTAAAAATGCAATAACTGAAGTCTAACACCTTCAAAAAATTGAATTATCATATTTTTCAAAAAAATGTTAAAGTTAAAGTGTAATACAAGAAAAATAATGAATTTTCATATCGTACTAAAAATACTCCATAATTGAAGACTAATACACACAACTTTCAATTTTTTCAAAAATTTATTAAAAATGCAAAAACAGAAGTCTAGCACCTTCAAAAATTTCATTATCATATTTTTAAAAAAATGTTAAAATTGAAGTGTAACACAAGGAAAATACTCAACTTTTCTTGTCGTACTCAAAATACTCCGTAAATGAAGACTAACACACACAAATTTCAATTTTTTCAAAAATTTCATAAAAGTGCAAAAACTGAAGTCTACACCTTCAAAAAATTCGATTTAGATATTTTAAAAAAAAATAAAATTGAAGTGTAACTCAAGAAAAATATTCAATTTTCATGTCATACTCAAAATACTCCGTAATTGAAGACTAACATACACAAATTTCAATTTTTTCAAAAATTTCTTGAGAATTTAAAAACGGAAGTCTAACAGCCTCAAAAAATTCAATTATGATATTTTTGAAGAAATGTTAAAATAGAAGTGTAACACAAGAAAAATATTCAATTTTCATGTCTTACTCAAAATACTCCATAATTGAAGACTAACACACACAAATTTCATTTTTTCAAAAAGTTCTTAAAAATTCAAAAACACAAGTCACCTTCAAAAAATTAAATTATCATATTTTTTACAAAAATGTTAAAGTTGAAGTGTAACACAAGGAAAATATTCAATTTTCATGTCGTACTCAAAATACACCGTAATCGAAGACTCACACACACAAATTTCCATTTTTCAAAAATTGCTTAAAAATACAAAATCAGAAGTCTAACACTCTCAAAAAATTCAATTATGATTTTTTATGACAATATTGAAATTGAAGTGTAACACAAGCAAAATACTCAATTTTCATGTCGTACTCAAAATACTCCGTAATTGAAGACTAACACACACAAATTACAATTTTTTCAAAAATTTCTTGAAAATTCAAAAACTGAAGTCCAACAGCTTCAAAAAATTCAATTATGATATTTTTGAAGAAATGTTAAAATAGAAGTGTAACACAAGCAAAATACTCAATTTTCATGTCGTACTCAAAATACTCCATAATTTAAGACTAACACATACAAATTTAAATTATTTCAAAAAAATTCTTTAAAATGCAAAAACTGAAGTCTAACATCTTCAAAAAATTCAATTAGTATATTTTAAAAAAAAATGTTCAAATTGAAGTGTAACACAAGCAAAATACTCAATTTTCATGTCGTACCCAAAATACTCCGTAGTTGAAGACTAACACACACAAATTTCATTTTTTGCAAAAAGTTCTTAAAAATGCAAAAACACAAGTCTAACACCTTCAAAAATTGAATCATCATATTTTTCTAAAAAATGTTAAAATCGAAGTGTAACACCAGCAAAATATTCAATTTTCATGTCGTACTCAAAGTACACCGTAATCGAAGACTAACACAGACAAATTTCCATTTTCAAACTTTGTATAAAATGCAAAATCAGAAATTTAACACCTACAAAAAAATTCAATTATTATTTTTTAAGACAATATTAAAGTTGAAGTGTGTTAACAAGCAAAATACTCAATTTTCATGTCGTACTCAAAATACTCCGTAATTGAAGACTAACACACACAAATTTCAATTTTTTTCAAAAATTTCTTAAAAATGCAATAACTGAAGCTTCATTTTTTGCATTTTTAAGAAATTTTTGAAATTTTTTTAATTTGTATGTGTTAGTCTTGAATTAAGGAGTACTTTGAGTATGACATGAAAATTGAGTAATTTGCTTATGTTACACTTCAATTTTAACATTCTTTTAAGAAATATCTTCGTTGAATTTTTTGAAGGTGTTAGACTTCATTTTTTGAATTTTCAAGAAATTTTTGAGAAAATTGAAATTTGTGTGTGCTAGTCTTCAATTACGGAGTATTTTGAGTATGACATGAAAATTGAGTATTTTGCTTATGTTACACTCCCATTTTAACATTCTTTTAAAAAATATGTTCATTGAATTTATTGAAGGCGTTAGACTTCATTTTTTGTATTTTTAAGAAATTTTTGAAAAAATTGAAACTTTTGTGTGTTAGTCTTCAATTACGGAGTATTTTGAGTATGACATGAAAATTGAGTATTTTGCTTGTGTTACACTTCAATTTTAACATCCTTTTAAAAAATATCTTCATTGAATTTATTGAAGGTGTTAGACTTCATTTTTTGCATTTTTATGAAATGTTTGAAACAATAGAAATTTGTTTGTGTTAGTCTTCAATTACAGAATAATTTGAGTATGACATGAAAATTGGGTATTTTGCTTATGTTACACTTCCATTTTAACATTCTTTAAAAAAATATCTTCGTTGAATTTTTTTAACGTGTTAGACTTCAGTTTTTTGCATTTTTAAGAAATTTTTGAAAAAATTGAAATTTGTGTGTGTTAGTCTTCAATTACGGAATATTTTGAGTATGACTTGAAATTTTAGTATTTTCCTTATGTTACACTTCCATTTTAACATTCTTTTAAAAAAAATCTTCGTTGAACTTATTGAAGGCGTTAGACTTCATTTTTTGTATTTTTAAGAATTTTTTGGAAAAATTGAAATTTGTGTGTGTTAGTCTTCAATTTCGGAGTACTTTGAGTATGACATGAAAATTGAGTAATTTGCTTATGTTACACTTCAATTTTAACATTCTTTTAAGAAATATCTTCGTTGAATTTTTTGAAGGTGTTAGACTTCATTTTTTGCATTTTTAAGAAATTTTTGAGAAAATTGAAATTTCTGTGTGTTAGGCTTCAATTACGGCGTATTTTGAGTATGACATGAAAATTGAGTATTTTGTTTATGTTGCACTTCAATTTTTACATTTTTAAAAAAATATCTTCATTGAATTTATTTAAGGTGTTAGACTTCAGTTTTTTGCATTTTTAAGAAATTTTTGAAAAAATTGAAATTTGTGTATGTTAGTCTTCAATTACAGAGTAATTTGAGTATGACATGAAAATTGGGTATTTTGCTTAAGTTACACTTCCATTTTAACATTCTTTAAAAAAATATCTTCGTTGAATTTTTTTAACGTGTTAGACTTCAGTTTTTTGCATTTTGAAGAATTTTTTGGAAAAATTGAAATTTTTGTGTGTTAGTCTTCAATTTCGGAGTACTTTGAGTATGACATGAAAATTGAGTAATTTGCTTATGTTACACTTCAATTTTAACATTCTTTTAAGAAATATCTTCGTTGAATTTTTTGATGGTGTTAGACTTCATTTTTTGCATTTTTAAGAAATTTTTGAGAAAATTCAAATTTCTGTGTGTTAGTCTTCAATTACGGCGTATTTTTAGTATGACATGAAAATTGAGTATTTTGTTTATGTTGCACTTCAATTTTTACATTTTTAAAAAAATATCTTCATTGAATTTATTTAAGGTGTTAGACTTCAGTTTTTTGCATTTTTAAGAAATTTTTGAAAAAATTGAAATTTGTGTATGTTAGTCTTCAATTACAGAATAATTTGAGTATGACATGAAAATTGGGTATTTTGCTTATGTTACACTTCCATTTTAACATTCTTTAAAAAAATATCTTCGTTGAATTTTTTTAACGTGTTAGACTTCAGTTTTTTGCATTTTTAAGAAATTTTTGAAAAAATTGAAATTTGTGTGTGTTAGTCTTCAATTACGGAATATTTTGAGTATGACTTGAAAATTTAGTATTTTCCTTATGTTACACTTCCATTTTAACATTCTTTTAAAAAATATCTTCGTTGAACTTATTGAAGGCGTTAGACTTCATTTTTTGTATTTTTAAGAATTTTTTGGAAAAATTGAAATTTGTGTGTGTTAGTCTTCAATTTCGGAGTACTTTGAGTATGACATGAAAATTGAGTAATTTGCTTATGTTACACTTGAATTCTAACATTCTTTTAAGAAATATCTTCGTTGAATTTTTTGAAGGTGTTAGACTTCATTTTTTGAATTTTTAAGAAATTTTTGAAAAAATTGAAATTTGTGAGTGTTAGTCTTCAATTACGGAGTATTTTGAGTATGACATGAAAATTGAGTATTTTGCTTATGTTACACTCCCATTTTAACATTCTTTTAAAAAATATGTTCATTGAATTTATTGAAGGCGTTAGATTTCATTTTTTGTATTTTTAAGAAATTTTTGAAAAAATTGAATCTTTTGTGTGTTAGTCTTCAATTACGGAGTATTTTGAGTATGTCATGAAAATTGAGTATTTTGCTTGTGTTACACTACAATTTTAACATCCTTTTAAAAAATATCTTCATTGAATTTATTGAAGGTGTTAGACTTCGTTTTTTGCATTTTTATGAAATGTTTGAAACAATTGAAATTTGCTTGAGTTAGTCTTCAATTACAGAGTAATTTGAGTATGACATGAAAATTGGGTATTTTATTTATGTTGCACTTCAATTTTTACATTTTTAAAAAAAATATCTTCATTGTATTTATTTAAGGTGTTAGACTTCAGTTTTTTGCATTTTTAAGAAATTTTTGAAAAAATTGAAATTTGTGTATGTTAGTCTTCAATTACAGAGTAATTTGAGTATGACATGAAAATTGGGTATTTTGCTTAAGTTACACTTCCATTTTAACATTCTTTAAAAAAATATCTTCGTTGAATTTTTTTAACGTGTTACACTTCAGTTTTTTGCATTTTTAAGAAATTTTTTAAAAAATTGAAATTTGTGTGAGTTAGTCTTCAATTACGGAATATTTTGAGTATGACTTGAAAATTTAGTATTTTCCTTATGTTACACTTCCATTTTAACATTCTTTTAAAAAATATCTTCGTTGAACTTATTGAAGGCGTTAGACTTCATTTTTTTCATTTTGAAGAATTTTTTGGAAAAATTGAAATTTGTGAGTGTTAGTCTTCAATTTCGGAGTACTTTGAGTATGACATGAAAATTGAGTAATTTGCTTATGTTACACTTCAATTTTAACATTCTTTTAAGAAATATCTTCGTTGAATTTTTTGAAGGTGTTAGACTTCATTTTTTGCATTTTTAAGAAATTTTTGATAAAATTGAAATTTCTGTGTGTTAGTCTTCAATTACGGCGTATTTTGAGTATGACATGAAAATTGAGTATTTTGTTTATGTTGCACTTCAATTTTTACGTTTTTTTAAAAAATATCTTCATTGAATTTATTTAAGGTGTTAGACTTCAGTTTTTTGCATTTTTTAGAAATTTTTGAAAAAATTGAAATTTGTGTATGTTATTCTTCAATTACGGAGTATTTTGAGTATGACATGAAAATTGAGTATTTTGCTTATGTTACACTTCCATTTTAACATTCTTTTAAAAAATATGTTCATTGAATTTATTGAAGGCGTTAGACTTCGTTATTTGTATTTTTAAGAAATTTTGGAAAAAATTGAAACTTTTGTGTGTTAGTCTTCAATTACGGAGTAATTTGAGTATGACTTGAAAATAGAGTATTTTTCTTGTGTTACACTTCAATTTTAACATCCTTTTAAAAAATATCTTCATTGAATTTATTGAAGGTGTTAGACTTCATTTTTTGTATTTTTAAGAAATTTTTGAAAAAATTGAAATTTGTGTGTGTTAGTCTTCAATTACGGAATATTTTGAGTATGACTTGAAAATTTAATATTTTGCTTATGTTGCACTTCCATTTTAACATTCTTTTAAAAAATATCTTCATTGAATTTATTGAAGGTGTTAGACTTCGTTTTTTGCATTTTTAAGAAATTTTTGGAAAAATTGAAATTTGTGTGTGTTAGTCTTCAATTTCGGAGTACTTTAAGTATGACATGAAAATTGAGTAATTTGCTTATGTTACACTTCAATTTTAACATTCTTTTATGAAATATCTTCGTTGAATTTTTTGATGGTGTTAGACTTCATTTTTTGCATTTTTAAGAAATTTTTGAAAAAATTGAAATTTCTGTGTGTTAGTCTTCAATTACGGCGTATTTTGAGTATGACATGAAAATTGAGTATTTTGTTTATGTTGCACTTCAATTTTTACATTTTTTTAAAAAATATCTTCATTGAATTTATTTAAGGTGTTAGACTTCAGTTTTTTGCATTTTTAAGGAATTTTTGAAAATATTGAAATTTGTGTGTGTTAGTCTTCAATTACGGAGTATTTTGAGTATGACACGAAAATTGAGTATTTTTCTTATGTTACACTTCCATTTTATCATTCTTTTAAAAAATATGTTCATTGAATTTATTGAAGGCGTTAGACTTCATTTTTTGTATTTTTAAGAAATTTTTGAAAAAATTGAAACTTTTGTGTGTTAGTCTTCAATTACGGAGTATTTTGAGTATGACATGAAAATTGAGTATTTTGCTTGTGTTACACTTCAGTTTTGACATCCTTTTAAAAAATATCTCCATTGAATTTATTGAAGGTGTTAGACTTCATTTTTTTATTTTTAAGAAATGTTTGAAACAATTGAAATTTGTGTGTGTTAGTCTTCAATTACGGAGTAATTTGAGTATGACATGAAAATTGGGTATTTTGCTTATGTTACACTTCCATTTTAACATTCTTTAAAAAAATATCTTCATTGAATTTTTTTAAGGTGTTAGACTTCAGTTTTTTGCAGTTTTAAGAAATTTTTGAAAAAATTGAAATTTGTGTGTGTTAGTCTTCAATTACGGAATATTTTGAGTATGACTTGAAAATTTAGTACTTTGCTTATGTTACACTTCCGTTTTAACATTCTTTCAAAAAAAATCTTCATTGAATTTATTGAAGGCGTTAGACTTCATTTTTTGCATTTTTAAGAAATTTTTGGAAAAATTGAAATTTGTGTGTGTTAGTCTTCAATTTCGGAGTATTTTGAGTTTGACATGAAAATTGAGTATTTAGCTTATGTTACACTTCCATTTTAACATTCTTTTAAAAAATATCTTCGTTGAATTTTTTTAAGGTGTCAGACTTCATTTTTTGCATTTTTAAGAAATTTTTTAATAAATTGAAATTTCTCTGTGTTAGTTTTTAATTAAGGAGTATTTTGAGTATGACATGAAAATTGAATTTTTTTTCTTGTGTTACACTTGAATTTTAACATTCTTTTAAAAAAATATCTTCATTGAATTTTTTGAAGGTGTTAGACTTCATTTTTTGCATTTTTATGAAATTTTTTAAAAAATTGAAATTTCTGTGTGTTAGTCTTCAATTACGGCGTATTTTTAGTATGACATGAAAATTGAGTATTTTGCTTATGTTGCACTTCAATTTTTAAAATTTTTAAAAAAATATCCTCATTCAATTTTTTTAAGGTGTTAGACTTCAGTTTTTTGCATTTTTAAGAAATTTTTGAAAAAATTGAAATTTGTGTGTGTTAGTCTTCAATTACGTAGCATTTTGAGTATGACATGAAAATTGATTATTTTCCTTATGTTACACTTCCATTTTAACATTCTTTTAAAAAATATCTTCATTAAATTTAATGACGGCATTAGATTTCATTTTTTGCATTTTTAAGAAATTTTTGGAAAAATTGAAATTTATGTGTGTTAGTCTTCAATTACAGAGTATTTTGAGTATGACATGAAAATTGAGTATATTGCTTATGTTACACTTCCATTTTCACATTCTTTTAAAAAATATCTTCATTGAATTTTTTCAAGGTTTTAGACTTCAGTTTTTTGAATTTTTAAGAAATTTTTGAAAAAATTGAAATTTCTGTGTGTTAGTCTTCCATTACGGAGTATTTTGAGTATGACATGAAAATTGAATTTTATTCTTGCGTAACAGTTGAATTTTAACATTCTTTTAAAACATATCTTCATTGAATTTTTTGAAGGAGACTTCATTTTTTGTATTTTGAAGAAATTTTTGAAAAAATCGAAATTTGTGTGTGTTAGTCTTCAATTACGGAGTATTTTGAGTATGACACGAAAATTGAGTAATTTGCTTATGTTACACTTCAATTTTAACATTCGTTTAAAAAATATCTTCGTTGAATTTTTTGAATGTGTGAGACTTCATTTTTTGCATTTTTATGAAATTTTTGATAAAATTGAAATTTCTGTGTGTTAGTCTTCAATTACGGAGTATTTTGAGTATGACATGAAAATTGAGTATTTTTCTTATGTTACACTTCAATTTTAACGTTCTTTTAAAAAAAAATCTTCATTGAATTTATTGAAGGCGTTATGACTTCATTTTTTCTATTTTTAAAGAAAATTTTTAAAAAATTGAAAGTTTTGTGTGTCAGTCTTCAATTACGGAGTATTTTGAGTATGCCATGAATATTTAGTTTTTTTCTTGTGTTACACTTGAATTTTTACATTCTTTTAAATAATATCTTCATTCAATTTTTTGAAGGAGTTAGACTTCATTTTTTGTATTTTGAAGAAATTTTTGAAAAAATTGAAACTTTTGTGTGTTAGTATTCAAATTCGGAGTATTTTGAGTGTGACATGAAAATTGAGTATTTTGCTTGTGTTACACTTCAATTTTAACATCCATTTAAAAAATATCTTCATTGAATTTTTTGAAGGTGTTAGACTTCAGTTTTTTGCATTTTTAAGAAATTTATGAAACAATTAAAATTTGTGTGTGTTTGTCTTCAATTACGGAGTATTTTGAGTATGACATGAAAATTGTATTTATTCTTGTGTTACACTTCAATTTTAACGTTCTTTTAAAAAATATCTTCGTTGAATTTTTTGAAGGTAACGACTTCATTTTTTGCATTTTTAAGAAATTTTTGAAAAAATTGAAATTTCTGTTTGTTAGTCTTCAATTACGGCGTATTTTGAGTATGACATGAAAATTGAGTATTTTGCTTATGTTGCACTTCAATTTTTACATTTTAAAAAAAAATATTTTCATTGAATTTTTTTAAGGTGTTATACTCCAGATTTTTGCATTTTTATGAAATTTTTGAACAAATTGAAATTTGTGCGTGTTAGTCTTCAATTATGGAGTATTTTGAGTATGACATGAAAATTGAGTATTTTGCTTATGTTACACTTCCATTTTAACATTCTTTTAAAAAATATCTTCATTGAATTTATTGAAGGCGTTAGACTTCATTTTTTGTATTTTTTACAAATTTTTGGAAAAATTGAAATTTGTGTGTGTCAGTCTTCGATTATGGAGTATTTTGAGTATGTCATTAAAATTGAGTATTTTGCTTGTGTTACACTTCAATTTTAAAATACTTTTAAAGAATATCTTCATTGAATTTATTGAAGTTGTTAGACTTTATTTTGTGCATTTTCAAGGAATTTTTGAAACAATTGAAATTTGTGTGCGTTAGTCTTCAATTACGGAGTATTTTGTGTATGACAAGAAAATTGAGTTTTTTTGTTGTGTTACACTTGAATTTTAACATTCTTTTAAAAAATTTCTTCATTGAATTTTTTGAAGGTGTTAGATTTCATTTTTGCATTTTTAAGAATTTTTTGAAAAAATGTAAATTTGTGTGTGTTAGTCTTCAATTACGGAGTATTTTGAATATGACAAGAAAATTGAGTTTTTTTCTTGTGTTACACTTGAATTTTGAAGGCGTTAGATTTCAGTTTTTTGCATTTTTAAGAAATTTTTTAAAAAATTCAAATTTGTGTGTGTTAGTCTTCAATTACGGAGTAATTTGAGTATGACATGAAAATTGAGTTTTTTTCTTGTGTTACACTTCAATTTTAAAATTCTTTTAAAAAATATCTTCGTTGAATTTTTTGAAGGTATTAGACCTCATTTTTTGCATTTTTAAGAAATTTTTGAAAAAATTGAAATTTGCGTCTGTTAGTCTTCAATTATGGAGTATTTTGTGTATGACATGAAACTTGAGCAATTTTCTTTTGTTAAACTTCAATTTTTATATATTTTTTAAAAATATCTTCATTGAATTTTTTGAAGGTGTTAGACTTCAATTTTTTAGCATTTTTAAGAAATTTTTGAAAAAATTGAAATTTGTGTGTGTTAGTCTTCAATTACGGAATATTTTGAGTATGACATGAAAATTGAGTATTTTGCTTATGTTGCACTTCACTTTTTACATTTTTTAAAAAAATATCATCATTGAATTTTTTGAAGGTGTTAGATTTCATTTTTTGCATTTTTAAGAAATTTTTGAAAAAATTAAAATTTGTGTGGGTTAGTCTTCAATTACGGAGTATTTTGAGTATGACATGAAAATTGAGTAATTTGCTTATGTTACACTTCAATTTTTACATTTTTTAAAAAAATATCTTCGTTGGATTTTTTGAAGGTGTGACTTCATTTTCTTGCATTTTTAATATATTTTTGAAAAAATTGAAATTTCTGTGTGTTAGTCTTCAATTACGGAGTATATTGAGTATGACATGAAAATTGAGTATTTTGATTATTTTACACTTCCATTTTAACATTCTTTTAAAAAATATCTTCATTGAATTTATTGAACGCGTTAGACTTCATTTTTTGTATTTTTAAGAAACTTTTGAAAAAAATGAAACTTTTGTGTGTTAGTCTTCAATTACAGAGTATTTTGAGTATGACATGAAAATTGAGTTTTTTTCTTGTGTTACACTTGAATTTTAACATTCTTTTAAAAAATATCTTCATGGAATTTTTTGAAGGTGTTAGACTTCATTTTTTTCATTTTAAGAAATTTTTGAAAAAAATGAAATTTGTGTGTGTTAGTCTTCAATTACGGAGTAATTTGAGTATGACATGAAAATTGGGTATTTTGCTTATGTTACACTTCCATTTTAACATTCTTTAAAAAAATATCTTCATTGAATTTTTTTAAGGTGTTAGACTTCAGTTTTTTGCATTTTTATGAAATTTTTGAAAAAATTGAAATTTGTGTGTGTTAGTCTTCAATTACGGAATATTTTGAGTATGACTTGAAAATTTAGTATTTTGCTCATGTTGCACTTCCATTTTAACATTCTTTTAAAAACTATCTTCATTGAATATATTGAAGGCGGACTTCATTTTTTGCATTTTTAAGAAAGTTTTGAAAAAATTGAAATTTCTGTGTGTTAGTCTTCAATTACGGCGTATTTTGAGTATGACTTGAAAATTGAGTATTTTGTTTATGTTGCACTTCAATTGTTACATTTTTAAAAAAATATCTTCATTGAATTTATTGAAGGCGTTAGACTTTATTTTTTGTATTTTTAAGAAATTTTTGAAAAAATTGAAACTTTTGTGTGTTAGTCTTCAATTACGGAGTATTTTGAGTATCACATGAAAATTGAGTATTTTGCTTGTGTTACACTTCAATTTTAACATTCTTTTAAAAAATATCTACGTTGAATTTTTTGAAGGTGTTAGACTTCAGTTTTTTGCATTTTTAAGAAATTTTTGAAAAATTTATAATTTGTGTGTGTCAGTCTTCAATTACGGGGTATTTTGAGTATGACATGAAAATTGAGTTTTTTCTTGTGTTACACTTCAATTTTAACGTTCTTTTAAAAACATCTTCGTTCAATTTTTTTATGGTGTTAGACTTCATTTTTTGCATTTTTATGAAATTTTTGAAAAAATTGAAATTTCTGTTTGTTAGTCTTCAATTACGGCGTATTTTGATTATGACATGAAAATCGAGTATTTTGCTTATGTTGCACTTCAATTTTTATATTTTTTTAAAAAATATCTTCATTGAATTTTTTTTAAGGTGTTAGACTTCAGTTTTTTGCATTTTTATGAAATTTTTGAAAAAATTGAAAATTGTGTGTGTTAGTCTTCAATTACGGAGTATTTTGAGTATGACATGAAAATTGAGTATTTTGCTTATGTTACACTTCCATTTTAACATTCTTTTAAAAAATATCTTCATTGAATTTATTGACGGCATTAGACTTCATTTTTTGCATTTTTAAGAAATTTTTGGGAAAATTGAAATTTATTTGTGTTAGTCTTCAATTACCGAGTATTTTGAGTATGACATGAAAATTGAGTATTTTGCTTATGTTACACTTCCATTTTAACATTCTTTTAAAAAATATCTTCATTGAATTTTTTCAAGGTGTTAGACTTCAGTTTTTTGAATTTTGAAGAATGTTTTGAAAAAATTGAAATTTGTGCGTGTTAGTCTTCAATTACGGAGTATTTTGAGTATGACATGAAAATTGAGTTTTTTTCTTGTGTTACACTTGAATTTTGACATTCTTTTAAAACATATCTTCATTGAATTTTTTGAAGGAGTTAGACTTCATTTTTTGTATTTTGAAGAAATTTTTGAAAAAATTGAAATTTGTGTGTGTTAGTCTTCAATTACGGAGTATTTTGAGTATGACATGAAAATTGAGTAATTTTCTTATGTTACACTTCAATTTTTACATTCTTTTAAAAAATATCTTCGTTGAATTAGTTGAAGGTGTTAGACTTCAGTTTTTGCATTTTTATGAAATTTTGAAAAAATTGAAATTTCTGTGTTATAGTCTTCAATTACGGCCGCATTTTGAGTATGACATGAAAATTGAGAAATTTGATTATGTTGCACTTCAATTTTTACATTTTTTTTAAAAATATCTTAATTGAATTTATTGAAGGTGTTAGACTTCATTTTTTGCATTTTTATGAAATTTTTGAAAAAATTGAAATTTCAGTTTGTTAGTCTTCAATTACGGCGTATTTTGAGTATGACATGAAAATTGAGTATTTGCTTATGTTGCACTTCAATTTTTACATTTTTTTAAAAAATTTCTTCATTGAATTGTTTTAAGGTGTTAGACTTCATTTTTAGCATTTTTAAGAAATTTTTGGAAAAATTGAAATTTGTGTGTGTTAGTCTTCGATTTCGGAGTATTTTGAGTATCACATGAAAATTGAGTATTTAGATTATGTTACACTTCAATTTTTACAATTTTTTAAAAAATATCTTCATTGAATTTTTTGAAGGTGTTAGACTTCAGTTTTTTGCATTTTTAAGAAAAGTTTGAAAAAATTGAAATTTCTGTTTGTTAGTCTTCAATTACGGCGTATTTTGAGTATGACATGAAAATTGTGTATTTGCTAATGTTGCACTTCAATTTTTACATTTTTTTAAAAAAATTCTTCATTGAATTTTTTTATGGTGTTAGACTTCAGTTTTTTGCATTTTTAAGAAAATTTTGAAAAACTTGAAATTTCTGTGTGTTAGTCTTCAATTACGGAGTATTTTGAGTATGACAAGAAAATTGAATATTTTGGTTATGTTACACTTCAATTTTAACATTCTTTTAAAAAATATCTTCATTGAATTTATTGAAGGTGTGAGACTTCATTTTTTGCATTTTTAAGAAATATTTGGAAAAATTGAAATTTGTGTGTGTTAGTCTTCAATTACGGAGTATTTTGAGTATGACATGAAAATTGAGTATTTTCTTATGTTGCACTTCAATTTTTACATTTTTTTAAAAAATATCTTCATTGAATTTTTTTATGGTGTTAGACTTCAGTTTTTTGCATTTGTAAGAAATTTTTGAAAAAATTGAAATTTCTGTGTGTTAGGCTTCAATTACGGCGTATTTTGAGTATGACTTGAAAATTGAGTTTTTTTCATGTGTTACACTTCAATTTTTACATTCTTTTAAAAAATATCTTCGTTGAATTTTTTGAAAGTGTTAGACTTCTGTTTTTGCATTTTTAGGAAATTTTGAAAAAATTGAAATTTCTGTGTGTTAGTCTTCAATTACGGCGTATTTTGAGTATGACATTAAAATTGAGAATTTGCTTATGTTGCACTTCAATTTTTACATTTTTTAAAAAAATATCTTCATTGAATTTTTTTAAGGTGTTACACTTCATTTTTTGCATTTTTAAGAAATTTTTGGAAAAATGTAAATTTGTGTTTGTTAGTCTTCAATTACGGAGTATTTTGGGTATGACATGAAAATTATGTATTTTTCTTTTGTTTCACTTCAATTTTTACATTTTTAAAAAAAATATCTTCGTTGAAATTTTTTGAAGGTGTTAGACTTCATTTTTTGCATTTTTCATAAATTTTTGAAAAAATTGAAATTTGTGTGTGTTAGTCTTCAATTACGGAGTATTTTGAGTACGACATGAAAATTGAGTTTTTTACTTGTGTTACACTTCAATTTTAACATTCTTTTAAAAAATATCATCATTGAATTTATTGAAGGCGTTAGAATTCATTTTTTGCATTTTTAAGGAATTTTTGGGAAAATTTAAATTTGTGTGTGTTAGTCTTCAATTACGGAGTATTTTGAGTATGACATGAAAATTGAATATGTTGCATATGTTACACTTCAATTTTAACATTCTTGTAAAAAATATCTTCATTGAATTTATTGAAGGCGTTAGACTTCCTTTGTTGCATTTTCAAGAAATTTTTGGAAAAATTGAAATTTGTGTGTGTTAGTCTTCAGTTACGGAGTATTTTGAGTATGACATGAAAATTGAGTATTTTGCTTTTGTTACACTTCAATTTTTACATTTTTTTAAAAAATATATTCATTGAAGTTTTTGGAAAAATTGAAATTTGTATGTGTTAGTCTTCAATTACGGAGTATTTAGAATATGACTTGAAAATTGAGTATTTTGCTTATGTTGCACTTCAATTTTTACATTTTTTTAAAAAATATCTTCATTTAAATTTTTGAAGGTGTTAGACTTCAGTGTTTTGCATTTTTAAGAAATTTTTGAAAAAATTGAAATTTGTGTGTGTTAGTCTTCAATTACGGCGTATTTTGAGTATGACATGAAAATTGAGTATTTGCTTATGTTGCACTTCAATTTTTACATTTTTTAAAAAAATTTCTTCATTGAATTTTTTTTAAGGTGTTAGACTTCATTTTTAGCATTTTTAAGAAATTTTTGGAAAAATTGAAATTTGTGAGTGTTAGTCTTCAATTTCGGAGTATTTTGAGTATCACATTAAAATTGAGTATTTAGATTATGTTACACTTCAATTTTTACAATTTTTTAAAAAATATCTTCGTTGAATTTTTTTGAAGGTGTTAGACTTCAGTTTTTTGCATTTTTAAGAAAATTTTGAAAAAATTGAAATTTCTGTTTGTTAGTCTTCAATTACGGCGTATTTTGAGTATGACATGAAAATTGAGTATTTGCTAATGTTGCACTTCAATTTTTACATTTTTTTAAAAAAATTCTTCATTGAATTTTTTTATGGTGTTAGACTTCAGTTTTTTGCATTTTTAAGAAAATTTTGAAAAACTTGAAATTTCTGTGAGTTATTCTTCAATTACGGAGTATTTTGAGTATGACAAGAAAATTGAATATTTTGGTTATGTTACACTTCAATTTTAACATTCTTTTAAAAAATATCTTCATTGAATTTATTGAAGGTGTGAGACTTCATTTTTTGCATTTTTAAGAAATATTTGGAAAAATTGAAATTTGTGTGTGTTAGTCTTCAATTACGGAGTATTTTGAGTATGACATGAAAATTGAGTATTTTCTTATGTTGCACTTCAATTTTTACATTTTTTTAAAAAATATCTTCATTGAATTTTTTTTAAGGGGTTAGACTTCAGTTTTTTGCATTTTTAAGAAATTTTGGAAATTTTTTTAATTTGCGTGTATTTGTCTTCAATTACGGTGTATTTTGAGTATGACATGAAAATTGAATATTTTGCTTATGTTACACTTCAATTTTAACATTCTTTTAAAAAATATCTTCATTGAATTTTTTGAAGGTGTTAGACTTCAGTTTTTTGCATTTGTAAGAATTTTTTGAACAAATTGAAATTTTTGTGTGTTATTGTTCAATTACGTCGTATTTTGAGTATGACATGAAAATTGAGTTTTTTTCTTGTGTTACACTTCAATTTTTACATTCTTTTAAAAAAATATCTTCATTGAATTTATTGAAGGCGTTAGACTCAATTTTTTGCATTTTAAAGAAATTTTTGGAAAAATTGAAATTTGTGTGTGTTAGTCTGCAATTACGGAGTATTTTGAGTATGACATGAAAATTGAGTATTTTGCTTATGTTACCCCTCAATTTTTACATTTTTTTAAAAAATATCTTCCTTGAATTTTTTGAAGGTGCAAGACTTCAGTTTTTTGCATTTGTAAGAAATTTTTGAAAAAATTAAAATTTCTGTGTGTTAGGCTTCAATTACGGCGTATTTTGAGTATAAAATGAAAATTGAGTATTTGCTTATGTTACACTTCAATTTTTACATTTTTTTAAAAAATATCTTCATCGAATTTTTTGAAGGTGTTAGACTTCATTTTTTGCATTTTTCAGAAATTTATGAAAAAATTTAAATTTGTGTGTGTTAGTCTTCAATTACGGAGTATTTTGAATATGACATGAAAATTGAGTTTTTTTCTTGTGTTACACTTCAATTTTAACATTCTTTTAAAAAATATCTTCGTGGAATTTATTGAAGGTGTTAGACTTCATTTTTTGCATTTAGAAGAAATTTTTGGAAAAATTGAAATTTGTGTGTCTTAGTCTTCAATTACGGAGTATTTTGAGTATGACAAGAAAATTGAGTATTTTTCTTATGTTACACCTCAATTTTAAATTTTTTTAAAAAATACCTTCATTGAATTTTTTGAAGGTGTTAGACTTCAGTTTTTTGCATTTGTAAGAAATTTTTGAAAAAATTTAAATTTCTGTGTGTTAGGCTTCAATTACGGCGTATTTTGAGTATGACTTGAAAATTGAGTTTTTTTCATGTGTTACACTTCAATTTTTACATTCTTTTAAAAAATATCTTCGTTTAATTTTTTGAAGGTGTTAGACTTCTGTTTTTGCATTTTTAGGAAATTTTGAAAAAATTGAAATTTCTGTGTGTTAGTATTCAATTACGGCGTATTTTGAGTATGACATTAAAATTGAGAATTTGCTTATGTTGCACTTCAAATTTTACATTTTTTAAAAAAATATCTTCATTGAATTTTTTTAAGGTGTTACACTTCATTTTTTGCATTTTTAAGAAATTTTTGGAAAAATGTAAATTTGTGTTTGTTAGTCTTCAATTACGGAGTATTTTTGGTATGACATGAAAATTATGTATTTTGCTTTTGTTTCACTTCAATTTTTACATTTTTTTAAAAAATATCTTCGTTGAATTTTTTTGAAGGTGTTACTTCATTTTTTGCATTTTTCATAAATTTTTGAAAAAATTGAAATTTGTGTGTGTTAGTCTTCAATTACAGAGTATTTTGAGTATGACATGAAAATTGAGTTTTTTACTTGTGTTACACTTCAATTTTAACATTCTTTTAAAAAATATCATGATTGAATTTATTGAAGGCGTTAGAATTCATTTTTTGCATTTTTAAGGAATTTTTGGGAAAATTTAAATTTGTGTGTGTTAGTCTTCAATTACGGAGTATTTTGAGTATGACATGAAAATTGAATATTTTGCATATGTTACACTTCAATTTTAACATTCTTTTAAAAAATATCTTCATTGAATTTATTGAAGGCATTAGACTTCCTTTTTTGCATTTTTAAGAAATTTTTGAAAAAATTGAAATTTGTGTGTGTTATTCTTCAGTTACGGAGTATTTTGAGTATGACATGAAAATTGAGTATTTTGCTTTTGTTACACTTCAATTTTTACATTTTTTTAAAAAATATATTCATTGAATTTTTTGGAAAAATTGAAATTTGTATGTGTTAGTCTTCAATTACGGAGTATTTAGAATATGACTTGAAAATTTGGTATTTTGCTTATGTTGCACTTCAATTTTTACATTTTTTTAAAAAATATCTTCATTTAAAATTTTGAAGGTGTTAGACTTCAGTGTTTTGCATTTTTAAGAAATTTTTGAAAAAATTGAAATTTGTGTGTGTTAGTCTTCAATTACGGCTTATTTTGAGTATTACATGAAAACTTAGTATTTTTCTAACGTTACACTTCAATTTTAACATTCTTTTAAAAAATATCTTCATTGAATTTATTGAAGGTGTTAAGACTTCATTTTTTGCATTTTTCAGAAATTTATGAAAAAATTGAAATTTGTGTATGTTAGTCTTCAATTACGGGGTATTTTGAATATGACTTGCAAATTGAGTATTTTAATTAAGTTGCACTTCAATTTTTACATTTTTTTAAAAAATATCCTCATTTAATTTTTTGAAGGTGTTAGACTTCATTTTTTTGAATTTTTAAGAATGTTTTAAAAAAACTGAAATTTATATGTGTTAGTCTTCAATTACGGGGTATTTTGAATATGACTTGCAAATTGAGTATTTTAATTAAGTTGCACTTCAATTTTTACATTTTTTAAAAAAATATCTTCATTTAATTTTTTGAAGGTGTCAGACTTCAGTGTTTTGCATTTTTAAGAAATTTTTGAAAAATTTGAAATTTGTTTGTGTTAGTATTCAATTACGGCTTATTTTGAGTATGACATGAAAATTGAGTTTTTTTCTTGTGTTACACTTCAATTTTAACATTCTTTTAAAAAATATATTCATTGAATTTTTTTGATGCTGTTAGACTTCATTTTTTGCATTTTTAAGAAATTTTTGAAAATATAGAAATTTGTGTGTGTCAGTCTTCAATTACGGATTATTTTGAGTATGACATGAAAATTGAGTATTTTGCTTATGTTACACTTCAATTTTTACATTTTTTTAAAAAATATCTTCATTGAATTTTTTGAAGGTGTTAGACTTAATTTTTTGCATTTTTCAGAAATTTATGAAAAAATTGAAATTTGTGTGTGTTAGTCTTCCATTACGGAGTATTTTGAATATGACTTGAAAATTGAGTATTTTGCATTTGTTTCACTTCAATTTTTACATTTTTTTTAAAAAATATCTTCATTTAATTTTTTGAAGGTGTTAGACTTCAGTGTTTTGCATTTTTAAGAAATTTTTGAAAAAATTGAAATTTGTGTGTGTTAGTCTTCAATTACGGAGTATTTTGAGTATGACAATAAAATTCAATATTTTCCTTATGTTACACTTCAATTTTAACATTCTTTTAAAAAATATCTTCATTTAATTTTTTGAAGGTATTAGACTTCATTTTTTGCATTTTTAAGAAATATTTGGAAAAATTGAAATGTGTGTGCGTTAGTCTTTAATTACGGAGTATTTTGAGTATAGCATGAAAATTGAGTTTTTTTCTTGTGTTACACTTTAATTTTTACATTCTATTAAAAAATATCTTCGTTCAATTTTTTGAAGGTGTTAGACTTTAGTTTTTGCGTTTTTCAGAAATTTATGAAAAAATTGAAATTTCTGTTTGTTAGTCTTCAATTACGGCGTATTTTGAGTATGACATGAAAATTGAGTATTTGCTTATGTTGCACTTTAATTTTTACATTTTTTTTTTAAATTTCTTCATTGAATTTTTTTATGGTGTTAGACATCAGTTTTTTGGATTTTTAAGAAATTTTTTGAAAAAATTGAAATTTGTGCGTGTTAGTCTTCAATTACGGAGTATTTTGAGTATGACCAGAAAATTGAATATTTTTCTTATGTTACACTTCAATTTTAACATTCTTTTAAAAAATATCTTCATTGAATTTATTGAAGGTGTTAGACTTCAATTTTTGCATTTTTAAGAAATTTTTCATAAAATTGAAATTTGTGTGTGTTAGTTTTCAATTACAGAGTATTTCAAGTATGACATGAAAATTGAGTATTTTTCTTGTGTTACACTTCAATTTTAACATTCTTTTAAAACATATATTCATTGAATTTTTTGAAGCTGTTAGACTTCATTTTTTGAATTTTTAAGAAATTTTTGAAAATATTGAAATTTGTGTGTGTTAGTCTTCAATTATGGATTATTTTCAGTATGACATTAAAATTGACTATTTTGCTTATGTTACACTTCAATTTTTACATTTTTAAAAAAAATATCTTCATTTAATTTTTTGAAGGTGTTAGACTTCATTTTTTGCATTTTTATGAAATTTATGAAAAAATTTAAATTTGTGTGTGTTAGTCTTCAATTACGGAGTATTTTGAATATGATTTGAAAATTGAGTACTTTGCTCATGTTGCACTTCAATTTTTACATTTTTTTAAAAAATATCTTCATTCAATTTTTTGAAGGTGTTAGACTTCAGTGTTTTGCATTTTGAAGAAATTGTTGAAAAAATTGAAATTTGTATGTGTTAGTCTTCAATTAAGGCTTATTTTGAGTATTACATGAAAATTGAGTTTTTTTCTTGTGTTACACTTCAATTTTTACATTCTTTTAAAAAATATGTTCATTTTATTTTTTGAAGGTGTTAGACTTCAGTTTTTGCATTTTGTAGAAATTTTTGAAAAAATTGAAATCTCTGTGTGTTAGTCTTCAATTACGGAGTATTTTGAGTATGACAAGAAAATTGAATATTTTGCTTATGTTACACTTCAATTTTAACATTCTTTTAAAAAATATCTTCATCGAATTTATTGAAGGTGTTAGACTTCATTTTTTGCATTTTAAAGAAATATTTGGAAAAATTGAAATTTGTGTGTCTTAGTCTTTAATTACGGAGTATTTTGAGTATGACATGAAAATTGAGTTTTTTAATTGTGTTACACTTCAATTTTTACATTCTTTTAAAAAATATCTTCGTTCAATTTTTTGAAGGTGTAGACTTTAGTTTTTGCATTTTTAAGAAATTTTTGAAAAAAATGAAATTTCTATTTGTAAGTCTTCAATTACGGCGTATTTTGAGTATGACATGAAAATTGAGTATTTGCTTATGTTTCACTTCAATTTTTACATTTTTTGAAAAAATTTCTACATTGAATTTTTTTAAGGTGATAGACTTCAGTTTTTTGCATTTTTAAAAAATTTAAATTTGTGTTTGTTAGTCTTCAATTACGGAGTATTTTGAGTATGACAAGAAAATTGAATATTTTGCTTATGTTACACATCAATTTTAACATTCTTTTAAAAAATATCTTCATTGAATTTATTGAAGGTGTTAGACTTCATTTTTTGCATTTTTAAGAAATATTTCGAAAATTTTAAATTTGTGTGTGTTAGTCTTCAATTACGGAGTATTTTGAGTATGACATGAAAATTGAGTATTTGCTTATGTTGCACTTAAATTTTTACATTTTTTAAAAAAATATCTTCATTGAATTTTTTTTAAGGTGTTAGACTTCAGTTTTTTGCATTTTTAAGAAATTTTTGAAAAAATTTAAATTTGTGTGTGTTTGTCTTCAGTTACGGAGTATTTTGAGTATGACATGAAAATTGAATATTTTGCTTATGTTACACTTCAATTTTAACATTCTTTTAAAAAATATCTTCATTGAATTTATTGATGGTGTTAGACTTCATTTTTTGCATTTATAAGACATTTTTGGAAAAAATGAAATTTGTGTGCGTTAGTCTTCAATTACGGAGTATTTTGAGTATGACATGAAAATTGAGTATTTTGATTATGTTACACTTTAATTTTTACATTTTTTTAAAAAATATCTTCATTTAATTTTTTGAAGGTGTTAGACTTTAGTTTTTTGCATTTTTAAGAAATTTTTGAAAAAATTGAAATTTGTGTGTGTTAGTCTTCAATTACGGAGTATTTTGAGTATGTCATGAAAATTGAGTTTTTCACTTGTGTTACACTTCAATTTTAACATTCTTTTAAAAAATATCTTCATTGAATTTATTGAAGGCGTTAGACTTCATTTTTTGCATTTTTAAGAAATTTTTGGAAAAATTGAAATTTGTGTGTGTTAGTCTTCAATTACGGAGTATTTTGAGTATGACAAGAAAATTGAGTATTTTGCTCATGTTACACTTCAATTTTTACATTTTTTTAAAAAATATCTTCATGGAATTTTTTGAAGGTGTTAGACTTCAGTTTTTTGCAATTTTAAGAAATTTTTGAAAAAATTGAAATTTGTGTGCGTTAGTCTTCAATTACGGAGTATTTTGAGTATGACATGAAAATTGAGTTTTTTACTTGTGTTACACTTCAATTTTAACATTCTTTTAAAAAATATCTTCATTGAATTTTTGGAAGCTGTTAGACTTCAGTTTTTTGCTATTGTATGAAATTTTTGAAAAAATTAAAATTTTTGTGTGTTAGTCTTCAATTATGTCGTATTTTGATTATGACATGAAAATTGAGTATTTTTCTTGTATTACACTTCAATTTTTACATTCTTTTAAAAAATATCTTCATTGAATTTATTGAAGGCGTTAGACTTAATTTTTTGCATTTTTAAGAAATTTTTGGAAAAATTGAAATTTGTGTGTGTTAGTCTTCAATTACGGAGTATTTTGAGTATGACATGAAAATTGAATATTTTGCTTATGTTACACTTCAATTTTAACATTCTTTTAAAAAAGATCTTCATTGAATTTATTGATGGTGTTAGACTTCATTTTTTGCATTTTTACGACATTTTTGGACAAAATGAAATTTGTGTGCGTTAGTCTTCAATTACGGAGTATTTTGAGTATGACATGAAAATTGAGTATTTTGATTATGTTACACTTCTATTTTTACATTTTTAAAAAAAATATCTTCATTGAATTTTTTGAAGGCGTTAGACTTCATTTGTTGCATTTTTAAGAATTTTTTGGAAAAATTGAAATTTGTGTGTGTTAGTCTTCAATTACGGAGTATTTTGAGTATGACATGAAAATTGAGTATTTTGATTATGTTACACTTCAATTTTTACATTTTTTTAACAAATATCTTCATTTAATTTTTTGAAGGTGTTAGACTTCATTTTTTTGCATTTTTAAGAAATTTTTGAAAAAATTGAAATTTGTGTGTGTTAGTCTTCAATTACGGAGTGTTTCAAGTATAACATGAAAATTGAGTATTTTTCTTGTGTTACACTTCAATTTTAACATTCTTTTAAAAAATATTTTCATTGAATTTATTGAAGCTGTTAGACTTCCTTTTTTGCATTTTTATGAAAATTTTGAAAATATTGAAATTTGTGTATGTTAGTCTTCAATTACGGATTATTTTTGGAATGGCATGAAAATTGAGTATTTTGCTAATGTTACACCTAAATTTTTACATTTTTTAAAAAAATAGCTTCATTGAATTTTTTGAAGGTGTTAGACTTCATTTTTGCATTTTCAAAAATTTTTAAAAAAATTGAAATTTGTGTGTGTTAGTCTTTAATTATGGGGTATTTTGAATATGACTTCAAAATTAAGTATTTTGCTTATGTTGTACTTCAATTTTTAAATTTTTTTTAAAAATATCTTCATTTGATTTTTTGAAGGTGGACTTCAGTTTTTTGCATTTTTAAGAAATTTTTGAAAAAATTGAAATTTGTGTATGTTAGTCTTCAATTACGGCTTATTTTGAGTATTACATGAAAATTGAGTTTTTTTTCTTGTGTTACACTTCAATTTTAACATTCTTTTAAAAAATATCTTCATAGAATTTTTTGAAGGTGTTAGACTTCAGTTTTTGCATTTTTATGAAATTTTTGAAAAAATTGAAATTTCTGTGTGTTAGTCATCAATTACGGAGTATTTTGAGTATGACATGAAAATTGAATATTTTGCTTATGGTACACTTCAATTTTAACATTCTTTTAAAAAGTATCTTCATTGAATTTATTGAAGGTGTTAGACTTCATTTTTTGTATTTTTAAGAAATATTTGGAAAAATTTAAATTTGTGTGTGTTAGTCTTCAATTACGGAGTATTTTGAGTATGACATGAAAATTGAGTTTTTTACTTGGGTTACACTTCAATTTTAACATTCTTTTAAAAAATATCTTCATTGAATTTTTTGAAGGTGGTTAGACTTCAGTTTTTTGCATTTGTAAGAAATTTTTGTGTTTTAGTCTTCAATTACGTCGTATTTTGAGGATGACATGAAAATTGAGTTTTCTTCTTGTGTTACACTTCAATTTTTACATTCTTTTAAAAAATATCCGAATTGAATTTATTGAAGGCGTTACACTTAATTTTTTGCATTTTTCAGAAATTTTTGGAAAAATTGAAATTTGTGTGTGTTAGTCTTCAATTACGGAGTATTTTGAGTATGACATGAAAATTGAGTATTTTGCTCATGTTACACTTCAATTTTTAGATTTTTTTAAAAAATATCTTTATTGAATTTTTTGAAGGTGTTAGACTTCAGTTTTTTGCATTTGTAAGAAATTTTTGAAAAAATTGAAATTTCTGTGTGTTAGGCTTCAATTACGGGGTATTTTGAGTATGACATGAAAATTGAGTTTTTTACTTGTGTTACACTTCAATTTTAACATTCTTTTAAAAAATATCTTCATTGAATTTTTTGAAGCTGTTAGACTTCAGTTTTTTGCTTTTGTATGAAATTTTTGAAAAAATTGAAATTTTTGTGTGTTAGTCTTCAATTATGTCGTATTTTGATTATGACATGAAAATTGAGTATTTTTCTTGTGTTCCATTTCAATTTTTACATTCTTTTAAAAAATATCTTCATTGAATTTATTGAAGGCGTTAGACTTAATTTTTTGCATTTTTAAGAACTTTTTGGAAAAATTGAAATTTGTGTGTGTTAGTTTTCAATTACGGAGTATTTTGAGTATGACATGAAAATTGAATATTTTGCTTATGTTACACTTCAATTTTAACATTCTTTTAAAAAATATCTTCATTGAATTTATTGATGGTGTTAGACTTCATTTTTTGCATTTTTGAGACATTTTTGGAAAAAATGAAATTTGTGTGCGTTAGTCTTCAATTACGGAGTATTTTGAGTATGACATGAAAATTGAGTATTTTGATTATGTTACACTTCAATTTTTACATTTTTTAAAAAAATATCTTCATTGAATTTTTTGAAGGTGTTAGACTTCATTTTTTTGCATTTTTAAGAAATTTTTGAAAAAATTGAAATTTGTGTGTGTTAGTCTTCAATTATGGAGTGTTTCAAGTATAACATGAAAATTGAGTATTTTTCTTGTGTTACACTTCAATTTTAACATTCTTTTAAAAATCATTTTCATTGAATTTATTGAAGTTGTTAGACTTCATTTTTTGCATTTTTATGAAATTTTTGAAAATATTGAAATTTGTGTATGTTAGTCTTCAATTACGGATTATTTTTGGAATGGCATGAAAATTGAGTATTTTGCTTATGTTACACCTAAATTTTTACATTTTTAAAAAAAATATCTTCGTTGAATTTTTTGAAGGTGTTAGACTTCATTTTTACATTTTTAAGAAATTTTTGAAAAAATTGAAATTTGTGTGTGTTAGTCTTCAATTACGGCTTATTTTGAGTATTACATGAAAATTGAGTTTTTTTCTTGTGTTACACTTCAATTTTAACATTCTTTTAAAAAATATCTTCATTGAATTTTTTGAAGGTGTTAGACTTCAGTTTTTGCGTTTTTATGAAATTTTTGAAAAAATTGAAATTTCTGTGTGTTAGTCTTCAATTACGGAGTATTTTGATTATGACATGAAAATTGAATATTTTGCTTATGGTACACTTCAATTTTAACATTCTTTTAAAAAGTATCTTCATTGAATTTATTGAAGGTGTTAGACTTCATTTTTTGCATTTTTAAGAAATATTTGGAAAAATTGAAATATGTGTGTGTTAGTCTTCAATTACGGAGCATTTTGAGTATGACATGAAAATTGAGTTTTTTACTTGGGTTACACTTCAATTTTAACATTCTTTTAAAAAATATCTTGATTGAATTTTTTGAAGGTGTTAGACTTCAGTTTTTTGCATTTGTAAGAAATTTTTGTGTTTTAGTCTTCAATTACGTCGTATTTTGAGGATGACATGAAAATTGAGTTTTTTTCTTGTGTTACACTTCAATTTGTACATTCTTTTAAAAAATATCTGCATTGAATTTATTGAAGGCGTTACACTTAATTTTTTGCATTTTTCAGAAATTTTTGGAAAAATTGAAATTTGTGTGTGTTAGTCTTCAATTACGGAGTATTTTGAGTATGACATGAAAATTGAGTATTTTGCTCATGTTACAGTTCAATTTTTACATTTTTTTAAAAAATATCTTTATTGAATTTTTTGAAGGTGTTACACTTCAATTTTTTTGCATTTTTAGGAAATTTTGAAAAAATTGAAATTTCTGTGTGTTACTCTTCAATTACGGAATATTTTGAGTATGACATGAAAATTGAGTATTTTCTTATGTTGCACTTCAATTTTTACATTTTTTTAAAAAATATCTTCATTGAATTTTTTTAAGGTGTTAGAGTTCATTTTTTGCATTTTTAAGAAATTTTTTGAAAAATTGAAATTTGTGTTTGTTAGTCTTCAATTACGGAGTATTTTGAGTATGACATGAAAATTGTGTATTTTGCTTTTGTTACACTTCAATTTTTACATTTTTTTAAAAATATCTTCATTGAATTTATTGAAGGCGTTAGACTTCATTTTTTGCATTTTTAAGAAATTTTTGGAAAAATTGAAATCTGTGTGTGTTAGTCTTCAATTACGGAGCACTTTGAGTATGTTATGAAAATTGAATATTTTGCATATGTTACACTTCAATTTTAGCATTCTTTTAAAAAATATCTTCATTGAATTTATTGAAGGTGGACTTCAGTTTTTTGCATTTGTAAGAAATTTTTGAAAAAATTCAAATTTTTGTGTGTTAGTCTTCAATTACGTCGTATTTTGAGTATGACATGAAAATTGAGTTTTTTTCTTGTGTTACACTTCAATTTTTACATTCTTTTAAAAAATGTCTTCATTTAATTTATTGAAGGCGTTAGACTTAATTTTTTGTATTTTTAAGAAATTTTTGGAAAAATTGAAATTTGTCTGTGTTAGTCTTCAATTACTGAGTATTTTGAGTATGACATGAAAATTGAGTATTTTGCTTATGTTACACTTCAATTTTTACATTTTTTTAAAAAATATCTTCATTGAATTTTTTGAATGTGTTAGACTTCAGATTTTTGCATTTTTAAGAAATTTTTGAAAAAATTGAAATTTGTGTGTGTTAGTCTTCAATTACAGAGTATTTTGAGTATGACATGAAAATTGAGTTTTTTTCTTGTGTTACACTTCAATTTTAACATTCTTTTAAAAAATATCTTCGTTGAATTTTTTGAAGGTGTTAGACATAATGTTTTGCATTTTTAAGAAATGTTTCAAAAAATTGAAATTTGTGTGTGTTAGTCTTCAATTACGGAGTGTTTCAAGTATGACATGAAGATGGAGTATTTTTCTTGTGTTACACTTCAATTTTAACATTCTTTTAAAAAATATATTCATTGAATTTTTTGAAGCTGTTAGACTTCATTTTTTCCATTTTTATGAAATTTTTGAAAATATTGAAATTTGTGTCTGGTAGTCTTCAATTACGGATTATTTTTAGTATGACATGAAAATTTAGTATTTTGCTTCTGTTACACTTAAATTTTTACATTTTTTTAAAAAATATCTTCATTGAATTTTTTGAAGGTGTTAGACTTCATTTTTTGAATTTTTCAGAAGTTTTTGAAAAAATTGAAATTTGTGTGTGTTACTCTTCAATTACGGAGTATTTTGAATATGACTTCAAAATTGAGTATTTTGCTTATGTTGCACTTCAATTTTTACATTTTTTTTAAAAATATCTTCATTTCATTTTTTGAAAGTGTTAAACTTCAGTTTTATGCATTTTTAAGAAATTTTTGAAAAAATTGAAATTTGTGTGTGTTAGTCTTCAATTACGGCTTATTTTGAGTATTACATGAAAATTGAGTTTTTTTTCTTGTATTAGACTTCAATTTTTACATTCTTTTAAAAAATATCTTCATTGAATTTATTGAAGGCGTTAGACTTAATTTTTTGCATTTTTAAGAAATTTTTGGGAAAATTGAAATTTGTGTGTGTTAGTCTTCAATTACGGAGTATTTTGAGTATGACATGACAATTGAGTATTTTTCTCATGTTACACTTCAATTTTAACATTTTTTTAAAAAATATCTTCGTTGAATTTTTTGAAGATGCTAGACTTCATTTTTTTCATTTTTAAGAAATTTTTCAAAAAATTGAAATTGGTGTGTATTAGTCTTTAATTACGGAGTATTTTGAATATGTCATGAAAATTGAGTTTTTTTCTTGTGTTACACTTCAATTTTAACATTAATTTAAAAAATATCTTCGTTGAATTTATTGAAGGTGTTAGACTTCATTTTTTGCATTTTTAAAAAAAAATTTTAAAAATTGAAATTTGTGTGTGTTAGTCTTTCAATTAAGTAGCATTTTGAGTATGACATGAAAATTGTGTTCTTTTCTTATGTTACACATCAATTTTAACATTCTTTTAAAAAATATCTTCATTGAATTTATTGAAGGTGTTAGATTTCATTTTTTGCATTTTTAAGAAATTTTTGGAAAAATTGAAATTTGTGTGTGTCAGTCTTCAATTACGGTGTATTTTGAGTATGACATGAAAATTGAGTATTTTGCTTATGTTACACTTCAATTTTTACATTTTTAAAAAAAATATCTTCGTTGAATTTTTTAAAGGTGCTAGACTTCATTTTTAAAATTTTTAAAATTTTTTCAAAAAATTGAAATTGGTGTGTGTTAGTCTTCAATTAAGGAGTATTTTGAATCTGACATGAAAATTGAGTTTTTTTCTTGTGTTATACTTCAATTTTAACATTAATTTAAAAAATATCTTCATTGAATTTAATGAGGGTGTTAGACTTCATTTTTTGCATTTTTAAGAAATTTTTGAAAAAAATGAAATTTGTTTGTGTTAGTCTTCAATTACGGTGTATTTTGAGAATGACATGAAAATTGAGTTTTTTTTCTTGTGTTACACTTCAATTTTAACATTCTTTTAAAAAATATCTTCACTGAATTTTTTGAAGGTGTTAGACTTCATTTTTTGCATTTTTTAGAAAGTTTTGAAAAAATTGAAATTTGTGTGTGTTACTCTTCAATTACGGAGAATTTTGAGTATGACAAGAAAATTGAGTAGTTTGCTTATGTTACACTTCAATTTTAACAATATTTTAAAAAATATCTTCATTGAATTGATTGAAGGTGTTAGACTTCATTTTTTGCTTTTTTAAGAAATTTTTGGAAAAAATGAAATTTGTGTGTGTTAGTCTTCAATTACGGAGTATTTTGTGTATGACATGAAAATTGAGTATTTGGCTTATGTTACAATTCAATTTTTACATTTTTTTTAAAAATATCTTCATTGAATTTTTTGAAGGCGTTAGACTTCAGTTTTTTGCATTTTAAAGAAATTTTTGAAATTATTGAAATTTCTGTGTGTTAGTATTCAATTACGGCATATTTTGAGTATGACATGAAAATTGAGTATTTTGCATATGTTACACTTCAATTTTAACATTCTTTTAAATAATATCTTCATTGAATTTTTTGAAGGCGTTAGACTTCATTTTTTGCATTTTTGAGAAATTTATGAAAAAATTGAAATTGTTGTTTGTTAGTCTTCAATTACGGAGTATTTTGAGTATGACACGAAAATTTAGTATTTTGCTTATGTCACACTTCAATTTTTACAATTTTTTAAAAAATATCTTCAACGAATTTTTTGAAGGAGTTAGACTTCAGTTTTTTGCATTTTTTAAAACAATTTGAAAAAATTGAAATTTGTGTGTGTTAGTCTTCAATTACGGCTTATTTTGAGTATGACATGAAAATTGAGTATTTTGCAAATGTTACGCTTCAATTTTAACATTCTTTTAAAAAATATCTTCATTGAATTTATTGAAGGTGTTAGACTTCATTTTATGGATTTTTAAGAAATTTTTGAAAAAATTGAAATTTGTGTGTGTTAGTTTTCAATTACGGCGTATTTTGAATATGACATGAAAATTGAATATTTTGCTTATGTTACACTTCTATTTTAACATTCTTTTAAAAAATATCTTCATTGAATTTATTGAAGGTGTTAGACTTCAGGTTTTTGCATTTTTAAGAAATTTTTGAAAAAATTGAAATATGTTCGTGTTAGTCTTCAATTACGGAGTATTTTGAGTATGACATGAAAGTTGATTTTTTTTCTTGTGTTACACTTCAATTTTAACATTTTTTCAAAAAATATCTTCATTGAATTTTTTGAAGGTGTTAGACTTCATTTTTTGCATTTTTAAGAAATGTTTGAAAAAATTAAAATTTGTGTGTGTTAGTCTTCAATTACGGAGTATTTTGAATATGACATGAAAATTGAGTATTGTACTTATGTTACACTTCAATTTTAACATTCTTTTAAAAAATATCTTCGTTGAATTTTTTGAAGGTGTTAGACTTCAGTTTTTTGCATTTTTAAGAAATTTTTGAAAAAATTTAAATTTGTGTGTGTTAGTCTTCAATTACAGTGTATTTTGAGTATGACATGAAAATTGAGTTTTTTTCTTGTGTTACACTTCAATTTTAACATTCTTTAAAAAAATTTCTTCATGGAATTTTTTGAAGGTGTTAGACTTCATTTGTTTCATTTTTATGAATTGTTTGAAAATTTTGAAATTTGTGTGCGTTAGTCTTCAATTACGGAGTATTTTTTAGTATGACATGAAAATTGAGTATTTTGCTTATGTTACACATCAATTTTTACATTTTTTTAAAAAAAATATCTTCATTGAATTTTTTGAAGGTGTTAGACTTCAGTTTTTTGCATTTTTAGGAAATTTTTGAAAAAATTGAAATTTTTGTGTGTTAGTCTTCAATTACGGAGTATTTTGAGTATGAAATGAAAATTGAGTATTGTGCTTATTTTACACTTCAATTTTAACATTATTTTAAAAAATATCTTCATTGAATTTTTTGAAGGTGTTAGACTTCAGTTTTTTTGCATTTTTAAGAAATTTTTGTAAAAATTTAAATTTATGTGTGTTAGTCTTCAATTACGGAGTATTTTGAGTATGACATAAAAATTGAGTTTTTTTCTTGTGTTACACTTCAATTTTAAAATTATTTTAAAAAAAATATCTTCATTGAATTTTTTGAAGGTGTTAGACATCATTTTTTGCATTTTTAAGAAATTTTTGAAAAAATTGAAATTTGTGTGTGTTAGTCTTCAATTACGGAGTATTTTGAGTATGACATGAAAATTGAGTATTGTGCTTATTTTACACTTCAATTTTAACATTCTTTTAAAAAATATCTTCATTGAATTTTTTGAAGGTGTTAGACTTCATTTTTTGCATTTTTTTTGAAAGTTTTGAAAAAATTGAAATTTATGTGTGTTACTCTTCAATTACGGAGAATTTTGAATATGACATGAAAATTGAGTATTTTCCATATGTTACACTTCAATTTTAACATTCTTTTAAAAAATTTCTTCATTGAATTTATTGAAGGTGTTAGACTTCAGGTTTTTGCATTTTTAAGAAATTTTTTGAAAATTTTGAAATTTGTGTGCGTTAGTCTTCAATTACGGAGTATTTGTTAGTATGACATGAAAATTTATTATTTTTCTTATGGTACACATCAATTTGTACATTTTTTTTAAAAAATATCTTCATTGAACTTTTTGAAGGTTTTAGACTTCAGTTTTTTGCATTTTTAGGAAATTTTTGAAAAAATTGAAATTTGTGTGTGTTAGTCTTCAATTACGGAGTATTTTGAGTATGACATGAAAATTGAGTATTGTGCTTATTTTACACTTCAATTTTAACATTCTTTTAAAAAATATCTTCATTGAATTTTTTGAAGGTATTAGACTTCAGTTTATTGCATTTTTAAGAAATTTTTGAAAAAATTTAAATTTATGTGTGTTGGTCTTCAATTACGTAGCATTTTGAGTATGACATGAAAATTGAGTTTTTTTCTTATGTTACACTTCAATTTTAACATTCTTTTAAAAAATATCTTCATTGAATTTATTGAAGGTGTTAGATTTCATTTTTTGCATTTTTAAGAAATTTTTGGAAAAATTGAAATTTGTGTGTGTCAGTCTTCAATTACGGCGTATTTTGAGTATGACATGAAAATTGAGTATTTTGCTTATGTTACACTTCAATTTTTACATTTTTTAAAAAAATATCTTCGTTGAATTTTTTGAAGGACATTTTTTTCATTTTTAAAAATTTTTCAAAAAATTGAAATTGGTGTGTGTTAGTTTTCAATTAAGGAGTATTTTGAATATGACATGAAAATTGAGTTTTTTTCTTGTGTTATACTTCAATTTTAACATTAATTTAAAAATTATCTTCATTGAATTTTTTGAAGGTGTTAGACTTAATTTTTTGCATTTTTAAGAAATTTTTGAAAAAAATGAAATTTGTGTGTGTTAGTCTTCAATTACGGAGTATTTTGAGAATGACCTGAAAATTGAGTTTTTTTCTTGTGTTACACTTCAATTTTAACATTCTTTTAAAAAATATCTTCATTGAATTTTTTGAAGGTGTTAGATTTCATTTTTTGCATTTTTAAGAAAGTTTTGAAAAAATTGAAATTTGTGTGTGTTACTCTTCAATTACGGAGAATTTTGAGTATGACAAGAAAATTGAGTAGTTTGCATATGTTACACTTCAATTTTAACAATCTTTTAAAAAATATCTTCATTGAATTGATTGAAGGTGTTAGACTTAATTTTTTGCTTTTTTAAGAAATTTTTGGAAAAATTGAAATTTGTGTGTGTTAGTCTTCAATTACGGAGTATTTTGTGTCTGACATGAAAATTGAGTATTTGGCTTATGTTACAATTCAATTTTTACATTTTGTTTAAAAATATCTTCATTGAATTTTTTGAAGGCGTTAGACTTCAGTTTTTTGCATTTTTAAGAAATTATTGAAAATATTGAAATTTCTGTGTGTTAGTATGCAATTACGGCGTATTTTGAGTATGACATGAAAATTGAGTATTTTGCATATGTTACACTTCAATTTTAACATTCTTTTAAATAATATCTTCATTTAATTTTTTGCAGGTGTTAGACATCATTTTTTGCATTTTTAAGAAATTTTTGAAAAAATTGAAATTTGTGTGTGTTAGTCTTCAATTAGGAGTATTTTGAGTATGACATGAAAATTGAGTATTGTGCTTATTTTACACTTCAATTTTAACATTCTTTTAAAAAATATCTTCATTGAATTTTTTGAAGGCGTTAGACTTCAGTTTTTTGCATTTTTAAGAAATTTTTGAAAAAATTTAAATTTGTGTGTGTTAGTCTTCAATTACCGTGTATTTTGAGTATGACATGAAAATTGAGTTTTTTTCTTGTGTTACACTTCAATTTTAACATTCTTTAAAAAAATATCTTCATGGAATTTTTTGAAGGTGTTAGACTTCATTTGTTTCATTTTTATGAATTGTTTGAAAATTTTGAAATTTGTGTGCGTTAGTCTTCAATTACGGAGTATTTTTTAGTATGACATGAAAATTGAGTATTTTGCTTATGTTACACATCAATTTTTACATTTTTTTTAAAAAAATATCTTCATTGAATTTTTTGAAGGTGTTAGACTTCAGTTTTTTGCATTTTTAGGAAATTTTTGAAAAAATTGAAATTTTTGTGTGTTAGTCTTCAATTATGGAGTATTTTGAGTATGACATGAAAATTGAGTATTGTGCTTATTTTACACTTCAATTTTAACATTATTTTAAAAAATATCTTCATTGAATTTTTTGAAGGTGTTAGACTTCAGTTTTTTTGCATTTTTAAGAAATTTTTGTAAAAATTTAAATTTATGTGTGTTAGTCTTCAATTACGGAGTATTTTGAGTATGACATAAAAATTGAGTTTTTTTCTTGTGTTACACTTCAATTTTAAAATTATTTTAAAAAAAATATCTTCATTGAATTTTTTGAAGGTGTTAGACATCATTTTTTGCATTTTTAAGAAATTTTTGAAAAAATTGAAATTTGTGTGTGTTAGTCTTCAATTACGGAGTATTTTGAGTATGACATGAAAATTGAGTATTGTGCTTATTTTACACTTCAATTTTAACATTCTTTTAAAAAATATCTTCATTGAATTTTTTGAAGGTGTTAGACTTCATTTTTTGCATTTTTTTTGAAAGTTTTGAAAAAATTGAAATTTATGTGTGTTACTCTTCAATTACGGAGAATTTTGAATATGACATGAAAATTGAGTATTTTCCATATGTTACACTTCAATTTTAACATTCTTTTAAAAAATTTCTTCATTGAATTTATTGAAGGTGTTAGACTTCAGGTTTTTGCATTATTAAGAAATTTTTTGAAAATTTTGAAATTTGTGTGCGTTAGTCTTCAATTACGGAGTATTTGATAGTATGACATGAAAATTTATTATTTTTCTTATGGTACACATCAATTTGTACATTTTTTTTAAAAAATATCATCATTGAACTTTTTGAAGGTTTTAGACTTCAGTTTTTTGCATTTTTAGGAAATTTTTGAAAAAATTGAAATTTGTGTGTGTTAGTCTTCAATTACGGAGTATTTTGAGTATGACATGAAAATTGAGTATTGTGCTTATTTTACACTTCAATTTTAACATTCTTTTAAAAAATATCTTCATTGAATTTTTTGAAGGTATTAGACTTCAGTTTATTGCATTTTTAAGAAATTTTTGAAAAAATTTAAATTTATGTGTGTTGGTCTTCAATTACGTAGCATTTTGAGTATGACATGAAAATTGAGTTTTTTTCTTATGTTACACTTCAATTTTAACATTCTTTTAAAAAATATCTTCATTGAATTTATTGAAGGTGTTAGATTTCATTTTTTGCATTTTTAAGAAATTTTTGGAAAAATTGAAATTTGTGTGTGTCAGTCTTCAATTACGGCGTATTTTGAGTATGACATGAAAATTGAGTATTTTGCTTATGTTACACTTCAATTTTTACATTTTTTAAAAAAATATCTTCGTTGAATTTTTTGAAGGTCATTTTTTTCATTTTTAAAAATTTTTCAAAAAATTGAAATTGGTGTGTGTTAGTTTTCAATTAAGGAGTATTTTGAATATGACATGAAAATTGAGTTTTTTTCTTGTGTTATACTTCAATTTTAACATTAATTTAAAAATTATCTTCATTGAATTTTTTGAAGGTGTTAGACTTAATTTTTTGCATTTTTAAGAAATTTTTGAAAAAAATGAAATTTGTGTGTGTTAGTCTTCAATTACGGAGTATTTTGAGAATGACCTGAAAATTGAGTTTTTTTCTTGTGTTACACTTCAATTTTAACATTCTTTTAAAAAATATCTTCATTGAATTTTTTGAAGGTGTTAGATTTCATTTTTTGCATTTTTAAGAAAGTTTTGAAAAAATTGAAATTTGTGTGTGTTACTCTTCAATTACGGAGAATTTTGAGTATGACAAGAAAATTGAGTAGTTTGCATATGTTACACTTCAATTTTAACAATCTTTTAAAAAATATCTTCATTGAATTGATTGAAGGTGTTAGACTTAATTTTTTGCTTTTTTAAGAAATTTTTGGAAAAATTGAAATTTGTGTGTGTTAGTCTTCAATTACGGAGTATTTTGTGTCTGACATGAAAATTGAGTATTTGGCTTATGTTACAATTCAATTTTTACATTTTGTTTAAAAATATCTTCATTGAATTTTTTGAAGGCGTTAGACTTCAGTTTTTTGCATTTTTAAGAAATTATTGAAAATATTGAAATTTCTGTGTGTTAGTATGCAATTACGGCGTATTTTGAGTATGACATGAAAATTGAGTATTTTGCATATGTTACACTTCAATTTTAACATTCTTTTAAATAATATCTTCATTTAATTTTTTGCAGGTGTTAGACATCATTTTTTGCATTTTTAAGAAATTTTTGAAAAAATTGAAATTTGTGTGTGTTAGTCTTCAATTAGGAGTATTTTGAGTATGACATGAAAATTGAGTATTGTGCTTATTTTACACTTCAATTTTAACATTCTTTTAAAAAATATCTTCATTGAATTTTTTGAAGGTGTTAGACTTCAATTTTTTGCATTTTTAAGAAATTTTTGAAAAAATTTAAATTTATGTGTGTTAGTCTTCGATTACGGAGTATTTTGAGTATGACATAAAAATTGAGTTTTTTTCTTGTGTTACACTTCAATTTTAACATTCTTTTAAAAAATATCTTCATGGAATTTTTTGAAGGTGTTAGACTTCATTTTTTGCATTTTTAAGAAAGTTTTGAAAAAATTAAAATTTGTGTGTGTTACTCTTCAATTACGGAGAATTTTGAGTATGACAAGAAAATTGAGTAGTTTGCTTATGTTACACTTCAATTTTAACAATCTTTTAAAAAATATCTTCATTGAATTGATTGAAGGTGTTAGACTTAATTTTTTGCTTTTTTAAGAAATTTTTGGAAAAATTGAAATTTGTGTGTGTTAGTCTTCAATTACGGAGTATTTTATGTATGAAATGAAAATTGAGTATTTGGCTTATGTTACAATTCAATTTTTACATTTTTTTTTAAAATATCTTCATTGAATTTTTTGAAGGCGTTAGACTTCAGTTTTTTGCATTTTTAAGAAATTTTTGAAATTATTGAAATTTCTGTGTGTTAGTATTCAATTACGGCGTATTTTGATTATGACATGAAAATTGAGTATTTTGCATATGTTACACTTCGATTTTAAAATTCTTTTAAAAAATATCTTCATTGAATTTATTGAAGGTGTTAGACTTCATTTTTTGGATTTTTAAGATATTTTTGAAAAAATTGAAATTTGTGTGTGTTAGTTTTCAATTACGGCGTATTTTGAATATGACATGAAAATTGAATATTTTGCTTATGTTACACTTCTATTTTAACATTCTTTTAAAAAATATCTTCATTGAATTTATTGAAGGTGTTAGACTTCAGGTTTTTGCATTTTTAAGAAATTTTTGAAAAAATTGAAATATGTTCGTGTTAGTCTTCAATTACGGAGTATTTTGAGTATGACATGAAAGTTGATTTTTTTTCTTGTGTTACACTTCAATTTTAACATTTTTTCAAAAAATATCTTCATTGAATTTTTTGAAGGTGTTAGACTTCATTTTTTGCATTTTTAAGAAATGTTTGAAAAAATTAAAATTTGTGTGTGTTAGTCTTCAATTACGGAGTATTTTGAATATGACATGAAAATTGAGTATTGTACTTATGTTACACTTCAATTTTAACATTCTTTTAAAAAATATCTTCATTGAATTTTTTGAAGGTGTTAGACTTCAGTTTTTTGCATTTTTAAGAAATTTTTGAAAAAATTTAAATTTGTGTGTGTTAGTCTTCAATTACAGTGTATTTTGAGTATGACATGAAAATTGAGTTTTTTTCTTGTGTTACACTTCAATTTTAACATTCTTTAAAAAAATATCTTCATGGAATTTTTTGAAGGTGTTAGACTTCATTTGTTTCATTTTTATGAATTGTTTGAAAATTTTGAAATTTGTGTGCGTTAGTCTTCAATTACGGAGTATTTTTTAGTATGACATGAAAATTGAGTATTTTGCTTATGTTACACATCAATTTTTACATTTTTTTAAAAAAATATCTTCATTGAATTTTTTGAAGGTGTTAGACTTCAGTTTTTTGCATTTTTAGGAAATTTTTGAAAAAATTGAAATTTTTGTGTGTTAGTCTTCAATTACGGAGTATTTTGAGTATGACATGAAAATTGAGTATTGTGCTTATTTTACACTTCAATTTTAACATTATTTTAAAAAATATCTTCATTGAATTTTTTGAAGGTGTTAGACTTCAGTTTTTTTGCATTTTTAAGAAATTTTTGTAAAAATTTAAATTTATGTGTGTTAGTCTTCAATTACGGAGTATTTTGAGTATGACATAAAAATTGAGTTTTTTTCTTGTGTTACACTTCAATTTTAAAATTATTTTAAAAAAAATATCTTCATTGAATTTTTTGAAGGTGTTAGACATCATTTTTTGCATTTTTAAGAAATTTTTGAAAAAATTGAAATTTGTGTGTGTTAGTCTTCAATTAAGGAGTATTTTGAGTATGACATGAAAATTGAGTATTGTGTTTATTTTACACTTCAATTTTAACATTCTTTTAAAAAATATCTTCATTGAATTTTTTGAAGGTGTTAGACTTCATTTTTTGCATTTTTTTTGAAAGTTTTGAAAAAATTGAAATTTATGTGTGTTACTCTTCAATTACGGAGAATTTTGAATATGACATGAAAATTGAGTATTTTCCATATGTTACACTTCAATTTTAACATTCTTTTAAAAAATTTCTTCATTGAATTTATTGAAGGTGTTAGACTTCAGGTTTTTGCATTTTTAAGAAATTTTTTGAAAATTTTGAAATTTGTGTGCGTTAGTCTTCAATTACGGAGTATTTGTTAGTATGACATGAAAATTTATTATTTTTCTTATGGTACACATCAATTTGTACATTTTTTTTAAAAAATATCTTCATTGAACTTTTTGAAGGTTTTAGACTTCAGTTTTTTGCATTTTTAGGAAATTTTTGAAAAAATTGAAATTTGTGTGTGTTAGTCTTCAATTACGGAGTATTTTGAGTATGACATGAAAATTGAGTATTGTGCTTATTTTACACTTCAATTTTAACATTCTTTTAAAAAATATCTTCATTGAATTTTTTGAAGGTATTAGACTTCAGTTTATTGCATTTTTAAGAAATTTTTGAAAAAATTTAAATTTATGTGTGTTGGTCTTCAATTACGTAGCATTTTGAGTATGACATGAAAATTGAGTTTTTTTCTTATGTTACACTTCAATTTTAACATTCTTTTAAAAAATATCTTCATTGAATTTATTGAAGGTGTTAGATTTCATTTTTTGCATTTTTAAGAAATTTTTGGAAAAATTGAAATTTGTGTGTGTCAGTCTTCAATTACGGCGTATTTTGAGTATGACATGAAAATTGAGTATTTTGCTTATGTTACACTTCAATTTTTACATTTTTTAAAAAAATATCTTCGTTGAATTTTTTGAAGGTCATTTTTTTCATTTTTAAAAATTTTTCAAAAAATTGAAATTGGTGTGTGTTAGTTTTCAATTAAGGAGTATTTTGAATATGACATGAAAATTGAGTTTTTTTCTTGTGTTATACTTCAATTTTAACATTAATTTAAAAATTATCTTCATTGAATTTTTTGAAGGTGTTAGACTTAATTTTTTGCATTTTTAAGAAATTTTTGAAAAAAATGAAATTTGTGTGTGTTAGTCTTCAATTACGGAGTATTTTGAGAATGACCTGAAAATTGAGTTTTTTTCTTGTGTTACACTTCAATTTTAACATTCTTTTAAAAAATATCTTCATTGAATTTTTTGAAGGTGTTAGATTTCATTTTTTGCATTTTTAAGAAAGTTTTGAAAAAATTGAAATTTGTGTGTGTTACTCTTCAATTACGGAGAATTTTGAGTATGACAAGAAAATTGAGTAGTTTGCATATGTTACACTTCAATTTTAACAATCTTTTAAAAAATATCTTCATTGAATTGATTGAAGGTGTTAGACTTAATTTTTTGCTTTTTTAAGAAATTTTTGGAAAAATTGAAATTTGTGTGTGTTAGTCTTCAATTACGGAGTATTTTGTGTCTGACATGAAAATTGAGTATTTGGCTTATGTTACAATTCAATTTTTACATTTTGTTTAAAAATATCTTCATTGAATTTTTTGAAGGCGTTAGACTTCAGTTTTTTGCATTTTTAAGAAATTATTGAAAATATTGAAATTTCTGTGTGTTAGTATGCAATTACGGCGTATTTTGAGTATGACATGAAAATTGAGTATTTTGCATATGTTACACTTCAATTTTAACATTCTTTTAAATAATATCTTCATTTAATTTTTTGCAGGTGTTAGACATCATTTTTTGCATTTTTAAGAAATTTTTGAAAAAATTGAAATTTGTGTGTGTTAGTCTTCAATTAGGAGTATTTTGAGTATGACATGAAAATTGAGTATTGTGCTTATTTTACACTTCAATTTTAACATTCTTTTAAAAAATATCTTCATTGAATTTTTTGAAGGTGTTAGACTTCAGTTTTTTGCATTTTTAAGAAATTTTTGAAAAAATTTAAATTTGTGTGTGTTAGTCTTCAATTACCGTGTATTTTGAGTATGACATGAAAATTGAGTTTTTTTCTTGTGTTACACTTCAATTTTAACATTCTTTAAAAAAATATCTTCATGGAATTTTTTGAAGGTGTTAGACTTCATTTGTTTCATTTTTATGAATTGTTTGAAAATTTTGAAATTTGTGTGCGTTAGTCTTCAATTACGGAGTATTTTTTAGTATGACATGAAAATTGAGTATTTTGCTTATGTTACACATCAATTTTTACATTTTTTTAAAAAAATATCTTCATTGAATTTTTTGAAGGTGTTAGACTTCAGTTTTTTGCATTTTTAGGAAATTTTTGAAAAAATTGAAATTTTTGTGTGTTAGTCTTCAATTATGGAGTATTTTGAGTATGACATGAAAATTGAGTATTGTGCTTATTTTACACTTCAATTTTAACATTATTTTAAAAAATATCTTCATTGAATTTTTTGAAGGTGTTAGACTTCAGTTTTTTTGCATTTTTAAGAAATTTTTGTAAAAATTTAAATTTATGTGTGTTAGTCTTCAATTACGGAGTATTTTGAGTATGACATAAAAATTGAGTTTTTTTCTTGTGTTACACTTCAATTTTAAAATTATTTTAAAAAAAATATCTTCATTGAATTTTTTGAAGGTGTTAGACATCATTTTTTGCATTTTTAAGAAATTTTTGAAAAAATTGAAATTTGTGTGTGTTAGTCTTCAATTAGGAGTATTTTGAGTATGACATGAAAATTGAGTATTGTGCTTATTTTACACTTCAATTTTAACATTCTTTTAAAAAATATCTTCATTGAATTTTTTGAAGGTGTTAGACTTCAGTTTTTTGCATTTTTAAGAAATTTTTGAAAAAATTTAAATTTATGTGTGTTAGTCTTCGATTACGGAGTATTTTGAGTATGACATAAAAATTGAGTTTTTTTCTTGTGTTACACTTCAATTTTAACATTCTTTTAAAAAATATCTTCATGGAATTTTTTGAAGGTGTTAGACTTCATTTTTTGCATTTTTAAGAAAGTTTTGAAAAAATTAAAATTTGTGTGTGTTACTCTTCAATTACGGAGAATTTTGAGTATGACAAGAAAATTGAGTAGTTTGCTTATGTTACACTTCAATTTTAACAATCTTTTAAAAAATATCTTCATTGAATTGATTGAAGGTGTTAGACTTAATTTTTTGCTTTTTTAAGAAATTTTTGGAAAAATTGAAATTTGTGTGTGTTAGTCTTCAATTACGGAGTATTTTATGTATGAAATGAAAATTGAGTATTTGGCTTATGTTACAATTCAATTTTTACATTTTTTTTTAAAATATCTTCATTGAATTTTTTGAAGGCGTTAGACTTCAGTTTTTTGCATTTTTAAGAAATTTTTGAAATTATTGAAATTTCTGTGTGTTAGTATTCAATTACGGCGTATTTTGATTATGACATGAAAATTGAGTATTTTGCATATGTTACACTTCGATTTTAAAATTCTTTTAAAAAATATCTTCATTGAATTTATTGAAGGTGTTAGACTTCATTTTTTGGATTTTTAAGATATTTTTGAAAAAATTGAAATTTGTGTGTGTTAGTCTTCAATTACGGCGTATTTTGAGTATGACATGAAAATTGAATATTTTGCTTATGTTACACTTCTATTTTAACATTCTTTTAAAAAATATTTTCATGGAATTTATTGAAGGTGTTAGACTTCAGGTTTTTGCATTTTTAAGAAATTTTTGAAAAAATTGAAATGTGTTCGTGTTAGTCTTCAATTACGGAGTATTTTGAGTATGACATGAAAATTGATTTTTTTTCTTGTGTTACACTTCAATTTTAACATTCTTTCAAAAAATATCTTCATTAAATTTTTTGAAGGTGTTAGACTTCATTTTTTGCATTTTTAAGAAATGTTTGAAAAAATTGAAATTTGTGTGTGTTAGTCTTCAATTACGGAGTATTTTATGTATGAAATGAAAATTGAGTATTTGGCTTATGTTACAATTCAATTTTTACATTTTTTTTTAAAATATCTTCATTGAATTTTTTGAAGGCGTTAGACTTCAGTTTTTTGCATTTTTAAGAAATTTTTGAAATTATTGAAATTTCTGTGTGTTAGTATTCAATTACGGAGAATTTTGAGTATGACAAGAAAATTGAGTAGTTTGCTTATGTTACACTTCAATTTTAACAATCTTTTAAAAAATATCTTCATTGAATTGATTGAAGGTGTTAGACTTAATTTTTTGCTTTTTTAAGAAATTTTTGGAAAAATTGAAATTTGTGTGTGTTAGTCTTCAATTACGGAGTATTTTATGTATGAAATGAAAATTGAGTATTTGGCTTATGTTACAATTCAATTTTTACATTTTTTTTTAAAATATCTTCATTGAATTTTTTGAAGGCGTTAGACTTCAGTTTTTTGCATTTTTAAGAAAATTTTGAAATTATTGAAATTTCTGTGTGTTAGTATTCAATTACGGCGTATTTTGATTATGACATGAAAATTGAGTATTTTGCATATGTTACACTTCGATTTTAAAATTCTTTTAAAAAATATCTTCATTGAATTTATTGAAGGTGTTAGACTTCATTTTTTGGATTTTTAAGATATTTTTGAAAAAATTGAAATTTGTGTGTGTTAGTCTTCAATTACGGCGTATTTTGAGTATGACATGAAAATTGAATATTTTGCTTATGTTACACTTCTATTTTAACATTCTTTTAAAAAATATTTTCATGGAATTTATTGAAGGTGTTAGACTTCAGGTTTTTGCATTTTTAAGAAATTTTTGAAAAAATTGAAATGTGTTCGTGTTAGTCTTCAATTACGGAGTATTTTGAGTATGACATGAAAATTGATTTTTTTTCTTGTGTTACACTTCAATTTTAACATTCTTTCAAAAAATATCTTCATTAAATTTTTTGAAGGTGTTAGACTTCATTTTTTGCATTTTTAAGAAATGTTTGAAAAAATTTAAATTTGTGTGTGTTAGTCTTCAATTACGGTGTATTTTGAGTATGACATGAAAATTGAGTTTTTTTCTTGTGTTACACTTCAATTTTAACATTCTTTAAAAAAATATCTTCATGGAATTTTTTGAAGGTGTTAGACTTCATTTGTTTCATTTTTATGAATTGTTTGAAAATTTTGAAATTTGTGTGCGTTAGTCTTCAATTACGGAGTATTTTTTAGTATGACATGAAAATTGAGTATTTTGCTTATGTTACACATCAATTTTTACATTTTTTTAAAAAAATATCTTCATTGAATTTTTTGAAGGTGTTAGACTTCAGTTTTTTGCATTTTTAGGAAATTTTTGAAAAAATTGAAATTTTTGTGTGTTAGTCTTCAATTACGGAGTATTTTGAGTATGACATGAAAATTGAGTATTGTGCTTATTTTACACTTCAATTTTAACATTATTTTAAAAAATATCTTCATTGAATTTTTTGAAGGTGTTAGACTTCAGTTTTTTTGCATTTTTAAGAAATTTTTGTAAAAATTTAAATTTATGTGTGTTAGTCTTCAATTACGGAGTATTTTGAGTATGACATAAAAATTGAGTTTTTTTCTTGTGTTACACTTCAATTTTAAAATTATTTTAAAAAAAATATCTTCATTGAATTTTTTGAAGGTGTTAGACATCATTTTTTGCATTTTTAAGAAATTTTTGAAAAAATTGAAATTTGTGTGTGTTAGTCTTCAATTAAGGAGTATTTTGAGTATGACATGAAAATTGAGTATTGTGCTTATTTTACACTTCAATTTTAACATTCTTTTAAAAAATATCTTCATTGAATTTTTTGAAGGTGTTAGACTTCATTTTTTGCATTTTTTTTTGAAAGTTTTGAAAAAATTGAAATTTATGTGTGTTACTCTTCAATTACGGAGAATTTTGAATATGACATGAAAATTGAGTATTTTCCATATGTTACACTTCAATTTTAACATTCTTGTAAAAAATTTCTTCATTGAATTTATTGAAGGTGTTAGACTTCAGGTTTTTGCATTTTTAAGAAATTTTTTGAAAATTTTGAAATTTGTGTGCGTTAGTCTTCAATTACGGAGTATTTGTTAGTATGACATGAAAATTTATTATTTTTCTTATGGTACACATCAATTTGTACATTTTTTTTAAAAAATATCTTCATTGAACTTTTTGAAGGTTTTAGACTTCAGTTTTTTGCATTTTTAGGAAATTTTTGAAAAAATTGAAATTTGTGTGTGTTAGTCTTCAATTACGGAGTATTTTGAGTATGACATGAAAATTGAGTATTGTGCTTATTTTACACTTCAATTTTAACATTCTTTTAAAAAATATCTTCATTGAATTTTTTGAAGGTATTAGACTTCAGTTTATTGCATTTTTAAGAAATTTTTGAAAAAATTTAAATTTATGTGTGTTGGTCTTCAATTACGTAGCATTTTGAGTATGACATGAAAATTGAGTTTTTTTCTTATGTTACACTTCAATTTTAACATTCTTTTTAAAAATATCTTCATTGAATTTATTGAAGGTGTTAGATTTCATTTTTTGCATTTTTAAGAAATTTTTGGAAAAATTGAAATTTGTGTGTGTCAGTCTTCAATTACGGCGTATTTTGAGTATGACATGAAAATTGAGTATTTTGCTTATGTTACACTTCAATTTTTACATTTTTTAAAAAAATATCTTCGTTGAATTTTTTGAAGGTCATTTTTTTCATTTTTAAAAATTTTTCAAAAAATTGAAATTGGTGTGTGTTAGTTTTCAATTAAGGAGTATTTTGAATATGACATGAAAATTGAGTTTTTTTCTTGTGTTATACTTCAATTTTAACATTAATTTAAAAATTATCTTCATTGAATTTTTTGAAGGTGTTAGACTTAATTTTTTGCATTTTTAAGAAATTTTTGAAAAAAATGAAATTTGTGTGTGTTAGTCTTCAATTACGGAGTATTTTGAGAATGACCTGAAAATTGAGTTTTTTTCTTGTGTTACACTTCAATTTTAACATTCTTTTAAAAAATATCTTCATTGAATTTTTTGAAGGTGTTAGATTTCATTTTTTGCATTTTTAAGAAAGTTTTGAAAAAATTGAAATTTGTGTGTGTTACTCTTCAATTACGGAGAATTTTGAGTATGACAAGAAAATTGAGTAGTTTGCATATGTTACACTTCAATTTTAACAATCTTTTAAAAAATATCTTCATTGAATTGATTGAAGGTGTTAGACTTAATTTTTTGCTTTTTTAAGAAATTTTTGGAAAAATTGAAATTTGTGTGTGTTAGTCTTCAATTACGGAGTATTTTGTGTCTGACATGAAAATTGAGTATTTGGCTTATGTTACAATTCAATTTTTACATTTTGTTTAACAATATCTTCATTGAATTTTTTTAAGGCGTTAGACTTCAGTTTTTTGCATTTTTAAGAAATTATTGAAAATATTGAAATTTCTGTGTGTTAGTATGCAATTACGGCGTATTTTGAGTATGACATGAAAATTGAGTATTTTGCATATGTTACACTTCAATTTTAACATTCTTTTAAATAATATCTTCATTTAATTTTTTGCAGGTGTTAGACATCATTTTTTGCATTTTTAAGAAATTTTTGAAAAAATTGAAATTTGTGTGTGTTAGTCTTCAATTAGGAGTATTTTGAGTATGACATGAAAATTGAGTATTGTGCTTATTTTACACTTCAATTTTAACATTCTTTTAAAAAATATCTTCATTGAATTTTTTGAAGGTGTTAGACTTCAGTTTTTTGCATTTTTAAGAAATTTTTGAAAAAATTTAAATTTGTGTGTGTTAGTCTTCAATTACCGTGTATTTTGAGTATGACATGAAAATTGAGTTTTTTTCTTGTGTTACACTTCAATTTTAACATTCTTTAAAAAAATATCTTCATGGAATTTTTTGAAGGTGTTAGACTTCATTTGTTTCATTTTTATGAATTGTTTGAAAATTTTGAAATTTGTGTGCGTTAGTCTTCAATTACGGAGTATTTTTTAGTATGACATGAAAATTGAGTATTTTGCTTATGTTACACATCAATTTTTACATTTTTTTAAAAATATATCTTCATTGAATTTTTTGAAGGTGTTAGACTTCAGTTTTTTGCATTTTTAGGAAATTTTTGAAAAAATTGAAATTTTTGTGTGTTAGTCTTCAATTATGGAGTATTTTGAGTATGACATGAAAATTGAGTATTGTGCTTATTTTACACTTCAATTTTAACATTATTTTAAAAAATATCTTCATTGAATTTTTTGAAGGTGTTAGACTTCAGTTTTTTTGCATTTTTAAGAAATTTTTGTAAAAATTTAAATTTATGTGTGTTAGTCTTCAATTACGGAGTATTTTGAGTATGACATAAAAATTGAGTTTTTTTCTTCTGTTACACTTCAATTTTAAAATTATTTTAAAAAAAATATCTTCATTGAATTTTTTGAAGGTGTTAGACATCATTTTTTGCATTTTTAAGAAATTTTTGAAAAAATTGAAATTTGTGTGTGTTAGTCTTCAATTACGGAGTATTTTGAGTATGACAAGAAAATTGAGTATTGTGCTTATTTTACACTTCAATTTTAACATTCTTTTAAAAAATATCTTCATTGAATTTTTTGAAGGTGTTAGACTTCATTTTTTGCATTTTTTTTGAAAGTTTTGAAAAAATTGAAATTTATGTGTGTTACTCTTCAATTACGGAGAATTTTGAATATGACATGAAAATTGAGTATTTTCCATATGTTACACTTCAATTTTAACATTCTTTTAAAAAATTTCTTCATTGAATTTATTGAAGGTGTTAGACTTCAGGTTTTTGCATTTTTAAGAAATTTTTTGAAAATTTTGAAATTTGTGTGCGTTAGTCTTCAATTACGGAGTATTTGTTAGTATGACATGAAAATTTATTATTTTTCTTATGGTACACATCAATTTGTACATTTTTTTAAAAAAATATCATCATTGAACTTTTTGAAGGTTTTAGACTTCAGTTTTTTGCATTTTTAGGAAATTTTTGAAAAAATTGAAATTTGTGTGTGTTAGTCTTCAATTACGGAGTATTTTGAGTATGACATGAAAATTGAGTATTGTGCTTATTTTACACTTCAATTTTAACATTCTTTTAAAAAATATCTTCATTGAATTTTTTGAAGGTATTAGACTTCAGTTTATTGCATTTTTAAGAAATTTTTGAAAAAATTTAAATTTATGTGTGTTGGTCTTCAATTACGTAGCATTTTGAGTATGACATGAAAATTGAGTTTTTTTCTTATGTTACACTTCAATTTTAACATTCTTTTAAAAAATATCTTCATTGAATTTATTGAAGGTGTTAGATTTCATTTTTTGCATTTTTAAGAAATTTTTGGAAAAATTGAAATTTGTGTGTGTCAGTCTTCAATTACGGCGTATTTTGAGTATGACATGAAAATTGAGTATTTTGCTTATGTTACACTTCAATTTTTACATTTTTTAAAAAAATATCTTCGTTGAATTTTTTGAAGGTCATTTTTTTCATTTTTAAAAATTTTTCAAAAAATTGAAATTGGTGTGTGTTAGTTTTCAATTAAGGAGTATTTTGAATATGACATGAAAATTGAGTTTTTTTCTTGTGTTATACTTCAATTTTAACATTAATTTAAAAATTATCTTCATTGAATTTTTTGAAAGTGTTAGACTTAATTTTTTGCATTTTTAAGAAATTTTTGAAAAAAATGAAATTTGTGTGTGTTAGTCTTCAATTACGGAGTATTTTGAGAATGACCTGAAACTTGAGTTTTTTTCTTGTGTTACACTTCAATTTTAACATTCTTTTGAAAAATATCTTCATTGAATTTTTTGAAGGTGTTAGATTTCATTTTTTGCATTTTTAAGAAAGTTTTGAAAAAATTGAAATTTGTGTGTGTTACTCTTCAATTACGGAGAATTTTGAGTATGACAAGAAAATTGAGTAGTTTGCATATGTTACACTTCAATTTTAACAATCTTTTAAAAAATATCTTCATTGAATTGATTGAAGGTGTTAGACTTAATTTTTTGCTTTTTTAAGAAATTTTTGGAAAAATTGAAATTTGTGTGTGTTAGACTTCAATTACGGAGTATTTTGTGTCTGACATGAAAATTGAGTATTTGGCTTATGTTACAATTCAATTTTTACATTTTGCTTAAAAATATCTTCATTGAATTTTTTGAAGGCGTTAGACTTCAGTTTTTTGCATTTTTAAGAAATTATTGAAAATATTGAAATTTCTGTGTGTTAGTATGCAAATACGGCGTATTTTGAGTATGACATGAAAATTGAGTATTTAGCATATGTTACACTTCAATTTTAACATTCTTTTAAATAATATCTTCATTTAATTTTTTGCAGGTGTTAGACATCATTTTTTGCATTTTTAAGAAATTTTTGAAAAAATTGAAATTTGTGTGTGTTAGTCTTCAATTAGGAGTATTTTGAGTATGACATGAAAATTGAGTATTGTGCTTATTTTACACTTCAATTTTAACATTCTTTTAAAAAATATCTTCATTGAATTTTTTGAAGGTGTTAGACTTCAGTTTTTTGCATTTTTAAGAAATTTTTGAAAAAATTTAAATTTATGTGTGTTAGTCTTCGATTACGGAGTATTTTGAGTATGACATAAAAATTGAGTTTTTTTCTTGTGTTACACTTCAATTTTAACATTCTTTTAAAAAATATCTTCATGGAATTTTTTGAAGGTGTTAGACTTCATTTTTTGCATTTTTAAGAAAGTTTTGAAAAAATTAAAATTTGTGTGTGTTACTCTTCAATTACGGAGAATTTTGAGTATGACAAGAAAATTGAGTAGTTTGCTTATGTTACACTTCAATTTTAACAATCTTTTAAAAAATATCTTCATTGAATTGATTGAAGGTGTTAGACTTAATTTTTTGCTTTTTTAAGAAATTTTTGGAAAAATTGAAATTTGTGTGTGTTAGTCTTCAATTACGGAGTATTTTATGTATGAAATGAAAATTGAGTATTTGGCTTATGTTACAATTCAATTTTTACATTTTTTTTTAAAATATCTTCATTGAATTTTTTGAAGGCGTTAGACTTCAGTTTTTTGCATTTTTAAGAAATTTTTGAAATTATTGAAATTTCTGTGTGTTAGTATTCAATTACGGCGTATTTTGATTATGACATGAAAATTGAGTATTTTGCATATGTTACACTTCGATTTTAAAATTCTTTTAAAAAATATCTTCATTGAATTTATTGAAGGTGTTAGACTTCATTTTTTGGATTTTTAAGATATTTTTGAAAAAATTGAAATTTGTGTGTGTTAGTCTTCAATTACGGCGTATTTTGAGTATGACATGAAAATTGAATATTTTGCTTATGTTACACTTCTATTTTAACATTCTTTTAAAAAATATTTTCATGGAATTTATTGAAGGTGTTAGACTTCAGGTTTTTGCATTTTTAAGAAATTTTTGAAAAAATTGAAATGTGTTCGTGTTAGTCTTCAATTACGGAGTATTTTGAGTATGACATGAAAATTGATTTTTTTTTCTTGTGTTACACTTCAATTTTAACATTCTTTCAAAAAATATCTTCATTAAATTTTTTGAAGGTGTTAGACTTCATTTTTTGCATTTTTAAGAAATGTTTGAAAAAATTGAAATTTGTGTGTGTTAGTCTTCAATTACGGAGTATTTTGAATATGACATGAAAATTGAGTATTGTGCTTATGTTACACTTCAATTTTAACACTCTTTTAAAAAATATCTTCATTGAATTTATTGAAGGTGTTAGACTTCAGTTTTTTGCATTTTTAAGAAATTTTTGAAAAAATTTAAATTTGTGTGTGTTAGTCTTCAATTACGGTGTATTTTGAGTATAACATGAAAATTGAGTTTTTTTCTTGTGTTACACTTCAATTTTAACATTGTTTAAAAAAATATCTTCATTGAATTTTTTGAAGGTGTTAGACTTCATTTGTTTCATTTTTATGAATTTTTTGAAAATTTTGAAATTTGTGTGCGTTAGTCTTCAATTACGGAGTATTTTTGAGTATGACATGAAAATTGATTATTTTGCTTATGTTACACATCAATTTTTACATTTTTTTTAAAAATTACTTCATTGAATTTTTTGAAGGTGTTAGACTTCAGTTTTTTGCATTTTTAGGAAATTTTTGAAAAAATTGAAATTTGTGTGTGTTAGTCTTCAATTACGGAGTATTTTGAGTATGACATGAAAATTGAGTATTGTGCTTATTTTACACTTCCATTTTAACATTCTTTTAAAAAATATCTTCATTGAATTTTTTGAAGGTGTGTTAGACTTCAGTTTTTTGCATTTTTAAGAAATTTTTGAAAAAATTTAAATTTATGTGTGTTAGTCTTCAATTACGGAGTATTTTGAGTATGACATAAAAATTGAGTTTTTTTCTTGTGTTACACTTCAATTTTAAAATTCTTTTAAAAAAAATCTTAATTGAATTTTTTGAAGGTGTTAGACATCATTTTTTGCATTTTTAAGAAATTTTTGAAAAAATTGAAATTTGTGTGTCTAGTCTTCAATTACGGAGTATTTTGAGTATGACATGAAAATTGAGTATTGTGCTTATTTTACACTTCAATTTTAACATTCTTTTAAAAAATATCTTCATTGAATTTTTTGAAGGTGTTAGACTTCAGTATTTTCCATTTTTAAGAAATTTTTGAAAAAATTTAAATTTATGTGTGTTAGTCTTCAATTACGGAGTATTTTGAGTATGACATAAAAATTGAGTTTTTTTCTTGTGTTACACTTCAATTTTAACATTCTTTTAAAAAATATCATCATTGAATTTTTTGAAGGTGTGTTAGACTTCATTTTTTGCATTTTTAAGAAAGTTTTTCAAAAATTAAAATTTGTGTGTGTTAGTCTTCAATTACGGAGAATTTTGAGTATGACAAGAAAATTGAGTAGTTTGCTTATGTTACACTTCAATTTTAACAATCTTTTAAAAAATATCTTCATTGAATTGATTGAAGGTGTTAGACTTCATTTTTTGCTTTTTTAAGAAATTTTTGGAAAAATTGAAATTTGTGTGTGTTAGTCTTCAATTATGGAGTATTTTGTGTATGAAATGAAAATTGAGTATTTGGCTTATGTTACAATTCAATTTTTACATTTTTTTTAAAAATATCTTCATTGAATTTTTTGAAGGTGTTAGACTTCAGTTTTTTGCATTTTTAAGAAATTTTTGAAATTATTGAAATTTATGTGTGTTAGTATTCAATTACGGCGTATTTTGAGTATGACATGAAAATTGAGTATTTTGCATATGTTACACTTAAATTTTAACATTCTTTTAAAAAATATCTTCATTGAATTTATTGAAGGTGTTAGACTTCATTTTTTTTTATTTTTAAGAAATTTTTGAAAAAATTGAAATTTGTGTGTGTTAGTCTTCAATTACGGCGTATTTTGAGTATGACATGAAAATTGAATATTTTGCTTATGTTACACTTCTATTTTAACATTCTTTTAAAAAATATCTTCATTGAATTTATTGAAGGTGTTTGACTTCAGGTTTTTGCATTTTTAAGAAATTTTTGAAAAAATTGAAATATGTTCGTGTTAGTCTTCAATTACGGAGTATTTTGAGTATGACATGAAAATTGATTTTTTTTCTTGTGTTACACTTCAATTTTAACATTCTTTCAAAAAATATCTTCATTGAATTTTTTGAAGGTGTTAGACTTCATTTTTTGCATTTTTAAGAAATGTTTGAAAAAATTGAAATTTGTGTGTGTTAGTCTTCAATTACGGAATATTTTGAATATGACATGAAAATTGAGTATTGTGGTTATGTTACACTTCAATTTTAACATTCTTTTAAAAAATATCTTCATTGAATTTTTTGAAGGTGTTAGACTTCAGTTTTTTGAATTTTTAAGAAATTTTTGAAAAAATTTAAATTGGTGTGTGTTAGTCTTCAATTACAGTGTATTTTGAGTATGACATGAAAATTGAGTTTTTTTCTTGTGTTACACTTCAATTTTAACATTCTTTAAAAAAATATCTTCATTGAATTTTTTGAAGGTGTTAGACTTCATTTGTTTCATTTTTATGAATTTTTTGAAAATTTGGAAATTTGTGTGCGTTAGTCTTCAATTAAGGAGTATTTTGAGTATGACATGAAAATTGAGTATTGTGCTTATTTTACACTTCAATTTTAACATTCTTTTAAAAAATATCTTCATTGAATTTTTTGAAGGTGTTACACTTAAGTTTTTTGCATTTTTAAGAAATTTTTGAAAAAATTTAAATTTATGTGTGTTAGTCTTCAATTACGGAGTATTTTGAGTATGACATAAAAATTGAGTTTTTTTCTTGTGTTACACTTCAATTTTAACATTCTTTTAAAAAATATCTTCAATGAATTTTTTGAAGGTGTTAGACTTCATTTTTTGCATTTTTAAGAAAGTTTTGAAAAAATTGAAATTTGTGTGTGTTAATCTTCAATTACGAAGAATTTTGAGTATGACAAGAAAATTGAGTAGTTTGCTTATGTTACATTTCAATTTTAACAATCTTTTAAAAAATATCTTCATTGAATTGATTGAAGGTGTTAGACTTCATTTTTTGCTTTTTTAAGAAATTTTTGGAAAAATTGAAATTTGTGTGTGTTAGTCTTCAATTACGGAGTATTTTGTGTATGAAATGAAAATTGAGTATTTGGCTTATGTTACAATTCAATTTTTACATTTTTTTTTAAAAATATCTTCATTCAATTTTTTGAAGGCGTTAGACTTCAGTTTTTTGCATTTTTAAGAAATTTTTGAAATTATTGAAATTTCTGTGTGTTAGTATTCAATTACGGAGTATTTTGAGTATGACATAAAAATTGAGTTTTTTTCTTGTGTTACACTTCAATTTTGAAATTCTTTTAAAAAATATCTTCATTGAATTTTTTGAAGGTGTTAGACATCATTTTTTGTATTTTTAAGAAATTTTTGAAAAAATTGAAATTTGTGTGTGTTAGTCTTCAATTACGGAGTATTTTGAGTGTGTCATGAAAATTGAGTATTGTGCTTATTTTACACTTCAATTATAACATTCTTTTAAAAAATATCTTCATTGAATTTTTTGAAGGTGTTAGACTTCATTTTTTGCATTTCTAAGAAATTTTTGAAAAAAATTAAATTTGTGTGTGTTAGTCTTCGATTACGGAGTATTTTGAGTATGACATGAAAATTGAGTATTGTGCTTATTTTACACTTCAATTTTAACATTCTTTTAAAAAATATCTTCATTGAATTTTTTGAAGGTGTTAGACTTCAGTTTTTTGCATTTTTAAGAAATTTTTGAAAAAATTTAAATTAATGTGTGCTAGTCTTCAATTACGGAGTATTTTGAGTATGACATAAAAATTGAGTTTTTTTCTTGTGTTACACTTCAATTTTAACATTCTTTCAAAAAATATCTTCATTGAATTTTTTGAAGGTGTTAGACTTCATTTTTTGCATTTCTAAGAATTTTTTGAAAATTTTTAAATTTGTGTGTGTTAGTCTTCAATTACGGAGTATTTTTGAGTATGACATGAAAATTGAGTATTTTGGTTATGTTACACATCAATTTTTACATTTTTTGTAAAAATTACTTCATTGAATTTTTTGAAGGTGTTAGACTTCAGTTTTTTGCATTTTTAAGAAATTTTTGAAAAAATTGAAATTTGTGTGTGTTAGTCTTCAATTTCGGAGTATTTTGAGTATGACATGAAAATTGAGTATTGTGCTTATTTTTCACTTCAATTTTAACATTCTTTTAAAAAATATCTTCACTGAATTTTTTGAAGGTGTTAGACTTCATTTTTTGCATTTCTAAGAAATTTTTGAAAAAATTGAAATTTGTGTGTGTTAGTCTTCAATTACGGAGTATTTTGAGTATGACATGAAAATTGAGTATTGTGCTTATTTTACACTTCAATTTTAACATTCTTTTAAAAAATATCTTCTTTGAATTTTTTGAAGGTGTTAGACTTCAGTTTTTTGCATTTTTAAGAAATTTTTGAAAAAATTTAAATTTATGTGTGTTAGTCTTCAATTAGGGAGTATTTTGAGTATGACATAAAAATTCAGTTTTTTTCTTGTGTTACACTCCAATTTTAACATTCTTTTAAAAAATATCTTCATTGAATTTTTTGAAGGTGTTAGACTTCATTTTTTGCATTTCTAAGAAATTTTTGAAAAAATTGAAATTTGTGTGTGTTAGTCTTAAATTACGGAGTATTTTTGAGTATGACATGAAAATTGAGTATTTTGGTTATGTTACACATCAATTTTTACACTTTTTTTGAAACTAACTTCATTGAATTTTTTGAAGGTGTCAGACTTCATGTTTTTGCATTTTTAAGAAATTTTTGAAAAAATTGAAATTTGTGTGTGTTAGTCTTCAATTTCGGAGTATTTTGAGTATGACATGAAAATTGAGTTTTTTTCTAGTGTTAGACTTCAATTTTAACATTCTTATAAAAATATCTTCATTGAATTTTTTTGAAGGTGTTAGACTTCATTTTTTGCATTTTTAAGAAATGTTTTAAAATTTTGAAATTTGTGTGTGTTAGTCTTCAATTACGGAGTATTTTTTAGTATGACATGAAAATTGAGTATTTTGCTTATGTTAGACATCAATTTTTGAATTTTTTAAAAAATATCTTTATTTAATATTTTGAAGGTGTGACTTCAGTTTTTTACATTTTTAAGAAATTTTTGAAAAAATTGAAATTTGTGTGTGTTAGTCTTCAATTACTGTGTATTTTGAGTATGACATGAAAATTGAGTATTTTGCTTATGTTACACATCAATTTTTACATTTTTTTAAAAAATATCTTCATTGAATTTTTTGAAGGTGTTAGACTTCGGTTTTTTGCATTTTAAAGAAATTTTTGAAAAAATTGAAATTTGTGTGTGTTAGTCTTCAATTACGGAGTATTTTGAATATGACTTGAAAATTGAGTATTTTTCTTATGTTGCACTTCAATTTTTACATTTTTTTTAAAAATATCTTCATTTAATTTTTTGAAGGTGTTAGACTTCAGTTTTTTGCATTTTTAAGAAATTTTTGAAAAAATAGAAATTTGTGTGTGTTAGTCTTCAATTACGGAGTATTTTGGGTATGCCATGAAAAGTGAGTTTTTTTCTTGTGTTACACTTCAATTTTAACATTCTTTTAAAAAATATCTTCATTGAATTTATTGAAGGCGTTAGACTTTATTTTTTGCACTTTTATGAAATTTTTGTAAAAATTGAAATTTGTGTGTGTTAGTCTTCAATTACGGAGTATTTTGAGAATGACATGAAAATTGAGTTTTTTTCTTGTGTTACACTTCAATTTTAACATTCTTTTAAAAAATATCTTCATTGAATTTTTTGAAGGTGTTAGACTTCAGATTTTTGCATTTCTAAGAAATTTTTGAAAATATTGAAATTGGTGTGTGTTAGTCTTCAATTATGGAGTATTTTGAGTATGACATGAAAATTTAGTATTTTGCTTATATTACACTTAAATTTTTTCATTTTTTTTTTAAATATATTCAATGAATTTTTTGAAGGTGTTAGACTTCGGTTTTTTGCATTTTCAAAAACAATTTGAAAAAATTGAAATTTGTGGGTGTTAGTCTTCAAATACAGAGCATTTTGAGTATGACATGAAAATTATGTTTTTTTGTTATGTTACACTTCAATTTTAACATTCTTTTAAAAAATATCTTCATTGAATTTTTTGAAGGTGTTAGACTTCATTTTTTGCATTTCTGAGAAATTTTTGAAAATTTTGAAATTTGTGTGTGTTAATCTTCAATTACGGAGTATTTTTGAGTATGACATGAAAATTGAGTATTTTGGTTATGTTACACATCAATTTCTACATTTTTTTTAAAAATAACTTCATTGAATTTTTTGAAGGTGTTAGACTTCAGTTTTTTGCATTTTTAAGAAATTTTTGAAAAAATTGAAATTTGTGTTTGTTAGTCTTCAATTTCGGAGTATTTTTTAGTATGACATGAAAATTGAGTATTTTGGTTATGTTACACATCAATTTTTACACTTTTTTTAAGAATAACTTCATTGAATTTTTTGAAGGTGACTTCTGTTTTTTGCATTTATAAGAAATTTTTGAAAACATTTAAATTTATGTGTGCTAGTCTTCAATTACGGAGTATTTTCAGTATGACATAAAAATTGAATTTTCTTCTTGTGTTACACTTCAATTTTAACATTCTTTTAAAAAATATCTTCATTGAATTTTTTGAAGGTGTTACACTTCATTTTTTGCATTTCTAAGAAATTTTTGAAAAATTTGAAATTTGTGTGTGTTAGTCTTCAATTACGGAGTATTTTTGAGTATGACATGAAAATTGAGTATTTTGGTTATGTTACACATCAATTTATACACTTTTTTTAAAAATAACTTCATTGAATTTTTTGAAGGTCTTAGACTTCAGTTTTTTGCATTTTTAAGAATTTTTTGAAAAAATTGAAATTTGTGTGTGTTAGTCTTCAATTTCGGAGTATTTTGAGTTTGACATGAAAATTGAGTTTTTTTTCTTGTGTTACACTTCAATTTTAAAATTCTTATAAAAAATATCTTCATTGAATTTTTTGAAGGTGTTAGACTTCATTTTTTGCATTTCTAAGTAATTTTTGAAAAAATTGAAATTTGTGTGTGTTAGTCTTCAATTACGGAGTATTTTGAGTATGACATGAAAATTGAGTATTGTGCTAATTTTAGACTTCAATTTTAACATTCTTTTAAAAAATATCTTCATTGAATTTTTTGAAGGTGTTAAACTTCAGTTTTTTGCATTTTTAAGCAATTTTTGAAAAAATTTAAATTTATGTGTGTTAGTCTTCAATTACGGAGTATTTTGAGTATGACATAAAAATTCAGTTTTTTTCTTGTGTTACACTTCAATTTTAACATTCTTTTAAAAAATATCTTCATTGAATTTTTTGAAGGTGTTAGACTTCATTTTTTGCATTTCTAAGAAATTTTTGAAAAAATTGAAATTTGTGTGTGTTAGTCTTCAATTACGGAGTATTTTTGAGTATGACATGAAAATTGAGTATTTTGGTTATGTTACACATCAATTTTTTCACTTTTTTTAAAAATAACTTCATTGAATTTTTTGAAGGTGTTAGACTTCAGTTTTTTGCATTTTAAAGAAATTTTTGAAAAAATTGAAATTTGTGTGTGTTAGTCTTAAATTTCGGAGTATTTTGAGTATGACATGAAAATTGAGTTTTTTTTCTAGTGTTAGACTTCAATTTTAACATTCTTATAAAAATATCATCATTGAATTTTTTGAAGGTGTTAGACTTCATTTTTTGCATTTTTAAGAAATGTTTTAAAAATTTGAAATTTGTGTGTGTTAGTCTTCAATTACGGAGTATTTTTTAGTATGACACGAAAATTGAGTATTTTGCTTATGTTACACATCAATTTTTGCATTTTTTAAAAAATATCTTTATTTAATATTTTGAAGGTGTGACTTCAGTTTTTTACATTTTTAAGAAATTTTTGAAAAAATTGAAATTTGTGTGTTAGTCTTCAATTACTGAGTATTTTGAGTATGACATGAAAATTGAGTATTTTGCTTATGTTACACATCAATTTTTACATTTTTTTTAAAAATATCTTCATTGAATTTTTTGAAGGTGTTAGACTTCGGTTTTTTGCATTTTAAAGAAATTTTTGAAAAAATAGAAATTTGTGTGTGTTAGTCTTCAATTACGGAGTATTTTGAGTATGCCATGAAAATTGAGTTTTTTTCTTGTGTTACACTTCAATTTTAACATTCTTTTAAAAAATATCTTCATTGAATTTATTGAAGGCGTTAGACTTTATTTTTTGCACTTTTATGAAATTTTTGTAAAAATTGAAATTTGTGTGTGTTAGTCTTCAATTACGGAGTATTTTGAGAATGACATGAAAATTGAGTTTTTTTCTTGTGTTACACTTCAATTTTAACATTCTTTTAAAAAATATCTTCATTGAATTTTTTGAAGGTGTTAGACTTCAGATTTTTGCATTTCTAAGAAATTTTTGAAAATATTGAAATTGGTGTGTGTTAGTCTTCAATTATGGAGTATTTTGAGTATGACATGAAAATTTAGTATTTTGCTTATATTACACTTAAATTTTTTCATTTTTTTTTTAAATATATTCAATGAATTTTTTGAAGGTGTTAGACTTCGGTTTTTTGCATTTTCAAAAACAATTTGAAAAAATTGAAATTTGTGGGTGTTAGTCTTCAAATACAGAGCATTTTGAGTATGACATGAAAATTATGTTTTTTTGTTATGTTACACTTCAATTTTAACATTCTTTTAAAAAATATCTTCATTGAATTTTTTGAAGGTGTTAGACTTCATTTTTTGCATTTCTGAGAAATTTTTGAAAATTTTGAAATTTGTGTGTGTTAATCTTCAATTACGGAGTATTTTTGAGTATGACATGAAAATTGAGTATTTTGGTTATGTTACACATCAATTTCTACATTTTTTTTAAAAATAACTTCATTGAATTTTTTGAAGGTGTTAGACTTCAGTTTTTTGCATTTTTAAGAAATTTTTGAAAAAATTGAAATTTGTGTGTGTTAGTCTTCAATTTCGGAGTATTTTTTAGTATGACATGAAAATTGAGTATTTTGGTTATGTTACACATCAATTTTTACACTTTTTTTAAAAATAACTTCATTGAATTTTTTGAAGGTGACTTCAGTTTTTTGCATTTTTAAGAAATTTTTGAAAACATTTAAATTTATGTGTGCTAGTCTTCAATTACGGAGTATTTTCAGTATGACATAAAAATTGAGTTTTTTTCTTGTGTTACACTTCAATTTTAACATTGTTTTAAAAAATATCTTCATTGAATTTTTTGAAGGTGTTAGACTTCATTTTTTGCATTTCTAAGAAATTTTTGAAAAATTTGAAATTTGTGTGTGTTAGTGTTCAATTACGGAGTATTTTTGAGTATGACATGAAAATTGAGTATTTTGGTTATGTTACACATCAATTTATACACTTTTTTTAAAAATAACTTCATTGAATTTTTTGAAGGTCTTAGACTTCAGTTTTTTGCATTTTTAAGAAATTTTTGAAAAAATTGAAATTTGTGTGTGTTAGTCTTCAATTTCGGAGTATTTTGAGTATGACATGAAAATTGAGTTTTTTTCTTGTGTTACACTTCAATTTTAAAATTCTTATAAAAAATATCTTCGTTGAATTTTTTGAAGGTGTTAGACTTCATTTTTTGCATTTCTAAGTAATTTTTGAAAAAATTGAAATTTGTGTGTGTTAGTCTTCAATTACGGAGTATTTTGAGTATGACATGAAAATTGAGTATTGTGCTAATTTTAGACTTCAATTTTAACATTCTTTTAAAAAATATCTTCATTGAATTTTTTGAACGTGTTAGACTTCAGTTTTTTGCATTTTTAAGCAATTTTTGAAAAAATTTAAATTTATGTGTGTTAGTCTTCAATTACGGAGTATTTCGAGTATGACATAAAAATTCAGTTTTTTTCTTGTGTTACACTTAAATTTTAACATTCTTTTAAAAAATATCTTCATTGAATTTTTTGAAGGTGTTAGACTTCATTTTTTGCATTTCTAAGAAATTTTTGAAAAAATTGAAATTTGTGTGTGTTAGTCTTCAATTACGGAGTATTTTTGAGTATGACATGAAAATTGAGTATTTTGGTTATGTTACACATCAATTTTTTCACTTTTTTTAAAAATAACTTCATTGAATTTTTTGAAGGTGTTAGACTTCAGTTTTTTGCATTTTAAAGAATTTTTTGAAAAAATTGAAATTTGTGTGTGTTAGTCTTAAATTTCGGAGTATTTTGAGTATGACATGAAAATTGAGTTTTTTTCTAGTGTTAGACTTCAATTTTAACATTCTTATAAAAATATCTTCATTGAATTTTTTGAAGGTGTTAGACTTCATTTTTTGCATTTTTAAGAAATGTTTTAAAATTTTCAAATTTGTGTGTGTTAGTCTTCAATTACGGAGTATTTTTTAGTATGACACGAAAATTGAGTATTTTGCTTATGTTACACATCAATTTTTGCATTTTTTAAAAAATATCTTTATTTAATATTTTGAAGGTGTGACTTCAGTTTTTTACATTTTTAAGAAATTTTTGAAAAAATTGAAATTTGTGTGTGTTAGTCTTCAATTACTGAGTATTTTGAGTATGACATGAAAATTAAGTATTTTGCTTATGTTACACATCAATTTTTACATTTTTTTTAAAAATATCTTCATTGAATTTTTTGAAGGTGTTAGACTTCGGTTTTTTGCATTTTAAAGAAATTTTTGAAAAAATTTAAATTTGTGTGTGTTAGTCTTCAATTACGGAGTATTTTGAATATGACTTGAAAATTGAGTATTTTGCTTATGTTGCACTTCAATTTTTACATTTTTTTTAAAAATATCTTCATTTAATTTTTTGAAGGTGTTAGACTTCAGTTTTTTGCATTTTTAAGAAATTTTTGAAAAAATAGAAATTTGTGTGTTTTAGTCTTCAATTACGGAGTATTTTGAGTATGCCATGAAAATTGAGTTTTTTTCTTGTGTTACACTTCAATTTTAACATTCTTTTAAAAAATATCTTCATTGAATTTATTGAAGGCGTTAGACTTTATTTTTTGCACTTTTATGAAAATTTTGTAAAAATTGAAATTTGTGTGTGTTAGTCTTCAATTACGGAGTATTCTGAGAATGACATGAAAATTGAGTTTTTTTCATGTGTTACACTTCAATTTTAACATTCTTTTAAAAAATATCTTCATGGAATTTTTTGAAGGTGTTAGACTTCAGATTTTTGCATTTCTAAGAAATTTTTGAAAATATTGAAATTGATGTGTGTTAGTCTTCAATAATGGAGTATTTTGAGTTTGAGATGAAAATTTAGTATTTTGCTTATATTACACTTAATTTTTAAAAATATCTTCAATGAATTTTTTGAAGGTGACTTCAGTTTTTTTCATTTTCAAAAACAATTTGAAAAAATTGAAATTTGTGTGTTAGTCTTCAATTACAGAGCATTTTGAGTATGACATGAAAATTTTGTTTTTTTGTTATGTTACACTTCAATTTTAACATTCTTTTAAAAAATATATTCATTGAATTTTTTGAAGGTGTTAGACTTCATTTTTTACATTTCTGAGAAATTTTTGAAAATTTTGAAAATTGTGTGTATTAGTCTTCAATTACGGAGTATTTTTGAGTATGACATGAAAATTGAGTATTTTGGTTATGTTACACATCAATTTTTACGTTTTTTTAAAAAATAACTTCATTGAATTTTTTGAAGGTGTTAGACTTCAGTTTTTTGCATTTTTAAGAAATTTTTGAAAAAATTGAAATTTGTGTGTGTTAGTTTTCAATTTCGGAGTATTTTGAGTATGACATGAAAATTGAGTATTGTGCTTATTTTACACTTCAATTTTAACATTCTTTTAAAAAATATCTTCATTGAATTTTTTGAAGGTGTTAGACTTCATTTTTTGCATTTCTAAGAAATTTTTGAAAAAATTGAAATTTGTGTGTGTTAGTGTTCAATTACGGAGTATTTTGAGTATGACATGAAAATTGAGTATTGTGCTTATTTTACACTTCAATTTTTACATTCTTTTAAAAAATATCTTCAATGAATTTTTTGAAGGTGTTAGACTTCAGTTTTTTGCATTTTTAAGAAATTTTTGAAACAATTTAAATTTATGTGTGTTAGTCTTCAATTACGGAGTATTTTGAGTATGACATAAAAATTTAGTTTGTCTCTTGTGTTACACTTCAATTTTAACATTCTTTTATAAAATATCTTCATTGAATTTTTTGAAGGTGTTAGACTTCAGTTTTTGCATTTTTAAGAAAGTTTTGGAAAAATTGAAATTTGTGTGTGTTAGTCTTCAATTACGGAGTATTTTGAGTATGACTTGAAAATTGAGTTTTTTTGTTGGTTACACTTCAATTTGAATATTCTTATAAAAAATATCTTCATTAAATTTTTTGAAGGTGTTAGACTTCATTTTTTGCATTTTTAAGAAATGTTTTAAAAATTTCAAATTTGTGTGTGTTAGTCTTCAATTACGGAGTATTTTTTAGTATGACACGAAAATTGAGTATTTTGCTTATGTTACACATCAATTTTTGCATTTTTTAAAAAATATCTTTATTTAATATTTTGAAGGTGTGACTTCAGTTTTTTACATTTTTAAGAAATTTTTGAAAAAATTGAAATTTGTGTGTGTTAGTCTTCAATTACTGAGTATTTTGAGTATGACATGAAAATTGAGTATTTTGCTTATGTTACACATCAATTTTTACATTTTTTTTAAAAATATCTTCATTGAATTTTTTGAAGGTGTTAGACTTCGGTTTTTTGCATTTTAAAGAAATTTTTGAAAAAATTTAAATTTGTGTGTGTTAGTCTTCAATTACGGAGTATTTTGAATATGACTTGAAAATTGAGTATTTTGCTTATGTTGCACTTCAATTTTTACATTTTTTTTAAAAATATCTTCATTTAATTTTTTGAAGGTGTTAGACTTCAGTTTTTTGCATTTTTAAGAAATTTTTGAAAAAATAGAAATTTGTGTGTTTTAGTCTTCAATTACGGAGTATTTTGAGTATGCCATGAAAATTGAGTTTTTTTCTTGTGTTACACTTCAATTTTAACATTCTTTTAAAAAATATCTTCATTGAATTTATTGAAGGCGTTAGACTTTATTTTTTGCACTTTTATGAAATTTTTGTAAAAATTGAAATTTGTGTGTGTTAGTCTTCAATTACGGAGTATTCTGAGAATGACATGAAAATTGAGTTTTTTTCATGTGTTACACTTCAATTTTAACATTCTTTTAAAAAATATCTTCATGGAATTTTTTGAAGGTGTTAGACTTCAGATTTTTGCATTTCTAAGAAATTTTTGAAAATATTGAAATTGATGTGTGTTAGTCTTCAATAATGGAGTATTTTGAGTTTGAGATGAAAATTTAGTATTTTGCTTATATTACACTTAATTTTTAAAAATATCTTCAATGAATTTTTTGAAGGTGACTTCAGTTTTTTTCATTTTCAAAAACAATTTGAAAAAATTGAAATTTGTGTGTTAGTCTTCAATTACAGAGCATTTTGAGTATGACATGAAAATTTTGTTTTTTTGTTATGTTACACTTCAATTTTAACATTTTTTTAAAAAATATATTCATTGAATTTTTTGAAGGTGTTAGACTTCATTTTTTACATTTCTGAGAAATTTTTGAAAATTTTGAAAATTGTGTGTATTAGTCTTCAATTACGGAGTATTTTTGAGTATGACATGAAAATTGAGTATTTTGGTTATGTTACACATCAATTTTTACGTTTTTTTAAAAAATAACTTCATTGAATTTTTTTAAGGTGTTAGACTTCAGTTTTTTGCATTTTTAAGAAATTTTTTAAAAAATTGAAATTTGTGTGTGTTAGTCTTCAATTTCGGAGTATTTTGAGTATGACATGAAAATTGAGTATTGTGCTTATTTTACACTTCAATTTTAACATTCTTTTAAAAAATATCTTCATTGAATTTTTTGAAGGTGTTAGACTTCATTTTTTGCATTTCTAAGAAATTTTTGAAAAAATTGAAATTTGTGTGTGTTAGTGTTCAATTACGGAGTATTTTGAGTATGACATGAAAATTGAGTATTGTGCTTATTTTACACTTCAATTTTTACATTCTTTTAAAAAATATCTTCAATGAATTTTTTGAAGGTGTTAGACTTCAGTTTTTTGCATTTTTAAGAAATTTTTGAAACAATTTAAATTTATGTGTGTTAGTCTTCAATTACGGAGTATTTTGAGTATGACATAAAAATTGAGTTTGTCTCTTGTGTTACACTTCAATTTTAACATTCTTTTAAAAAATATCTTCATTGAATTTTTTGAAGGTGTTAGACTTCATTTTTTGCATTTCTATGAAATTTTTTAAAAATTTGAAATTTGTGTGTGTTAGTCTTCAATTACGGACTATTTTTGAGTATGACATGAAAATTGAGTATTTTGGTTATGTTACACATCAATTTTTACATTTTTTTTAAAAATAACTTCATTGAATTTTTTGAAGGTGTTACCCTTCAGTTTTTGCATTTTTAAGAAATTTTTGAAAAAATTGAAATTTGTGTGTGTTACTCTTCAATTTCGTAGTATTTTGAGTATGACATGAAAATTGAGTTTTTTTCTTGTGTTAGACTTCAATTTTAACATTCTTATAAAAAATATCTTTATTGAATTTTTTGAAGGTGTTAGACTTCATTTTTTGCATTTTTAAGAAATGTTTTAAAATTTTGAAATTTGTGTGTGTTAGTCTTCAATTACGGAGTATTTTTTAGTATGACATGAAAATTGAGTATTTTGCTTATGTTACACATCAATTTTTGCATTTTTTAAAAAAATATCTTCATTGAATAGTTTGATAGTCCGACTTCAGTCTTTTGCATTTTTAAGAAATTTTTGAAAAAATTGAAATTTGTGTGTGTTAGTCTTCAATTACTGAGTATTTTGAGTATGACATGAAAATTGAGTATTTTGCTTATGTTACACATCAATTTTTACATTTTTTTTTTAAAATATCTTCATTGAATTTTTTGAAGGTGTTAGACTTCGGTTTTTTGCATTTTAAAGAAATTTTTGAAAAAATTGAAATTTGTGTGTGTTAGTCTTCAATTACGGAGTATTTTGAATATGACTTGAAAATTGAGTATTTTGCTTATGTTGAACTTCAATTTTTACATTTTTTTTTTAAATATCTTCATTGAATTTTTTGAAGGTGTTAGACTTCGGTTTTTTGCATTTTTAAAAACAATTTGAAAAAATTGAAATTTGTGTGTGTTAGTCTTCAATTACGGAGCATTTTGAGTATGACTTGAAAATTGAGTTTTTTTGTTATGTTACACTTCAATTTTAACATTCTTTTAAAAAATATCATCATTGAATTTATTGAAGGTGTCAGACTTCATTTTTTGCATTTTTATGAATTTTTTGGAAAAATTGAAATTTGTGTGTGTTAGTCTTCAATTACGGAGTATTTTGAGTATGACATGAAAATTGAGTATTTTGCTTATGTTACACTTCAATTTTTACAATTTTAAAAAAAAAATATCTTCGTTGAATTTTTTGAAGGTGTTAGACTTCATTTTTTGCAATTTTAAGAAATTTTTGAAAAATTTTAAATTTGTGTGTTAGTCTTCAATTACGGAGTATTTTGAATATGACATGAAAATTGAGTATTTTTCTTATGTTGCACTTCAATTTTTACTTTTTTTTTAAAAATAACTTCACTTAATTTTTTGAAGGTGTTAGACTTCATTTTTTGCATTTTTATGAAATATTTGAAAATTTTGAAATTTGTGTGCGTTAGTGTTCAATTACGGAGTATTTTTTAGTATGACATGAAAATTTAGTATTTTGCTTATGTTACACATCAATTTTTACATTTTTTAAAAAAAATATCTTCATTGAATTTTTTGAAGGTGTTAGACTTCAGTTTTTTGCATTTTTAGAAAATTTTTGAAAAAATTGAAATTTGTGTGAGTAAGTCTTCAATTACGGAGTATTTTGAGTATGACATGAAAATTGGGTTTTTTTCTTGTGTTACACTTCAATTTTAACATTCTTTTAAAAAATATCTTCATTGAATTTTTTGAAGGTGTAAGACTTCATTTTTTGCATTTTTAAGAATTTTTTTGAAAAAATTGAAATTTGTGTGTCTTAGTCTTCAATTACGGAGTATTTTGAATATGACATGAAAATTGAGTATTGTGCTTATTTTACACTTCAATTTTAACATTCTTTTAAAAAATATCTTCATTGAATTTTTTGAAGGTGTTAGACTTCATTTTTTGCATTTTTATGAAATTTTTGAAAAATTTGAAATTTGTGTGTGTTAGTCTTCATTTACGCAGTATTTTTGAGTATGACATGAAAATTGAGTATTTTGGTTATGTTACACATCAATTTTTACATTTTTTTTTAAAATAACTTCATTGAATTTTTTGAAGGTGTCAGACTTCAGTTTTTTTCATTTTTAAGAAATGTTTGAAAATATTGAAATTTATGTGTGTTAGTCTTCAATTACGGAGTATTTTCAGAATGACATGAAAATTGAGTTTTTTTCTTGTGTTACACTTCAATTTTAACATTCCTTTAAAAAATATCTTCATTGAATTGATTGAAGGTGTTAGACTACATTTTTTGCATTTTTAAGAAATTTTTGAAAATTTTGAAATTTGTGTGTGTTAGTCTTCAATTACGGAGTATTTTGAGTATGACTTGAAAATTGAGTATTTTGCTTATGTTGCACTTCAATTTTTACATTTTTTTAAAAAATATCTTCATTTAATTTTTTGAAGGTTTTAGACTTCAGTTTTTTGCATTTTTAAGAAATTTTTGAAAAAATTGAAATTTGTGTGTGTTAGTCTTCAATTACGGAGTATTTTGAGTATGCCATGAAAAGTTTTTTTCTTGTGTTACACTCCAATTTTAACATTCTTTTAAAAAATATCTTCATTGAATTTATTGAAGGCGTTAGATTTCATTTTTTGCATTTTTATGAAATTTTTGGAAAAATTGAAATTTGTGTGTGTTAGTCTTCAATTACGGAGTATTTTGAGAATGACATGAAAATTAAGTTTTTTTCTTGTGTTACACTTTAATTTTAACTTTCTTTAAAAAAATATCTTCATTGAATTTTTTTGAAGGTGTTAGACTTCAGTTTTTTGCATTTTTAAGAAATTTTTGAAAAAAATTGAAATTGATGTGTGTTAGTCTTCAATTACGGAGTTTTTGAGTATGACATGAAAATTTAGTATTTTGCTTATGTTACACTTCAATTTTTACATTTTTTTTAAAAATATCTTCAATGAATTTTTTGAAGGTGTTAGACTTCAGTTTTTTGCATTTTTAAAAACAATTTGAAAAAATTGAAATTTGTGTGTGTTAGTCTTCAATTACGGAGCATTTTGAGTACGACATGAAAATTGAGTTTTTTTCTTATGCTACACTCCAATTTTAACATTCTTTTAAAAAATATCTTCATTGAATTGATTGAAGGTGTTAGACTTCATTTTTTGCATTTTTAAGAAATTTTTGGAAAAATTGAAATTTGTGTGTGTTAGTCTTCAATTACGGAGTATTTTGAGTATGACATGAAAATTGAGTTTTTTTCTTGGTTACACTTCAATTTTGATATTCTTATGAAAAATATCTTCATTAAATTTTTTGTAGGTGTTAGACTTCATTTTTTGCATTTTTAAGAAATTTTTGAAAAAATAGAAATTTGTGTGTGTTAGTCTTCAATTGCGGAGTATTTTGAGTATGACATGAAAATTTAGTATTGTGCTTATTTTACACTTCAATTTTAACATTCTTTTAAAATATATCTTCATTGAATTTTTTGAAGGTGTTAGAATTCAGTTTTTTGCATTTTTAAAAAAATTTTGAAAAAATTTAAATTTATGTGTGTTAGTCTTCAATTACGGAGTATTTTGAGTATGACATCAAAATTGAGTTTTTTTCTTGTGTTACACTTCAATTTTAACATTCTTTTAAAAAATATCTTCATTGAATTTTTTGAAGGTGTTAGACTTAATGTTTTGCATTTTTAAGAAATTTTTGAAATTTGTGTTTGTTAGTCTTCAATTACGGAGTATTTTTTAGTATGACATGAAAATTGAGTATTTTGGTTATGTTACACATCAATTTTTACATTTTTTTTAAAATATCTTCATGGAATTTTTGAAGGTGTTAGACGTCAGTTTTTTGCATTTTTAAGATATTTTTGAAAAAATTGAAATTTGTGTGTGTTAGTCTTCAATTACGGAGTATTTTGAGTATGACATGAAAATTGAGTATTTTGCTTATGTTACACATCAATTTTTACATTTTTGTAAAAAATATCTTCATTGAATTTTTTGAAGGTGTTAGACATCGGTTTTTTGCATTTTTAAAAACAATTTGAAAAAATTGAAATTTGTGTATGTTAGTCTTCAATTATGGAGTATTTTGAGTTTGAGATGAAAATTTAGTATTTTGCTTATATTACATTTAAATTTTTTCATTTTTTTTTAAAATATCTTCAATGAATTTTTTGAAGGTGACTTCAGTTTTTTGCATTTTCAAAAACAATTTGAAAAAATTGAAATTTGTGTGTTAGTCTTAAATTTCAGAGCATTTTGAGTATGACATGAAAATTTTGTTTTTTTGTTATGTTACACTTCAATTTTAACATTCTTTTAAAAAATATCTTCATTGAATTTTTTGAAGGTGTTATACTTCATTTTTTACATTTTTGAGAAATTTTTGAAAATTTTGAAATTTGTGTGTGTTAGTCTTCAATTACGGAGTATTTTTGAGTATGACATGAAAATTGAGTATTTTGGTTATGTTACACATCAATTTTTACATTTTTTTAAAAAATAACTTCATTGAATTTTTTGAAGGTGTTAGACTACAGTTTTTTGCATTTTTAAGAAATTTTTGAAAAAATTGAAATTTGTGTGTGTTAGTCTTCAATTTCGGAGTATTTTGAGTATGACATGAAAATTGAGTATTGTGCTTATTTTACACTTCTATTTTAACATTCTTTTAAAAAATATCTTCATTGAATTTTTTGAAGGTGTTAGACTTCATTTTTTGCATTTCTAAGAAATTTTTGAAAAAATTGAAATTTGTGTGTGTTAGTCTTCAATTACGGAGTATTTTGAGTATGACATGAAAATTGAGTATTGTGCTTATTTTAGACTTCAATTTTAACATTCTTTTAAAAAATATCTTCAATGAATTTTTTGAAGGTGTTAGACTTCGGTTTTTTGCATTTTTAAGATATTTTTGAAAAAATTGAAATTTGTGTGTGTTATTCTTCAATTACGGAGTATTTTGAGTATGACATGAAAATTGAGTATTTTGCTTATGTTACACATCAATTTTTACATTTTTGTAAAAAATTTCTTCATTGAATTTTTTGAAGGTGTTAGACTTCGGTTTTTTGCATTTTTAAAAACAATTTGAAAAAATTGAAATATATGTGTGTTAGTCTTCAATTACGGAGTATTTTCAGTATGACATGAAAATTGAGTTTTTTTCTTGTGTTACACTTCAATTTTAACATTCTTTTAAAAAATATCTTCATTGAATTTTTTGAAGGTGTTAGACTTAATTTTTTGCATTTTTAATAAATTTTTGAAAAATTTGAAATTTGTGTGTGTTAGTCTTCAATTACGGAGTATTTTGAGTATGACTTGAAAATTGAGTATTTTGCTTATGTTGCACTTCAATTTTTACATTTTTTTAAAAAATATCTTCATTTAATTTTTTGAAGGTGTTAGACTTCAGTTTTTTGCATTTTTAAGAAATTTATGAACAAATTGAAATTTGTGTGTGTTAGTCTTCAATTACGGAGTATTTTGAGTATGCCATGAAAAGTTTTTTTCTTGTGTTACACTTCAATTTTAACATTCTTTTAAAAAATATCTTCATTGAATTTATTGAAGGCGTTAGACTTCATTTTTTGCATTTTTATGAAATTTTTGGAAAAATTGAAATTTGTGTGTGTTAGTCTTCAATTACGGAGTATTTTTAGAATGACATGAAAATTAAGTTTTTTTCTTGTGTTACACTTCAATTTCAACATTCTTTAAAAAAATATCTTCATTGAATTTTTTGAAGGTGTTAGACTTCAGTTTTTGCATTTTTAAGAAATTTTTGAGAAAAATTGAAATTTGTGTGTGTTAGTCTTCAATTACGGAGTATTTTGAGTATGACATGAAAATTTAGTATTTTGCTTATGTTACACTTCAATTTTTACATTTTTTTAAACAATATCTTCAATGAATTTTTTGAAGGTGTTAGACTTCGGTTTTTTGCATTTTTAAAAACATTTTGAAAAAATTGAAATTTGTGTGTGTTAGTCTTCAATTACGGAGCATTTTGAGTACGACATGAAAATTGAGTTTTTTTCTTATGTTACACTCCAATTTTAACATTCTTTTAAAAAATATCATCATTGAATTTTTTGAAGGTGTTAGACTTCAGTTTTTGCATTTTTAAGAAAGTTTTGGAAAAATTGAAATTTGTGTGTGTTAGTCTTCAATTACGGAGTATTTTGAGTATGACTTGAAAATTGAGTTTTTTTGTTGGTTACACTTCAATTTGAATATTCTTATAAAAAATATCTTCATTAAATTTTTTGAAGGTGTTAGACTTCATTTTTTGCATTTTTAAGAAATTTTTGAAAAAATAGAAATTTGTGTGTGTTAGTCTTCAATTGCGGAGTATTTTGAGTATGACATGAAAATTTAGTATTGAGCTTATTTTACACTTCAATTTTAACATTCTTTTAAAAAATATCTTCATTGAATTTTTTGAAGGTGTTAGACTTCAGTTTTTTTCATTTTTTAAAAAAATTTGAAAAAATTTAAATTTATGTGTGTTAGTCTTCAATTACGGAGTATTTTGAGTATGACATCAAAATTGAGTTTTTTTCTTGTGTTACACTTCAATTTTAACATTCTTTTAAAAAATATCTTCATTGAATTTTTTGAAGGTGTTAGACTTAATTTTTTGCATTTTTAAGAAATTTTTGAAATTTTTGAAATTTGTGTTTGTTAGTCTTCAATTACGGAGTATTTTTTAGTATGACATGAAAATTGAGTATTTTGGTTATGTTACACATCAATTTTTACATTTTTTTTAAAATATCTTCATGGAATTTTTTGAAGGTGTTAGACGTCAGTTTTTTGCATTTTTAAGATATTTTTGAAAAAATTGAAATTTGTGTGTGTTAGTCTTCAATTACGGAGTATTTTGAGTATGACATGAAAATTGAGTATTTTTCTTATGTTACACATCAATTTTTACATTTTTGTAAAAAATATCTTCATTGAATTTTTTGAAGGTGTTAGACTTCGGTTTTTTGCATTTTTAAAAACAATTTGAAAAAATTGAAATTTGTGTATGTTAGTCTTCAATTACGGAGTATTTTTTAGTATGACATGAAAATTGAGTATTTTGCTTATGTTACACATCAATTTTTACATATTTAAAAAAAATATCTTCATTGAATTTTTTGAAGGTGTGACTTCAGTTTTTGCATTTTTAAGAAATTTTTGAGAAAAATTGAAATTTGTGTGTGTTAGTCTTCAATTACGGAGTATTTTGAGTAAGACATGAAAATTGAGTATTTTGCTTATGTTACACATCAATTTTTACTTTTTTTTTTTAAATGTCTTCATTGAATTTTTTTTCAGGTGTTAGACTTCGGTTTTTTGCAATTTATAGAAATTTTTGAAAAAATTGAAATTTGTGTGTGTTAATCTTCAATTACGGAGTATTTTGAATATGACTTGAAAATTGAGTATTTTGCTTATGTTGCACTTCAATTTTTACATTTTTTTAAAAAATATCTTCATTTAATTTTTTGAAGGTGTTAGACTTCAGCTTTTTCCATTTTTAAGAAATTTTTGAACAAATTGAAATTTGTGTGTGTTAGTCTTCAATTATGGAGTATTTTGAGTACGCCATGAAAATTGAGTTTTTTTCTTGTGTTACACTTCAATTTTAACATTCTTTTAAAAAATATCTTCATTGAATTTATTGAAGGCGTTAGACTTGATTTTTTGCATTTTTATGAAATTTTTGGAAAAATTGAAATTTGTGTGTGTTAGTCTTCAATTACGGAGTATTTTGAGAATGACATGAAAATTGAGTTTTTTTCTTGTGTTACACTTCAATTTTAACATTCTTTTAAAAAATAACTTCATTGAATTTTTTGAAGGTACCTTCAAAAAATTGAATTATCATGTTTGTCAAAAAAATGTTAAAGTTGAAGTGTAATACAAGAAAAATATTGAATTTTCATATCGTACTAAAACTACTCCATAACTGAAGACTAACACACACAACTTTCAATTTTTTCAATAATTTATTAAAAATGCAAAAACATAAGTCTAGCACCTTCAAAAATTTCATTATCATATTTTTAAAAAAATGTTAAAATTGAAATGTAACACAAGCAAAATACTCAATTTTCTTGTCGTACTCAAAATACTCCGTAATTGAAGACTAATACACACAAATTTGAATTTTTTCAAAAATTTCTTAAAAATGCAAAAACTGAAGTCTACACCTTCAAAAAATTCGATTTTGATAATTAAAAAAAAATAAAATTGAAGTGTAACTCTAGAAATATATTCAATTTTCATGTCATACTCAAAATACTCCGGAATTGAAGACTAACATACAAAAATTTCAATTTTTTCAAAAATTTCTTGAGAATTCTAAAACGGAAGTCTAACAGCCTCAAAAAATTCAATTATGATATTTTTGAAGAAATGTTAAAATAGAAGTGTAACACAAGCAAAATATTCAATTTTCGTGTCGTACTCAAAATACACCGTAATCGAAGACTCACACACACAAATTTCCATTTTTCAAAAATTGCTTAAAAATGGAAAATCAGAAGTCTATCACTTTCATAAAATTCAATTATGATTTTTTAAGACAATATTGAAATTGAAGTGTAACACAAGCAAAATACTCAATTTTCATGTAGTACTCAAAATACTCCGTAATTGAAGACTAACACACACAAATTTTAATTTTTTCAAAAATTCTTAAAAATACAAAAACTGAAGTCTAACACCTTCATAAAATTCAATTTAGATATTTAGAAAAAAATTAAAATTGAAGTGTAACCCAAGAAAAATATTCAATTCTCACGTTATACTCAAAATACTCCGTAATTGAAGACTAACTTATACAAATTACATTCTTTTCAAAAATTTCTTGAAAATTCTAAAACTGAAGTCTAACAGCTTCAAAAAATTCAATTATGATATTTTTGAAGAAATGTTAAAATAGAAGTGTAACACAATAAAAATACTCAGTTTTCATGTCGTGCTCAAAATACTCCATAATTGAAGACTAACACACACAAATTTAAATTATTTCAAAAAATTCTTAAAAATGCAAAACCTAAAGTCTAACATCTTCAAAAAATTCAATTATGATATTTTTTTAAAAAATGTTAAAGTTGAAGTGTAATACAAGAAAAATACTGAATTTTCATGTCGTACTAAAAATACTCCATAATTGAAGACTAACACACACAACTTTCAATTTTTTTAAAAATTTATTAAAAATGCAAAAACAGAAGTCTAACTCCTTCAAAAAATTCAATTATTATATTTTTTTAAAAATGTTAAAATTGAAGTGTAACACAAGCAAATTACTCAATTTTCTTGTTGTACTCAAAATACTCCGTAAATTAAGACTAACACACAAAAATTTCAATTTTTTCAATAATTTCTTAAAAATGCAAAAACTGAAGTCCAACACCTTCAAAAAATTCAATTTATATATTTAAAAAAATGTTAAAATTGAAGTTTAACAAAAGCAAAATATTTAATTTTCATGGCGTACTCAAAATACTCCATAATTGAATACTAAAAACACACAATTTTCAATTTTTTCAAAAATTTCTTAAAAATGCAAAAACAAAAGTCTAACACATTCAAAAAATTCAATTATCTTATTTTTAAAAAATGTAAAAATTGAAGAGTAACAAAAGCAAAATACTCAATTTTCATGTTGTACTCGAAATACTCCATAATAGAAGTCTACCACAAAATAATTTCAATTTTTCAAAAATTTCTTAGAAATGCAAAAACTGAAGTCTAACACATCCAAAAAATTCAATTATAATATTTTTTTTAAAATGTTCAAATTGAAGTGTAACACAAGCAAAATACTAAATTTTCATGTCGTACTCAAAATACTCCGTAATTGAAGACTAACACACACAAATTTCAATAATTTCAAAAAATTCTTAGAAATGCAAAAACTGAAGTCTAACACCTTCCAAAAATTCGATTTAGATATTTTAAAAAAAAAATTGAAGTGTAACTCAAGAAAAATATTCAATTTTCATGTCATTCTCAAAATACTCCGTAATTGAAGACTAAGATATACAAATTTCAATTTTTACAATTCTTGAGAATTCAAAAACTGAAGTCTAACAGCTTCAAAAAAATTAATTATGATATTTTTGAAGAAATGTTAAAATACAAGTGTAACACAAGCAAAATACTCAATATTCATGTCATACCCAAAATACTCCGTAATCGCAGACTAACACACACAAATTTCCGTTTTTGAAAAATTTCTTAAAAATGCAATATCAGAAGTCTAACACCTTCAAGAAATTCAATTATGATTTTTTAAGACAATATTAAAATATAAGTGTGTTAACAAGCAAAATACTCATTTTTCATGTCGTACTCAAAATATTCCGTAATTGAAGACTAACACACACAAATTTCATTTTTTTTCAAAAATTTCTTAAAAATGCAAAAACAGAAGTCCAACACCTTCAAAAAATTCAATTATCATATTTTTTTTAAAATGTCAAAATTGAAGTGTAACACAAGAAAAATACTCAATTTTCTTGTTGTACTAAAAATACTCCGTAATTGAAGACTAACGCACACAAATTTCAATTTTTTCAAAAATTTCTTAAAAATGTAAAAACTGAAGTTCAACACCTTCAAAAAATTGAATTATCATATTTTTTTCAAAAATGTTAGAAAAATATCGAATTTTCATGTCGTACTCAAAATACTCCATAATTGAAAAAAAATTATTAAAAATGCGAAGTCTAACACCTTCAAAAATTTCATTTATCATATTTTTTTTAAAAATGTTAAAATTGAAGTGTAACACAAGCAAAATTCTTAATTTTCTTGTCGTACTCAAAATACTCCGTAAATGAATACTAACACACACAAATTTCAATTTTTTCAAAAATTTATTAAAAATGCAAAAACTGAAGTCTAATACCTTCAAAAAATTCTATTTAGATATTTAACAAAACTGTTAAAATTGAAGTTTAACAAAAACAAATATTCGATTTTCATGTTGTACTCAAAATACACCATAATTGAAAACTAAAAACAAACAAATTTCAATTTTATCAAAAATTTCTTAAAAATGCAAAAACAGATGTCTAACACCATCAAAAAATTCAATTATCAAATTTTTTTTAAAATGTAAAAATTGAAGTGTAACACAAGCAAAATACTCAATTTTCATGTCGTACTCAAAATACTCCATAATTGAAGACTAACACACACATATTTCAATTTTTTCAAAAAATTCTTAATAATGCAAAAACTGAAGTCTAACACCTTCAACAAAATCGATTTACATATTTCAAAAAAAATTAAAACTGAAGTGTAACTCACGAAAAATATTCATTTTTCATGTCATACTCAAAATACTCGGTAATTGAAGACTAACATATACAAATTTCATTTTTTTCAAAAATTTCTTCAGAATTCAAAAACTGAAGTCTAACAGCTTCAAAAAATTCAATTATGATATTTTTGTAGAAATGTTAAAATAGAAGTGTAACACAAGCAAAATACTCAATTTTCATGTCGTACTTAAATGTACTCCATAATTGAAGACTAACACACACAAATTTAAATTTTTGCAAAAAAATCTTAAAAATGCAAAAATTGAAGACTAACATCTTCAAAAAATTCAATTATGATAAATTTAAAAAAAATGTTCAAATTGAAGTGTAACACAAGCAAAATACTCAATATTCATGTCGTACCCAAAATACTCCCTAATCGAAGACTAACACACACAAATTTCCATTTTTCAAAAATTTCTTAAAAATGCAAAATCAAAAGTCTAACACCTTCAAAAAATTCAATTATGATTTTTTAAGACAATATTAAAATTGAGGTGTGTTAACAAGCAAAATACCCAATTTTCATGTCGTACTCAAAATACTCCGTAATTGAAGACTAACACACAAAAATTTCAATTTTTTCCAAAAAATTCTAAATAATGCAAAAACAGAAGTCTACCTTCTCAAATTTCAATTATCATATTTTTTTTTTAAATTTAAATTTGAAGTGTAACACAAGCAAAATACACGATATTCATGTCGTACCCAAAATACTCTGTAATCGAAGACTAACACACACAAATTTCCATTTTTCAAAAATTTCTTAAAAATGCAAAATCAGAAGTCTTAACACCTTCAAAAAATTCAATTATGATTTTTTAAGACAATATTAAAATTGAGGTGTGTTAACAAGCAAAATACTCAATTTTCATGTCGTACTCAAAATACTCCGTAAATGAAGACTCACACACACATATTTCAATTTTTTCAAAAATTTATTAAAAATGCAACAACTAAAGTCTAACACCTTCTAAAAATTCAATTTAGATATTTAAAAAAAATGTTAAAATTGAAGTTTAATAAAAGCAAATATTCATTTTTCATGTCGTACTCAAAATACTCCATAATTGAAGACTAAAAACTCACAAATTTCATTTTTTCAAAAATTTCTAAAAAATGCACAAACAGAAGTCTAACACCTTCAAAAAATTCAATTGTCATATTTTTTTTTAAATGTAAAAATTGAAGTGTAACACAAGCAAAATACTCAATTTTCAGGTCGTACTCAAAATACTCCATAATTGAAGTCTAACACACACAAATTTCAATTTTTTCAATAATATCTTAGAAATGCTAAAACTAAAGTCTAACACCTTCAAAAAATTTAATTATAATATTTTTTTTTTAAATGATCAAAATTGAAGTGTAACACAAGCAAAATACTCAATTTTTATGTCATCCTCCAAATACACCGTAATTGATGACTAATACACACAAATTTCAATTTTTTCAATAAATTCTTAAAAATGCAAAAAATGAAGTTTAACACCTTCAAAATTTTCACTTTAGATATTTAAAAAAAATTAAAATTGAAGTGTAACACAAGAAAAATATTCAATTTTCATGTCATACTCAAAATACTCCGTAATGGAAGACTAACATATACAAATTTTAATTTTTTTATAAATTTCTTGAAAATTCAAAAACCGAAGTCTAACAACTTCAAAAAATTTAATTATGATATTTTTGAAGAAATGATAAAATTGAAGTGTAACACAAGCAAAATTGTCAATTTGCATGTCGTACTCAAAATACTCCATAATTGAAGACTAACACACACAAATTTAAATTTTTACAAAAAAGTCTAAAAAATGCAAAAACTGAAGTCTAACATCTTCAAAAAATTCAATTATGATAATTTTTTTTTAAATGGTCAAATTGGAATGTAACACAAGAAAAATACTCAATATTCATGTTGTACCCAAAATACTCCATAGTTCAAGGCTAACACACACAAAATTTCATTTTTTTCAAAAAGTTCTTAAAAATGCAAAAACACAAGTCTAACACCTTCTAAAAATTGAATTATCATATTTTTTTTAAAAATGTTAAAGTTGAAGTGTAACACAAGCAAAATATTCAATTTTCATGGCGTACTCAATATACACCATAATGGAAGACTAACACACACAAATTTCCATTTTTGAAAAATTTCTTAAAAATGCAAAATCAGAAGTCTAACACCTTCAAAAAATTCAATTATGATTTTTTAAGACAATATTAAAATTGAAGTGTAACACAAGCAAAATACTCAATTTTCATGTCGTACTCAAAATACTCCGTAATTGCAGACTAACACACACAAATTTCAATTTTTTCAAAACATTCTTAAAAATGCAAAAACTGAAGTCTGACACCTTCAAAAAATTCAATTTAGATATTTAAAAAAAATTAAAATTGAAGTGTAACACAAGAAAAATGTTCAATTTTCATGCCATACACAAAATACTCCGTAATTGAAGACTAACATATACAAATTTCAATTTTTTCAAAAATTTCTTCTATATTCAAAAACTGAAGTCGAACAGCTTCAAAAAATTCAATTATGATATTTTTTTTGAAGATATGATAAAATTGAAGTGTAACACAAGCTAAAAATTAAATTTTCATGTCGTACTCAAAATACTCCATAATTGAAGGCCAACACACATAAATTTCAATTGTATCAAAAAAAATTTTAAAATTGAAGTATAACACAAGCAAAATACTAAATTTTCATGTCGTACTCAAAATACTCCGTAATTGAAAACTAACACACACAAATTTAAATTTTTTCAAAAATTTCTTAAAAATACAAAAACAGAAGTCTAACACCTTCAAAAAATTCAATTATTATATATGTTAAAATTGAAGTGTAACACAAGCAAAATAGTCAATTATCATGCCGTTCTCAAAATACTCCATAATTGAAGTCTAACACACACAAATTTCAATTTTTTCAAAAATATATTAGAAATGCAAAAACTGAAGTCTAACACCTTCAAAAAATTCATTTATGTTATTTTTTAAAAGAATGTTAAAGTTGAAGTGTAACACAAGCAAAATACTAAATTTTCACGTCGTACTCAAAATACACCGTAATCGAAGACTAACACACACAAATTTCCATTTTTTAAAAATTTCTTAAAAATGCAAAATCAGAAGTTTTACACCTTCAAAAAAGTCAATTATGATTTTTTAAGACAATATTAAAATTCAAGTGTAACACAAGCAAACTACTCAATTTTCATGTCGTACTCAAAATACTCCATAATTGAAGACTAACACGCACAAATTTTAATTTTTAAAAAAATTCTTAAAACTGCAAAAACTGAAGTCTAACATCTTCAAAAAATTCAATTATGATATTTTTTTTTTTAAATGTTCAAATTGAAGTGTAACACAAGCAAAATACTCAATTTTCATGTCGTACGCAAAATACTCCGTAATTGAAGACTAACACACACAAATTTCAATTTTTTCAAAAAAATTTTAAAAATGCAAAAACTGAAGTCTAACACCTTCAAAAAATTCAATTTAGATATTTAAAAAAAAATTAAAATTGAAGTGCAACACAAGAAAAATATTCAATTTTCATGTCTTACTCAAAATACTCCGTAATTGAAGACTAACATATACAAATTTCAATTTCTTCAAAAATTTCTTGAAAAATCAAAAACTGAAGTCTAACAGCTTCAAAAAATTCCATTATGATATTTTTAAAGAAATGTAAAAATTCGAGTGTAACACAAGCAAAATACTCAATTTTCTTGTCGTACTCAAAATACTCCATAATTGAAGACTAACACACACAAATTTTAATTTTTTCAAAAAATTCTTAAAACTGCTAAAACTGAAGTCTAACATCTTCAAAAAATTCAATTATGATATTTTTTTTTTAAATGTTCAAATTGAAGTGTAATACAAGCAAAATACTCAATTTTCATGTCGTACCCAAAATACTCCATAGTTGAAGACAAACACACACAAATTTCATTTTTTTCAAAAAGTTCTTAAAAATGCAATAAACACAAGTCTAACACCTTAAAAAAATTGAATGATCACATTTTTTTTTAAAATGTTGAAGTGTAACACAAGCGAAATATTCAATTTTCTTGTCGTACTCAAAATACACCGTAATCGAAGACTAACACACCAATTTCCATTTTTCAAAAATTTCTTAAAAATGCAAAATCAGAAATCTAACGCCTTCAAAAAATTCAATTATGATTTTTTATGACAATCTTAATATTGTAGTGTAACACAAAGATGATACTCAATTTGCATGTCGTACTCGAAATACTCCGTAATTGAAGAAAAACACACACAAATTTCAATTTTTTCTAAAATATCATAAATATGCAAAAACAGAAGTATAACACTTTAAAAAAATTCAATTATGATATTTTTAAACAAATGTTAAAATTGAAGTGTAACACAAGCAAAATAATCAATTTTCATATCGTACTCAAAATACTCCGTAATTTAAGACTAACACGCACAAATTTCAATTTTTTGAAACATTTCTTAAAAATGCAAAAACTGAAGTCTAACACCTTCAAAAAATTCAATTGAGATATTTTTTAAAAAATGTTAAAATTTAAGTATAACACAAGCAAAATACTAAATTTTCATGTCGTACACAAAATACTCCGTAATTGAAGACTAACACACACAAATTTCAATTTTTTCAAAATTTCTTAAAAATGCAAAAACAAAAGTCTAACACCTTCAAAATATTCAATTTAGATATTTAAAACAAATGTTAAAATTAAAGTGTAACACAAGCAAAAAATTCAATTTTCATGTCGTACTCAAAAAACTCCATAATTCAAGACTAACACACACAAATTTCAATTGTTTCGAAAATTTTGTTAAAAATGCATATAGTGAAGTCTAACACCTCCAAAAAATTCAATCGAGATATTTTTAAAAGAATTTTAAAATTGAAGTATAACACAAGCAAAATACTAATTTTTTATATCGTACTCAAAATACTCCGTAATTGAAGACTAACACACACAAATTTCAATTTTTTCAAAACATTCTTAAAAATGCAAAAGCATAAGTCTACCTCCTTGAAAAAATTCAATTATGATATTTTTTTAAACAAATGTTAAAATTGAAGTGTTACACAAGCAGAATACTCAATTTTCATGTCGTACTCAAAATACTCCGTAATCCAAGACTAACACACACAAATTTTATTTTTTTCAAAAATATCTTAAAAATGCAAAAATTGAATTCAAACACCTTCAAAAAATTCAATTATGATATTTTTGAAGAAAATGTTAAAATTGAAGTATAACACAACCAAAATACTCAATTTTTACGTCATACTCAAAATACTCCATAATGAAATCTAACACCCACAAATTTCAATTTTTTCAAAAATTTCATAAAAATGCAAAAATTGAAATTTAACACCTTCAAAAAATTCAATTATGACATTTCTAAAAAAAAATTCAAATTGACGTGTAACACAAGCAAAATATTCAATTTTCATGTCGTACTTAAAATACTCCGTAGTTGAAGGCTAACACACACAAATTTCAAATTTTTCAAAAAGTTCTTAAAAATGCAAAAACAGAAGTCTAACACCTCGAAAAAAATTAATTATCATATTTTAAGAAAATTTTAAAATTTAAGTGTAACACAAGCAAAATAATCAATTTTCATGTCGTACTCAAAATACTCCGTAATTGAAAACTCACACACACAAATTTCAATTTTTTCAAACATTTCTTAAAAATGCAAAAAATAAAGTCTAATGCCTTCAAAAAATTCAATTAAAATATTTTTGTAAATATTAAAATTGGAGTGTAACACATGCAAAATACTTCCGACTTGAACACAAACACACACAAATTTCAATTTTTTCTAAAATTTCTTAAAAATGCAAAAACTGAAGTCTAACACCTTCAAAAAATTTAATTATCATATTTTTTTTTTAAAATGTAAAATTTCAAGTATAACACAAGCAAAATACTAAATTTTCATGTAGTACTCAAAATACTCCATAATTGAAGTCTAAAACACACAAATTTCAATTTTTTCAAAAATTACTTATGAAGGCAAAAAATTAAGTCTAACGGCTTCAAACAATTCAATTTAGATATTTAAAAAAATGTTAAAATTGAAGTGTAACACAACCAAAATATTCAATTTTCATGTCGTACTCAAAATACTCCATAATTGAAGACTAACACACACAAATTTCAATTGTTTCAAACTTTTCTTAAAAATGCAAAAGTGAAATCTAACACCTTCAAAAAATTCAATTAAGAAATTTTTAAAAAAATTTTAAAATTTAAGTATAACACAAGCAAAATACTTAATTTCCAAGTCGTACTCAAAATACTCCGTAATTGAAGACTAACACCAACAAATTTTAATTTTTGCAAAACATTCTTAAAAATGCAAAAACATAAGTCTAACACCTTCAAAAAATTCAATTATCATATGTTTTTTTTAAATGTAAAAATTGAAGTATAACACAAGAAAAATACTAAATTTTCATGTCGTACTCAAAATACTCCATAATTGAAGTCTAACACACACAAATTTCAATTTTTTCAAAAATTACTTATGGAGGCGAAAAAATTAAGTTTAACACCTTCGAAAAATTCAATTTAGATATTTAAAAAAAATGTTAAATTTGAAGTGTAACACAACCAAAATATTCAATTTTCATGTCGTACTCAAAATACTCCGTAATTGAAGACTAACACACACAAATTTCAATTGTTTCAAACTTTTCTTAAAAATGCAAAAAGTGAAGTCTAACACCTTCAAAAAATTCAATTAAGATATTTTTTTTTAAAATGTTAAAATTGAAGTATAACACAAGCAAAATACTATATTTTCATGTCGTAGTCAAAATACTCCGTAATTGAACACTAACACACACACAAATTTCAATTTTTTCAAAACATTCTTAAAAATGCGAAAACAGAAGTCTAACACCTTCAAAAAATTCAATTATGATATTTTTTTAAGAAAATTTTAAAATTGAAGTGTAACACACACAAATTTCAATTTTTTCAAAAATTTCTTAAAAATGCAAAAATTGAACTCTAACACCATCAAAAAATTCAATTATGATATTTTTTTTTTAAATGTTCAAATTGAAGTGTTACACAAAAAAAATACAAAATTTTCATGTCGTACTCAAAATACTCCGAAGTTGAAGACTAACACACACAAATTTCAATTTTTTCAAAAAGTTCTTAAAAACCAAAAACAGAAGTCTTTACACCTTGAAAAAATTCAATTATCATATATTTTAAAAAAATGTAAAAATTTAAGTGTAACACAAGAAAAATAATCAATTTTCATGTCGTACTCAAAATACTACGTAATTGAAAACTAACACACACAAATTTCAATTTTTGTAAACACCTTAAAATTCAATTATGATATTTTTAAACAAATAATAAAATTGAAGTGTAACACAAGCAAAATAATCAATTTTCATATCGTACTAAAAATACTCCGTAATTAAAGACTAACACACAAATTTCAATTTTTTTAAACATTACTTAAAAATGCAAAAAATGTAGTTTAACACCTTCAAAAAATTCAATTAAGATATTTTTTTTTAAATATTAAAATTAAAGTGTAACACAAACAAAATACTTAATTTTCATGTCGTCCTTAAAATACTCCATAATTGAAGACTAACACACACAAATTTCAATTGTTTCAAAATTTTCTAAAAAATGCAAAATGTGAAGTCTAACACCTTCAAAAAATTCAATGAATATATTTTTTTAAAAATGTTAAAATTTAAGTATAACACAAGCAAAATACTAAATTTTCATGTCGTACTCAAAATACTCCGTAATTAAAGACTAACACACACAAATTTCAATTTTTTCAAAACATTCTTAAAAATGCAAAAACAGAAGTCTACCACCTTCAAAATATTCAATTATGATATTTTTTAAGAAAAGGTTAAAATTTAAATGTAACACAAGCAAAATACTCAATTTTCATGTCGTACTCAAAATACTCCATAATTGAATTCTAACACACACAAATTTTCATGACGTACTCAAAAATATCTTAAAAATGCAAAAACTGAAGTCTAACACCTTCAAAAAATTCAATTTAGATATTTTAAAAGAAAAAAAAAATTGAAGTGTGACACAGGAAAAATATTAAATTTTCATTTCACACTCAAAATACTCCGTAATTGAAGACTAACATATTCAATTTTCATGTCGTGCTCAAAATACTCCATTATTGAAGACTAACACACACAAATTTCAATTGTTTCAAAATTTTCATAAAAACGCAAAAAGTGAAGTCACCTTCAAAAAATTCAATTAAGATTTTTTTTTTAAATGTTAAAATTGAAGTATAACACAAGCAAAATACTAAATTTTCATGTCGTACTGAAAATACTCCGTTATTGAAGACTAACACACACAAATTTCAATTTTTCCAAAACATTCTTAAAAATGCAAAAACAGAAGTCTACTACCTTCAAATAATTCCATTATAATATTTTTTTAGAAAAGGTTAAAATTGAAGTGTAACACAAGCAAAATACTCAATTTTCATGTCGTACTCAAAATACTCCATAATTAAAGTTTGACACACACAAATTTCAATTATTTCAAAAATTTCTTAAAAATTCAAAAACTGAACTTTAACACCTTCAAAAAATTCAATTATGATATTTTTTTTTTTAAATGTTCAAATTGATGTGTAACACAAGCAAAATACTAAATTTTCATGTCGTACTCAAAATACTCCGTAGTTGAAGACTTATATACTAAGTTATAGCTAATACATTCGTGTTATGTAATAGTTAATATATTCGTAACTACCTATGTTTCTACTAAGATAATATCAAAAGTCTCTTGGTCTAGTGGTAAATTGTTTAACACAAGATATCAAAGATCAAGAGTTCAAATCTCATTGGTATCACAAATAAAAAAACAAAATCAATAATATCCATATTTTATGGATCAGATTTTACTGCAAAAAAATATATATATTCATGTTATTTATAACGAATACTTAATTATTATCATTATTAAATATAATCTACATGCACTTGTATATATGGCATGTTTGATTTGAGGGATTTTTATATACATGATATGTGAAATACTTGTATTTCACTATCCATGTATTTGGTAATCCTTGTGAGTTGTTTGATTTGTTGTATTTGGTAGTCCATGTATATAAAATTCTTTGTTTGATTCTTGATACAAAATCCATGATTTTAATATTTTAATATTTAATCTTTTATTATATTATATTATACTATATTATTTTATTTTATATTATATTGTTTTATATTATATTATTTTAAATTATATTATATTAAATTACTTGATATTATATAATATAATATTATTTTACATTATATTATACAAGATGATATTATGTTAATATTATATTATATTATTTTATATTACATTATATAATATTTTATAACATTATATTGCTTCGTATTATATTATGTTAATTAATTCTTATTATGTAATATAATATTATATTATATTATATTATATTTCTTTAATTTCTTTATATTATATTATATTATATTATATTATATTATATAATATTTTATGATATTATGTATGATACAATATTATATATATTATATTGTTTTATATTATATTATATTTTATTATATTGTATGATGTAATATAATATAATATAAATATAATATAATTATTTTATGATATTATATATTTTACGAGTATATAATTTGAAAAAATAGTATAATAAGAATATAATTTGAAAAAATAGTATAATGAAATATATGGACATGTATTTGAAATACCAAAAAATTTGATATATAACAATATCCACCTGTTATCCTTATTCATGATTTTATCTTAATTCACCAAATCAAACATGCCCATAGTTAATATGTGTTGCACGGATACGCCGATACGGCGATACGGCGACGCGTATCGGATACGGCGATACGACAATTTAACATATGATTTAGGATACGATACGGATACGACGATACGGCTAAATTCGATTTTTTGGAGTATCCGCGCAACATAGTAGTTAATACATTCGTGTCACATTATCAAACGAGTCACGTTATTTATTACCACATTAGCATTTAATGTTTACTCGATCTAATTAACCAAATAAGAGAATTAAAACATTAAAATTTAACTAACACAACGTGCAAAGACAAAACGCATGAAATTCAGCACACTTTTAGTCCTTCTTACACAAACACTACACACACTACACTACCACCATCAACGGTCACACACGAAAATCCACGTTCACAAACCAAAACTCACTTTTTCTTACCATCACTACTGTAACTGTAAGTAAGTCCCTAACTCGCGGGCCTATTCGAAATGATGAACTTAATCATACTACTTTTCTTCGTACAAGACTTCACGTGCATTTAACAGTCCCCCCCATGGCTTCCCCCAACCCCAACGGCATTGACGGTTCCACTTTATCCCGTCAAACCCCTCCTTTACGTCAATACCCCTCTCCAGTTTTTGAAAAAAGCACTCTCCTGTTAACAAATGAATAATCTAAATTGAGTTCTCAAGTTTTTGAAAATGGAGACGTGTTTTATTCTAATAAATCTTAAATAAATTCCCACACTTAATGCACAATCCACAAATCAATGGTTTAGATTAAGATCAACAATTCAACCCTGCATTATCCACCGTTTATTCTCTCAATACAAAAAAAAAATTAAAGAAGGTCGCGCCTCTTTCGTTCTCTAGGGTTTCTCTTCTCTCTCCCAAAACCCTAGCCTAATCTCCTCCCCTCTCTCTCTATCAGTATTGCAACCATGGAGTCCTGTGAAGCAGCGGTGGCGACGACGGAGCGATCTTCGGATATGGGGAAGCTTTTTGTCGGTGGGATATCTTCGGACACGAGAGAGGAGGTGTTGAGAGAGCATTTCTCTAAGTACGGACAGGTTGAGCATGTGGCGGTGATACGAGATCGAGTTACTGGTAATGGCAGAGGATTCGCTTTCGTTCAGTTTGCAGATCCGGTATTGGCTGAGAAGGCGTTGGATGATAGCGAGATCGACAAGCACGTCATCCTTGGCAGAACGGTTCGTTAATCTTCCTTCCCTTGAGTTTTTTGCATAATTATGAATCAATGTTGGGTAATCTACTGTGGATCTGAATATTTGTTTCTAGATCTGAGTTTTCTAAATTGTGCTAATACACTTGTCTCTATCATTCAGTGTACTGTTGTCTATTTTCACTTTATCAAGGAGTCAAATATTCTTATATTTTGACGAAAACCAATTAATCTCATCGTTAGACTAATCCAACCAATTAAACAATAAATTCATCAAATCTCATCCCATTTCCTTAAAAAACATCACTTTCACTTCATTTCAACACAGAAAATCATCAAAACCACCTCCAATTATCTCATTAATCCTAAATTATCATCAATTATTAATTTCACAGGTCGAAGTAAAGAGAGCTATCCCACGATCAAGACAATACCAAAACACCGAAATCGAATACCCCTCAAACGAAAACACCCTTAACAACAACAGCATTAACGAATCAAACATAGACATAAAATCGAAAAAAATATTCGTGGGCGGATTAAGAGATAACATAACCGATTCAGATCTCCGCACCTATTTCGAAAAATTCGGGTCGATGAACGATGCAGTGGTCATGAAAGACAAGTGGACGAAGAGATCACGAGGATTCGGGTTCGTAACCTTCGACTCCGAAGACTCCGTGCAAAAAGTACTGGAGTCCTCGCTTCACGACTTAAATGGACGAATGGTCGAGGTCAAAATCGCCGTCCCTAAAGGCGAACATATTCTCGGTAATAATATGGATTATGTTAATAATGATTACGATAATAATAACAATAATAGTAACGAGTATAATATGATTGGAAGAGGAGGAATGGGATTTGTATATCCTCCCCCTTATAATTATAAATTAGGGTTTGTTAACTATATGGGGCCCGTTATGAACCCGTACGGGTATAATTACGGGTATAATAATTATAGAGGGAGTTATTTGTACGGACCCGGTGCGTGGAGTAATGGAGCGGGTTTGGTTTCGAGGAGAGGTGGGATGATTGGCGGAGGAGGGTATTTTGGTAATTATGGGAATAATGGAGGGTATTTTGGTAATTATGCCGGTTTGGACGGTGGTAAAATGAATGATGTTGGTGTTGATGGAGTTTCTGTGCAATTGGATTCTGTGAAATTGGACGCTCAATGATTCTTTGATATCGGTAATATTTCTTTTTTTATTTGTTTTGTTTTATTTATTTGTTATTGGGATTTAATGGAGATTTAAAATTGCAGGATGGGAGAATGTCGAAATTATATGTGATGGTGAAATGCTAATGAAATTATTATTATTATTTAATTATTATTATTATTATAAGTTGTATCATTAATTTCTTGTACACTGATGTGGTGAATTGTGATTGACAATTAAACACAAAAAACAGTTATTTATTTATTTATTCTAATGTTTTAAATTTATTTTATTATGTTCTCCATAATTATATTCGTATCTTGTTGGGCCTTTTAACTATGGTTATTATTGGGCATTGAGAAGCCCAAAATTAAACTAGATCTCCAGTTTAGTGGAATGGAGAGGATTGGTAGTAACGCACAAGGAATGACTCGTTGTCATTCTTTGTCCGAGAAGGTTTCCTTCGAAGCATGCAATGCATGAACATTCTTTTTTCATTATCATGCAAACCAATCACTCAATCCAAAAAGTAAATATTCCTCGCTAAAATATAATATTCATGAGGCTCGAAGTCGATAAAGAACACTAATTTGGGGGCGCATTGAATTGACCCCCCAAAATTTGAGAATGATTTTTTATTTGAGGGGTCCATTCATCTTGTTTATATAACCCCTGGAAAGAAGGTTGTTTGTTGAAGAAGAAAAACTTAACATCTTGTTCTGTGTCTTCATGTTAAAAGCTTAATATTCCCATTATATTTGGGTACTTCAAATCAATAATCAATAATAGTTATGAACAATTATAAAATGTGAATGTCATTTGTGACTGAATAATAAATACTATATGAGTAATTATTGTCACGCCCCAAATATATAAAGGAAGGGGTGCGGCAACACGTCAGTATACAACTCGTATACCAAAAATTCTTATATGATAATTTCACAAAAACATAAATTAAACAATTCGAAAACAACGATATATATATATATATATATATATATATATATATATATATATATATATATATATATATATATATATATATATGCATCACCAGAACATATACAAACGAACATAAATAAATCTAGCGGAAGCATATAAACACATACGCGATATAAACACACACACACACACACACACACAACTAAACATGTCGCAACAACAAAATGGCTCGCTGTCCAGAAACGAAACTACACTAAGGGCCCGTTTGATTGGGAGGAATGTGATGGAAAAGACATTGCTTTCCCGGATATAGACTCTTTTCCTTTGTTTGATGCGATTCACTTTCATGGAAAATGAATTATTGGTCCCACAAAATCGTCCTTTATTATTCCCATTTTGATGTCTCTCAAAAATTATGGGAAAACAAGTTCTCTCACGCTTAGAGGTGGCAATCGGGCGGGTCGGGTCGGATTCGGGTCAGGCCATTTCGGGTTCGGGTCGTTTCGGTTTGCGGGTCATTCGGATTTCGGGTCGTTTCGGTTTTTGGGTCATTCGGGTTCGGGTCATTTCGGTTTTTGGGTCATTCGGTTTCGGGTCGTTTCGGTTTTCGGGTCATTCGGTTCCGGGTCGTTTCGGTTTTCGGGTCATTCGGGTCTTGGCTATTTTGATTTTCGGGTAATTCGGATTTCGCAAAATTTGATTTCGAATCATTCGATTTTCCAAAAATTTAGTTTTCGAGTAATTCCAGATTTATTTTATTGATTCCAAACTATTTTAGCGATATTATATTGATTTTAAGAATAATATTTTAATTTTCGGGTCATTCGGGTTCGGGTTAATTCGGGTTTCGGGTCATTCGGGTTCGGGTCAATTTCGGGTTCGGGTCATTCGGTTTCGGGTCGATTTCGGGTTCGGATCATTCGGTTTCGGTTTCGGGTTCGGGTCGTTGACTTGTCAACATTTTCGGGTCGGGTCGGGTTCGGGTTCGGATGGGTCGGGTCGGGTCATTTTTTCGGATCGGGTCAGATTTTGCCAGCTCTACAGTCATGCTCTCTTTCTTTTCGCATGTATTATTATTATTAATTAGTATTAATTAAGTCATCGCAAAAACTATTAATTAATGTATTAAAGATAAATAATAGATATCAAAAAAATACAATATGTTTGGTAGGAGGAATTAAAAATAGTTCTTATGGAGGCGATTCTTGAGACGATTCTTGAGGCGACTAGTTTCTAAATCCGGCGACATTAGAGAGGGAAAGAGGCGTAATAGGTCTTAGCCCCCTCGGGGTGTAGCCGATCTAGAGAAGAGAGCAGGAAGAAGAAAGAGAGTAGGTAGTTCGAAAGAATAACTTGCTTCTCTTCAACATCCTGTTTTCATCTCACACGTTCTCCATTTCCAACTATTGTCAATGGGGAGTTCGCTCTCAGAGAAACGCTCTTTTAAAGAAGCTTTAGTTTCTAGCATCACTAAGCAAAAAGATGGTGTTAATGGAGAAGAATGGCAAGAGATAAGGAGGAAGAAAAGCAAGAATCTAACTTGCTTTAATTGCTTAGATACGGGCCATATGAAACATGAATGTCCCAATTCTTTCAAATGCAGAAAATGCAGGCAAATAGGGCATGTCGACAGAGATTGCAAGAAGAAAGAGTGCACTAGATGCCTAATGGAAGGTCATCTCAGAGAGAATTGCAAGAGTGCAATTCGGTGCAGGAGGTGCAGAGAGTTTGGACATGTCACCAAGATATGTTCATTCAATTACAAACCACAAAACTCAAATTACACATCAAATTACAACACAAATTTACATTTGATACAAATTGATGAGGGAATTCTGAAGGATGAATTTGCAAGACCATTGAAGCAACCTTACTCGGAACAGAGAGTGGTTCTAAGAAGAGTGCCCCAATTTTTCTGCGAAGCAAAGAAAGTGGAAAATTTAGTAAGAGCATTTGGGGTAGTGAAGAAAATTACGAGTATAAGAGGAAATATAGAAACAAAGGACATTCATTTGCTCATGGAGTTAACAGAGAAGTTACCTGATAGGATAATCTTGCAATACTCCAATTTCTCACACATGGTGTTCATCTCTAGTCAAAGGGTTCCAGCAGAGAAAATCTGGCGACCGGTACCAAAACTGGTACACTCAGATGCCACATACAGTAGAAATACAAAGGAAAAATTAGTAAATGAAAAAAAAAGACACAAAGTGAAATTGAGAGCTTACCCCTTTGCCATGAGCCAATTCCTTCTGATATGGCGTTGAAATTAATTGAATGGAAATCTCCAGTGAGTTCACCAATACCAATGTGTCATACAAATGGAGAATCTAGTGATATGTGGAGATGCCCAATAGTTGATACTGAGAAATGGAGTTCTCCAGTATCTCTGAAGAAGGGAGAGGAGAATAAAGAGGAGAGTAAGGAGAAATGGAGTTCTCCAGTAACTCAGCAAAAAGAAAACAAGGAAAAAGAGGATAACAAGGAGAAATGGAGTTCTCAGTAGCTCAGAAGAAAGAAAACAAGGATAAAGAGGCTGACAAGGAGAAATGGAGTTCTCCGATACCTCAAAAGATAGAAAACAAGGAAAAAAAGGATAACATGGAGAAATGGAGAAATGGAGTTCTCCAGTTCCTCTAATAGAAGATATAATTGAGATGAGGAGAAGTCAAAGAATCAAGGAAAAACAAAAAGGCTTATATGTTCCAATCTCAGAAAATGCACAATCAAAGCAATATAATGAAATCTCATATGGATTTAGAAAAAAGAAAAGCACTAAATTGCTAATCATGGATTCCATCAGAGAAGAAAAAGAAACAAATAAGGAAGTTAAATACATATCAGAAGAAGAAATATTCAGAGCTCTTGAATCAATGGGGATAAGAGTTGATGACTCCATAAAAGAGTCAATAGGTTCTTTGGCTCAGACAATTAAGTAGCATCATTGCTAGTAATGATGGAAGAAGGGGGAAACACAAAAAAATTCAAGTTTTGAGTTGGAATATAAGAGGAGAAAATGCTAGAGAAAAGAGGCAAATTATAAAAGAATCATTAAGGGATCAAAATCTAGACATTATTTGTCTACAAGAAACAAAAATCCAATCTTATAGCTCACAGATTCAAAGAGAAATGGTACCTCATGATCATAGAGACTTCATCACTCTGGATTCGATTGGAGCCTCAGGAGGGGTATTATTATCTTGGAGAAGTGATCTTTTTCAAATCATTAACTCCCAAATCAGGATCCATACAGTTACTGCATCATTGAAATGCAAATGGGATAACACACTGATCTCCATAACTGGAGTCTATGGGCCACAAGGTGAGACAGAGAAAGAGATTTTCTTAAGTGAGTTGAAGGAGGTTGGAGATACCATAAAAGATCCTTGGCTCATAATGGGAGATTTCAACATGGTATGTTCTAAAGAAGAGAGATCAAGCACATCCATGAAACAATGGCAAGAAGCTATGAAATTCAATGCCTTTATTGATTCACAAGAGTTAATAAACCTTCCTTTACATGGTAAAGAATTCACATGGTCAAGCTCAGTAGCAAAAGCAAAGCTGGACAGGTTCTTATACAACCTAAAATGGGCTGATATATTCCCTAATGGGTCACAATCAGCATTAACAAACACATGCTCAGATCACTCTCCCATAATGTATTCAGCCAAATCCTCTTTTCCATCTCACCCATCCTTTAGGTTTGAAAATGCTTGGATTGGAAATCCAGAAGCTAATCAAATAATAATTCAACATTTGAGAGACAACCCCTCCTCAAACATTATTCAATTCAATCAGAAAATGAAGGAATTAGGTTGCAAATTGAGTAAGTGGAAGAAAATCAGGGAAATTGATCAAAAACAACAAAAAATCAATTGTAAAAAAGTAATTGAAAACCTTGATAAAGAAGAAGAAGAGAAGTGGCTGAGAGCCATAGCCAAGAAAAGGATAGGAGATATAGTAAAAGAGAAAAAGGAACATTGGAAGCAAAGAGCCAAGCTTCAATGGGCCATGGAGGGGGACCAAAACACTAGATTCTTTCATAAGCAAGCAACTCAGCAAAAATGTAGATTGATGATCCCTGTTCTCACCAATCCTCATGATGAATCAGAGGTAACAAACCATAAAGACAAAGCTAACTTACTTTTCTCTTTTTACAGGGACCTAATGGGAAAAGATCCACAAATTAACACTGAAATCCCCCAACTAGACATGTCCAGTATCTTTCAAAGTGAGGCAACCATTTTAAAGCAACTGGATGATCCAATTTCTCATGAAGAAATTGATACTGTGATCAAAACCTGGAAACCAAACAAGTCTCCAGGCCCTGATGGTTGGAATGGGGAGTTCTTTAAGCATTTTCTGAGAAATGAAATCATATCAATCATTCAAAATCACAATCCACATGAGGGTCTAGGTGAGGCAGCCTTATCTTACATAACCCTAATTCCAAAAAAGGAGAACCCTCTTTTACCAAAGGATTACAGACCAATAAGCTTAATCACTGGTATGCAAAAGATTTTCTCAAAAATTCTCTCTAACAGACTCAAATCTGTTATAAGCCAAATCATTCTCCCAAATCAGTTAGGCTTCATTGAGAAAAGAGAAATCAGTGAATGCCTAGTCTATGCCAGAGAGGTAACCCATATTTCACACACATACAATAAACCTTTACTCCTCTTTAAAGCTGATATTCATAAGGCCTTTGATACAATCTCATGGCCTTTCATGATCCAAGTACTCAAAGCCAGAGGCTTTGGTTCCACTTGGATCAATTGGGTCACAAATATTTCATTTCAAGGTAAAGCAAAGATATTGCTCAATGGAATACCTGCCAAAACAGTGCATTTGAAGAGGGGGGGTGAGACAGGGTGATCCACTCTCACCACATCTCTTTATAATTGCCATGGATACTTAAGGAAGAATAATTGAGCAAATGAGTAAAAGAGGAATCATAGAAAAACCAATTAGAACAGTTGAGAATGCATTATTCTATGCTGATGATTCTCTGTTCTTAATCAAACCAGAAATCCCACAAGTGAGAAGACTTAAATTGGTTCTTAATGCATTTGGGAACTCATCAGGGCTTACTATCAACTATGATAAGTCAGAGTTCACCGTAATTGGAGATAAAAGAAGAGAAGAAGAAAGAGAAGAAAACATAAAAAACATTGAAAAAGAATTAGGATGCCCTAAAAAAGAACTTCCATTCAAATACTTAGGGTATCCTCTCCATTTCAAAAAACCAAAAAAAGAAATTTTCAGAGAGATCATAATAGAGAAATTCAAGAGAAAGATTGAAGGATGGAAAGGTTCCATATTAAATATGACAGGCAGAATTGTACTAATCAATTCTGCACTATCTTCATTAGCCACATATTATCTTCAAGTGTTTAAACTACCCAAATGGGTAATCAAAGAGATAGACAAAATAAGAAGAGAATTTCTATGGAAAGGTACCTCTGATGTAGGGTACCCGTTAGTAGCCTGGCAAAGTGTGTGCAGACCAAAAATGGGAGGGGGATTAGGCCTCCTTGATTTAGAGATCTTCAACAGAGCCATGTTGGTGAAGTGGCACTGGAAATACACCCATTCGAAGGGTTTAAACTGGCAAAAAAACCTAATTCCTTCACTCAATCCAACCATTGATCTCAATCCAAAAAACCCCAAATTATCTTACTTCTGTAAAATCTTACAGAAAGATAAGTCATTCTTTCAAGCCAACATTACTTATCATCTCAAGGGAGGAGAAGACATTTCTTTTTAGGAAGGGGACTGGGGGTTGGGGGAGAAGATGAAATTGAGGTATCCATTACTCTATAGCCATAGATCAAGCTATGATATCACAATTCATCAAATAAAAAACAAATCAATAGAAACACACTTTCAAAACAGGATCTCAGAAGAAGCAAGAGAAGAAATGAAGAGGATAAAAGAGCAAATAAATCAAATCAATTTAAGTGAAGAAAAGAATGTAATACTCTGGAAAGGCAACCCAAAAAACAACTTCACCATCAACAATGCTTACTCACAACTGGCTCTAGGAGTTATCTCCCACTCTGATCTGGCCAATGTTTGGTCAATCCAAATTCCAAAGAGATTCAAAACGTTCATTTGTCTTGCGATGCAAAACAAAATACTCACGATCGATAATTTACAAAAAAGAGGCTGGAAAATGGCAAATCGATGCCCTTTATGCCTTAAAACCAGTGAAAGTGTACTTCACCTTGCGTGTGAATGTACATATAGCCAAAAAACATGGAGAATACTCAAAAGAGATGGCAAATTTGGTAAAAGATTGAACAAAAACACTGAAAATCTGTTTTTATCAGATCTGTTAGATCGCGATACATCTCAAATCCAAAGGCAAATATTTGCGTTGTATCTGTTCGTTGTATGGAGAGAGAGATGTTCGAGATCTTTCACAGATAATAAAAAAAACTGAGGAAGATCTAGCAAAAGAGATACTAGAAGAGAAACAGAAATACGAAAACGCAAAGAAAACAAAAAAAACAGCAAAGAGAAAGAAAACAGGAGTAAAAGAGTAAGATCTGAAGAAGAAAGCTTACCAGATGAAGAGAGAAGGGAGAAGAAAGGAGAAGGAGAGGAGGCGTTTGAAGAGAGAGAAACGAAAAGGAGAATCTGGAAGAGGAATGCGCGATGTATACGAGGAAGAAAAATATCTTAGGTTAAGAAGTGGGCTGGGCCAGTATTTTATTTAATATACTTTGTAAATAATACTAGGAGTTTGGGCTGGGTATTTAGTAATAGCCCAGGATATTACATTTTTCCCTACAATATACCCTTTTTTTGCATACAAAGCTAATGTATAGGATAGTTTTATTAATAGGGGTATATGTGTAAAAGATGTAATTGGAGAAATTCACTTAAATGAAAAACTTGGAAGAGGGGTGTACAAATCCTCTCCAATTTCCTCTATGTATTAAAGATAATAATATAATATATTCATAATTATTATTATTATTATTATTATTATTATAATAATAAAAATGATAGTACTAATAATGATAATAATGATAAAATTTGATAATTACTATAATAATAATAAAAATATGTACTACAATAATAATAATAAAACTACTAATAATAATAAAATTAATAATAATAATAATAATAATAATAATAATAAAATTAATAATTACTATAATAATAAAACAATTAATACTTATTATAATAATAATCAAATTAATAATTGCTATAATAATAATAAAATTAAAAATTACTATATAATAAGAAAATTAATAATTACTATAATAATCATAATAATAATATATTTATTATTATTACTATAAAAAATAATGATAATAATAGTAAAATTACTAATTGTTATAAAAAAGAATAATAACAACAGTAATAATTGCTATTATAATAATGATAATATTAATAAAATTAACAATTACTATAATCATAATAATCATAATAATAATTATTATTATTACAACCACGTGACGACTGGATAATCTTGCGCCACCGCCAAACCCCTAATGAGTCGAGTCTTTGCACAACATCAAGTTAGCTATGTCTTTTCCTCAATAGAGTATCCCAGAGAGCATTTCTAAAATCGCAAATCCCGGCTAATGTTTTAGACAAATTCAAATCATGCATATAAAGGGCCTGAGACCCATATACTATGATTAAAACACAAATTCTGCATATATATATATATATGATCAAATCTACATAATATATATTTTATTGAAGTAATATAGTTTTTAAAGCAAAATAGAGATTTTAAAGCAAGAAACATATACTATGATTTAAGAACTAGAAACGCCCGTAATTGGATTCTTAATAAGAGAGAAGTGAGAGTATCACTCACATAATGAAAAGAACTCGAAAAACAAGAGGTTAATCGAAACCGTGCAGAAAATGAAGTCAAAATGGAGCAACTCGAAACTTGAAAGGAATTTTTCTTTTCATCTTGTCAACTCGTACAACTCGACCTCCTAAAGATTATGACGTTTTTCGTTTTGCGAAATTTCCTCTTTTTCTCTTTTTTTTTATTAGGGTTTCATGAGTGTTTCAAAAGTCATGAATGAAAGCAAGTGAGTCTTATCCAATAGTCGGTCAAAGAGAGAGTGGATGATGAGGTGGATGGGAACGTTTGAAATATATTCTCAAAAATTACATATTTGCAAACTATTTAATTTACATGTTTGTAGAATTTGTTTTCAAAATGTGATTTTAGTACTATTAATGGTTTGGTCATTATACATATAAGACTATATTTTTTTTAAATAATCCATAAAAATAAAATTACGATTATACCATTTCGACTACTTTGACGCATAAGGAGTCGGTTTCGAGCGTTGCACGAGTTATATTTTTAATATAGGTCTTATATTCTGAAATTTTAGAAATAATAATCCACAAATATAAAAAAATTATTTTTTATATTTATTACAATTATAGAGATTTATTCTATTGTATTAACTCTTGTTTGTAACAGGCCATTGAAATTTGCACCCACTATATACTACATAAAGAAGCTAGTAGCTATTGTAATTTGAATCCATTTTTTATTGATTAGAAACTTTGTTTATTTTTCAATTTTGTTTATTTTTCAACAATAAAAATATTATCAATAATAATATTATAGTTTGTAGAATAAAATTTGTAAATTTTAAGAGAATATTAAGGAAAAGTGGTAATTTCCAGATGTAGTAAATTAGTACGGAAAATTGGTGATTGTACTAATGATAATGGCAATATGTCACCTTTATTTTTGCTCTTTATGTCAATTTCAATTGCTATCAATAACCAATCACATAAACATACAATACCCCTCTTTGATTCGCCAAATAGAGGCATTTTAGATTCTTTCGTACTTTAATATCATAAATTATAAGAGGAAATAATTTCTGTGATTTGTTAGAATTAAGATTAATTAAGTTCAAAAAGTTTTGATGCAGCATGAAATTAATGGGCCCCTCCATAAATTGATACGACCCAAAAATGAATTCAAAATTTGATTTTTGTGGATAGGAACTCTAGCCCAACAGTTTGGTACCAAATTATGTATGCTGGCTTCCGATTCAATTTTTTTTTTGTTTATGCTCATAAATTATATACAAGACATGTAAGTGAAATTACATGTGCATAGTGAAATATGTTTAGAAACTAGCGGATTAAACTAAACTTAAAAAAAAAACAATCCTTGTGGTTGTTCCAATTCAAATTTGAAGAAAACAAATATGTTAAAAATTCATAATTTGTTACCATTGTTTGTGTCTAAATGCAAAATCAATGATTATTTAACATTTGACTTGCGTTTACATGATACATCAAATCATAGCGTAGCACATTGATTAAATTGCATAAACTAATGATGTACTTATTTATCTCCTTAAATTAATACAAATAGTTTAACATGTAGTTCGTTTCTCCTACTCGTGTGGTATGTCGGTACCATAACATCAAATTAAATCAGGATTCAGAACATGAAAGAAAAGGCGGAAAAAAAAAGTTGAAAAATAAAAATAAATAAAAAAAGCAAGTTGTATTCAGGCTTTTGCATTGAAGTCTGTCCCTTTCCTCTTCTTCATGCCTCCTTTAATCACACTTGACAGATTAAAAAGAGAGAGCATATGGAGCATGCATTCTCTCATTTATTTATCACCTTTCTACACATATTCCCTTAATTATCACCACTATAACGAGTTCATGTGAGAATGTATTTCTCTCTCTACATTGATCATACACTGAGGACATGTAACAGAGAATATCTACCATTGATGCCATGGTGCCATTATATCTGAGAAATGCCAGAATTAGGGTTCATAGGCTTGTCCATTTTGGTGATTCGAAGTTTAATGGCAGCCTCTTGTCTAGTCTTTAATACACTTACCATTTTTCTTTACTTACCCACCAACAACTTTTTTCTAATTCTTATTGGATACTAATTTTGTTTAACCCGACCCGGATCCAATGTGATGGAACTCTAATGGACAAGATCCCAAGTGGGGAACAAGGTTATATATGCATGGTCCTTGTTCTCGACGAGTCATGAGTGGATCGATCATTTGAAGCCCCTTTTCATGCAACCAAGATATTTATAAGTTTGTATATAAATTGTTGTTTGATGTTATGCATTTCAAAGTTGCATAACGCACCTCAAGAATGTTGTTTATGTAACAATCTAAGGGTGAGTACATGCTTACATATGAACAATAACACCCCTATTAGATGTTGACCTATCATGTACTGAACCAAGTTTAGGGTTAGTAAAAGCATCAATGTTAGAGAGAGAGAGAGAGAGAGAGAGAGCTATTTGGCAGAGTAGAGGGCAGAAGGGAGGTAAGATGCTTTTAATGAAGGAAAATGTTGCACCTCCCGCTTGCCCTCCCCTCACATCCTTGATGTGTCATCACCCAAATTAACACCTTAAAATTTAACATTTTAATTCATGATTTAAAATCTTAATTATATGTAAAATCATAAATTAAGATGTTAAATTATAAATTAAGATGTCATCACAAAATTTAACATATTAAATTTTAAGGTGTTAAATCATGCGATGACCCATCAAGGATGTGGGGAGAGGGCAAGGGGAGGTACATCAGTGCTCTTTAATGAATCACTTTAATTAAAGACTGTTCAGAGCTCATTCTCTCTCTCTCTCTCTAGAACTCTTTCTCTCTCTGTATCTAATGAACTTTTATTTGCTGTATTTTGCTTGTCATGTTGAGTTGCTGTCGATGAACCTCTTTATTCATTCTTTTTGAGCTGCATGTACTAATTCTTGTTTGGTATATAATGCACACTATGTATTATATCTAGCTTAGATTTTGTTTTGGATCTTCTCTTCCTTGTCTCACTCTGACAAATACCTAGCTAGTTTGGCCCATTCTACTCTCGATATTTTGTGATAATTTATGCATGTCAATAAATATTTTTTATTCATTTTATTTTGTTTTTAGTTATTTTTCATACAATTGAATTTCAGTTATAATGATTATTCAAAATAATTTGCTAGTATATATGTATATGACAAACTTCACAGTGATTTCAAATGATACTTGGATGATCATGATTATATTGCATGCATGGCAAAATAAAAATATTATGATTATGGTCATGATTATGATGATTACTGAACTAGTTACTATCTTTGGTGTTTCTAGGGTTGCTTCTCGTATGGGTATTTTTTCCAAATATAGAAATGGGGCTAATATTTGGGGGTGTGAGTGCGTGTGTGTGTGTGTGTGTGCACAGAGGTTTTTAAGTACTGTGGCACCACAGAGTCAAAAGGACTATCTCTTGTTTCAGATTAACACTGCCCTTCTCGTGATCTCTCTTTGTTTTCTCTTTCTTTTACTTTCATTTCTTTTGTTTCCATTTTTTCCATGCTAGTTAGGAAACTTGCACGACTCCACTATTCATTTTGGCATATTAGATGATAACTTAAGTACTTTTATATCAAATAATTATATAATAACTTTTATATGGTGCAATATTGACATGATGTTAGTGGCTCTTGTCAATTAACTTATCCCCTTGTATTTAATATGGTGATATAACGTAGCCTTTAACATTACATAATGGGCGGGCTTCATGTATTGTCTTGTCACGTACCCAACTATACATATAATTCTTGCATAAACTTGGTCTACTATTGAATGCAACTATACATACATAATGAGGTTGAACTAAATTAATGTCAACCTAGATATATATAATAATAAAAATATTATTATTATTTAAATTAGAATAATCATGTCGACAAACAAAACATGCTATCTTGGTATATATTTTTATGACTGATTTATACATAAAACTCGACTCGTCATTTTAGTAAAACGATTCAATATTCATGACACAAAAATACATATGTTTTGTACATAAAAATATTTAAGTATCTTATTATACAGATGTGAAAAATAATTTCAGAACATATATTGCAGCTATATCTCACAAAACTCCAACTTGAATATAATTGAAAAAATGTAAATAGACGAACAAATAGTATTATTTGTGAATATGAAGATCTTTGTGTCGTCTAAATCCCCCAAGTATTAAAGTTCCTAAATAATTTTGGACTTTCGAAATAAACAATTCATGTCATGTTTTTTTTAAAGAAATACTCACAAGTTCTACATTCGTGTTTTCATATATAAAATACATATTACAAACTTATATAAGAAATAAAAAATCTACTTTCTACAAATAAATATGCAATACTATCTACAAAACAAAACTTCAAATAAAATATTAATCATACCATATTATGAAAAAATAGAAACAAATTCTTCCAACAATCACCAACACGGACATGAAATACTTAAAAAAGAAATACAAACATTGGATATAGAAACTATAATTGAAAACCTATGGAATGAAATATAATAAAACCCTAAAAAATCTTTGTATAAAATTCATACCGTTATGATATTTTATAGGCAGAATTTCATGTATACCCCTGCAAAACATCATCATTTCATGCATATCTTTCAAAACCGTGAAATTTCATAAATATTCCTAAAAAATCCTTCAAATATCATGGATACTACTAAATTAAATTTTTATTTAATAATTTGTTAATTTTTCCTTCAAAATATTTTTCCGTTTTACCTTTATATAAAATATAATTACTTAAAATTTTGAGAATTGTATTGATTTCGACAATGTTTTTTGGAAAGAAATTATGAGATAGAATTGACAATATTTGATTTTTTATGATATTAAATATTATTTTAGAGAAAAAATTATTCATTATAATAGAAAAATAATTTTAAAAATTAAGTAATTGACATATTACCAACGAGAAATGCGTTGATGATTTTAAATGATATAATAGGGGTATACGTGATATTTTAAGAATTTTATAGGGGTAATAAGATATTCGAAGGATTTTGAAGGAGTATCCATAATATTTTGAGACGTTAGCAAGGGTATTTGTGAAGTTTCAGATTATTGAGGGGCATAGTGAATTTTTGATGTTTTTCAGGAATACACTTGATATTGCGTCTACGTACTAAATTATTATTATGAGTTCAATGGCATATACATACTAGATTATTCTTACAAGCAATCAGTTGGTATGTTCAACGGTGAAACAAATATATTTTTGTAGTCTTTGCAATTTTTTTGTATGATTCGAAGGAACAATGAGGCTCGGATTGATGATTTTCACGACATCAAACTGATACTTTATCTTGAGTTACATTTTTTCCGCGCAATTCGAGACATAAATATGTTAATCTTAAGATGGGGGTTGAGCCCACAATAAACACTCAGTAGTCAAGTGCGGGTCAGATAATTGTTGGAAGGAGCTCAGTTCTTCTCCTCAGAAGATTGATGGCGAGACGAGCCGACAATCCAAATAAGGTGAGATTCCAATATCGATAATCTAAGAAATCGGACTAACAAATTCAAAAAAAATCTGATTTTTTTTTAATAATTGTCATTATAGTTACAAATTTGATTGTTTAATATTGTATAACAAGAGAAAAATATAGTATGCGTTCTCATTTCATCCCAACATCTTTGATGAGGTGGACAAGAAGAATTAGTTGGATTGATTAACATTCTAATTAATGTTTAATCGACACATCAATTGATTTTATTATGTTGATTACCAATCTATTCAATTAAATATATATATTTTTCCCGCATCAAGGATGTTAAGTGAGTTTTTGGAACATAATATATAATCTCCATAAAAGAAACTTAGTTTCCTCAGAAAACAATGGTGGATGTGTAGACATTGTAACAAAAGTAAAATATCAAATAAGAAGTTTAAAACCCTCAAATATTCATGTCTAAGGTTAACACTCACCGGTCTAAAGTTATAATGAAAATATAACGTGTTGCTAAAATTTAGCTCCAAGTTGTCAATCAGATTGTCATGTCACAAGTCGACTCGATGCAGAAAGATGCCATGCAGTTTCATTCGGACAATGCGATGCATAACTATTAAATATTAAATCTCTTGCTTATATATATATACCAGCGTATTTTTAATTGTTTATATTCTTCAAAATTACATCTAAGTATTCTTTGTACAAATTTTCAGATTCATCCTTATAAACCCTAGTAGTTAATTTGAATGAAGGCAAGTAGTAATAGGTAGCTATGTATTAAACTGGTTAGTATAGTATAGTAAACCAGCATCCAGAAGTGTGTTCGCGTGTGTGTGTGTGTGTGTGTGTGTGGGTGTGTGTGTGTGTGTACTGGAGTCTGGATACACACTTGACACTACACGGTGTGTGGTGGGGTGTGGGTGTGCGAGTGTGTAATATGTTCCCCTATTCAAGTCACGTGCATATTAGAGGTCCACTTCAAACTAAGAACACACAGCAAAAGTTCAAAAAACTATAGCTCCCATATTCAGGTTTGCGCAGGGTTCTATCTATTATATACTTCTTATAACCCATGATCATTTTTAAGGTGTGTCTTATCTTATAATTTCATGTACTATATATTACCATTCTTGGTTCTTTGAGTCCCATACTTCACCATTTGCAAATGTTCTGATTTCATACTTAGTTAGGATATAATCAGAGCCATTGGAACTCTAAAAAGGGGGGTCACATTCACACCCTTAAATTAGCCTGCCACGAAAACGACTTGTGAAAGAGAAAAAGAAAAGAAACAAACCATGTAGATTTACAAGAGGAAAATAATTGCCTCTTGATTCGGAGGCAAGACTTTGCATGAAAAAGTGATTGCTTAGTAATTAGTTATTAACTTATTATGCAATTCCATCATTGCATTAATCATGAAGAAACTACTAACGAGTACATATATTACGTATTAAATATGTAGAGAACAATGATTGATTTGTGATTCAAGTTTATCTTTACTGTTAAACATTGATAAAATGAAAAAGAGAGTAGAAGTAAAGTATTTGGGTCTCTTGCATGTGAAGACTAAGATAAACGTGTATACTATTCTCTCCAATTATATGAAGGATATAAGAGCTAGAGGATATTTATGAAGTAAATTCTTCCCAATTATCAACCATGAGTTACCAATAATTTATTAGCCCTCTTATGATAACACATTTCAAAAAGAACAAGAAATAAACAAGGGTGTTATATGTGAAGAACAAAAGGATAAAAATGTACCAAAATCTCCCAAATTATCAACACTTAATATCTTTTCTATAATTTAGCTTGAATTTGGGACATTTGTTAAACTTATCATAACAACATGGGACCTAGATAGGAAGCACGTCCCCTATTGACCCACCTCTTTCTTTTTTGTCTGAAGCCCTTTGACTACATTCAAATATATCTCTTTCCTTAAGGGCATTTTTGTAAAATTTGATCCCAATTTAAATTTTTTTGTACTTCTTTAAAAGAAAATGTTGGACATACACGTACCTCTCACCTCAGGTTGTTACCCCAAATTTTTGTAACCATGTGAATATAATTTAATATCTTAAAAATTAATATATTTGTTCATGATTTGAAATCTTAATTGAATATTTAATTATAAATTAAAATAATCAAATCATAAATTATGATGTTAAATCATATATTTATGTTTTAATTTCAAAATTGTTAATTCATATTCACGTCATCAAAATTTTTGAAAAAAATTATTAAGGAATGTACATCACTACTCATTTATTTGTGAGGAGAAAACAACTTATTTACCCCTATATTAATGGTCTCCTTTCCTTACAATTACATTGACTACTATTACTATACTAGTATATATTTAGGGAAATTTTGAATAGTATACCGGATTAAGTTTGGAATACCCGAAATAGCCAACTTAGTTTGGTAATTTGAATTATAACACTTTCGACTTTTGCGAGAGCATGAAAAACTGTCGATTCTTCAAAAGTCGAGACCTTGTTAATTCCTAATTAACCTGTTAACCCTGCTAAACCTGTCGACTTTTGAAAAGTCGAGTGTCCCACTTTCCTAGACATCTCCCAACGCCTATCTGATCGTCGCAGATTGTGAGATTATTACCGACGGCCCGTCGCAGCAGAATTGTGAGAGTATTACCGACGGCCCGTCGCAGTGTTCCACTTCCCGAGACAACTCCCAACGCCTATCTGGTCGACGCAGATTGTGAGATTATTACCGATGGCCCATCCCAGAAGAATTGTGAGAGTATTACCGACGGCCCGTCGCAGAAGAACCCATTACCTACCTCCCGTGGCAGATAGCAGAGAGCATTAATTCGAACTATGTCTATTTAGGTTATTTGCTGGTTGGAGAAAGACGATGTTTTGAGGAAGCTTAAATGGTGTTCGAAAACTATCAACTTCCCATCTTAAATGGTATTTTTTAATTCATATTAATATATTGTCTATTTGCTATTTTTGTCAAGGATTGTTTATATTTAGTTTGAATTTGATTAGTACTAAACTATGATTTGTAAAATACACATTCTAAATACACATAGTTCAACATAATTATTGAAACAAAAATGACACAAACAAACATACATATCTTAACACATTTTAAATACACATAGTACTAAACTATGATTTTTAAATAGACATAGTTCGAATTAATGCTCTTTGCTATCTGCCACGGGCGGTAGGTAATGGGTACTTCTGCGATGGGCCGTCGGTAATACTCTCACAATTCTTCGGCGACGGGCCGTCGGTAATAATCTCACAATCTGCGTCGATCGGATAAGCGTTGGGAGCTGTCTCGAGAAGTGGAACACTGCGACGGGCCATCCCACAATTCTTCTGCGACGGGCCGTCGGTAATAATCTCACAATCTGCGACGATCAGATAGGCGTTGGGAGCTGTCTCGGGAAGTGGAACACTCGACTTTTGAAAAGTCGACAGGTTTAGCAGGGTTAACAGGTTAATTAGGAATTAACAAGGTCTCGACTTTTGAAAAGTCGACAGTTTTCCATGCTCTCGATTTTTCAAAAGTGGAGAGTGTTAGAATCCAAATTACCAAACTAAGTTGGCTCTTTCGGGTATTCCAAACTTAATCCAGTCTACTATTCAAAATTTCCCATATATTTATAAGGAAATTTTAAGCATAATCTAAACTTCCAAAAAGAAAAAATTAAGCATAATCTGTATTATATGGATACAAGTATAAATAAATTGTATTTAAAATGAATATGAGTATAAATTAACTGTGATAAGTGAATATTGAATTATAAATAATATATTATTCAAAGAATTCACTCATCATTATATAATATTATATATCATATATTCTAAAGCAAAATATTCAATTTATTATAACCATATTCCATTCGGACTACAAAAAAAAGTTCTTGAAAAAAACCCTTATTTTCGTCAAAGATCACCTTACTTTTTAGATTCGCTCAAAAACTCATTAAAATGGATTGAATTATTGTGTATCCCTTACAAGTGTTAACTTTAACATTTTATCAAACTTTCTTTTATAATAAAAAACTCTTATTAATTTTCTTTTATAAATACTTTTTGTCAATATAATAAATACATAAATAAATAAATATTATAATAAATTAAATTATAAATTAAATTTATATACATCTATTGTTGGGGCGACGGCAACGATCCGGCACCGCCCCGTAGAATAAAAATAATAAATTAATATAAATTTGCCCGTTGAAACGGACCGTAATAACTATGTGAATTCAACCGAATAATCTTAATCAAAACTGTACCTTAACCGTATGCGGAAGGAAGCGTATGGAATCCGTCCGAATTGATGTCGCGCCATCACCATTGTCGCGTTCATGAAGCCTTAGTTGCAAGAAATGGATTCCATGTACTTTATGATTGTCCAATTTAGAGTCATTTGATTTTCTCTAATGTACATCTCTCTCTAATCTTAATGGGCAGAATAAAGAATGAAACATTATCTCATCATCATATGTACTTTGGATCAAATTACTTTTATAGGCACAAGTCATCTTTTCACAAAAGACATGTATTTTGGACTTCTTAATGTGGATCTTTTAATTCAGCCCATCACAGAAATAGAATCACCACCATAATATTCTACACATCAAAGACCCACAACTTAATTGACACATTTAATGCTTAGTTTTATAACTAAAATTGATCATTATATTAATAAACATTTAAATGACAATATTACAACACATAATATTTTACATATAAGTCCAATGTTGGAATAATGTTCCAACAATAGAGAGATAGAGAGATAGAGAGAGAGAGAGAGAGAGAGTTTAACTACATGCAAAGTTATGTTTCTTCGAAAGAGAAAAAATATATAAAGGGAAATTGTGCATTTTTTGATGTTATATATTCGAGAGAGAGAGAGGAAAAATAAAAGTAATCATATTTTCTCTCTAAAACGGTGGATTCCTTATAAATATCAAACTAATTCATATAAAAATAAAAATATTTTATTCTATATAAGATTTGTGATTTATTATTATATATAAATATATATTATTATATTTGGATATATAGATATCAATAAATATCGAGAAAGTGATGAAATTATATCTCTTATTCTCTCTTTATTTTATGATCGAGCAAGTAAAGACGAAATTATATCTCCCTCTCTAATTCGCTCTCTCTTCTCTTTCTGATAAAAATATAATTTAGTTATTAGTTTATAGAAAGAAATAAAAATAAAATAAGGTGTGAGAATATTGTCATTCATAAAAGAAAAAAATATTCACTGAAAGTTACAGATAATAACGCTAGAGTCAGTTTTTAGGAGGATTTGAAGGAATGTACAAGTTAGGAGATTTTTTATAATTCCCAAAAAAATTAAGGAGTTTTTTGAAAAAATACATTCAACTTAGCAGTTATGTGTATAATGTATATACACGAGATTTATTGTATATTCACCTTTAAATAAAAAGAACTTATTATAAAATATGTCCTCCAAAACTATATACATCGTTTTCGTGATCTTCGTAGTTCAAAAATTCAATCCATTCAACTTGACTTGTAATCGATTTGAGTTATTTTGGAATTTGTTTGTTTATAATATAACATTCTATAATATTATAATAAATATCTTAATATAATTATTATGAAATATTATATTATAAAATATTAATATTTATTTGTTTATAGAATAAAAATAAATAAGTTGTTGAGAGTATTTTGGTCCAATTTTTTTTTTTTAATGCAAAGTTAAAGATAACATTAGTAGTGGGTACAAATAATTCTACTCAATTTCTAGACGGATTTTGAAGAAATGTTAAAGTTAGGAGTGACGCATTTCGTGAGAGGTGAACAAGATGAGTTTCCAGGACAACAAATACAAACGATACAACTCTCTGATTTTTCGGAGTCTCAAGAGAAAAAGAGTGAAATAATTCAACTCAACACAAATATATTTTTCGTTCATATAATTCTAATTTTTACATCAAATGGCAAGTTCTTATATAGACTACTAAACACAACAAACTAGAAGACTAATAAAGGAAATTAACTCTAACTTTACTCTCAAGAGTCACCATTCATTATAATAACTCTTACTTCATTCCATAGGTTCACCATGCATGATGTTAACTACCATTATTCCTTATCTTGACCAGATTATTATAACAATATCAACCTCCAATTTGACACAACTTTATTTCTCTGGATGACTTGACATCTGAAGAAAATACAGTTTTGGATCAACGCTAAAATGGTACGTAGAAGGACAAACGAACGTACGCGTTCGTGGGCATAACAAACATCTTTAGTAAAACCGGCATAACTTTCACATGACGACTCCAATTTGAATGGTTCAAATTGGGTTAGATAGATAATGAGATTATCTAGAACTTTCATGAAGAAATATATTTCATTTGAGTGAAGTATCAGTGTCGTTTTAATAGAATACCGAAAGGGTGCGACAGTTTGACATACAGTTAGTAAAACCGTCATAACTTTTGGATCCGAACTCCAATTGGGCTGGGCCAAATTAAGTTGGAAAGATAATAGGATTACCTAAAACTTTCGTGAATGTTTGAAGTCAGTTGGAACGATTTAACAATTTCGTTTCAACAGAATACTGAAAGGGTGTATGCAGTTTCTGTTTGAAAATGTGTATAGTAGATATACATAACTTTTGGCCCATCCTTATTCCATGTTGTATAAATATGATGTCTCTCTCTCTCTCTCTCTCTCTCTCTCTCTCTCTCTCTCTCTCTCTCTCTCTCTATTCAGTCAATTCATAATCGGACAATTCAGATCAATTGAAGTCTAATTAAGTCAAGAAATTAGAGAGACTCTTATCAAGGTGTTGAAAGAGTGCGAAGAGAAAGAGAGAAAGAGAAAAGAGGAGAAAAGATTTTTCTCCGTCTAGAGAATCGAAAGCAATCATGCAAGTTCGCCGGTGCATCGTCTAGGCAGGTGCATCCGCGACCGAGGTGCTACAACTCACGGTGGATACGAGTAGAGGAGTTCGCACTTTGCGGCTCTTCGTTTGTGATCAAACCGGAGAAGTAAAGGAGTGAAAGGATGTGGAAGCGTATCGGCATGGGACGCACGAAGACAACCGGAGACGTGTCAAGACGGTGGGAGACGTGTGGTATGGGACGCACGGACTAGTCACCAACGTGACACTGAAGAAGAAAAGAATGCGAGCGATCAACCCATCGTGCGTGATCAATTTCACGCTAGTAATCGTCTATCCTACTTTGCATCGTACCCTCGATCTCGAAGCGTGATCTCGGGATTTGGGAATCGGACCGGGACTTCATATCCGCTGCGCGGGCCCGGAAATGGGATAATTCTCTTCAACATCACCCTGCGTCATTCCCTCCTTGTTGAGAAGAACTCGTCCTAGAGTTTAGCTCATTTGCTCCATGATCACAAGAAATATTATGTACATTGAATGCATATGATACGCGAAACATTTCTTGCAAGTCCCTATTGTAGGAAATATCTCCAATTCGTTGTAAAGCCTTATCTTCACGTGGTTTACGTTTTCTCGACTAAAATTCGTACTTCTCATAATTCTTCTTATGCTTGCGTATGTTTACTTTCACTTGTTCTTGCAACTTCTTGATATGTTTAGCACGTTCATCGGTATCCCCACTAGATTGTCTAGTAGTACGATGAGGAACAAGAAAGGTTGGACTGGTCGGATTAGTGTCATAAACGATCATGAACTGGGGTTTGCCGATTCTTTCACAGGAAGACCTTTTATAGGAGAATTCAGCATTTGAAAGGGATACAACCCATTGTCGTATTTTGTCGCTGATTAAACAATGTAATAAGTTCCCAAGTTTCTTATTACCGTCTTCATTTGTTCGTCTGTTTCAAGACGACGTGCGGAACCAAACGGTAAGCTTGATCCATGTTTTCTCCACATCGTACTACAAAAATGGCCAATAAATTTTGGAAAATAATCAGATCTCATTTTTTGGAAACACTAAATAACTTCACTATCTCTATGAAGTAAAGGTCATGTGCGTTTGTTGCTTGCACCCTTCACCATCTTCAAAGACTGGCCCACCTTAGCCGAAATAACCTTGTTCGGAAAAACGATTTTGGTAAGAAAGACATGTGTGCGTAACCATTTCTCATATGATGACATGCTCGATTCTAACACTTGACTAGCGACCAAATTCTCGCCAACAACTCCATTTGTCACTTCTTCCTCTCCAAGAATTTCACCGTAGATAGGTGAAGTGATATAATCTACTACCTCATATTCAATACAATCTTCGATTGTACTGAAAAATATTTCGTTTGGACATTCACATGCGATATGCCCATAACCCTTGCATGCGATATGTCCACCACCGATTTACAACGTTCTATCGATGTGGATTAGACGTTCACACAACGTCCTAGCCTAACACGAAAATAACTAGGAAGACCTAAGAATCTATCCAAACGAATTCGGTCACACGAAGTTGGGAAATTGCTTGGAAGATTCAGAAGATAAAGAGCTTGGTCTCTAGATAATCTTGATTAAGATTAGAGCTCTAACAACGGCTATCTCTCTTTTAAATAGTTGATTTTGCAAGTGAAGAATTAGAGAGAGAAAGGTTAGAGATGGGATATTTATAGAAGTAGTGGTACCTGAAGGAAATGCAGTTTTGGATCAACGGTGAAATATACCTATAAGGACAACGAACATATGTGTTCAATAAAATCATTTGACGCCTAACAAGATTGTGCAAAAATAAGTTTCAGAGGGTGGTCCGTTACGACGGAAGCTAGGCTCTGTCGTAACGGAAGTATACATGTTTGTTAATAACAGATTGTTATCAATAACCAATAGTTACAAAGACATGTCAGTTACAACTGAATCTAGGCACCGTTGTAACATACCTATATGAGTATGATGATATGAGTCTGCATTATGAGACGGTGAATGCTCCGTTGTTATAGACCATATAAGGCGTTGTAACGGACCTAGTTCTGACTTTGTATTGTGTATAATTTGTTATACACGTTTTTGCATATATGATATGCAATCCTTGATGTGTCCTTTTCCTATTGAGTATAAATAGAAATTTCTCTCTCCCAAAGTAATCTAATAAGTTGAATCATTCTAACACCAAGTGAAAGAGTGTGAACGAAAGAGAGAAAGAAAAAGGAAAAAATTGTTTTCTCCATTAGAGAAATTAATCGTACAAGATAAGCAAGTACACGCATATGTCGTTTAGGCAGTCGTGTGTGTGTGTCCGAAAGAACACAACTCACGTAGATACGGGTAGAGGGATCATCGCTTTGATCCTTGTTTGTGATCCAAACGAGAAGAAGTTTACGAGAAGGCTGTTGAAGAGTGCGGGCATGGGACGCACGAAAAAACAACCGAGTTGTCAAGACGGTGTAAGGCGTGTGGGCGTGGGACGCACGACTAGTCACCAACGTGACAGAAAGAGGAGAAGACAAGCGCGTCAATCCTTCGTTTGTGATCAATTTCACGAAGGTATTACATGTAATATTTGATATTGCATAAGTGTCCGTGCATCGAAGTGATGGTGTGATCTTGGATTAGGGAAGTGCCCCGGATCCTTCATTCCGCTGCGCGGGGCTCGGGGGTATACGAATCCCAAAAGTACCCATCTCAAAACGTCCATGTTGATCAGGCTCATTTGTCTGAATGCACGTAAGGTCCGTTCATATGATGTCCCATCAACTGGTCGTTCTGAAGGGAATTATCCCGTCCCCGGGCCCGCGCAGCGGATATGAAGGCCCGATTCGAGCTTGAACTGGTGAAAACATGAAAGGACCTAGTGATCAGAGACGAGACTGACTTAGACGTGTTACGAGGATACTGCCAAAATCTGACTTGAGTCTTGTTCGAGCTTTAGAGACAAATGTCGAAGATCGTATGGTAAGATCAGAGTTGTGCGGCGAAAACATGAAAGGACCTGGTGATGAGGATTAGACAGGCGTGAATCAACTTCGTTCCACTATCGTTCCACTATCTCTCAGCAACTTGGTGCTTATACCTCTACTTACTGCTTTTGACTGTCCTGTGCTTGACTATATTATAGAATTAGTTTACCAGGCTATCTCATGGAAACTACTATTTTATTGACCTAGCCCATATTTTTCTTATCAAACTCTGTCAACCAAGGATGAACTTAGTCACATTCGTTTGAACGAATGTGAGATCCGTTCAAATGCAAAGGTTTGTATTTACTCTCTCTGGTATTTTATGTTCAAACGCATCACCAATCGTTTGAACGATTCATCATTCGTCCATATGTATCGACCATCCGTTTGAACGCAAGTTGTGTGTTTTGTTGCCAAAAGATATTGCAATATATAACACTGATTATCGTTCAAACATACATGGTTATCCGTTCTTTAAACGTATGAAGTGAGTTTAAACGCATAAGTATGTGTTTGAGCGATAATGTAACTTAGTTTGATCTTGCAGTTTACCAAGTTACTAGCTTAAGAAATTTGAATTCATATTGTAAATAGAGTTTACATTAATCTAGAAAAGATTTGGAATAACCTTGAGATTCATGCCAATGTAGAGTGATATTCCCATCTCATGCAAGTTCATGAAACGAACTCTTGTGATATTGAATTGTAGATTAGTTTGTCTTCAATGATCTTCGGTGAACTTGATTGATCTTCACTTCATCTTCTATGATCTTCGGTGATCTTGATTAGTTCGTCTTCAATGATCTTCATTGTAGCTTCATTCATCTTCAATGATCTTCACTTGATCTTGATTTATCTTCATTGTTGCTTCTTTCGATCTTCAATGATCTTTACTTGAATTATTCTTGAGATTATATCTCGTATATGTATAGCTTGATTGATTCTTCTTTTTCTTCTTTTGATGAAGATTGTGCTCCAAATAACCCTTCTTAACATAAAACACTTAGCGAAAATCATTAGTATTGTTTTGAAACAATCAAATAAATTTGGACCAACAATATCTTTGTTCGTCTTCAATGAACTTTACTTTAGCTCTTGTGTATCGTGCATGTGTAGCTTGATTGATCTTGATTTATGCTTATTCTTCTTCTTCTTCTTTTTCTTTTGATTCTTTTGATGATGATTGTGCTCCATTTTATCCTCAATAGTATTTTCCTAATATAAAATACTTAGGACAAAACGTTAGTATTATTGGTATAGTTTTGAAACGATCAAATATAATTTGAACCAACGGGAGCCGCCACCATTGATTGCTTTAATGCATTAATATTATGGTTATATCTAGGACTTAATTTGGCTTTAACAATTGTATGGATATGCCCTTTGATCCAAAGACAATTGATAGATGGGTACTTTTACTTTCATAAAAGTCAAATATAAAAGTTTTTCATGAAAAAAATATTACTGTCACAAGCAAACCTCCGTTCTTGTTTGTTTTATTATTAGTTTATGTCAATTTTTTAGGAAAAAAAATATAAAAATATAAAAATCAAATATATATAATGAATGAAATAATAATTTTTTTTAATTATTACATATGTAAATAAAAATATATTTTGGTAAAAAAAAAAAATTAACACCATGATTAGTTGCAACTCTTATAGAAGATATTTGAAAATAAAATGTTTGGTATAGTGATTTTTTGGAGTTTTCAGATAAATAGGAGATATTTTACGATATACAAAAAAAATTAGGGGTTTTTGTGAAAATTTCTCTCCCAAAATGAAATAAACAGTGTTTCACACAAGATAGACTTAAATTAGATCCTTCTGTTGGCCATTGTAGGTTGTACAGAGCTACCACTGTTCTGAAGTGACTACTTATGCAGTATTCTTCTCTCTCTCTCTCTTGTCTTTCTTTCTCTCTCTAAATACGAAAAAAACATCAATCTGCTTATTTAAAAAAAAAAAAAGGAAAACATTGTTCTTGATCTACATACCCATTTAAAGATAATGATAAATAAATATTCATTACATTTTGATATTTGTTTTAGAACAGAGTCGGGTCAGACTCATATACTCTTACAATAGTTTATATTAATGTAAGTAAGTATATTTAATGAAAGTATGTAAAGTCAAGTCAAGAGGCCCCATTAAAAAGGTCTTTTTGTAATGAGGATGTTTTAGGGTTTAAGAATGTGTTAACAAAAAGGCAAGGCATATTAACTATTAAGTGATTGAGAATTGAAAAAGAGGAAAAGCGAATGAAAGATAATATATAGAGCATGTCTTTCTCAGTACACAGATCCCCATAGGAGTGATTCATTTTATCCAGCATTTCTCTGGTGAGAACTCATTCTTTTTGCTTAGTTTAAAGGGACACAAACACACATTCATACAAACACACATTCTCTCATTCTCTCTAGTGCTTTCTCTCCTCTCTCTCTCTCTCTCTCTCTTCCTCGACGAACACAAAAACCAAAGGAGATATTATAGTGAGAATGGGGAGAACAACAATGGTTTCTGGCCATCATTAGGGTTTGTACTCACCAATCATTGCTCTGTTTTCCACTCACTCGAACAAATATGAAATCTTTAACCAACAATACCAGTTCTGCTTGTAATAATAATAATAATAATAATTGGTTAGGGTTCTCTCTCTCTCCGAACATGACGAGTACAACAATGGAGAGTAACCAAACAAATGATCAAACTCATCATTCGCACACTCACACACAAACCCACACTTCTCCTTCATTCTATCCGTATACCTCTGTTCCCTCTGCCTTTTGCTATGGTTTCGAGAACACCAATGCTCCGTATTATTCTCATCTCTCATCAATGCCTCTCAAATCCGACGGCTCTCTTAGCATCATGGAAGCTCTCTCTCGATCAGATGATCCCAGTATCAACGAACAAGGTAAATCGATTTTTCCAAATTTTACTATTATTTCCTGTGCTTTTCACCCTGAAGTAAACCTCTTTTTCATTATTTTTGAAGGAATGGGGCCTTCTCCACCTCCTAAGCTCGAAGATTTCTTAGGCGGTACACAAAGCCATTATGGTACCAATACAGGTACCAATGAAAGGGAAGCAATGGGTTTGACCTTGGACACTGCAAGTATTTACTATTCTGATCATCAAGGAACAGAACATCAACAAATCCCCTTTCTTCACCAGCCTTTACATCAAGATATTTCTCACATGCTTAACGTACCACACGAAATGTACCACGGTTCAATCGTAGAACATACAATGAACCACTCAGATATGGTGTCCGGTTATAAAAACAACTGGACCGCAATGGGCTACGGAGATTTGCATTCTCTATCTCTCTCCATGAGTTCGAGCTCTCAATCGAGTTGCGTAACCGCCATGCAAAATGGAGTGAATCAAAACACGGCGAACGAATATAATGCGGTTGTGGATGGAAGTAGAAAGAGAGGAAGTGAAAAGGGGGTTCAAAAGCAACCGGTACATAGAAAATCCATTGATACGTTTGGGCAGAGAACCTCGCAGTATAGAGGCGTTACAAGGTTCTTATGATTATTTTGAATTTTAATTTTTTTTTCTTTCTTTTTTTTGGTATAATTTTGAAAATTTGAAATGATGGTTGGTTTGTTTTTGTGCAGGCATAGATGGACAGGAAGGTATGAAGCTCATTTATGGGATAATAGTTGCAAAAAAGAGGGCCAAACTAGAAAAGGGAGACAAGGTACATTTTTTTTTTCTTATTTGTCCAAAAAGATTATAAATGTACATTCATTTTTGTTTACTAATTATTAATTTTTGTACTTATTTTCTTAATTTTGGGATGCTAATCAATGAAATGCAATATGTGCTCTGCAGTTTATCTTGGTAAGTATTTTGTGTAATATTATCGCTTAAAATCTTGTATGTTATGATCATATTTGAATGTATAATAATGTGATTGATCAAATAATAATATCTTAATAATAGGTGGTTATGACATGGAAGAAAAGGCTGCAAGGGCATATGATTTGGCTGCCCTAAAATATTGGGGGCCTTCAACTCACATTAACTTCCCTGTAAATTCCTATTACCAAAAATATTTGGCCTCAATTTGAACTTTCTTTATTTTCTTTTTCAAACTAGTCCTTACAAATTGTTGGCATTGCAGCTAGGGGATTATCAGGACGAGTTGGAAGAGATGAAGAACATGACTAGGCAAGAATATGTTGCTCATCTTAGAAGGTAAAATAGGGATTTTTCAATAACTCCCTAACTTTTCTGAATATTTTAGAAAACCCGGAGAAATTTTTATTTCTTGTTTCGCCGAAACTAACCATGTTTTTTTTTTCTTTTTGCACAGGAAGAGTAGTGGGTTTTCGCGTGGGGCCTCGATATATCGAGGAGTTACAAGGTTTTTTTAACAATAAAACATAAACACAAATCCAGTACTTGGTTCAATATTATCAATATAATTTACTATTTTCTAATGTGTATTTTTGTTATCTTTTTTAGGCATCACCAACATGGAAGGTGGCAAGCTCGAATTGGAAGGGTTTCAGGAAATAAAGATCTTTATCTCGGGACATTTAGTAAGTTAATCATAAATTTATACAGTATAGTTCATGATATTTTGGGCTATTATATCATGAATGTAAGTATCTTGTGTTTATGCATGCTTCAATCATGAATTTTTGACCAAGGAAAAAGAATCCTTCCGAAAGTTTCATATAAGAAACTAGGAGCATATCTCTTATGTGTCATATCACAATCATAAAACCTTAGCCTTATAAGTTATCATGCTTCTTGTGAATATATAAGATGACACTAGTCTGTATTGAACATAGCCAATGAGAAAGCTCCATGTCAGCAAGGTAAATGAAGTGGCATATTATCATTGGTCGGGTCCTTAGCGGGCCTGGGTCTCTAATGATGTCTAATGTACCTTTTGTCAAAGAAAGAATGTTTCTTCTGCAAAAGCTTTCATATGCTTTTTATATCATGGCATGAAAAACTTTAGGATAAAGTTTACATATATACATTCCTTTACATAAGGCTGATTTCACATTGTACCTCAAACCCTAATTTTGACCGTTTTATAATGAGTCTCCATGTTAAAGTTCCAAACCCTATCAAAAGAATTCAGCTTTTTGCAAGTAAATTGTCCCCCCCCATTTAAACTCAACCCTATTCTTCAATCTTGATCATCAAGTTAATCCATGATTAATCCATAACATCAAAACCCTACTTTTTTTTTTGTTTTGAGAAAATGACTAAAACCCTAATTTTTAGGCACGCAAGAGGAAGCGGCAGAGGCATATGATATAGCTGCAATAAAGTTCCGTGGATTGAATGCGGTTACAAACTTCGATATAACACGATACAATGTTGAGAAAATAATGGCAAGTAACACGCTTTTACCGGGCGAGCAGGCTAGACGCAAAAAGAATGAAGAGTTACCCTGCAAAAACGTGTTACAAAATGAAGCCAATACGCAAAGCCTCTCTTTACCATGCAACGACGAGTCTACTGGTAAAAATGGGCAAGAAATGATTACGGGTTTGAACCCAAATCCAAATCCGGACCGTGTAGGTGATGAAGGTAGCGAGGTAAGTTTGTCCGAAAACGGAGAGGAGACGAGTAGGGAAAATGGAGGGCTTTCGATGTTGTTTACTAAACCTGTTTCAAAAGCTATGGATCAGAATCCTCTAAGCCAATGGATGTCTCCAGTTCATGCGAGACAGACTGTTTCCATTGCTCACTTGCCTGTTTTCGCAGCTTGGACCGATGCATAACATGGTTACCGATGCTAACATTTCTGTCAGCGGTAGATGGAATTGATTAATGGTGGAATTTAGTTTTTTTTTCTCTCTTTTTTGAAGTTTTCTTCTGTAAGTTTAGATTGGTATTCTTAGGAAAGTGAAATGGGGGTCTCTTTCCTTCTCCTTTGGTTGCGGAATTTTGGGTTTAGGAGAAGGGTTTTTGGTTTTCGATTTTGAGACCTCGATTTCACTTCCATGGAATGTGTTTCCTAGTTCACTAAATTTGTCTCTTACGCTATTAAGTAATATGCAATCCAATATTATAGTTAATATTATCCTCCTTATTTGTTTTGTTGCCCCCATCTTGATATTTGTACTGTAATATTATCTTTTTTTTCTTGTGAAATTACATACATGTAATTTTTACTTGGGGATTCGTATGTGTAATGTAAGTAGTAACTATTTTTGTACGAAGCAAGCATTTCATGAAAGAGCTATCATACGTATACATCGGTCCTACTACACCTATCATGTTGGTACCGGCTTGGGGGCTGTACCAGTTCCTATAGTAAAGCTCAAATCAGTACACAGTTCTGTACCAGCTTATCTATCACATTGATTGAAGGTCCAGTACCACAATGACAATGTACCGGGATTTCATGTAAACATATCTTTGAATTCGACTCGTTCCCTCTCCATTTCAATTTTCAACGACGATAATAAAGTTACTGTCCAATGAAGTTTGACTGAGGGAAATTAAAAAAAAATGATAATAATTTCTGAAGAAGAATCTAATACTTAGATTTTGTTTGTCTTTATATGTTTTAATGTGAAATGACCCTATTTGTCAGAGTTGCATTTCTGCCATTGGAGTTTTTGAAATTACAAATGTTTCCCTAAAATGTGATGTTATTGTTGTCACTACTATACTACAACAAACAAACAACACCACAAGAAGTCACAGAATAGTCACAGACATTGACTTGACAGCTTGCATGAAGATAGAAAAAGAGAAGATGGAAATATCCAAAGTTTTTTAAATTTTGGAATTGGGTCATAAGAAATGTATTATTATTTTCCTTTTTTCTTTGCTCAAAATTGTTAAAAAATGCAATGTTATTTTTTCAACTTATTGCAAAATTTATTTTTTCAACTTTTTGCAATCAAATTTCAAGGTACGTACATACAAAATTTAAAATGTCACAAAAGAAAGAACTTAAATCATTAAATGATGTAGTTTATTCCAAAATTATTTATATAAGTAGAAAAGTAAGGAAACAAATCTTAGATTTTTACTATGTTCTTGATGGTGGTAGTGACGACTAACGAACAAGTTCATATTGAACATTTATACATTCAAAGGAATTTCAATAAAAATTTAGAATTAATTATGAGCTAAAGATATTTGATATTTTAAGCGTAATTAAAGGCCACAACAAACAAGGCTTGTTTGCTTGGGCCTTTTTCGGGGTCTTTAATTAGTCTATATAATCAGTGATGTACAATATGTCAATATGTACATATATGGAATTATTTCACTGCTTGTGAATATTAATAATATAATATTATCGTTATCATGATTTTTCGTAAAATTGTGTTAGGTTTATATCTCAAATATTATTATACATTGTCATAATATAAGTATTATTATTTGGTATAAAAAATGAGTCACCGGCTAGTATAATGCAAAATAATCAGGATTTTTTTTTTTGAGCAAAAAAAATAATCAGGATTTTAGGATTTTACTTTGAAATTTATCTTTTTTTACATGTAATGATAAGTTTTATAGGATTTCAGATATTTATCGCATCTACAAAAATATGTCTTTATTTACTTATTTATTTCAATTCAAAATTTATATAATTCGTAAATAACGTGAGAATTTTGAGATCAATTACGGGTCCTTTGGCAAGTGAAATAAGTAGAGTGAAATCGGATGATAAAGTGGGGGAGTAAAAAAATTCTATAATTACTAATTTCACGGTTTATATGGATGTCTAAATTACAAGATGTCGGAAATATAATTTTTTGTTTGGTTATTTAGAAAACTTTGGAATTTTACTGAAAATGTAGGACTAACGTTCAATTAAAATTTATAAATAAATATTATGTATCGTTCTTAAATCGTCAAATAATACTATAATAATATTATTATTATATATCTAAAAAATTAACATAATATTATTGTAATATGTATGATAATAATATTCTTATTCACATAATACATTATTATAACGATATGTGTGAAAGTATGATAGAAATCCTCTCAGTATAATATTACATTTTATCAATATACTAATTTTTTTTATTAATAATATATATAATATTTTATTAGTTATATGGATTAAATAATTATTATAATGTTAAAAATTATATAACAATTATATTAATAAAATAACGATATTATAAAATTATTATATTTAATATTTAATATAATATTATGTAGATAAATAATTAAATATACGTCAAAAAATATCTGAAAAACAATATTTATTTGTTACAATAAATTTTGTTATAGTGAAAATGAATTTAATTATAAATATTTAATCAATTATTTTACCCAAATGGCTTTGCTTTTTTATTATCTCGACACTTCAAGTTTCGGTGGAATGAAACTTGTCTAAATAAAAGAAATGATGAGAACCTTACTCTGAAATTCACCTTTATTTTTTTATAGCAAACAAAAAATTATGTGTTGCACATCTGAAAACTCAAATTCACTTGTATTTCTAGGTTGCGAAACGGAAAAAAGTTGTACTAACTTTCTTGAATTTATTAAATAATAATATTACAATATTTTCTTCCTTTTCATACAAATCTCAAATCTGTGTAATTTGAAATGCTAACAAATAAACAAATTATTCACTAACTATTTTTATGTTTAAACCCGGATAACTGGATAACTTGGCATACTGAAGCAGCTCCGTGTATTTAAATGAAGAACAACTAGGTTGAATTAATTGGAGGTTAAATTTAATTACTAAAATAAATCACGATTGAGATGAAATCATGAAATGCAATAATATACTTGCTCAGAACTCTCTCGACGAACCCCGAAACCGATGAATCAACTCCCTATAAATAAATCATTCGTTAATATTCATATTTTAACCAAGTGTCAATAACACAAAATAATTAAATTTGCTTATTCAGATAATAATAATAAAGATTATAATGGTAATTTTCTCATGTTATACCTATCCTGGTGAGAATCCATTGAAATGTATGTCATCATGAGGATTATTTATATTATTGAAAGGGTAAAAAATTATTTAACGTACATTATTGTCCTCTCAATTGGAACTAATAGATGTGTTTCGAACATTATAATCTCCATTTGCTATTGAAATTTCGCTCGAGTAATAATATTTTAATTTTCTCTAATATCTTAGTTGTACAAATGAAGAATGGGATAATGTATAACATGAGAAAGATTTAATCAAATGAAACGAGAATAACATTATTTCGTGGCAAAGTTAATTAGGGAGCTCCTATACTCAGGCATGTAGCATGAAAGCATATTTACTAATCACATCAAATGTGTTCATTGCAAATTTGCAATTAACACCTTAAATTATTGGTCACGATATTCTAATGAATGGTGCGTTTTCCATCTATCTAATTTCAGATATGTATCGTATCTACAAAAAATATCAGGAAATTTTCATCTATTTCATTGGTGTCTCTTTTCAATTCAAAATTGATAGAATTCGTAACTTACTTGAAAATTTTGAGATCGATTAAGAGCAGAAAAATATTAACTTTCTTGGATTTATTAACTTAATAATATATTTTGTTCCTCCCAAACAAACTTGGGTAATTTAAACTACTCACTAGACATACTGAACGCGACTAATATAATTATTATTTAAAAAAAATATTATACGTTAAAAAATATTTATCAATTTTTTTAATCAATAAAAATAACAAAAAAATACTTTATTATATATATATATATATATATATATATATATATATATATATATATATATATATATATATATATTCAACACCAACAAAAGTTAAATTTAACACGATACTAATACTAATAAGAGGTCATTTACCATGCACCCCAGATTCCCCCAGAGGTTGCTGATCTTGAGGATTAGTGGTTAATGATTTTTTAATTAACATAAATAAATCCGATTAGTGATTAATTAGTATTGATTTAAGGTACACGTCGATTAATCATTAATAATTAATATTCATTAACGGTTAATTGAGTGGGATTGGGTTAATTAAGAAGTGGATTAACCACTAATGATACGGATCGAGGGTGTGGGAGTGGGATTGAGGGGCACGGTATAATTTCCCTACTAATAATGGTTACATGGCACTACCCACTTATACCGGAATAGTTGAATTCAGTAACTAAATATTATTTCCTCGGACGATTCTCATTCCAATTCTCTAAGGAAAATTTTGGTTTGTAGACGAAATAAGTTTACAAATGATCAAAATAGCCAACATAGTTTGATAATTCCTGAAATAACACTCTCGACTTTTCAGTTGTTAAAATGGTCGACTTTTCAAAAGTCGAGAATTATTAAACAGATTTAATTACAATTAACAAATCTCTCGACTTTTCAAAAGTGGAGAGAAATCTCTCAACTTTTGAAACGTTGAGAGGTTGGTTTTAATTCAAAATATGATATATTTCCCCAGATTTTACCATAACATCATATATGTTCTAATTAGTATATTTAATTAAAATGATAACTAGTACACGTTAGCTATTAACTTAATACATAATTAATATTTATTCGAATTCATAAATTCGAATAAATTTTAATGAATATTTAATGATATGTTCTAATTATCACGTTAATTAAATGTAATAATACAAATATGGAGAATACGGCAGGTACATTTTGGAGTACAATAAAATTTTATATATTTTTTTTCAACGCATGAACAGTAAACTGTTAATAAAATGTAATAGTACCTGTTGTATTCTCCATATTTGTACTATTACATTTAATTAACGTGATAATTAGAACATATCATTAAATATTCATTAAAATTTATTCAAATTTATGAATTCGAATAAATATTAATTATGTATTAAGTTAATAGCTAACGTGTACTGGTTATCATTTTAATTAAATATACTAATTAGAACATAGATGATGTTATGGTAAAATATGGGGAAATATATCATATTTTGAATTAAAACCAACCTCTCAACGTTTCAAAAGTTGAGAGATTTCTCTCAATTTTTGAAAAGTCGAGAGCCTTGTTAATTGTAATTAAATCTGTTTAATAATTTTTGACTTTTGAAAAGTCGACCATTTTAACATCGAGAGTGTTATTTCAGAAATTATCAAACTATGTTGGCTATTTTGATCATTTGCAACCTTATTTCGTCTACAAACCAAAATTTCCCATTCTCTAATTTGCCATTCAATCGACATACTTTGTTGGACAAAATGAAAAATTAAATTTGGTTTGGTTAGTGGAAGGTATCTCCTGATGAGAATTCATTAATTTTTAAATAAAATATTATACATAGAATAAATATAATGATATATTCTATGTTAAAAATATATATTAAAGTAATAAATGGCATTCCTGGCCCGAACGGAAGACAAAAAACTAATAAAATTGAAATGTCGCCATATTTTCTTTTCCAAAATAAACTTAACCTCTAATATAATCGAAATATTTTATTTTCCCAATTAAATCCAGAATTGAAATTATCCCTGTTGTCTCTCTCATGATAATTTCGATGGCTACAGTCAATTCACCATCAGCCTCAGCTAGCGCTGCCTCGGCTTTGGTCTTCTCGAAGCCCATTGCTACAAGCTTCTTGAGCTCTTCATCAAAGGTATCGGCACTAGGACTGCAAACGAGCCGAGCTCAAGCAAGCTGTGTCAAGCTCAAGCTCGGCTCGGAACTTACTTGAGCTGGCTCGGCTCGTCTAGAATTATGGTTCGAGCTAAAAAACCAACCTCAAACTCGGCTCGTTCTAATTCGAGCTGGCTCGACTCGGCTCAACAGTAGCTCAATTAAAAAAACAACATGAATTTTAATTAAAAAGATTGTAACAATTGCGAACAAACAAAAAATATTATAAATACCAAAATATCTTAAACCATAACAATAATAAATCAAACATACAACATAAAACACAAAAAATTAGGATTTGGACTTGGAAGTATTAATTTGTCTCCCTTAATTAATTTTTTTTTTAGCAACTAAGTTGTAACCTGATTTGCAATTATTAAGAAGATAAAGTTTTTCTTTATAAAATTTTCTAATTATATTAACATATATAATATGAATTAATTATGATAAAAGTATTTAATTTTTTAAATCGAACTCAAATTCTTTTCGAGCTTAATACGAGCGAGCTGAGTCCGGCTCAAGCTCGGCTCAATAAGCGTTCGAGCTAGCTCGGCTCGGCTCGGCTCGTTTAATTTCGAGTTAATATCGAGCGAGCTATTCTCGAAATATTATCGAGTCGAGCTCGAGCGAGCCACGAGCTAAAGTTGCAGTCCTAATCGGCACCCTGGTTATTTAACACGGGGCAATGAACTTCAACGTTAAATATTTGGATTTCTATCTTCACTAGGAGGAGCCAAATCATCATGATCGAGCAATATTGCTTGTAAATTAGACTCAACAAGTAATAGCCCGCGCAACAATTGCGCGAGACTTCATACTTTTTTTTTACATTTTTGCATAAAATTTGTTTAAATAAAATTTGCGCATGTACGTTTAAACTCAATTGTACAATCATGATATGTTTGCAAATATATTAATGTTAATAAATGTATTATAATTAATAAAAATTCATGAAATTTGTCTATCACATATATATGCATTATAATTAATAAGGGTCCATGAAATTGGTTCATTATTAAAAATTCACACAAAATAAATAAAATATAACATGTTATAATTCAAACAAAATTACAGTTTCAAAACAAATAATAGAAAACCTTCAATAATACACATAAAATCGAAACATATATTTAAAATGTTATCCATTAAAATAAAAAATATTATTTAAAAAAAAACAATTGTGAATTATGTCATAAGAAATAATCAATTGAGTCATAGTTTTATACGGAAATTATATATGGAGCCCCAATAACACAAAGATAGCATCATTGATGAAGCGGTAAGTGAGGATTAAATAGGTTGATGAGTATTATTGATTGACTCAATTAACGATTTAATTGACTGCTTAATTGAATTGACATGCCAATTAACATTTACTAATATTAACATGTTACAATTCAAACAAAATTAAAGTTTCAAAACAAATAATAGAAAATCTTGAATAATACACACAAAACCGAAATATATATTTAAAATGTTATTCATTAACATAAAAAATATTATTGAAAAAAAAAAACACAATTGTAAATTATAACATAAGAAATAAACAATTGAGCCATAATTTTATACGGACTACGGTGATTATATATGGAGTCCCAATAACACAAAAATAACATCCTTGATGAAGCGGTAAGTGAGGATTAAATAGGTTGATTTGTATTACTGATTGACTCAATTAACAATTTAATTGACTGTTTAATTGAATTGACATGTCAATTAACATTTACTAATATTAACATATTATAAATTATTGATGTGTTAATGAAACGCGTTAATTCACTTTGTCATCTCATAAAGGATATTGTGATGAGTTTGTGGGTCAATTATTTTTTTCTTACATACATGAGTATAATTTGGGTGGCAATATAAACCAAAACAAAAAAAAAACTTTTACACGTGTCAAGTTGTTGTAGAATGTCAAAATTATAACTATGTATAGATTTCGAGCAATCCTGGATTTTGTTCTTGTCCTTTCAAAATTCAATTTGGATTGTTGGTTCAAATTCTATTTTATTGTTCCAAAATAATATTGATTACATTTAAAATATTTTTTCGGTGTGATTAACATGAATTGGATTAGAATGATGAAAATTTACACTGATCAAAAGATGAAGATATAACTCGGGAAATTATACAAGAACTGTGAAATCATGAAGATAAACATTTGACAATATGCGGAATACGAAATCATGAAATACGAGAATATATGTCGAGACGCGAAAATACACGAAGATGAAGACGGGATAAGACAACAATACAAGAAAATTTTGGACATTCATGAAGATCATGACTCCAAGAATTTTTGCAAGTTGGATCTTCGAAAAATGCCAAATACCCACAAGTTATACCTAATTTATCTAGTTTTATAATGGGGAATTCTTCAAAAACCCCCCAACTTTTCTGAAAATTCTGAAAAACCCCCTGTACTTTTAGAAAACCCCCTATCTTTTTTAGATTTCCTCAAAAACCCCCTATATTTTTTGCTTCTTCAAAACCCCCTAACTTTTTTAGATTCTCTCAAAAACCCCCTATTTTTTATTATGTTTTTTTAAAAATAACCATTATACCCTTTAGTATTATTTTTTAAATTTCTATAATTTAATAAATAAAGAATATATATTAAACTATTATAAAAAAAATTAAAAATAAATAATACATGATATTATAATATTATAATAAATAATATGTAGTATTAAAATATTATAATAAATAATATATTGATATTAAAATATCATTTTCAACAATTATTATAATATTTTAATATCAATATATTATTTATTATAATAATTTAATATCTATGTATTATTTATTATAATATTTTAATATCAATAAATAATATATGATATTAAATTATTATAACATTTTTATTGATATTTTAATATCAATAAAATTATAAAAAATAAATAATGCATTATATTATATTATTATAACATTTTTATTGATATTTTAATATCAATAAAATTATAAAAAATAAATAATGCATGAAATTAAAATATTATAATAAATAATACATATATATTAAATTATTATAATAAATAATATATTGATAGTAAAATATTATAATAATTGTTGAAAATGATATTTTAATATCAATATATTATTTATTATAATATTTTAATACTACATATTATTTATTATAATATTATAATATCATGTATTATTTATTTTTAATTGTTTTATAGTTTAATATATATTCATTATTTATTGAATTATAGAAATTTTAAAAATAAAACTAAAGGGTATAATGGTTATTTTTTAAAAAACATAATAAAAAGATAGGGGGTTTTTGAGAGAATCTAAAAAAGTTAGCGGGTTTTTGAAGAAGCAAAAAAATATAGGGAGTTTTTGAGGGAATCTAAAAAAGATAGGGGGTTTTCTAAAAGTAGAGGGGGGTTTTCAGAATTTTCAGAAAAGTTGGGGGGTTTTTGAAGAATTCCCCTTTTATAATTGAGTTCATACAGAACGGAAGTACATGCACAACAAACCAAAACCTCACAAATTGGGTTTGTTCTGTTATCCAACGAACACACTTTGTTAGAGGACGGAAGAGCTGTTGGTTCAAATTTCCTAATTGTTTGATTATTTCAAAACACTGTCACTACTAACGTATACATCGAGAAAGTGTGTAGGATAACACAGGTACGACACGAAGATGATGAAGAGCTTCGGAGTCACAAGAAGCACAAGAAAAGAAGATTAGAACGAAGGCTCTTGAAGCACATCAAGAATCAAGATGTTGAAGCCTTCCGTGAGTGGAATTCGCCACAAATAAACCATAGGTAAAAATCGAGTAGACCTCGAGTACAATCATGTTCAAATAACGAAGAGTTCAATCCAGAGTCAAGTTCGTTGGAACGAACTGCAAGTTCGTTCTGAACGAACTTGGTACAAATATAAAAACCTATCACTTGATTGAACCAATCTTATTACAGTAGTGTGTGCGTTCGAACGAACAAAGTATTCGTTCGAACGAACCCTCAGTTTGTTCACTCACAAGTTAAGTGCGTTGAACAAATATCAATACTGTAATTGGGCCAAAAACAATGTATAATTGAGTTCGTTCGAACGAACAATATGTGGGTTCGAACGAACAGCCAAAAGTACAATTGCGTTATTTGAAACGGCTAGTTCAAATTATCAGTTCGTTCAGAACGAAAAGTTGTGCGTTCGAACGAACTGGTGATTTTCTGAAGGATTTCTATAGAGAGTATAAATAGAAACCTTCAAGGAGTTTTCTCTGACCGATTCATATTTTCTGAAATATCACACATTCAATACACGTGAGAGAAAACCCTAAAAGCCGAGATAAGCTATATCCATTGATTGCTTGGAGAAACCTTTCTAGATCATTGATCTAATTTCGATATCCCTCCACTAATCGTTTCCCACTCACGTGACCGATCACGTTGTAGTTTGATTAGTGAAAAGTGTATTAGGCTAGTGCAAGAAACTTGTAAGACACCTAGCTATAGATCGATAGAAAGCGTGTAAATCGATCTAGGCAAAACATTGTAATCGAGTGAGTTGGAATTCAATCGAAAGCCAAAAAGAGGCACAAGGCATTCCCGGAGACGTAGGTACTCGCAACTAATTGAATCGGTCAATTAAGCGAGTAAAGGGTGAGTTAAAGCTACTTAGCAACCACCTACCGAACTTCGTTAAAAAACATCTTGTGTTCAAGTGTTTACGGTATCATCTATTTCTTTTAAATTATCATTAATTCCGCATAGTAAATTAGGTAATTAGAGAAAGTAATTGTACGGTAGATTACCAAATTTACCCCCCTCTAGGTTAGAATTAACCAACAATTGGTATAAGAGCAAGGTACTAACCATCTCTTAGAGTATTAGGGATAACGTGTACTTAACGATCAAATGGCCAAACATAACCCAATCGTACAAAATTCATCTACAAATCCGATAAATACCGTCCCCAAATCAAACATCTCAAACTTCATCAACAAATCATGTTGGACGCTCGATCCCGAAAATTCCCGTTGGTCCAAAAGAGATGATGACCAAACGGATCGGGAAAGTCGAGAACCTCGACACGAAAAGAGACACAAGGACAAGGGGCAAGAAGATCGCCAAAAATATAAAGGTAAGGAATACAAAAAGAAAAAACTTACAAATCAAAGGTTGACTATAGGTGGGGAGAAACGGACGGATCAAGCTCATCATCCGACTCGGATGGTCCATCGAACCCACACAACGCAAACCTAGCCCTCATGGTAAGGATCGACTCTCCATCAATGAGCGTGGTGGAAGCGGCAATTCAAACTCTCCGAATTGAACGAGGTCCAATCCAGACATCTCACTCACCCGTGGCCGTCAACATCGAACCCTCTACTCCTACTCCAAAGTCGACACATGACCAAGGTCATGAGGTACGTATCGACTCTATACTTAACATAGAATCATTACATCGATCTGAATATTCACCCTCATTAAAATTAGAAATTGAGTCATGTGACGAGTTCTTGAGGAATGATGGGAACTATCAACGAAATAGGGGTAAACTTGAGAACTCGACACAAGCTCTCAAGGATAAGATAGCTTCTCTTGAACTATCTATTTTGGCATTTAAATCTCAAATACATGAATTTAAAGGTTTTTCAAAATATGAGTGTCAAGCTTTAAAAGGCGAGATTTCTCACTTAAAAGTCGAACTTCAAAATTCTAAAATTGAAAATGATTCCTTGAAGAAGGCTTGTGCATCCATTGCATTAAGTCCTCCTTCATTGGACGAAATTTTGAAATCGTCATTCATGGGACAAAAGGCCAATGACAAATCTGGTTTAGGATATAAGAAGAATAACGGTAATAAACCCGATTCTTCCAAATCCAAAAATCAAAAATCAAAATGGGAGAACAATCGAGTTAGTAGTCATGGAAATGCGTTCATGTACCATGATTACAACAAAGGTAAAAATGTAAAAAAGGAACAACCTAAACGTGTTAATCATAATTATAGGAATAATCACTTCACACAAAATTCACGACCTAGACGAACCAATTTGGGAAGGACTGATTGTTTATTCAAACGGGGATCAAATGGTTATTTCTATGAAGTGACTAACTACACCGAGGATTCATATCAAAAAGGTGCTCCCAAACATTACACCAACACACAAAAACATTTTCAACCGGCCCGATTTAAATCAAACCAATTTCAATCAAATCAATTTCATCAAATGCCAAAATCGATAATTCCTCGAAGAAGTGACTCAAATCAACTCTCCAACTATTTTGTTAAGAGTTCCACAACCACAAATAGTTCAACCGTGGCCTTTTGTAATTATTGTTGCAAAATTGGTCACATCTCAACTAGTTGTGATCTTCGCAATCCAAAATTGACATCTAACATCGTTTGGATGCGCAAAGATCGTAACACAATGGGTCCTTCTACCTCATATGGTATTGGACCCCCTAGGACTTAAGCCCAAATGTGACACTATACTCACTCAAATACCATACCATAAGCCAAATATTGAGGGGGAGTATAGTAAATAAGAATTCGTATTAGTTTAATTTCAATGTAGAGTTTAACTAATATGAATTTCTTATAGATGGGCTTAACCTCCAAAACCAAGTCATCGAAGTGGTGTCTAGATAGTGGTTGTTCTAGACACATGACTTGGGATCGAGAGATGTTTAAATCTCTCGAACCATTCAAGGGAGGAGACGTTACCTTCGGAGGAAATCAAAAAGGTAAAATTGTCGGTATCGGTTCCATAGGTACCTCAAATTGGACCCTAGAAAATGTCTATCTTGTAATTGGACTTAAACATAACTTAATTAGCATAAGCCAACTATGTGATGCCGGATATTGTGTAAAATTCGATCAAATCTCATGTTTGATTGATCGAATGAAAGATAATACCACGGTATGCAAAGGAACACGACACGAAAATCTATACTACTTCGATTTTGAATCTTTCGTGCCGGGAATTCATTGTCTCACCGTATCAGAATCGGTATCTCGATTATGGCATAGACGATTAGGCCACATTTGTATGAAAACTATCTATAGGTTATCCAAAAAGAAATTAGTTAGAGGATTACCATCTCATAAACTTGAATTAGAAGGGTTATGCGATGCGTGTGAAAAGGGTAAGCACACGAGGTCATCCGGGTTCAAATCGAAGAACATGGTCACCACAATCCGACCTCTCCAACTCATCAATCTCGATCTTTGCGGTCCACTAAGCGTCTCGAGCATAGGTAATAAAAGGTATATGTTTGTAATTGTGGATTTATTCACGTTTCACATGGGTATATTATTTACTCCATAAAAGTGAAACGTGTGAAAACTTCATCAAATTCTGCACACTTGTTGAAAATGAAAAAGGCACCTCAATTGTCACCGTTCGAAGTGACAATGGAGGTGAATTTAGAAATGCGAAATTTGATGAATTTTGTCATAAAAAGGGATATATACGCGAATTTTCCGCTCCTCGTACACCTCAACAAAATGGTGTAGTTGAACGTAAAAATCGAACGTTGATTGAACTTGCTCGTACCATGCTAAATGAGCACCCTTCTCCAAAATACCAGTGGGCTGAAGCCGTTAACACCGCATGTCACGTGGTTAATCGACTTAGCTTAAGGCCTATTTTGAAGAAGACGCCATATGAGCTATGGTATGGGGGAAATCTAAACGTCTCATATATGAGAGTGTTTGGATGCAAATGCTTTATCTTGGACGAATTGAGTAATCGAGACAAACTCGATCCAAAATCCATTGAAGGAATTTTTGTCGGTTACTCAAGTACAAGTAAAGCATACCGGGTTTTCATACGATCTACTCGAGTCGTATGTGAATCCGTTCATGTGCATTTTGATGAAACTAATAAAGAGACCGAGAAAGGTAGCGCAAGTGTAGGTGAAGTCAAGGAAACGATCGCTAAATCACCAAAAGAACAAACCGAAGTCGAGTATCAATACCTTGATATCACACTTGATGAACCTCGAATAGACAACAATGACCCTCAAGAAGAGGAAGAAGAAGAAGAAGAGATCGAAGCTCCCTACCAAATTCCCGAGGTGCTTCGAGAAGTAGCGGCTCATCCTCTCACCAACGTCGTTGGAAATCCCCGAGACGGTGTGCAAACTCGGTCTCATGTCCACAACTATGTCGCTCATTGCGCATATATCTCTCATATCGAGCCAAAATCATTCAAGGAAGCAAATCTAGACGAAAATTGGATTATCGCAATGCAAGAAGAATTGGAGCAATTCGAGAGAAATCAAGTTTGGACGTTGGTTCCTAGACCTATAACTCGATCGATCATAGGGACTCGATGGATTTATCGAAATAAACTCGATGAACACGGAAATGTGGTACGAAATAAGGCAAGACTCGTCGCTCAAGGATTCAAACAACAAGAAGGAATCGATTTCGAAGAAACCTTTGCCCCAGTCGCCCGCTTAGAAGCAATACGACTCCTCCTAGCTTACGCCACTATCGAGGGGTTTACGCTTTTCCAAATGGACGTTAAAAGTGCATTTCTCAACGGTGAAATCGAAGAAGAAGTCTGCGTCTAACAACCACCTGGATTCAAGGATCCAAAATTCCCCGATTACGTGTGCAAACTGTCCAAAGCTCTATATGGATTAAAACAAGCCCCTCGAGCATGGTACGATCGCCTCTCCTCGTTTCTCACCACGAATGGATTCGTTCGAGGGATAATCGACACCACACTCTTCACACGTAAAAAGGGAGTATCTATTCTACTTGTTCAAATTTACGTAGATGATATTATTTTTGGATCTAGTGAAGAATTTTCTATTCTTATGAAAAGTGAGTTTGCCATGAGCATGATGGGAGAACTAAAATTCTTCCTAGGCCTTCAAGTCAAACAATCGTCCGAAGGGATCTTCGTAAATCAATCCAAGTATACTCGCGAACTACTCAAGAGATTCGAGTTGGATCAAACCAAAACGAGTGATACTCCAATGGCCAAGGAATCAAAATTGGATGCGGACGAAGATGGTGAGTCTTTCGATATCACGGCTTATCGAGGAATGATCGGAAGCCTTCTCTATCTCACTGCTAGTCGACCCGACATTATGTTCGCCGTATGCTTGTGCGCTCGTTTTCAAGCAAACCCCAAGGTATCACATTATAATGCCGTGAAACGTATATTCCGTTACTTGAAAGGTACAATCGAACTTGGGTACACGGATGCGGATTTTGCCGGTTCCCGTGTTGACCGTAAAAGCACGAGTGGCACGTGCCAATTCCTAGGCGGATCACTTGTCTCATGGTCAAGCCGAAAACAACACTCCGTAGCTTTATCAACTGCAGAGGCCGAATATGTGGCGGCCGGAAGTTGTTGTGCACAACTACTGTGGTTGAATCAAACACTCTGAGACTACGGTTTAAACTTCCGCAAAATCCCCATATTATGCGACAACAATAGCGCGATATGCCCTTCGAAAAACCCCGTCCACCATTCGCGAACCAAGCACATCGACATACGTCCCCATTTCATTCGGGATCATGTTGAAAAAGGTGATGTCAGACTCGAATGGATAGATACGCACGATCAAATTGCTGACATTTTCACCAAGCCTTTGCCATTTGCGCCATTCTCCACTCTACGACTAAAATTAGGTATGTTATCTCTCAAAAATTAAATTCTCGCATAATTGGTACATATCGATGTCATACCACTCAACATGTGCAAACATGATTATCCATATATAAACTATATTTTTTGTTGGTTCTAGTAAAATCACTTTTGGACCATTTATTGGTCTCATCACAGAACCAAGTGCGTTCGAACGAACCAAAATGTTCGTTCGGAACGCACTCACATCTTTAATCTGCTTGCAAAATGTGTTCTTACGAGCCCATACATTCATAAAATTCATTTATTTAGGGGGAGCTCGTATTTAGGGGGAGCCTTCCGTGTTCGAAGTCTCATTGGCCCTTTTGATCACTTTCAAAATGGGGGAGAAACGATCGTACGGAAAGTTCTCCATAAAATGCCGAAACTCTCCAAATCGACGGTGTTTTGAAATTAATCAAAAGGGGGAGTTTCTTGGTTCAAATTTCCTAATAGTTTGATTATTTCAAAACACTGTCACTACTAACGTATACATCGAGAAAGTGTGTAGGATAACACAGGTACGACACGAAGATGATGAAGAGCTTCGGAGTCACAAGAAGCACAAGAAAAGAAGATTAGAAGGAAGGCTCTTGAAGCACATCAAGAATCAAGATGTTGAAGCCTTCCGTGAGTGGGATTCGCCACAAATAAACCATAGGTCAAAACCGAGTAGACCTCGAGTACAATCATGTTCAAATAACGAAGAGTTCAATCCAGAGTCAAGTTCGTTGTGAACGAACTGCAAGTTCGTTGTGAACGAACTGCAAGTTCGTTCTGAACGAACTTAAAGTTCGTTGTGAACGAACTTGGTACAAATATAAAAACCTATCACTTGATTGAACCAATCTTATTACAGTAGTGTGTGCGTTCGAACGAACAAAGTATTCGTTCGAACGAACCCTCAGTTCGTTCACTCACAAGTTAAGTGCGTTGAACAAATATCAATACTCTAATTGGGCCAAAAACAATGTATAATTGAGTTCGTTCGAACGAACAATATGTGGGTTCGAACGAACAGTCAAAAGTACAATTGCGTTATTTAAAACGGGCTAGTTCAAATTATCAGTTCGTTCAGAACGAAAAGTTGTGCGTTCGAACGAACTGGTGATTTTCTGAAGGATTTCTATAGAGAGTATAAATAGAAACATTCAAGGAGTTTTCTCTGACCGATTCATATTTTCTGAAATATCACACATTCAATACACGTGAGAGAAAACCCTAAAAGCCGAGATAAGCTATATCCATTGATTGCTTGGAGAAACCTTTCTAGATCATTGATCTAATTTCGATATCCCTCCACTAATCGTTTCCCACTCACGTGACCGATCACGTTGTAGTTTGATTAGTGAAAAGTGTATTAGGCTAGTGCAAGAAACTTGTAAGAGACCTAGCTATAGATCGATAGAAAGCGTGTAAATCGATCTAGGCAAAACCTTGTAATCGAGTGAGTTGGAATTCAATCGAAAGCCAAAAAGAGGCACAAGGCATTTTCGGAGACGTAGGTACTCGCAACTAATTGAATCGGTCAATTAAGCGAGTAAAGGGTGAGTTAAAGCTACTTAGCAACCACCTACCGAACTTCGTTAAAAAACATCTTGTGTTCAAGTGTTTACGGTATCATCTATTTCTTTTAAATTATCATTAATTCCGCATAGTAAATTAGGTAATTAGAGAAAGTAATTGTACGGTAGATTACCAAATTTACCCCACTCTAGGTTAGAATTAACCAACAAGAGCTTTCGTTCGAACGGCCACCTCTTCATTTAATGAACAAAAACTTCATAAAAAGCTTTTGGTTCAGTTCGTTCATTAATGAACACATCCGTTAACAAACAAATGAAATATATTATTTGTAACGACTAGTTTGACTGTTGTTCCGTTCGTGAACTGAACAGTTCTGTTCCGAACGAAATTATATTTTGTGAAGCGGGTGAAACATATTCTACAAATATCCACTTCATCTCTCTCACTTTCACACACTCCATTTCGTTCAAGATTTAACTCATTTCTGATCTTGAGAAATTTTTGAGAGAAAGTGTTAGTCATTGTGGAGCTCAATTAGTTAGATTAGTTCGACCCGAATCAATTTCACAAACGAATCTAACTCGTATGACTGATTGTTAGGTTAGTCCAGAGTGCAGTAGTTTGTAATAGTCTAAGAAAAAGATATTTAAAGTTTTTCGGTGTCGATAAAAAATAGTGAATCAACATCCGATACCTTGTAATCGTTCATTCGGGAAAGTAAATCGAGTGTTCAAATTGCGCAAGTTGACAGTGAGGCATTCCTGGAGATGTAGATACTCGTGAAAGTCGAGTAAATGGTAAGTTAAAGCTAACGCAACTACCCACCGAACTCCGTAATAAATCTTTGTGTTTGCGAACTTGCTATTTGTTGTTGATTTCGATATAATAATTACTTTTCCAGACTTTATATGAAGTACTTAATTAACACAACCGGACAACTAATAGAATTTAAGTTAAATTTTAAATAGACCTGAATTTATACATTTATATATAATTGTACACAATTTTTCTTTCATATCATGTTTCCACGTCACCTAAAAAAGCTTGATCGTCCACTTTGATGATCCAAGGATTGTAATCGATGAACCACCAGATTTCTTTGAATATATATGATTTTGTACACCCAAGCACCTACAAATAACAAGCATTCACCTATTCTCATGGACCATACCCACATAAATAATCGTTTAAACTTTTTTTATTTAAAATCTTAACTTGTCTTAAAAAAAAATTCAAAACTAATATTTCTCATTATTTCAAAGCAGTTCTATAAAAATTCTATTTGAAAGACTTATTTTAATTGTTTCATTTAAATGCTTTTCAATTGTAAATCATATTTTTATTTTTATGAATGACTAATATAATATTTTTTGGTTTTTAGAAGGGCAAATATGTAAATCCCCTTAATTATTATTATTATTATTATTATCATTATCATCTTTAATTTGGATATTTCTCATATCTTCGGAGTTTTTTAAGTGTAAAAATGATATTATGGATTTTTGTAAGGGGAAATATGATATTTCAAGTTTTTAGGATGGTAAATATGTAAATCCCTCATCTTATTTTTTTATTATTGTTATTATTTTGTATATTTCTAAGTTTTTTAAGGGTAAATATGATATTCTGAATTTTTTAAATGATAAATATGATATTTAGGGTTTTTAGAAGGGTAAATATGTAAATCCATCTTTTTATTTTTATTATATTTTTTAAATTTTTCAAGGGTAAAAATGATATTTTGGATTTTTGGAAGGATAAATATGATATTTTAATTTTGCGAATGATAAAATGATATTTTTTGTTTTTTAGGAGGGCAAATATGTAAGTTTCCCTTTTTATTTTGTTATTTATTATTACATGGAGGATAGTTATTCTTATACAAATTCAAAATAGGTTGGATTATTACGACACTATTTGAATAGAGTGACAATATGAAGGATTTTCCCTACTTATAAGGGGTTGTTTGGCGTGCAGGATTTTTGATGAGAATTGGCTTTTAAAATGAAGGAAACTTTAATTTCTTGTTTGGATGACCTAAATAAATAGAACATACTTTTACCGGAATCTTTCAAAGCTGGAGCGCCAAAATGAGGGAAACTTTTAGCGCCAAAGAACAATCTCACATCTCTCTCTTGTAACCATATCTGCTCCGTTTCTCTTCTCTCTCTCTCTCTCTGTCGCGCACAAATAGTTAGCGCCAAACAAGAACTCTAGTGCCAAAAGGCTGGAGCTTAAGGCTTTCTCTCTAGCGCCAAACAAGCTCATCTCTCTTGTAAGTATTTTTTTTTCTTCATTTCTAGCATCACAAGGTGTATTATTTTTTAGTCTTATTCTGTTGTTTCCAAAAATCTAGAGCTTCAATTTTTGTTTGCTTGAAACTACAACTAACAAATAGATCATTAAAGGATCATTAGATTTTTTTATTATTTGGTTCTCGATCGTTGTTATATTTTTGTGCTTACAACGTGTTCGATGAAATGTCTTAGTTTAATTATTCAATCATTTAACCATGATTGTTAGATTAAAGAATCATTGGATTGTTCCATTATTTGGTTCTCAATCATTAGATTGTTATATTAGTTTAATTTCCTGATAGTTTAATCATTGAATACTCTTACATTCAATACTGTGATTATATACTGTGATTTCTCTCATTCAATACTTTATACTATCATTCATTCAATACTGTGACTGTTAGATTAAACAATTTGTCAAAATTATGCAGATTTTTGTCATTGGACTTGCTGCCGGCAATTCTTGCTTCTTTCTCTCTCGTTTGATCATGGCTGGGTATTTCCATGTGTGTGAATATAGGTCATTGGACTTGATGTCGGCAATACTGTGACTGTGATTTCTTTTTGGTATATTTTTTTATGTTCTCTTAGTAATTAGTTTATTCGTTTTCTGGTTAATCATTATTTCACAGTTCTCCGCGTATCAATGATGGAGAGAGAAGAAGATACTATAATTTATTAGAGATAAAAGAATTACGGTTTGGTTATGATTTGGTTATGCTATGTTGTTAGAAATGTTGTTATGGTATTTTGTTAGAAATTTGATTAAAGATATTTGATTTTTAATTTCTAATGTTGTGTGAATTTGATTAATAGTAGGAGATGTCTATTCATGAATTATGAATATATTTGGTTATGAATATGATTTATGAATTTTGTTTGCATATAATTTTAGAGTATTTGTTGAATTTTTGATATTTAATTATAGTTATAATTATAAATATTCATAACTAATTCTAATTCTAATTCCAGAATTTTTCAAACAACCAAACAAAGAATCATACTTTCTAGCATCTTAAAATTTGGCCATCCAAACAAACTGTGGAATTATTATTTCCAGAACTTTTTTCTCCTCCACCTTATAATCCAATTCCACTCTACTAATTTCTCTTGCCAAACAGCCCCTAAGCGAATCATCGCTTGCCTCCGTCTCCTTGATTAATTGTCGAAGTATTTTATGTATTTGTGCATAGTCTGTGTGAAGTTCAAATTGTCAACTTATTTATGATTGATTGCAAAACGCAACAATTGCATAGACATGTTATGATTTGTTTTTATGTGAGTTAAATAAATGTTGCGTCGCAAATCATTTAACGGAGAAAAATAATGTTCTATATTGAGAATTAATGATAATTAAAAAAATTGGTTGTTCGACATAAAACATAATAATATAAAACTTGGGTATGACATATATGCATCCAATGATTTTTACAACTATACGATATTTGTGTCTTTTCATTGAATACTTATACATAATTAATGATTTCGGTCCATTTGGATAGTAATAAAGATCGTCAATGACGTGTCACGCTAACCGGGTAACAAAATTTTGATATATTAAGTTAGGCTGCGCAGACCATTATTTTTTGGTAAATAAATATAAAATATTCTTCGTCACGGAATAATTTGTATATTTGGCAGAGTGATGCTACAGTCATTCTCTCCCTCACTCCCAAATTCACTCCCTAAGTCAATGACATGTGGACTCCACACCTACTTTCATAAAAATTAATTTGTGTGGGATTCATATGTCAGCCACTTGGGAAGGAGACATGAGAGGAGGGAGAGAGGTCTCTAGCTTTACTCTATTTGGCACGATTCATTTGTGTTGGATTTTGACAACTCTGACAATTCTGACAAAAGATCTAGTGTTTAATTCATAGTAGGGTGGCGTGCAGAATAAGTGTTTGATTAACCGGTATCGATACCGATACGGGTTAAACTCAATATTTCTGAAAAATATATTTTGATTAACTTGAAGATTAAGTACGTCATTGCACTCGAGGAGTCAAATCTAACTAAGATTTCAGATCACAACCATGGGATGGAATTGATCACGTTGATCCAAGTAACTACTCTATCCTTAATAGGCCAAATGTCATGTTGGACTTTTAAATAAATTTAATATTTTATGATAATTTTACGTACAATTATTACTCTCACGTTATCATAATCTAAATCATTAATCATTCATTGTAATAATTAATGGACTATATTGATTTTAACACTTGAATTCTTCCAATAAACATGAATCTTTATATCTTATATCTTAGTACATATAAAAAAATATTATATAACAATATACATAAATTTATACTTCTATATAAATTTACACACTTTTTCTCTTCTATCACGCTTGCACATTAACTCAAAAATTTATACCATTCATTTTGATAATCTAAGAATTGTAATGAATTTAAGCACTTTATTTTTGTGAATAGACATGTTTCGATACACCCAAGCACCAACAAAAAATAATCATTCGTTTATTTTCATGGACAATGTCCACACAAATATTTTTTCAAATATTTTTTCATTCTAATACTTTTTGTATTTGAAATAACTTTATTTTTAGATTTTTTTTCTTTTCTTTTCAAAACTGACTTTTTTCAATTTTAATTTCTTTCTATTTCAAAGCAGTTCTTAAAACTATAGTTTCAAAGACTTATTTTAATTGTTTGATTTAAATGTTTATTAATTGTAACCATATATTAATTTTTTCTAATGATTAATATGATATTTTTGGATTTTTAGAAGGGAGAATATGTAAATCCCATTATTATCATCATCATCATCATTATTATTATTATTATTATTATTATTATTATTATTATTATTATTATTATTATTATTATTATTATTAGCCTCAATAATAATAATAATAATAATAATAAAATCATTACTATTATTATCTTTAATTTGGGTATTTCTCATATCTTCTAGGTTTTTCAAGGGTAAAAATGATATTTTGGATTTTTGGATGGTAAATAATAAATATGATATTTGTATTTTTCTGATGATAAATATGATATTTTGTGTTTTTTTGTGGGTATATATATATATATAGAAATGCTAAAGAGAATCCACAAAAAAGAATCCAAGATCCAAAATATACTATTGAAATTAGCAAAATATATTTTTGTATATAGCAAAATATACTGTTGAAAATATATTATTTTATTCTTAATTTTAGCCATGTTAACATGTTGGATTCAACAGTATATTTTGTTCATTTAAATAGTATATTTTGCTAATATCATTAGTATATTTTGCCTGCGTGGATTCTTTTATTGGATTCTCCTTAGCAAACTTGTATATATATATATATATATATATATATATATATAGGGCTAGGTTCAATGGCCAACACTCTTGTGTGGACAACACGGCCAACAACGTTTATTTCTCAAAATATAAACATGAAAATTAAATTCTAACCGTATAGATGTGATTTATATCATTTAGATATGTTGTAGAATAAATTTTGTTTCATTTGCTTTTTCCTATCTAACAAAATCGATAACATATTTTCACAACCGTCTATTTCGGTAATTTTTTGGATTTCGATGAAAGAATACTCGAAACATTGTAAAAATTAATCCTAACCCTATCTATATAATTTAAATTAAATCAAAAAGAAAAAATTGGAATTTTAAAATTGATTTCATGATGAATCATGTCGTAAATATTATCGACCGTTAATATTTTTACGTATAGATTTTGAGAAATATGATAAAAAAATTTATTTTAAAATTGATTTCATGATGAATCATGATGGATATGATAAAAAAATTTATTTCGCATGAAATTAAATCTATAACATTCTTAAGTTATGCATATCACATCTATGCGGTTGAAATTTAATTTTCATGTATAGATTTTGAGAAATAAACTTTTTGGCCATGTTGGCCACACATGAGTGTTGACCATTGAACCTAGCCCATATATAGAGGGAGCCTATATAGCTTGTACAAGTAAAACTCAATTTTAACTTGTAAGTTTTTGACCCTTAGATCTGATTCAAGATCTGTGCAGACGCTCAGCTAATGTCTCCGTTATCTCTTTAGTTTACTCACGTTACTTGACTTCCCCATTGTCCATCTTCATCTTCTTGCTCCCGTGGCAGGCGAAGGGGCTTCATTTCCTTCTTGCTTTAGCGAAGGGGCTTCATCTTATTCTTGCTTCCATCTCCATGCTTATCTTTTTCTTGCTCTCACATCGGTCTTCTTCTTTGGTTTTTATTCTCTTCACAAGAAGACAGCCCTAGTTCGACACATAAGGTCTCTCTCTCTCTCTCTCGATCGACCAATTTGTTGTTTAGGATGTCTTGATTTTTTTCACTAATTAGGGGTTTACAATTGCCCCCAACTCAATCTTAATAAACGAATTTCACTAATTAGGGGTTTACAATTGCCCCAAAATTAATCTTAATAAACAAATTTCACTAATTAGGGGTGATTATTTGGTAATTAAATTACCAAATCATCTTTATTTAGGAATTTAAGTACTCAAATCAGCCCCTATTGGACCAAGGGATCTCATTGATAATTGTAATTAGTTGTTATGAGTATATGTATTTGATTTTCTTTTTCTTTTTGTGCAGGGGATTAAGAAGCTTGTGTCCAAGACCAGCAATTGCAATTGATTTTGTACCAGTTCATTTTTAGTTCATTTTTGTGGTGCAGATGATAATCTAGAGAAATCATTGCTATTATCGATTTTGTACCAGTCAATTAAGGCGGGTCAGTACCTGTTGAAGCACCCAAGTATTGCGATAATTAGTTAAGATGGTATGTACTGGTTTAAGCTCTTCGTGAGTCAAAAACCATCGCGGCAAGCAGGAAAACCATCACACAGCGCTAGAGAGAGTCAGGTCCATTGCTAAGTAAGGAATTATCGAATTGTGTTAATTTGAGAGAACCGGAAATGTTGAGGCTTAATTTTAGGTCAGAAAATTCATTTGTCAGTTTTTTGTACTCACGAGGAAGTAATCACATGAATTTAATTGCCTTAAGTTTGAGGGATGAATTTGCAAAATTATTTTCTTATTGGGTTAACATATCTTATTAAATAGTGAGTTTTTGGAGGAAGATGTGAGAATAAGAAATGTGAAGAATGAGAAGATGAGTTGAATGGTGTATGGCTTTGTTGAATTGCTAAGAGATGTAGATGGATTAATGATTGGTGCCGGTTAAGAGAAGAAAAAGGAAAGCATGACACATATCTGTGAGAAAAATAGCTGGTAAGTCGTACCTAATCCACCACTTGCGATTGTTGCGACGTACAAGGATATGCGTACTGTCCGAATGGAGAAAGATCTCTGCTTCGTATTTTCACAAGGAACTTTTTTTTTTGGAGGAGGAAGTACAAGGAATATGTATTAAATATGATTTTGCAATGACTTTTAGTTGTTAGTTAAATTCTAATTAGTTCTAAAATAAGTTATTTTCTGTTTAAACTTGTAATATAGTGGAATATAATTGGAAAATGAATGTGTATTAAATATGATTTTGCATTGACATTTGAGGTTGTACAAATGTATATTAGTACCGACATTTGAGGTTGTACTAATGTATTCTCGTAAGAATCCTTGATTACCTCTCTTCGAAATTCTATTTTTTTCGAACTCTTATTTGGAATCGGGAACTATTCTTGCTCCATCATGATGGCTTGTATCGATTCTACATTTTGTCACTCGCAAAAAAATATTCATATTAAAATTAGAATTTTCAAATAAGAAACATACAATTTTTCAATACAACAATAAAGGTACAAAATTATTGTGATATATTGATATTCTACAGTATTTGAGATTATGCCAAAAAAGTGAAGTTTGAACTTACAAAAAAGTAGTACTTAGAAGAAGCATCCAAATATTAGAACTATGTGTCGAAAATCACAGTAAATTGCTGAAAAGAAGACCTGATTTCAATTTCGCCAAAATATCGGGCATACTTGTAATTTTGAAGAGAAACAATATGAAGTTGCTACTCCCTCTTCATCTCCTCTTAGTTTCCCCTAAAATTGCCAGAGAAAGAGGTATTGTTTGTACTTCATTTTCAATTAGACGAGACAATTCGATTGTCTTCATCAATTAGGCGTTTATTTAGGTTAGTTCCAAATAATCACTGATGAGCTGGCGAATTGCTTCAACATGATCATGTTGAGAGAAATCCTTAATCGTTTAGGGCACTTCTTGAGATAAATTGCTTCAGTGCTGAGGAGTAACTCAATTGGGCGTTTCTTGAGATGAATTCCAAATACTCCTTCTGGTGAGCTCGCGAATTGCTTCAACTGGTACCATTTTAAGAGAAATCCTTATTTGAGAGGAATTAAAGAGGAGCAGAAAACTTCGTCACTTGGATCTACCTCGAGAGTTTTCTTCTCCGCCCAAAGAGGAGAAGAGAAAGCTTCGAAAAGGGGAAGACTGAGGCGAGCGCTCTAACGGAGATAAAAAGAAAATAAGAGAACTCATTTAACTGACGGTAGTTTATTCATTAACGGGAGTTTCTAAGCTTAAAAATCTGCACGGATCTTGATGTGAATCTGATGGTCAAAAACTTACAAGCAAAATATGAGAATTGCTTGTACAAGCTATATAGGCTCCCTCTATATATATATATATATATATATATATATATATATATATATATATATATATATATATATATATATATATATATATATCCTCTTTGTATTATTATTATTATTATTTTGTATTTTTTTATAATCTTTTAAGGGTAAATATGATGATCTTGATTTTTTGAAGGGTAAATGTAATATTTTTATTTTTCGAATAATAAATATGATATTTTGGGATTTTAGGACGATAAATACGTAAAGCTCCCTTCTTATTTTTATAGTTTCTAAGTTTTTCAAAGCTAAAAATGATATTTTGGATTTTTGGTAGGATAAATATGATATTTGTGGTTTTTAGAAGGATTAAGATGTAAACCAGTATTTTTATTTTTAAAGTATAAAAATGATATTTTGGATTGTTGGAATGATAAATATGATATTTTAATTTTTCCAACGATAAATATAATATTTTTGTTTTTTAGGAGAGCAAATATGTAAATCCACCATTTTAATTTAATTATTTATTAATATGAATATTTGTCTGACTCCAGCTTTTTTATTGATTGTCGAAGTAATTTATGGATTTGTGGAGAGTATGTGTGAAGGTCAAATTGTTATAGTATTTATGGTAATTTTCAAAACGCAACAATTGCATTGAAATGTATTTGTTTCTATGCAAGTCGAATAAATATTGAGTAAAACAATGTTTGATGATTGAGAGAAACTGATGTTTTCTCATGAGAATTAATGATAATTATGAGACTTTGTTGCTCGATAAAGAAAAATAATAATGTAAAATTTGAACATGACAAAAATGTATCCAATGATTTTTACAATGAATGATTTAATTTTATTAGATACCAATACATATCGACAAGGACGCGCGGCACGAATCATGCTAGTTAATAATTAATAAAAATTGTTGCACATACCTCTTATCCTCCCTCACACTCTTGATGTGTCATATAAAGTTTAACACATTCAAATTTAACATTTTAATTCATGATTTAACATCTTAATTATATGTTCAATCATAAGATAATATAATTAAACTATAAATTAATATTTTAAACCATGAATTAAGATTTTAATTTTGAAAGTGTTAAATTTTACGTGACACATGAAGAGCCGTGGGGGGGGGGGAGGATAAGAGACATGCGTGCCCATAATTAAAATAACAAACAAAAGCCATTTTCTTTGAGCCCATGTATTCTCCGGTGCCAAGACATTATTACAGTCACACTGGACAGATCCAGTGTATCTTCTTAAATTGCTAACACGCCGGTTGGCTGAGCAGTACTGATTTTGGTTTAAGAACGGCTTCTCTTCTTAATATTGAAAATAACCGGTACCGATACTGGCTATCTTCTTAATATTGAATAACCGGTACCGATACTGGCTATCTTCTTAATATTGAATAACCGGTACCGATATTGGCTCAAGGACAATCTCCTCCTGACAGCCAATTATCAATATCGTTATAGGAACTAATAGACATACTTGGAGCATTACCAACGCATAACAATATTTCCATTTACTATTGAAATTCCAGTCGAGTAATAATATTTCAATTTTCTCTAATTTCTTAGTCGTACAAACGAAGAATGGGGGCAATGTATAACATGAGAGGTTTAATCAAATGAAACGAGAATAACATTATTTTGTGGCAATGTTAATTAGAGAGCTCTTATACAGTTATACTCATTCATGCCGCATGAAGATGAAAGTGTTGATTATATTTTTAAATAACCAAATAAATGATGAAAATAAGCATATTTACTGATCACATTAAATGTGTTCACTGCAAATTTGCAATTAACTCCTTAAATTATTGGTCATGATATTCTAATGAATGGTGCTTTTTCTATTTCAGCCCAGCAAATAGTACAAATAGCTTTCCACATAAAATAATTGAATCTCGGAACTTTAACTTTTTAAGTTTTAACACTTCCATGAAAATTAGGAAGAAAAAAAATCTAAAAATTTAATGCAACAATGCATGCTGTATCGATTAATCATAACATGGCCGAATAATTAGCTGCCTATTTTTTTAGTCCATACTTGATTAATTGTATTTTCACCTGCATTATTTAGATCATATTTTTTGCAACTTACCAACCAGACAACATGTGTACGAGATCATGTATTTTGGCATCAATTGGATCTTAATTAATCATGTCATTAATTTTATTTAATGGTGAAGATCTTTGATCTGTTTAATTGTATTAATCATATAAAGTTTAGTCATAAATGCTAATTAGGGTTTGATTTTTTTATTTTCTCCACAACCTATCACAGCTCAACATTTACTAGGATTAATAATAATCCAAAGATACCTTTTGAATGGCAAGCTCTATTATTTGATTTTTTTTTGTTATTTTATGGCCTCCCCCAGATTCGAACATTTCTTGTCCATTTGTCAGGTATAATTGTTTATCTGATACATCCATAAATTTTATCATAATAAAACCAAACACAAAGTAAAATGAAAAATAAAATAAAATTACCAACTGTAATTGACACAAGACATTCTCATATTCAACAAATTTCAATTTTGTATTTCATGACTAGTATTTGACAAAGACATTCTCATATGCAACAAATTTGAATTTTGTAATGGATGACTAATTCAATAACCAAAATGCCGGCAAAATAAAATTCAAACAAAATGAAATTAATTTTAGCAATATATATATTAAAAAAAAAAACATCGAACTTTTGTCAATACGAAATCCTTCATGTTTAGGACTTCAATATCCTTCTATTAATATAATATAAACTCCTGGCGATACATTTATAAAGATAAACATCATACTTTAAAAAAAAGAAAAATATCGTAAGTAAAATCGTCCAAATAAAATTAAAAAAAAATATATCATCTTATCTTAAAAACTGAACAACAAAATTTCTTACAACAAAAGAATCGCGAATCTATCTACAACTCCCCTAATCCTCCCCCTCCTTTCCCTTCCCCTCCCCCCCTTTCCCCTTCCCGTCCCCCTTCATTCTTAATAAATTATTTTTCGTGAGTTCATATAATATTTTCCAACTACGAAACTTGTTCACCGATCAAATCGAACCCTACGAGCGCGAACGAGATCCCTTGAAAAAGCAAGAAGTAAAAATGGATCCCTTGCTTCGACAACAAACTCCTCGCCGCCGCAGTCAACAATAAAAACGCCAACGCGAGTTCCTTTCTATACATCCTATTCACCTTTTTCTTCCCCTTCTCCTTCCCTTTCCCGTTTTGCAGCTCCAATTCCTTCAAATCCGGTACCGACCCGCCAATCTTCAACCCGTTTTTCGGCGAATTCAAACTCATCAAATCGCCTTCGGAAGACCTTCCGGATTTTTTCGTGACGACCCATTCATGGGCCGACGGTAATTGGAACAATCCCGAAATCATCGCGTTGAATTTCGTGACAGACATGGTGTTTTCGAAGAGGAGATAAGGAATGACGAAAGGGAACGAACCCGGTGCGGGAATGATATTGAGCAACGACATTGCTGCGGGAATGTAACATACTACCCAATCGGGAAGTTCCGCTTCGGGCACGAACATCGTCATGGGGAGGATTATGCAGAATAACGTGAACGAGTAGAATGGGAGGATTAATTTTCGTAATAGGAAGAATAGGAATATTAAATTTCCCTTTTTCCATATCGATATCTGCAAAAAAAAAAATATATATATTTAATGGAGACTGTTTAGTGGGATAACCTTGCACATGGAAGGGTGTAGAGAGAATAACTGTCTTGTGCTAAATTTTTTTGTCATTGATTAATGATAACATGATAACACATGTCTGTCTTGTACTGTTTTTTTTTTTTTTTTTTTTTTTCAATAATATAAGAATGAAATATAAAAGTACCTTTGACCGAATAATATCTGGCAAGCAAAGCCTGAACAGTTGCATCGGACCCGAATGCCACCTATGTTGTTGCTTCCTGTACGCCTCATACGACTCAGGCACCTCACATTGACACTACAAAATCAAACGAAAAAAAATATATACATAAAAGGTATATCAATACTCGAAACGGTATATTCAACTATTTACCTCGACGTCGTTGAGGAAGACGAATTTCCAACCCTTCAAGTGGGCTCTGACGGCGATATCCATGTCTTCGACGGTGGTACGTTCCAACCACCCTCCGGAATCTTCTAGAGCTCTTCGGCGCCACACGCCAGCTGTCCCGTTGAAACCGAAAAAGTTGAGGAATATTCCGTTCACTTGTTGCTCTACTTCGAAATGGAAACATAAATTTATGTTTTGGAGCCGTGTTAAAAGATTTTCATCTTTGTTCACAAATGACCATCTTGCTTGCACTAGCCCCACTTCCTCCTTTCCCTGTTAAATTAAATGTATTGTGGTGGTAAGTGAAATGTGTGGAAGTGGTAAAAAGATTTTCGTTTTTATGTTTTACGGTTTTACCTTGAAGTGAGGAACTGTGCGTTTGAGAAAATCGGGCATGGGTTGAAAATCCGCGTCGAAAATCGCAACGAATTCGTAGTCTTTTACGTAGCTACAAGCCATGGCCGATTTTAAATTACCGGCTTTGTAACCGTCTCTTATCACGCGATGTCTGTACACGATTCGCGCACCGTTTTTCTGCCATTTCTCGACTTCTTCTCGAATTAGAGTCTGAGTGATGGGGTCGTCAGAGTCGTCTAGAATTTGAACCAGGAAATTCGATCTCGGCCAGTCTAGATTGCACACTGCCGCAATCGATGTCTGATAAACCTGCAATTCGAGTTGAACGATGATAAGAAAAAGCCGAATACTTTGAATTCAAAATTGAAAATTCAAACGAGATCGAATTTGAAAATTGAAATCGTTTGGGGGGGGGGGGGTTACCTCTCGTTCGTTGCACATGGGAATTTGAACGAGGACCATGGGATAATCCTCGTCGCCTTTCTCCATGTCCTTCTCTGAAGTTTTGGCTACGGGTTTAATTCCCCTAATTTTGACCCAAAAACAACCCAAACATAAAATCAATCTATCCAAACTTTGGATTAGAAAGAGGAGGACGCAAGCATCGGCCAAGAATTGTAGACCAGGCGCAATGTACGCTGTTCTGAACCAGACCCAACCTTCGTGGACCTGGTCCAGGAGAACTTGTGCCTCCCCAATTCCTAACCTCCATAGATTGAAATGATTAGCGACTTCGAAGAGAAACAACAGCATTGACAAAACAAGAAAGGCCTTGATGAAGGTGTAGAAGCGACTCCGTACAACGGGGTTCTCGTCGGGTTGTACCAAACCGGGATCTGAGTCGGTTCTGCCGGACCGGATTCGTCGTTTGACGACGGAGCCTAGAGAGACTAAAGCTGAGCCGAGGCCTGTTAAACAGCCGGCGGCTCTGTGTGCCTTCAACAATAAAACCCATGTGATTTGTTTTGCGTTCTTCTTGCGAGATCGAGATTGTTGAAGAGGAGAACGGTCACGGTCACGGTTCATGTATTCTTCTTCGTCTTCGGCCTCGATTTCGGAGATAGACCAGTTGGGGTTCTCCATTTTGACGATTACTGGAGTGCCCTGATGTGTATCACGCTGCCACCAGCCAAACAATGGCGCCATGAAAGGAAGAATCAAACCTTTGGATTGTCTTCGTTGAGGAATTCAAAAAGACAGAAAGAAAGAAGCTGTCTGTTTTACCTTACTAAATTTAGACAATGGCGGAGAATTAAGTTGTGGGTTTTGTGGGTATTTCAACACAATGTCAATGAAACCCAAAAAAGGAAACAAATCACTCTTTCTCTCAACACTAATCTCTCATTTCCATTCTTCTTCTTCCAGTGGATTTTTTTGGTCTTCCTTCTCTCTTTGTTTTTAGTTTTCTCTAGTCGTTGGTGGGATATAAAAGGGGGGAAGAAAAACCAAAGCACGACAATGGAGAAGAAGAACAGCTCAACACGTTTAGCAAGTAAGAAAGAGAGAGAGATCTACCATAGAGAGAAAAAGAATTACAAAAGGAAAGAATAAGAAAATAATAGGAAGCCCAGGACTACAGAGATAGAGAGAGATAAAGAACACAGCTGGAGATTGCGAGGAAGAAGAGGAAAGCGAAGGATTTTATCGTAAATCCTTACCGTTGATTTTTAAACGAGATAGACTGATAGCCGTTGGATAAGGAGGGTAATTTGGTAAAAAAGAACAATTACTGGTTTAAGACACCGACGCCGTTGTTTACTTCCAGAGGATAAAGTTTGAATATGATTTTTATTATTTACGTAGTAATATGGGTCTTTTGTATTTACACCCTTTGAAATATTATATTCTAATAGTGTTAATATAACTGAATTATTTATATATTAAAAAATGTTGAATATTGATTCATTTAACAATTATACCAGATTATTTTTAGGTGAAAATTTCAATTGTTTAATAGTTAAAATTTGTTAAATATTGGATGAATTTATTAATAAGACTGTTTAATAAACAATCTATAAAATTAATTAATTAAACAATTAGATCAGATTATTCGTTAGTTTCGAATGTCAATTGCTCAATAGTTAAAATTTGCTAAATATTGGTCGAGTTTATTAATAATATTGTTTAGTAAATAACATATAAAATTAATTAGAGTTTAGTAAAGTTATTTGTTTTAATGTCAGACATCAGATCATTAATATTTAATATATTTTGCTTAAGTACGTATTAAGATACAATTTAAAAAAATTATAAGAAAACTCCAATTAAAATTAATTAAATGACTACATACTGATGTAACATGTTCATTCTTTAACATGAATTTTATTTAAATGACTGTTATTATAAATTAAAAATGTTTCTCAAATAAAACTGTTTAAATATAATTGAATTATGTATATAAATTACATAAAATATATTTGCAATTATACAAATAAACAACTTGTGCAAAAAAAATAGGTTATAGGTGTATAATTCAATATAAAATAAAATAAAGGGCCTGGATGAAAAAATGTAATGCAAAATACAGAGATGTTAATAACGTCAATGTAATATTCCATTTATAGTAAGATCTATCGTAGTAGTCGATATCAAGATCAACGGTCGGGATTAATCCCGTGTGGTCCAAGACGTGTTTGTTACTACGTTATTCAGATCTGTCTTCGATGCTCATAATTAAGTCTACGTACAATGATCTTTTTACCCTCCAATCGTTTTGTCTTTCTATATAATATTACGAGGGCAAAAAAGTAATTATGTTGGCACGTGCATTGTGCGTGTTTTTTGTTGTACAAAATTACCAACCGACGGATTCGGAAAATCGCTATTGCGGCCGTGCTGGTTTGAGTTACTCTCCAGTGATTTTAAACAGGAGATCTGCGGTTACACTGTTTGAAGCTTGCAATATGGGCTATGGGTAATGCTAATTAGTAGGTTGAGATCATGTTCATTCAAGAATCTGGAATATATATATTTGTATGTCATTAGTATACTTTTCAATTTTCATGTTATGATATTCTATTTTATTTTATTATGTATTCTGTGGTTTCAACATTGGGATCTTTTTAATTAATTTGACTCCAATTAAGAGATTGCCGGCATGTTATTTTTTATTTTTTTGGAATTTGTTGACTTCTTTTCTTTCTAATTTTTAAAATATTGATTAATTAAAATGTTGACTATTTTTCTTTTATTATGTTCATTACAACAACAAAAAAATATGTTCCGTTATCATGTAATTTGAGTTCATGTTTTTATTTCATTATGTCATGTCAACCATTTATTTAGATCAAATTTGATGAAAATAATTGTTGGTCAAATAAATATATAAATCTGTTTTCACAAAAATTATAAAAAAAAAATGAAAATTGGATCACAGGAATCATTGGCAAATTCAGTTATGCAAAGATGCATAACCTTGATTTCCTATTCATTTGCAAAAATGACGTGATTTGTTGAATTTACAAATCCAGCGTCTTCGCCGGCTAGTTTGATGAAAAAGTAGCATCGCCAACTGTTTAGGCGAAAATGGTTAAAAAAAAATTCCATTATTAACCAGGATAGGATCGAAAAAAATCAAAAGATAATAGATTTCGAAATGTCATTCTTTTTGCAATCATGTGGACGATATGATTTTAACGGAATATACAATCTTCCAAAAAAAAACCATAACAATGACACAATGTACATCAAAAGCAATGAAAACATTATTTTTATGATCACGACGATGTTAGCACAAGGAAAATATCAATTGACAAAATATAATAATTCACCAATTTAATTTATTACCATAGTTAAAGGTAACATTTAATTATTTTTTATGTAAAAACAGTTGGTTAATTACCATTCAACGAGTGATCGTTTGTTAGGTATCATTAAAAAAAAAATTCAATCCAAACCCATTTTCTTGTTACGGTTATCCAATCTCGCCTATGAATGTGACAAATGATGATACAAAATATCATATAACGAAAGATATTTTATATATTATATTTTATATAATTTTGCTGTTTCTCAAAATTTTGCAGAAAAGTATATGATTTTGCTGTTTCTCAAAATCATAGATAAAACATTACAATATAAAATATCATATAACAAATGATGATATAAAATCGATACTAACAGAAAGATAATTTTGTAATAGAGGTGATGCTGGTAATAGAGAACTTATATTTTCATATGGTGCGAAAATGCTCAAAAGTATATTCTTAATCACAAATTAGTTAATTTTGTCTGAACAGAAATTTTAGAAATTTGATGTAGTTTCGACTGGTGAAAAAAAAAATCGGTTGGAAAGTATACACTTGTGAAGTTTAATATATTTTCTGGTGAAAAATGATATAAAAAAGTGCATGTAGAAATTATAGGAAGAAATAAGTTCTTTGTTACTGGCATAGTGTTCACCACAAAATTATATTTACTGGAGATTACCCGCGCTTCGCAACGGATTTGTTTCATTTGTTTTGTGACATACATAATATTTAGTTGTTTTTTTTTTAGAACAAACATAATACTTTATAAAAATAAAAATCATTTTGATTAAAGAAATTCGACGATAACAAAATTATTAAAGTATTTCTGGATCCGACACAATGTGAAAAATTTATTTACCACTCTAATACGACATACAAAAAAAATATTACCATAAGAAAATAAAATAATATACGTAGACACAAATAAAAAACAAAAGTATAATTTTTTTTTTAAATTTACATATCTAAAAATAAGAATAATAATAATATTTTAAAAGTTCAAGAAGTTATTTTTAAATTTACATATCTAAAAATAAGAACAACACTAAGTAGTATGTATATATTTTTTAAAACAAACTAATAATTACACTTACAAGTCACTAGTGTAATTATACTTATTTTATATATTTTTTTTACATAATTATTTTCATAACTTTAAGATAGAAAAAAAAAATTGGATATATGATAATATGGAACTCAAAATAAACATTAAATTCAAGTGAATGTATTTCATAAATTTTTTTAATTATATTATAATTTTTTTTAATAATATTTGATATATGTTTTATGATATTATATATCAATTAATTAGTGTTAGATATTTAAATTCATCACATTCCATTTGTATTAACATTTAATCATGTAAGATAATGTAAAATGATTCAAAATTAAATAGAACCGGTCCAACATGAACCTAACGAATATTATTTTGACACATCATCAATGTAAGGTAATGTGACTTTTTATAATTGTTAAAATGTTTGTAAAATAATGGACATATAAATGCCTACAAATAATACATAATCATAATCAATAGTTAATACATGATTCATATTTTGTCACATATCATAACATAATGATTGGAATGATTATGATGATGTGGCATTAAGATATTGCATAAATATATGTCTAAAATAAAGTGGTTGGTAAACTAGGATAATACTAGCACTACCTGACAAACATGATAAACTATATTTTTCATTTTAATACGAATCTATCATTTACGATGATAAAAACAATACCATTTCGAAATAATATCACAATATATCAAGATCATTATATTTTATAACACATAAAGCTACAATCGTTTACAAATTTTGTGATTAATACGTATACTAGTATCGTGATATAATTATATTCGAGATATAAGGCAGTTCGAAAAAAATCATGATTGCACTATTATTCACGATAATTCATCAATAATAAATCTAGAAGTAGCGAATCATGCAACATACGTGTAGGCTTTGCACTGGACGTAATTGATTATACAATACTAGCAACATTAATTTTTATTTCATACAAAAATACTAATAATATGTCGGCAAAAGTATCTTGTAGTGATGGTCCGCGACGTTAATATATAAAACAACTAAAAAGTAATCAAAGTGATTACAAAATTATTTCACATCATATGATATTTTTAAATTTACACAACTAAAAATAAGATAATTTTATTATAGACATGTTTTAAGAGTTCAAAAAGTTATTTGTGTTAGGTAAATATTCATCATTTATGTTTAGTATTAAAAAAATATGTTTTATAGAAATTATTTGTGTTTGGTAAATTCGTATTTTTCATTTTTATTAACTTTGAAAAAGTTAACATTGAAGTTTTTTGAGCAAAAAGCAATGTTATAGAAATTGATCGGCGCTCGCTAGCCGGTAAGACACCATCAAACGCCCAACATGATTAATCGGGATTAATCAAAAATCTCGACGGATCTCGATGATTTTTTTTTTTTAAATATTTCATACTAAAATTAATTATACAAAAATAAAAATCACAAAATTTTGAGTCTCATATATGATTATGCTAACATAATACACCATAAAATTCACATAATCTTGAATCATAATCTAAATAACGTAACAAAAATTCAAATAGCATACCATCATTCAAACCAAAAATCCACAAATAAAAGAGATTATGCAGGCGACGGTTGCTCGGACTGGACGCCAACTCCTGGACGGCGGTAACGATTGGATCATTTTTTGCGAGGTATGGAGAAAATCTATCGATTTGGATTCATATCACATCGTATTTCAAAAAGAAATTCACATTTTTCAACCGATTGACCAAGACTTTACACACCGGTTGTACCGGAACTCTTGTGTTTTTTCATCTATTGGGGGTTCTCATCCATACGGTCCTAGAGTAATTTTTTTGGATGTTGGTCCATACCAATTGAGTTATTCTATTGTTCAATAAAAGAGGAAAGAGACTATAGAGGGGTAAAAAATATGATCCAAATAAAACAAAAATGGAATAATATCCCCAAATAATTCTGGTACAGAAAATTAAACATGAAAAATTCGGATTTGACGATTCTTGCAAAACTCTTGGCAGACGGTTGGCTAAAAACATCCAAAAGCAAGACGCCCGAAGCTAGTCGAGATGGTAGGGCACCAATTAGTAATTATCTACGACCAATAGATCGTCAAGAACGATTTCTTAAACACTCATAAAGATACAACTATGAATTATTTTGAATTATGTGCATTTTTTTTGATATTGTAGTTTTAAAACATTAATAATATGAGTCATTATACTTACTTGTGTACAGTGGCGGATCATGGGGGGGGGGGGGGGATCCGGCCCCCCTATGAAATCATGAACCGATGTATTAGCGAAAAAATAAGGTGATTTTGTTTTTTTGGAAAGTGATAAATTTGTAAGTATTTCACAAAGATTAGTGTAGTCTAGTGGTAAAATTATTGTTTAGGAGATGGGAGATCTTGAGTTCAAGACCCACAAACCACATATTTTGATTTTTTTTTTTATTTCGGCCCCCCCTATATAAGGATCCTGGATCCGCCCCTGCTTGTGTATTGTATTTTCATACAAAATTATCTTTGTAACTGTAAGATAGAAAAAAATGTTAAAATAATGATAATACAAAACACAAAATAAAGACAAACTTGAAGTGAATAAATTTCATATTTTCAAAAAATACTAATGCATGTTTGATAATATTATATATTAATTAATTAACATCAAATATTTAAACTTTTCACATTCCACTTGTATTCACATTTGATCACGCAAAATAATGTGAATGATACGAAATTGAATAGATCGGTCCAACATGAACCTAACGGAATATACATGACATATCATCAATGTAATATAACAGGACCTTCTAAAATTACTCAATATTAATTACAAAATAATGGACACATAAATGTCTATAAAAAATCAGTCACAAAAAATCATAATAATAAAAAATACATTGAAAAGTATTTAAGCAAAAATAAATTACTAATAAAAAGATATAACGGCGATGCATAAAAAAATTTTGTCAAAAATATATAATAATCGTGTAGAAAAATATATCATTATTAAAAAAAAATACGTCTAACATCTAACTGTTTTCCTAAAAATTACGTTACTGTTAAAAAAAATATATCACACAATTTTTAAAAAGTATATGTACATCAAAAATAAAATATGTATCTATAAGATCATATTCGTAAGATATAAACAAAATGTTTTTTGTACTTCAATACATATAATAAACAAAAATACTACGTTGAAAAAAAAAAAAAAAACTAAAATAAAATACAAAGAAAACTTCCAGCCGAGCCCGCCGAAAAAAATAATCTCTGGCGACCAGAATATATTCTGAAAAATAAATACACAACACACATTACAACACAATTATACAAACTCCAATAATTTCCACCGAAAAACAAAACTTATACAGTTATACTCTGACTCTGCCACGTGCAATCGAAGCATATTCTCTTCCCAAACATGAATTCCACTTCCAGTTCCACATCTTTTCTACTTCATTTTTCATCCCAATTTCCGTACCATTTCATAATTTTTATATTTATCCGGACCGATTCGCATAAGAATATATAAACTAAAGAACGTGAGTCCGACTTTGAGCTGTCATATACGACATGGCAACTGGCATATTTACCTCCCACCCCTCTAAAATATATCAAATTCCAAACTTTCAAACTAAATGCATTGCTGTAATTGTATACATTTACAATTTATGCAGTGCAGAGGAGATCACTAGCCAGGTGAGGTCCGCCGAGATTGACGGTGGTGGGGACACGTGGTGGTTTTCGACGCCGGCGATCTGCCGGCGAGATGGGACCAGCTTCATGCAAACTCTTTTTTTTATTTGTATATTGTTTGGAATGCTTTTTTAATGTATTTTTTTATTATATCTTAGTCTTTGTCATGTTCTGATGTTTTTTTTTTTTTTAATTTAGGTCTTGTTTCATATGAGTTTATTTTGCATTATTTTTGGCTTGTAGTTGACTACATAATTTAAACGAACCCACAAAATATGTTTTGGTGTTTTCTTTCTTAAATATGCATGATCAAGTGACCACCAAAGATGTAAATCCAAATCTCATGGAGTTAATTAGATTACAATTTGATGTTTTTAAATCCAAAAACCATCATTTTCTTTCAGTTTTAATTTGTTTTTTTGTCGGTGCGTACATGAAAAAGTTTATTAAAAAGCAACCTGATTGTTGGGCTTTATGACTGCATGCAGCATAGTGCCCTCTTGCAATTTGGCATGATTCCTTGATTATCCTTATAAAATATCTACATATAATAATATATAACATAAGAGCGGATCTTAATAAGGATCAGAAGAGGCGATCGGCCCTTCATAATTTTCGTCTAATAATATATATATATATCTAGTGATTTAGTGTAATTTATTTGTATAAAAATGTAAAATTTACTGTTTGTCCCTCCAAAATAATTATACAGCATAATTTCAAAATTAATTTTTCATTTTGTCCTTTCAAAAAATCCTGTCAAGATGTGTCACTCATATATCGTAATTTCTTTCGCACCTTCATAATTTGGAGTTGTGGACAAGAACAAGAATTTGTAACATTTGATAAGATAAAAACGGTTTGAAAAGTTGGAAAGTAAGAAATTTGACTATTGAAAATATGTCAATGTTAATGTATGGTTGGCTTTATGTAGAAAAATGGACCAAAAATACAAAAGTATTCTTCTAATTTCGGGATTCCATTTCATATTCGACTTTGAGACCAAAAAATTTCTTTGGAAGGTTTGAAGTTGTTTTCATTTTTGGAATGTTGTGTATAAGAGGTACAATTTACAGACTCATAACAAATGCATGATCTACCTTCCCCGCTAAAAAAATAAAATAAAAATAATAATTAAACATCACTATATAAAATGGATGGTACTTGAGAACATTTATTTATGGTAAGGGGTCATCTAGAGCAATTATTAATAATTGTACAAAAATCTCTAAGATACACCTTAATTATCTTATTATCTTATATGTTATGCATAAATAATTCATTAGTTATTGCATTGTGTATTTCTTAAATGGGAAAAAATTATGCATTTCACAAATATGTATTTTCATGTACACGTCACTATTACTCACTAGGTATATTTGAAATAACGTCTTTTTTTTTATTGCTAATTTAAGAAGGACCGACAAATGAACTCCACGAGTACGCATTTCAAATGCACACCATCAATAGTCATTCATATATTCGAAGTAAACTTCATTAATTATTCTTTTTTTTTTGTAATGTTGATTTAAAAAATATCGGATTCACAAAGGATACGTTGGCGATTTTGATTATTCTGGATGAGGGAATATTAGTTTTTGAAATAATATCATCCTTTATTTTTTTCATCTAGTATTTTTTTTTTCTTTTCAAAATATCAAAATAACCCCACGTTTGTACTAAAAATATAATCAATTACATTTAATATTCATTTAATTTTCGTGATGTTATTTAAGTAAGATACACTGAACAAATTAATACATAATTATGATTTAAATGCATAATATCGTGGATATATTCCTGTAGGGATTAGCAATAAATAAGTTAATAACACTTCCCAAACAAAAGAGACTATTAGTATTTACCAATCATATAAATTAATTATTAATGATGACAAGTAAAATTATCCTGTATAAATAAAGGGTAATGCTCTAGCCACTCCCTCCCTCCCTCCCATATCCCCTTCCTTGGTCTATGACATGTGGGACCCACATACATTAATTTTTGTGAAATGTTGTGTGGGTCCCACATGTCATAGACCTAGGGAGGGGATTTGGGAGTGAGGGAGGGAGTGACTGTAGCACTGCCCATAAATAAATGGTACAAAAAAAAAAGTAAAGATTTGGAATATGAAACTCATGGGGGGAACATGGGCCGGACCGGCGCAATAATACAAATTTAACAATATCAAGGCGTAAATCTAATTTCATGAACCGGGTCCATGCAAAAATGTACTTTGCAATAAAACATAAGCCACGTGGAGGTGGTATCACGTGGGATCCACTTCTGCATAACAAACAAACCATGTTCTGCTTATTTATTATTAATATCCAAAAGAATATCATATATATCCAAAAATGTAATAATAGATAATTTATTGATTTGTAAAAATAGAACAAATGAATATTATAGATATGGTCAATAAATTTTACAATAAACACGCCAAATTATGTTGGAATGAATTGCTACCTATCCATAAGTTCCAAAAATAAAAAATGAAAAATTAAATTGATAAAATTAGGTCAAATTAATTGACTGGTACCGGTACCAGAGACTTTTTTGTACAATGTTTCGGTACCGCTAAAACATGAAATCTCGGTTCTTTTCCGATTATTTTACTCCTTTTTTCCTTCAAATATACTTTGTCCTTTTTAGGTGCCAAACTGCAATTAATTAAGATAGATTAAAAATATATTTATTTTACAATATTAAGCAATTTCAAAAATGATTAATTTTATGATTTTCAAATTAAAACACACACCTTGCAATATTGGTACTTTTATTTGATTTTTCCGCAATTTTCTCGGTCTGATTTTCCTTCTGCGGAAAATAATTTTAATTACAAGAATTATATATTACATTTCATTTAATAAAAGAACTTAAAAAAAAGCAAAGGAAAAAGAGAGCCAGTATTATTGTACCATTTGGTACTTGATTTTGCTCGGTACCACTCTTTTAACCCGGGCTGGACCACGTTCATTTGTTGGTTTATTCTGCCATTGAGAAAAAGTAAAAATGAGATTATAAAAAAAATTAAACTCGAAATAATGATTAATTGATAAAAAAAATAACAATAAAGATTACTTTTATTTCTAAAAAAAAATCAAAATGAGCTAAAAATAAAGTAAACTCGAAATAATGATTTAATTGATAAAAAAAAAAATATTACTTTTAATTCTGGAACATTTATGGGCAAAACGGTCATTTTCTTCTCTGTATTGGCCTCCTTTAAAACCCCTCTCTCCTATTATTTATTCATAATAAAAAGGAAATTGTTTATAAAAACCAATTCTTATTCATCTAATTTATGGAATTAATTCCGAATTTAATCCAATTCTTATTCATCTAATTTATAGAATTAATTCCGAATTTAATGAAACTTACATCGGTTCTAAATCGAAACGGTTTTGGATTTGTTGTTTTTACTTGAACATTTTTCTTCTCCACTTTTATCATCTATAAAAATATAAGATTAGTAATAATAATCATGAATATTATAATGATTTAATTAATGATAAATAGAAATTAAATATTACTTCTTTGAATACCTTTTGAGGTGGCACATTTTCATTCGTCTTGTGGGTTAAACTCTTTTTATTCTTGATTTGTTTCTTGTTCACATTTTCATTTTCATCCCTGACAGTTGTATCAATTATATTTCAGTGTGCTGGAATTACTCATTAAAAAATTAACAGTAAATTATTAAAATGTACCTTTTTGCAGAATTGTCCGAAACATTCTCCTTATTTTCGTTAAAGACTTCACATTTCTCCAAATTATTTTTTTTACTTTCCTGAAATTTCAAATTTTCTTTGAATTTCTCAGATTTCGAGTTTTCTGTACCTTTCTCAATTTTCAAACTTTCTTTGCATTTCTGAGATTTCAAGATTTCTCTTCTTTTCTCAAAATTATTTTTTTCTTTCTTTTTCTCTTCAAAATTCGGTTTCGAAACGGGTTTAATGGTTTTCCTCACTGGTCTCAAACTATTCTTCTTCTCAAATCCTTTCTCCAATTCTTTCTCTTCATTCAAAATTTTCACTTTCGACCCCGAATTTTCTTCATTTTGTTCCAAATTAGGTTTATTTATTTTCCATAAAGGCCTTGTAGTTTTCGTCTTTTCCAAATTTTCTCCACTTTGTTTCGATTTTTCCTTATTTTGTTTCAACTTCTTCTCAATTTGTTTCGAATTTTCTTCATTTTGTTCCAAATCAGGTTTATTTATTTTCCATAAAGGCCTTGAAGGTTTCTTCTTTTCCAAATTTTCTCCACTTTGTTTCGAATTTTCCTCATTTTGTTTCAACTTCTTCTCATTTTGTTTCGCATTCTTCTCGTCTTGTTTCAAATTATTTTCTTTCTTTGAAACGTTACTAAAATATCTACTCGGTACACTTTTTCGTTTAGCCCCCTGAACATTCTTCAAATTTAATTTCCTTGTTTTGGCACAAGCTTCCTTTTGAATTTCTTTCTTTGGACTCGAAGAAAATTTTGGTTTTGCAGTTAGGAAAACCGAATCATTTTTAATCCTTGAATTTTGATGATTCGAATTTGAGTTTTGGCTTTTCGGGGTTTTGAAGACTTTCTCTTCAACCTTGCTCTTGCTCTTCAAATTTGAAATTGGGTGATTTTTGGATTTGGAATTTGGAATTTTGAAATTTGATTTTTGACCTTTGGGGGTTGTAAAAGCTTTCTCTTCAGACTTTTTCTTGATCGGAGATGGTGATTTAAGACTTGAAATTAGGTGATTTTTGAGTTTCAAATTCGTGATTTTGTCTGGGATTTCAGTAGCGGTGCTGAGTTTGAAAAGTCGACTCCTTGGTTGCTTAGCTGGAGCTGAATGGGGGCACTTCACAATTGATCTGAATAAAATATAATAATTTTTTTAATTGAAATTTCAAAATCAAAATGGGTGGTTTTCGAATTTCCAAGTAATTAGTTACTAAGGTTTTAAATGTACCTATGTTTGATGGCTTTGTGAAGGCGTACATTGGGGCTTCTAGCAGCCATGACCTGTTTCAAATTTTGAGTTCTATTAATTGCTAGGTTTGAGAATTTAAGAAAAAGACTTGGGAAGTAATTATGAGAAATTAAACAAACCCTAAGCATGAAGTTTTTGTTGAGAGCTTCTGGATCTACATGCTCGTGATTTTGGTCACATCCTGAAAAATCAAAACAAAAAAATTAGAACAAAGACATAATCTAGGCCACAATAAATTCTGATACCAAATCCTAGTTTAATCTCAAACAGTAAGTACTCATATTTGGGCAAATCTGGAAATCAATACTACCACAAGCTCAATTGACGCAAAAAATCTAGCAACAAGCATTCAATTCTCACCGATTTTAACACAAAACCAGGATCCATCGTCATATCTAAGCGGATCTGGAGCGGTAAGATCAACATACTTGGGCGCCTCCAAATTCTCGTAGAACTCTTCATCTTCGTTAATCGCAGCCGATTCACTTGCCAGATCCGTCATTCCAAACTCCATTGGGGGCGAGCTCCAAACGTTTTTTGATAGTCAAAGTGAGACTGACTTCAAAACTTCATAGCTATAGAAATTTTGAAGTATAAATCTAGAAGACGCTCCGAACTAGCCGTTGGACAGAATCCAAAGTACAAATTCCATTTATAATTTACTGGAGCCATCCATTTATTTGACAACCGTCTGATTTGTTAATCGTAAGGACTAATAAAATACATGCACATCTACAATTTACCTCACTGGAGACGATGTGATACGAAATATCCAATGATCCGATCTAAAATGATTAATTTACTGTTTGGACCCGGTGTATATAGATCATGTAATGAAACTTCCAGAAGTTTGGGTCTATGTGGTCTAGCTAAGATTTTAACACCAATAGCATTAAACTATGCAAATATATGCACTCATAAAGAGAGCTGAAGAGTGAAGCCTCATAAATGGATCAGATTCGGGTCGGGTCGGAAGTATATAATTTCCAAATCTAAATCCAATTAAATTCAGAAAATTGAAATGTAAATCCAAATTTTTTGATGGAATTGTCCAATACAATTTAATATATATATTTTTGTTGGTGTTTTTCTTGTTTATTATTTATTTTCTCGATAGTCAAAAACCTTTTAAACACATGTAATCCATTTATTGTACTAACATTACTGTTATTAATTATGATACTTACAAAATAACATATTCATGTACAATTTTACAAAATTAAACCATTTTGTATAAGAAGAATAACAATATTCACAATTATTTACGAATTCTTATATATGTTCATCTCCAATTTTACAAAATTAAACCATTTTGTATAAGAGGAATAACAAAATTAAAACAGTTTGCAAAAATACATGTCAATCATAATCATCATATTCATTCGTTTTGTCGTATCCTCTTCAGTTTTAACAAATACAATATCAGTAATTCAGGTACATGAGATTTTTCAATCCAGCTCCATGAAAGATGAATGAATTTGAAATCTGTTGCACAATGTTTTTTTTTTTTTGAATAAAATCTGTGGCACAATGTTCTCCACCTATTATTCTCAATCTATCCTGCAATACAAATGAATTACAACTTAAAATCACTGGATATATATTAATTTATCACATTTCTGTGTGTAAATATACAAGTAATGAATATAATGTAACACAATCTTTTGAAATTTTTGGGCAAGAGCTACTGCATCAAATGTTTTTTATAAAAATTCACTCACTTGCTTTTGATCTGACAACTGCAATCAGTTACAATAATATAAATTAAGAAAACTAGACGAAATGAAAAGAAAATTAAAACTTGCAAATTCGACCTCAATGATTAATCCTTACAACTTGTTGGCCCAAAAATCTAGAAAGTTATTTGTTGATGATATTGCCATACCGCATCTTTGGATCTTATTCAACATTACAATTAAGAACATAATTAGTCAAATACGATTTGTTTAACCCTTAATTATTTATTTTATTTTTTTTAGAAAAAGTTTAACCCTTAATTAAAATTAATTAAAGGAGGATATACAGATATTTCAAAAAAAAAAAATTGAGCATAAATTAGTTTAGTCTCTTATTCAACAATACCATTAAGAACGTAAGTAATATGCATACAGAGACTGTGATGAGAAATTGTAGGACACAGTAAACGGGCTCATTCACAAATATGAACTCTAACCAAGTCAAGACACATTTGATTACTCAATGTCTTTACTATATAAAATGCAAAATATAACGAGAAGAATAATATTTCCACAAGAAAACAACAATAACAACAACATTTTCTCTTAAAAACAACATGATCAAGAGCAATACCAAACAAACAAGATACGTCCAAAATTCGTTTCTTGATTTAGTGGTAAAATATTTAGCACAAAATACCAAATGTCAAGGATTCAAATTCCATTGATATCACAAATTAAAAAATGGAACCAATAATATTCGTGTTTCATGGATTTATGTTTCGCTTCAAAAAGAAATAACAAACAAACAAATAACTCTTAACTCTTTGAATATTTTTTACCGACGAAACGTGAATAGCCACATACGACATACGTCCAAGATTCGTCTACGGCGGTTTTACAGACAATCCTACTGCATCCCACACTTTTCTTTTCTTTTTTTTCTTTTTTTTTTTTCAAAATTATTAGCCCGTAGGCACCAACCCCCTACTCCTATCCCTACTAGACTATTCAGTTTTTTCAATCCCTTTTCCCCAACCGGGTTCGAACCGGGGTCTTGTATGTGGTAGCCGACTGTACCCAGGGCCGTTCCTGTGTTTTTGGAGGCCCGTGACGAGCTTTCCTCTTCTTCGATAAATATTCATCTCATTATGTTTTAAAAAAATATAATATATGGAAAAGAGGCTAATAAATAAATAAAATGAAACCTCATTTTTGTTCCTAAAAAACCTAATTTAAAATTAAATAGAGACTTAACAAGAAATAGCTAGAAGTGCTGGCTATCTTTCACATACAAATGTTGCTGCTTCTCCCGAAATGTATTGTATTTTTTCATACATGCCCCTGAAAACAAAACAAAGTTAACAATTTTACATAATTTAAACAAAAACATTTTTTACCAAATGTACAATAAAATTGAAATTAATATCAGGTTAAATTTAGGAAAATTTATATAAACTAATAACTTGACAATTAATTACTCTCAATTATACAAATAAACTCTAAATTTTGTCGGTCGCGCCCAGATATCAGATTTTTGGAGTTCAAAAATAATAGAAATTGAATAAAAATAAGAGGGGAAAGGCATACCATATTCATATTGATAACGAATCATCAAAATCAAAATTAGCAACGCAAACATCAAAATCCTATACAAATCTCAAGAATGCTTCGCTGGTTATTATCTGATTTCTCTCCATATATTCGCTGGTTAAACACAAATTAAACAACAATAAATTTACACAATAAATTAGCAAAATTAGCACAATTTCGCAATTACCAGAGTACCAACTACACATCAATACATCATGATTAAATAGAATTAAACAGAAATGTTAATTTCATCACATTTTCAGCAAATTAAACTACCAGCCAACCAAACTAACACAAATTGATTTGAATCTCAAACTAACACAAATTTTCAGAGAGAGGAGAACAAACTAACACAAATTGATTTGAATCTCAAACTCAAATTGATTTCAATCTCAAACTAACACAAATTTTCAGAGAGAGGAGAACAAACTAACACAAATTTTCAGCAATTATCAATGGAAAGATGAGAATCGGGATTTTACCTTCAATTTTTGAAATCAGAAACTGAATCGCTTCCAAATTTGACGGAATTCCCAGCTAAAATTGGGGTAATCACTGAAAACTCTTGTAAATTGCTGCGTCTGCCTCTTGTAAATCCCTGAAATACTCAGAAACACCTGCAAAATCTCCGAAAATGCACAAACTTCTTCTCTTCTTTGGTAGGGGGCGAGAAATCAAGTTTCGAGGAGAGAAACCGCTACTGCTAGCTCTGCGTCTGCCTCTAATCATCGCGCGTCGTGCAGTCGTCCTTCACCCGTCGTATCGCGTCGCGTCGCTAGGTACGGCAGAGTGCAGAAGCCAACCTAATCTAACCTACGAGGAGTAACGAGTGTGTGAGAGAGAGGGGTCTGTATCAACAGGTCGGGTGCGTGAGTGATGAATAACGGGTCTGGTTAAGTTTGGGTTGTGGGTTTGATTTAATGGTATTATATGTAGTATGTTAAATAAAAAAATTTGGAGGCTTTTTCGTTTTTGGAGGCCTGTGGCCTGGGCCAACTGGGCCAAAGCCCGGGCCCGGCCCTGACTGTACCATCAAGCTCACCCAAGAGCTGGTGAATCGGAGTTTGTTGAATTTTGACTTTCGGACACCCATTTTTGAACTGCTTCTGCGATTAAAAACAGTTTGCCCCGAGGATCCTTTCTCGTTAAGTTCATTGGTAAGTATAGGGAAATTCCGATTCAACGGTTTTTTGCAGTCTTCCCAAAATTCGTCCCTTTGTGCTAGTGCCTTCGTGTAATCAACCATATCATCATTCAAGGCGAGTGCCTTCCGACCTGTCATAGATCTAATATCGTTATGGGCCTTGAGATATTCCTTCGGTGAATCTAGATCGGTATCAGCTCGGGATAAGGCGATCAGTATCATGACATATGAGAGAAACATGGCTCGGGTTTTTGTTCCTGACATGATGCAGAATACTATATTTACTTGAGTCGTGAAATTTCAATGAGGTCGATACATTAACATAGCAAGAGATGGGGGTATTTGTAGGACGTCTGGAATTGGATAATGAAGATAGAAGATTAGCTAGGCATTGTTTGAAATTTGTACAATTGTTAGTTAAAATCACGAAACAGGCGTATCTCATATCTGCTTATATAGAAGAGACCATATAATATCCCTAATTAATGAATAATTATTATAATAATTAACAAAATGACATTCTATTAATAGTTAATTAATATATAATTAAAATACATATACATTAACAATTCTTAATTAATATCAATTAACTGTTAATCAGATGTATTTTTATTAATGTCCATGCTAATTAATCACAATTAATGATTAATTGGTGATATAGAGGATGTGGTGGGGAAATGAGGGGATATGGTATAATTGTCCTATATAAAACACCTTTTTAAGTTATCATGATTAAAAAATGGGGTTATATATGATGTTCCAAAATTCACCCAAACTTGATGGATAAGATATTTAATTGGATTGATTAGAATTCTTAATTGAATTGATTAAAAAATTAATTGGTCGTTTAACATGTATTAATATCAACATATTAAAATGTCAACTAAACGGATCAATTGATTTTAAATTGGAGTGTTAATTAATCCAACTAATTTTATTTGTCCAACTCATCAAAGATGTTGCTATGAGATTGGGAGGTACACTCTATTTTCCCTTATAAAAACTAAATGACTGGCACGCCTTAATCTAATTTCTTTTTTGCTTATTTTTAATTAAATGCGCTAACATGCATCTTTTTGTTAATATTAAAAATAACAAGGCTTGAGTAAAATGATATTTTATTGTTACAATGTTCTGGTTAAATTAGGATTTATTTTATTGTTCCGAGATTTGGCTAAACTTTATTATATAATTTTAATAGTAAGCATATCATACTCCTATTCAACTGTTAAGCGTCTGAGTTGTGTTAATAGAAGGACAATGAAGGTCTGAGCTGGAAAAAGAAATGCATCTCCATTTCAATCAAATCGGAGACATTTCGAATTTCTCCATTTTGGATTTTTCAGTCTATCTAAAGAGTACTAATTTTGTTTGAATTGAATAGTACGTTATTTGGGTCGTTTCATATATGAACAAGGTCACACTCTCTATGATTCTAAGTTTGGGTCTGCCACAGAGGAGGTGGGAGATTTTTGTCGCTTCTGGTCGATTTGAGGTGACGCCATCTCCATTCTGGCTGGTTTTAGGACTTCCAGGGGAAAATATTTTTGAATGTGTGTTAAGTATGATTTTGCATTGGCATTTGATGTTGTAAAATATTTGTGTTGGTACCGAAGCTGTGATTGTAACAAAATTGAAACATGTATGTATTTGAGAACGCTTCGATCATATTCTGTAATTATATGGCTTGGTTTGAACTTATTTGTTATTTTGCATTTACAGGACTTATTTGATCATATTTTGGAATTGTATGGCTTGGTTTGAGTTGTTTATGGGACTTATTTGCACTTCTGTTTATTAGCAATTTATTAGCAATTTAGACTTGTATATGTTAGTTAATTGTGTATAAATAATATTAATTTGCAACCGATCATAAAATTAATTATTGATCCGGTACAAAAATATCCAAAAAATACAATACCAATTAAAGTTTAAATATCATAATAAACAAAAATCAATTACTGATCCGATACAATACTCGCATATGTCCACCAAATTCATGTTTATCATCATCTTCAAATTCTAGTATAACCAATTGAGTTTTTTTTCCGGTCATATGTCCTCCAAAATCCTAATATGATGTATTCGTGTACCTGACACATCATAAGAAAAAGAAAGAGAGATTGGCGAGAGAGAGTCCAGAGAGATCTTCACCAGAGAGAAAGAGAGATGAATCCACATCTCTCTCTCGAGAAAGAGAAAGAGAAAGAGAAAGAGAGGAGCTAACCTCATGACCTTGGCGACGACCGGCGGACAGGAGCTTGGCGAGAGGAACCGGCACAATAATGGCGAGCGAGAGAGAGGGAATAATGGAGAGCGGAGAGAGAGGGAATAATGGCGACCACTGGGTGAGAGAGCTGGGTGAGAGCGAGGGGTTAAAATAATGGATTAATGGGTTTGATTTAATTGGGTTTATTTTTTGGTTATTGGATGTATAATTTTATAATTTAAATTTTGCCATGTCATCAATACAATCATCTAAAAATTGCCACGTCATCACTTAACTGCTGACTGGACAATTAACTGATGGAAGAGGCAAAAATGAGCAAAATCGAGAATTCAAGAGGTAAAATGAACAAAATTAAAGTTTGGGAGGCAACTTGTACTTTTTTGTACAGTTCGGGATGCAAAAGTGAGCTTTTTTCTTTGTAATTTAAATTCGAAGCATTTTGTTGTCATACAAATTATTCGTATGTAACGTTTTCTTTTAGTAAGCTCACGGCCATTTCCTCCAAAAATAAAAAATAAAAAAAATAAAACGACGAGCGAAAATTCCAAAGAAATAAATACACTGCTTATTTATTTTATTAAATATTTACACAAAAAAGAGGGGAAAAAGTTTAGCATGTTTTATTTTTGCGTTCAGATTTAATTGCTTCGTACGAAACCATAACCTCTTTGAATTTAGCTTCAGCAGCGTCTGAAATAAAATCAGTAATACAGATAATATTACCGAAATTATTATTTTCAAAATATTTATTAAACGGACAATAAAGGTAAAAAAGAGAATATTGATAGAAAAATAATACGTGTATTATCATTATTTTGATCTGGATGGAATTCCAATGCCTTTTTCCTAAACGCACTCTGTACAAAAAGGGCAAAATTGAAATTATGCAAACAGAGTAATAAATAAATAAAATAAAATCCAACAAAAATACTCTAAAAATTAGAAAAAATAAAAAGCATACCTTGATTTCATCATCAGTGTATGGCTCTGATCTACATCTACAGATATATTTTAAAAAAACAATATTTTATATCTCTGATATTTTTTTTACAAAAACGCCACTGAAGATAAAAAAAGGGAAAATCATTTCTTTACCTATCGAGGCCCAAGACGGAGTAATGATGAGAATTAACAGTTCTCTCAGGGGTAAATCGGTAATTTGTATTTTTTTTGGAGTAATGTTCATCGGCTCTGTAGTACCAGTCGTTTCTTGGGGAGTGCTGGTACGAACCGGAACCAGTACCGGTACCAGTCCATGTTTCTTGGTTTCCTTTGAATTTGTTTCTCTCTCTGTTGAATACATTTTGCATTCTCCTTATTCTCTCCTAAAAATGCAACAAAAATAATAACTACATTTTGTTCGAAAAAGGGAGAGAGAGAGAGAAAACCATACCACTCTTTCTCTCTCATCCTCATCCATTTCTTGAATTCTACGCTTGTAGCGAATCCATGCTTCTGATTTGTGGGGCCCACTTCCATTCGACCAGTTCGATTCTGAATTTCTCGCTTGCTAAGCTTCGAACAAAAACAAACAAGGGTAATTCTTTTTTATTAAAACTCATAAACCATTTCTTATTACTGTTGAAATTTAACTTCAGTTCGTTAATTGTTTTACTAACTGTTAGTGAATGAATGTGATTAGAACAATAAAATTTGATGTACCTGAGAATAGAACCAGCGGATAGTTCTTCGCAGACGCGCAACCTGGAAAATTGCAAATTAGATGTAGAATAAGATTAAAAAAAGAGAAGAAATCAAGTCTTGATTAAAGAAAAGCAATTGATTTCATCAATGCATCTTATCAAATCGAAATGAATATGAAATTTACCACAGCTGTAGCGCCAATAAATCCAAAAATTAGAAACCCGAGAGGAGGCATCGAGCTTCGATCCCTTCCCTCCCATGGCTCTCGATCTGATTCTTCTCTTTTCCGATTCATCGCTCTCTCTAATTCCGTTCCATTTACTACAATTTTATGCGATTTTTTTCACCGATCCTCGATTTTGGTATTTCTCATAAAAGAATGTAAAAAATAAAATGGACGAGGCTTTCTATTATAACAATACACCAGCTCTTTTATTGTCTTACTGCAACTGGGTCCCACATAAGGTCCATGTTTTTAATTATTTTGAGGCCTTGCAACATTTTTGTTATGTTTTGTTTGGATACTTCAAAATATAAAAATATCATATCCGTATTGTCATATTTGTATTTATCCTAAATTTTATAAAATAAATATCACTCGCATTATCGTATCCGATACATATGAGATAAACTATCAGTATTTTTAAACATGATTGTTGAATTGGCACTTACACGGCACAAGTATATTATTAGTATTAATATAATTTAAGCATGTATATGTATTTTTTTGTTTTTGAAAAATGCATGTATATGTCCTTATTACATCTTAATCGTATATGATATATGTCACTGATCTTTATTTTGGTATGGCAGAGAGTTGGAGTTCTTCAATCGAGACGGGTGAACCGGGTTTGTTTTCTGTAGCTTTGTCCATTTCGTGTCCAATCTCGGGTCCGATATGTAAATTCGATACTTCGAGCTTTTTGAAGCGTAGATTTGGTGTGTGTTTGTAGATTTGCAAAAATAGATTCATTCTTTGTTTAATTATGTCAAAAAAAATTAGGGGTTAAATTGCAAAAACAACCATTTTAGTCGATAGGACGCTCAAATAAAGTTACTACGTACGATAATAATATATATGTTCATTTAAAGAGTATGAAGTGAGAATGCATATGTTGTGCTTCGTTTTATTCGATAAAAATCATTTTATTTGATAAAAATCAATGTCCGCGTAAAATGCATGAAACAACTCCCACAAATATGAAGAGTAAATAGATCATGCCTAAGTAAAAAAAAGTATTCTCTTTCCAGTTACGTTTCGAGTTTCTTTGTAATTTTAACAAGAAAAAATAAATAACTTGTTAGATGATAAGTTATTGGAGAAGACTAAATTCGAATAAGGTACTTGTTCAAGTTTTAATGTTTCGATAAATTAACATGAAATTCGGTACAGCCTCTTTGTCGAGCTCGTTTGGGAGGCATGGAGACTTATTCTTCAAGAACAAATAATATTTGTGCTGGCTTATTATATGTATTCTCAAATATTCAATTGTGTAGAGTATTTCCGAATATAATTTTTAGGCTTTTGTACATTTTAATGCAGTAAAACATAAATCTAATCTTTCTTCCTCTCTCATAGAAGTAAAAAATAAGTTCAAAATTGTATTAATCAGTAGGATTAAATATTAATCATGTTGCTCATAGTCATTTCATACAAAAGAAAAATCACATTGAGCAGCACAAGAAAAAAAGTGTGGGGAGTTGTACGATAAACCAATTTTCTTATGATAGATCCATTTCCCAAAAAAATATTTCGAATATTGGTTAACTAATAATTTTTTTTGTAAGATTCAATTGTATATTTATCATTTAATGCTATGCAAAATATAAATTTTGTATAATTAATTGATAAATACCTAAAATATCTTAAAATGATTTTTGAAAATGGTCCATGATAAAAAAAAATGAGTCTATCGTAGAACTCCTCAATTTTTCAATTTTTCAATTTTATTTTTCAGAGGGGTAAATTTGATATTTTTGAAATCTCTGAATGGCTCAGTTTTTATAATCTTTATGCGCGAAACACTAAATTGGTGTTATGTGCATATCAATCGTTAATCATGATTAAATAATAAACATGATAAACGAACATATAATTGAGTTGTTAGGTTTTAATTGGAAACAAATTATTAATTCAATTATTGCCTTTGAAGCTTCCACCGTATTTCTTTTTTACCAAGTTTTTTTTTGGGTGAACGGCAAGCACGATACGCGCTCGGTCCGGTCTTTTTTATAAATAAGGAGAGAGTTTACAATATTTACAACAACCATCTTTGTTAGGAAAGACTATTATGATATCCTAAATTACTTCTAAGCAAGCCTCTAACTAGTTTTATAGGTTGAGTCGCCATACCCGCATGAGGTCCTTAACGGAGCTCAAAATTAGGTCATGCATGCGACCTTTTCTTTGGAAAATTTTATTATTGCGCTCCTTCCACAACGTCCAAGAGCACGCTAGCCATTTGAGGTCCCACTCCTTGGCATCCTCCGATGATTTGGGAAGCCGTGTCTTCCACCAAAAGGATGTAGGACATTCCACAAAGAGGTGAAGGGCCGATTCGGTGGCGTGGGTACAAAGCGCACAAGTTGGGTCATGTGGCCATCCTTGCTTAATAAGATTGTCCATTGTAAGGATCCGTTTGTTGAGTAATAGCCACCCGAAGATTTTGGCTTTGAGGGGTGCTTTCGCACGGAACAAGGTAGGCGTCCACCTACATTCTATTCCCGGGTGTGAGATGCGACCATAAACTTGTTTCGTGGGCAAATTATGATCGCACGGAACAAGGTTGTCTTCTATCCGTTTTTTACCAAGTTTATAGAATAACATATTAAACAATCAATATTATGATCTCTGGAAAATTCAATGTTAAAAACCAATGCTTTAAATTCAATTGTTAGCTTCCACCGTATCTCAATGCTAAATGCTTTCTCAATCCGTGCTCTTGCCTGATAAATAAAACTAATATTCAATCACATATTATTCATTATTACATAAATCCAATCAAAATTGGAATATGAAAAACACAAATTGCATACCTGAAACCTAATTGAAAATAAGTTAGAAACAGTAATTGGTCGAACTTTACTTAAATTTCACTCCTTGAAAATTAATCAATCGACAAATTCAAATAAAGGGCTGTTTGAATGTGTGTATTAAGTATTACAATATGAATATGTATTTATGCATTTGATATACGAGTGATTGCAATTGCAATTCAAATGTTTGGATGCAAAAATATAGAAAGACTTGAGTTGTAGATTCGTGTTTGGGTTGATGTAAAATTTAACAATACATTGTCATATATCTAAAAAAAAATTACATTTTATTTATATTTTAGACATATAATCTTACATTTTCTATGAAAAACTAATTTCTAAAAGGAATTTTTATTCCAAAAAAAAAGAGTAGTCGTTGCTATTAAACAGAATCAATGAAATAGAATTTTTTTTATTGAACCAACGGTTATCATGTTAATCAGGAAAATTAACCAAAAATAACTGGATTAAACCAAATATGCATATGGGCCAAAAAAATAAACATAAATTTGGATTACAATTACTATTGTAATTTTTATGTTTGTATTGAGATATTTAGAGTATTCAAACAAATGATAATACAAAAAACCATAAAACGTGACACGGTAAATTAATTTTTTCATAAAATTGAACTAAAATTGTTATTCAAATAGTGTTATAATAAATTTAAAGTCACACAAATATAACAAAATCATCAATTTTAACAATTAAAATAGATACAAAACAACCAATCAATGCCCATCTCTTTCTAACACTCGATTCATTAGATGATTTATAAGCATTATCCATTCTTGTATTTAACCTCTGGACTCGATTGAAGTTGTAGACCTTAATATGATTCATTGTTGACATTGCTCAATTGTCCGTACAAATGAATCAATATTATTGCTAGGATATAATTATTGATGATCCAACACGCGAGAACAATATCAACATAAGTAGAATCATAAAAATCACAAAATCCTCTTAATCTCAGCACTCATGCCCTCCATGTTCAAGATAATCTGAATTTTATGTATTTAAATTTAACATGAATAACCTCCTAATTACTGTATTTAATTTTATGTACTCATCATTTCCGCAAATCTAAGAACAATAGTCGTTATAGTCGAAATTGATACTAGATAGGTCGCAAAACAGTACTAATTGATTGGAATTTCGAAGCAAAATATGTTGCAGAACAACAATAATCGGTTTCTACAAAACAACACTAACCTGCTGCAAATCAACAAGGATTTCTACATCAAAAGACAAGATCGAGAGAAAGAAATAAAGAATCGCCCTGATTTGCAGAGAGGATACAAATAAACAGTCGATTGGGATCTAGAGAGAGGGAGAACTGATGATTCCTGGAGAGAAGAACGAAATGAGAAGCCGAGAGAGAGAGAGAGAGAGAGAGAGAGAGAGAGAGAGAGAGAGAGAGAAACAAAATGAAAAAACCGGCCGGCTTATCTTGTCCGGTTCGGTCCGGTTTTTGTAAACAACGACGGGTTCAAGCGGTTTATCCGATTTACTTGCATATCCGGTCCATTTGCCAAACTTTCGGTCCGATTCCGCATTTTCCGGTTGAATCGGTCGGTCTCGGTTTTTAAAAGACGAGTATCATGGGTTGAGTTGGGTTATGCCGGCCTACGTATACTCCTAAAATAGAGCGATGTGAGTCGTGACTGGGTCCTAATAAATAATCCAATAATTTGCTAATCGGGTACGCAATGGGGAAGCAAATCCAAATTAGAACGCGAACTAGTGCAGCAGTGGAGGCTCCAACTGCTAAACCGTATCGAGAACAAATTGGTTTGGGATTAACAGGGGTTGAATTTACCAAAATGGATTCTTTTTGTGTTTAATTATTTCAAAATAACAGGGGATAAATTACAAAAACGAGCAATTAAATTAATAAAAAAAATGATAGGACGCTAAAAAATTACTATATTAATCAACTTTATATTCATTTAAAGAGTATGCAACGAGAATGCATAAGTTGTGCTTTGTTATACTTGATAAAAATCAATATTCACGTAAAATGCATGACAAAATTCACGCTTAAGTAAAAAAAAGTATGTCTTTTCAGTTACGTTTCGAGTTTATTTGTAATTTTAACAAGAAAAGGTTACAGCCGATTTACAATCTTTTATTCCCTACAGCAACCATGGATATCACGACATGTGCCGCTACAACTTTTAGCACAAAAGCGTGTTACAACTTCATCGTACACCTAGGACTGGTCTCAGTGTGGCCAGTCCAAATATTTCATATTCGGGCACCTCTCAAAATAAAGATTTTCATCTGGTTAGCCATGAATAATCGCATCCTTACGCAAGAAAATCTCCAAAAAAGAAATTGGCCTACGGATACAGTATGTGTACTATGCGCCGAAACCTTAGAAACCACTTCCCACCTCCTAGCCAATTGCCCCTATACCAAGCTCGTTTTCGAACAAATGGATCTCACCTCCAGCTTACGACAAACTCTGCTGGCTACTTGGCATGCTCTGTCCAAGGGCCAAAACCGGGAAACCGACACTCACCGACAAATTGAGCAAAAATGGGCGGCTACTATTTGGATGATCTGGAAGGAACGAAACATGCGAATTTTTCAAAAGAAGGGAAGAATGCCAAATCTATTGGTCCAAAATATCAACAGCTTGATCTATTCCTGGACTTTAGCCAAAATTTAGCTATCACTATTAGGGCCTCAATAAAAAAATTTATTCGATGTTTTTCCTCTTTGTATTCTTATCTTTTTTGTAATTTGTTCTCTAGAGGTTCCTTAAGCCTCGACAGTGTAAACTTTTTTGCTTTCTTAATATAAATTTGGGCCGACCATGAGCGCGTTTCGCGCTCTAGGACCAACTTCAAAAAAAAAAAAATTTAACAAGAAAAAAGAAATAACTTGTGAGGTGATAAGTTATTGGAGAAGACTAAATTTGAATACGATACATATTCAAGTTTTAATGTTCGAATAAATTAACATGAAATTCGGTACCGTCTCTGTTTGCAGCTCGTTAGGGAGGCATGCAGACTTATTCTTCAAGAATATGTTATATTTGTTCCAGCTTATTAAATGTGTTCTCAAATATTCAATTGTGACTAGCATTTCCGAATTTAATTATACTAATCGCGACCATTCTAATGCAGTGACATAACTCTAATCTTTCTTTCTCTCTCATAGATTATGTAAAATATAAGTTAAAAAAATGTATTACTTAGTAGGATTAATCATGTTGCTCATTTCAAACAACAGAAAAATCACAATCGAAAATCACAAGAAAGAAGGTGTTGAATTTTTTAATTATTGAACATTTTTTAAGTTTTATAATTATTTATACATACATAATAATCAAACAAATAAAATTCAAAATTATTGTTCCTCAATACGAACATCCGTCTCGTCAAAAATCTCCTCCTACACATTTTGATAGTTAACAAAGGGCATGTTTGATATTTGTATTTTTCTAGAGGGGCAAATTTGATATATGAATATATTATACATACCTGTAATAATTCCTCGATAACATCTTCCATGGTGATAATCCCACTCGCTTCCTCGTCCTCATCCACAACAGGAAGATTCTCATTAATCTCCAAAACGTCCGCAGAACCGTCTCTAGACCACTTTCTACTCCTATTCGATCCTCCCCCTTGATGCGGTGTCGGATAGCTTTTCCACCGTCGGATCGGCCTTAACTTTTCTTTCGCCATTTTATTCGCCCTTGACGTTTCGCTCGATTCATCCCCTTCAATTACTACCTTTAAATTTCCTGCATCGAGATTCGTGTGCTGAGATTGCTTGATGACCACGGCCATGTGACTGTGTCCTTTTTGAAACTCGTTTAATATGTCGTATAACGGCAAGTCTTCGGGCACCCTGATTTATTTACATACATATTTTAATAATATTATATTATTTATTGAAATAACTGAAATATTAAATATACCGTGGAATTTTGCGAATGGTGACGTTTTTCACTGGCACCTCCGCGTCTGGAGTTATGGACAATAAATTCTTCACCTGAAAATTTTAGAAAAGAAAATTAGTACAATTATTAGGACTAAATTGATTAAATACACGCAATTCAATTTAATTTATTACTAGAATAAGGCCGATAATATTAGTCTGCTTATGGTAATAAACTGGCACTCTACTATGTCCTCTCTCCAGTATCTCCTTCATCAAATCCCTATTAACCAAAAAATATTAAAATTACATTTATGCCCCTCAAAAACGAAAAAATTATATATATATATATATATATATATATACACATACATACCTATCAAGCTTGGAATTAATATCGATAGCAAAAGTTTCTGAAATTGGAGTCATGGAATCTCTGGCAATTTTTGTGGTTAATTCGAGCGCTCCAGCTATAATTGTTGTTTCATCGTGTGTTAATTCCCCTCCTTTTCCTGCCTAATTAATTAAAAATTAATATTCATCGCAAATTAACAATTAATTAATTATTTACCTCGTTGCCATGTAAATTAACTAGGGTTTTGAGCTCGGCTCTGCGAAATAGAGCGACGTGACCGTGTCCTAATAAATAATCCAATAATTTGCTAATCGGGTACGCAACGGGGAAGCAAATCCAAATTAGAACGCGAACGAGTGGAGCAGTCGAGGCTCCAACTGCTAAACCATATCGAGTACAAATTGATTGGGGAATTATTTCGCCGACGAGAAGGATTAATGTTACTGATATTAGGATGGCTCCCCATGCTGTGACTAAACTATCGAGGAAAATCGGCAAAGTCTGAAATGAGAGATGAGAATCCTGAATTTAGCGGTTTGAGATTAATTAGAAAAATTGTTCCTTTGAGATTAATTTCGTGACCTCCATTGCAGCAGCATTGCAGATGAGAAGAGTGCAGAGAAGTAAGTGTTGGTTCTTTACTACTGGCAAGATCTTAGCTGAGATCGGAAATGAAAGAAAAAGATGTAAATTATGAAAAATCAAATCTTCAGTATTTTGAGAATAACAAGTTAAGAGCTTGGAACACTTCAAAACGCTAATTGTGAATGAATCTACACGAAAAACTCCAGAAAAAAAAATACATTTTTGAAATTCAAGAGGTTACATCCACACAAAAAAGAAGATAAAATCGAAGTAAATATCAAAACAAGAAGAAGGTAGTACCAGCATGCTTGCGATCCTGAGGGGTTCCGGATTTGGATAAAACCTCTAAATCGACGAGGCTGAGGGACATCAACCCTAGCGTCAACCCAGACATCAAACCGGCGAAGATCACCAAAAACACGATGATGGCAATTTGCACGAAGAACCTCACCTCACAGCACTGATACTCCACCGCCATGATTGTTCAATTCTACCTTCAATTTCCTTCCCCTTCGTTGTTCTCGTCTTGTTGGATGGACTAGGGAGGTGGTTGTGGGAATAACTACAAATACACAAAGAATCAGACGTACGAAGATAATTATATAACGAGTCGTTTAACAATTGTTATTCTCTTGTGTAATGACTCGTTACGTGAGTTTGTGTAAGGGAAGTGATAAGTGTGGATATGTATTGGCGGTATTAAGACCGTTAGATTCATTTGTCGTGTAGGAATTTGGGAATCTAGGGATTTGAGCTGATTAGGTTCCCCTTTGGTACAACTGGAGATGTTATTTTGTTGCGCGGGTGCCGACCTATCGGTGCCCGGGCTAAATAGCACCAGCAATAATACCATATATATAATTATTATTATGTTATGTACCCGTTCGACAAAACATGGAATAGCGAAAGACTGGAAGAGTGAAAGTAAACATTTAAATAGTGGAAGAGTGAAAGTAAACATTAAATTTATATTTTTTATTGGAAAGGATGACATAGAAGAAGAGAAAAAAAATTTATATTCCATCTTCTTCCACTCTTCCACCTCCCCCATGAAATAGAGTTAAATCATTCTATTTCATTTTCTTCCAACCTTGTTTGACGGAATAAAATGATTTATTTCATTATCTTCCATTATTTCAGTCTAATTCCATGTTGCCTAACGAGGCCTATAGAAATTATCGTATTAAAATAAAATTATAAATTCTAATGTAACATAGTATTTAAATACTATTATATCTTCGTGATTTAATAAAACATAAATATAATTTTTATTATAAAAATTATCGTCTTAAAATAATATTATAAATTATAATTTAATATAATCTTTAAATATTATTATATCTTTACGATTAAATTAAATATAAATGTATATAATTTTTGTTATAGAAATTATCGTCTTAAAATAAAATTATAAATTATGATGTAATATAATATTTAAATATTATTATATCTTTAAGATTTAATTAAATATAAATATATGTAATTTTTATTATAGAAATTATCGTCTTAAAATAATATTATAAATTATAAATTATAATTTAATATAATATTTAAATATTATTATATCTTTACGATTTAATTAAATATAAATATATATAATTTTTATTAAAGAAATTATCGTCTTCAAATAATATTATAAATTATAATGAATATAATATTTAAATATTATTATATCTTTACGATTTAATTAAATATAAATATATGTAATTTTTATTATAGAAATTATCGTCTTAAAATAATATTATAAATTATAATTTAATATAATATTTAAATATTATTATATCTTTACGATTTAATTAAATATAAATATATATAATTTTTATTTCACGTTATGTCGATAAATAACTTACTTTTTGTATCTAAAAGTAATACAAATATTAGTAACCTGGTATTATAATACGATTTAGAAAACATAACAATTAATATTATACTATTGTTAATTTAATATAGTTAATAGACTATTCTGATAGCATTAGTGATACTACATTTGTACCCACTTATTATTAATTATATAATTATATAATACTGATAGAAAATATTAATGAAAAGATAAATAAAAAAATACATGATGTCACATATAATAGTAAATATTTTCAAAGTAATACAACATTTAACTAAAAAAAAACGTAATTATAAATTATTTAATATAATATGATCTTTTTTATAATCTGGGTGCTTTAATTTCGTGAGGTGTCACCGTGTTACAATTTAAAAAATAACAATATCATTGGATATATGTTTTAAAAATTACTTATGTTTTGATATGAAAATTATTTTCTTTTATTTGCATTATTTTTTGAAAATTTCAATATATTTTTTTAATATTTATAATTATTGTGAAGCTGGCCTTACAAAGAACGCTGCCCACGACTAAAGAAGAAGAGCTTCGAAGCCGTGGGAGTATGATGATACTTCGAACCGTAATCGAAATATCATCGAAAGAAGAAGAGTGTATAATAGAGGGTTGTGTTTGTAATAAACCATTAGGGGTATATTTGTAATTAAGTGAGATTAGGTGAGATTAGGTGAGTGGATTAGGTTGAATATCTAGGGGTCTCTTACTATAAATAGAGACCCTCGTTATCGTAATTAAATCATCAAAAAGCTTAATACAATCTTTATTTCTATTTAGATAATTGTCTCTCTCTAATCATCTACAATCTCTCTCTCTCTAGTTCTATCATGGTATCAGTGTGCAAATCTCTGATTTGCTAGAGAATCTCAGACTTGGCCTCAGAATTTGTATGAGCAATCAAGGGAGTCATCGAGGCCTGCAAGAAGTCGATCAAGAAGCAACCAAGATTTGAGTTCCTCCCGCCAAGATCCAACCAAAGACGAGCCCCTCCTCTGTCAAGAAGTCTCCTCGAGCTTCGAATTGGATCTTGTGAGCTCTCAAGTCTGGCATACCTTCTCTCTCTTCCGCTAGACAGGTCTCTCCTCCTACTCTTTCATCATTGGCTCTCAATTTTGGGTAAAGAACTCATCTTTTTACTCTTACCTGAAATTGTGCTACTTCTTGCCTCAGTATAACTCAAATCTGATCTGATCTTGCTCAATTTAGACTGAAATTCAGTCAGTTCATATTTGGTTTATCCAATTTGAACTAAATTTCATCTCTTATCTCAGTATACAGATCAATTTTATCTCGATTGGACTGAAACTCTATCCTTCCCTCACTTCTTCTTCCACAAATTACATTCTTCAGCCAATTCTGATCATGGGCGACAAAATTATCACCTTTTCCAATCAACTCACTGGCAAATTTGATGGTTCAAACTTTCGGGTTTGGAGTACCCAAATCAAAACCCTAATTGGGGGTTATGGACTCTCACACCATCTCGAAGGCATCGATCAACCTCCCAAAACAATCTCAGAGGCAAACATTCTCAAAGCCAACCCTGCCTACATCAGATGGTTGCAGCAAGATCTGTTTCTTCTGGGCTGGCTTCAATCAACCATGGTTGAAGCTTGTGTTACTCAAATTCTCAATTGCGAGTCAACATCACAAGCTTGGAACACACTTCGAACACTGTACAACACGACGACTTCCGCTCAGGTAATCAGTACCTTCTCAAAACTAGTTACTGTTGGGTATCGGCGTCACTACCGAGCCCCGCGCAGCGGATTGAAGGGCCCGGTCCGACCCGATCCCGAGGACCACGTCGTCGACCCGAGAGTACGAATCCTAAATCTACGTGCAACTACCTATGAATATAACAATTATAGACATAGATTCATACCACGTGAAATTGATCACGGTGACGGGTTGAAAGCGTAGTTGCTGCCTTTTTGTTGCTCCAATCTTCGGTAACACGTGCGTCCCATTCCCGCGCGATTCGACACCTTCGATTGAGCTCCGATTTGTCGTATACAACCGGATCACATCCGGTTCGTCATCCATCTTGCTCTAGCTTGATCACAATAGAGGATTTCAGATGAAATCCCTCTACCCGTATCCACCTTGAGCCTCGTCTTTCGGTTACGCGCGATTCCCCTAAAATCGTCGTAAACTTGCTTAAAACCTTCAATCTCTCTAATGGAGTTTTCTCTCTTTTCTTGTCTCACAAGAATTCTCTTCTCAGATCTGGAATTACCAGAGAGAGAGAAGATCAACAATTGATCTTATATTAACACCATAATTAATGAGGGATTAATGAGTACAAAGAAAAACTGCTAATCTGGAATTTGGATCACAGTCCGTCATGACGCACAGAATGGTGCGTCATGATGCACCAGTCACGTTTCCTAGAAACAGCATTTACTATTGGTCCGTCATGACTGACCATACAGTCCGTCATGACTGACCATACAGTCCGTCATGACGCACCATATTGTGCGTCATGACTGACCATACTCACAGATTGGTACACAAAATTCCCTTTGGTCCGTCATGACTGACCAATCTGTCCGTCATGACTGACCATGTTATTTCTGTGTAATCTGACAGATTAACCTATTGGTCCGTCATGACTGACCAAACAGTCCGTCATGACTGACCATGTTATTTCTGTCAGATTTGCATAATCTTATTATGCATCCAATCGTATCGACGAATGCGTACGTTCGTCTATCCTCATGTGTGCAAGCTACTAGTTGATCTATAACTGTATTTCCTTCAGTCTCCCACTCAGTTTAAGATCCAACTAAAGAATACACCAATGTACATCACATGTACACTTATCTTTGAGATTGAAATCAAGCCCGAAATAAGACAGCTCTATGTGTGACCGCGTAGGTTCGTATCAAGCAATGGTAGTAAACTTATTCCTAAGTTTACGGGCTCATGAGAGGGATCTAGGAAGAAATCCATCATAGCTTTCCCACGTTGAAAACGAAAAATGATTGTGATCATTTATACCCATCTCGAACGGTGGTGTTTAGTTCTCTTGTTCGCGATATCCGTCAATCAAAAGGCATGGTAATAGTCATCCTTATGTTTTGATTGACTATACTTAAATTTCGATACCGAATTGAATCAACAAATACAATCGATATTAACTATTAATATCATTGACTCTGGCCAGAGATTTCGTTGATTAATTCATCGATAGGCCTAAGGGATATCTCTTTCTCTCGAAAGGAACAATTTCTATCTTGATGACTCACATCAAATTCCGTGTTTCAGATAATACCCGATTATAATCCCATGACCATCCTGTTACAGATAGTGGAAGACTATATCTAAGCATCATGTTACGCACAAAAATTGATCTATGATCATCTCAAGTGTGAAGAACTAAGACCCCATTCGCTACGATTCCATCTACAATGACTAAACCATGTCATGGTATCGCACTTTTGGTCAAGTCACAATATGCATAACCTAATGCATATCCATATTCCCGATTCGACAAACTCTTTGTCCTATGATTAGCAAAACATAATCATCACCTCGGCGAATATGCTAGTGTACACGTTAGTCTATTATCTTATAATAGATATACTTATCACATAAGTATCCTAATCGTGACTAGGGACGTTTTTGAAATATAACTTTTGAAATGTGACGGTTTTACTTAACATAATCACGTATTATGTAGACGCTCACACAAGTCATAATTCAAGGTTCGTGTAATCATATTACACAACCACACACAAGTTTTCATATAAGTATAAATGCAATTAAAATTTTAAATTTTTTTTTGAAATGCACTAATATAGAGTAAGTATTGTTTGATGCAGCGTTTACACCTATAATCTCTGCTAGGATTATAATCTGCGATGACTATCGGTGTAAGATAACTATACCTCAAATCTATTCCTCCTCTAGGTATCTCTATACCTATAGTCTTCGCATGACATTCATGCTTAACTAAGAAGAAAGCAGTTTTTGTAAACGGTTCCGCTACGTTCCCGTTAGTGTCAATTTTTGTTAGGTATCCAATACCTATTTAAATATAAGTTTGGAGTGGTTATGTTATTTCAGTTTCTTTTGGTTTATGCTATTTCGACCATCGAAATAGATAACCAAAGAATCCTATTACTTGGGATAATACCAAGTATGATCAACATCTTGATCCATAACGTTTCCATTTCGGCTTCGTAAACCGTATTGAAATCAAATTCCATCGTAGAATTTTCATTTTAGTTGTTGTGAAACTCTTTCATACAACTTCATTTGTCTTTAAGCAAAATATGTACACATTTCGTAAATGTGTTGCATGTTTGGAGAAATACTATCGGTATAACTTTTATCACCGATATATTTTCTTCACCATTTTATATGAGAAATATAATATTAATCCTTTCTAAAAGGATATTGTTTATTAATTTCAATACGAATCCGGGTTTTAAATGTTGCATAACTATTATGCATGTGTAAAATATAACCATTATACAACCATATTAAATTGTTTTCGTTCGAACCAACCATATGAAGTATTCGAAACGAAATATTCTCTGGATTCGATTGATAATTACGACACTTAATATGAACAATATTTAAAGATTAGTACATATCATGGCGTATTTGGAATATTCTATTATCGAAATATAAAATATCCATTTTCCTATTTTTCTTTAACTCGATGTCGCACATCGATTCTCAGAAAAATTTCGCCATTCGACATTTGGAAGAAATCCGATCTTGGATTTATGTACTGAAAACCATTTTCAGTGTTTTGTCGATATACATACTTCGATTCAGATCGAGGAATTTTAAATCTATCTTATAGATTTTTATGCTTATCTCATAAGTTGTCTCGTCTGAATTTTCATAGCGAAACGACAATCGTTTCCTACGAATAATATATCGTTCATATATTTTAATATAAGAAATGTATGTGGCTCCCACTAACCTTCACATCTACACAAAGCTTTTCTTTTGCTCTTGATAATATTATAACTAATTATAATTTTATCAGAATAAAATTCCAATTTCATGAATTATTCTTCAATCCATCAAATGGATCGTTGAAATTTGTATACTTTTCTTGGATTCTTTTGATCGATAAAACTATTAGGTTGTGTCACATACACATCCTTTAATATTTCCTATCAAGGAATACAGTCTTGTCACCCATTTGTCAAAATTCATAGTCATACTATGTGAAATGACAAATATGATCCGAATGAATCAAGCGTGATTATTTGTGAAATCTTTTCTTCATGATCATATCATGAATTCTCGAATCTCATAAACATTCTTGCTTTGTAAGTATACATATTCTAATCCACGTTAGCTTTCACTTTGAAAACTCACTTACATCCTATGGGTCATACCCTATGGAATGTTCAAACCAAGTTCTAAACTTGATGACATGCATGGATTGAATCATGAATTCCATGGCATTATGCCATGTGAAATTTTTATCCTTTATAGCATCATTTTAGCCCATCGACTCATCATGTATGAGATCGATTCGTTTGTCACATTCTTTGATAAATTCACAATTTATTGATTCGTGATGTGTCTAAATTGATCTATAAAATCGCTTTGTGACCTTGACTTGGATTCATCAACCTTTGATGAAATTCCATTCATTTCATCAGTTCATATGTCCCATTTCGAGTCTCGAACCTTTCGAGATCGATTCATCTCCCACTAGTTCGTATATATGTACGTGACATTAAGTTCCAAACTTATGCACATTAAGTCCTCCTCTAAGAAGGTTTCTTTTCGAACTATGAAAATCTTATTTTCATTGGGATATGAAAAATTTAGTATTCTTTAATTTATTCAAGAATATTCAATAAATGAACATATCAAATTTGAGATTTAATTTATCCAAAACCAGTTTTCGGATCAAATCTTCAAATCTTACAAAAGATAACATCAGAAGTTTTTATTAACATTGAACTATTAACGTGCCCGACTTTGGCCTGAAACCACGTTAACCCTCAATTTAATTTCTTTCCGATCCATATCACATATGGGGTCTTTTGCACCGACTTAGAAGGTATGTGATTAACCTTTGTCTTAAGGGTAAATTTCCAAATCTTATTTGAAAATTTTATTTTGATTTATCATCTATCAAACAATGTCCAACAAAGTTTGATTCCACTTTTCGAACACATTGATCTACATTGATGTTCCGAATGAAAATAACTTATGAAACTTTTCCATAAATTTTCAAGATGATTATCATACTCATAGCTTAAAATGTTCGTCTCTTCGATCTTATCGAAAGACTTTGATTTTCTCGCTTAGTTGACTTCGTATTTCATTTCGAAATGTTTTTGAACCATTCAAAATTATGTTTCAAACGCATTAAATAGATATCTTTATATCTACAATAATCGTTGGTAAATATAATGAAATATTTGTAGCCTCCTCTTGCCTCAGAACTTACTTATTTACCTACATTCAAAATGTTTGGTTTTTGATAAGTCTTTGACCGTTTTTCCAACCTTTGGAATGACACTTTTGTCATCTTGATTACTAAACAATTCTTGTACTTGTCATGCGAATCTTATTCGAATGAAACTAGTATTCCATCAAATGGATTGTAGACATGTGTATCGCATACACATAGTCAAGATGATAATGTCAAAAGAAGCTATTACTATCAACTTTTGGATTAATCCTCCTCGGATTTAACCTTTCTTTTGATATTGGGACAACAACTTGCCCAAATCCTTGATTGAGACAACGTTTGTCTTAATCACCCTTAGACCCTTGTTTCTTATAAATCCTCAAGCTCCTTTGAAGTTTCGTGTCTTATGTATGTCAACATTTGACATACAATATTATTTGACTTCTTCTCAAGTTTGTCAAATTTTTTTTTTTGCTTTCTCTAATATCGATCATATCGATATGATATTGGTGTTGCTTAAATGATTATTCTACATGAATTATGACATTGACAACTAACCGTGCGTACTTATTCTATATGCTTATATGATATGAAATATGTTACTTTTATCAAATCAATAACCCTAATATTGATTCGGGATTCTTAATCCAATAACACTTCAAGACCCATATTTCATGATCCTCCCACAAGTGACTTTGGCCGACAAATGGGATCTCACTATTTAGGTAGAATAAATCCAATCGCATCCAATGCGACTCTTGACCTTTTATAGGATTTCGGTATTGAACCATATCATATATGATTCAAATTCCGTTTGTGCATCCTAACTATGCCCCGAACCCCAATCGGATTGGCTTGGACGGTTAAGTCACAACCACATTCACTTATCGTTCAATTGAGCTACAAATGCGCCCGACTTTGGCCTGAACCCGCATTTGTCCCCAATCAACGCTTGCCTCTCATGTTGATACATACAACAATGCACGCCCGACTTTGGCCTGAACCCGTGCAAGGTGTGATGACCAACCTCGGAGGTTGTGAACATGGAAGGCATTTTTATGACTTAAATATTATGCAGGGATTTATGTGATATAATCTAATTACATCATTGAGCAGGTTTAATTATGACGAATGACTTATATGAACATAATTATTAATCATTAGAACCAATATAAAAAATTTTCAGAAAAATTGCACTGTCCGTCGTGACTGACACATGGTCCGTCACGACGCAAGTATACAGTCCGTCATGACGCATAACATCCTGCGTCATGACTGACCATGCCCATATTAAAATTTTCAGAAAAAATTTTATACTGTCCGTCATGACTGACAGTTGGTCCGTCATGACTGACCATGTCCAATATTTCTCCTGATTTGGACTTACTTTGACTTCCGTCATGACGCACAAAACAGTGCGTCACGACGGACTTCACTTGTCCGTCATAACGCCAGAAGGTGCGTCATGACGGACTATACAAAACAATTTTGTTGTCCAATCCAGGGGCTAATTCGTGTTATGTCCGTCACGACTGACCAAATGGTCCGTCGTGACGGAACTAGTTAATACAGTCCGTCATGACGCACAACTTGGTGCGTCATGACTGACCATTATAACTCTCAAAATCCAACTCTTGGACTGCACGATATATACTGTCCGTCATGACTGACAACCTGTCCGTCATGACTGACTGTACAAAACAATTTTGTACAAACTTCCAGGGACTATTTGGGCCACTTCCGTCATGATGCACAACTCTTGTGCGTCATGACGGACAAGTGTAACGCATCAGATCCAACTATTGGATTTCGCGATGAACAGTGTCCGTCATGACTGACCATCTGGTCCGTCATGACTGACCTACTATAAAACTCAATTTTGACAGTAAATTTTTGCTGAAATTGAATCGTTTCGAAAACGATTAATCATGAAACATTTTCATGACTACTTCTAGATGCCTTTGATCATCATATGATCAAATTCTAATAAGTTTTGCATGGTCCTAATTTTATGAAACTATATGATTTATGTTCTAATTCTACATGATTTTCCGAATAACTTTTATTCGAAATTGATTCGACGATCGAATCGCGACGATCGCTCTGATACCACTGTTGGGTATCGGCGTCACTACCGAGCCCCGAGCAGCGGATTGAAGGGCCCGGTCCGACCCGATCCCGAGGACCACGTCGTCGACCCGAGAGTACGAATCCTAAATCTACGTGCAACTACCTATGAATATAACAATTATAGACATAGATTCATACCACGTGAAATTGATCACGGTGACGGGTTGAAAGCGTAGTTGCTGCCTTTTTGTTGCTCCAATCTTCGGTAACACGTGCGTCCCATTCCCGCGCGATTCGACACCTTCGATTGAGCTCCGATTTGTCGTATACAACCGGATCACATCCGGTTCGTCATCCATCTTGCTCTAGCTTGATCACAATAGAGGATTTCAGATGAAATCCCTCTACCCGTATCCACCTTGAGCCTCGTCTTTCGGTTACGCGCGATTCCCCTAAAATCGTCGTAAACTTGCTTAAAACCTTCAATCTCTCTAATGGAGTTTTCTCTCTTTTCTTGTCTCACAAGAATTCTCTTCTCAGATCTGGAATTACCAGAGAGAGAGAAGATCAACAATTGATCTTATATTAACACCATAATTAATGAGGGATTAATGAGTACAAAGAAAAACTGCTAATCTGGAATTTGGATCACAGTCCGTCATGACGCACAGAATGGTGCGTCATGATGCACCAGTCACGTTTCCTAGAAACAGCATTTACTATTGGTCCGTCATGACTGACCATACAGTCCGTCATGACTGACCATACAGTCCGTCATGACGCACCATATTGTGCGTCATGACTGACCATACTCACAGATTGGTACACAAAATTCCCTTTGGTCCGTCATGACTGACCAATCTGTCCGTCATGACTGACCATGTTATTTCTGTGTAATCTGACAGATTAACCTATTGGTCCGTCATGACTGACCAAACAGTCCGTCATGACTGACCATGTTATTTCTGTCAGATTTGCATAATCTTATTATGCATCCAATCGTATCGACGAATGCGTACGTTCGTCTATCCTCATGTGTGCAAGCTACTAGTTGATCTATAACTGTATTTCCTTCAGTTACTACTCGTAAAGGTTCCAAATCGTGCAGTGAGTTCTTCCGAGAAATCAAGGGTTACGGCGATCAACTGACCCAGTTAGGGTTTGGCTTACCTGACTTCGTGGCTCCGGTTGCGCTCCTTCGAGGGCTTGGGCCAGACTTCAATGGCTTTGTCTCAGCCAGGTCCACTCGACCTGATCTCCCAACGATCACGGAGCTCCATGGCCAACTACTCAACCATGAGCAGCACTTACTCGAGCAAGCGTCAATGGAAGCAAATACCTCGGTCGCTCTCATGGCGACGACACAGAAGGAAGAAAGGGGCGTTGTGTCTCACTCTCTCTCCAGTAGTGGCAACACTGGGACGTCTCCATTTGGTCTTAATGACCTAGTGGCAGCTTTGGGCCAGTTATCTCAGCCCAATTCTAATCAAAATTCAACAGCCAAAAAACCATCTTTACCTTCTTCTGTTGGGCCTAGTTCTTCACAAGGTAATTTGGGCTCATTTTTATCACAAGACAATTTATATAAGCCCATTTGTGAAGCCTTCGCAGCCCAATTATTCAAAAATAATACCAAGGGAGGCAAAAATAAAAATTACAAAAATAATCGAGGCGACAAAGGAAATTCGAGCAATGCAAAGACGTGCCAATTTTGCGGAAAGCCAAATCATGAGGCGAACGAATGCTACAAACTCCAAAAATTACTCAAAGGAGCGCAAGCCAATCTTGTTGAGAACTCCGCTCCATCATCATCGGATGGTTGGTACCTCGACTCGGGAGCCTCGAATCATCTCACTTCCAATCTCAATTCCCTTTCCTCGTACATGCCATACTTAGGTAATGATCGTATTCGCGTAGGTAATGGTCAAGACCTCGAAATCAAACACATTGGGGACACGTTTGTTTCATCTCAAAACACGAAACTTAAATTGTTACATGTGTTACATGTTCCTCAAATAACCAAGAACTTAATTAGTATCTCTCAATTTTCGAAAGATAATAATATTCTCCTTGAGTTTAATCCAATTTGTTGTCTTGTTAAGGACCGCCACACCAATAAGATCCTTCTCCGAGCTTTTCTTCATGACGGACTTTATCGAGTTGGACCCCCTCCTTCTTCTTCTTCACTATCGGCTCTTGTGGGTGAACGAGTTTCCGCAACGCTTTGGCATCAACGTTTGTGTCATGTTAACTTTGATCTTGTTAAGTTTCTAGTTCACAATAACAAGTTGAGTTGTAATTCAAAAGTATTGGATTTTTGTAGTGCATGTAAAATGGGAAAATCTTGTAAACTACCATTTGCTTTGAGTTCAAGCCGTTCTTCCAAACCACTTGAGTTAATTCATTCTGACGTGTGGGGTCCAACTCAAGTCGTGTCTAATTCAGGTGCAAAATATTTTGTCCATTTCACTGATGATTTTTCCAGGTATACATGGATTTATTTCATCCAAACCAAGGATCAAGTGGCCAATGTCTTCACCATTTTTAAGCGACAAGTTGATAATCAACTCTCAACTTCAATCAAGACACTCCAAACCGATGGCGGTTCCGAGTACTCTCCTCTTCATCGCCTATTCCCCGAGATCACCTTCCAACTCTCGTGCCCGCATACTCCACAGCAGAATGGCCTTGCCGAACGGAAGCATCGCCATATCGTGGAACTTTCACTCTCGACAATGGCGCAAGCATCCATCCCTTCACTCTATTGGGACGACATTTTTTATAGCGTTGTCTATCTCATCAATCGAGTGCCGAACAAGAATTCCAAGATATCCCCGTATCAAATTCTCTTCAACAAAGAACCCGATTACACCACTCTTCGAGTTCTTGGATGCTTGTGTTTTCCATACACGCGGCCATACAACACGCATAAACTTGAGGTACGTTCTATTCCATGTGTTTTTCTCGGCTACACTCCAAATCACAAGGGGTATAAATGTCTTCATATACCAACTAACAAGATTTATACGAGTCGCCATGTGGTGTTTCATGAGACTCACTTCCCGTTCGAGTTCTCTTTAACCAAGACAACCGAGGATTCTTCCCCGGTTATTACAACTGAACTTCAAGTCATTCAAGAACCAGTGCCTTTACAAGAACCCGTTCCAACCGAAACCTCTTCAAGTGCCAATCCGCCTCCTTTACACCCAATGGTTACTCGAACGAGAGATCATACGCGCCGCCCACGTGTGTTTCCGGACCATGAGGTCTATACATCCACTAAGCATCCGGTTTCCAAAACCCTTTGCTCAAGTGCACGTGAACCAACGTGCTTTTCTCAAGCACAAAAGGATCCCAAATGGCGAGTTGCGATGCAAGAGGAGATAAATGCTCTTCTTCAAAATAACACTTGGTCTCTCGTTCCATCCTCGAGTAATCAAAATGTGGTGGGGTGCAAATGGGTGTTTAAAATCAAAAGCAATATTGATGGATCTATACAACGCTACAAAGCTCGACTTGTGGCAAAAGGGTATCATCAAGAGGAAGGAGTTGACTACACCGAGACGTTTAGTCCTGTCGTTAAACCCACGACCATTCGAGTTATCCTCTCGATCGCCCTCTCCAAAGGATGGTCCATTCGGCAACTTGATGTAAACAACGCATTTTTAAACGGTGACCTTGAAGAAGTGGTTCACATGCAACAACCCTCCGGTTTTGTTGATCCGGCTCAACCAACTCATGTGTGTCTTCTCTCTAAAGCGCTTTATGGTTTGAAGCAAGCGCCTCGTGCTTGGTTTACCAAACTTCGACGCACACTTCTCTCTCTCGGTTTTGAAGGCTCCAAAACGGATACATCGCTTTTTATTCGATATTCCAACCAAGAACTAATCTTACTTCTTGTTTATGTTGATGACATTCTCATTACAGGAAATAAACCAAGTGTGGTTGACAAGATTGTTCAAGAACTTCATCAAGAATTCTCGCTTAAAGATCTTGGTCCTCTTGGCTACTTTCTTGGAATCGAGGCAAAAACGGTTCAAGATGGCATTCACCTTTCGCAATCACAATACATTCTTGGACTTCTTGAAAGATCAAGAATGCAAGAAGCAAAACCTTGTTCATCTCCTATCATTGCCGGCGAACAACTTTCCAAACACAAAGGTGAGCCAATGAGTGATCCGAGCCTTTATCGAAGCATTGTTGGAGCTCTCCAATACGCGACCATTACGAGACCCGAAATCTCTTTTGCGGTTAATAAAGTATCGCAATTTATGCATACTCCCACCGAAGATCATTGGGTTTCGGTCAAGCAAATTCTTCGATATCTCAAAGGGACTCTCACCCATGGATTGCTTTTTCGCTCATCGTGTGATCTTACTCTCCAAGCTTACACGGATGCGGATTGGGCGGGGTGTCCCGATGATCGAAAATCGACGACCGGTTATTGCATTTTTCTAGGACCGAACCTTGTTTCGTGGTCTTCCAAGAAGCAACCTACCGTGTCTCGATCAAGTACCGAGGCCGAATACCGTAGCTTAGCGATGACTACTTCGGAGTTAATTTGGCTCCAATATCTTCTCCACGAACTTCATATTCCTCAATCCGTACCATCACTTTGGTGTGACAATGTTGGTGCAACCTATCTCACTCACAACCCGGTTTTTCATGCACGTACCAAGCATATTGAGATTGACTTTCATTTTGTTCGGGATTTAGTTGCCAACAAGAAATTACTTGTTAAATATATCCATACAAATGATCAAATTGCGGACGTGTTAACTAAAGGACTATCATCTCCTCGGTTCAAACTTCTTTGAGACAAGTTAACGGTGTATCCTATACCCGTTACACTTGAGGGGGGGTAATAGAGGGTTGTCTTTGTAATAAACCATTAGGGGTATATTTGTAATTAAGTGAGATTAGGTGAGATTAGGTGAGTGGATTAGGTTGAATATCTAGGGGTCTCTTACTATAAATAGAGACCCTCGTCATTGTAATTAAATCATCAAAAAGCTTAATACAATCTTTATTTCTATTTAGATAATTGTCTCTCTCTAATCATCTACAATCTCTCTCTCTCTCTAGTTCTATCAGCGTAAACAATATGACACGAAATAAACCGCGACTAAATGGTGTATTTGAATTTTGAAGAGAAACGAATGCATTTATTTACCGTATTGTTCTTTCTAAAGCCTATGATGGTGATTCGTAATTGATTGTATTTAGAAATATATTATTCATTCAGTAATAAATATATATGAACATATTGAGATTTTATTCAATTTTATTGATTTTTTTTAAACTGTTTATATTGCCGTTAAATCGAACACGATTTAGAATTGTAAACAAAATTAAATGACCAAAAAGACAATATTCTAAATCAGGATTTAGTTGCCCTCTCCAATTAACCCATAAACTCAAGCTAAACTCAAGCTAAACCCTAATTCCAGCTCTAATTTAGGATAAACAATAAATTTATTAGGTAAAATTATTAGAAATTTAGTCTAAAAAATATTTGTCTGACCATGCACGAAGCTACAATATAGGAGAGATTCGTGTGTGAGATCCGAAGAGGAGAGATGCTATGAAGGGTAAAACCGTAATTTCATCACTTTTCTGTTCATTTTAAGATAAAAGTTAAATCATAGATTTATTCAAAACTGAAGGCGTTTTACTATTCAGTTTATACTTAATTGGGCCGAATTAAGACTCGAATATTCTGGATTATTGTGTTGAGCTTTTTTGATTAATTCCTTTTTGTATAAGTACTTTTTTTTTGGTTATCGTGTCACTGCTCATATAAAGTACTTTTTTCTCTTCATTTTATGACTTTCAGCATAAAACATTTTGGTCCAAAGTATCGACTATCAATTTCATGTAGGACCCTCAAAAAAGTTAGATTATAATAGTTGGTGTTCCGGGAGGAGCCAGGGGTGTATTATCAAAATTGACATTTATTTATATAAATTTACAAATCTACCCCCTCATTCCAATTTACATATTTATCCTCCAGAATATTCATTTGCATAAGGCAATATATAGTATCATGATTCTCAACATCTCAACCCATCACAAAACACACATCAATGAACTCATCACGTACTTAACAAAAAGTTGCACTCATGATGCAATAATTTTCTAGATATTTCGCGGCGGAAAAACTCGAATCTTTGTAAAGGCGGTGTAGTCGTGTAAGCAATAATTTTGCTTTTGCCTCTTCAAGCCTTCTTCGTAACAACGTGGACTCAACTTGCATTCGTTCATTTTGATGCATGATCAAAATGGACCGGTTCAAAATTAACTCGATTCGGGTTTTTAGTTCGCAATTTTCTGGTTGGAGCCGGTCAAATTCGGTTTCTAACTCTTCCAAGTAGATCCGTTTACGCATCCTTGATCGGCGTGCAGACTCGCGGTTCGATTGTTTACGTTTAAACCGTCTCGAGTCGTCCATATTAACTTTAAGGGTTTTGTTCGGTTCATTTCGAGGTAGGGTATTGTCCGACTGTGTCAATTCAATTCGACAATCATCCTGATCGAGCTCGAGCCATCGAGTGAAATCAAAATCTAAGTCGAAATCGGAGAGTAGTGTGTTCTCTTCAAAGGGTTGCATACTTGCATGGAGATGGATTGAAGGGTAAATAGATGCAAATTGGGGAAAAGGGAAGAATGCAATGGAAAGGAGGGGTATTTATAGATGGAAAAAGGAGGGTGATGTGGGTCCCACAGTGAAGTGTGCGTGTTGACATGGCACGATATGGGTGGTTGGTAGTTAGCCCTTCCGAGAGGAGATACCTTCTCAATATTCTATTTATGGATTGGTCATTTTCAATTAAGATTAGTCTCTCTCAATTTTAAAACATAAAATGAACATATTCATTAGCTAAAATTAATTTACATTAATGGAGAGGATTAAATATGAACATCTAATTTACATTAATGTAAAATTTTAGATAAAATGAAAATGGATGGTTGATGGTTGATATGGGGGGATAGATTTGGTGGGGGCTAAAAAGTAAGCAAGATGTCATGAGGGGGCCATTAGCTTAATCACTAAGTAACGGAGAGAGAAGAAGGACACGTGTCAGGTTTACACGTGCACCAACATTTGGGTTATGGGCATTCTCAAAAGTAAATAGTTTAGTCGGCCTAAAGTATGACATGATATATACATAACAATATATATTTTATATATTTTTTGTACTATGATCTGTGAAATCTAGTGTTAATTAATAAGTATAACTAACAAGGGGAATTCTTTAATAACTCCCAAACCTTTCACAAAATTAAAATAAGAACTTTTATTTTTTGAAATTTCAATATAATCTCTTTAAACTATGTTTTATTTTCATTTAACTGCATGGTTAAACTTTACATTGAATGTTGTTATATAAAATTAGATAAAAATATTCCTTTATATTTCATATTTAATTTGGCTAAACTTTTTGATATTTTTTATTAATAATATAATATAAAAGGGAAATTTACAAATAACCCCCTAACTTTTCTTGAATTTACAAAAAAAAACCTAACTTTTGAGAAACTCCAAAAAAAAAACTACATACAAGGTTTTCTTTTCAATTACCCCCTATAGGGGTATTTCATGGTATTGCAATTTGTTTGGACCAAAATACCCCTCTATTTTTCATTTTTAAATTTAATAAACATATTTTTGTATTATATTATTAATTTAAAATCACCATAAATATTTTTTAACATATACTAATTTAAAAAAACTATATGTCATATACTAGTTTTAATCTTTTATTTATTATAAATTTTATCACAGAAAACTAAAATTAAATAAAAATATGATATAAAAAATATTCCTGGAAATATCTTGACAAATTAATATTATTATAGTATTTAATTTTAATGTTAAATAATTGTTAATAAAAATAGTTACTGAATAGTTTTCCGTGCCAAATTAACAATGAATGAATGAAAATTAAAATTAGGATTAAAATAATATTGTCGATAATTTTAATTTCAACAACTATTTTAATTTCAGCAGCTCATTTTATAGTAACTATTTTTATTAACTATTAGCAAATTAGCTGATGAAATCAATAGTTGTTAATAAAAAATAGTTACTAAAAACTAGCTACTGAAATAAAAAATAGTTACTACAAAACGAGCTGCTAAAATAAAAATAGTTGTTGAATTAAAATTAACGGCAATATTATTTTAATCCTAATTTTAATTTTCATTCATTCATTGTTAATTTGGCAAGAAAAAACTATTCAGTAACTATTTTATTAATAATTATTTAACATTAAAATTAAATACTAGAATAATATTAATTTGTCAAGATATTTCCAGGAATATTTTATATCATATTTTTATTTAATTTTAGTTTTCTATTATAAAATATATAATAAATAAAAGATTAAAATTATGTATATGACATATAGTTTTTTTGAATTAGTATATGTTAAAAAATATTTATAGTGATTTTAAATTAATAAAATAATACAAAATATGTTTATTAAATTTAAAGATGAAAAATAGAGGGGTATTTTGGTCCATAAAAATTACAATACCATGAAATACCTCTATAGGGGGGTAATTGAAAAGAAAATCTTGTATGTAGGGGATTTTTTGGAGTTTCGCTAAAGTTAGGGGGTTTTATGTAAATTCAAGAAAAATTAGTGGGTTATATGTAAATTTCCCTATAAAAATATCCATAAATATGTTTTAAATTTTTAATATATACTAATTAAAAAACAAACAACGATAGATAATACAAATTATGCTTGGAAATATCATTGCATAATAGTATTATTTTAATAGCTAGTTTTAATTTTCATTGATTGTTAATCGAAATTAATTGTGAAAAAATTATTCTTCTGTCAAGATATTTTTCCGTTGCCAGATTTAATCTTAACCGTTGATTTTAGTAACAATTAATTGATATTAAACTAACTAGTAAAATAATATTTTCTGTCAATATATTTTCCAGATGCATTATTTTTTTATGTCATTGTTTATTTTATTTTTTTTAATTACCATATCAAAAAAAAAATTAATGAACTTAAATATGAACTTGTAGAAGAGTATTTTTTTTCAAACAAAGAATTAACATCATTCCACGTTAAGTTTAAGCGTCTCGAGATATATGAAAAATAAAACTTTGATTAATTTCTTTTGTTTTTCGAATATCAGATATATGAGATTTTTTTTTTTGCAGAAAAGTTAGGAGTTACTTAATAATTCCCAACTAATAATAAGTTTATCTTCAATATAGTTTTATCAATAACTCATTTATGGTTATATACAGTTATACAATACTACACTTATCACCATAATGTTACAGTATATATTAATATATACTTTACTGACACGTGTGAGGGCCCTATATTAGTCGAGAGAGATAAGTACTATCATGGAGCTTTTTTGATATAGATTTATATGATCCAAATTAAACTAACTCCTTACTTTTTGCTAAAGCTACCAAAAATAATTCTAACATGATATCCAATTGATTCTCTGAGGCTCAAATATTGCGTAATTTATGTAAATATTTATTTCTGCCTTGTATTTTACTAGCAAGAGGAAATATATATATCACAATTTTCACATATAATTTATTTGACTTAATGCAAGTGGGTGTCATGAGATGAGATTTAACTCTTTTTAAAGCTCTTTTCTTCTCCTATTTTTCTTTTTAAATGCGTATTGTATGTATTATTTTGAATGTCTCTACTTTATACATTTTAATAGCCATATATTATATATACACATTTTTGAGACATTAATATATATAAATAATGTTTTGATTCTACTTTACAAGTTGTGATTGTTATGATTTAAATCTTGTATGAACCCATAGTATTTCTGTATTTATATGAAATGTAGTTATTGACTATTGTAGTCAATGGATATGAATTATGATCACTTTGATAAAAAAGGGAACGAACACATGGGGTGTTTCGAAATTTTCGGATTAAAGTGGCGAGTTTAGATTTCAAATTTCAAAAGCAAAGTCTATATTTTTCTCAAAAAAAGCAAAGTCTATATGTATAAATAAATGAAGGGTTAATTATAATCTTTGATTCTTTCTTCTGCTTTGTAGTCCATTAAAAATACTAAATTTTAATATTATGCATATGTTTTACTCGTATGTATCAGGGACGGATCTCAGTAGGGGCCAAGGGCGGTCATCCCTCCGTTTCTCAAGATTTTCGCCGAACAATATATATGTAGGAATCCAGTATATTTTATCAGTATGATAGTGTAAAATTTATCATTTGCCCCCCCCTCCCCCCAAAAAAAAATAAAAATAATAAAAAAATCGTGCAGTGTAATTTCAGAACCAATCTTTTACTTTGCCTCCCAAGAAATCATGTCAAGATCCGTCACTGATATGTACAGTCTGGTTAAGAAAAATTTAATGTCAGCACGTGTTTATCTAAGCAATATTTGAATATTCTTTTATAACATCAAAATAATCATGTATATCATATATGTATACAATATATTATTATATAATAATTTAACTTATCTTATATATTCACGACAAATATCTTTTCATTGTATTTTTTGTGTTACAAGTAATCATACATAGTAAAAATGTTACATATATGATATATCTCATCCACTTCTTGTTCTGTATGAATAATTTCTTGTTCCCGACATAATGGTTTGTGTTTTTCCAAGAAACGTCACGAGTCACGTCACACCTCGAAATAATGGTATGACAATCCAGGGCCGGTCCTGAGTTTTGAACGACCGAGGTCATTTTCGAAATTGGACTACTCCTAAAACTTCTAATCTCATAGAAGTTCGAATTATACAACTAAAAGTGTCATATTTTTTCGATGCAAATTTCGACAATACATTCTATCACAAGTCTTTCTAAATGAAGGCTATTAAATATAATAATCAATAATCAATTTATTTAAATTCTTATAAAACAAAACATATATGATAAATAAATTTTAACAAAAATTAAAATGAATTTATGTTGAATATCCTATTTAAGATATAACATAAAAATAGAATGTATGGACCATCCTAAAAAAGGCCCAAAACCCCGGCCTTATTTACTTACCTTTTGGGCCGGCATTGGGCAGCCCGTCAGTATCAAGCACGGACGTACGCGCGCATATATACATACATACGCATAACTACAACAAAACATGGCATACAAGCATTTTCGTAGCTAATACTATTATCGACTACGAAATATAGCATTGGCTACGACATGCCGTCTCCAGAAGCGTACACACCATGCCATCACCAATAGTACGTCATCAATAATAGTCCCCATACTGCACACAATTTTTTAATACGTTTATTAATTTCATAATTTAAATAAATTATTTAAAATATTATTTAATATATGTATACAACAAATTTAGCTACGGAATAAAGTTGTAGCCAATAATATTATTGGCTATCAAATACTAATGGCTACCAAGTATCATGATATATATAATACAAATATCACAAATAATATGATCATAAAAAATCTAGCAAAAATATATGAACACACACAACTCAAAAGGTGTTGCTGAAATGAAACTACACAAATATATACAAGAATGGGACTGTACATACCCGCTGCCTCCGAAGACATGTTTACCATATCTATACTCAAAACATTAAAATAAAATAATTAGTCACATAAGTGACTAAACATAAGTGATTAAATGAGTGAGTTTTGAGTCTGAATTATTAAGATCGATCTGATATATGACTAGCCACAAATCTCGCTCCAAAATAATCGTATTAATAATTTATAACTTGAAATCATATGTATCAAAATATTTCAGAAAATAGTTGTCCGTAGTTTTCAAAATCAAGGCCACTTTCCATACATGATCATAAATATTTCAATTCGATCCAGGATGAGAATGCTAATAAATTCAACTGAAATATCAACTAAAGCGGTATATTAAAAAAAGTTTCATTGTCGCCGGATCAATTGTCGAGAAACCCTAACAGAGGTATCAAAATGAAAGAGAATAAAAGATGTTTGCTTCTCTCATGATATCGATAGTGGATTCATTTCATCTATTATTGAAGAGCTTTGAATGGTAAAGTTCGAGCTAATTTTCATTGAATTGGGTCAATTTTGAAAATAGGTGCCGAAATTTGAGTAATTAGGAATACTTGTGTGCTAATTTAAGTTATATTTCAAAAACTAGCCTTGAGATGTTTAAACCTGACATGACATTATCGTTGAAAATGATATGTAAAATTTCTTTTTTTACGTACATTTTGAATGTTATAGATAGTATATCCATTCGATCCTCATAATATATCGGTTTATGAATATTTATTTTAATAAATTCAACACTCGCGCAAGGAAAATTTACATATTAAAAAAAGTCCAAACACGGACCCGCGAAATTTTCCGCGCACGTCCGGCTAGTAAAAAGAACTTTTGAATGCTTTTCCAATAATTTGAGTATTTATCAAATTTGTTGTTGATAAAATATCATTGAAATATATTATATACATGTTAAAATATTTATACAATAACTACAACAAATATATTGCTACGTCGGATTTTTTTTAATCATACAAAAATACTCATTACACTAAATTATAAAAAATACTCATTATACTAAATTATAAAAGACTCACTATATTTACCTAGAAATCTTTTATTATATATTATGCTGCAATTATTCTTCACATGTTAAATCCAAAAAGAAACATACACAAAATTACATCAAATAAAAAAAACATAATTAAGTAATAACATAATTAAGATATATTATTACTATTCATTTGCAATAACATTATACAAATTTAAAATACATAATTCCCAATAAAAAGATTGTATTATTACAAAATGCATTTAAAATCTTTTGTATGATTGAGTTGATAGGATGACAAAGATACAAAAATTATAAAATTAAATCTTTTATATTTCTAGAAAAGAACCTTGATATTTTTCATTTTAGCGTCCTATGATAGGATGACAAAGCTACAAAAATCATAAAATTCAACTAAAACCCTACCATTCCCAAAAAATCCAAGTACTCAATCAATTAATCTAACCAAAGGTTTAACCTTCCTCCTATGCCCCATACTATTAACCAAATCCTTCCTCACGCAAACGGGAAACATATTAACTCCGCTCAAATTAACCTTCCTCAACACGAACGGAAAACTCAACTGATCTCGCGACGTGAACCTCGCCACCTCGTCGAACCACAAACACATCAACAAATTCGTCGACGGCGAATGCTCTCTGACGATAATCGACGCTTCCGAGAGCGCCTTCTTACCGTTGAAACGCTTATCCGTAGGCATCCCGTCCAGTCTGTACCGTCTCAGCTGGATAGCAACTTCTTCGGGCCCCGCTTTGTTTTTCCTGACGATGGCTTTGGCTTCCTCGTAGAGGTTGCTTCGAGCTCCGTGCTCGGATATTCCCAGCACCGACCCGGTTCGCCAGAGAACCGCTTCGAACACGCCTAGCGGGTCCCGCCTGAACTGTGATTTGGAGTCCACCCAGATTGAATATCTCGATTGCGGGAAGAGTCGATGACTCAGCATCTGACGAAGAAGAATTTTAGTTTTTGTTATTTATTTGTATGCACGGATTTCGATGCGGGCGGTTGTACCTTGGGGATCTTGCCGTTCAAGCGTTGATCCGAGAAAGGGAGGTTTGAAACGATAACGATTCGCCATTTACCGATCATTTTATTTTCGTCGATTATTTTGCCTTGCGATTCTTGAGTGGCTCGTGTTATATCGTCCCAAAACGCAACGTAACAGACCTGTACCGGTGCGAGAACATCAAGATAGTGTAATTTATTAATGTTTAAATGGTTTGTGTGTACCTTTTGGAGAGAGGTATTGGTCATGCCGATAGGTTGGTACAGATCATCGCCTCCACCAAATGCGCAAGTGGAAACCACGGCTTTGCAATCTTGCATGTAATTTTTGTCTTGATCTGAGATTTCAAATCCTCCTTTGTCGCAATAGAACCCACAATACACATCTGCAGTTTCTTTAACCTAATGAAAGTTTAAAGGATTTGAGTGTGTGGTTTTAAAGTATGTAAGGGTTGTTTTGTAAATGATTTCAAGTATGGGGGGTAAACCTGGAAAGATTCTTCTCTCTCATGAAGAGTGGGATATCCGGTGAAGGAATTGAATCTACCTCCCGCTTGTGCGTTGATTGTAGAATTGTTTTGAATACAAGGCTCGTGAGATTTGTATGAAATTTTTTTAGGGGAAGAATGCCGAGGAGAAATTGGAGGGAAATCGAGATTCTTTAACTTGTCTGGGCTCAGTAGCTTCAAGCAAGCTGCCATTGCAACAAAAATGTCAAAATTGGAGCTTATTAGTTTAATCAATAACGAAAGAAATTTTGAATCATCAAATTAAAATCATTTGATTGTTCTATAAGTTCTGTAATTAGGCTGGCCGCAATCAACGTATTCAATGTAGCAATGAATTGGGCCTCAATTTATTCGATGCCATTAATCAAATTACCGAGTTTTGCTTTTCCAAATTGCAAAATATCAGTAGAAAATATCAAATTAAAGAGGAATGAATGACTCACGTTCTCTTACGCCATGAACAAGTCTAGTGACTGGATCAAGCCTATTGAGATTTCCAAATGATTCCTCCTCAGGTTCCTTCTCCTTCCCGGAAGTCACTGGATCCGGGTGAGGCGATGCATTCAATCTCTTAGAGGCCTGGAACGAAAGATACACAAACGCAGGAAGGAAAATAATAGGCCACCACCGATTCATGCTCCGTGAAAACCGACGGAGAGGGCCAGACCGACCTGGTCGACCCTGTTTTCGCCGGTGGGGCCTAGAATGTACGCGTCGCCGGCCGGCGAATTCATCTTCGTCGGAGATTGAGATCGAAATGCTGTTCAAAACAGGTGACATTAGAAGATGGGAGAAAGCTACGTTTTAGAATGTTTGGACTCGTCGATGATGGACACGAATGAATGCCAAGGGCTTTATTTCGAAATTCGAGAATTTTATGAGGGTCTAAACGTGAAAGTGCAACAACAAATTACTCTCCTTTTGGTTTTGGTAGAAGAGAGAGAAGGGTTCGTGGTTGGTGTTGCGCCCAAAATATGAAAGCATGAAAGTATGCTTAAAATAGTTTAAAATGGTTTTGAAATCGTTAAAAGACATTTGAATAAAACATATACACAACAGAAAACAAAAAAATGTAAAGAAATAATAAAATGAAAATAGGTTTTAAAACAGTTCATTAATAATTTTTATTAATTTTTGGTATATTATTTAAATTTATATCTTGTTATTAATAATTTTTATATATTTTTTTATTGATCAGATTAATTATTACCAACGGGCTGTGGGAATTGGGTAATACCGACGGTTGTTAACACCAACGGGCCGACGCAACACTCATTACCGACGGCCTTAAATCAACACCGACGGTTTTTTCAAATTAACCAGGGATTCGAAATTTTGCTCAGTATTACCGACGGGCCGACGGTGAAGTGGAATACTCGACTTTTCAAAAGTCGACAGGTTTAGCAGGACTGACAGGTTAATTAGGAATAAAAAAGGTCACGACTTTTCGAAAGTCGACAGGTTTTCATGCTCTCGATTTTTTCAAATTCCCAAACTAAGTTGGCTATTTCGGGTATTCTGGTCTACTATTAAAAATTTTCCATTATTGTTTTGCAAATTTCTATCTTTCATAAAAAAGTATTTAATATATAATTTATTTTGGAAAATTTTGAACAGTAGACACGATAATGTTTGAAAAATCGAGAGCATGGAAAACTGTCGACTTTTGAAAAGTCGAGACCTTGTTTGTTCCTAATTAACCTGTTAACCCTGCTAAACCTGTCGACCGACCGCATTATCTCCGACGGCCCGTCGCTAAAACTAATCACCGACCGCATTACCTCCCACGGCCCGTCGCTCAAACTCATCACCGACCGCAGACTTTCCCTCGGCCCGTCGCTAAAACCCAAAACTATTATCCTCATCCCGTCGCTAAAGTCCAAACACTTTCCAGTCCGCCCGTCGGTGATGTTGGCCCCTACCCCAGCGCCCCTTTTTTCTTTTCCTCTCTCTCGGCTCTCTCTCTCCCGCCTCTCTCTCTCCCCAGCTCTCTCTCTTCTTTCGTTGTTTTTTTTTTGCTAATTTTCAAATTGTTTTTTAATCATTTTTGTAGGTCTGTTGAACAATTTTTTTTTTATAGATCGGTTTTTTCGACAAATATTATTATGTACGTTTTATCAATTGTTTTTTTAACAATACTTTTTAACTGATTTAAGGTTTGCTTTTTTTATAATTTTCTGTGAATGTTGGTTGTGCTAAAAATAGGTTTTGTTAATTTTATGTGAATTTTTTTTAAAAAAAAGATATTTATTTATTTTCTATGAAGTTTTTTTATTTATTTTTATCATTTTTTGAACTGTTTTTTTGGTTCTATTTTTGATGTGGAACTGGTTTTTTTTATCTATTTTTATTCATTTTCTGTTTTTTTTTATCAATTTTTACTAAATTTGTAGCTTCAAAAAAAGCTTATTGATCTATTTGTTAAATTATGATATGAAAGAAAGGGGAAGAGTGAGAGCTGGGCAGAGAGAGAGAGAGAGAGAGAGAGAGAGAGAGAGAGAGCTGGCACTCGAAGGAAGGAAGAGAGAGAGCTGGGCAGAGAGAGAGAGAGAGAGAGAGAGAGCCAAGCGAGAGAGCTGGGGTAGGGGTAGGGGTGGGCAAATGGTTCGGTTTATTTGGGAACCGAACCGAACCGAACCGGTCGAATTCGGTTTAATCGGTTCGGTTTTTCGGTTTATTTGGTTCGATTGGTTGAAAAATTGATATTTTTTGGTTTATTCGGTTCGGTTCGGTTTTGATATTTTCGGAACCGATTAAACCGAACCGACCGAATTAACACTATTTTTCACTTTTTCTTTTATATTCATTAAAAAAATTAAAATTAAATATTGTAAAATTAGAAATAACGTAAGTATATTTTATAATATTTTTTTTTATATTTTTTTTCTAAATAACATTTGAATTTTAACATTATAAAACTTCTAATTCAGTTCAACCGAATAAACCGAATAAGAAATTCGTTTTATTCGGTTCGGTTTTAAATCGGTTCAAATTTTATTTGGTTCGGTTCGGTTTGAATCTAGTCCGGTTCGGTTTAATTCGGTTTGCTCTTATTCGGTTCAGTTCGGTTCGGTTTGGTTCAGCAGAATACCCACCCCTAGGTAGGGGCCAACATCACTGACGGGCGGACGGGAAAGTGTTTGGGCTTTAGCGACAGGCTGAGGCTAATAGGTTTTGGGCTTTAGCGACGGGCCGAGAGAAAGTCTGCGGTCGGTGATGTGTTTTATCGACGGGCCGTGGGAGATAATGCGGTCGGTGATTAGTTTAAGCGACGACAGGATTAACAGGTTAATTAGGAACAAACAAGGTCTCGACTTTTCAAAAGTCGATAGTTTTCCATGCTCTCGAGTGTTAGAATCCAAATTACCAAACTATGTTGGCTATTTCGGGTATTCCAAACATAATCGTGTCTACTGTTCAAAATTTCCCATTTATTTATTTTTTGCAAAAAAATCGTTAGACATAATATATTGACACATTACATAAAATTTTCGTACAAAATCACATGTCGAGAAAATATACGACTTTAAACACTTTAAGCATATAACACTTAATTCTACAACATATTACAAGAAAAATTCCTTGAAATAAATTGTATTCACAATTTTTTTCGTGGATATGACATCGATAGACAATGTTTAAACCTCGATTTCTTGAAGACTCCGACGGGTTAATAATTGTGAGTCGAGAAAAAAATTGTTGATCAAGTTTTGTGTCAGAAACGCTCGCAATCCTCTTGATTCTACGATGTCATTGACCCGAACGCGTGGTTTGTATGTCAAACCTCTTCTCGAGAAGACCAACCCTTGTCGATGAAGTGCGATCCATGTGCGAGCGAAGGAGTGGATCCCTTGGTGGTGCCACCCTCGAGCCCGTCGGGGAAATAGATTCATGTATCTCTGTAAGCACAACTTTAATAATGCTCCAACACCATCCATGCGCCACATGAATTCGAGATGATATATTCGAGAGAGAGGCCACTTTTACGGTACAACGAATGGAGAGAATTCGGCTTGGCGAGAAGATCGGATCGGTAGACGAACCAACGAAAAAGATTGAGTGTGTTAATTCATCTCGTAATTGACACGTCGGGCTTTGTTCGCTAAGAAACAACGATTTTGCCGAGTAAGGGGATGGAGGAAAAGAAGCGAAATTGAGATTCTCCTCCATTCAAGATTCCGCAATTGGATTGGCTGATGAAGGACAGCTGGCGGAATTGAAGAAAGGAGAGAGTCGCACCGAAGCGTGCACGGTCAGTGCCACGATCACTGTCGTAATTGGAAGATCGGCAATGTCGAGAGTTAGGGTTAGAAAGATGAGGATTGTGCGAGAGCAAATCGTGAGAGAGCGAGTCGGGGGCGGAAGGCTACGCGATGAGGAGAGGAGCCCATGACGGGGGCTGAAGACGTCGGAAATTGGCGATCGGAGGTTTCAGAGACGGTTTGAAGCGTCGGTTTCTTCCCACTTTCCCCCTTTTTTTAATTGTATTTAATATTTGATAAACAGGATTTTGTTGAAAATATAACAAAAGGGCTTGTTTGGATGTACTAGCTTTTTGATGGTTAATTTTTCTAGTATAAATGTCATGTTTAGACGTATTTGAAAGAATTTTATGAAAATGTTGTTTGAATAAATTTAGTTGTATTATTTTCTGTAATATAATATTGTATAATATATATTAATATAATAAATGTGTAAAATGTAATGCTGCGATATATGATATAATGTAATAGAATAGAATTTAATATGTATAATATGATATAATATAATATAATATAAAATAATATATTTAAAACTAATAAATTATAATAAAAATATAATATAAAAATATAGTAATGTAAAAAATATAATATAATATACTCTAACATAAAATTATATATTATAATACAATGTAATGTTGTATTATATAATATGATATAAGTAAGAAATAATATAATGCATATATTATTTAATTATACTGTATAGTATTTATAATAAAGAGATACTAACCTACTTAATTAAGTAAAAAAAAAATTGGTACTTAATATTTTATCATCATAGGATTTGTATTTGTAATGAAATTTGTACATTTAATTATTATCATGTGAACACACAAATTCAATGATGAAAAATATTAAATATCAAATTTTTTGTACTTAATTAAGTTTTCTTTTTTATAATATTATTTTATAGACATGGGATAATAATGACAAAATAAAAATAAATAGGAGAGAGAAAGATGTTTGAATAATATTTAAGCTGTGTTGCACAGATACGCCGATACGGCGATACGGCGACGCGTATCGGATACGGCGATACGGCAATTTAACATATGATTTATGATACGATACGGATACGACGATACGGCTAAATTCGATTTTTTGGAGTATCCGCGCAACATAGTATTTAAGTAATGAGGAGAGACACTCAAAAAAGTTCTTACGAGAAAATCGTTTGATGAGTGAATACTTGAAAAGTGGAGAAAAAGAATAGCCCTCCAATTTTTCTCCTCACATGTTTGATGAGTGATAGTTGAGATTTTCTTGGCAATTTTACTTTTGACCATTTGAGGTAATTTCATATACATGCATACATATTTCAAATAATTGTACCTCTCATGGTTCATGTATTGTTAAATCAAACACAAATTTACAAAAACATTATGCGCAATTTGAGGAGCAAGAATCTTGTAATCCTATCCTTCGAGTTATAGTATGCAATATAGAGATTTTTATTTTTTTTTATTTTTTTTAGAAAAAATAGAAAGGGCTCGATAGTCCCACTTATATCGTTTTAGATAAAAATCAGAGTTACAAACTTACAACCCCTATATAAGGGAATTAAGAGTTGAAATAAGTCAAAATTCCCTAAGTAACAATAAAGAAACTAATATTTCACCAAGGACTTACCAACTCTATTTATATTTTCTGTTCTCAACTTATATATTTTTTATTATTAAATACATAATTTTATAAAATCAAATGATGAATTTTATATCAAACCTTAATTCTTTAGCAATATTTATTTTTTCTAAACGAATTTTCATTAACATTTTTGAATATAGAAGTCAATTAATTAAAATTTGCTTATTATCCTCACCACACAAAAATATCGTTTCTGTCATTAGGATTATATGAGCGTGAAAATAAAAAGAAGAATCATGTATCAATTGCTTATTTGTAACATGATATTCTTGTGTGCTTACTTAACATGATATTCTTGTGAGCTTAAAGTTCATATACAAATATGCGATTGAAATAAGTATTCATCATATATGTGTAAAAGGTTAATGCTCAAATAACAATTAAAATATTGTATAGGTTGATGAACAATTGTTCGAGTTCTTTTATCTCTTTATTTTTAAGAAATTGGAGGAAAATTAATATGTGTTGTAACATGAAAATTATAGCACAAGATATCAAAGGTTTAATCTTCTGCCTACGCCCCATACTATTAACCAAATCCTTCCTCGCGCAAACGGGAAACATATTTACTCCGCTCAAATTAACCTTCCTCAACACGAACCAAATCCTTCCTCTTACTCGCGGAAGTCCTCTTATTCTTTTCCTTCCTCTTCTAGTGATTGGATCAAGGCAATTGAGATTCCCAAATGATTCCTCCTTAGGTTCCTTCTCCCTCGCGGAAGTCACCGGATTACGCGGGAATCTGACTCTAAAGAGTGCTTCGATAGGTTCTACTCTCTCCCTTGGCGATGCATTCATTCTCTTAGAGGCCTGGAATGAGAGATGCACAAACGCAGGAAGGAAAAGAATAAGCCACCACCGATTCATGCTCTGTGAAAACCGATGGAGAAGGCCAGACCGACTTGATCTGAGCTTAATTTGTCCTTGTAAAATATTGATTTGTGTATACATAGGAAATAAGTAAGCAAAAAAAGTGATAATTTTTCTTTATTTATTTTTGTTGATCTGTCCTTGTAAAATTTTCATTATTTATTTTTCTTTACTTCCGTTTTAAATTTACTTATCATGATCATGATATCATTTAAAGTGATAATTTAATAATTAGGCAAAAAAAATACGTATAAAAATATCATTTATGTAATGATCAAGGAAAGTAAGCAAAAAAAGAGCTCCAAAATATACAAAAAAAGACATTTCAAATAAAAATCCAAAGTCCAAACATGAAAACAAACAATTACACCAAATTAAAACCGATCCATCTGATAAACTTAACGCTTGGAAAATTGAGGACTCTTTCTGGCCTTCTTCCTTCCAGCTTTCTTTCTCTCGACAACACGAGGATCCCGTGAAAGGAGTTTATGCTCTTTAAGAGCCTGCTTATTCTCCCCGTCTAATTTCAACAATGCCCTCGAGACACCTAGACAGATCGCCTGAGCTTGGCCTGACAAACCGCCGCCATGCGCTTTTACTAAAATGTCGTATCTTTTTTCTAAACCCAGCCACTTTAATGGCAGCGTTAAGTACTCTAACCATTCTGGATTCCCCCGAAAATAATCCTAAGTATAATTTACAATTCGTTAAAGTAATTGGGCATATAATTTGAATTCAAAGGCAAATTCTTTGGTATTTCCACGCAATTGAAATTCAGTATTTATGTACCTTGGCATCCCTGTAATTAACCATGACCTTGCCATCACCATCTTGCAAAGCAACTCTGGCAATGGCGCATTTCTTCTTTCCCGTGGCGAGAATCTCCTGTGCTGCAATGCCGCCTGGCAATCGATACCTCATATACTTTTCAACAGTCCATCCGGCAGGAAGGTTATCCACCGTCGACGTTATTCCGGCAGCGGTCTCCGCCGCCTCGGCAAGAATTTCGGTGATGGGTCTGTTGCCGATGTAGTCGTCTTGTTTGGATTCTTCAATGACGAAGTCCTCGGTGATGGAATTGTCGCAAGCGACGACGACCAAGCGACGGGAGGGCGCGAAGGAGATGAATGCGGGTCTAGGGTTTGGTTTTACTGAGAGAGAAGTGAAAGAGGAGGTGATGGATGAGATGGAGAGCGCCATGGCCATGCTTGAGACTAGGGAAAGAAGAATCTGAGTTATCAGTTTATCTCCAGCTTCTGTGGATAGGGTGGAAACTGATAACGGGTCGGGTATTCATCTTGCTTATTGGTAGAAACCCAACATTTGAAATCTCGGATTTTAGAGAAAACTAAGGATATGATTTCCTGGATTATAATAAAGTTGAGATTTTAAATCTCACGGGTCGGATGGTCGTTATTGGGCCAAATGGTATTTATTTTATCCCGGCCTGGCTCAATAGGACTGGACCCGTCAAGCAATTCTTCTTCCTTCTTCTTCTTCGTTGTTTTGTGTTTACTGGAGCGAAGGCTCGAAGACTTGTTAGGGTTTAATAAGCGGAGGAGTGATGGCGATTACGAACTTTATTCTGACGGTGGTCGGAGTCGGCGCGGCGGTGATGCTTCTGCGAAGCGATGTGAAGCAGTCGGCGACGATTTTCCGTCGTAATGTTCGACAGATCCGTCAGTGGCTTGAGGAAGAATCCGTCTCTGCAGCCAAGTAATTATTCACCATTTCGCTTTAATTCTTATTACTTGTCCCTTTTGATTGTGGTATTCTTCCTGAATGATGAATTCATGCTAATTTAAGCTCAATTATGTCTTAAACATCAAAATTTAACCAAATTGTATTATAAAAATTACCAGAATTTTGCTCAATTGATACTACAATTGATTCATTTTTTTAAAAAGTGATTTTGATTGACTGATAATTGCAGAAATGCAGAGCGGTCTGCACCCAAGGGATTGGATCCGCCACCCGCTAAGAAGGACATACCACCAAAGGATGAGAAGCATTGATTTTTATTTCCTTGGTTATATATTTTTTTTTTTTGTGTGTTGTTAAAAAAAGTTTATGATTTTGTAAAAGACAATTTTGCAATGAAAAATAAATTTGGGCTGATTGTAATAAACAATATTTCATGTATATATACATAAGTAAACTTCCTTTTCCAAATGATATTTTCAATGGTTCTCTTGAAATTAGAAATGTAAAATAAAAATTAATGCAAACGAACAAAAATAAACTTCATTGCCGGGATTTGAACCCGGGTCGTCTGGGTGAAAGCCAGATATCCTAACCGGGCTGGACGACAATGAATTTGTGTTCACTTAGCCCAATTTGAGCTATTTTCAAAGATATAAAATATCATAATGTACCAAATCATGAGGGGGGTATAATTATATGATGGCTAACTGCTAAGTTGAATATGAGATAAAAGTGAATTGGTAGGTACCCTCAACATTGTGAGTCTGTGACTTGCATCATTATGTTTTTTGCGGTTTACATAATTATATAATATGCATGATAAAAGGCCTTTTCCCTTTTTCTTTTTCAAGGGAATTTGTTTGCATGTATGTAAAAAAGAAATATCTGAAACAATTATTGTGTGATATGTATGTATAACAGAATATGTATGTATAACAGAAATAAGTTTCCAACAAAGTAATGCATGAAGATAATTCAAGTGGTATGTTTTGCTATCTTCAAATATACTATGTAATTAATATACATCAAATTAAGTACACTAGAGTTTGAAAAAGAAAATGTGTCTTTTACAACTTTTGATAATATTAATAACAATGAATAGACTCCAAAAGATTTATATAATAAAACCAATTAGAAAAGTTTGAAATTTGTATGCACAAAAAAAAAAAAAAAAAAAAAGGTTTGAAATTCAAGGAAACATGAAAGTATAAGATAAGAGGACTTTTTTTTGTTCTATTAGGCGTCACCTTGCTTTTATTCCCTTTCTTTTGCTTTTATTTGCACTTTATTGGTGAATGCACCTCAAAAATAAAAATGGTCGATTTTCCTGAATAGCCATAATGCAAACAAAATTTCCAAAATATTTATTTAAGGAAAAACAAATATATATTTCAAAATATATAATATCAAAATTTATAATATAAAAATATATAGTAAATAGTAAATATCAAAATAGATAATATATTACATTATTAAAACTAAAAATATAATATTTGTTTATATTTCAAAATATAATTAAATTTTTTAAAAATATAAATATTTTTTACAAATCTTAGTAAAAATGACAAAAATATTATAAGTTACTTTTAAATATTATTAATATATAAGAATATTAAAAATATGTATAATTTCTTTTATATTATGACGCCTGAATAATTTGTTATGTTTACACTAAAAATATAATTCATACTTATACGTAAATAGTCCTATCATACATTTTTTAAAGGGTATTTTGGATATTTAGCTCTGTTGCGCAGATACTACAAAAAATCGATCGTACCCGTATCGTCGCATCCGTATCGTATCCTAAATTATATGTAAAAATATCGTTTCGCCGTATTTGATACATATCGGATACATTACTAATTTACTCGCAGTCGTATCCGTGCAACACATGTATTTAGTAATTAATTAGTTTTTTAAAAAAGTATATCATACAACTTACTTTTATGGAGATTTTTTATTTAAATGAACAATATATGTTTTCATTTAGTCCATAATTAATTAAAAAATATATTTGAGATCTTATTTAAATAAATACTCGTTAATTGATAATTATTCAAAATATCTTTGAAAAAAAATGTATCGTAATAAAAAATGTGTACGATAGAACTATTCAGGTAAATCAGAATTTAAAAATGTCTGCCAAAGAAAGTTTCCCTTTTTTCCAATTTCACCCTGTTTTACTGTAGTTTTCAAACTAACATTCAGCTCAAAAATATTTAACAAAATTCGAATTTTGCTTGCTGGTTGATGTAATTAATTGAGATCTCAAATCAAAACATCTTGTCTGAAAATGAAATGACAACCAGCAATCAATTTAACCTATATTTTCTGATTTTGTTCAACATGTTAGAAATATCATTTTTCTCAAATCAAAACACTTTTGAAATTGAGGCCTATTAAGTAATTTTAACAACATTCATGTTTAAAATATCATTTTAAAAAATATACATTAAATGTTAGAGACAAAATAAATCATATTTCATTTTATTTTACAAACAGCTCTCAACCTCCAAATACGGTCATCCTTTTTAAAATTACAAAAATGTAAAAAAACAAACTCAAATAAATATATCACTTATTAATAACTCAAAATCATACACTATTAATGTTTAGTTATTAATAATTTAAAAAACAAATTAATTGCTGCAGAATCTTAGTATATTTCACAGTAAACACTTTTGAAATTGAGGCCTAATAAGTTATATCTACACTCATAATTGATTTTTGGTCAGTGAAATTAGTACATAAAATATTTGTTAGTGACAGTACATAGAAACACACAACTAGTTGTCTTTTGTACTTCTTCTCTTGTTTAGCTTTATGGCATAATCTTAGGCGTAACAAACAAAATGTAAACTTATCATGTATATCCCTGCAAAAAATGAAAAATACCATACATATACATACACACTTTTTCTATTCACGATGCTTGTAATTTTGTGAGGGGTATAACTGATATTTAATATTTTGCAAGGTATATATAGGAAATTAACACTAGGTTTTTTATAAAGCAAAAGACAATCACGAGGAGAGCTCCACAGCAAAAAAAAAAGAAAAAAAAGAGAAAGAAGGATGATTGCTCGAGAACAAATTTGAAGGAGAAAGCGAAGACACTCTTTATCTGGTAAAGCTTCTCCTTTTCTTTATTTTTCTTCTTTTCTTCTCTTTAAAAAAAAATGAGGATAAAATGCAAGGTCCCCATTTCACTATCTTTTGACCATTGTTTGTTAAAAACAGAGTAATAAAATAGAAGAATGAAGAACATAATAGTGGGGTGTTCGTAACGGAGAAGGAGAACTGAAGAGAAGAGAGCTCATAAGATTAAAATAGAAGATTAGGAATTTGGTTTGGTAATTTGATTTTTTTTGCGCTTTTCCAAATGCCCAATAAGTATCTTTTCTATTTTTCTTCCATTGTTAATTGTGATTTTATTGAGGGTATGGTATTTCATTCTAGTTTGATAGTTTCTCCATTTTAGTGTTAAAATTTAAGATTTATTCTTTTGGTAAATGTGAAATCAAGCTTAAAATATGAGTATTAACTTCATTTTTTGCCAAATCATACTCTTGTTAATTTTAATATTGAAATTTCAGGTTAAATTTAGGTGTCCTTTGAAGCAGAAGCCCGATTCCCGTTCTGTTCATGCAAAAGGCTTCGAATTAAGGGGTTATCTTTGAAAATAATTCGATACAAAAGGGAAAAAAGAAGCAAGAAGAAAAATGACAGACTATTCTGTAGGTGGACCCGGTCCACGACACTCCAAGATAAAGACCGTACCGATCGCAGTAACGCCAGAAGCGTTTTGGTGTTGCCCTTCACCGGCCATGCTTCAAAAAACCCTGAAAGCTCATAACCAACTAACCAAAAACCCTAATCCAAAATCTCCACCCCATCCGAAAGCCCCTTCTGTTCAAAGAGCTCCAACGATTTCATCTGAAAAGCGTTCGAATTCAGTCCCAAATGGAGAAAAGCCGAACTCAAATCCTTCAAAAATTACCGAAAGACCTGTACAGAGGCACAAAATTTCAGTTGGGTTCGGCCAACTCGAAACAAGTGACTTGAAAGTGGTTTTGCATGGGAAAGATGGTATTGTGGTTAAAATGAGTGTGCACAGAAATGTTTTGGTCGCAAATAGTAGTTATTTCGAGGAGAATTTAAGTGGAAGTTCGTCTTCGCCGGTTTCTTGTATTGAAATTTCAGATTGTGATGACGTGGAGATTTATGTCGAGACGGTCGGTTTGATGTATTGTAAGGATGTCAAGCATAGATTGGTGAAACAAAATGTCTCTCGTGTTCTTCGCATTTTAAAGGTTTGTACTTTGTATTTTTTTTATTATTATTTTAGATCCTCTCATTGTTTGATGGTAATGAATTTTGTAGGTACAAATGCTTTTTTTGTGATTTTTTCCTTATTGATGTTAATTAATTAGCATGATATTTTTTAGGTTGCCGAATCGCTTCGATTCCATGCATGTATAAAATCATGCCTAGATTACTTAGAAGCGGTACCTTGGCTCGAAGAAGAAGAAGAAAACGTGATTCGATCTCTACGCAATCTCCAAACCGATAAAAAGAATAATAATAATGATAATTACGAAATCACCCCTTTACTAAAACGAGTTTCGTCCGATATAACCACCATCCAACCAAATGAAACCCTATCCCAAATTATTGACCTGGTTTTAAAAAGCACCGAAGACCGAGCTAGGCGCGAGATGAAAACCGTAGTATTGAAATTATTAAAAGAAAATAGTAGGCATGGAGATGGATCCAAGGACCTATGTACCGAAACTTTATACAACTCGTGTCGAGTTTGTTTGGACTCGTTATTGGATCTGTTAAGGAAAGCATCCGAACCCGAATTTGTAAGCAAACCATTGGAAGTTAGAGATCCAATAACCCGAAATATTGCAATAGAATCCGATAATTTAGTTTGGTTATTTGAGATTTTAACTCACAGACACACATCACATGATTTCATTACAATGTGGGCCGAACAAGCTGAGTTGGCAACACTGCATGCGAAACTACCAATCGTGTCGCGACACCTCATAAGCTGCGTGACTGCGCGAATATTCGTTAGTATAGGAAAAGGAGAGGTCCTTCCGAGTAAAGAGACGAGACAAAAGTTGATACATGTATGGTTGGAGCCGTTAATAAATGACTATAATTGGTTACAACATGCATGTAGATCTTTCGATAAAAAAATCGTAGAAGAAGGAATCGGAAGGACCATTCTTACTCTTCCTTTAGAAGAGCAACAAAGCATTTTGCTCAAGTGGATGAGCCGGTTTTTGAAGGCCGGCGATGCGTGCCCTAATTTACAAGGGGCTTTTGAAGTTTGGTGGAGAAGAACCTTTGTAAGGCCGTACGTCGACGAAAAAGACGGGACTTCAAATGCATTAATTTGAAAATACGAAAAATCAAAAAAGAAAAATAGAGAAGTTGATTAATTAGGGTTTCTAAGTTTTTCATTAAGAGTTTAAGATATATTCTCAAGTGTATTTTAGGCAAATTGTAGTGGTTGTTTAATGTTTTCTTTTGCTTTTTTGTCTTTGTCCTTTCAATTTTTGAAATTTCTTCATGTTTGTAATATATTAGTTTATTAAAATTTATTGTAAAAGTAATAGAATACAAATGAGGCCCAAATGAATATTTTGACACATTCATTACATATGAATTAACACTATGTTCACAGAAGATCTTACCATCTCTTACTGACTTGCTTTTTGGAGCGTAAACTTTACATCACTGATTGATCAGTCTCGTCTCTTAAATGGAGAAAGACAATGGAATCTCTCTCTAAATCCATAAATTTAAGAAGAGGGAATCTTTTTCTCTAATGGGGGTTCTCACAAATTAGAGCATAATTGCAAGAAATAATTATACAGGCTTCGGTAATTTCGTTGTTTTTGCTATTGAATTTTACTTTTATCAATTTATAGTGATGACCCTACTGAGTTTTCTCCATGACCAGAGAAAGAACCAAAAGTGAAGGCGACCCATTACCTTTTGGTCCTTTTCGAGGCGTTTTTTTGTGATTATATTCAAAACTAAGGTGAAAATTGTCAACTTTTATTTAATTTTGGAATAATCTAATGGTTTCGTGAAGAATCGATGATGAATTGATTGAGGCAGCCGAAAGAAAGTTGTCTATTTACTTATTCTTCTTTCTTTGACTTGTTTCTTGCTTCGTAGTGACTCTGATCCTCGTCATCCTTTTTGTTTTCTCATATTTTTTATTTCCTATTTAAAACATAAATTTCTCTTCTTCTTCTTCTTCTTCTTCCTCTTCTTCGTTCTCAGATTGTATATACAAGAAGCGATGAACTGAAAGAGGCCATGTATTTATATCTATCTTAAATTTGCTTTACTGAGCTAATTGAGGTAAAATTCTTTCATTTTATGATCTTAATTTTGGGTTTTGAGTAAAAACTTTTTCTTAATTTGATTTTGGGATCCTTTTAATTATCTGATTTTCAGACAAAAAATTGTAATAGTTAATTATGGGTTGGCTTAAGAAAATATTTAGTGGTTCAGACAGAACTTCAAGATCGAATTACATCGATAGTTCAGACGAGGACGAAGATCATCATAGTAGTAAATCACTTGTAATTACATTATCTCCTTTTTTCCCTTCAATTTCATCCATTCATTTTCATAATCCAATAATTAATTAAATTAACTAATAAATGCAATTAATATTAATTTTAGGATGTGAAATCAGAGAGTGCAAATAGTAGCATCGATATTGACCATGCAATTGCATTATCTTTATCTGAAGAAGAGAACAAAAAAGGAAAATCAATTGGTCAGCATTATTATTTCTTTTCTAATAAAAAAAAAATCACTTCGTTTATAAAAATTAGGGTCAATTAATTAATTTTAGAAACGAGTTACCATAATTTGGAGGAAGAGGACGAAATGCTAGCACGAGCTTTGCAAGAAAGTTTAACAAATACCGAGTCGCCACCTCATCAAATTGGGCGAATATTCCCACCTTTTCCTTTTTTCGCACCCTCCGAAATTTTCAGGTACTTTTTTGCATATTACCACTCCTCATTTATTTATTTTATTTTCATACTAATTGCTAATTTCGAAAACATTGATGTAATGTTAGAATATGTGAAGGGTGCAAAATGCAAATAGGCCAAGGGTATTTTCGTAATTTCATGGGATTTATTTATCATTCAGAGTGTTTCCGATGCCGAGCTTGCGGCCAACCCATTTCCGATAATAACGACGTATTTTTTTTTATGATATTGGATTTTTACGATAATACCCTTGTGAAATATTATAAATTATTATTTTTTTATTATTTTAAAATAGGCAATGATGAATAGAAACCAAATTTATCACAAGTCGTGCTACAAGGATCAATATCGCCTCGCTTGTGAAGTTTGTAAAAACTACGTACGTATTTATTATTATTATTATTATTATTATTTTGCAATTTAACCCTCAAATTATATCATTTATTATTATTATTATTATTATTATTTTTGTAGATTCCAAGTGATAAATATGGAAGAACAGAGTATAGAGTTCACCCATTTTGGCTCCAAAAATTTTGTCCTTCGCACGAAAAAGATGGCACTTTTCGCTGTTGCAGTTGCGAACGATTAGAGGTCCGTACTGTACTACTAACAAACCCATTTTTCCCATATTTTAATATTTATTTAATTTTGGGAAATTTTAACCCCCCCCCTAATTTTTTTTCAACATTTAAAAAAAAACCCTCAAAGCAAACGGCTTAAAGTTATTTTTTTGCCAAGATATTTTATAGGTGCTAAATTTTTTGTATGTTTGTTTATAATAATTATTTAATGTTATTTTTTATAGAAAATATATGATAAATAAAATATTAAAATTATATGAATATTACATATAATCTCATATGTGTTTTTTAAAAGATATTATATGTTAAAAAACATTGTGGATTTTTTTAAATAATAAAAACTAGCAAAAATTGTATATAAATTTAATATTACAAAAAACAGAGGGTTATTTTGGTCCGATTTTTTTTAACACCATACAAAGTTAGCTTTAACACCTCTAAGGGGGTATCTGAGAAAAAGTTTGTTTGAGGTTTTTTTTTAGTATCTCAAAAGTCGGGGTTTTTTTTTAAATATTGAAAAAAGTTGGGTTTCTTTTTGAAAATTCCCCTTTAATTTTTTAGGCGAAGGATATAAAATATGTGACATTAGAAGATGGGAGAAAGCTATGTTTAGAATGTTTGGATTCGTCGATAATGGACACGAACGAATGTCAAGGGCTTTATCTCGAAATTCGAGAATTTTACGAGGGTCTAAATATGAAAGTGCAACCACAAATTCCTCTCCTTTTGGTAGAGAGAGAAGCCCTGAACGAAGCCATACAAGGCGAGAAATCTGTAAGCGTTTTTTCACAGAATAGCCCTTGTTTTACGATTTATTTTTACAGGGTTATATATGATATTCTTTAATTTTTCTTTTTGCAGAATTTCCATCACTTGCCAGAGACGAGAGGACTTTGTCTTGCTGAAGAGCAGATCATTAGAACTGTAAATAAACTTAAATTCTTCGAACAAATTTACATTTTTGCCCTTGAGTGAAATTATATAATTGTTTTAATTTACATATTTGACGAAATAATATCTTTTTTTAGGTTTTGAGGAGGCCGAGATTTGGGCCTGGAAATATGATAATTGATCTGATAACGGGTCCGTACCGACTGGTACGACAATGTGATGTCACGGCTATTCTTATTCTATATGGTTTACCTAGGTAATTAAGGTTTATTAATTAATATTTTTCACTAATTATTTGTAATAAGAAATTAATTCATATATATATTTGAATGTTTTTTTAGACTATTAACAGGATCGATTCTCGCTCATGAGATGATGCATGCATGGCTTCGACTTAATGGTTCGGTTCTCAAAGCAACAGTTTTTTTATTATTTGAGTAAAAAAAACCCAAAAAGTTCAAACTTTTTTTAATCTATTTTTTTAGGGTTTAGAGAACTGAGACCAGAAGTAGAGGAAGGGATATGCCAAGTGTTAGGTCACATGTGGCTCGAGTCAGAAATCATGGCTGGATCTGGATCGAGCTCAAGTTCGAGTTCGAGTTCGAGTTCGAGCTCGAGCTCGAGATCAAGGTCATCTAAAAAAGGGAAAAGGTCCGAATTCGAGAGAAAATTGGGCGAATTTTTCAAATATCAAATCGAGGCGGATACTTCTCAAGCTTATGGAGACGGATTTAGGTCTGGAAATCGAGCCGTTAATAATTATGGTTTGAGACGAACTATCGAGCATATTAGCTTTACCGGCTCATTTCCTTATTGAATATTGCATAATATATTGTGTCTGAAGAATTGTGAAGTTACAGAAAATAAATGTAAAATTTGAAAATTACAAGTACTCAACTTGAATTTAAAAATGAAATGTAAGACACATGACACAAGGTTTTATATATCAAGTTCCCAAGATTATGACCAAGACATATTTTCCACCTTAATTTTATATGGCAATTTATAATCCCAATCTGGTGCATTATATTTCTCTGCAGAACCTAGCATAATTCTTCATAAACTCAAGCCAATAAGAACCTGCCACATCACTTAACTCGCTGACATGTTATATTTTCATTGGTACTAGCTCATCATTTGATTAAACTCGTGGAAGTCGAGTTCTCCATCTCCATCAACATCATAAACCCTAATCATGGCTTCGCAGTCCGTAACGGATCGTTCTTCGCCCAATTTGCTGAGGACTCTCTGCAAACCGCTTGGAGTTATTCGGCCCGAACCCTTCACTGCCTCGAACATCTCGAATGCTCTCCTCAAATCTTCCTCTTCTTCCCTCTCCATCAATTTCACGAAATCGCTAAATTCAATGTTCAAAATCGCAGCAAAATCAATCTGTCAAAATAATCATAATTATTAATATGTGTCATATAACATATATAACTAAGGTAATATAACATTAGACAATGAGAAATATATATATACTTGATCAGAATGTGACTCGTCATCACCCATCGAGGAGAAAAACATGGATAATTCATGGCCCGAAATTTTGCCGTCCATGTCATTATCTAAATGGCGAAAAACTCTTTGTAATTCTTTTAGACGGCTTCGACTGGCCGAGTTGGACGAAGAAGGCGAAGATCTTCTAGAAGAATGAGAGATTGAAGAAGCGTCAGAGCCGCAACAAAACATTGGGAGGCCGAGTTTGAAGCTTCTCTTTCGTGTGAGCTTTTTAGATTTGGTATGCTTAGGGTTTGTTATTCCTACATTTGCCATTTTTGTTGTTCGAGTGAAAGGCTTTGTTGAGAGAGAAGAAGTGTTGGAAGTTATTTATAGAGGTATAGGGTATTAGGGTCTTGGAGTTTATAGTTTTAGGGTCAAACATATGGTTAGTTTAATAATAGGATAATATTTGGTTGTGATTTATTTTTGTCAAGTAGGTACCTCATGAAAGAGGAGGACATCTAGGTCGACTAGAGACTCGCATTTTCTTTTGAGAAATTATTTACGTCTAAATATTGTCTATTAATTTTATATAATTTTATTTATTATTATTTTTATCTGCTTATTATACTATTTCATAAGTACATTATAATATTTTAATATCTTATATGTGCATTATACATATATGAATGGCAATATAATATTTTTATTATATGTTTACTTTATTTTTTTATAGGTTTATTCTATTTTTCTGTATATATGTTATATTTTTTATGAGACTGACAATGACACACATATTATTATAGACGGGTCGGCAATGAATAACAATCTTATGTTAAATTTGATTTTTATTTATTTTTTATCTTATGAATGATAAGATCATCTAATTAAATGGTCTCTTGGTCTAGTCGTAAAGTGCTTAGTACAAGATACCAAAGATCAAGTATTCAAGTCTCATTGGTATCACAAATAAAAAATAAAAAAAATCAATAATATTCATATTTCATAGATTATGTTTCACTTCAAAAAAAATTAATAGGTTATGATATGTTTTGATGTTTTGATTAATGGAAGTGTTATATTTATTTTGGGAAATTGTATAGTAGATCCTCTTTTTGACTCTTTCTATAAACTAAATCAAGATCATTGAAACTAAAAGAATAGTATAACTATTTATCATTTAGTTAAACTTTTATAATTAATATTAATGTTAGGCCCATACTTTTTGATATGATTTTGTTTATTTTGTCATGTGAGTTAAAAGAAAAAAAAATCTACACCCTCTATCACATATTTCACGTTATTATAACCCTTGGTAAATCTTCTTTTAGTAGGATCCCAACTAGAGAATCTTTATAGCTAGTAGGAAATAAATATATACTTAAATAGAAAACATCCAAATTAATTAATACCTACTACATACATTAGATCTTAGATCAGCATAAACCATGAAGTATTGTATATTAGAGTAACTATACTTAATTTAAGCTTAAAATTTTCAAATTAATTAAGTAAATTATTCAACACACACGACAAGAAGAAAGATGAGTATATTGGGTAGTGATTAAGTCGAAGTTACATCAGTCTCGCTACTCAACAATTAAACTTTTGTGTAGAATAATAAAAACGAAACTTCATAGTAGCTTCTTAAAAGCTTAATAGGCGTGCAACTTTGTGTTCTTTGTTATCACTCTGCACTCACATTTCTTCAGATAACTTTGATATATGTATATATATATATATCTCTTTTTTGTTCTTATGTTCTAAATTAACATCGAAAGTTTTTGTACAAGTTCAAAAAGCAAGTGATAAATATAGACCAACTTTTAAGAAATAAAAAAGAAAAGATGTATATGATCATTTGGGGTAATCAATGGTGTTTCTTCTCTCTTTTAAGGAAGTTACTAGCGTGGTTTTGGTTTCTCATGCATGCCATTTCTTTAAACTCGTGTAAAAAGTAGCATTTGACTATTTGTGTACCATGAAAAAAGTTTGCAATTTACATCCAAATTAAAGTTTTTTTTTTTTTATCTAGGGTATTGTGTAAGTGAATGTTCTTTGTAATTTTCAAGTATTCATGTTACATTTGAGGTGATTTCATATTCATCCATGCATATTTCAAATAAATGTCTCTCTTATGGTTCATGTATTGTTAAATCAAACACAAATTTACAAAAAAACATTATGCGCAATTTGAGGAGCAAGAATCTTGTAATACCTACCCTTCAAGTATATTATGCAATATAGAGATTTTTATTTATTTTTATTATCAAATACATAATCTTATAAAATCAAATGATGAATTTTATATCAAATCCTAACCAACATGATAAGATTTCATTGTTCTCAACTTCTAGATGACTATTAGAGGAACATGTAAAGATCAACAAATGAAAAAAATAATGAAAATATGGGCGCCATTTTCTCTTTGGTTAATTTCAAACTAAAGACCATAACTTTTGGTAGAAATTGCATGACTTAATTGTCAGGTCTTGAATTTCTCACTTGAAAAAGATAATGCTTTTTTCAGTTAAGTTCAGAGGAAGTTACACTTAACTTTTTTTAAATTTAGTAGCAGTTTGTTGGACCAAATTTAATTTTTTTCTAAGTTTTATTTAAACAATTGCACATTAATATATCCTATAATTATAGTTAACTGTATGTACTTGATTATTTATTTAGAGGTAGCACATGGAAGAGACAGTAAAAATCAATCATCAACCTGTTAAAAAGAGTTAGTCGTATTTTTTAGTATAAAAATCCAACTTGCAATATGATAAAGTTTATTTTTTGCATTAATCATTAGCAAATTAATCATTAGAAAGGGTTTAAATATATGTATAAATTAGATTAAGATTCGAAGTAGTTAAGACATGTAATTAGCACATGAATGGACGGCGTAATCACATGGCAAATAATTTGAAGAACAAAATCTCTGAAACTCATCAATCATCATTAGCAACAAGCCTTGACTTTGAACAAGACTTCACATTAATTTTGATTTTTGTACCTTGATTTTATTGTTTAAATTCAAATTCTGATACATGGGAAAGTAATTAATTTATATAAAAACATTCATTTTTTGACCAAGATTTAAATGCACTTGATTATCATGCAATGATTTTGTTTATAATTGAACTAAATATAAACCATTAATTTGAGTCTCTATTTCATGGTCAAGATCAAATATGTGTTGGTGTATAAGTTAATATTTATATACATCATCTTGGAATGTTTAACATTGTGGCTTCATAAATAAAGATAATAATATCACATGGAAGAATCTACAAGGAAGTTCTAATCGTTACTTCCAAGTTAAATAGTTTCAAAAGATACTTTCATGATTAATTTATTTTCCACATTAATGAAAATACACTATTTTACAAAAATATATTACATAGCAAAAATATCAACAAAAAGGAATTATATGTAAGGATTCTTCTCACATTTAACAAAAATGCCATTATTCCATTTTATTCATCGATATACCATTTTAATTCAAGCATTGATTGGATCGTCGGAGTTTACTAATTCAGGTACTTTATCCAATAGTCGATTAATCTCTTGTGAAAATTCGACTTTTGCACGATTCGTTTTACCTCCGATTCTTACCGTAGTGCCATCTTGTAGGGCCCATATCTAAAATCCAATCCAAAAGAAAAAAAAACATTTAATATAAAGAAATTATATATGCATATAAATAAAAATGATTAATTAATTACCTGTGAATGCGATAAAAAACTAATGCTAGTAGTTAACATGAGAGCACCAAATCCTGCATAGACTGTTGGCACTCCTGGATCCATCTATTTTAAAAATAAAAAAATATACAATTATTTAAAATAATTAGTTTTTTTAATTTAAATCGAAACTTACTTTTAAATCGAGGCCGGTACTACCAATAGCATCTTCGACGATAATTTCATTACCGTTAATTTCAATCGGCAATTTAGAATTCGGTCTTCGAACCCCAACAAACTTACCCTCTTCATCATACAACACAATCGATTGCAAATCTCTCGCCAACATTGATCTACCCAAAAAATAAATCAATAACAATTTAATTTCACCAAAATAAATAAATATATAAATAAAATTTCACGTTACTTACATTCCTTTAACTTTAGTAGAAGAAGAGTCCGAAGAATCACCCGTGGGCAAAAACGTGCCGAAAATTTTACTATCGCCACTTGTCGCCAACGGAGCGACGGCTAAATTAAACGGTCCTTCTCCATTCTTCTTAATTTGAAGGGCCGAGATTCCCCAATCCGTTTGATAGATCGTGATCCCTCCATATCTCAACGGATCGTTCACTTTTATCGTCTTTCTCACCACTTCCTTCCCCTCGATATCAATCAACGATAAATCCGAGTAAAATTGCGACACCTAAATAAAAACATAATTTTTGATTTTATTTTATTGTATAAATAAGTTTATAATTTAATAAAATTATACCTCGCCGCTTTCATAATATTCCATGTAGAACCGGTTGACATGGACCTCGGTATTGAACGAGTCAATTGGTTTAGACAAAAACCCAAATGGACTCATGATGTCACCAATAACGAAATTAAGGCCTTGAGGGACTTTAACGGAGCCTTTGTAACTACCAGTTGCGCTCCAAGTGGCGCCCCCCATTATTAATAGCATCGCTATGTGTACCCCAATTGGGGCGAATCTTCCTGCGAGGCCTTTGAATGCGTATAAACTCGGTCCTTTTAAGAATACCTCGTAACCCGTGCCCGTTAATATCGTGGCTACGTCTTTTAGAGATGCGTGTGGAAGCGAATCGGAGAATTCTTGCTTTTGGAGAGAATTGGACGAATGCACAAATGACCATCTATATTAATTTATATTGATGGTGTCAATGAGTTAATTTGGGAATGTGATTTTGAGTAATATGAAATTGGAAAGGAACCTTCGAGCGATTTTGACGATTGGGATTTGAGTGGTGTAAGTACAAGCCATTAGAGATGTAGCGAGTAGAGCGAGCAAGCCTAGGAACACGGGTGAGGTGAACATATGATCGAATCCAGGAATCATAATCCACCTCCAAAATGCCGGATACTTTTGGACATAGAATTGCTCAGATTCTCCTTGCTCTACTATTGTGGCTGCATTGCAAAACATGAAACGATATTGAGACAATTCAGCAAGTAAAGATTGGAAAGGTTTCGATTTGGAAACGTACCCAAAGCCATTAATGATCCTATTGTCCCCATTTCGCCGAGGGCCAATGGAAGATTAGAAAGCACGGCCAATGCTTTCTTGGGAGCTCTTTTAAGCAACCCCCAAATCGCCCCTTCTTTACCATTACTGACCTTCGGCTTCGATTTCTCCAAAACAGGAGGTGCTTCATCGAAGAACACGACTTTCTTCTTAGCATTCTGCTTCGGCTTCGTGCCTCCACCCTTCGTGCATCGGATATGAAAAGCAAAGCGGTAATTTCGGCATGAAGGGGGTCTGAGGAGTGTTCTGTAAGGGTTTAGTGTGGAAATTGCCATGGACGAGATAAGGCAAGGGCAGAATGGTCATTTTGGTGGGGATGTTAGCGGGAAGAGAAGAAGATGGAGTGTGGATAAGGTGGGGAGAATTTGTGGGTGCGGCTACCAATTTTCGTGGTTAATTCTACACCAATCAGTAGTAGTTCCTGACTTCCTAATTCCTATGCCATGACCCGGAATTCAAATCCTTGATTCTATTATAATCCGGGAATTCAAATCTGAAGTTAAGGGGTTCCTGGTCTCGTGTTTTCGGCTGTCAAACCAAACCAATAACCCGATCCGGATTCTCATCAATGAATATTATTTTTCTCGATCAAATGTTGGTTACTTAAAAATTCATTTACGTGTTCAGGTGTAAAGTACATTCATTTGATAAATACTTCCCTAAAAATCAATACAAAAATTGTGAAATACGTAAATTAATAAAATAAAAGATACCGATCACAACAATATAATGAAAATAAATGAATGACAGGCAAGAAATTTTGTATTAATCAAATAAAATTGTACAATTTTGTATTACTCTATTTTCTAATTAAAAAATACTATAAATCAAATACTTTACTAAGATTTTAAAACATACCAGAACCAGAATATTAATAATGTGTAATTTATGATTTATGACTTATTATATTATTTTTGTTAATAAAAAATAAACTGGATCAAACAAAGTAACAAGCAATATAAAATTATAAACTCCTCTTCAAATTTCAAATCCAAAACAAAACATGCAAATATTTACCGTCGATTTACTCGAGCAAGAAAAAACAAACGGAACGAACAATTAAAAAAACATGATTTAATGGTGTCCATAAAGGAAATAGAGGACGGCGCGCCAAACAGGATATACGAGAATGAGAACAATGCCAAAGGAGTTGGAAGCACCTTTGGTCTTAGTGAACGAGTTGCGGAAGCCTCCGGAAGCTCTGATGTGTTCTTGAAGAAGATAGCATCCGATAATAAGACAAATTACGACACCAATTATAGTGTCGCGAACTTCATGCGCAAAGAAATTTGGCGCCACTACTAGAAGAAGGATTAACGCTCCTGGCATCTCCAACCAATCTATATACCAAAGAATTATTAGTTTTTTTAATATTTCATATTTACCCTTCGACAAGTTTAACGAAATAAATATAATTACCAGGGAAGCGCTCGGGAAAGAAGAGGCGAAGAACGACGGCGATAAAAGCAATCCATTTTCCAACATCGCTCCTGAAAATTTGTTTATTTTCAGTTAGAATAAATTATTCGTCGAAATGTAATGAGATTTTGGAAAAGTGGAAGGAAATAATTACGCGAGGAGATTAAAGAGGACGTAGGGGAGGCTCAAGTAAATGTAAGGAATCAAGAGAGAGGTGAGCATGTTTGTTCTCCAGTTCGTACGGTCCAGCACTAGCAAATATCTGCATTATAATCCATACCAAAATCAAATTAATTGGAGATCAAAAATAAAAGGGCAGGTAATTACTGATTATAGTAAATGAAGAAATGATAATTGTATTTTGATGGTTAAGTGATAATTAAAGTTTATAGCAGTCGAATAATAAAAGAGTCCAGCTTTTTGGAAGTTGAATTAAAAACAATAGATTGAATAAATGGGGAATATATCGATTTGCTTTTTTGCTAGATTGATGTATAATTAATTACATGAATCAAAAGAAAAAGTTGTGCAGTGAGTTGGATCGAAGTGATGCAAAATTCACGCTCAATTGACACATAATTTCAGAATTGATGATCTACTGTTGCAAAATTAGTACAACTAGAGACTCAATTTGGCTTACTTTCAATGCAGGAGTCCGAGTACCAACAATATGGAAACAAAAAGAAGTAGAATTAGCAAAAACAAAACAAAAGATGGAGAAGAGTATTACATGGCAGCAAAGGAAGCGAGCCATTGGAGAAAGACAGAACCAGAGCCAAGACCAAGGCCGCCGGAGAGAGAAAACGCATGTTTGGCCAGATTACGAGCAGCAGACCGGAGATCATTCAGATCCGCCCCGATAAGGTTCGAATCCGCCGTCGCGTCAGTGCTCATGGCGAGATACTTGCCCATCTTTGACATGTTTGGGTCTTGCAATGCAATCAAGAATTGAGCTTGAAATTGGCAGCTTAGAATAATGGAGATGATTGAGCTTGATTATTTATTGATGGAAGCCAGCTTGGAGGAGGACACGTGGAAGATTTCATTCCGGTGACTGTATATCCTCTCTGGGCCGTTCGGCAACGTACATTAAAGGGGGTTTACAATAAAATATCATATTTATTCCTAAATCTAAAATATTGTACGAGTAAATATGACACAAATGCCTAAGTTTGTGTTTAATTTATGATTCATATATGCATAATTAGCATTACACACTTAGTTATTTGTGACACATTTGTGGTTGGTATTTGTGACCCTATCATTACTCATATTGTATTACACAAAAAATTAAAAATCATTCAATTTTTTCGCTATGATTAACGGTCAACATTTATAATTACTATTTTACCCTTTGTATATTTACTTTTCTAAAAATCCAAAATATCATATTTACCCTTTTAAAAATAAAAATATCATATTTACCCTCTCAATAATAAAAATAACATGCATACCCTTACTCACTTGGCAAGAAGAAATCACGTCCTACAATTTAATAATATTTTTATTTATGGTTATATTTTAATTATAAAGCTATATTTTTTACATTTTTGTTATTGTCATTTGAGATTGGTAAAATAATTATTTTTTGAAATTTTTTTGATGTATTATTTGCATTTATATTGTAATTTACAAGATTACATTGTTATCTTCATTGAATAAATATGATATTTTTATTTTTAAAAAGGTAAGTATTAAATTTTGGGTTTTTAGAAGACTAAATATGTAAATTGTAAAATAGTAATTTTAAATGTTGACAGTTAATTTTAACGAAAAATTGAATGGTTTCTAATTTTTGAGTAAATATGATATTTTAGATTTATGAAAGGATAAATATGACATTTTAATTTTAAAGAAGGTAAATATATAATTTTAAGTTTAAGAAAGAGTGAGTATGTAATTTTGAATTTAAGAAAGAGTAAATATGTAAATCCCCCTACATTAAAAATAAAATTTGGATTAAATGTATAAATTGATATTAACGATCAAAATATTCTTATTTTAATTTGTAAAATTTTATAATATTCGATTGTTCAATTAAAAAAAACTATATTTTTATACAAACCAAACTATATTTTTAAGTACACATATATCAAAAATAAAATTGGACAAATCAATTAAAATATAATGAACTCTGTACAAACATTCCTTCAACAATACTAATTACCAGATTTTAATTTTAACGTAATTAAAATATGAAGCTTTAATTGCAAAACCCGAGACTTCATTACAGGAAAGAAAACTAGCAAGATTATTGAGCCATTTCATGATTGTTCGAATTGATAAACTTAAATATAACAAAATTAAACTATTAGTTAAGCACTACAACGATCTTGTCTTGTCCCAAAATAACAATTTCCAAAAATTAGGACTTAGTTCTCATATAGGAAATGGTGAATTCGGACAATTATGCACATAAATCACACACAAATTCAACTAATTAAAAAAATCTTGTCGTTCAACCAGTGAAACAAACTCTGTATTTTTGTATAGTCAAGCAGGCAAACTTTGTCCAGCAACCAGAATCATCTTGCAGAAAAAGAAATCATTCAATCGGTCACAGAATGTTGACACGTGTCAACTTTATTTTTTTTAGTTATGTTTATATTACAACTCAAATTATATTCATGCATGAAAGAAAAATATAATTTGTCCCCAAACTCATCACCATATCATTGATGAGGTGACAAAGTAAATTAATTTACATTTCTAATTGACTTAATTAAATGTTGATTGGCACATCTAATTAACACATCAATAATATTATACCAAGGTTTAATTAACACATCAATAACTAATCAAACAACACAAATATTTATCAATGGTTAGAAAATGTTTGGATGTGAAATTAGTGGAAGATTATGTTAATCACAACCGTTTATCATGATTTAATCAATGGTGGAAAATGTCTTGTTCACTTTTTTGTTCGATAATTTGTCTACTGATAAATCTCTTGTTTGATTAGTTGTTTGTTAAATCATGTAAGTTGTTTAATTTTCAAGAGAAAAATGAAGGAAATACAGTTTCAGGATCAACCGTAAAAGTGTACACAAGGATAAACGATTGTAGTCGTACATTCGTGGCCATAACTGTCAGTGGGAAAATCCGATTTGAATGGTTCAAATTGGGTTAGATAGATAATTAGATTATCTATAACCTTCATGTAGAAATATATTTCATATGAACGAAGTATCAGTGTCGTTTATGTGAAATACCGAAAGGGTGCAACAGTATGACATACAGTTAGTAAAACAGTCATAACTTTTGCATACGAACTCCAATTGGGCTGGGCCAAATTGGGTTGTGTAGATAATGAGATTATCTACAACTTTCATGTTGGGTGATTTTTTGTCAGAGAAATTTATCAATTTCGTCTGGACAGAATACTGAACAGGTTCATGCACTTTTCTGTGTGAAATAAATAGGATACTTTATCTCTCCTCACTAAGCAACTGAATGCAATTCTAATCAGTTCATTCTGCCCAATACACAAGAAAAAGAGCAAATTCAGATTTGATCTTTCATGAGTGAAAATGTGCGAAGAGAGAGAAATCGAGAAAAGAGTTTCTCGAGTGATAGAGAATCGATTAGATCGAGCAAGTTCGCCGGTGCATCGTCTAGGCAGGTGCATCCGCGACCGACGTCTTACGAATCAACGTGGATACAAGTAGAGGAACGACGTTTGTGGTTCTTCGATTGTGATCGACTCGAGTGAGAAAGACGGTGGAAACGCTTGGACGCACGAAGACGAAGTCGAGTGAACCGGCGTAGTTAACGAGTGGTGAAGGACACGTGGTATGGGACGCGCGGATTGTCACCAACGTGACAGGAGGAATAGAAGGCGGCGATCAACCCTTCGTGTGCCATCAATTTGGCACTGGTATAGATATATCCTTCTATTTGCATCGTACCCTCGAAGTCATGGCGTGATCTTGGATTTAGGGAACCGGACCGGGCCTTCATATCCGCTGCGCGGGCCCGGGGTCGGGTGAATTCCCAACAAAAAAACATGTCATATTTATTACAGAACAATAATCTTGAGACAAATGTAATAATTAAAATTTTACAATTTAAAAATTAACGTATCATACACTGAGTAGAAACGAAAATAAAAATAAACAAGTTAATTTTTATTGAATTCAATGTCACGGTAAAATTAAAGCTAACGAAGAATAATTGATAGAGTTGAGATATCGGACAAGAATAAATGAATTAAGAAGAAAGGATATCGGATAGATTTCTGAGAAGAAGAGTACTTACAATACTTATAACTTAAGAAGAAAAATTCTTACAAAAAACTCCGTAATCGAAGACCAACACAAGAAAAAATTTATATTTTCAAAAATTTAAAAAAAATTACAAAGAAATGAAGTCTAACACGTCGAAAAAATTAATTTAGAAGCCATGTTGAATTAGGTGAATTCCCAACAAAAAAACATGTCATATTTATTACAGAACAATAATCTTGAGACAAATGTAATAATTAAAATTTTACAATTTAAAAATTAACGTATCATATCAGAGCGATCGCCATCGATTCGAGGGTCGAATCATAGTCGTATATTAGATATACGCACGGGTTATCAAAGTTCGTACCCGTTTGCATGATGTTACATATAGAGAAAGTCAAATTCCGTTAAAATCACAAGTGGAATTCGCTAGAGATCGATCAAAAGTTGATTGAGGGTATATAGGAATGATCGTGAAAAAGTTTCATGATTTATCGTTTTGGAAACGAGCGAAAACGGACGAAACGGCAAAATCTGCAGAAAATTAGAATACGAAACAGTGAGTAAAACTAAGATAATTTTCAGTGGAAGACTCCAAATGGATTGGATCCAATTGGTGTAGATAGATAATGAGATTATCTATGACTTTGAGACAGAAAGTTTTTTCATTTAAACGAATTATCAGTGTCGTTTTTATGGAATACTGAAAGGGTGCGACTGTTTGACATACAGATACTTAAACGTCCGTATATGTCGCATCGATACGCCAATTGAGTCCAATCCAATTGGGTTAGTTAGATAATAAGATTATCTAGAACTTTCGTTCACGTTCAAAGTCGGTTGGAACAATTTAATATTTTTGTTTCAACAGAATACTGAAAAGGTATCTGTAGTTTTCTGGTTGAAAAGGTGTGTATTGGATATACTTACCTTTTCGTTTGTTCGTATTTTACTAAAACTGGTATAACTTTCAGTAGGAAATTCCGATTTGAATTGTTCAAATTGTGTTAGTTAGATAATGAGATTATCTAGAATTTTCATGTTGTAATATATTTAATTTGAGCGAAGTATTAGTGTCGTTCTAATGAAATACCGAAAGGGTGCAGAAAAACAATTTTCTGCCGCCCGGGGACAGTTTTTGGCGCCCCGGACACATCCCGGGCGAGGTTTTCTCTCGCCCGTTGGGCCCCTGCGTTACAACGGATGGGGCAGTCCGTTATAACGGATCCCCTTCTGGATGCTGTTTTTGTTTTCGCGATAACTTTGGCTACGAATATATCGATTTGATCGGCATCAAACATACTAGCATATAGGACAAGTAATTATTTAGAATAATTAATTTACCTAATTAAATCATATGCATTTAGAAAATCTTGTGATAGTGATATAATATGATTATGTCACGAATTATTTAAACATGAATGTCATGATCCCTCATAATATTTAAGTCGTGGAAATGCCTTCCATGTCCACATCCATCGAGATTTATATGACATAGTGCGTGGTTTCAGGCCATAGTCGGGCACGTACTATTGTATATATTGGTGCGGGTGGTAAGCGTTAATTGGGGACTCACGTGGTTTCAGGCCATAGTCGGACACGTGAGTAGTTCGATTGAACGATACGTTGGATATGGTTGTGACTTAACCGTCCAAGCCAATCCGATTGGAGTTCGGGGCATAGATAGAATGCACACACGGAACATGGATTGTATTGGATACGATTCGTCACCGAAATTCTATAAAGGAACGAGAGTCGTATTGGATACGATTGGATAATAATCCTACCTAAATAAGCGAGATCCCATTTATCGGCCATAGTCACTTATGGGAGGATTGCGAAATATGGATCTTGAGTGTTATGGACTTGGAGTCCCGTATCGGTATGAGGGTTATCGATTCGATAAAATAACACTATCATATAATTATCATATAAGCATATAGATTAAGTACGCACGGTTAGGAGCTTAATATTCATCATCCGTTTAGAATTATGTTTTCAAGTAAACACCAAATATATATCGATGAGATCGATATGATAGATGACTTTTGGGTCGGAATTACCGTAATTAACCTTGATAGTCAAAGAATAGTTCTTAGACTTAAAGGAACGTGTTGGACACGGAAACGGTAGATTTGGGGCTCGAGGCTTTGGCTTTAGAGAAAGCCGGGTTCGATACACTTTAAGAAAAAATCGAACAATATTACATGCCTTGTGGTGGCATGTGTAGACGCATTTTTCTCAAAATTGTTTTGAGAATTCGGGTGTATATGAAAATAAAACACAACGCTCATGAAATAGTTTCAAGAGCTAGATCGCGTTGAATGATTCAATGCGGCTCAAAGAGTAGGTTAATTTTGAGACGCCTTATGGGTCTTGGATTAACACTCGTGTGTTGATGGTACGAGATTTGATCTTCGTGACCGAATATCATATGCATTCGATAGATAAGTCGATCCCGAAATTGCATATGATGCGATGTAAATTTGAATAGGAGATGCTTGGAGTGTCCGGGGAATCCAAAGCATAGAGATGCATGGATGTCCTTGTAATTCAAAAGCGGGATCGAAAGAAATGTATGTCTAAGGGTATTTTGGAAAAATGTTTTCCAAAACGGAGAGTTCGGACTAGGAGTTGTCCAAACTAGTGACTCAAAGAATGGTGAAATCCGAGGAGGATTAAACCTAGAAGTTGATTGCTTCTTTTGGCATTACCGTCTTGGCCATATAAACGAGATTCGTGTATCCAGATTTCATATGATGGATTGCTAGAATCATTCGAATTAGATTCGATTGATTAATGCGATACTTATTTATTAGGCAAGACGACAAAGGGCCTCATTCTCCAAAGGTTGGAGAAAGATCCAACGAATTATTGGAACTTACATTCACATGTAGATGATCCGATAAGTTTCGAGGCAAGAGGAGGCTATCAGTATTTTGTTATGTTTATGGACGGTTAAAGTAGATATGGAAATATCTATTTAATGCGTGCCGAAACGGAGACTTTTGAAAGGTTCAAAGAGTTTCAAAAACGAAATACGAAATCAACTAAGCAAGAAAATCAATGCTTTTCGATAGGATCGATAAGTCGAGTATTTGAGCTAAACTTTTCGATAGGATCGAAGAGGCGATATTTGAGTTATGAATATTGATGATCATTTATGATTGTGGAATCGTTTCACGATGGCCTTTATTCGGAACATTGAGACGCGTCCGAAAAGAGGAAATGAACGCATGTTGGACATGGTTCGATAAATGATAAATCAATAGGATCTCCCAAAAATGTTTTGGGGATACGCCCTTGAGACAGTGGCACTAATGAATGGTTGCGTATGAGATATGGACCATAATCCTTCTAATCGGTACAAAAGACGCCATATGAGATATGGATCAGAATGGTTCCGAAGTTGTCACTTGTACATATTTGAGGATGTGAGTGTATTTCGAAATTTGTTTCGGTTAAACTCAATCCCAAATCTGGAAATTGTTCGTTTATCCTTAAGGAAACTAAAGGGTATTAGTTCTAACGTCCCGACGAAAATAAGATTTTCGTGGCTCGAAGAGATGTCTTCTTGGAGGAGGACTCGATGCGCACAAGTTTGAAACTTGATGTTGCTAATCTCTATGCGGGTTAGTGGGAGTAGAATAAATCTCGAAAGAGTTCGAGATCTGAAAATGAACATTGTACCGATGAATGTTGACACGACTTCATCAAGAGTTGATGAATACGAGTCGAACACACCAAGGAATTATTTGTAGATCAAGTAGGCTATATCATAAGCCGGTAAATACGGATTTACCATGGCTAATGATGATAGATCGAAATCATATGATGATTCGATATCCTACAGGGATGCTATGAAAGGTTGATTCCACATGACATGATGTCATGAATTCTGAGATTCGATCCGTGTAAAATTATCAAGTTTAGAACTTGATTTCATTACTTTCCGGGTTAGACCCGTGAAATGACAATGAGTATTCAAGATGAGAACCGACACGGATAGGAATATGCATATATGCAAAGCGAGGCTCGTAGCGAAGAGTTTCAAGAATTTCATAGTCGGACTATGAAGAAACGTTTTCGCATGTTGCCATGCTTTCACATTCTCGAAATTCTGCTTGACATGGTCGCGTATTATGACTATGTGATGTAGCAAAATGGATGTCAAAACCGAATTTCTTGACAGAAATTTTATGAAAGGATGTGTACTTGACACAACCTTACGGTTTTGTCGATTCATAAGAATCGGGGATAAGATATGCACGCTTTATCGATCCATATGATAGATTAGAGAAAGCTTCTCGGAATTGGAATATTCGTTTTGATGAAGTTATAAACTGCTATAACATTGTCGGAACGAATGGAAACTTTGTGTACATATGAAGGTTAGTGGGAGCCGCGTTATATTTCTTGTAACGATACAAAATTTAGGCGAGACCGCTTATGAATTAAGCGTGAAGATCTATAGGATAGATCTAAGAAGTTCCTCGTTCTATATTATAGCACGTATATCGACATATTGTTGAAAAATATTTTCAACATATAACTCCTTGGCGGAGTTAAATAGAGATGTCGAATGGCAGAAATTTTCTACGGCTCGATGTGAGACATCAAGCAGGGCGAAAATAAAAATATGATGCTTTACATTCAATGTGAAGATCTATTATATCTATTATGATATGAATGTGGCTATATGTCGTATAGATGAAGCGTCTATAAAATTCAAGGAATCACACGATTTTGAATGTAATGCGATTACATGAGACTAACTCTTGTGAATGTATAATGGTTATACATATATATATATATATATATATATATATATATATATATATATATATATATATATATATATATATATATATACATAATGGTTATGTATTTAAATTCATCAGGATTTGTATTGATAGCGGTGAATGTTATCCTTGAATACTTTACAAAAGAATTCCGGATTTTTTATCTATAATGGTGTGGAGGACGTGTTGGTTATAAAGCGTTATAACAACAACAGTTTCCAAAGATTAAGCACGTCCAAATATGTAGCACGACTTTCGATCACAAAGTGTGTACATGTTTTGCTTAAATGAAAACACGGTTATGTGGAAAGGTTCCACAAGACCAATAGTTTATGATTCTATTTACGGTAGCGAGTATATTGCGGTTATTAATCGCAAAAGGAAGTGGTATGGATCAAGGATACATGACCAAACTCTAGTAGTCACGAGTTATCGGATTTATGGTTGTTTATTGCGTGAGACGCAATAGTACAATCCAAAAATGCCGAGGTCACAACCACTTCTAGCCAATACTCAGAAAATTTCATTTGATCCATGAAATTTTGTGAAAAGATGTGATCGTAGGTATTGGAAATGTTCCAATCCTGATGATGATTAACACTAGCGGGAACGTGCGGACCCGTTTACAAAACCGCTCTCTCTAGTCGCGCGTGACTGTCATGCGATGACTATGGGTATGGAGATACCTAGAGGAGGAAGAAGAGAGTAGAGTGTAGTTATCTAATACGATAGTCCTCGCAGGTTATGGGTATGGAGATATCCATAGGTAAACGTTGTATCACCCAAATACTTAGTCCATATGAATGCATCCCTTTTAAAAAAATTTGTTTACTTAAATTAATATGCATTCACCTTATATGAAAACTGTGTGCGGGTTGTGTAATATGATTATTACACGAACCTTGATTTGAACTTGTGTGGACATCGACATGGTTGAGGACCATGTGCAGCAAAACCGTCACACTTAAAGTGTCATTTCTAAACATCTCTAGTCGCGGATCAGCTTGCTTAAGAGAGAAGCATTTCTATTATTAGATAATAGACTGAACGCGTACACTAGTACGTTTGCCGAGGAGATGATTATGTTTTTCTAATCATGGGACAAGGTGCTTGTCGAATCGGGAACCAGAATCATCTGTATTTTTGACAAACTCTGTATTTTTGTATAGTCAAGCGGGCAAACTTTGTCCAGCAACCAGAATCATCTTGCAGAAAAAGAAATCATTCAATCGGTCACAGAATGTTGACACATGTCAACTTTATTTTTTTTAGTTATGTTTATATTGCAACTCAAATTATATTCATGCATGGAAGAAAAATATAATTTGTCCCCAAACTCATCACCATATCATTGATGAGGTGACAAAATAAATTGATTTACATTTCTAATTGACTTAATTAAATGTTGATTGGCACATCTAATTAACACATCAATAATATTATACCAAGGTTTAATTAACACATCAATAACTAATCAAACAACACAAATATTTATCAATGGTTAGAAATGTTTGGATGTGAAATTAGTGGAAGATTATGTTAATCACAACCGTTTATCATGGTTTAATCAATGGTGAAAAATGTCTTGTTCACTTTTTTGTTCGATAATTTGTCTACTGATAAATCCCTTGTTTGATTAGTTGTTTGTTAAATCATGTAAGTTGTTTAATTTTCAAGAGAAAAATGAAGGAAATACAGTTTCAGGATCAACCGTAAAAGTGTACACAAGGATAAACGATTGTAGTCGTACATTCGTGGCCATAACTGTCAGTGGGAAAATCCGATTTGAATGGTTCAAATTGGGTTAGATAGATAATTAGATTATCTATAACCTTCATGTAGAAATATATTTCATATGAACGAAGTATCAGTGTCGTTTATGTGAAATACCGAAAGGGTGCAACAGTATAACATACAGTTAGTAAAACAGTCATACCTTTTGCATACGAACTCCAATCGGGCTGGGCCAAATTGGGTTGTGTAGATAATGAGATTATCTACAACTTTCATGTTGGGTGATGTTTTGTCAGAGAAATTTATCAATTTCGTCTGGACAGAATACTGAACAGGTTCATGCACTTTTCTGGGTGAAAGGGTGTATATTGGATATACATGCCTCTTGGCTAATCCTGATCCTATAAGAAATAAATAGGATACTTTCTCTCTCCTCACTAGGCAACTGAATGCAATTCTAATCAGTTCATTCTGCCCAATACACAAGAAAAAGAGCAAATTCAGATTTGATCTTTCGTGAGTGAAAAGGTGCGAAGAGAGAGAAATCGAGAAAAGAGTTTCTCGAGTGATAGAGAATCGATTAGATCGAGCAAGTTCGCCGGTGCATCGTCTAGGCAGGTGCATCCGCGACCGACGTCTTACGAATCAACGTGGATACAAGTAGAGGAACGACGTTTGTGGTTCTTCGATTGTGATCGACTCGAGTGAGAAAGACGGTGGAAACGCTTGGACGCACGAAGACGAAATCGAGTGAACCGGAGTAGTTAACGAGTGGTGAAGGACGCGTGGTATGGGACGCGCGGATTGTCACCAACGTGACAGGAGGAATAGAAGGCGGCGATCAACCCTTCGTGTGCCATCAATTTGGCACTGGTATAGATCTATCCTTCTATTTGCATCGTACCCTCGAAGTCATGGCGTGATCTTGGATTTAGGGAACCGGACCGGACCTTCATATCCGCTGCGCGGGCCCGGGATCGGGTGAATTCCCAACAAAAAAACATGTCATTTTTATTACAGAACAATAATCTTGAGACAAATGTAATAATTAAAATTTTACAATTTAAAAATTAACGTATCATACACTGAGTAGAAACGAAAATAAAAATAAACAAGTTAATTTTTATTGAATTCAATGTCACGGTAAAATTAAAGCTAACGAAGAATAATTGATAGAGTTGAGATATCGGACAAGAATAAATGAATTAAGAAAAAAAGATATCGGATAGATTTCTGAGAAGAAGAGTACTTACAATACTTATAACTTAAGAAGAAAAATTCTTACAAAAAACTCCGTAATCGAAGATCAACACAAGAAAAAATTTATATTTTCAAAAATTTAAAAAAAATTACAAAGAAATGAAGTCTAACACGTCGAAAAAATTAATTTATATTTTCTAAAAAATGGTAAAATTGATATCTAAAATAAGAAAATACTCAATTTTTTTTTCTCAAATAACTCCGTAATTGAAGACTAACACAACGAATTTTTATTTTTTTTTTAATTACAAAAAAATGCAAAGATTGAAGTCTAACACCATAGAAAATATGATATTTTCCTAAAATATGATGAAATTAATGTTTAGAATTACGATGCTCAATTTTCATGTTTTTTTCTCAAAAAATACCGTAATTGAAAACCGACACATGTAAATATTCTATTTTTTTTTTACTTTTTTGCATAAATATAAAAAGTGAAGTCTAACACTCGCGAAAAAACCAAATATCATATTTTTATATAAAATGTTAAAGTTGATGTCTAAAAAGTGAAAAATATCCAATTTTCATATTATTCTCAAAAACTCCGTAATTAACCGTATTGGAGACTAACAAAAGCAAATTTCAAATTTTTTCAAAAATTTCAAAAAAAAATGCAAAAATTGAAGTGTACACACCTTACAAAATTTTTAATATATTTCTAAAAAATGCCAATTTTGATGTATAAAACTAGAAAAATATTCAATTTACATGTTTTTCATAAAAATATCGTAATTGAAGACTAATACATGTAAATTTTTATTTGTCTCAAAAAATTTCAAAAATACAAAAAATAAAGTCTGGCACCAGTCATAAAATCAATATAATATTTTTCGAGAAAATGTCCATGTCTAAAACGAGTAAAATATTTAATTATCATGTTTTTCTCAAAAAAAAATCCGTAATTTAAGACTACCATATGCATATTTTAAATTTTATTGTTTTCACAAATTTCGCAAAAATACTAAAAATGAAGTCTTAACACATGCAAACTTGAAATATAATGGAAGAGTGATTGTTCTTTAATCCATTATTCCATCTATTCCATCACGTCATGATCACCGACAACTAGAATCAGTACAATTTATGTACCATCAACCATCTCTCATAAATTTAATAATTCGAGAAACTCAGAGCCTCAACACCAAGTCCACTGACACAATCATCGAAATCCGTTGATGCACAATCATTTTCTTCGTCGAGAAATTTTGAAAATATCATCTGCTATTCTCGTAATTCTTAATTCTGATATCACGACAGAAATAACAATAGCACATTCAAGATTGTACTAGCCAAAATCACACCAAAATATCGGATAAAAGGCGACTAAAAGGGAATTGGTAAATTTTACTATATAAAAAAAATATTACAATCTTAATTGATTGATTTCAGATCACACAAAATATATTTATAGGCTATTCACCATAGACTCTTAGAGTCTAGACCCTTCTAATACGTGCAAGATAATAATATTGAGGATGTTGTGTTGAAATCTGGTGGCACAGTATATGCCCTCTAATTATAAACATGCATATATGATATACCATAAATATTATTTTTTATTTTTTATTTTTTATTACTTAAAACTACTCCTGTAATTTCCAACCAGATTCATTCATCAACTATTTTAGAAAATCACAATACATTGAACCATAAGATCATAGATAGATATTCATAAACGAGCTCTAAATTTTAACAAATTTACACGAAATGAACTGAACAGTGAACATATATCTCATATTTAGTTTATTGTTACCATAATAAAATCCCAAATTAAACTCAAACGAACAAAAACAATTGGAACGAACAATTTAAAAAGCACATGATTTTGAAAGTCCTCAAAGAATATAGAAGACCGCGCGCCAAACAGGGTATACGAGGAGGAGAACAATGCCGACGGAGTTGGAAACGCCGTTGGTCTTGGTGAACGAGTTGCGGAAGCCTCCGGAAGCTCTGATGTGTTCTTGAAGAAGATAGCATCCGATAATAAGACAGATTGCTACCCCTATTATAGTATCGCGCACATAGGTCGCCAACAAATCTGGCGTCACTACTAGAAGAAGGATTAACGATCCGGGCATATCCAACCAATCTATATATACGACAAAATTAGTAGTATTTTATTCTTCAAAAACTCAAAATATCAAATTTATCCCACCAGAAACTTTAAAATATTGATATTTCTAATTTTGATGGCTACATTTCATTCTATAAACAAGTTTTTTTAGTATTTATTATTTAACTATTTATGAAAGATTTTATTTTAATGAGAAGGAAATTATGAATTTAACATACCTTTAAAAATGATCAACATATCAAATTTGTCCTTCCAAAATATGAAATATATCAAATTTTTCCGTTGAAACTTCGAAAATTTAAGTTTTTGTAAGGATAAATTTGATATTTCGAGCTTTTGGAACGAGAAATTTCAGATAAAATACACTCTAAGTGAAGTAGATAGGATGGGCAAATGGTTCGGTTTATCTAGAAACTAAACCGAACCGGTCGAATTTGATTTAATCGGTTCGGTTTTACGGTTTACTTATTTTGATTCGGCTCAAAAATTGATATTGTTTTGTTCGGTTTATTCATATTGGTTCATTTCGATTTTGGTGTTTTTAAAACCGGTTAAACCGAACCGACCGAATTATTATTACTTTCGCATTTTTCCTATGTTAATTAAAATAATTAAAATTTCATATTATAATATTACAAATAATATAATTGTATTTTCTATGATTTGTTTTGTATATGTTTTTGCCAAATAATATTTGAATTTTAAGATTATAAACTGTCATCTTCGATTCAATTTTAAATCAATTCAAAATTTTGTTCGATTCAGTTCAAATCTAGTTCGATTCGATTTAAATCAATTTGATCTTAACTGATCGAATAACTCTCCCCTAAAAATAAATCATTAAATCATTATATATGCAAGTGTTTCAAACTATGTTACGCATATACTTTTAAAAATGGCCCATAAAAATATATATGAATACGGCTAATATAGATACGATACATATCCAATGCGACTGGCCATTATTTTTATTGTTTGTCCGATAAAAATATAACCAATACTTTTTAAAAGTTTATGTGTCGCGGTATCCGTATCCGGATCCATATGCGCAACATAGGATATTATAATCCAATTATAATTATAATTAAATTATTGAAATTAGAAATGAAAGGATAGCATGTATATATTTTTTGCATTTATATATTTAGGAACGGAAAAAAAAATATTACCGGGAAATTTCGCAGGAAAGAAGAGGCGAAGAACAACAGCAACAAAAGCAATCCATTTTCCAACATCGCCCCTGAAAAATTAATTATTTCCATTTAGACCCAAATTATTCGTTGAAATATAACTAAATTATGAAAAAAAAAATTAAGAAAAATTATTACGTAAGAAGATTAAAAAGGATGTAGGGGAGGCTCAAGTAAATGTAAGGAACCAAGAGGGAGGTGAGCATGTTCGTTTTCCAGTTCGTACGGTCCAGTACTAGCAAATATCTGCATTATAATCCATAGGAAAATAAAATTAAATATAGATAAAAAAAAAATTGTGCAGAGAGTTGGATCGAAGACGAAACACTCAATTAACACATAATTTCAAAATTGACGACCCACTGCAGCAAAATTAGGACAAACAGAGACTCAAATCGATCTACTTTCAGTATACACTATCAGTACTCCAATTACCGAGAAGATGGACACAAAAGGAAGCAAAATTCAAAAATCAAGACAAAAAAACAGAGAAGTTGATTACATGGCAGAAAAGGAAGCAAGCCATTGAAGAAAGACGGAGCCAAAGCCAAGACCAAGGCCGCCGGAGAGAGAAAACGCATGTGTGGCCAGATTGCGCACAGCTGAACCCAGATCATTCAGATCCGACCCGATAGAGTTCGAATCCGCCCTGGCATCAGTGCTCATGGCGAGATACTTGCCCATCTTTGTAATTAAGCTTCGCTCTAGCTATCAAGAATTGAGCTTGAAATTCACAGCTTGCTTACAGATAATGATGAAAGATTATTGGGCTTGCTTAGTATTTATTGATTAAGCGAGCTTACAGAAGGGCACGTGGAAGGTTATCATGGCGCGGAAATTATGCAGATCTTCTACTCACATGTCTATGTAGATAATTGTGTGTTACCCTCATTAAAACCAAAAATATCATATTTATCCTCCATAAATTAGCATGTCCTATTTACCCTAGCAAAATAAAAATTATACAAATTATTATATGGTGATCATTTGTTGAGCTTGTTATGATTTAATTTTATAAAATCTAGTTAAATATTATACAGTTTATGATTTTCAGAGGACAATGACATATATGATATTTTACTTTTAGAAAAGTAAATATAATATGTGGGACTTTTAGAAGGGTAAATACATTAATGCCCTACTTACGTATTATATTAGGCTATTAGCCATTCAATTATCTACATAGAATTTTTATCTTTTTTTCTTTTCTTAAAATAAAAAGAATATCTACGTAGAATTTGCCCCTGGAATATGTACGTGGAATTTAATATTTGTAAAATTATTAAGGTCGGCAATGCCAGGTGTCCCATATTTTATGAATTAACCGTTGGTCCACGTTAGTAGGCCCCAAAAAATTGACAAGTTGGCATGTGATGCGTATATGTTGATTGTGACTTTTTATCAACTAAATTTTTTTACCCACGACCACGAGTATTAAGTCTGTTATTAATTTTTTTCTAATATATAATTGAATTTTATATTTTTTGTCTGATTGTTCCTGTTTTGATATATTTTTAACCCATTAATCCTTTTATATATTGTAAAAAAAAAAAAAAAAATTTGTAAATTTCAAAAAATCTTCTCTATCAAATTTTTATTTCCAAATATCTTCCATGATTGATATTAAAAAAATATAACCAAAATACCTTTCTATTTTCATATGTCATAATTAAAAAAATATTTTTGTTATTTCTTATCTTATTAATTTTAAGAAAATTCATAAACATTTCTTAACATGTGGTCTCAAAAAATAAAATTATTACATGTTGTGTTTATATAATTTTAATATTTTATTTATTATTCATAAAAAACTAACATCAACTAATAATCAAATAAACAACAATAAATAAACATCTTGAAAAATATTGATAGAAAAATATCTATTTAAACATTTAGTTTTTTATTTTTATTTTCCTTTCATGTATTTTTTTAATAATTTCATGATAGTTTATTTTTAAAATCTTTGCAAGGTGTTCTTTAAATATTGTTGTTCATCTCATTATTATTTTATTTTAGTTTTTCAAGAAAAATATGTAAAAGTCAAATATATATATAATGTATGAAATATTAAAATTATATAAATATAACATATAATAAGTATTTTTTTTTTAATTATTAGATGCTACAAAAAATTTAGGATTTTTTTTTTAAATTAACAAAAATAAGCATTTATTTTAATTACTACATGTGTAAATTTAGGGGATTTTTTACAATATAAAAAAAAAATAGATTTTTTTATTTTTATTTTACATATTTAATTTAATTGAGAAAAAAAATATGAATGAAATTGACCCATAGTGAATCAAGGTTCATGTAACTTTTACATTTATTAGTTTATATGAACCATGTTGTAATGAAGAATCAACTAAACTGAAAATTTTGATCAAGATCAAATGATTCATATTAACATAATGACGTGACACTTTATGAAAACAATTTTTTTTTTAATTATACATAAAATAATAATTTGATTCTCGTAGATAAATGCATGTAACAGTCTAACAGAATTCCATTTCGGGTTTTTTTTTTCAATCTTTTTTATCAAAAGAGACAGCGCATTGGCTAAATTGGATAAGGACGCTAAAATATATATATAAAAAAATGTGCCTACTAATAATAGTAACCAATACTAGCAGGTCACATAATTTTTTTGAATATTTTTTGGGTTTTTATAAATAATTTTATATTTTTTGTATATGTCCCATAAAGTAGGGTAGATTAATAATTGAGGAAACAATGTCGGCCCACATAAACGGGTCCCAAAAATATTAACATGTGATGATGTGAGACTTACTTGGTTTGATTGTGATATTCTATCCATTTGTTTCATGTGTATAAATGTTTATGTAACAGAATATTTTTCTAGTTTCTTTCAATTTATTTTAATTTTTTTGAGATAAGTACACTAGCTGATTTGGATAACGATGCTAAAATACCAAAATTGCCCCTACACTTTTAATAATTATCGAAATAATAGTAGGGTTAATTTTGTTATTTTAGTTGGAAATTGAGACTTTCGAGTAACAACACTAAATATTGCGCATATAATTATACTCTTCAAAACTACTTGTTTAAGAAAATGCAGTCTTGTCATATAAATAAATTTACCAAAAACAAACTCTAAGATACACACAAGTCTGAAGATCCTTTCGAGTAAACATTTCTTTAAAATCAATGAAAATTCGCAAAAGATACAAAAGTATTAAACCCATCTAATAAAATTAAGGGGATTTTATTAGGAGTTCAATATCGGCCCCAATTTCAGAAATCTTCGCGTCTTTCGATGACTTGGCATCTTTTGCGATACTTTGCACGTCGAAATCGATCGCGATGGATTTCACTTCGCCGTCCAACATCTATTTCAAAAATTCTAAGTTAAAGAAAACCAATTTCTTTCCTTCCAAAAAAATAAATAAAACAATCTCATATTAAGTGGATTAAATAAAAAAAATGAAATTTATCAATTTATAAAAAAGGATACGAGAGATCCAATTGCAACGAGAGCGCGGTATCTCGAATCAACATCTAGGCTCCCATCTTCAGCAATCTGATAAATTCATTAAAAAAAATGGGTATTTTTGAAAATAGTTAATAAGAGAAAAAATTAACAATAATAATACTTCGAGGGTAGCTGAGAGAACTTGAGATTGGCCTTCTTTATCCTTCAATTCAATCAAAAGCACCGCATAACTGCAAAAAATAAACAATTAAATAAATCACTAAAATCTCAAATTAACAAATTTTATAAATTTAAATTAGTATAAAAGAAAAAGAACTTACTTTAGTAGCAACGTAGCATATGCTAAATGTGCATTTTTATTAAAAGACGGTCTACACGTAGACAACGCATCCAAAATCTACAAAACAATTAAATAGTTTAATACCCATTTCAATATACTATTTTAATGCATAATAAACACTTTAATTAATTAATTCACCTCGCTGAATCGAGAGCGTAACCAGTTCTTGAAGCAAGAGTGTCTGAAGAGATTAACTAACGCTCTAATCATCGTTAAAATATTAGCCGCTTGCTGTGTGGGCCCCACCACCGCCTTTTCAAATATCTCTTTCAACAAATCTACAAACATGAATAGGGTAAATTTGATATTTTCAGATTTTGATAGAAATAGTATGATATTACCGTTTTGCCCCTCGGCGTACTTGAGAAGCGAGGTGGCTCCGTCAGGGTGCAACACTGTCATTCTCACTGTATCTATTACTGTATATTATTTCAAAAATATAATATCAAGTTTAAAGAAAAAAGAAAATATATAAATGATAATTATAATAATAATAAATAACAATACCTGGAAAAATCATATTACGAGGCCAAGATTTTAATAATTTAATTAATAACGAAATATCCGCATCAGAAATAGTATTAGCATGATAACGCGACGTTTCCTTCAACACTTTCATAATTGCACTCAGTCTCGAAAATTCACTCTCAGACAAGGACAAATGTTTTTGCTCCTACCAGAAAGAAGAAGAAATTACAAAAATACCCCTATGTTTTTTAATAGAGGCGAATTTTGAAAATTTATTTACCGTGTCAGAAGATAATGTGGTGTTGAACTCAGATATTTTCTTTAATATACCGTCGAATTGTGCTGCGTCAAATAATAGCATTCCTTTCTGCATCAAATAAATAAAATAATTAATATCTTTTGTTAAAATTCACAAATATATAATTTTGGATTAAATGAATTACCTTAGGAATATGCTTGTAAGTTGGCTTTGGAGCAACGCTACCTACAAATAAAAAAAATATACATTAATTTAAAAAAAGAATATTATCAATATTCATATATATTCGAAGATAAATAAATAATAAAATACCCGATGAAGCAGAACTTTGGCCAGGTACATAAGCATTGGCTGAAACAAAGACAAGGTTAAATAAAAGTAGGAAAAAGTAAATTATAAAAGTGAAAACAAAAAAGAACACAAAAAGACGAGAGTAGAAGTTATAACCTCCAGTGTAAGGATCTCGATAGGACAGATCTGGAATAAACGACTTTTGTCCTGAATTTTGTAAAATAAATTCGACCACTTGCTCCCGATACGTCAGAGGTAAGTTCTCCCTAACTAACCATTTATCTGCCACTTCATATGGATTATCTGAAACAAAATATAAATAATATTAATATTAAATTTTCGTATTTTTTAATTGTTAATTTATTAGAATATATACCTGACGTATTATACGGAAGTTTGCGAATTGGTTCTCCGTCCCCAATATCAACATCGAAAACTAAATTTCATAAATAAAATTATTAGAGAATAAAATATATGAATATACTATTTTAATTATAAATATTTAGTTTGTACATACCGTAGTCATAACGGGTACCATTATAAAGTTGACCATTCGTACCAGCATCCCCTCCTGGCCCATCCACTACTTCCCCAATCTATAATTAATATCAAATAGAGAAAAGGGTGAATTTAACATTTTGAATTTTGGGAAGGGTATTAATGAAAAAGTCGTACTTTGTCCCATTGAGATTCTTTAGAATTCCATGAATATGCGACACCATTATCTCCTTCTCTGACAATAAGAGTTTGTCCATCATTCGTACCTGTTAAAAAAATATATATATGCTATTTTGAGATTTTTCAGGGGTGAAATTGTAATTATTCCAAAATAAAAAGAGGATTAACCTGGTACTTGCAAAGCTTCCAGTCCAGGTAAATCAGTAAGTTTCAAACCTCCCACAGATTTCCTACAATTCAAAAAAAATTGTATGCAATTATAATTACAATTACGATACATTATTAACTAACATATCAATAATAGTAAAGACGTAACAGACCTGGAGAGTTTGTACTGGGAAATCAAATCCAAGTGGGCTTCGCTCTCAAACGGATCTGCTGCTCTACCGGGTTCACGGGTCCAGATCCGCACTGTTCCGTCGGAACATGCAGATACCACGTCTCCATTTTCCAGGAATTTCACGTCCCATACACATCCTGGGTGCTCTATGCTTTGTATGCATTTCCCCTCTAATAAATTAAATTAAATTAATTTAAAGGGAAAATAAATAAATAAATAAATAATGACCTTTCCAAAGTTTAAGGGAGCAATCTTCGCTGCCACTTGCGACAAGGCCTGACGAATGAGATGTGACGGAATAAACGAGAGAAGTGTGACCCATCATCTCCATTAATACTTGGCCACTTAAAGTCCATAATTTTACCGTACTGCCATCCAAAATTTAGAAAATGAGAGATTACTTATTAATTTAAGAGAAATTAAAGGACTGGAGTGCAAAAAATGAATGGTTTATTTATTTACCAGTCATGCGAGGCTGAGAGGATTCCAAGTTCAGGCATTAACGCTAAACCTCTCACCGTATCTATTTAAATAAATTAAATAATTTAGTTAATTAGTTTGTTTTTTGAGAAAACTAATTAAGTAATTAGTACCAGCATGGCCAACAAAAGTGTGAAGACAAGTTCTGCCTCTCCAAAGTTTAATAGTCGAGTCACTCGAACCTTGAAATAAATGTAAATTTTCAAAATTACCCCTCAATTAAACCAAAATTGTGTTAATTTAAAAAGGAAGAAGCGGTGTGTACCGGTAAGGAACTCGCCAGAGGAGAGTTTTAGCACGGTTTGAACTGCGACTTTATGAGCTTCCCAAATTTCAATTGCTTGTCCTTTTCTCCATCTTCGCAATGTACTAAACAATCCCAAATTCGTGATTATTGATAAATACAAGGGGTTAATTGGAAAATTGGCCTGTGTAAACTAGCAATGGGGTTACTTACCAGTCCATGGAGGAAGAGATGATATCACCATTATCATCAATAGCTAGTCCGGTGACTTGGTACTGGTGGCCTTTCATGGTTTCGGATACCTCTCCGGTCCGTACATCCCAGAGGAGAACTTGAGTGTCCATTCCGCCTGATACGATGGCTCCTTCCTTGAACTGATCGGAAGGCGGTATCCATGCTAAGGGACCGACGAAGCTAGTGTGACCCACTAGGGTTTTAGACGGAATGTATTTGTGCTTTGTTTCTGAGTCCGCAGCCCATATTCGGACAGTACGGTCTCGCGACGAAGTGGCGATCAGTGATTCTCCGCAGATGCAAATGCCTCTCACCTGGAATTGTATTAGGGTGACACAGAATTACGAAAATCTTCAAATTTCGTCGTAGTTGGTTTCGCGAAATCAAGGAAGAACAAGCAGATTTGAGAAAGAAAAAAAACAATGAGAACTTACATCATCTTCGTGGCCACGAAGAACGGAGCTCAGGCGGTACTCCGAGGTATCCACTTCCATATCCATTAATTCTCCCTTTATTATCTTTTTGTAGGATTTGTGTTTCTTCTTCAGCAAGAGAGAAGTGTGAAGAAAGGGAAGACGAAGAGGAAGGTGAGTAAAGAGAGTAACTGGAGAAGTCCATTTTAAGAGAAACTGCGGATATCCAATTTGGGCCAAATAAATTATATTATAAGGCTTTTACAAAAATAAATTAATTATCCTGCCAAATTTCAGAAATTATAAAAGGCCCGTATTTTGACGGGCTATAAGCCTATATGAAATGTTTATTCAAGAATTAAAAATTTGAAATTTGAAATTTATCAACGCTTTTTTATTTATTTATTGTGTCATAATATCACCACAAGTATTTAGACCATTAAATAATTATTAATTGTATATATCATAATTTTTTGAGAAAAATCTAAGGGGCTGTTTGGATGGATGTGTTGCATATTACAAAATGAAATCGAACCGTTGCGAATACAACTACTGCATTTGTGGTTCATTTTATGATGTTTGGATACAAGAACATGAAACTGTTGTTATTGCAATTCTCATGTTTGGATTGAGGTCAGTTGAAATGTTTTAAATGTTTTATTAAAGTAACTAATATGTGTTTTTTATGATTATATAAAATTTAATCAATTATTAAATCGAATGAAGTAATAATTTAATAAATTTACACATGTATGAGAATATTCTTATTTGTAACGTATAACATAGCCACCTTAATTGCACTTGTGCAAACAACCCTTAAATTTGACCCCTCAATTATTGAGTTGGTGTATTTTTTGTCCCTCAAATTTTACATGATTTATTTTTAACCCTTGAGCTATCATGTTGGTTCATATATAATCCTTCCATCCGTTAAATAATTATGTGTCAATTAACTTGACACATAAGCAATGACATGTCATATATATTACCACATACGAAATGATGTGGCATTTTAAATATATATTTTGATATTTGTATAAAAAAAATTAGATCCATATTTTGTTGTCATAAATCAAATTTATTAAATCTAATAATGTAAAAAGAGACAAGACACATATTCTGTCACATAATCACTTTTATGATATTTTGAGAATAATTATGTTTTAGAATATGTATTTGTATTATTGAGTATTAGAGTTTTTGAAAATATTATATGAATCTATTTTTTTTAAAATATCAAAAATATTTTTTAATTGTCACATCATTGATTATGTGTTATAATATATGACATATCGTTGCTTATGTGTCGAGTTAATGAACACATAATAATTTAACAAATGAAAGGACTATATATGAACCAACACAATAGTTCAGGGGTTAAAAATGAACCATGTAAAAATTGAGGGAACAAAATTACACGAACTCAATAGTCGAGGGGACAAAATATAGATTTTTCTCTAATTTTTTTTGAAATATTTGACTATTAATTTACGACTAAATTTTAGTATTTTTATAAGATAACGTCATCTTACATTATTATTACGGACTATTATCATCTATAGGCTCACGTTATAACGAGTATATTCAATTATTTATTATTTCATGTTGAGTTGCCTGCTCAAATACGAATATAAATAAAAAATTAAAAATATTTATACGAATACTAATAAATTAATATGTAATATTATAAAATATACATCATATATTAATATCATTTTTTTAATTTTAACATTGGAAATTCATCAAATATATTCGCATAATTTTTTTTCTTTATTTTGACAATCATACTACTGTCCTCGTTATAAAAAATAATATTTTATATTAAAATAAAAACACCCTCATCATAAATATTAATTTATCCTAGCTTTTATAATTTATGCAATTAGTTTGCAGATTATTTTCGAGTCTGTGTCTAAAACATGGTCTTGATTTGAAATTGCTTTCTTTCGAGAAGTGGCAAGTTTTGTCGCCTATACTAAAAAACAATGATTGATGTTGGTATTGGTAGTCATTGTCGTACTAAATACTAATATCTTATCTTTTTTCAACAAAACTACAATTTTTTGTTTTGTTTTGTGTACAATTGAAAATATACAATAAAAAACATTTGCTTAACCAAATTGCCTTAACAAACTAAGTCAAGCTAATTAATAAATTAACAAAATACATTTTTTTTTTTTTTTTTTATTTATTTATTTATTTATTTTTTTTTTTTTCCAAGCTGCCAGGAAACCCTAACTATATTGAGGCGATTTTGGGGGTGGAGGCTTCCCTAGCCGTCTCCACCCCCTTTCTCCATACCGAGCGACGGTCAGGCAACGACGGAGCGACGAGACAACGAGAAGCTCCCCCCCCCCATTCTGTAATTTCGAGCATTACAGAGGAATTTCGAGCCGATTGCATAGCTGGCGTTTTGTCGTCGAATATTTTCATTATCACCGACGGAGCGACGAGGCTTACGAACGGCCAGGTACCGAGCTAACGACGGAGCGACGGTCGAGCACAGTTCTCGCACTAGGCGCCTGTGGAGACGACCGGAAACCTACTCAAAGCTACTCGAAGCGAAGCTGCCGATCTGAAAGCTACTCGAACCTCCCTTTCGTGGAGGCGATCTGAGCTCGGAGTCGGAGGCGGTCTGAGCTCGAAGTCGCAAAGGAATCGAAGTGGAGCTGAGGACGAAGACGCAGAGAAGTGGAGCTGGGGTCGGAACCGTCGTTGAAAACAATCGGCGAAGCCGCGGAGAAGAACGCCAATGGAGCCGAGATCAGGACTACCTCAAAATGGAAGGTTTGAAATTCATCGGCCCTCCTGCTTCAGCGATCAGAGACATGGGCGACAAAAGCGCGTCGAAGAGAATAATGGGAGAAGCTGGCGTACCACTGGTACCAGGATACCACGGAGCCGAACAAGACCTCGAATTTCTCAAGCTAGAAGCAGACAAGATAGGGTACCCTGTTTTGATCAAACCCACTCATGGTGGTGGCGGTAAAGGAATGAGAATCGTCGAAAAACCGAGCGAATTTATCGATGCTTTATTAAGCGCACAAAGAGAAGCTTCGGCTTCGTTTAGAGTCAACACGGTTTTGCCCGAGAAATACATCACTCAACCTCGCCATGTAGAAGTCCAGGTATTTGGGGATAAATTCGGCAATGTGATACATTTATACGAGAGGGATTGTAGCTTGCAAAGAAGGCATCAAAAGATTATCGAAGAAGCTCCAGCACCAAATGTGAGCGAGGAGTTTCGAGCCCAAATCGGTCAAGCTGCAGTCTCGGCAGCCAAAGCCGTAGGATATTATAGTGCTGGAACGGTGGAATTCATAGTCGACACAAATTCAGACCAATTTTATTTCATGGAAATGAATACTCGTCTTCAAGTGGAGCATCCAGTTACTGAAATGGTAGTAAATCAAGATTTAGTGGAGTGGCAAATTAGGGTTGCAAATGGGGAGCCTTTACCTTTATCTCAAGACCAAGTTGCCTTGAACGGACATGCATTCGAGGCGAGTATATATGCCGAAAATGTACCGAAAGGATTTCTCCCTGCAACTGGAACTCTCCATTACTACAGACCAGTCAACGTCCCCCCTACAGTTCGGGTCGAAACTGGTGTGGAGCAAGGAGACGAAGTAAGCATGCATTACGATCCAATGATTGCTAAACTCGTAATTTGGAGACGAATTTTGAGAAAGAACGATCGGAGGAATTGGATATGCTAGCTCTTTGGCGACGCAATCGAGACGGCATAGGTGGTTATGGAGTGCTACTAGGCTACAACAGACCCAGCAAGACCGCAAGGGAAACCGAGTCAGTTACGACGCGAGGGAAACCGAGTCAGATCTTCGAGATAGCATAATCCTCGGCAATTCCGATGAGTACCCGAGTTGCTATGAAGTGTATCTCTCTGGCGAAGCGATCGATATGGCACAGGTGGTTATGGGTTGTTAATAGGCTACAGCAGGTCCAGCAAGACTGCGAGGCAGGTCCGACGCGAGGGAAACCAAGTCAGACTTTGGCGAGAGCATTATCCTCGATAATTCCGACGATAAAAGACAATGAACATCAATGGCTACAATTATTGTTACAATTTAGCGCACTATGTATTTTTTCGTTTCGTATCCTTTGTATCGAAACATTCCTCTTTTATTATATCAAAACGAAAAGATCGAGCACGTATCGTGCTTGCTTTTCTTTCAAAAAATAAATTAACAAAATACACCTCATTTCATTCCTTCTTATGTACAACTTACATACAAAACCCACCTTTGAACTTGTAATATTTACAATAAAAAAAGAAAATATATTTACAAACAAATCCTTAATTTCACAAAAAAAGTACTGACAATGAAATGGCATGTGTTATCTCCTGGATCCAACCCGACTCGACTGCCCCGAACCACAACTTCGACTCTTCGAAATCAAACTCGATCCGACTTTAAAATCGCAATCTGTGAACTCGAACGGCTTATCCTCATCAATTCGACCAACGACCTCGCTATTACTACGCGAAATCCCCAAATTCGATCCATTTTTCTTGATCGTTACCTTGTTCTCTTTCGCAGCTCGTATTAATTCTGCCAGATCATCGCGAGATGCATTGCTCCAATTGGATGTCATGCTGTGACGATGATCCGCGTTGCCGAATACGGGGTAACCGAGCGAAGCTTCGCATGGAAATTGACCTGCACACGTGTTGAGGCTACGCACGTAGTAATCACGTGCCCATCCTAAGCATCTGATCGGAGCAAGGAGATAACGAGTGATTTTGTTCTTTCTTCTCGTACTTGGCATGAGAGAATTTGAGGTTTTGAAGCTCTGAAAATGTTGATTTGGAGAGATTTTTGAGCAAATTTGAGAAGATTGAGTGAAGATATGAATGTTGTTGTTTTGGATGAAGGACCATGTAAAGGCTGGAGGTTGAAGTTTAAAAACTTTAAATTATGATTTGATATAGAATTATTCATCTATGTTGATTTTCATGTGGTGAATTTAACTCTTTAAACTTTCAAGACTGATGATGGGTTCATAAAATTTGACCCGCAACACAGATGTGTACACATAAAAGGTCGGCATATAGAAGCATTGTTTATTGATGTATTGTATAAAATTGTACAATAAAATTGCATTGTTGCATATAAGAAGATAATGACATGTGGGACCCAAGAAAATTTACAAGGTTTATTGAATTGCAGGGGAAGTGTTGTGTTAATTCTACCAGGTTAGAATAGAAACGTGTTTATCATATTTTGGTGATGTGGTTGGTATCTACTAGCATGAATTGAATCCTGGTTTTAATTAATGTTAGGTAATTTTGTATAAAAAGTAAATAATTTTGCAACTTCAAATAATTTATGACATTATCAAAATAAGATAAGAACAATAATAAATTATAATATGATTCATGCCAAAGAGTTAGCACTAATAAACCTTTTGCAAAGCAAGCACTAATTATCATTATTTATCCAAATGTGCTAAAAAGACAAGATAACAATCATAACATGATAATCTAATTCATATATACCATTCTTCTACTGAGTGATACAACAACACAACGCGAGAAAGATTTAAATTATAATTCCATGAATGTGTTAACTGTTAAGTATTGGTAGGAATGGAGAAAACCTAACTTGAAGGATTCGTTCATTGCATTGGTACCAAATATATCAAATGGGTAAATTAGACATTGATTTCTCACCTATAAAACCAATTTTGATTACTACTTTCAAGATATTAGATTTTTAAAAAACATGGTGTGGGTGCATATATAGCATTACATTGTTTTATTTTGTAAAAACAGTCTAAATTTCATGATTTTTTTTTACATTTTTTTATTTAAGAAGAAGCCTGTTGGCACCATGCATTGAAATATTTTCATTGTTTTTTTAATAATATATCGCGGAATTTTGCCAATTAATTCATAGCTTAGTAGATTGAGTGTGAAACACAAAAAATCATATGTTGTGAGAGATTATTGGTTCGATTTTCATTGGCATAAAAAAAATAGGTATCAGTAACAAAATCGATTGCTTGTCGGATACTAGTAAAAAAATAATATATCGCAGAAAGAAGTAAAAAAAATTCATAGTTCGATATAGATAAAGGTAAAACAAAAAGAATTTGAGTATCAAAATAGTTTTCGAGTTTCCAACCAAAATTATTGGGTCAAGTGCAAGTCATAGTTTTGAAAATAATTCATTCTCTCGTATATACTTCACTAAATTATTTTAGACTAATCATAAGATAAATTCTTCAATTATACAATGAATTAGGTCAAATAACACATCCAGATGTGACATGGGAGGTTCGGTGGAAAGTGTTCCTTTATTCTATTTTCTACCTTTTCATATATTCGAATATGAATATAAATATAAATATATATAATTATTCAATTAAACTATATATTAAGATAAGATAAATAGTTCAGACTCGTTAGTATCATAAAGTAGTAAATCAATTGAGATATATATAAGTAGTAATTTTTGTTTGATCTATTTGTATCATATGCTTCTTTATTCAATTATTGATTATAAAATTTGCCGACTATAAGATTCTTTACCAATTAAGCATTGTGGTAATAATTAAAAGTCACCACTGAAAATAAAAACAAAAAGAGAGTCCTGTCTTATATGAATATGATGCATTCTAAATAACTAACTTTTTGCAAATTTTGAAAGAGGCTTTCTATCATGTCCATGAGATTCTTTCACATTTTTCTCACTCTAATTAATTCAATAATTAGTGCTATCAATTAATAATTAATTAATAATTATATATTTTTAAATATTTAGAATTAATCATTAATTAACATGGACTTAATTACATATTAATTTTTTAGTAATCATGAATTAATTAGTAATTTATTTTGCTAATTACGTGATTAATTAGTGTGGGAAAAATGGGAGGGGGGAGTATAATTTCCCATTTTGAAATGCTTACAATCATTTGCATAAAATGAAAATAAAATAAAGAAAAGAGCACTAATGGATCATAAGCCTCGGACATAAATGAAGGCCTCCAGTCAAAGCCCAAATAAATATAAACAATCTAATTTGGGTCTCGAGAAAATATATATACTTTCTCTTTGATATTAATCATCAAAAAAGAAGAGGCGAAAAGCTGATGGAATTATGAAATAATTATTTCATAATTACGAGAACGTGGCAAGACATTCGTAATCTGGGTTCATAAATTTTTGGCAACACAGTTACAATAAATATTTGTTACATGACCAATATTTTCTCTTTTCAACTCACAACTTTTTGTTGTAAAATAGATTAAAAGATAATAATTAACAATGTTATTGGTGATAATAAATATTTGTTACATGACCAATATTTTCTTTTTTCAACCCACAACTATTTGTTACATGACCTAGCTAGACTCATCCCAATATTTTATTCTAATTCGACCAAATGCCCATATTTGAAAATTTAAATTATTATATTAATTAAATTAATTTTAAATTAATTACTCAAGTAGTTAGGGTGATTCTACGTAGGACGTTTTTTTTTCAGGTTTTATACAAATTAATAAGGATATTTTGTGTATTTTTTAATCTTCTAATTTAACAAATAATTAATACAATAATCAAATAAGAAATTATATTTATTGACAAAATAAAAACATCTAATTAATTACAAATATCCAGAATACTCTTTTTTAAAAGATCCTAACATAAAAGCCTCCTAGTTATAAACTTATAATAATACACTGTCTAGAAGTCATATTAAAAAAAATGATAATTTGAAAAGAAAAAAATCTTTTACTTGTGGATGTTATGTAGGGTGTTCAAACGGTTCGATTTATTCGGATACCGAACCGAACCGGTCAAATTCGATTTAATTGGTTCCGTTTTTCGGTTTATTTGGTTCGGTTCGGTTCGAAAAATGTTATTGTTCGGTTTATTCGGTTCGGTTCGGTTTTGATGTTGTGAAAACCGGTTAAACCGAACCGACAGAATAACATCTCATTTTTCATTTTCTTCAAAAAAAAAACGTCTCATTTTTATAATTTTTTTAATATGTTAATGTTAACTTATAAAAAATTAATATAATAATCCTATAAGATAATATAATTATATTTTATAATATGTAATATTTTTCGATAAATAAAATATATTTTTATTTTAAAATTATATTATTTCTTATTCGGACCGAATAAACCGAATAAGAATTTGGTTTATTCGGTTCGGTTTTTAATCGGTTCGAAAGTTAAAACGATTCGGTTCGGTTCAAATTGGTTTGGCCTTATTCGGTTCGGTTTGAACCGAACCGACCGAATGAACACCCTAATGTTATGCTTTATTACGACAGAAATCATCATTCTTGTAATAAAATTAATACAAATATATATTTGTTGCATTAATTGTGCATAAATGGTCCCATGATCTAGTGGTTAGGACATTAGACTCTCAATCTAGTAACGGGAGTTCAAGTCTCCGTGGGACCCTTTTTTATCACAATTCCATTCAGCCGTTTTATTATTAGCTAGCGAGAATCATACTACTACACCAAATACCATTCTTTGAAATTTAAATTATTGTATTAATTTTAAATTAATTACTATAGTAGTTATATGTAGGATGTATATGACACACTAACTTTCATATTCAAAATAAAAATGATAATTTCGGAAAAATGCTTTTATGGATGGTATTCTTTGATAAAAAATAAATCATCGCTCATATAATAAATAAGAATCTAATTAATTAAAAAAATATCCAAAATTAATTTTCAAAAATAAATACCATAAAATCGCCCATATATATTAACTATATACATTGTACATGCAATGTAGTATTTTAGAAGACTCCAGACAAATCTTTTTAATATCACATCCAAAAATAGTTTATTAACACATTTTTTAATTAATATATATTTTAAAATTAATAACTAATTTATACATAATAAACCTTACCGTTTCAAATGTTTATTCTATTTTTATTAGTTATTATATACTTTACATGTTGTATTAAAAAACCAATATTCAAAAATATTCAAAAATATTAAAGGAACATAAAAATTATAGTAAAAATATTAAAATGTATGCACGTACTGAATAAGAAATAATGAATATATATGAAACATGCTAGGTTGTAAATATCGAAAGTCACAACGAGTCAGAAAAGCTAGCAATTAGTAAGTTGGTAATTAATCGATGACTAATTAAAGATTTGTCGGAATATATGGATGGTCCAAATCCTCAATAATTTGTATATATAATAATATATTTATTAATCACTAATCAATAATTATACAATGAATGTTTGGTCTGAAATATAATATTTTTTGAAGTACAATTTACATTTTATAATAGTTCGAATTTTTTTTAGATGTATCATATGTATTTTTATTTGTGTGTTATAATATTGTATACGTATGATATACCTTTTTAAAATACAATGAATGTTTGTTCTGAAATATATATTTTCAGATGTACGATATATATCTTTTAAATATATGATCTATATTTTTATATACATGACATTATTTTTTCAAGTATAATACATATTTGGTTTATGTCTTTTGAAATATATATTATTTATGTGTATGATATAATTTTTTGGATGTGTCAACAACTTTTAAAATGTAAGATATACATTTTTGAATTAAATATGTCTTTTGAAATAGTTTTTAATATACCTTTTTTTACATTTAATATATTTTTGAATTATCAATTTCCAAATGTCTGATATATCTTTTTAACAACAATATATCTTTTTAAATAACTATTATGCATTTTGAATTATAAATTTTTAGATGTGAGAGATATAATTTTGAATAAATAATATGTCCTTTTACAATGACTATTATACATTTATTAATATAATTACATCTTTCTAAAAAAACAAATATATTATTTTTTTACAATTTCATATTTTCATACATGACCATATATATATTCTTTTAATAACAATTTTTATGCATTTATTAAATATATATATTTTTAAATGTTTTTACATGAATACTATACATTTCTTTTGACAATAATATCATTTATATCATTATAATTTACTTAAAGCAATATTTTTAATATTTTGAAGCTCCAGCGGAATATTTGAAATAGTAATCAATATATAATTAGATAGTATATAATGTACAGCTAACATTATATATATATATATATATATATATATATATATATATATATATATATATATATATATGGGCTAGGCTCAATGGCCAACATCCTTGTATGGCTAACGCCGGCCAACGGAGTTAATTTCTCTAAAACGATAATTGAAAATCAAAATCCACCCATATAGATATGATCAATATCATATAGATACTTTGTATAATAAATTTCGTTTGATTTTCATAATTTGATCTAACAAAAACAACAACATATTTTCACAACCGTTTATTTCGTTCAATTTTTCGATTCCCGTGAAGGAAAACTCGAAATATTATGAAATTTGATCCTAATCCAATCTATATAAATTGAATTGAATCCATCGAAAAAAAATTGAATTTTGCAAGTTATTTTATGATAAATCATGCCATAAAATCATTCATATATTATAATCTAACGATTCAAATGATTGTAATGATTTGGTATAAGTTCATAAATATTTACATATTATAATTTAATGGTTCAAATGATCAAATGATCGTAATGATTTAGCATAAGAAAATTGCATAAATATGAGTGGGTGGTGGTGGGGATGGTGGTGGGGGTAGGGGTGTAAACGGTTCGGATATTATCCGAACCGACCCGAATCCGCCTAAATATCCAAATCCGAATAAGATTATCCGGATCCGCACGAATCCGGATCCGTTTTTCGGATCCGAATCCAAATCCGGTTTCAAAAATATCTTCCGAATCCGTATAATATCCGGATCCGAATAATAATTAAAAACGGATATCCGTTTTCATTAAAATTTCATCCAAATGGACATGGCACGCCTTAATCGGGTACACCTATTTCTAGATGGGGAGGTGGTATGTATTTATAGGCATCATACATAACTTTTTATTGAAAAAATAAGTGGTGGGACTATTTAGTTAGCTTTGTTCCGGTTTTGGTGTTTTTTTATATGGGCTGTGAATGTTTTTTATGGGCTTTGTGTACAATTTAATCTCCAAAAATATAATAACGTACAAGTACAACCTCTAATTCTTTAATTCTATACAGACTTAAAATTATTTTATATTTTTTTACATAATGTGGGATTGTTTGTGATTGTTTTGGTACAATTGTTTTTGTAACGATTCATTTTCACACAATAATATACCTATTTTATTATTATAATATGAATAATTTTTGTAACGAGTCACTTTTATTATTATAATGATTGTTATATAAATATATTGTATCCTAGTAATTTTAAAAATTGCGATATCCAAACCGTATATGTATCGTATCGGATATGACACTCGTATAAGTATTCGTGCAACAAGGAATTTAAATATTATTTTAATTTTATTTAAATGTTGAATATTAGATGAATAGTGTGTTAATTATTAAATATCCGTTTTAACTATCCGAAAAAGATTCGTATCCGTATTCGTATCCAATATCCGAACCGTATCCGTATCCGTTTAATATCCGAACCGTATCCGGATCCGAGTTGTTCCGTATCCGAATATTCGTATCCGAAAAAATATGGATACGAATCTGGTACGACCACTATCCGAACCGTATCCGAACCGTTTACACCCCTGGGTGGGGGTGTTAAAATAGCCAAAATTGGACTAGGCTACATTTAAATAGTACTAGCTCTAAGTCTACATTTAAGGGAGCTTTTGATTCGTGCTTACATGGGCATATTTCACGGGAATAGGATTACCACCAAAATTGATGGCTTTTCTCTATTCCCATGAACATTCCATTTCTTCAAATATTAAAAACTAAAATTATTCCAAAAAAATTATTTATTTCACATAGTTTCTAAATTTATAGGAAAAGAAAATGTATAAACCAAACATTACTATTGTGTATGCCATGGAATACTATTCCATGTAATGTAATTCCTTGACATATAATATTCCAAGACCTATTTCAAAGCTTGAACCAAACGGCCCCTTAGCGTTAAGTCTTAATCAATATAATTTATTCAATTAATTATCGCTTTCTTTCTACCACTTAGTCATTTTAGCAATTTTGTTTACTTTTTTTGTGTGTGTGTGTGTGTGTGTGTGTGTGTCTCAATACGTGTCTAGAACGAGAATATATATCGTGCCTTAAAATTGTATATTTGGCCTTTTTTCTTAAAAAAAGTTGAGTTTACACACTTAAAAGATATGTCAAGAATATATTAGATTATATATGAGAAAATTCTACTAGCAAAAATACATTACAAAAAGCAAAATGAAAGATCTCCTGACACGAAAGAAAAGAAAAGAAAAATGAAATATAACCAGCTAAAACTATAAAGGCAAAAAATTAACCATTATAACAAAACATAATACGTGACACCAAAATATAAGATATATAACCCAAATATACATAAAACATATTAATGCTAGTTAATCATGTTTCCCTTGAGTATAGATATAATCTGTATGCGCAACGAGAGTTCTCCTCACCAAGCATTCCGCCTCTTTAATTCCTTCACATTCTTCATCTTTCTCTGTTATCTCCTTCTCCAAACCCTAATTTTTCTCAAATGAACAAAAGAGACATTTAATTAAAAAACATGATAAAACTTTATGAGTATTTGAAGACCTAATCACTCTACGTAGTTATCTAACATACCTCGATTGAGCTTGAATTGGGTTGAAATGGTTCATGCCTTGAAGATTTAGCTAAACATAGAATGAGCAGGAGAGATATAAACACAACGGCTATGTTTCTAGACATGAAGTTAAATTATCTTGAGTTTGAGGCTTTGAGTTGGTTAATCGATGAAGGGTTTATATAGGGAACCTGGGAGTGGAGAGGTGATGAAAGACTAATGAAGGTTGGATTCTATTTACATTATATAGTTTTTATATATGTATGAATCATTGAATATGAGTTGGTTTTGACATGAAATTAAATTTGACTTGAACAAACATATTTCCTTATTTTGGTTGGAAGTATCCAGAAACTTCGCAAAAAGTAGATGATCCTTTTTCACAAGTCTAGGTTGATTCTATATAATTAGGAAAAGTATATCATGCCCACCCATTTCCCCCACTCACGGTGATTGAATCAGCACGAGATGACATTAATTGGGGCTCCTTTCCATCTCCAATTTGTATCTAAATTTTTTCACTCAATTAATTATGTTGAATTAACAATCGATTGTGATGTAATTAACAATTAATACAAAATCTTATAATTAATTATTTCAATTAACAATTAATTAAAAATATAATTAATTGAGTGAGGAGATTTTGAGAAATGGAAATGAGCCTGGAGGGAAATGGGGAGGCACCATACATGACCTCATATAATTAATGAATGTATATACATGCTTTATAAATTATCCTGGATTTGAGGTTGTTTGTATCTAAAAATTTGAGTAGATGATCATCATTCTTGGTTCTTTTTACATTGCTTTTTTTGACCAAAAGAACAAGGTTCCGTAAACCTTGTATGTGGACATTTGGATCCCATTTTTACAAAATTACTGGGTTCCTAATTGTGAAAACTTAAAACCCATTAACCCGTTAAGATCTGGCAAGTTAGTTCTATTTTTTCCAGGAACGATAAATAATTTTCAGGTCTCATTGTTCAGTCGGATTTTTATTGTTTGATGATTTGATCACCTATTTTTGGGGATTTAGGTCTTGTTTTATGAGTAGGATCCGCTTTATGGGTCAAGCGAAGCTATCCTAGTGATAATAAGATGCTTGATTGAAGTTTGTGTTCATATTTCTGTGTCAAAAAAGTTAAAGAGCCCTTAGCTAAATTATTCCGTGATCTATAAATTCCTAAATTATTCTATATTGACTTTGAAAAAATAAAAAAATATTTTCCATCTATTGATGTTAACGTGATTTGAATTCACAACCCAGTTGATTGAGTGTTTAATAAAAAAAATCATATATTGAAAGAAATTGCGAGTTCAAGTCAAATTGTTATCAATAAATGAAGGATAATAGTTTTCTCCACTTATTTATTTTTTGTTAATTAACCTATAATACAGTTGGTTAAGTGTTTGATGAAAAAATCATATGTTGTCACAGATTGTAAGTTCATATCTCATTGAAATTAACGGATAAAAGGCAAAAGAGTCTTCTCCATTTATTCGTTGTATATTAACTTAAAAATAACATTTCGAATTAGCCATGCAACTCAACTCGACATTATTTGTTTTGTATTTTATATCTAATTATTAATGATTTTATTTTTATTGAGTATGTGTCTTTTTACTATTTTACCAGGATGCACCTTGCTCCGCTTCGGGAATATGAATTGTACTATAATATTTTCAATTTTGCATATATATAATATTGTAAGATTGTTATATTTTGACGCGCAAGCCCTATGCCACAATAATGTATATTTATTAAATAAATGAAATAAATTTGATATGCATGTGTTGTCATTACTTGATAGTTTAAGGGGATGCAAACAAATAATTGTGAAATAATATAAGATATATAAATTGCTAAATTATTATATTTTGATACGCTAGTCCTAATCACAATAATGTATATTTATTTATTATTAAATAAATATAATAAATTTGATATACATGTGATGTAGTTACTTGATAGTTTAAGTTTAAGGGGTGCAAATAAATTATTGTGAAATAATATAAGATACATAAATTGTTAAATTGTTGCACATATATAATCACTAAAAATGTGATAATTCAAAATAAACCAATTGTCAATTCAAAATTTTAGATTTAACCTGTAACTTACAAATAAAATTAAATAATAAATCGATATAAATTTTTTTGTTATAGACATTAATGACCATATAATAGAACTATACATAAGGAAAAAATTAATATTTTTAAACAAGGACGCGCAGAATTTCGGGAGCATCCTGCTAGTTATTGATGAAATTTATAGACTTGTTATTTGTGTGCGAGATTGTTTTATGTTTATTGGATTTATGGATTGGATATTTAGAGTATAGACATGTTTGATTTGGGAGATTTTGAGATACACGGATATATAAAATACATGAATATCACATTACACTTGAGTTGTTTAATTAGTTGGATTTTAGTGTCATGTAAACTAAAATCTGTTGTTTGATTTTTTGTTGAAATCCATGAATTTACAAGTTAGTTAATAAGATGAATGGTATTATAACTTTTAATCATCAAATATTTATTAAATATTTCAAGCAAATGACCAATTAAATTTTAATATCTGAAATAATAAAATATTAATGAAATATAAAAAAAAGAGTTAACTTACACAATCACCGCAAATATATATAATCAAATAAGATTCAATCCATACCAGACAGTAATATTTGATTAACAAGACAGTAATATTAGATCATCTGCAAAACATTGTGCATACACAAAATAGTCAATATTAACATCTAATAATTTAAACATTGCTCAAAATACTAATATATTCAAAACACTATCATAAACTATATCATGATTCATCGGTTAAAAAATGTCCCATCACCCGCACCCCCGATACCACTCGTATCACTTTCACCACTCTTACCAGTTATACCACCCACACAACCGATACCACCCATATTGTCCCAACCATTCACTCTAGGGTGAATCATAAATTCATCCATCCATTCAATTTTTTTATTTATATTATATGAAATGAAAAACGCACCGTAAACTTCATTTTGTACAAAATAGCATTGTGCAAGACGTAATACCGAAGATGGATATTGGGACGGGATTGTCGCAATTTCCGCCTTGATATCTTTTGCAAGAAGAACTAATCTATTTGAGAAATATTGACCAAACGAGTCTACCTCGTTAAATTTTCGATTTTTTTTGACGTTAAATTTCTGAGTGTGGCAGATTCGGCACGGGAAGTTGCAGATTCGGCATTCGGCATTGTCGCTTGTACGTCCTCATCGTTAGAGCTGGCAAAGTTGACCGAACCCGAAAAACCGACCCGAGTAACCTGAAGCCCGACCCGACCTGACTAGACAAAATTTATGAAAATCAAACAACCCGACTAGGACCGATCCGAGACTAAATAACCCGAATCCGAAAGTAGATGTTTTATATGTTACCCGAACTCGGCCGATCCGAAACCGAGTAACCCGAGACCCGAATATAACCCGAATTTACTAGTTGAATCAAATCTTATAATTTGAAATTTTAGTTATTATTTTTGTCTGCAACTGAATTAATTCAAACCCGACATAACCTGAACCCGAAGAATCTGACCCGAACATTTTTCGATTTCGAGTTCGGGTCGATTTCGAATTCGGGTCATTCGGTTTCGGTTCCATTTCGGATTTTGGTCATTCGGTTTCGGTTCGGTTTCGTTTCGGGTCGGGTTCATGTTCAGACGGGTCGGACCATTTTTCGGGTCGGTCAGATTTTACCAGCTCTATATTTGAGGATCAACCATGGACATGGTGGTTTTCCCGTGAGTCTCATGAGTTGTCCGGAGATTGGTTTGATAGTTGTTGTTGGTTATTAGATGAAAAGAGTGGTGGTAATGGTATTTGATTTTGTGGAGCAGAGTAAAGAAATGTTGTATGGTTTTGGGACATCATTGTTGAATGAGGAGGGTGTGCAAAAGCCATGTGTTAAGGTTATTATCGTCTGGAAACAGAGAGCAGTTCGTAGAGGTTCGCGAGGATTCGAAATGAACTGTTCAAGTTCAATTTGTGGATCTGCCATTGGTGATGGCTTGGTTTGAGAGAGCAAGAAGTAATTGATTTATTTAGTGCCCATAGAGAATAAGAGTGATTATTTGAGAGAAGAAATGAGAAAAGAAGAAAAATGTGTGTAATGGACTCTGTTATGGGATGGGGAGAGGTCAATGAGTGAGGCAAAAATATTGCTGGAGATACAGATTCTACTAGGAGCACAATCACCATTTCTCATTTTCTTTTCTTTTTTCAGATTTGAAATTAATTTCTTCATATTTATGTGCCTTCGTATTTGTCAATAAATTTGTAATTTTTATGGATTAATATCCAATCTCGGTTCCCAACAAAAGCCAAACAAATCATAATCACTTTTTTGACACAAATTATATTTACTGAAGAACGGGGTTTTGCCTACCGACTTCCATGTCTTTTGACTTAAATCAAAGATTACCATATTTGTTTTGTCATATGTCTGTATATAAACAAGATCACCGAATCCATAACTTACGAAAGGTGTTTCATCAAAAAAATCATATGGCATTCTTGAAATGTGATTCCATTTCTTCCCACACAATTCCCATATGGAGATTTCCCTTCTCATTATGTGTAACTTCATACCAACCAAGATCAACTTATCGCGTAAATTCATTATCGTGACCCTCCTCCAAAAGACATATGGTAATGCAATTAACAATTCTGTCAGAGGACGTTTCAGTCTCGTGCTTTTCAGATCATAAGACACCATAGCAAAAGTTGGGTAACACGTATTCATCCCATAAATTAGAAAATATAAGATACCATTACAGATCACGGTTGGTGCTATTCCCCCATATCCTACCAAAGATCCATCGTAAACATTTTCCCAATATTTTTTCTTTGAATCATACAATTCGATGCTCACTTCTTGTGCAATCGATTTGTCGATTTGATCTAGAGAGACCTTAACCGCTGCAACGTAGTATGTTTTAGATCGAATATCTACTGATAATGCAAGATTAATAACATCTTCATGCTCATTAGTTTGTATCTTTGGTAACCATCTCGAGCGCTTTAAAATAGGATTACATATAAAAATATGATAGTAATTACATACCTTGTCACTTATACAAACTAATCCATGTGATGCTGACAAACCACATGTTTGAGGATTGAAGGAACGTGTTATGAATGACCCATGCGACTTGGAGGTCAAATACGGAAAATCAAATGTGTGCCAAGATTGTGCATCATAATCATATGAAAACTCAACAATATCGTCAGTTTCAAGATGTCTAACCCCAAAATACCAAGATTTATGTTCAGGGATATAATCGTCATTACAAATGTATTTCGTGTTCGAAATCATGTGTTTTTTCCAATCCTCGGAGACAAATGCAGCTCTAATTCCATCGACGACGGGGAGGATGGTGAAGATTTTCATTATTAACTCTTCCGGTAACATCTCCACCAAACTAATCTGGTTTTTAGATTCATAATCTTCATCATTTTTGACGATCGCACAACTGTATGATTTTGAATTTATCCTTTCATATGAGATACAAGAACAACTACTATTTTGACGAACCATTGGTTTTCAACTATGAAAATACGAAACAAAAAGATTGTAGAACAAAAATAGAAAAGTGTGAATGAAATTGTTATAGGAGGGAGAGAGTAATTGAAAAAAAAAATTAGATAGAAACGTGATACATATACCAACTATTATAACAATATTTTTGATGGTTTGTTGTAATTAAAATAATCTTTTGAAAACAGTTTTGCTGAGTAATATATTTACCTTAAATATAAATTAGTTTCCCATGTAAATCGAATATGGTTTGAATATGGTGTTAATTTAAGTACTTGGATAATTATCCGCGGTTTGTTGTGGCGAGACCCCCTCTTCTCCTTCCTGGCGCATCCACCTCAACCACCGTAATCCTTACTCTTTTGATTTTCTTGTCCCTTCTCTTCTTCATATATTTTGTTTTGAATCTCTCTACTCGTTGGAGTAGTTCTCTGCTCAAATATATGCTCAAAGGCCAAAGTGTGTTTCTCTCCATTTACCTTCAACGCATACGTGATTGCAGGTGAAGTTCCTCTTCAATTGGTAGAGCCGTTCTTGCGTTTCTGGAAATATTTGACAAAAAATATCGAAACTAATTGAATAATTACATTGTATTAATTTAATAGCAAAAAGTTCAAATACAAAACTAATACAATACTTATTAACTATTCAACATTTTTTTTATTCTTTTCAAGGACAAATATAATATTTATTAATTATGCTACAAATTTTAAAATAATTTTTGTTTTACATTTATTTTAGATATATGCGTGACATTATCATCAAATAAAAGTGAGCACAAACATAATCCGAAAATAACAAAAAAAAAATTAACACTAGTAATAGTGCTGGCTCAAATTTAAAAATAAAAAAATGAGCAATTTTTCATAGGCTATTTTAGTCCCACATCTAAAAGTATTAAAGAAAGGAAATGCACGTGCTATATAAAAAAGAGAAAATTTTGACATTTGTTACAAATATAACTTGCTTGTGCCGGCCCTATATTGCATACACAATAATACAAAATCAATATTTGAGCCTAAACATTTATGTTGTCCTCTGAAAAATTCAAACTTAAATTAATAACAGGACTATATCTGCATGCTAACCAGTGGTCTGTCTTTTAACCTTGGATTGAGACACTTGGACATCCCCTCCTCCTTCATCTTGTATCCATAACAAGACCTCCATGTTGAATCTCATCTTTAATGGTCACACTTCACCACCTTTTACAAATACTAAGAAAGTTTGTTTTTCGATTAATAATAATCTTTTAACTCTCTGAGGAATCCAAATAATATGTTTTTCAGATGGTTTGGATTGAATCTTTTACTGCGTAACTTTTCACCAAATTGTACAAACACTACGAACGTATTCTTTTCGATTCATAGCAATTTTTTTACGCTTTGAGGAGTTCAAATAACTTGTTTTTAGATCATTTGTATTGTATCTTTTACTACATAACCTTTCACCAAATTTTACAAACACTAAGAAAGTTTGTTTTTCGATTCATAACAATCTTTTAACTCTCTGAGGAGACGAAATAATGATTTTTTAGAAGGTTTGGATCGAATATTTTACTATGTAAATTTTCACAAAATTGTACACACACTAAGAAAGTTTTCTTTTCGATTCATACCAATCTTTTTACGTTTTGATGAGTTCAAATAACATGTTTTTAGATCATTTGTACCGTATCTTTTACTACATAACTTTTGACCAAAATTTTCAAACACTGAGAAAGTTTGTTTTTGGATTCATAACAATCTTTTAACTCTCTGAGGAGTCCAAATAACGTGTTTTGAGATGGTTTGGATCGAATCTTTTACTACGTAACTTTTCACCAAATTGTACAAACACTAAGAAATTTTCTTTTCGATTCATAGCAATCTTTTTACGTTTTGAGGAGTTCAAATAACGTGTTTTTAGATCATTTGCATCGTTTCTTTTACTATGTAACTTTTCACCAAATTGTACAAACACTTAGAAAGTTTGTTTTTCGAATTATAACATTCTTTTAACTCTCTGAGGAGTCCAAATAACGTATTTTTAGATCATTTGTATCGTATCTTTTACTACATAACTTTTCACCATGTTTTGCAAACATCCAGAAAGTTTGTTTTTCGATTCATAACATTCTTTTAAAGCTCCGAGGAGCCCAAATAACGTGTTTTTATGATGGTTCTGATCGAATCTTTTACTACGTAACTTTTCACCAAATTGTACAAACACAAAGTAAGTTTTCTTTTCGATTCGTAGCACTCTTTTTACGTTTTGAGGAGTCCAAATAACATATTTTTAGATCATTTGTATCGCATCTTTTACTACAGAAATTTTCACCAAATTTTACAAACACTAAGAAAGTTTCTTTTTGGATTCATAACAATCTTTTAACTCTCTGACGAGTCCAAATAGCGTGTTTTGAGATGGTTTGGATCAAATCATTTACTACGTAACTTTTCATCAAATTGTACAAACACTAAGAAAATTTTCTTTTCTATTCATAGCAATCTTTTAAAGTTTTGAAGACTTCAAATAACGTGTTCTTATATCATTTGTATCGCATCTTTTACTACATAACTTTTCACCAAATTTTAGTAACGCTAAGAAAGTTTGTTTTTCAATTCATAGCAATCTTTTACCTCTCTGAGGAATCCAAATAACATATTTTTAGTCCAAATAACATATTGTAATAGACACCAAAAGTAAATTTTGGCAGCGGTTACTTTTATGGGCCCGAAACTAACTTTTGGCATCTATTAATTTTGGAACGAAAACTACCTTTTGGCACCGGAACTTCATTAGGCACGAAAACTTGGTTTTGGCAGCGGTTACTTTTATTAGCAAGAAAACTTCCTTTGGCAACGGTTATTTTTATTGACACGATAACTTTCTTTTGGCAGCGGTTATTGTAATAGACGCCAAAACTAACTATTGGCAACGGTTCATTTTATTGCACGAAAACTATATTTTGACAGCGGTTAATTCGATAGGCACGAAAACTTTCAAAACTTTTGGCAGCCGTTACAATTATTGGCACAAAAACTATCTTTGACAGCGGTTACTTCAATTGGCACGAAAACTTTCTTTTGGCAGCAATTACTTTTATCAGCACGAAAATAACCTTTGGTCAACTGTTAATTTTGTCGGCACCAAAAATTTCTTTTGGCAGCGGCAGACTGTAAGGCACCAAAACAATTTTTGGCAGCTCCAAAAAGAAACGTCCAAATTATCTTTTGACAGCGATTACATTAAAAGGCATCAAACTATCTTTTGCCAACGGCTGACAGTAAAAAGCACCAAAACTATTTTTTGGCAGCGGCTCACAAATAAACAACACAAAGTCACACCAAATAAACCACAGAAGTCCCATCTAAATACTGTAAAACATCTATGTATTTATATTTATATTTATATGTTTATATATTTTAATAAATAAATATTTGTTATTTTCTGTGAATACGGAGAAAAGAGGGAATGGAACTGGGGAGCGAGGCAATTTGTGCTGGTATCTTCAATAATTTGGGAAGGAGAAGCAATGTCGACGTTTGCGTGATTACTTAGGTACCATGTAATTTATAAAAATTACATTTTTTCCTTAATCTTATTTGATTAAAATGGTTTGAAATAGGATAAAACCGAGTAATTGAGGAACCATCAATTACCGAATCCGAGGGCCTATGTGAACTCCAAGGGTTGCAACTTTGTCAAGGGCCAAACCGGTACAATATTTTGATATATATTTTTTAATTTTACAAACCCTTAATTTATATAATGTTTGTGGGTCGATTTCAGAGGCATTGTCTACGAAGATTATTGTGATTCAGCCAAGGTTCAAGGTCATTGTTGGAGATGTTGTAGATCCATATGTTGTTACAAGGTCTATATAAATAGTGTTGACAAGGTAATTCAAATATTCTCCTTATTTAGCCTTTTATGAGATTTAAAAATTTACTAAATTTTTTCCAAATTTGATATTAATAAGATGAATGATGGCAATTCATAGAGTGAAATTTTCTAAATAGACAATAATGCAGGGATATTATGGGATATTTTCATTTAGTGAACATGGAGAAGTTAAGCACATTTGTTGAGAATTATTTTAATTCCTTGGGACAATCTCCTAACTGGATCGGATCAAGTTTCGGGGTCTGGCGTTGAAATATGTGCATCTGGCAGGATCTTGAAAGATTTAGAAAATTAAAACAGATACTGACTAAACTTGTCTAATGCATATATGTTCCATTTTCTATAATTAAACTCTATGCATAATAATAGTCTCATTGCTTGTTTTTTAGTTTTCTGTAAAATTTTAGAGGAAGAAACAAGTCACTTAATTATTCAATGGTTTTTTCTGCTTCGAGGGCACTTTGCACTTTTCTTCTCGAAATGTTTTTTTTTCTTTTGGGTCTGGTTGTATTTTATGGATGCTGATGGTTCCATGTCGTTGGCTATTTTGTACATTTATGTGATAGAACGAAAAATGTAAATATATATAATTTCTCTTCTACTTTGTATGAAATATAATATACATGATTAAATTATTTAAGGACCAAAAAATTGGGGAACTAAGAGCCTAAGTTTAATAAAAAAAATCCATCACCTAATAATTATTTATGTTATTTAAAAGTATATTAAAATTGCACTTTACCAACGTGTTGTTTTAGGTATAAATTTGTTTGTGACAACACAAATAAATTCAATAGATCGTGTATGGCTTTTTGTATTTAATTCACTTTTTGTGACATCACAAATAAAGTCAATAGATCGTGTATGGCTTTTGGTATTTAATTCATTGATCTTTACATGATTTTCAATTCAATTGCTTGATATCTTTTGCATTATTTTAAAGCTTTTACTAATAATTTTGCTACGTGCATTAAAATTATCCTAATGTTTAGTTTTGATATACAGTGAATTAAATTTATCGTAATATTAGTTTGTATATATTGTGTATAATTTGATCTTCAATTTCTATGTATATATATGTGAGTGACCTTTACAAAAAAATTATCCCATGTTAATTTTTAAAATATGAAAAATAATTATTATCATATCCGCAGCGTAGCGCGGGTATTTTACTAGTATTATATATAATATAATTATAATATATAGTATTTGTATAATCATATTATATAATTATTATTATATTGTAATATTAATGATCATAATAATCATAATAGTCATAATAATATTTTAAAAATAAATTGACTATATTACAATTATGGGAAATTTTCAAAAAACCCCCTATCTTTTTTGGATATTCTAAAAAAACCCCTATCTTTTTGGAAACTCCAAAAAAACCCCTCTACCAAAGTTTTATTTTCAAATACCCCCCTATAGGGGTTAAATCTAACCATGGATGGTGTTAAAAAAAATTTTGACCAAAATACCCTTCTATTTTCATATGTATATTTTTGTTATTTTTTCATTAATTTTATTAGTTTTAAGAAAATTCATAAATAATTTTTAACATATAATGATTTCACAAAAATAAAATTATTATATGTTGTGTTTGATAATTTTAATATTTCATTTATTATTCATGAAAAACTAACATCGGATAATAATAAAATAAACACCTTGAAAATATATTGATAGAAAAATATTTCTTTAAACATCTATTTTATTTTAATTTTCGTTCTTTTTTTATGTATGTTTTTAATAGATCCATGATATATGAATTTTTAAATATTTGCAAGATGTTCTTTTATTGTTCATCTTATTATTATTTTATGTTATTTTTTCAGTAAAAAAATATGAAAGTCAAATATATATATTTTATGAAATATTAAAATTATATAAATATAACATATGATAATTATTTTTTAAAATTATTATAAGCTAAAAAAAAATTAGGACTTTTTTAAAATTAATACAAATATTAAAAACATTATTTTAATTACTAAATATGTAAAAAGAAGGGTATTTTGGTCATAAAAAAATATTTAACACCATCCATAGTTAATTTTAACTATGGGGGGTATTTGAAAATAAAAGTTTGGTAGAGGGGTTTTTTTGGAGTTTCCAAAAAGATAGGGGGGTTTTTTAGAATATCCAAAAAAGATAGGGTGTTTTTTGAAAATTTCCCTAGAATTATTATATCCAAATAATTTAAATAATATTGTATATATTATTTCCGTAATATTATTATTATTATTATTATTATTATTATTATTATTATTATTATTATTATTATTATTATTATTATTATTATTATTATTATTATTATTATATCATTATTATATTATGTAGTAAATATATTAATATTATATTTATTATATTCATAAAATTAATATAATATTATATGATTATATTGTAATAACATTAGATGTACTTTAAATTATTATAATATTATATTTTATACATATAATATGATAATATTGATATAATAATATATATAACATTATATTAATTATATAATATAATTACTATGTCTAATATTTAATATAATTACTATGTCTAATATTTATTATATCTTATTATAATAGTATATGATATTATATTAATTATATGAAAATAATAATAATAGTATAATAGTATAGCAATATTATTATTATATTATTAAAATAATATATCATATGTTGTAATATTATATTATTATTGTAATATAATATTTATATATTGTTACAAATAATATATAATAATATATTTAATGAACAATTTTGTCTACATTTTCAATAACAAAATTTCGAAAAATTTTAAACAACAAAAAAAAAAATGATATTTTCCAGTATCTTATAATTCGGACATCTAAGCAAAATGTGGAATTACTAATTCCAGAATTTTTTACTCCTCCACCTTATAATCCGATTCCACTATAGAAATCTGGATTTGGAAGTTAAATTATATTTTAGAAAAAAAATGAACTCACACAAACTCGGAATCTCAGGACAGAGGGCATGACCTCTTCACCATTTGGGCTACCAAGTTTTGGTGAGTGTGAGAGAACATTGTTTTAACCAAAAAAAATGTGCTCGCGCGGAGTCGAGTTCGGGACCTCGGGATAAAGAACATGAACTCTTCATCATTTGCGCTACAAAGTCTATATTTTTTAATACATTTATAAAACAGTGACACGTGCCATGACAAGGTACAAAATCTATATTTTTTATACTCACTGTATAATAGTATGATTGGATTTTATTTTCTTCCATATATAGTGTTATATCATGGTATGCGTAACGAATTTCGAAAACAAAATTATGTTAAGGAGGGAAGAAAAATTTATATCATGATTATAAATGTCAATGAATAAATTGGATGACGAAATATATGATGAAAATAATTATATTTGAATTATAAGATATTTGGAAGAAATACATAAAGATGTAATGAAGTTAAAAATTATGTATGAGGCCAAAGGCATGATCAAGATAGTTCAATTGGTCACTCACTACAACAGATCTATTTATCAGCTACCGCCCATCACTCTTGTTGGCCTTTTTGCTACCGGCCGTAGCTGATAAGTTATTTTTTACCGACGGACCGTAGGTGATGATTTGAAATGACTCAACGGGTCACATAACTGCGACCAACCGTCGGTAATGCTCTTTTTGCGTCGGTTATTTTGCGTCAGCCCGTCGGAAATAATCAAACTTTTATTGCGTCGGCCCGTCAATAATGGGTATCCGCTACGGCCCGTCGCCAATATTTTTTTACCTCGGCCCGTCGCAGATATTGGCCCGTCGCAAATAACCCCTTCCCCCACGGCCCGTCGGTGATACTAGGGATATATCCCCCTCTCGGCAGCCATTGCTTCCTCTTTTCTCCTTTACCATTCCTCTTTTCTCATTTACCCCCTTCTTACCCCCTTCTTCTTTGTTCCCTCCTCTCCTATTTTCTTCTTTGATAGAACTCGGGATGAACCGAGATTGGTTCCCTCTCTCCTATTTTTTTCTTTGATAGAACTTGAGCCGAGATCACTAGTCGAGATTGGAGCACTTCTATTTTGCAGTCGTTTATGGTATTTTCCCTCTCTTATTTTCGAGATAGATCTTATGTTTTTGTTTTACGTATATATTTTCCCTCTCTTGTTTTGTTATAAATGCTTGTGTTTGTGAAATGCTTTGTAAACCGAGAAGGTTTTTTTCGGTTTTTTGTTCGATCTACTTTCTTTATCAATTTTTGCATTGTTATATCAGTTTATTTCGAATTTAATTGGCAATTTATTCGTTTTATTTTGATTCTATCAAAATTCTTGTTTTAACATTTTTTATTTCGAATATGGGTTCTGATATTCTTTCTAATATAAATCCAGCTTTTTAATTCTGTTTTTTTGCTTTCTTTTAATTTCTTTTTTTATTTGAAAATCTATTTTTTATTCTACATATTTATTTATAAATTGTATTAGTTTGGATCTTTATTTTTGAATTTTCACTTTTTCGTTTTCTTTTTCAATTTAAATCATGTTCTTATTTAAATCTTGTTTCTTTATGAATATTGTTTCTGATTTTTTTTCTAATATAAATCCAGCTTTATTATTCAGTTTTTTTGCTTTTTTTTAATCTTTTTTTATATTTGAAAACCTATTTTTTATTCTACTTATCTATTTATAAATTGTATTGAGTTTGGATCTTTAATTTTTGAATTTCACTTTTTCGTTTTCTTTTTAAATTTAAATCTTGTTTCTTTTTTTCGCTCTTTTTTCTGGTGTTTTTTAATTTCAAATTCTGTTTTGTAGATCTTAAATTTTTTTATATATATTTAAATCTTATTTTTTAAATTCTGTTTCTTGGTTGAATTATTTTTTAAGTATGCCTTTATTTAAATGTGGCTTTTAATTTAAAATCTTTTTTTTGGTTTTCTATTGTATATGTGTACAAATATTAATTCTGTTTATTAATTCTGATTTTTAAAATTTGAAATGCTGATTTTTATTGTGTTATATAAATATTAAGTTCAGATTTTTGTAGTTTTGTTTTTTATTCTTTGGTTTTTTTTCCTGTTTTTTGAAATCCTGGATTTATACAAATTTTAATTGTTTATACTTGTATTTTTTTGCATCTGTTTCAATTTAATCACAATAGTTAAACTCCCAACATTGTGCTTTCAGGTCAGGTTTTGGTGGCAGAAATACAAGATTTTAAGGATGATTAAGTGATTCTCGAAAACGCTCAACTCTCCTATTTTTAGTAAAGATAAGGTTGTTTTTTAATTCTGATTAATTAGTTTGATTATAACAAAGGTTTAAGATATGTATGTTACTCTTGTGTAATATTTGTTTATATAATTAATTTAAATTGTGTATTTAGGTCACTTGTTGCAGAGAAGAAACGAGATTTCGAGGAAAAGATCAAGTGGTGTTCAAAAACGTACAACTCTTCAGCTTCCAATAAAGGTTGGTAATTATTTAAATTTTCAATTGTTGTAGGAATTCGTATTTTGATTGTATTGTATATATTAATTGCTGTTAGGTATTATGTATGTATTTTTAGTTTGATTATGATTTAAGGTGTCGGACACTTGAAATTTATGTTACAAGTAAATAATTTTAATGTTGGCTATAACATTATACATATAATTAGTGGTTATTATAATGTTACAAGTAAATAAATTATGATGTGAAATTAATACGATTGATAGCATTATTGATCCGAGCTATATCTCCCAGCCCGTCTCCTCGACGTGGTCCGCTTCCCCAAGTCAGCACGCAACATCATCTCGCCAGCCTGATGACGATTCCAGATACGAGCAATTGAACAATTTACTTCAAGTACAAATCGAGCAGAATCAGAAGATGCAAGATGATCTTCGAAAGAAAGAGGAGGCTCAACGCCGGACAGAGGAGGCGCAACGCAGGTCTGAGGAGGCGTTGCGCAGGACAGAGGAGACGCAGCGCTCGATGGCTGTAAGCATGCAAGCTATGCAGGCTATGATTGTGCAGATGTCGCAGCAGAGGTCGCAACAGGTAAGTAGGTGTTAAATAAAATTCATTTTAAATATTTATTAATGTCTTATATGCATATATATTTGTTTCAAAAGGGACAGGGCTCAGGATCCGGATCGATAGGATCAGGATTCGGAGTTTTCGACGGTACGCAGCAGAATCCCGGGTTGTACCAGTCTCCTCCGCTTCAGAACTCGGCAGGCTCAGATTTTCAGAGTCTGTTCAGGTCTCCACAGCAGCAGCAACTATTCGGCCCTCAGCCCACGTACCCGACGCCGCCGAATGTGAATCCTGCCCCTCACGATCAGTCCATTTGGCCGGTAATTCTGTTAATTATAATTAAGTATTAACTTGAATTTAATTTAATTCACATATCATTATTTAGGAGACGGGGTTGTCGCAACCGTCGGGAGCGGTGACTGATTTTCTGCGGAACATTGGAGCTGATGAACTGTGATGTTTCTTATTTGTGTGTTTGTGGACTGTTATGTTTTCATTTGTGTCTTGTGGACTGTTAAGTTTTATTTGTGTTTGCTTATGTTTGAATTGTGATGTTTTATGTATTTTTTTATGAGTACTTCATATTATTTTATATGAATATTTTGCATTAATATATTAATTAGTAATGAATAATTTATATATTAACATATATTAATTAATAATTAATATATTAATTAATAATTAATATATTAATTATTAATTAATTATTTAATTATTAATTAATTAATTAATTAATATTAATATTACCGACGGGCCGTAGCAAAAAATTGACGTGAAAATTGAATTACCGACGGGCCGTAGCAAACAAAAACTGACGCTGAAAATGATTTTCAGCTACCGCCCGTAGCAGATTTTCAGCTACCGCCCGGAGCAGAAAATAAAACCGTCGGTAAATTATGCCCCGTCGGTAATACGTATTTGCTATGGCCCGTAGCAGCAAATTACCGTCGCTGAAGCTAGCATCACCGACGGCCCGTAGCAGAAACCAGCATCACCGACGCCCTCTTTGCCGACGGGCTTTCAGCGACGGGTGCCCGTCGGAGAAACCAATTCCGACGGTTTTTGCCTTTTTTACCGACGGGTAAAACCGTCGGTAAAACTAAAATCTGTTGTAGTGACTAGACCATGTTTTCGAAATATAAACATGTTGACCCTTGATCCGAACCCCATACTTGATCCAAACCACAATCACACTTGAACTAGATCCAATCCATCATCATAACCCCATTCACACTAAACTCATGTCCTTACTTTCTTATTGGCCAATAAAGAGGTGGTCTTATCCCTCTCATGCAATGCATATATTAATGGAGCCATCTCTCTTGCGAGTACAAGAAAGAGAAAAATGACCACCACTAATATGAATGTATGAAAGAAAAGAAGAAATTGAGGAGGGGCAAGAAAAAGTATGGGTCAAGGATGATTTCGATGAAGCAATGATCGCCTTGTCTAATTTTGATGGTTGAATGCTAGAATAAAAAGGGGGATTCATTAAGAGAAGGAAGAGGAGGCTGGAAGAAAAGGGGCCATGTTATGAGAACGGCATCGTTGCAACACAACGGCATTACGGGGACTCTATGGCGTATGCATTGGATGAGGAAAATGGCGTCGCAGGGTGTGCATCGGGCAACGGCAGGGACAAGAATGGAATCATGACGACTATTCGGCACGATTATGGAGGCACGAGCAAGACGTCACAATGACACCGCAACATGTGTGTTGAACCAGGAGAAAGGGCAAAATGATTGAGAAGAGGAGACTAGAAGAAAATGAGCCTGCATGGGAGAACGACATCACCGTGTTGCAGTCGCACGTGCATCGGACCAGCGGCAGGGATAGGTGCGTGAGCATCAGACCAGCGGCACATGTACATGGTTGGGGATGAAGTTTGTACAGTGGGGCAGGAGCGGGACGTCATGGCGACACAACAGCACAAGCCTCGGGGCAGAAGAATGGATGGCATGGAGACATCGTGGAACATGTTTTGGGCCAGGAAGAGGTGCCCAGTTGGTTGTGATTCTACATTTGTTTTGAGGTATATCTCGGACTTGATATTAATCTTTATAGTACCTCATAATATTGCCATGTGTATCGATATATTTCAGATTAAGTTCTGTTTATGAAACACCAATTTTGCGGATCAAATAATGCCTCGGATCAGGTCGAGGGTTGACAATAGGATTGTCGGGGAAGATGTTTGGTCGTGATGGTTCGGCCGTTTGAATAGTGGCGGTCGGGCTATTTATTGATCATAAATAGTGGAATTAGGGTTTCGGTTTGTGGATGCATGGAAGAGAGAGAATTGAGGTGTTTATTCTTAACGGGTCAGGTTCATGTTTGGTTTACGTTTGAGATCCGATAACCCGATATTGTTGTATTGTGTTAAATCTGAATTTCAGGAAAGATTTGTAGATGTCGAGATTGTCGGTTCGAGTCACCGGTAAACAATTAGGAGAAGGCTCGATTGCTCGATAATGTCCAATTAATTAATGGTTGGATTAATGAGAAAACGAGCCAAGATTGAACACGTGGCTGAGATTTCTTTTAGTAAATTATCGTTGTAGTTATCGTAGTAGTTTGAGGTTGTAGTTCGAGTATGATTTCTCGTAGTAGATTGAAGTTCTTGTTTGTTCCGCATTCTATTTAGGGTTTGATCCTTCAAGGTCAGTAGCAGTTTCGGTGTGTCGAATCAATAGATATGTAGTAGTTTGATCGGTTCTTTGACGGGTCTATCGGACCAGATTTCGAGTGTCACGTTTTCATAGTTTGCTCATAACTTCTCCGTTCGGTCTCTGTTTCGTGAGTTCTTGGTTCCGTTGGAAAGCTTATTCCGAGGTGGTTCAAATGGCAGTATTTATGATTATTGAATTTCATTCTTCATTTATTTATTCATCATTTTATCCGTAGAATATGTGCAGTTCTTTGTAGTATGTAGGATTGTTGTTGATGTAGATCAACTCGTAGTGAGGAGAGAGGTGAATAAGGGAACACATGTTTGGACATTAATGTAGTGTCTGGTCAGAGGTGCATTTTCGGGTCGCTCCCGAACTTACGAACTGTTAGACGTAGCAGTACGGTCTCCTCGAGTAGTTGTAGTAAATGTAGTGCTCGAGGGGGCATGGTTTGTCGTGGCGTGGTTAAAACCACCACTCTTGGGATAGAGTGCAGCGGACTTTTACCTCCTGTAGACCCGAGGTACTAGTCTATGAGTACGGTCCTTGTGGTAGCCAACCTTATCGAAGTGGTTCTCTACACTATGAATTATGTAGTAGTTGCTACCGTATTTGCAGGATCATAATTGTGGTAGTAGTTGTTTCCGTGTTGTAGTCGAACACTTGTCGTACTTTCACGATGTGATTCTGTAGTAGTAGTTCCCGTATTTGCAGAATTCCTAGATCGTTGTAGTCGGTCATCATGGTAGTTCTCGTAGTAGGTTGTCGTGATAGTCGTCGTCAAGTAAATAATAATTAAATATTATTTTACTTATCTAATTCAGCCAACATTTCTAGGTAACACTTGAGGTAGCAGTGGCATTCATGTAGATTACGAGCGTAGCGAAGTGTGCGATCACCAGTTATCATTTTTATTTGTTGTGCTTTGTTTGTAGCCACCATATATATATTGAGTACTTGTAGATTGTAAATTATAATTTATGCCAACTGGTTTTCGTATTTGTGTGTTTTTGACTCTGTTAATGCTCATATATTTAAGGTAAGTACGTTGTGCACGATTATTTTATTTCGGGTCGTGACATATAGCCTTTGTATTTGCAACAAAAACAGCCCTACCTACCCCTCTTCACCTGGTTAAGAACAAAATGTCAAAGATGGAAATCCAAACAGAAACCAAGTAATTACAATTTTCCAAGTATATCTATTAATTATTCTTTTAGTTAACCCATTAACTAATTAGGAGAAGCGTTATTTCTAGAACTGGTATTTTTGCATCTAGAGCTATTATATATATATATATATTATCAAAATCTTCAAAATACCCTTTTTAATCATGGAATGTAGTCAGAACATTATCATCTATTAATTTATTCCTCGTATCTTTCTTAATTAATCTATGAAACTAATACCAATTTAAATTAGTGTTATATTATAATTTTCAAATACCTTTCTCGAGTTAGTTTAGATAGTTTTAATAGATTTAGATTTGAAAAAAAAATATTTTATCTGAATGAATATTTTTGTTGGTTTTATTATTATTATTATTATTTCTTTGAATATTTTATTCATTCTTTTAAACGAAAATAAGTTATTTGTGTGTCACATAACTATTTTTAAAATTACTTGATATGTATAAAGATAAAAGTAGAGAATAAAAAATATTTTTTCGACTTGTTGTTTCGTTCTTAAACTTAGAAAACAATCATGGATTCTAAAATTGTTATTTTTTTAAACTTAACCCTAAATCCTAAACCCTAAACCAACGACCTTATAGTCTAGTTGTGAGTTGCTTAACACAATATATTATATGTCTTGGGTTCGAGTCCCGTTGATATTATCAATAAAAATATTAAATCAAATATATCCACGATTCGCAGATTATGTTTCTTTCAAAAAAATGTTGTTATGTTTTTTAAACTTCGACGAGTGAAAGTTATGGATCGTTTGGAGAGAAGAGAAGAGAAGAATGCAATGTTTACGAGAAACTATTTGAAAATTTTAATATATCATTAATTTAGATTGGTGTTAGTTTCATATATTAATTAAGAAATATATGGGAAATAAATTAATAGACGAGAATATTCTAAATATATTTCATGATTAATTTGATAAAAATATAAATAATCAAAAAGTATAGAGAGCAGGAAGTGGTTCACAGAAGTCTTACCGAAGTCTAGCTGGATACGGGGCCCATGCCACGTAAAAATATCTAGTCTATCTAAGAAAGAAAAAATCAATAATTCTTTCCAGATCAGGTCGTCTCCATTCCTCCACTCCTCCTTTCTTGTGTTCCCTTTTCCATATCTCGTCACACCCAACTTCAGCCTCCGTGAACTCAACAAGACGATTTCATAGCTCACGCTCATCTTCACAAGCCTTCCTTCCCGTGGTGCCCAACTTCACAGCCCGCGCCTCCCTTCTCTCTAAAACCGGCAGATTGGCATGGATTTAGGCACGGATGAGGTAGCGCCCCTATGCAGATTGCCTTCTCAGTCGTGCTCCCCTTTTGTTCAGCTTTCGATTCATCTTTCTTCCTCAATTTACTATGTATACCAGAAAAGATTACGGTACTAGTCTATTTGAGTTCGATTTTTTCTTTTCTTTTCGGATGTATCACTTAATTTGGGACTTAAATAACATTATAAATTCATTTGGTGCTCAATTAATTCCTAATTGACTTTCATTATTGGTTATTCTCTAATCTTCACTTAATTCAAAACTAAATTAACACTATTTCACAACAGGGGCTGTGTTAGCATCTATTTTTTCAGTCAAGACTTCAATTTGGACTGGCACATCGTCAATCCTTCATCAGACTTCAATTGGGACTTGAATCAAAATATATCCCAGCATTATGCCCGAATCGTACAAATGAGATGAGTTTAGAAACAAACATGATTACAACACCATTCTTTTTGCGATGAAATATATACTTCAATTTTACATACCCCTGTATTTTGCCCAAATTGCAAATTCCCTAATTAGAAAATGTATTATTGGAAATAATATTAGGTTAACGAATCCGGGCTGTCCGAAGGATCCTCGACTCGCAAGATCAACAGATCATTGGTATTTCATTAGATAGTTTTGTTGATCTCAAGTCCCGAGGAGTAATTACTTTTTTAGCATTTCTCTTGTTTACTTTGGATCAAAACAGATGAAGGCTTAATTTTGACCTTTTCAATAGAGACACTATAACAATTAAGAAGACTTTTTGCTAATGTCGAGCGAAATAAATGGGAATCAGATAGGGTTCAACCAGGTACAATATTTCAGTCCTCTATCGGTTTGGGTGGAGAAGGAAGCAATTTGTCAAGTTCACTTGAACTCTTTTTTTGTGCGACAACATGTTGAGAGTTTTGTAGTATTTTTTTGATGATTTAGGATTTTGTAATGTTAATGTTTTGACAATGTAAGGTTTCATTTGATGATTAGATATAACCGATGAATTGGATGGTTAGTAGTTGTTGTTGAGAAAAATAATTTAAGAGTTATGTTTGTTTAGAAGTAATTGTTATGGAACTAGGGTAACATCCATGTTGCGGAAATAGTAATGTTGTTTTTTAATCAACATAAGAACCATTTTCATTGAATTCCTAATTCAATATAATCTGTATACAAAACTATATGAACTACTATATACAAATTACAAAAATACATTAAGATTGTACATAATACATATGTGATCATTTGTACACTATGTTACGCGGATACTTCAAAAACGCAGAAGTATCCTGAGGATACGCGTATCCGATACGGATACGGGTGCGATACGGCTCGGATACGTATCGGATACGTCACGTGGCGTATCCGAATATTTTAATATTTATTTTTTTCGGATACGGCAGGGATACGGCAGGATACGGCAGGATACGGCTGGGGATACGGCCAGGATACGGCTGGGATACTCCATTTAGGATACTTCGGCCCATTATATATTTTGGCCCATAATATTTTTAAATAAATTATATAGGATACTTCTAGGATACTTCTAGATTAGTTCTAAAATATTTCTAGAACAAGTTTATGATAGTTTTATGATACTTGTATTGTTTGCTTGATATTATTTATTGCCATGATATTTAATTTAAAAATATAATTAATTAATTATTTAATTTATTACTTATTTATTAATTATATATAATATAAATATATTAAATTGCCGTATCCCCGTATCCGTGATTTTTTGAAAATTGCCGTATCGCCGTATCCGTATCGTATCGGATACGCTACCCGTATCCGTGCAACATAGTTTGTACATAAAAAAATAAAAAATATCAATTCCATGAAATGCACCACTGTCTCATTTTTGTCTCAATATGTTGAAATCCATCACTGTCTGAAAACAAAATATACACGAATATGTGACCTGAAAAAAGTACCAATGATCTCTTGAGCTTGCGAGTCGAGAATCCTTTGGCCATATCATTTATAATAATAAATTTGTAAATTAGGGATCAAATTTGCAATTCGAACATAATACGGGGGTATATTTGTAAAATTGATGTGTACCTTTCATCGCAGAAAATAATGGTGTCGTAATCATGTTTGTGTCTAAACTCGCCCCTGTGTACAGCTTGGGCATAATGCTGGGGTATTTGATTCAAGTCCCAATCAAAGTCTGATGAAGGATTGAAAATACGTACTAGTCCAAATTGGAGTCTCGATTGACAAAAATGGTTGCCAACTCAATCCCTGTTGTGAAATTAAGTGAAATATTAGAGAATAACAGAGAATGGAAGTCAAATATGAGTTAATTGAACACCAATTGAATTGATAATATTATTTCAGTCCAAAATTATGTGATACATCTGAAAAGAACAAAGAATATAACTCAAATAGACTAGTGTCGTAAACTTGCTGGTATACGCCGTAATTGAGGAAGAGAGAGGACTCGAAAGACTAAACAAAATGAGAACACAACTGAGAAAGGCAAGGCAATCTGCATAAGGGCGTCACCTCACCTGCCGCCTAAATCCATGCCCGTCCGCCGGTTTTAGAGAAAGGGAGGCGCGAGCTGTGAAGTTGGCGCCACGAGAGGAAGGGTTGTGAAGTTGGGCGGGAGCTTCAAGTCGTCCTGCTGAGTTCACGGTCGTGTAAAGTTGGGTACGAGGAGATGTATGTGGAGAAGCCAGAAGGGCAGCACAAGAAAGGAGGGGAGTCGTGGAGGGGATCCTTGCTTTTTTCTTTTGTTAAATTAGATTAGATAGACTAGGTATTCTTACGTGCGAATGTAATTAGATGGGACCCACATCCACCTCAGACTTCGGTAATGCTTCGGTGAATTATTTCCTGCTCTCTATACTTTTTGTATAAATAATTGTTCTATACTCATAAATGACAGTTCTAGAAATACACCGCTTCCCATTAATTAGCAATTAAAACCTTCCAAACAAACATTTACATTCACAATACATCTAATATTACAAATTTCAATTGCCTACATGCTTGTAAAAAAAAATTACAAATTTCAATTATTTCAAATTAAAAATTCAAATATTATAATAAAAATTCAAATTTCAATTATTTCAAATTTGTAAATAAGTTTCACCATGTACTATATTAATTTATTAATATAATCTGGGTATGGGCCTCGAACCCGTCTCAGTTAATCAAATAAAAAAAAATTCAAATATTATAATTTTTTGATTACATTAAAATTGAACGACCCAAACATTAGAAAACGGTCCAAAATGAAATAAATATATGTCAAATGTCGTATTCAAATAGATCGACCGACTTGAACAATTAATCTGATATTACCGGATCGATCAACTGTTAATTCGAGACTTAGTTAACAATGACTTGTCAGTAATTATTTTTTTGTGCAAATGCGAACTTATGGTCCATAAGGATACCGCCCATGAGCTATCAAAGAAAGGAAGATTTGAAGTGAAGGCATGCTACGAAAAGATGACAGAAGAAGAGAGGGAAAGAGAAGCAATAGATCCTACACTGACCAACTTATGGTCCATAAGGATACCGCTCAAAGTGCAAATCTTTCTATGGATAGCTATACAGAGAAAAACACCAACAATCGACAATTTAAAGAAGAAAGGGATGTACCTGACAAATCGATGCTATTTGTGCAAATGCGAAGAAGAGACGGTTCAGCACCTGCTCATGGGCGATAATTGCGTAGCGGTGGACAGAATTTGGGGCGAATTCAAAAAGTTGGTACCTCAGTTCAAAGAGAAAAAATTCGATCAAACAAAAGAGATGTGGAGGAGCTGTATGAAAAAGGATTCAAAAGAGGAAGAAAGAACGATGCTTGGGTACCTGATTCACACAATTTGGAAGGAACGTTGCAGAAGAGTATTCTCTGACAGAAGCTGCAGTGATGAAGAGATTGCTAGAGAAGCGGTAATGGAGATTAAGTTGTACCGACAAGCAAGAGGCGAGATTCAGGCTGAAACGAGACAGAGATTGCATAGAGGAGAAGAAAGAGAGAGAGGCTTGAGGGAGAAGACAACGGAGAGTGAAGAGGAAGGTTCCAGACTCAGAGAGTAGATAATAACAAAGAAAAGACTCAATGGACTGGGATTAAAGCCCAAAAGTAAAGCCGAATAGATTTTAGGATAAAACATGTTTTTTTGTTTTGGGTCTTAGAAAAAGATTGTATAGGAAAAAAGATTTATAGAATGTATGCAAAAAGTCTGTAAAAAATATTCTTTGATGAAATGCATAAGTGTTTAGGAAGTGGGACAATAAAGCCCACTCCAAACATTTTCAAAAAAAAAAAAAAAAAAAAAAAATTAATAATTATTTTTTTAATTAATCGTAATTTTTGCAACAATGCATCCTAAATATTTTTAACCCCTTGTCCTTTTATCCCCAGATTAAAATGGAGGACATCTCCTATACACGTGGCACCTTAAGAGTCTCGTTTCCGGAATAAATGCAAATATAACCTCCTAAAACGTAATCATATCATTTCTGGCACCTTTACTGTCATTTCTTACTTTTTCCAATTCAAACGGGGTAGACCGTAGATATTATATTTTGGTTTCTACAGGGGTACATATACAAATGCAACCATGTTCTTTTTCAGTCTTAACCCTCACTCTCTCCTTCTCCTCCGAAGTACTCGAGCTAATGGCGCAAATCGCTTCCGGCCATTTCAGCCTTATTCGCCTCCCTCACGCAAGCCCCTCGCGCGCCAATACAGTTCGGCTCGGCCACTTCCAACAGTCACGCCGCCTCCACGGCCTTGCTTGCCGAGCTGTGTCCGACCCAGCCGAACCTCCTCCTAGCCCTTCTCCTCCAGTATGTCAAATTTTCATCTCCGTTTTTTCATAATTTCTAACTATTTTGGTTTTAGAATTTATTGTTTGCTACAGATTTTATATTGCCAATTAGAGTTTGCGAAAGTCAGATGAAGTTACTACTTTGTTTGATCTCAGAAATCGATCTAATAAGAAGAATTCAATGACCAATAATTCAGAAATGACTAATGATTTGTAGAAAGAACAAGAGTCGCAATCTGATTCAGAACCAGAGAAAAAGGAAGAAAGCAGTGCAAATCAAGAATCAGGATTTATCGAATTTCCAAATAAAGACATAAATAGAAGAGTTGCATTGGCTACAAGTCTTGGTGCAATTGGTCTCTTTTTCTCCTCAAGACTCGATTTTGGCGATTCTTTGAAAGATATAGCTGCTAATGCCGTACCATATGAAGAGGTTAGCTTTCTATTTTATCATTTTAGTTTTAATTCGCTCTCAATTTGGTATACCTTGTAATGCTTGGTTTGAATTTGAAAATTAGGCGCTTGCAAACGGGAGGCCAACGGTGGTCGAGTTTTATGCAGATTGGTGTGAAGTTTGTCGCGAATTAGCTCCAGATATTTACAAAATTGAGCAACAATACAAGTACTATTATTCCCTTATAAAAAGCTCATAATATCAGATTTAACCCTTTAAAATTTAACGATTTTTTTTGAAATTTAGAGACAAGGTGAATTTCGTGATGCTAAACGTAGACAACACGAAATGGGAGCAAGAATTGGACGAATTTGGAGTCGAGGGAATCCCTCACTTTGCATTTTTAGATAAAAAAGGAAACGAAGAAGGAAACATTGTGGGGAGACTCCCGAAACAATATTTTCTCGAAAATGTTTTGGCTCTCGCAAATGGAGAGAATCAAATTCCCCATGCCAGAGTCGTTGGCCAGTTCTCCAGTGCCGAGAAACGTAAAGTCCGTCCAGTTGCGGACCCGAGGAGTCATGGTTTTTGATATTTTTGAGATTTCGAAAGTGAAATGTTAATAGCAACAAGATTTGGTTGGTTTTATGTGATTCGTTTGTTACCAGATTTTGTAGAAGTTTGTTGAATGTTGCGAGTAGAAATTTGTATGATTTTTTTTTTGAGATCGGTTTATTATTAGACTGACCATTAATTTGTGTTATTTTAGCATTGAACAAAAAAGGAGCTTTCATATTAACTCATACATGAAAAGAAACAAAATTGATATGAAAATAAATAAATTTATAGTACTGCTAATATAAACTCGAACTCGTGTTTCGATAAGAATTCACTTGTTTAATGGTAGAGTTACAAGATGATATTCAAGTCCTCTAATTCCCATCTCATTTGTGTCTCAAGAACACGAATCCACGAACACACAATCCCACTCGAAATTTGGTTTATTCTTGTCTCGAATTCATTCATTTTTCCAACTATACTATATCTCCCAGTTATTCATGATCGTACCAGCGAATCGAGAGAAAATGGTGCCCATGGATCAAAAACAAGGTTGGACAGTTCGTTAGAAAATCAATTTAGGATTAAAATCCTCAACATGGTGATACGTACGAGCCAGAACAATCGACATAATAATAAATAAACTAACTAACTTGCCAAATTATATATGTATTTCTCTTGTTATATTTAAACTCGTACGTACTAAATAGCATGTCCCGATGAAGTTGATTCCCACCAGTATCTTATTCAAAATAAATTAAGCCTTGAAGAAATATGATCATGATTAATTGTTACTCGACTCTTTGTTTAATCACAATTTTGTCACTTTTATATTACAAAAAATGGAATTCACATTGCGTGCTTAGAAAAATAAAAAATGCATGTCTCGTGTAATGACCTTTCTGTCGGGAAAAATGCATGTCTTGTGTAATTTTATGGTAATTTTTTTAAAAGATTTTTTTGATAATTTGTCTATTTAATAGTAATATCCAAATGTGTTTTTATCAATTAATGTTAGGCAAAATAAAAAGAAATTATCATAATACAAAAAAAAAAAAAAAATAGAAAATACCAAAATTACCTTAATCACCCATAATAATGTATTCAATATAGATATGTGAAAGAAAAAAAACAAGAAAGAATGATAATATGTAAATATGCTATTGATTAGTTTTTTATTCTTTTCTTTTAACATTCTACCCAAAAAAATATGTAATTTTTTTTTAAACTGACATATATATAGTAGATAAATTCTCCTGGCAAACTAATTGGAAGACTATTTGTTTGTATATTAATTAGAACTTGATAAAAGTATTCAGTCTTGTAAAATATAACTGGATATACAAAATGCTAAATTTTATTAATGTTAGTCAAATTCCCATAAAATATTTGGTAATTGTGATTAATTATAGAATTTATAGAACTAAAACATATAAGTTAGTTATACATACACTATAAAATAAATATGATACGAAATAATCATGATGTTCCTAGAAAATTTGTACTATCATTGTTAAAACAAAAAATATTTATCGTTGTTTTGTCTCGGACACCTCTAATGTGCAATCCTGATTCCGTTCTTGAGTATCACTTATATGTCGTGTGAAATGTAGTCATGAAATATCTTTCATAGTTGAGGAAAATTGTCCAAGTTGGTGATGCATAAAAATTTATAATTGATACAAAAATTATTTTTTTTTTGAAAGAATACCAATGGTATTCATGCTTTTATAAATAAAAAAAAGGTATATATACATCCGAGAATAAAACGTCGTGAAAAAAATTAAATGGCTATCACATCTATGTATTCCTATCTAAACACTTCCACGTGTTTACTTCATTGATCGCCTTCTTTGCCGTGGTGATGGGCAGCACGTCTTTTCTTCGAAATATTTTCTCGTTCCTCGCCTTCCAAACATTCCAATTAATGGATGCCCATAACTTATCCCATATCTTCTTTTTTGTTGCGTCGTATTTGGCTCTATTTAACATCCATGAATCGATTTGTGAGGAGTGTGGGATCCTAATGCTCGATTCTCCCATCATTCGCCCTACTATGGCCCATACCGCAAATGTGTACGAGCATTGGAGGAATAGGTGGTCCGCCGTTTCAAGACTTCTATCACAAAGCACGCAATTATTACTTCCCGACCATCCCTTTTTAGATAGGATATCATAGGTGTTTAGTTTCGCTTGTAGGGCTAACCAAAGAAATATTTGTATTTTTGGGGGAATTTTTAATTTCCATAATGGTTTATGCCACGAATTTGTTATGCCGGGATTGATTAGGAATGCATAAGCCGATTTGCTTGTAAAAATCTTTTGCGTGTTCCATTTCCATTCAACCGAAGATGTTGATCCCTCCACAAATGTAGAGGCCTTGTATATGTGAAGAAGTTGCGTTAGTTGGTTTAGGAAAAAAGATCTTTTGGACACGGGAACGTCGACCAAATGAATTGCTTGTTGTATACCATAGAGGTCTCTAAGACACGATGACCAAAGATTTTGGTTATTGTTATCTATTTGCCATAAAAGCTTAAGGAGTAGAGCGTTATTTTTTGTTTTGATGTCCGGTAACCCCAAACCTCCGTTCATCTTAGGTAGGCATACCTTGGACCAACTAACTAAACAATTTCCGGGATTACATTTTTCGGCCCCTTTCCATAAGAAAGCTCTAATAATTTTATTAATTTCGTTTATTACCCATGCGGGTAATTGGAGCACTTGCATATAGTAAGTTGGAATTGAGGCAAGGGTCGCCTTTGCCAAAGTTAGGCGTCCACCCATTGATAGTAATTTTCCCTTCCAATTGGCTACTTTGTCTTGAATTCTTTTAATGAGTGGGAGAAAAGTTACTTTTTTCGGTTTCGATGATGTCAAGGGAAGACCTAGATAATTAAGGGGGAGATCTTTTTTATGGCATTTTAGAGTTTCGCTTATTGTTTGATCTAAAGTAGTCGGCACATTAAGCGTTGAGAAACTCGTTTTTTCCCAATTAATGTTTAGACCCGTTATTTCGGAGAAAATATCGAGCCCAAGTTTTATCTTTTTTAGGTTGTTTGGGGATGCTTCGACAAATAAGATGGTATCATCCGCGAATTGCAAAATTTGGGAATCAATGTTGCTCATTCTCTCAAGAAGAGGGTTAATCTTTTTCATAATGGCTTGTAGCGAGTCAACCGCAATGTCAAAAAGTAGAGGGGATAAAGGGTCACCTTGTCTTAGACCTCTTTGGTGAAAGAAGTATGGAGATATCTCTCCGTTTATTTTAATTGCGGAGGAGGATGAGATGAATAAATTGTGAATCCATAGGATCCATATGGAGATATCTCGTGGCTCGAGGGAGGCATGTCCATCACCACCAGTCCCGTTTGCCAGTGCACGCGTTTCTTCGCTACACACTAGCAGCACGTCAGTCCGCAAGTTCACACGTGAATTGAAAGGGAAGGGACTAGTTTGTGGGGTGTCACGTCTGGCTCAAGAAAAGGCTAATGATCTCCAAGATGACACTAGACAGTGGGGAGAAGGTACTTCTCAATCTAGCACTATTAATTCAAACAAAAAATTAGGCGGTACAATGATTCTCCCCCAAAAAATTGGCCCAAAAATTTTACAATACCAAAATGCAAGCACTAGAAAATCTAGTAGACTAATTAAAAAGGTCAAACATGCTGATGGTACAATCTCTAAACAAGTTAAAATAAATAGCAGAAAAATTCCAATAATTAAAAGGAAAAACAAGGCAAAAGGCTACATTAAGGCGCTAGAAAATGAAGCAAAATTTCCCACACAAATTTCAACTAAGGAAATAAATGAAATTAGAATGCTTTGTGGTCTTGGGCCAAGTATAAATAGTAAGGGCAGTGGGCCAGAAATTTCACAAAATCGAGAGGGCTTCATGCCTTCTTCTTTATTAACAAAGTCATTACCAAATGACAAAAAAGTCCCCAAAAAAACTATTTCGGACCCAGGGTCTTGCATACAGAGAAAGAAAAAAAAAGTAATTGGGTTCTGCGGCCTTAGAATTAATCAATCGAATTCGGTTAATGCAAAGGCAAACGTTTGTAATTTTAAATCCCTTACTCGAAATGCAGATGACAAACCAAACAATAATTTCGAGGTCAACTATCTGGACCATGTCGATGATGAAAATGATATTTTCGGGCCCGGAACTCTTATTGGTCAGAGGGCCGGTCTTAGCCTTTAGGGCATGTATCTTTTGTCTTTTAATGATGTTAAAACTATTTAATTATCTAGCAATTTTATTTTGGAATGTAAGGGGTTTAGGTCTAAAAACAAAATGTGAGATTGTGAAGGACACGACAAGGCTCGCAAAATGCAACATTTTTTGTTTGCAAGAAACAAAGAAAGATACAATGAACTTTTTCGACATGAAAAACGTTTGTCCACCGCATATAAATAACTTTCAAGTAAAGAATGCGTCAAGAAGCAAAGGTGGTCTTTTGACGGCTTGGTCAAGTGATTTTTCTTTAGTAAACACCCAACAAGGAGATTATTCATTAGCCACAACACTATCATTATCAAGCGGTTTTTCTTTCCTTCTTATAAATGTATATGGGCCAATAGCTCTAGATGAAAAAGAAGCCTTCCTAGAGGAATTAGGAAACTATGATTCAAATGCATTACCAACAATAATTGTGGGGGATTTCAACCTCATAAGATCACCGAATGAATCAACGGGTGAGAGTCACTCATTAAGACATATAATGTCTTTTAACGACTACATATGTTCGGCCAATCTTGTCGAAATTGCCAACACGGAAAGAAACTTTACATGGTCTAGTAAAAGACCATCCCCAACTCTATCAAAATTGGATAGAGCGTTAATCTCCCATCACTTTTTTAACCAAAATACTATTCCTCAAACTAGCGAACTTCCACAAATTACTTCGGATCATTATCCATTAAAACTTACTATATCAATTCCGAAGAGCTCTAACGCAAAAAAATACAATCTTGAAAGATTTTGGCTTAAGAACGACCAAGCTAGAGACATCTTTGCGCAAACTTGGCAAACCGGGACACAAAACACTAATCCGGCAAAGAACTTCATTATTAAGTTAACAAACACCAAAAAGGTAGTGGCCGATTGGGCAACAAATAATTTGAATAATATTGATATGAACCTTCAAAATAGTAAAGAATTTATTTCCTATCTTGATAAGATAGAAGAAACAAGATTACTATCACAAACCGAACTAAATCTTCGAATTGACCTCAAAATTTGGGCACAAGAAATGGCCATTAATTCGGAAATAAAATGGCAACAAAGAAGTTCGGAAAAATGGATAAAATTTGGCGACCGAAACAACGCCTATTTTCATGCTATGGCATCGGCGAAAAGAAATAGGAATTTCATTCCTAATATAATGCATAATGATGCTACCTATTCCGAACCACAACAAATACTAACTCTCTTTTATGATCATTTTCGTAACACAATGGGGACTAGAGCGGTTGAAACCGAGGTTGACCTTACGGTGCTCCTAGGAAATCCGATCCCAATAACAAATCTAAACGAAATCGATGTGCCATTCACGATGGACGAAATTGAAAAAACGATCCATAAAATGAAAAAAAGAAAATCATCCGGACCCGACGGGTTACCCTCCGAGTACGTCCAACAATTTTGGGACACGATAAAAAACGATTTCGTCGAGCTAATTCAACACTTTCAAGAAAACAAACTAGATCTATGGCGAATAAACCAAGCAAATATAACTTTAATCCCGAAAGTTGATGGTGCGAACAAAATTGAACAATTTAGGCCAATAAGTGTTATCAACACACCAATCAAAATAATTACCAAAATAATGGCAAATAGGCTCCAACCGTTTCTTCCCACCCTAATCAACAAACAACAAACGGCCTTTATCAAGGGACGAGCAATTACCGATGCCTTCCTAGTGGCTAGAGAGTACGTGCATTATTTCAAGAAAAACAAAATCTCCGCTATAATGCTCAAAATTGATATTAAGAAGGCTTTTGATAATGTCTCATGGAAATTCATGTTGAAACTTTTAAGAGCAAGAGATACAAAAATTATTTAAGAATTTATATATGTATTTTTCTTGTTGTATTTAAACTCGTACGTATTAAATAGTAAGTCCAAATTAAGTTGATTCCCACCAGTGTCTTGTTCAAAATAAAATTCAACATCGAAGAAAATGGCGATGATTTCTCTTGTTATTTTTTCTTACTTGAATTTAATGATTAATTGTTACTGAAATATTGGTTTAATCACAAATTTGTCACTCTTATATTACAAAAAGAGCATTGACATTGCATGCTTAAAGAAATGAAAAATGTGTGTCTCGTGTAGTGACGTTTCTGTTACGTGACTTGAAAACGGGTCGCAATCAGAGATACGATAATGAGGCGGATGTGGAAAAATTATGGGATTTTTTGAAGTTATATTTTCTTGTGAATTTCTTTTCGTGGCAATTTTGATAATTGTACATGATCATTTTTTATTCGTGGCAATTAAGCAACTTGAATTTTAATTTTAACTATTATTTATCTATTTTTAATATTTAATTAGTATTTAACTACTTCGAATATTAAAATTTTGTAACATCATTTGTATGAGACATCGAATAAATCATGAATTTTATAATATTATTCAACTTGTAACCAATTTTAAAATCGTGGATTTCAATCAAGAATCTCGTGAGTGATTTTTTTTGTTTACGTGATTTTGAAATACATTTAACCAAACAACCGAAATGTCAAATACATGGAGTAGTTGATATGTCCATGTATCTCAAAATACCCGAAATCAAATCAAGTACACGTTGAATATTGGATATGGAAACAAATATTGTTGAATTTGTAATTGGTTGTCTTAATTATTAAGATTGTTGTTCCAAGTAAAATAAACAAAAAAATATTTATTTTAACAGGTTTCCTTAAGATAATTATTCCATCTAAGTACTAAGATTGTTACTCTTTTTTCTTTTTCTTTTTTAATTTGAAGATGTTTATTTTTTAAAATATTATATAAACATAAAATAATAATTCTTGTGAGGTTTATTTAAATATTATTTTGGATGTTCATGTTAGATAAATCAATATTGAAGATGAAATAAAATCAATATTTATTAATTACATATATGATATATTCAGTTTATTTATATATCATTTTGGACGGTTCGTGTTATATAAAAAATATTGAAGATAAAGAAAACATAAAAGAATAACTTTTATCTACTTTGTTTTTCAAGAGACAATCAACTTAATAAAATAAAATAAAAATAAGATAAAGATAAATCTTCAGCTAAAGCAAAACCGAGAAGTTGATGATATACATGACCATTAATTACCAAATAAAAGAAAAAAAAACGTAATAGCAGAATTTTTGAGAGAACTCTTGTCGTCGAATAGCATTATGACGAAGTATCTTTCCATCGACATAATTGAGGAAAATTGGTCTTACTTGGGGATGCATATAATTGGTAATAACTGAATTCCAGTTTAATAGGAAAATAGTTTTAGTTCATGCATAAACATCGTTAAATGGTATATTAATATTTAGATTAGTTAACTTTAAAAGTAGTGAGTAGCAAATTCTAATTAAGTTGATTCCCACCTATGTCTTATTCAAAATTCAAAAATAAAATTAAACCTCGAAGAAATATGGTTATGATTTCTCTTGCTATTTTTTCTTAATTGAATTTGATGATGAATTGTTACTGAACTCTTTGTTTAATCGCAATTTTTTCACTCTCTTATAATTAAAAAGGGCATTCACATTGCATGCTTAAAGAAATGAACAATGCGTGTCTCAACCTCTCATAATGACGTTTCTATGGGACAAATTATATTGAACGAAAACTTCGGATTAATTTTTTAGAGTTATTATCTATTTCTTCATCTTTTTGGGGGTAAATTGTTAGAGAAGAATAATTCTCTTTTGAGACGAATAGTTATAAAAAGACTAATAATTGATTTGCTGTTTAATTTTAATATTATATTAGTAATGTTGGATTGGAGATTATGTGACCTGGACAGTGTACTTGGGGCTAACTAGGTTTACTGTAGTTATGATTTTGTAAATTGCAAATAATTAGGATTATGAAAATTAAGATTTGGAAATTAATTATTCTAATTTACATTTAGGGGCCATTTGGATGGTCGTGTTAAAAATTACATGAAGCAAATTCACCTTCCGTAAGTTGAGTTTCCGTATTTGCAGTTGAAATTTTAATGTTTGGATTTACGAAACTAAAACTACCACAATTATATTTTTTTTGTTTGGATTGATGTAATTGAATTATGAAATTTCAAGGTTTATATATATCAAAATCATAAAAAATATTCTAGTCATAAATAAATGAACACAATCAAGATACCAATTAGAAACATAATACCAATTTCAAATAGCTTGTCCAAAAAAAAAATGAATCAAAACAAATAGTGACCATGAAATAGAGACGTATGAGCATATTTTGAAGAGCAAACTTTGTTGCTCGACAACAATACATCATAAAAAAAGGTTGAAAAAAATAAGGGGTGCATAATGTAGTAATTAGAAAATAGAAAAAATATAGAACAAGACTAATATATAATGTATATTGAGTGGTCATAAATTTTTTAAAATCAATAACATAAGTTTTTATGTAGGTAAAAGAGGAGAAAAATATATATCTTTTTCTCGCCAAAATATTACGATACGGTAACTGTGTTTCATGTAAAAATCAAGGGAGGTAGAGTTACCGTAAAATTATGTCTAGGGTATCTCCATTTACAGGAGTTTCATCCAAATACATCAATCTAAACACGAGAAAATAACAAATTACGATATATAAACTTTTCAACTACCTCTTTTACAACAAACCAAACATGCTAGTAATTATAACATAATAAAAATTATGTTTCCTTGGGGCATACTTGATATAACATATTGTTTCAATGGCACGTGATTGCTGATTCATGATCTATGGAACAATCAATAAAGCCAGGCATTCCGCATTACAAATCCCCCACACAACCCGCATGGTTTGAATTGGAAATTTATTAATATAATTGTATGAGCAATTAATGCATTTTAAAGCAAATTTGGAAATTGTATAGGCTGCGGGTTGATTGCGTGATTTTAATTCAGTGCTGTATAACATCACTGATGGAACAATATGTTGATGGAATGGAAAAAATTTGATCCGTATATTTTGTTTGTGCAAAAAGTTTTATAAAAATAAAAAAATTATCTAATTATCTATCAAATCAAATTTGGTGCGATCCATTTGGATTTTGTGTGTAAAAATTGTGACAATTTTATTAAAACATGTTTATGTTGAAATATTGTGATTACTTTCGTGTTTATCTTAATAAAAATCTTTACAATTATAAGAGTTTTCAACAAACAACCTCTTAAACATGTATGATCTATTAATTATCTATTCACAAAAATCAATGTCTAAAATCTAAACAGTGGTTAATCTTTGAGTAATCTTCGAGTTCGAATATTTTCTTTACTCTCCAACAATGAGGCCTAATATTTGGGGATAAGATCGTCTCGGATCAATATTATAATCACCACATATCATATTTTGTAAGAACAAAAGATCTCATGCAAAATGAAATGTTGACATGCGCATAGCGCATCAAAATACACGTTTAAGCGGACACTTATGCTGAGCAAATCCATTATAATTTATAACTGAATTGATTTTCCCCAATATCTCATTCAATTTGACATTAATCTGCCACGATGAATACCATTTTATTATTATTGTTTTGGTATTGTATAGTATTGATAATATTATCACGACTACCAATTTATTATTATTAATTATTAGGATCATTATTTTGGTACTGTATAGTACTAATAGTATTATTCACCAATGGAGTCACTAGAGTTTAAGTTTAAACCTCTGTTAATATAACAAAAAACTAAAAAGTCACCCATTTTGCGTGCACAAAAGAATAACAACAGTACAAGCACCCATTAGTTATGACTTGATGAAAACATAAATTGGATATTATTAAAAAATAAAAAAATGGAGATCTCCATTATGTATAAATTGAGAGAAATCACGGAGCATACTGTACCGTAGGCCCGGTGTACGCCACTACATACGGAGTAAATAAAGAATTATCCGCGGGAAAACTCGCAAAATTTCAGCCATGGCGTCTTCATCCGACGATAAAGAATCCAAAACCCTACCCGAAGAAACCCTAGATTTTGAGAAAAGTACTAGTAGCAATGCCGATGGAGCTGACGGCGTCGAAGGGGAGGGTTCAGAGCTACCCCTAGCTCGGGCGGATGAGCTGTTCGAGAAGGGATCGAAGGCTATAGAGGACGACGATTATGCCGAGGCTGCTGATTGTCTCAGCCGTGCTCTCGAGATCAGGTTAAAGTTCCATTTCGAGTTTTTCTTTCGATTTTGTGATCTAGAGTTCAAATTAGGGTTTAGTTAGGGTTTGGCTCTCTTAACAGATACTCAAGTAGCTAAGTTTCGTATAATTTTGTTCACTTATTTAGGGTTTCGCACTATGGAGAACTTGCGAATGAGTGTGTGAGTACATATTACAAGTACGGAGCTGCTCTTTTATACAAGGCACAAGAAGAAACTGGTCCACTTGGTAAAGTACCGGCCAAGCAAACCGGTAACGAGAAATCCAAATCTGCAGTAAAAATTGATGGAACTGGTTCGTCAAATGGTACCTCCCTCGATACCAAGCTATCTGAAACAGGTAAACTTGTAAAAGATAATCATGATGCTAATAAGTTATTTTATGAATAAATATAATGATATTTTGATTTTTCAGGAGAAGGGTCCAGTACTAAGGAGCAAAATGAAGAGAACAATGGTGAAGAAGAAGAAGAAGAAGAAGCTGGAGAGGAAGCAACTGGAGAAGAAGAAACTGGAGAAGAAGAAGAAGAAGAAGATTCAGACTTAGACCTCTCTTGGAAAATGCTGGATATTGCGAGGGCCATTGTGGAAAAAACCGAAGAGGACACTGTAGAAAAAGTCAAAATATTATCTGCCTTGGGAGAAGTCTCCTTAGAAAACGGTACTCAAAATACTTACCATATTCTAAATTTCAATTTCAATTCAATAATTCAATCTTTTCGAATTTTAAAATTTTATGCAGAGGACACACAGACATCATTCAATGATTATATGAAAGCCTTATCCATCGCTGAACGTTTGTTCGAGCCAGATCATCGTCGTATCGTCGAATTGTATCCTTTTTAAAATTTTGAACATTTTTTTTTGCGGAAAGGCCCCTGAGAAAATTGAATTTCTATCCTTGATGAAAATAAATAACAGGAATTTTAGGTTAAGTTTGGTTTTGGAGTTAGGAGCGAAGATCGAAGAAGCGATTCCTTATTGTGCAAAGGCCGTTAATTTATGCAAATCAAATATCGAGAAATTGAAACTAAATAATTCACAGGATGAAATTGAATTGCTAAGTGGAGTATTGACCGATCTCGAAAACAAGGTAAGCATTTTATTTTAAAAATTATTTATGGGCGTAATTGATACATTTTCTTATTTAGCTAGAAGAATTGGAGCAAGCGAAGGATAACCCGAACCCAACCTCCGTGGTTTCGGAAGTAATGGAGATGATCAAGTCCAGAGCAGGCTCTTCCTCCAGTGAAACAAAACCCATGTTGCCACCAGTCCCAAGGTCTGATTCTGTGAACTCCCGAATGGGAACCATCATCTCCAGTAGCGGCTTTGATTCCCCTTCCATTTCTACTGCAACTGGAGGCTCCAGTGGGAGTACGGTGACTCATCTGGGTGTGGTTGGGAGAGGAGTTAAAAGAGCTGTGGTTCGACCTGTTGCCTCCGAAGAGAATGGTACTAAGAAACAAGCCATTGATTCTTCCGAAGAGAAAAAAGAGTGAGGTTTTTTTTTTGGTATTTTTTTTTTTTTTTTTTTTTTTTTGGTAGATTGGATGGTTTTATGATTTGCGACTTGCGTGACTACTGAGACTTTATTTTTAAGTAACTCTTTTAATGTAGTGTGTGACGATAGAAATTGAGATTGGATGGTGGTGGAAATACATTCTTATGTCTATTAACCATCAAAAAGGATATTCAAATCAATTTTAAAAAATATTATTGTATGCTTATATTATTGTTTGAAAAAAAAAGTAGACAGCAATAACTAAAAATAATTGAGATCGTACGACAATTTATACTTGTCGTGCAATCAATAATTAGTTTTGTTAATTACATAAAGTTGATTAATTGTGGTTGAAAAAGTACCAATTAAGATCAAGGGTAAACTTGCCGTGAGAATTTTTTGACCGTTTTGTTAATAATAATTGATATACGTGTGTTTATCACCATCTTATACCATTATCATGTTTTGAATGATGCTAATTTTCTATTATTTGAATAAATAAAATGTTATTTTTTATAGAACATTCAATATTTTAAAATTATAATTATAATATATATAAATCTTAACTGGATATTATTTTATATATTTTTTTTGTCAACTAATATTTGAAAAAAGATGTTACTAAAAAATTACAAAATAGAGAAAATTTACTAATTTCAATGACAAGTCATATTTTCATGTTGTATGATTTGTGACATCGTCAATTAATGTACAAACCAAATAAATTTGGATAAATATATATATATTATAATAAATAAAGAAATTCCATTTGTTTTTCATAATTTAATGTCAATGAAACTTGAACATATGTTTTTGTGTCTCACAATCAACCAACAAAATCACATACTCGTTGACAATTTGGATAGATATCGATGCATACAAATTGAACCCATTCAGATAATCACAATTTTGAGCCAAAATGAAATGTATATAATAATATAATTTTACTGTTTAGACCAAATAAGTTTCGTATTATCAAAAATAGACCAACTAGTTTCAAAATTTGGGAAATAACACTCTCGGCCATTGAAAAGTCGAGAGATTGCTAAACTGCTCGACTTTTCAAAAGTCGAGCGCTTTTATTCCTTAATCACCTGATCGCATGGCAGGATTAATTATTTCCCCAAACTGCTCGACCTTTGAAAAGTCGAGCAATTTTGCAATGATTGGTCCCCACTCTCTCTCTCACTCTCTTAAGCCCTCGACCTGTAAAGGTCGAGCACTTTGTGCTATTTATACCCCCGTTTGTACCCGCCGAATTATTCATTATTTAGTTATTACGTTCAATTATGTTGATAATTAAGAAATATAATTAAATATTCAGTAAAATTTATTCAAATTTATGAATTCGAACAATTATTAATTACGTATTAAGTTAACAACTAACATATATTGGTTATTATTTTAACTAACATATATAATTAAATTTGGTATTTGTTTCCGAATTTTACCATAACATTATCTATGTTCTAAATTGGTATATTTAATAAAAATAATAACTAGTACATGTTGGTTGTTAACTTAATACATATTTAATAATGATTCGAATACTTAAATTTGAATAAATTTTACTGAATATTTAATTATATTTCTTAATTATCAACATAATTGAACGTAATAACTAAATAATGGATAATTCGGCGGGTACATTTTGGAGGAAATTAATTTTTTTATTTTTAATATCCGACACACACGTGGCACTGTTGAAAAAATATATAAAAAAATTAAACCCCTCCAAAGTGTACACGCCGAATTCTCCATTATTTAGTTATTACGTTCAATTATATTGATAATTAAGATATATAATTAAATATTCAGTAAAATTTATTCAAATTTATGAATTCGAACAATTATTAATTACGTATTAAGTTAACAACTAACATATATTGGTTATTATTTTAACTAACATATATAATTAAATTTGGTATTTGTTTCCGAATTTTACCATAACATTATCTATGTTCTAAATTGGTATATTTAATAAAAATAATAACTAGTACATGTTGGTTGTTAACTTAATACATATTTAATAATGATTCGAATACTTAAATTTGAATAAATTTTACTGAATATTTAATTATATTTCTTAATTATCAACATAATTGAACGTAATAACTAAATAATGGATAATTCGGCGGGTACATTTTGGAGGAAATTAATTTTTTTATTTTTAATATCTGACACACACGTGGCACTGTTGAAAAAATATATAAAAAAATTAAACCCTCCTCCAAAGTGTACACGCCGAATTATCCATTATTTAGTTATTACGTTCAATTATGTTGATAATTAAGAAATATAATTAAATATTCAATAAAATTTATTCAAATTTAAGTATTCGAATCATTATTAAATATGTATTAAGTTAACAACCAACATGTACTAGTTATTATTTTTATTAAATATACCAATTTAGAACATAGATAATGTTATGGTAAAATTCGAAAACAAATACCAAATTTTATCATAACATGATCTATGTTCTAAATTAGTATATTTAATTAAAATAATAACCAATATATGTTAGTTGTTAACTTAATATATAATTAATAATTGTTTGAATTCATAAATTTGAATAAATTTTACTGAATATTTAATTATATATCTTAATTATCAATATAATTGAACGTAATAACTAAATAATGGAGAATTCGGCATGTACACTTTGGAGGGGTTTAATTTTTTTATATATATTTTCAACACGGCACGTGTGTGTGTCAGATTTAAAAATAAAAAAATTAATTTCCTCCAAAATGTACCCACCGGATTATTCATTATTTAGTTATTACGTTCAATTATGTTGATAATTAAGAAATATAATTAAATATTCAGTAAAATTTATTCAAATTTAAGTATTCGAATCATTATTAAATATGTATTAAGTTAACAACCAACATGTACTAGTTATTATTTTTATTAAATATACCAATTTGGAACATAGATAATGTTATGGTAAAATTCAGAAACAAATACCAAATTTAATTATATATGTTAGTTAAAATAATAACCAATATATGTTAGTTGTTAACTTAATACGTAATTAATAATTGTTCGAATTCATAAATTTGAATAAATTTTACTGAATATTTAATTATATTTCTTAATTATCAACATAATTGAACGTAATAACTAAATAAAGGATAATTCGACGGGTACAAACGGGGGGTATAAATAGCACAAAGTGCTCGACTTTGAAAGGTCGAGGGTATTAGAGAGAGAGAGAGAGTGAGAGAGAGAGTGGGGGACCAATCATTGCAAAATTGCTCGACTTTTCAAAGATCGAGCAGTTTGGGGAAATAATTAATCCTGCCATGCGATCAGGTGATTAAGGAATAAAAGCGCTCGACTTTTGAAAAGTCGAGCAGTTTAGCAATCTCTCGACTTTTCAAAGGTCGAGAGTGTTATTTCTCAAATTTTGAAACTAGTTGGTCTATTTTTGGTAATACGAAACTTATTTGGTCTAAACAGTAAAATTTCCCATTAAACTATTAATTAATATCCTCAAAAGCAAACCTTTTACATGATCCTTGTCTCTTTGATTGGCCAACAAAAAGACAAGCAAGTGAAATTATTTGGTGGCTACATTATTTGTTTGCATCAGTTACATTAGAGTATTGCATATATTGCATACATAGTTACTATTCCATGTTGAATAATAATAGTGCAGAATGGCTCTTGATTGCTCTCAGTCTCAAGCCCCGTTACATTATTATAAATTATAAATAGTCACATATTCCATTATTCCATTATGGATGATAAATAATAATGCAGAAAAGGCTGGTTTCTCCACTTAAGCCCATGTGTACTTACCAATCTTATGTGCCTTTGCTTGTCTGGATACTTGTCTTTATTTTGAACCATTATTATCCCCACAAACCATACAAAATTGGAAATGTTTCTTCATTTAATCATTACTACAAAGGGTTAAATATATTATATATTATATACATTATCTTTATCAATTTTCCTGCAAATTTATTCATGATAATTATCATGCAAGGTTCGCTTTTAACCAAACATTGACTGTGATAATCTTGGGTTTTAGTACAAAAGTCTCAATTATTAGTCCAAAAATGATTAAAAGGCAAAACATGTAACTTAAGAAGCAAGCCTAATGAATGAATGATTCAAAAAGAGAAGACATGAACATTTCTATTTTGTCAACTTGTTCAACAATAATTTTATAAAGAAAAAATAATATATTAGGACAAACAAAGTTAACTTAGGATTCTAACTCCAAATTTAAAGGTATATCATAATTCATAGCACAGTTGAATTTTAACTACAAATGAAATCATTTACTGAAAAGCTCATAAAAGATAGTATTTATGGTCAAAACCTGCATAACTATTGTAATAATTAATGTCACATTATTCATATAAAGTAACAAAAAAGTTTGATAACCAAGATACATGCTTTAATATATCTTCTTTTCAGGTTTAATCACACTTTTTATGCACCAATCAGAATGATTTTAAGTATTGCACTCCTGACAGTATACTTTTTATTATGAAAGGTAAAAAAATAAAATAAGAAGGTAGAAAGTACAAAAAAAACACAAAAAATACAGTCAAGAAAAAGATAAAACAAAAATTGAATGTATGCTCTGCAAATTTAATGAGGCACAGTTTCGTGGATGTGAGCATTAAATATACCCACCACCTGAGAATCTGAGATATGAAAATTTTCAAAGTTCAATTTGAATGAAGTTCAAAATTTTGAAATTTATATGTGTTTTCTTTTTATTGAATGACAAAAGAAAGATACAGTGGTAAAACCAAAAAGATAAAAGAAAACTGTGTATTATTTATTGCTCCTGATTTCTCAACTTGGCATTTTGAAATTACTAAATTTAAATTTTGGGGAAATCTAATTTTAATTGGCACCCAATTTATTGTTGAAATCATGCAATTCGTGACTCTCAACTAAAATGTCAGATTAATCATAATAAAGAAAAAAGTTCAATCTATATCTGTGTCTGTAAGAGAACAATATAAATAGTTATGATGTATAATATCAAGAAAGTACAGGGTGCAGAACGAAATTGTACCGGATTATTTAAAAAGTAAGGCTGCTTAAGCACTAAAAACTTTTGCTTTTTATGCAAAACAGTGTTCAAACTTCGAAGTTTTCTTGTCTAGTCTCCAATTATGCTCTCTTTCTATCTCATTTGGATTTTAATCCAACTACTCTAGAATAGTGGAATCTCATTCTATAACTTGGGTTGAGATGTTTAAACCAACAAATATAAATGAAAATAAAAAAATGTAGTTGATTTTAATTAGTAATTTCATATTAGATATTTGTGACGTATATATTAGTTTAGATTGGACATATATAATTGTCTATGATGATTTTGAACAATCATTTTCACCATACGATGTTAATTTTAAATACCACGCCTATTTGATTTGCAATGACATGATGATTTTTTTAGAATTCTGTTCATTCAATTATACTTACATGAAGAAAATATATTTCATACTATTAGTAAAATTAGAGTTAATTTTCCTGTAAAATCAACATTATAAATTAATATAAAAATTAATATAAAATTGAAATGCTCCATCTTAATGAGAAAATTATTATTATTATTATTATTATGCTTCAAAATTGTTCGGTTATCTTTCGATGAATTTTAGTTAATTTTTTTCATTTTTAATTAACCTCTTGACGTCGAGAGATTTTATTTTTTATGTTGTTATGCGAGTAAAATAATATTTTATAAGAAGAGAACATATATGAGACAAAAATGGAGAATTTTTTTATTATTACACATCTCTTATTTTTTGAATTAGTTTAATTTTTTTTACATTCTCTCGTGTCGAGGTGGTGCATCGTAATAATAATATACGCGGTTCTCTATTCTTTTAATCAAGTGAATATATTAATAAAATTATCTTCAATATTTCAACAAAGAATAAACCCACAACTATTATCTTCCTCGTTTTCGCCTTCACGCCCTAATGGATGACAAGTGAGTTCACGTGCATTGATTTTTGTAAAAAATAATGTGGATCTCACATGTCAATGATTCTAGGGAGTGAATTTGGGAGGAGATTTGAAAATGATTATAACATCACATTTCAACAAAATAATACGTACACCGCTTATATTATGTTTGCCTATATAATCATGCATCATTCATATTTTCGTATTTTTTAAATTTTAACTACTTATTTTATAAAATTAACTTTAAAATACATATTCCACATTAGAAATCTATAATAAATTTCCATTTATTTTCCTAAGAAATGTTACATTTTTTGAAATAAAACTTATTTACTTTGAGATTATCCAATATCATATATATCATTTAAAAAATAAATAATACAAGCTACTACTACTATTATTATTTCGGAAGTCTTATTTCACTATTATATATATACAGTGTAAATTTCTGGTTATATACTGAATTATGTTGTATTGTAAAACAAAGAAATTTTACCAACATTCTAGAGAACTCCATCTACCACCTTAAAATATACAAAAAAAAATGACCTTCTCTTTCATGCTCTGATTTTCACAAGGAACCCAACTCACCTCGCCATTAACTCACACACTCACTCCAACTTATATTCTCCATTTCTTCTAGCAAAGCAGTATGATTTAGAACCAGAAATTTACAAATTTGTACATTCATAATTTGTGAAGACGAAATCAAACGAAAATGGCGCAAGAGAAAGCTTCTTCCAAAGGCCAAGCTTGGTAATTAATAACTCATTTCTGCAATTGTCCTAATTATTTTGCATTTACTTTTAGTTCTCTTTTTGTTGTATGTAAATAAATATTATTTTGTGACTTCTTTTAGGTTTTGTACAACTGGGTTGCCTAGTGATATAGTGATTGAAGTTGGTGAAATGAGTTTTCATCTACACAAGGTAATAGCATTTTCAATTTTGAGTTATTCCGACATTGTTTAAACTTTAAAGATATTTCAAAATTGGAATTTTAATCTCGTACACGTTTTCAGTTTCCATTAATGTCTAAAAGCAAGAAGTTAGACCTCATCATACTAGATCAAAACCCAACAAGCATAGAACCCAAAAATGAAACCGAATCAGAAATCCAAGAAGAAGGAGATAAAAAATCGGAATCGGAAAATGAAATCCAGGAAGTCGATTTACGCCGGATTTCACTTCCCGGGTTTCCAGGCGGAACCGAAACCTTCGAAATCACGGCCAAGTTCTGCTACGGAGTGAAAATCGAAATGACTCCTTTCAATTCGATTCCTCTCCATTGCGCAGCTCGTTACTTAGAAATGTCCGAAGAATTCTCATCAGAAAACCTAATTTCCCGTACCGAGCGGTACCTAACTCAATCCGTGTTTCGCAATCTAAAAGACTCGGTCAAAGCCCTAAAATCATGCGAGGGAGAAATTCTAAATTTTGCAGAAGAATTAGGGCTAGTTCAGAAATGTATCGATGCAATTGCCACAAGGGCAAATTCGTCTGATTTGAGCTCGTTATTCGGCTGGCCAATTACGGACAAGGGATCTTCCACGCCATCAATAAGGAGAAAAAATTATAATAAATCCGACACGTGGATTGAGGAGTTAGCAGAATTAAGTCTCCCTATTTATACACGAGTTATATCAGCGATGAAAATAAAGGATGTTAATAATGATTTAATTGAGGGTTCATTAATTTCATACGCGAAAAAATCTATACCTGGTTTATCAAGGTCTAGACGTTATAATAACGTAACAAAAAATGTTCCTTCGGAAGAAGATCAGAGAGAGCTACTGGAGACGATCGTCTCCAGTTTGCCAAACGAAAAATCATCCTCTAATGGAGGAAACACGAGCACTGCGAAGTTTTTGTTTGGGTTGCTTAGAACGGGGAGTATATTGGCTATTTCGGAAGATTCTAGAAGTTCTCTTGAGAGGAAGATTGCATCCCAAATGGAGAATGCGCAAGTTGATGATTTGTTGATACCGAGTTATTCGTGCTTGGCCGAGACTTTGTATGATGTGGATTGTGTGGAGAGGATTTTGAAGTGGTTCTTGGAAGGGTTGGAGGGAAATGGAGATGACAATGGAGAGGGGAATGGAGAAGTAGTGGAGAGGAAGTTGGCGAGGGTTGGGAAGTTGATGGATGGGTATTTGGGGGAGATCGCAACGGATGGCAATCTCACGCCGGAGAGATTCGCTGAGCTGGCGCTTGCCCTGCCGGAGCAGGCTAGGGTTGTCGATGATGGGCTCTATCGAGCCGTGGACATCTATCTTAAGGTACCAATATGAAGTTACTCTTTGTGGTTAGGTTGCCCCACATGGATATATTAATCTTGTAAGTTATTAAATAGAAAAAAGTTAGTTTATTTTGGAAATTAGTGCTTAATTAATGATGTATTGTACTGGTAAGGTTAGTAGATACCCATCATATTAAATTGTTCTTTGCAAGTAATCCCAAATCTCAATTTGCATTAAAGTTCGGTGTCTTGATCATACTTTATTTTTTCTTTTCATAAAGTACAATGATCTCTAATTTTAATACCTTTTATTGGGAACACTCATATTAACAAATAATATAATTTTCTCTTTTCACCGAGTTTGGTACTCGAAATATATTTTTCCAAAAAATAAACATTAATGTAATATAACTTGGTTTAATTACTAGGCACATCCGGGGATAAAGGATGACGAAAAGGAACGTGTCACCGGCATAATGGACTATCAAAAATTAACTTTGGAAGCATGCACTCACGCGGCCCAAAACGAACGCTTGCCCCTCCGAGCGGTCGTACAAGTTCTCTTCTTCGAGCAGCTCCAACTGCGCCGAGCAATCACGAGAACAATCATGGCGACAGACGCAGACGCGGAAGGAGCTGCGGGTTTATCAGAAGGAGAACACAGAATCGAAGGACAAAATAGGCGAGTTGCATTTAGAGGAAACCAACTCTTGAGACTCGATATGGATAGCATGAGGAGCCGAGTGCATGATTTGGAGAAAGAGTGTTTGGATATGAGAAAGACCATCGAGAAAATCGATAGAAAAGGCGAGGATTTAGGGGAGGGGAAGAAGGGATTGAATGCGAGTAAACGATTCGGATGTAAATTCAGGACGCAAGTCTGCGATTCGCAAGAAAGGACGGTCATTGCGCCGCCACGTAGACCGAGAATCAATCAAAGCCCTTGATTTGATCTGTTTGTTTCGTGTGCTTGGATATATATTGTTTTTGTTCTTCTTTCTTTCTTTGAATGTTTTGTATTTTGATTAAATTGTTTAATTGACATTTGAGATGTGTATTGGGTAAATCAAGAGAAAAACATATAAAACTAAATCTAAATAAAATAATTTAAGATTTAAAAATTCACCAATAATCTCCACAAGAACAAGCACCATCTTTAAAATGGTGAAACCTTCTATTATCTCTAATGATAATCTCTCTCTCAACAACCTTAGAGATGAATTTAACTGCATTATGGCAATCTCCACAAATCCTAATATTCTTCATGATTCTAAGTGTGGTACCATGAGGGGTACTAATAAGCCCATATGCAATTGCCAATCTCTCACTATGGTACACTAATGCTTCTTTCTTAGCCTCTTCATCAATATCTTGTAATACACATTTGGTATTGGGCACATAACCAATTGCTCTAATTTCATCGTGTAATTGTCTTACTTTATCATATGCCTCTCTTCTCTGATTGTTATTTTCTTTTTTTGGTGTTCTTGGTCTTCGAAACATTTCGTCGAGCACTTGGTGTGCATTGGCTTTACCTCCCAATTTATAGTAAACTGAGGCTATGTATTTACAAACAATGGGGCTAATTTTGTGTTGGGATCTTAGTATGATTTGATGGGTTTTCCTAACGGAGGCTAATGAGCGTGATTCGGCACTGGATTGAAGAAGCAGAATTAGGGTTTGCGATTGGATTCTAGAGCCTTCTTTCAGCAATTGTTCGGCAAATTGAATTGCGGATTTAGTCTTTGACTGAGCGCACAATCTTTCAATTTCATGGATTTGAGAATTAGGGTTCTTCGAGTTGGTACTAATTTGGGAATAATTTCTGAAAGTATTGGTGCACGTAGATGAAACATATCTCGTTTTGCTAACTTGATGTTTTGGATAAGGGAATTTCGCAAATCTTCTTGTGGGCATTGATGACAAATCCATGACCATGGCCATCTTCAATTGTAAAGAGGAAGATGGAAGATTAGAAAAAATCTTCAGTAATTACAATATTTTGGGCCTATAAAAGGTTTGGACAAGATATATACAATATATATAGCTTAAATCCAGTAAGTCCTAGACTCCTAAACTATGTCATTGGCCCAACTATTTTATTTGATTGTGAAAAAAAAACTATTTTGTACATATCGTTACCAAGAATATAAGTGCACCTATTTCATTTGTACCGGTAGAAGAGCATCTATATTTTTTGAGTTTTTAGTCATTATATATCTGTATCATATTTAGTTTGTGTGATAAATGAAATATTTATCTCTTTTGAAAATTCGCATGCCGCAAATATTAATGGCAAAATGTTAATTTTGATGCAAATATTTATCTATATTAATGGCAAAATATTTATCAGGAGCCCCAACTAGTAGGGGTCGTTTGGCAAATGAAATTAGTAGAATATAATCGGATTATAAAGTGCGGGAGTAAAAAAATTTGGAATTAGTAATTTTACAATTTGTTTGGATGTTTAAATTATACGATGTTGGAAAATATAATTTTTTGTTTGGTTGTTTACATAATTTTGGAATTTTGAAATAGTAATCGGATTATTAAGTAATGCGTTTTAATAATCAAATAACAAGGGTAGTTCTATCGTACACTTTTTTAAAATGATATTTTGGGTATTTTTAGAAGGGTGTATCATAAATTTTATTTTTTATGGATATTTGTTCTTTCATGAATAATTCAAATTTTCTATTTAGCCTATCATTTATTGATAAATGTACTTGAAAATTTACCTTAAATACTAATTAATTAATAATTACTCAAAATACCCTTGAAAATGAGTGTATCATAAGCGAAAAGGGTGTATGATATAACTCCCCAAATAACAAATATCATATGTATAAAATAATATATTATCATAATATAATTATTTCATGATTATCAAACTCTGTAGCAGTTTTTAATTTCAAATATTTGGAAATTAAAATTACCATTAAGAGCGCTGGTTTTTCTCTGGTTGAACATTCAAAATAAAATTCTTACTCTTGATAATCTCCAGAATAGAGGATGGATAATTACAAAAAGGAGCATCCTTTGTGGTTCAAGTGAAGAATCAATTATGCATCTATTCTCTGAATGCACATTCACAAAAACCTTTCGGCAGAAGCTTAATGGAATACTCCAGCTAAATCTTCCAATAATTCGAGAGCCCTAAGGATCATACAATCTTTGCAAGCTGAGGTACTTCTGAAACAATTTGTGGCCCTTTTCATGTTTCATATATGGAAGGAACGGTGTCGTAGAATCTTTCAAGAGAGCAAGCTATCACCATGGGGGCTCAGATCTGGTTTTAAGGGATAAAAGAGACCTAGAGAGATCTAGAACAGAGAGAGAGAGAGAGAGAGAGAGAGAGAGAGAATTTGATTGAAACTCATGATACATATCGTAAAATAATGTATTTTCACTGAATGTAAGGTAAGGAATGAATCGAGAATATTGTCGCGTATAATTGAAGATGAGAAAGAAGGCACGGAAGAAGACGAAGAAGAGAAGAAAAAATTCAGATATGAAACTTGTTATATTCGATTATAAAGTTTCTTTCAACAAATACACAAACATGATGAATATGTTCCATATACAACGCCTTAACGCTACGCTACCCCGAGATAAGTCCAATTCGTGCAATCAAAAGACGAAATATGATCTACGGAGAGGACAAACGAGGGATTCAAGTAAGCAAAGAGAGAAGAATAGAAAATCACGAAGATGAATAGAAGAGCAAGACGATGCGCATAGGAGTTCTTATCGAGTTTTGCCATGACATGAATCACGACGACAAGATAGCAAAGGTAAACCTAACAAGATAGAGAAGAAGCAAGAAAGGCGGCTGAAAATGTTTTGTCTGAAAGATGGGGAGTGTTTATTCCTAGTTGGTCTGAAAGAGATCTTACATGCAAGAAAGTAAATCATAATTTTGTATTTCTCGAGGTATGTTAATATCGGTTTCAGTATTTTTAGGATGGAATCTTATCCTAGTTATAAGGATAGTTTCATTTTGGGGTTCCTCTAACCTTAAAGAGGCTGTAAACGAAATATTTCTAGTTGTATATAATCAATAAAAGCGGGACAAGGTCACTCTATTTTTCTCAAAAAAATATAATATAATTATATTAAATATATTATTAAATTGATATTATATTATTAAAATCATATTACGATAATATTATAATAATAATATAAAAATATTAATTGTAATTTTTTACTATTATGTATTATAATTAAATATAATTATTTTATTATTTTAATATAATTACAATAATATTAGGAATTATATAATAACTATATTATAACAATAATATAATATCATAACATATATAACTTTGTATGTATAAAATATTAAGTATCGTGCTTTTATAATCAAATAACAAATATCACTAGTAATAGCCTGCTCAACAATTGCGTGGAATTTCATATCTTTTTTTTACATGTTTTTGTATAATTTGTTTAAATAAAATTTGAGTGGGTACGTTTAAACTCAATTATATAATCATGATATGTTTGTAAATATATTGATGTCAATAAATATATTATATTAATAAAGATTCATGAAATTTGTCTATCATGAATATATGCATTATAATTAATAAGGGTCCATGAAATTGGTCCATCATTATAAATCCACACAAAATAAATAAAATATAACATGTTATAATTCAAACAAAATTGATGTTTCAAAACAAATGAAAGAAAACCGTGAATACGCATAAAATCGAAATATATATTTAAAATGTCATTCATTAACATAAAAAATATCAATTTTTTTAGATAAAGAACACAATTGTAAATTATACCATAAAAAATTAACAATTGAGCAATTATTTCGTAGGGAGATTAAATATGGAGCCCCAATAACACAAAAATAACATTCTTGATGAGGTGACTAGAGAGGATTAAGTAGGTTGATTATTATTATTGATTGATTCAATTAACGATTTAATTGACCGTTTAATTGAATTGACACGTCAATTAACATTTACTTATATTAACATATTATAAATTATTGATGTGTTAATTAAACATGTCAATTAACATTCAATTGAGTCAATTAAAAATGCTAATAAATTCACTTTGTCACATCATTAAGGATATTGTGATGTGTTTGTGATGCAATTATATTTTTCTTTCATACATGGGTATAATTTGGGTTGCAATTGAAACAAAACTCAAAAAAAAAGGAACAGGAACACGTGTCACCATGTTCAAAATTATATCTATCGAAGTATATGTATAAAATAATATATTATCATAATATAATTATATAATTATATTAATTATATTAAATATATAATTATATTGTTATTATAATATATGCAAAAAATAATATGTTATATTTTATCATTATATAATTATATTAAATATATTTTTATATTAATAAAATAATATATTATCATAATACAATTATTATATTAATATTAATACTTATATTTAATATATTATTATATTATTATAATACGATTATTGTAAATAACTATTGAGTACGACACATTTTTTATGTGGGTCATGTGACTAAATTAATTAAAGGGTAACCGATTTGCCATCAGTTAATATATTTATGTTAAAACTAAAAACAAATCAAATAAAGGGCTTAGTTTTTTTTCCAGCACCTTGGCACTCCCAACAAAATTTGGAGTGAAATTTGCCAACAATCAAGGAATAACAAGATGCCTCACTTTTAAATTATCCTCTAAATCTGCATGCCAAACAAATAATTTGTGTGATTCGGAATTTTAAGATCCAATTTTACCACTAATTCATCCAATTTTACCACTAATTCCACGGTTCCAAACAGCCCCTTACAAAAAGTTACAAACATAAATCTGGTTTAATTGTACAAGTAAAATAACATTACTCTGTGTAATTAAATGTTACATATAAATTCAATATATGTAAGGCGGTGTGGGCATTAACGGAGAGAATGATGGGACGCCCAATTAAAAGACAACCAAACATCTCTCAAATAGATTCGTGGTTAGTTAATAGAGAAACATATAGAACTCCAACACCGAACCTTTGGGATAGAATTTGGGCGGCGATTACGTGGAATATATGGAAGGCGAGAAATGAATGCATTTTCGCATCCGTTAAGGCGATTCCGGCTTCAACGGCGACAAGGGCTTACAACGAAATAAAAGCATGGACATGCCTAGATAGGATCACGTAAGCGGGAATAGAACTTATTCCGGGTCTCAAACGCTTATGTCTTTCTTCTTTTTCTTTTAACAAAGATATGTAAATATTTTTTCTTTATTTATAAAAGTACGAATACCATTGGTATTCCTTCAAAAAAAAAAAAAAAAAAAATTCAATATATATACATTAAGTACAAAAAAATATAATAAACATGTGTTTCTTGGAAGAAATTGACTCCCAAATTTGAAATTCTAAATTTTGAATTATGAGTAAACATTCCTATTTGAGTCCTTGGGGGTAGGTAGGTGAGGTTGAGGATTATGGATTTCACTCTCCATGAGAATTAATTGCACATTTCAAATAATTGAATCCACAAGTTTGTTGGTATCCCCCACATCAGTTTAATTTTTCGTGTCCATAGTCCAAACCAACCATTTGCTTAATTATTAATAATAAATTAAACCCTAAAATTTAAAACTAACAACCATGATAATAATTGGGCTGCTAAAAATAAGACTTTTATTTTACCCAACTTAGGCTACACTTGATTGATTGATTCACATGTTGTATTCAATAATTATATACCATTAAATTAAATTAAAAATATCTAGGCAGCCTTGTACATCTGAGTTTGAAAGTTTCTAGTTTCATACAATTATTGCTGCAAAAAATTTCAAGATATTGCTTGAGATTTTCATATTAAGATATGAGAGTTTCTTATAATTATTAAATTTATATTTGCTATATATCAATTCAAGTCTCGTATTACGTGTAATGGGTTGTATTAAATCGTTCCGAGTGACCCGCTATATATAAAGTCACACTTATAAAACCACAAAGTTGAATATTCATTAAGGGAGCATTTCTTGACCGTTGCCTTTACCTAACAAAAAATCATGTGTATAAATATCAGATAAGCATTTGATTTAATCACCATTAATTCTCTTCTAACTCTATTATTTAGAAGAATAGTACAATTAAGCTTCGAATCACTTCATTCAGAAAAAAATGGGGAAAATGGAGAAATTGATGATGAACCCTGATACGGCCAGTTCAGATCTTATCGGTTCGGACCTTAATGAATTGAGATCCGCAACCCGAAAACTCGTCAATCACGTATTTCAACTCGTCGGAGGACTTGGATTCGGAACGATATTTCTTCAGTATATGGCCTCCTTTGCTGGCATGTATGCAATTTACGAATATTTTTGTTTCTTTTACTATGAATGTTAATATTATTTTTTCTTTTGTTGAATTATTTTAATAAATATTATGGTTGATGATATTTTTATCGTCTTATTTTGTTATTCTGTTTTCGTTGTGTCGTAGATATTTGTTAGTACTGGACCGTACGAACTGGAGAACGAAAATGCTCACTGCTCTTTTAGTTCCCTACATTTTCTTTAGCTTACCGAATTTTCTTTTCGATCTTTTGAGGTGATTATTAATTAATTTTTCTTCATATTATTGTTAATAAACTCTTAAAAGTTCTATACAATAAACCAATATATTCAGTGGCGAAGTTGGAAAATGGATTGCATTCGTGTCTACTATTCTTCGCCTCTTCTTTCCTCAACATTCCCCCGGTAATTAGTTATTAATAAAAAGAGAAATCAAGTGCCAGCATTTAAAGCGCAATAATTTTTTGATGAAAAAAAAAAATTAAAATTTGTTAACAATTATTATCGTGTCGAACACAGATTTTGCGGAGATACCTTCAGCATTAGGACTCTTACTAGTCGTGGCTCCTGAAATAATTGCTCATACGGTTCGCGAGAGCATTGCGGGTGCAATTATTTGCTTGATTATCAGTTGTTATCTTCTTCAACAACACATCAGAGCTTCTGGAAGCTTCCGCGACTCGTTTGGGAAGGCTCATGGAATCTCCAACACTTTAGGACTCGTTATTCTCTTGGTCTACCCGCTTTGGGCCGGTATAGTGTTCTTTCTTTGAAGAAATTCGTATCGTATGAGTTATACAAATATGTTTTAGTTTGTGATAAAAATTATGTTATTCATTCATTGCGCGATTTATTATCGATAAATGGTTTGTTTTGTTATTACTCAGAAGTACAAAGTTGTTTTGTGTAGATTTATAAAAATAAATTTGTAATTGTAGTTGCGAAATACAATTTTGGTATGTTTGATTCGAGTATTTTTGTGGGTTTTGATTTTCGTGAATTTTGAGGATTTTTAAGTAAATTTGGGCCAGGCCTAAATGCTTAAAAGAAAACATTGGGCCAAATTTCTCCAAATATATAGGGGCTAAATTGGTAAAAATCTACAGAAGGAAACCCTAGTTTTTTCTTGATATAAAGAATCCCCCATATTCATCAGCCGCCATTGCTAGGGTTTATTTGGGAAAAGTTCGCCGCAAACCCTAGAATTTATCTTCTATAAATATATTTTAAATTCGTCTTATTCTCACACAGCATTTCATTTTCTTCGTCTCTTTCAATCGATCTTCATCTTTTTTTTTCTTTCTTTTTTTCCTTCAAAGTGATCGAAATTTTTAATTTTTTCTGTAAAGATGAATAGTTGATTCTGTTTGTTGATCGGTGATGAGGAAACAGATGACGAGTCCGATTTGGAATAACATCCATTCAATTTATTCCAATTTTCCGTGGGGACAAACGAGGCATTTGTCTGAGATCTACAAATTCGCAATTTCTTCAGTTCTATTTGAAATTAATTTGATATTTGATGACTCTTTTGATTGATTTGTGGCGTAATGAGGAAATTTTGGGTCTGATTTGCTTGATGATCATAACCTCCTACTCATTCTGAACGCCATTTCTCAATTTTGTTCAATTGTTTCTTTTTTCTCAGTTTTGCATTTTCATGCCATGTATCTTCAATGTTGGTAATTTATACTTCGTTTTCTGCTAAATAATATTAAAAAAAAACAAAATAATACATTATTTATAAAAATAAAAAAACATTACATCATTTAAAAACAATTGAAGTTAGTTTGCACCGAACTGAGAACATGTTAATGATTCGGAAGTTTTACTTATCACGTTAATAGCATTTGCTCATGTCTTTTTCATTTTGAAATAGTGATATTATAAATAGGTATTTCGTCTGAATATTTACATGAAAGGAGAATTTGATTTCTCTTCCAAAGGTTTACATGGCAGCATCTAAATTTTTTGAGATAATGGTGGAAATTGATGCTAAATTATGAAAATATTCAGGAAAGAATTATTGCGAGGAGGTCAACTAGATATTTCTTATAAAGATGGTTTGTGATACCTTGTCATGAACATAATTTTTGAAACCTTGTGTTTTCTCGAAAATCTGAAATAATTTGTAATATTGAATTTTGTTGTAATTTATCAAATAGATCTCGAGCCATGTTTTAATTTGAGTTGCATACTCCAGTTCTTGAAAAATATCTGATTTTTTCTTTGTTTTTCAATTTAATTATTCTTCAATTTTTGGTCAAATTATAAATGATCCGAAGCCTAATTACTAACAAATATAAATTAAAATCCAAAATAAAGCAATTAACAAGTACCCGTCGATGCGAAATCGTTCTCACGCATCCTTGAGATGAGGTGATGTGAACAAATCTTCAGTTAAGCTCGACCCTTTCGAAATCAGAAATCAAAGGCACAATAAAATCGATGAACTCATCGCTATATGACTGTCCTAGCTCATCTTCGCCTACAAAAGCAAAGTCTTAGATTTAGAATAAAATTGGAGACAATTAAAAAATATTAATACACACGAAGCTTTTGTTTCATTGAAGGCTTTTATATTATTTGTATAAAGCCTTCAATGAAACAATATTAATAAATTTCAAATTACCAATTGAAAAGTTAATCGGGTTAAATTGAAAGATAGCTGCTTCCTAGCTCTAGATCAAGCTGCAGATTCCGGATTCTTAATCAACTTTTTTATCCTTCTTTTGGAATTAATAACCGGCGATAAATTGAAAGAGAGAAATTAGACAGTGAATAAGCATAATCAAGCATGGTTATTTTGTTTGTTTTATCTTAAAATAAATGTAATCAAGAACATCGCTTTAAATCAAATACCGAGTTTTCAAAATTGGTTTTAAAAATGAGGTACCAACTGATTTAAAAAAATCAGTTGGTTTAATGAGATTGAATGACATGATTACGCAATCACAAAAATTGGGTAAATCACACCGGTTTTTGTAACCCGGTAAAAAAAGTTTAACAAATAAAAACAACTAGATCAATTAATTAACATAACATCTCAATATACTAGATGTCTCTCAATTTTACCGTAACATCTCAATATACTAGTTAAAATATTTAATTAACATAATAATTAACAAGTGTCATATAATTAATAATTAATTAACATACAATAAATATTCATTTGATTTAATAAATTTAAATTAATATCAATTATTAATTATGTATTTTTTAAATTATCATGATAATTAAATGGGTTAATTAAAATGTGAATAGTGGGTTGGAGAACTCTTGGGGTAAAATAAAATTTTATTATTTTTGTGCACGGACATGGCCACATGGGCCTTAGAAAATAATGGAAATCTTATTTTGCACAAAGATTTCCCAATCACACTTTATATATTCTAATTAACATGTTTAATTAGAATAATAATTTAAAAAATACACAATTGATAATTAACCGATATATTAATTTAAATTTATTAATTCAAACGAATGTTTATTGTGTGATAATTAATTGTTAGTTATATTATATGTGTTAATTATCATGTTAATTAAATATTTTAACTATTATATAGAGAATTTGTCAAAAAAAATAAATATAGATTATCTCAACGATTGCTTCTCCATTTATTATAAAAAAGAAAATATAGAGAATTTGTGATAAAATTTGTTGATATCTATCAATTTTAATTTGTTCAATTCTTGATCGGTCCATAAAATCTCGTGTATTTTCCTCCGTTTTTGTTTCTATGCATGCTTAATCATATCATTTAATCAAATTAAACCAATTGATTTTAAAAATCAGTTCATACCAGGTCTTTAAAACCAATTTCGAGTTAGTTTTGAAATATTTCGAATAATCAAATTATTTTTCGAATTTTGTTCCCATACAAGATCACGTGCAGAAATGTTCCGCTAGAAAAAACCTAAAATCGTAGTAAACTTTAGAAAGTAACTGTTTGAAAACTTCAAGAGAACTAATATACATGAAAATTACTATGAAGTTATAAATGCATTAATTCTTAAATTATATTATTCGATTAATTAGTTTGTAGATCGTATTCTCAAGGCGGCTATTACCTTAACATTAGTTCTTTTTAGGATGAATAAGAAATTTATGGTATAATATTAGTTTTTTTTAGGATATAGAAGGATTTCAAAATAATGAAACCTGTATGAAATACAATATGTAGTACTCTATGAAGTTTTTGTTTGGATAAAATTTTAGGAATTTATAGTTAACGTGATTTTTTTAATCTTGTCATAATTCCATTGCATGGCCTATAAGAGAGAAGAGATAAAAAAGTTTTTCAATTTTTTCCTAATTTTTTTTTGTCTAGAAGATAATTTTATTTTTCCCCAAAAATTATATATAAAAATTACTAGAACTTTCTTAACCAACATATATTTTATATTTCTAAAATTGCATCCAAACAAGCTATAATCATAAAAATATACTTTTTGGGGTTAACAATATACATTTATTCAGATTAGTTATTTAGGTTAATTTAATTTAACATGAGTATATATTCATAAATATGTGATTAAAATTTAAACTTTAAGTTAATTATTTGATTAAACTTGGCATAAATGATATTTCTTGTATCATAAAATGATACTATATTCAAAGCAACAAAAAAATGGTACAGGATATATCGAGCGGTATATTCAAAGCATCCAAAGATATTTGCTTACTCAATTTTTCCCGAAATGAAAAGGGCCTGTTTGGCGGCATGGATTTTTAGGTGGAATTGGGTTTTAAATTGCCGGATCTTCTCAATTCAGTGTTTGGATGAATTATTTAAGTGGAATTACTAGTTGCCGGCTTTTATTTTTCTTCTTTTGTTCACAAAATTTCACTCCAAAAAAAATCAGAATACCAAGATCCGGTAAAAGTAGTGGGGCCCAAATTTTCCTACTTTCTCCCTCTACTCATTTTTTATACTTATTTAATAATAATTAGATAATTATTAAATTAATAAATTATACAATAATAATTCATATTATATTACAATGATATAATAATAATTATTTATAACAATAAAATATGTATAACATAATTTTACTATTATAATATTATTATAATAATTATAATAATAATATAATTATTTTTATTATTCTAATATTAATACAATTAATATATTATAAATAATATGTGTGATGTTACTTTATTATTATAATATTACTTTATCATTATAATATTTATTATTAGTTTATTATTTTATTATTAGAATCATCAAATAATTAATATATTATTATATTATAAACAATGTTTTAAATAGCGACGTTGTAACGGCGCTACAGCACAATATACTGGATTTTTGGAGGTAAACGCTGCATCACTTCGGAATTTAGCTCTGTGGCGTTTCGCCCGCTTAACGTTAACCGCTAAATTAAACGTCAAAACGCTGCACGCCGCTACACGTTATTTAATACATTTATTATAAATAATAATGAATATTGGTACTTTATTATTATTGTATTCGTATAATTAATATATTGTAAATAAGATGTATAATATTATTTTATTATTATAAAAAAATTACTTTTTTTTATTATTCATTAATTAATATAATAATATATTATTATATTACAATAATTATCTGCATATTATTTATATTTAATAGATATATTATGATAATGATATATAATTATTATATTCATATAATTTATTTAATATTGTTATAATACAATAATTATATTAGATCTATATAATTAATATTATATTTATGTATGAATATAATAATATCATTAATTGGATAAAATATAATATAATAATAATAATGTAACAATACATGTTTACTTTTATTTAATATTATTTGATGATTTAAGAATGATACTTAATAATTTTTATCAATTTTAATTAAACATTATTTCTACACTTTCAATAACAAAATTCCAAATTTTATTAACAACCAAACAAAAAATTATACTTTCCAGCATCTTATAATTTAGACATCCAAACAAACTTTGGAATTACTAATTCCAGAACTTTTTACTCCTCCACCTTATAATCCGATTCCGCTCTACTAATTCCACTTGCCAAACGGCCCCAAGTGATATTTACAAATTAGAGGGGATAAATAATTTTTTACAGGTGTGTAAATAAAATTTAATAATATCTTAAGAAAGAGGGGGGAGGAAATATTGTCATTCTTTACTTCTGTTCATCTATTTGTCTATCTTACAAATTGTTTTTCATGCCATTAATCGTGTATTTTGGGAATTGATAGTTCGTGATTTATTTTATTTTTTGAGGGAGGAAGCAAATGCTTTTTGCTCTGGTGTATATTAAAAATTTGTAAAATAAATAATTTATAAGGAATTCAATCCCATTTTCAGGTATTACAATAGTCCATGCTAAACATGGATGCGCTAGTTCGTGATTTATACTAAACAATTTTTTAATAAAATAAAAAATCATTCCTGATTGTAACAAAAAAGAAACTTGAGAAAACAATTGTTGATGCAGCACCACACTAATGACATGTTAAATGCTTGGTCTTCATTGTTGTAAAAATTTGTTCACTACAACGATTGTTTTCCTTCATGTGAATAGTATTGCTCATGTTTTTTTCATTTACATACTAAAAATATTATATACTAGCAATAGCCTGCCTAAAGTCCACTCCTTCCCCACACTACAAGGGACTACCATTCGAACAACCCAAGCAAGCGCAACAATTGCGCGGAACTTCGTATTATTTTTTTGGGGAATTCTTCAAAACCCCCCTAACTTTTTTGCAAATTTTGAAAAATCACCTGTACTTTTAAAAAATCTCCTATTTTTTTAGATTCTCTCAAAAACCCTCTATATTTTTTGCTTCTTCAAAAACCCCCTAACTTTTTTAGATTCTCTCAAAAACCTCCTATCTTTTTATTATGTTTTTTAAAAAATAACCATTATGTCCTTTAGTTTTATTTTTTAAATTTCTATAATTTAATAAATAATGAATATATATTAAACTATTATAAAAAAATTAAAAATAAATAATACATGATATTATAATATTATAATAAATAATATATAGTATTAAAATATTATAATAAATAATATATTGATATTAAAATATCATTTTCAACAATTATTATTTATTATAATAATTTAATATCTATGTATTATTTATTATAATATTTTAATATCAATAAATAATATATCATATTAAATTATTATAACATTTCTATTGATATTTTAATATCAATAAAATTATAAAAAATAAATAATGCATGATATTATAATATTAAACATTTTTATTGATATTTCAACATCAATAAAAATTATAAAAAATAAATAATTAATTAAATATAAACTTATAAATTTGAAACCTGATGCACACATAATTTAAAAAAAAATAGATGAGTAAATAATAAATGTAATTAATTTGTATGTGATAAATGTTTTTAGGATGCTAGATTTACCACATGATAAAAAATAATATATACAAGAAATGCAATTAATTTGCATTAAATTCAGTCAATTAAATTTTTGTCAAAACATCAAATATTGTAAAAGAACGTAAATGAGACAAATATATTTTTTCTAAAAATAAATAAAAGTATGCATTTTGTTTTAATTTTTTTCTAGTGAATTAAGCACAAAATTATTTTAAACTAAAAACAATACATAATACTTATTGTATCAAATTAGTGAGAACTACCAAAATGGAAAGATGTGGCGGTGAAATCTGGGCAAATTATAATTTCCCAATAACTCGAGTTCTAAAAATCCGAAGCCCAAAAACTAGCAAACCCTAGAAATTCCTTTGTAATGTATTTTTCTTTCTCCCCAGCCGCCTCGGCTGCTTCCTCCATTTATAGGGTTTTTTTTTGGCAATAAACTCGCACAAACCCTAGAATCAATCTTCTATAAATATCTTTTTAATTCGTATGATTTTTCAATAGTTTTTCATTTTCTTCATCTATTTCGTTCAGTTCTTTATATATTCCTGTCAATGATTGATTGATTATTTTTCGATTTTTTGTGTGCAAAGATATTTTGATTGATTGTTTTTGTTGATCGGGGATGACGAAACAGATGACGAGTCCGATTTGGAATAACATCCATTCAATTTATTCCAATTTTCCGTGGGGACAAACGAGGCATTTGTCTGAGATTTACAAATTCCAATTTCCTTACTATTTAAACCTGTTTTATTTGAAATTAGTTTGATCTTTCATGATTGTTTTTACTGATTTGTGGCGTAATGAGGAAATTTTGGTCTGATTTGCTTGATGATCATAACCTCCTACTCATTCTGAACGCCAATTCAATAAATTTTTTTGTCATTTTGTTACTTTTTGTTCATCTATTTTTCTATTTTCCAAATTGTTTTTCATGCTATTAATTGTGAATTTTTGTGATTGATAGTTCGTAATTTGTTCGTTAAATGAAATAAAAAGTTTTGCCTGAACTAGAAATATTATATATAGATATTTCTTCTCAATATTTACATGAAAATATTTGATATAATTGTGGAAATTGATGATTAATTTGGAAACTATTGAGAAAAGAATGATTATGAGAATGTCATGCAGATATTATTTGAAAAATAGAGCGTGATCAGATATTATTGAAACTTGAAAGCAACGCATTTTCTCAAATGCTATTTAGTTTTAGTAATGTTGTAATTTATTTACTAAAAAGCTGTTGAACTATGATATAATTCGGGATTTTATTTGAAAAATATTTGATATATAATGATTTGTTTGATTTGATTTTTCAATTTGAGTACTCATATAAGCTCATTTTTCAAGAATTGAAACCGAATTTATAAAACCCGTTGTTTTTTTAAATATCTCCAATCTGTGATTAGCATTGTTTAACCCTAACTAATTAATCGGGTTTTTAAAATCAGTTGGTATCGGAATTTTAAAATCCGGTATAGGTTAGTTTTGGAATATGTTTCCTAATCGGGTTATTTTTTGATTTTTTTTTTCCAAACAAGATCTCTGCTAGAAATGTTCCTTTATATTTCAACAGTTTGTAATTAATATACTCTGTTGCATGCACACGCTTCGCATTTCTCATCATGTTAATCGTGATTTTTTCTATTTTCCATATTATTTTTCATGCCATTAATTGTGAATTTTGGGGGTTGATAGTTCGTGATTTGTGGTAAACAGTGTTTCTTTAACAAAAATAAACAATCATTCCTGATTTTAACAAAAAAAATGAACATGTGAAAACAATTGATGTACTTAACAGTTCACAACAAACTAATTACATGTTAATAGTTCAAAGTATTTCTCATCACGTTAATAATATTTGATCATGTTTTTTTCATTTACGAACTAGAAATATTGATATATAATTTTCATGTATTATCTTCTCAATATTTACACGAAACAAGATTTTGATTTCTCTATTTTCTTCAAGGATTATACCTCAGCATATATAAAATATTTGAGATAATGGTGGGAATTGATATTAAAATACGAAACTATCCAAGAAAAAAAGATTGCGAGAACAAAAAAAAAGATTGCGAGAATGCAGATAGATATATTATTTATATACATGTAATGAATTGAACTTAGGGATGTTTATCATGTTGGAGGAGATATCTGTTCAATTGTTTGTTTTGCTGGAAAGGGTCTCGAGAGAAAAGAGATTCTTTCAAAAATGGACAAGGCATGTTGTTTGTTTCTGATTTTCTTTTTCTTTTTCACATACCTAGTTCTGAATTTTTTTTTGTTTTATTTTTCAATTTAGTTGGGTCTTTTGGCAAATTAGTTTGTTTGTAAGGAGTGGGTTAATTTTTTATATTTGGGTCTAACTTAGGGATTATACATGCTGCTCTGTAAGACGCGTCAATCGAAAATAATTAATTTTGCAATAACGACTAGTTGCCCGATTAATTAAATTGACATGTCAATTAATATTTATTAATATTTATATATTAAATAAAATTAATATATCAATTAAACGTGTTTTTTAACCATTAATTAATATGACAATTACTATAATTAATTGGCAATAATTTCAATTGATCATTCTCGACACATCAAAAAAGTAGGGAGTGAGAGTGCGGCACTAACATTTTCCTATATTTGGGGTTAGATCCATAGTTTATTTATATATTTCGTTTTGTATATATTATACTTATTTTTTAGCCTACTTCTAGTATTTTCTGAGTAAGGTAATTAATATGGGTTTTTCTTCAAAAAGAATGGCTCCAATTCTTTTTAATATTTTCTTATACTTGAGATCGAATCGAGCTCGTTCGGCTCGATTCGAAAATCTAGGTTCGAGTTTGTCTTGACATAGATTAACCCATCTCGGCTCGTATGATCCGTTTCAATTTTCTTTCAAGAAAAAAGAAAAGAAAAGACAAAATATGAAAAGAAATGATGGCTCGAACGAATCCGATTTATCTCGAACTCGGCTCGGTTAAGATTCGTATTTGCTCAGCTCAACTCGAATACGTTCGAAATGCTATTGAACGAGCTATTTTCTTACGTTTTTCAATCAAATTTTAATGAACATGGAGTTACGAACTAAACTAGTCCCGAAATATAAATTAAAGGAAAATATAATACATGAGACCCATTCATACTATACTATATAATACACATCGGTAATGAATTTGTGTTTTATTTCGGGAGATCTAGCATTTTTGCTCAATAAGTGCATTAGGCCCGGCAAATATTTTTTTGAATATTCTATTTTTTCTCCTCATTTTCCTCACATTTCTCCTACATTAATTAACATCTCAATTAGCAAAGTAAATTAACAATTAATTCATAGTTATTAAAAAATTAATATGTAATTAAGGGCAATATCAATTAAAGATTAATTATGAATATTAAAAAATTAATAAATATGAATTAATCGTTAATTAATAGAAATATTAGTGAGTTAATTATGAATTGACGATTCATCATGATATTGTGAGAGAAATGAAGACACATTAGAAAGCCTCGTATTTTTTTTATTAAGAATCGGTTCAATCATATACTCCGGAGTGCAAAAAAATAAATAAACGCATTACCACTCTGATTTTCTCTTTCACTTTCACTTTCTAGATGAATAAAATGTGATGGATTTCATATGAACTATTTCTATAAAATTTGATAATACAAATTAAACATATGAATGGAACTGAGATTTGTATTTGAAAATGAGAGTAGTCATAGTACCAATCCTATGTACATACTACTACATAGTATAGTATCGGTCCAAAATTTTGAAAGATCGTTTCATAAAAAATTTCCATTTTTTTTATAATGGATCCGAAAATTTTTAGACTAAACTATTTCATTTGTTAGAATGGACCCTAATAATTTTTTGATAAATCTCAAATTTCGTATAACTCAGAAGCCGAAATCCGGACTCAATTTTAACACACATGGACCAGCCTTGCATGCACACCTTCAATAAGGAATTAAATGATCCAGATATTATCTGAACCATATTCAGAAAAAATTCGAATTCGAAAAAATATATTTGGATCTAATATTCATTTTAGTGTCGGATCCAGATCCTGATTCAGATATTTTTCGGATCCATATTCGTGCATCGAATTCAAATTCGATTATGGACATCTTTTAGATACCATATTTGATATTAGTTGGAATATATATATATAATTGTTGAATGACTTAAAATTGCAATAATAAAATTACGTTTATACTAGATTGTTTATGTCGTAAATTATTGCATATATAATTGTAAATATATTAAATTTAAATATCATAATATCCGAAAAAGATCAGTGTTCCTATTCGAGTATGTTCGAACTATATCCGTATCCGTTTAATATTCGAATAATCTCTGGATAATTTTTTGTTGGAATCCGAATCTGGTATGACTTGTTTGTACTGTTTACATCCCTTAACATACTCTTTTGGTCATGTTTGACAAGTGAATAAGCACGCGGATTCTTTCTTATTGTCCCAAACAATATTCATTTACTTCATAATATTTTATTACTTTTCAGCATCTTTCACATATTTTTTCAATTCTTTCGAACTTATATATATATCTAATTATTTTCATCTATTTAACAAATAAATTATATCATTATTTTCTTGTTTTTATTCTCTTTAATTTGAGATCACTCATTATATAATTTTTTTCCGAAAAAAATCAAATGTTTGTAGTTATCACGGAAGAGGATCTTGAACTTAGAATAAAAATAATAGGGGAATTCTTGAAAAAACCCCTAATTTTTTTGGGATTTGTCAAAAACCCCCTAACTTTTAAATTTCTTCAAAAACCTCATAGAAACTAAGTTTCATTCTTCAAAAACCCCCTACTAGTGTTAATTTTAACATTTCATCCAAATTATTATTTTTCTCCCTAAAATACCCTTCACAATTTATTTTGTAATTGAATTTATTCCATAAATTAATAAGAAAATAATATTTTATAATATTATTTTATAATATTTATTATATTATTCTATAATTTATATATGATTTTTATATACAATTATTTCATGTAAAAAATTAAAATTGTAATATAAAATAGTATTTATTTAATAAAATAATAATATATATTATAAATATTAAAATAAAAAATTGAGTTGTAAAATATTATCATAAACCATTTTTAGTATAATAACACGAAATATTTAATTTATTTATGTATTTATTAATTTATATTGAATAAAAGAATTTATATAAGAAAATTAACAAGGGTATTTTTGTCCAAAAAAAAAACAAAATTGGATGGAATGTGAGAGTTAACACTAGTAGGGGGTTTTTGAAGAATGAAACTTAAATTTTAGGAGTTTTTTGAAGAAATCCAAAAGTTAGGGGGTTTTTGACAAATCCCAAAAAAGTTAGGGGGTTTTTCAAGAATTCTCCAAAATAATAATATGGTGATATTTGTGTTTTTTTTTCTCATTTTCCATGAATGTTTTTAATAGTTCGTTTTTATCTTGAAAAAAATAGTTGATTAATAAAATTTTTAACTAATAACCAAATTAGATACAATTTTAGAAACAAATTTAGTAGACTATTAATAAAACTCGATTCTGTCCATATTTTGTTTATGTAATTAGGAATATAAATATGATATTTTCACTTATGCAATATTAGCAGTTTTTTATAATTAAATAGAACAAAAATTTATTGTCTTTTATCTTGAACATATTGATATTTAACTTAATTATGTCATTTATTTTTTCATAAATTACATGAGTATTTTGATTATTTACATACAAATATATTTTAATATTCAATACTATCCAACTTTCAATTTTATTTTTTTGACTTCTTACCAAAGAACAATTCTAAGTTAGAAGAGAATAAAGGGAATAGTGTCTTTGATCCTGAGAAATTAATCTTGCCTTATTTTCGGTCAAACGGAGCCATATTATGTAGTGATAGTTATCTCCAAATTGCACCCACATATATCTATATAAATTGTTTTCATTGAATTTGGATGTCAAGCAAGCAAATTTTGATTTGTTATAACAAATAATTTATTTTGGTATCAAAATATTTTTATATATACTGGAATAATATTTACGGAACACATATTTTTTATGATAATACTGATAATATATCTAAAAATATAAATTATATTAATCTAATGAAATTTCAAAAGTCAATTATTTATCATCATTTTTATACATTTATCATTGTGCTCGAAGATGTTCCAATTTTTTTATCAAGAGGACGCGGTGGTGAAATCTGGGGTCAGAAAGTAAAATTTCCCCTAAACTGAAATTATAAAATTGCATCAAAGAATCATTTTTTGATTCCACTCAAATCACCAGGTTCCCTGCAATCCGAAGCTCAAAAACTAGAAAACCCTTGAACTTGCCTTGGTAATGAGTTTCTTTCTCTTCAGCCGCCTCGTGTTTTCTTATTTTTTAGGGTTTATTGGGTAATAAACTTTCACAAACCCTAGATCAATCTTCTATAAGTATTATTTCAATTCGTATAATTTCTCACATCATTTCATTTTCTTCTTCTTTTTCGCTGTATATCTTTTTTTTTTCTCGTTGATTGATTTTCTGTCGATATTTTTTGTGTAAAGAAATTATGGCTTGATTGTGTTGTTGATCGATGATGACGAAACAGATGACGAGTCCGATTTGGGATAACATCCATTCAATTTATTCCAAATTTCCGTGGGGACAAACGAGGCATTTGTCTGAGATTTACAAATTCCAATTTCTTTACTTTCAATCCTGTTTATTTGAAATTAATTTGATATTCGACGATTGTTTTTATTGATTTGTGGTGTAATGAGGAATTTTTTGGTCTGATTTGCTTGATGATCATAACCTCCTACTCATTCTGAACCCCAATTCAATCGATAATTTTGTCATTTTGTTACTTTTGTTACTTTTGTTCATCTATTTTTCTATTTTCCGTACTTTTTTTTTCGATAATTGTTTTATGTCATAAATTGTGAATTTTTGGAATTGATAGTTCGTAATTTGTTCGAAACAATTTATTCTAACGATTCTGTTTTTTGAACCTTGTCAATGTGCCTCTGTAACTTGAAAAACAACTGTGAACTAATATTTTGATGAATCTCCTCGTCACGTTAATAGTATTGCTCATGCCTTTTTCATTTGCAAACTAACAATATTATAAGTAGGTAATCTTGTTCTTCCAATATTTTCATGAAGTGGGTTTAATTGAGTTCTCTTTTTCTTCGAGGATTACATGCCAGCTTATAAAATATTTGAGATAATGGTGGAAATTGAAGTTAAATTTCGAAACTATGGAAGAGAAAATAGATTGAGAGAATTTTGGGTAGATATTATTCGGATGTGATGGTTATTTAATTCGATAATCACCATTGATATTTCTTACATTCATCTATTAGTTTATAATTTTTCATAAATTTTGCATATATAAATAGTATTTGTATTTTTAAATTTTTTAATCATAAAAAAAAATTGAATTGTAACATTTCATATATATTTAAATATGAAAATTAATATATATTAGTTAGATTTGGTTTTTTCATAATATTAGAAAAAATGTTTTTTGTATTGTTCATGAAAAATATAAATAATGGTATATATATGTATAACAAATATCAATCACCATAAATAGGGGTATATATGTCATTTGATTAAAAAAAATTATAATCGCTCTCAATTTAGCCATGTTAGCTTTTGCAATAGCGTCACCCTATCTTTTTCATTTATAGAACTAGAAATATTATATACGAGTAATTATTGTATGTCTTCTGCAGCAACGGAAACTATTAGAGATTGTACGTCTTCTGGAACAAGAAATAGAAATTCGACCAACTTGTACATGTCAGAAAATAACTGGTGAGCTCGCTACAAAGATAAAATTCGATTTGACATACGGTCGAGTAGATCTCGTTCGATCGCTTGCAAGGAGCTTTATGTCTGAAGTTGGTAAATCTCAAATCTCAACCGTAATCATGGTTTACAGATTTCTTCTCTAGATTGTTATTATCAAGTAAATTAATTGAACTTGTTAATCATGCCGGAGAAGTGTTGAGAAGGCATGTTGTCGCTGTCTGATTTTGTTTTTCTTTTTTCACGTACCTAGTTCCTAATTCCTAATTATTTTTATTTTACATTTCTTTTCAATTTTGTTGAGTGTTTTGGAAAATTAGTCTGTTTTGTTATACCATGTAGATGTAAGGAGTGGGTTAAGATTTCTATATTGGAAAAATAATCATGTTTTGAAAAATATTTAAAAACTAATTCATATCAAGTTATTTGAATTGTTAAATTTGAATTAATGTTAACTAATTTTAATTTATGAATTTTTGAATTATCATGTTAATTATATGTGTTAAATAGAATATATAAAATATTGTGGGAAAATTTTGGGGAAAACTAAAATTTTCACTATTGTTTGCCGGGCCCATGATCCATTAGAAAAAATTAAAAATGTTAATTGATTGGTTATATACCATGTCTTAATTATCATGTTAATTAAATATAATAATTATGAAATAGAAAAACGTGGAGGTCAAATCTGAGAACATGTATCAACTAATTGCATAAATTTTTGACCGTGTTTCAAATGTTCGTTAAATCTCTTCCAATTAAGTATATATTTATCTAATTAACCCATTGAATTTTTAGAATTAGATGGTGCCGAGTTTTTAAAAGACAGTTGTAGTTAGTTTGTTAAAATTTAATGTCATCAATGATGAGTTTTAATCTTTATAAGAGTGTATTTAAAAATAAAAGTTTGATAGAAGATTTTTTTTCGAGTTTTAAAAAAAAAATGGGGCGTGTCTTACAATATTCAAAAAAGTTAGAATTTTATTTGAAAATTTCCCCTTTTTGAAAAAGTTAGGATTTTTATTGAATTTTTCTCTTTTACAATATTAAAAAATGAGTGATGTTTTACAATATTCAAAAAAGTTTGGATTTTTTTTTTATAATTTCGCCTTTTTTATTCCACTCAAATCACCAAGATTTCCTACAATCCGAAGCTCAAAAACTAAGGTACCCTAGAACTTTCGGATGTATGGAATCTTTTTATCGCCCCAGTCGCCTCGGCTGATTAGTGCTTTCTCCATTTTCAGCGTTTATTTGGTAATAAACTCGCACAAATCCTAGATCAATCTTCTGTGACAAATGAATAAAATATTGTTAAACTGTATTATTTTACATGAAATTCTATAACTATCATATTTATTTCTTAATCGTATCAAAATATTACAATTATGTCACATAAATAAATTATATCAATAATTTAAAATAAATATTTTTTAAATAATGCAAATGAAAGAAAAATAATTTTAGAGAATATTTTTTTTTAAAACAACTATTTTTTAGAAATTATTATTATTTTTAATATTATTAATTTGTAGAAAATATTATTTTTTAATACAACTAAACTTTATAAATACGGGTACAAATACGATATATAGTGTATGATTGCCGATTTCGGATACGAATATGGTATCCGATATCCGATACGAATACTAATACAAATACAATATATGATATTCGATATATGATTTTTGAATACGAATACGAATACAGATACAAATATGATTTCGATATATGATATTCGATTTCGGATACCAATATGGATACGAATACAATATCGGTATCTGATACCCGATTCGAATACCAATGCGGTATTCAATATCCGATACTAATATGGATACGAATACGGTATCCGGTTTCTTATGAAATGAATACAAATATTTAATTGTCAAGCGTATTAAAATATTATAATTATATGACATAAATAAATTCTATCAATAATCTACAGTTAGTATTTTTTGAATAATGCAAATGGAAAAATGAATATAAAATATAAAAATGCTAAAAAAAAATTTGATCATTAAGAAATCGAACATAAAATATATAATGCATCATAAAAGATTAAAAATAAAAGTTGATCATAAAAATTTAAGCATAAAAATTAAACATCATTAATCATTTTCTCTCTCCTTTCCTACACAAAAATCCACTCGGATTGTATTTTTGCAAAGTCAAGGAAATAAGTAGATATTCGTGAACCTGAGAATCCAATACCCAAACTTACGAGTATTTTGTTACACAGTGCTTTTTAAAATTGATAGGAAAGTCGGGATTCTTCACTTCCTACCCCCCAAACCTTACCCACCGAACAGCTCAGTATCTTTTCAATTCGTATGATTTCTCACAGATTTTCATTTTCTTCATCTCTTTTGTTGAATCGTGTATATATATATTTTTTGTCATCGATTGATTTTTTTTTTCCGATTATTTCGTGTAAAGAAATTATGGATTGATTGTGTTGTTGACCGATGATGACGAAACCGATGACGAGTCCGATTTGGAATAACATCCATTCAATTTATTCCAAATTTCCGTGGGGACAAACGAGGCAATTGTCTGAGATTTACAAATTCCAATTTCTTTACTTTCAATCCTGTTTATTTGAAATTTATTTGATATTCGACGATTGTTTTTATTGATTTGTGGTGTAATGAGGAATTTTTGGTCTGATTTGCTTGATGATCATAACCTCCTACTCATTCTGAACGCCAATTTAATCGATAATTTTGTCATTTTGTTACTTTTGTTCATCTATTTTTCTACTTTCCATACTTTTTTTTTTCGATAATTGTTTTATGTCATAAATTGTGAATTTTTGGAATTGATAGTTCGTGATTTGTTCGAAACAATTTATTCTAACGATTCTGTTTTTTGAACCTTGTCAATATGCCTCTGTAACTTGAGAAACAACTGTGAACCAATATTTTGATGAATCTCCTCGTCATGTTAATAGTATTTTGCTCATGCCTTTTTCATTTGCAAACTAACAATATTACAAGTAGGTAATCTTGTCCTTTCAATATTTTCATGAAGTTAATTGAATTTTCTTTCTCGTTCGAGGATTACGTGCCAGCATATAGAATATTTGAGATAATGGTGGAAATTGAAGTTAAATTTCGAAACTATGGAAGAGAAAATAGATTGAGAGAATTTTGGGTAGATATTATTCGGATGTGATAGTTATTTAATTCAATAATCACCCTAGGATTTGTCAAAAAAAAATTTATATTTCTTTTAGGTTAAATATACAAACAATTTCGTTTTCACAGTTTCTCAAATGGCATTTTGTTTTTGTGCAGTTCTGCAATTTGTTTAGATAAATGAGTTGTAAAAATAAATAATTATCATGAATTCTGTTAATCATTCATGTAAATAGCCAGTTTGTTTAAGCACGAGTTGTGTTTCAATTTGTTCGTAGTAAATTAATTTTGTGATGATTTAATTGACGAACATAATCTCGGACTCTTCACTCATTTTGATCGCCTATACCTTTTTTGTTCATCTTTTTCTAACAAATTATATTATCGATTTATTTTTTCTGCCAAAAATGTTTTCACAGTAATGAATATGATTCCTGAATGCTCAATCAACATCACATGAATGATTTAATAAGAAGGAACTCTTTTGGATTGACAAACGGCCAAATATACATTCATCTATATACAATTTTTTACTCCAAGCAATGTAGTTTTTTTGGTACCATTTTGGTTAAAGAATGGATACAATGTGGTTATAATTTAATCCATAACAAAATAAATAAAGGAAATCATCAAACTATATGAGAGGTTCTTGGTACAATATTCATTGACTGAATTAATGGATTGAATTAATGGATTGAGAACATACGAAAATTTTCCATTTATTATAAAAAAAAAGATGGTAGCGAAATAGATCACGAGTCCGATTTGGAATACCATCCATTCAATTTCCTAATTCGAGATTTACAAGTACATTTTCTGTAGTTTAATTCACATTTATTTGATAATTAGTGATGTTCTATTTTGCTTTTATTAATTTGTGGCGTAATGAGGACGTTTTGGTATGATTTGCTTGATGAACAGAAGCTCATACTCAGTAATTTTTTTTATTTCATTCATCCATGTTTATGTTTTCCAAATTAATTTTTCCTATAGTTTTTCATATGATTAAATCCTGAATTTAGGGAATTAATGACAGTTCGTGATTCTTTAACTATTTCTTTTGACAAATTAAAAAATGGTGCAGCTCCTGATTTTATGGATCCTGCATTATGCTTGTGTATAAAATTATAAATTGACACCAGCACCGTATTTTTGAAATTTTGAAATATTTTGATATTGAAAACAGTATATATTTTTGGAAATTTTTATTGTCCCCAGATTTCACCACCACATCTTCTATATTCTAATTAACACACTTACTTATACACTTAATTAGGATGGCAAGTAATAAATGATACATAAATAACAATTAATTAAAAATTATTAATTCTTTTTGTACATAAATAATTAAATATTAATTCATATATATTAATTAATTATTAGTTATTAGGACACAAGAATATGATGGCCTCTATATTTTTTATGAAAATCTTCGTAGGTACCAGTTTGAAATAATTTCAAACTGATATGGACCATTAAAATGATGTACTGGCACTAGGCACCAAACTAATGATGTTCATAATTAAATTATGACACATCATGTTATAAACATTTCTCATATCTTTTTCGTTTAGGAACTCAAAATATTATTAATATGTAATGTTGTCTTTTCAATACTAAATGAAATGGGATTATTTGAATTCTTTTTCTTCTCCAAGGATATAAAATATTTGAGATAATGGTGGAAATTGATGTTAAATCTGAAAATTATTCGAGAGAGAGAGATTCTGAGGCTATTAGGCAGATACTATTTCGCATGAAGAACAATGGTGAATTGGATATTGTCATGCATTTACTAAATCAATCTTCTTCTTCTTTTTCTTTTTCTTTTACTTAAAAGGTTGGCGATTGCTTACCTTGAGATTTTCATATACGAAAAAGATGGTATTTATAATGAGCTGAAGCAATCTTCAAATATGTTTATTTGGAGCATCTCTCTAAGATGTCTGTAATTTTTTTTCGAAAAATAATCTTGTTTTGCAAAATATCCAAAACCAATCCAAATAAGATTTAAAAAATCTACCACTCGATTTTAAAAATTCGGCGAGTTAATTAAATTTAAATCATGACTTAGATATGTGTCGGAAAGGTTTGAAAAAAATGACCGGATTTTATTAATCCAATGTGATTCAATTCAAAAATAAATATGTGTCTTCAGATTGTATCATCATATCTTTTATATTCTAGTTGACGCATTTAATTAGCATTGTATTCAACACGTGTCATGTAATTAACAATTAATATAATGCATGATTATCGTTCACTTGAATTCATAAAAGAGTAGTGTTCAATAATGAAGAATTTGGTAGATATATTATGGAGGAAAGATTTTATTTTTTTTAATATCACGTTTACTGTTCATGAGTCGAAAAAAATATAAATATTTTCTCAAAATGTACACACCGAATTCTCCAATTATTGAACTATTGCATTTAATTAACATGATAATTAGAACATATCATTAAATATTCATTAATATTGATTCCAATTTATGAATTCGAATAAATATTAATTATGTATTAAGTTAATAACTATTATGTATTAGTTATCATTTTAATTAAATTCACTAATTAGAACATAGAAAATATTATGATAAAATTTGAAAAAATATATTGTATATTGAATTAAGATTCACTGATTTTAATATCACTTGTCAGATACAAATTATACACCGAGATTTTAAAACCCGGTGGCGAGATTTTAAAATCCGGTGCCACCGGAATTTAAAAACAAGTTATGAGTTATTTTTAAAATATTTTCAAAAAATAAGTTATTTTTTGAATTTTCGTTCAAGAAGGGATTACGTGCAGAAATACTCCTTCTTTTCATCAATTTGGTTAAAAGATAAATCGATAACAAAATATACAAAACAAATAAAAAAATAAACCAATGTGAAATTTGAATGTATTTAATATATTTATTTCATTAAGAACTGAATGAATATGAATATGAATTTAAATTTAAATTTAAAGTCTTGTATTTAGAATTGTGTAAACTAGGAAACCCTAGAATTTTCCAATATAACAATGAATCACTCGTGTTTTCCCAGCCGCCTCAGCTGCTTCCTCCATTTCTAGAGTTTATTTGGTAATAAACTTGCACAAACCCTAAAATCAATCTTCTATAGATATCTTTACAATTCGTGTGATTTCTCACGCCATTTCATTTTCTTCATCTCTTTCGTTGTATATCTCTTCTTTCGCATTGATTGATTTTACGTCGATTTTTGGTTTAAAGAAATTTTGGGTTGATTGTTTTGGTTGATCGGTGATGACGAAACAGATGACGAGTCCGATTTGGAATAACATCCATTCAATTTATTCCAATTTTCCGTGGGGACAAACGAGGCATTTGTCTGAGATTTACAAATTCCAATTTCCTTACTTTCACACCTGTTTTATTTGAAATTAATTTGATATTTGACGACTCTTTTGATTGATTTGTGGCGTAATGAGGAAATTTTGGTCTGATTTGCTTGATGAACAAAACCTCCTCATTCTGAACGCCAATTCACTCAATATTTTTCTCAGCTTTTACTTTTAGAACTTGTTCATCTATATTTCTATTTTCCAAATTGGAATTCTTTTTTGTTTTTTCATGTCAAAAGTACTGAATTTTGGGAATTGATTGTTCATTAGTTAATCAATTTTTTTACGGATTAAATAATTATTATATCATTTCTGATCTTACTAAAAATGGCATTATATGCCTGTGTAAAACTATGGTAATTTCCTTATATAAATTCTGAAATTTAATCAATCATTTACTTAATAGCTCAAAATTTCGAATAAATATTTGAAGCTGGATAATTTTTTTAGATTAGATATATGTTGATTTTGAAATAATTCGTTAGAAATACAAACGAAATTCACAATGAACAAGAAATCTTCAAGAGGACACTAATATCGAAATTACTGGGGAAAAAACTAATATTTTGTATTTTCGCATGACCAGATTTCAAATGTACGTAAAAATTGTAATCTAAATCTAATTTTTGGTTGTAAATTTGTAATGTTCTCAATTTCGTATAACAATATTATAGCACCCAGTTATCCACACCAGATTTACATTATTATTTCTACAAGTTAACTCACAATTATTGAATGATTTCAATCAGTAAAATGGTGTTCTTGGCATAAAAAAATAAATGAGTTGTTTCTCATAACGTGAATAGCATTGCTTGATTTTTTTTACAAAACTAGAAATATTATATATGTAATGTAATCGTTTCAATATTTACATAAATGGAGATTACTTGATTTTTTTTTTCTTCAAGGATTATGTTTTTTTTTAAAAAGAAACATAATTTACGAATCGTTTCAAAATTTTTATTGATAGTACTAACGGGACTCGAATTTAAGACTTGATATTTTATATTAAGTACCTCACCACTAGACTATTGGACCGTTGATGAATTATTTTTTCTTCAAAAATTATTAATTTTTTTGAGATAATGGTGGGAATTGATGCTAAATTTGGAAATTATTGAAGAAAGAAAGATTGTGGGAATGTCATGTATATGTTATTTTGAAGCTCTTACACTTTGATCGTTTGAATAGCATCACAAGAAATAATGTAAACATTTATTTTATCAATTTCTTAATTAGTTTTTGATGCCTTCAGTGTTTTTTTTTTTGCAATTTGTATAGATACACAAGTTATAGACAAAAAAATGGCAGGTGAAATATTTTTTCTTTATTAAATTATTAGTAGTGAATAATGATGTAAAAACATTTGACCTTTGTTAGGGTTCCCATGTTCGTTCTTTCTTACAAGTCCCTTAATTCCTAATAATTGTGAAACAAATTGTTGGTTTTGTAAGATCTTATAAACTTCAGTCCTATATTTGTTGCTAATTTGCGAACTTGTTAATTGCAAAATGAAGCTAAATTTTGAGTAAAATTGAGCAAATTTGAAGAATGAAAATGAATTCAAAATCACTTTTAGATGTTTTACAACAGTTGATCAAAAATCAAAATCAAATTCAAATTCTTCATATGGTGTGCGATTTTCGCCTACATTATCACTTAAATACTCATCATCTTCATTCGAGTTTTCAGATGGATCAATTTTGTCGACATCAACGGCCTTATTTGATTCGACCTTCTTCCTCTTTGCATTCTTCTCTGAATCCTCCTAACCAAGAAACAAAAAGAATTTATTAGAATAACAACAAAAAACATATTTTCTTCCAAATTTTCAATACCTTTGATTTTAATATTATTTTCTTTTCCTGAATTTGATAAAATGCAAAATTCTAGATGCTATCCAAACATTTGAACTATTTCCTTAACAGACCTTAACAATTTTATCTGTATTTTGAGATTTTTGGTTGGCACCTGCTCCCTTAAATGCTTGTCTCTACATAAATTTTAAAGATTAAAAATATTCAAATAGGCGTATTTAATACAATATATACAAAAAAAGAAATTGAAAATATATACAATTACCTCAAGATAATCTCTGTTTAATTCTTCCCAAATTCTTGTTTTATAAGTTTTCTCCTTTGCAGTAAGAAGGTACTTATCAAGCTGTTCAAATTCACGAACATTACTCCCATTTACAAATTAAATCAAAACACACAAAAAAAGCAGAGATAAATTTTAACTCACAGCGCAATCTTCAATATACGAAAAACTTTCGACTCCGTCAGATTTCGACTCATTTCTCCTCGATTTCCTGCATTTCAAAAATTTAAAATATACATTACTTGTTATAATTCTGAAAATTATATGTATAAGAGATAAATAGCAGAGAAATTACCGTTTCATTTGCCCACTTGATTTCTTGAACAAATCGAACTTTCTTCCGCGATAAACAAACCAATATCTTTCTAATTTTGAGGAATAATTGTTTCCTTTATGCAATTTAGAAATTTCAGAAGGTTTTATATGGAAATAAACATGAAAATCGGAAGCACGAATTGCTTCTCTATTCCTTAGTTTGACGTGGGAGAGAAGGAAATTAATAAATACAGTGAGTTTTCTTTCTGTAATATGGATAAACCATGTCCATAGACCAAGCCAACTGCATGTTAATAAATATTGGTATATATGAATATTTAACATAGACCAAGTCCATATTAGAAATATCTGGGCTTGGGCCTGTTGAATTTCAAATTCTGGGTTTTGCATAGACTCGTTGGAATTGAAATACCGTATTGTGTATAAATCTGTATTTCAAATCTTTCAACCAAGCCACTATCCTATTAGTTATTCTTTTCTTCCTCCTCGTTGATCGACCAGAGTGGGAGAAGAATAATGGCGGAGAGTGGTAATGGAGCAATTGATGTGCTCAAATCGCAAGTGCCATTCGATTCGGATTCGGATCTTGTATTGAGTGATGAAATCGAGTCGGGTCGATCCGTCGGACTCGTGCTTGTTGACTTGGTTAATGGTTTCTGCACGGTCGGAGCCGGCAACCTTGTAATTTCCCTTATTTCTTTGTTTCTTTTATGCTAGTAATTAGTTAGTTCTATGCTTTCTCATACTTGATCTTCGAAAGAGATGAGGATTAAACTAAAATTTTGTACCTTTTTTAAGTTGAGGATTTTTTTTTTTATATTTCAAAATATAGGCTCCAGTTGAGCCCAACAAGCAGATAGATAACATGGTGAAAGAATCGGTTCGACTCGCCAAATTATTCTCTGAAAAAGGATGGCCAATTTTTGCATTTCTCGATACTCATTTTCCTGATAAACCTGAGCATCCGTACCCACCTCATTGTATAATCGGTACAGGCGAAGAAAACCTAATTCCAGGTATTTTTCCATATTAAAACCTTGATTAATCCCTAATTTAACCCATTTATACATATTTTGATCGAATGGAATGACTTTATGCCTTCTTTTATGGAATATAGAGTTAGAATGGTTAGAGAAAGATCGAAATGCAACACTGAAAAGGAAACATTGCATCGATGGCTTCATATTTTGCTCGGAAACAGATGGATCGAACACATTTGCTAATTGGGTCGACAAATTTCAACTCAAAACCGTGCGCAATAGTCTCTAACATTCTATTTTTTATTTTCCTAATTATTTTCTTAATTATTCAACCTTGATTTTTCTTTTTTACCCATAGGTTTTGGTGCTGGGAATTTGCACGGATGTCTGCGTGCTAGATTTTGTTTGCTCGACATTATCTGCGAGAAATATAGGGCGGGTCCCACCTCTCGAAAATATTGTAGTTTATTCTGAGGGTTGCGCTACATATGATTTACCAGTTCACGTTGCTTGCAATATTAAAGGCGCTTTGTCGCATCCTCAGGTTTGACTCCATTTTTTATTTTTAATTTTAACGAAATTGTTATAAATAAATTGTCATGTGATTATAAAGGAGCTAATGCACCATATGGGACTGTATATTGCAAAAGGGCGAGGGGCTAAGATCGTAAATAGAGTATCTCTCAGCTAAATAAAAGTACATACGACATGGTCGACAAAATAATTATAAAATATTACAACAATTTCAAATGTTTCCTAATATTAAGGTTCCTACACTTGCACGAATCCTAAAGCAAGTTTTTTGAAGTTGTTGTAATATATACTGTGTGTAACTATTTTATCTGCCATATTTTATGCACTTGTATTTCCTAGTTTCTGAAATTAAAAAACGTGCACCCCGTTTGATATTATAATTGAATTATTCGGTATTGAAACAGCATGATTTTGATGAATTATAATTTATAAAATTGAACACCAAGCTCAGACTCGAATTCCACAAAACAACGAAAACGAAAACAAAAGATTAAACAATTTAAAGTTTATCCTTGAACTCGGACAAAGGCGTCATTTGCCCCTTCAACCCCTTTCTCTTCCTGATGTCCATAATGATCTGTTGAGCTGGAGAATTCGGCTCCAATGGATCCGAACTCATAATATCCCAATGATCGAACACGCATTGTGGGAAAGCCTGACCTGACGTGGCAGCCCTCAATTGCGCCGTGAATCCAAACGACTCCACCACCGGCAAGTAAGCTTTAATATTGTAAAGTGGAGTACCTTGCCTCTGAGCTTCCTCGAAAACATGGCCTCACTTTTGATTCAAAACACTGTAAATCCCTCCAAGAGCATTTTCGGGTGCTTGGATTTCGACCAAGTAAATAGGTTCGAGAAGTCTCGGCTTTGCCGTCAATTGCGACGCGTAAATAACTCTCCTTGCAGTGGGAATGACTTGACCGCCGCCTCTATGGATTGCATCGGCATGGAGAACCACGTCACAGACTTCGAAGCAAATACCGCGCATGTTTTCTTCTGCCAATGCACCTTCTTTCGAAGCCCATTGAAAGCCAGCCACGACCGAGTTCTTGATTTCGTTCAAGTACTGAACTCCCTTGCACATATCAACCACCATGTTGGGTCCAGTGGTTTCGGGTCCAAAACACCAGATTTTCTTTGCAAGATCTTTGTCCTATCCGAATTCCTCGGAGAGGACTTTGGACCTGACCTTGGGATCGTCACGTGGACCGATTCTACCCTCGTCGATTGCCTCGGGCAGACCCTCCTCCAAAGGCCTTGCTTCCAGGTACAACCTGTTATGTTTGTTGGGGGATTTGGACATGATGGTGCGGCAAGATTTCTCGAGAACGGTTTCACGGAAGGACACGACTGGATCACTTACAATCAGCTCGGCCCTGCCCATGAAATCTTCTTTCAAGTCCTTGAGACAGATTTCCAAATGGAGCTCTCCAGCACCGGCGATGATGTGCTCGCCAAATTCCTCGATGGTGCACACGACCATGGGGTCAGACTTGGCCAACCGTTTCAAACCTTCGACAAGTTTCGGCAAATCAGATGCGATCTTGCATGTCACGGCAATGCGTACAACTGGGGACACAGAGAATTTCATTGCCTTAAGTGGACATGCATTCTCTTCTTTCTCGTCTGTCAAAGTCACGTTTTTGGTAATGAATTGGTCGAGTCCAACCATGGTAACAGTGTTACCACACGGCACGTCTTCTACAGACTCTTGCTTTTTCCCCATCCAAATAACGGTTCTTTGCACTGATTTTACGTAAAGGTCCTTTTTCTGACCCGGTACGTAGTTTGGACCCATAATTCTCACTTTCATGCCAGTCGCAACCTTACCGGCAAAATACACGGCCGAAAGCATAAAACCGCCCCTTTTCAGAGGCGGGAATCATCTTAGACACGTAAAGCATGAGTGGGCCATTAGGATCACAATTCCGGATGGCGTTTGCGTAGATATCATCAAGTGGGCCCTCGTAAAGGTTCTCTGTTAATTTATTATGCATGTATGTGTGAAAGGTCATGTTCATGAATGTTCTTGACACATGTGAAAGGTTATGTTCACACTAATGAACAATCATATTCATGGATCATAGACACTAGCGAGGAGTCATGTTCACACTAGTGAGGAGTCATGTTCATGAACCATGTAGCCTATAAATAGGGATGTAGTTTGTGTCATTTAAACACCAGAAAATATTTTTTAATCTCTCTCTTTCTTCTATAATAAAATTCAAGTTCCATTGAATCGTTTCTTCTTCTATATTTCGGTTGTGATCCTTGGCTAGTGCAACGTGTTGTTGTACTATTGTTAACTTCGGTTATCGTTACATTCTCGACACGGTATGTTTGCGCGGTTGCAGGAGAAAGAAGGTGATAAATCATCATTTCGAGTAACGCGCTGCTTGCAGGAAGCCAGGACTGCATGACACGTTTCATAAGAGCCTTACCGACTAAATCTTTCTCCTCATGTTTCATGGCCACACCGAGTTTCTTAAGCATGGGCCAGAGTTTATCCTTTTGGTCGCCAATGCACGCGGCAATGATCTGCTTGATATGCTCGTAACAAAATTGTACGAAACCACGCTTGCAAGTAGGGGAATCCGTGGCCTTGGTGGTCCACTTTCTGGTTTTAGGATCGAAAAAGTTCTCGCCCCAAAGCCTCTCCATCATTTTGGTCTCGTCAACACCGAATTTCGCGGCATACATTTTGGCGAAGTTGGTTAGAGTGAAGGCCCAGCCATGCAGACCGGCCGAGAATGCGACCGTGCCTTTCTCAGGGTAAACTTGAACATCACCCAAAAGTGGGTCCTTGTAAGTCGCCATGATAACATTGACGTTCTCAATGACACGCGAAAATGTCTGATACGCCTCCTTGCCTTCGACCTGTGTCAAAAGTATTAAACTCATGTCAATTTCCTAATTTATTTTATCAAATTAAGCATCAAGATTAATTATCAAATTAGGTATCTAGATTAATACCTGAAGCTCGAGGAAGCAGCGATCCATCTTATTAACAGTAAGAATGGGCCTGATCCTCTCGCCGAGAGCTTGCCTCAACACAGTCTCGGTCTGAACACAAACCCCCTCGATACAATCCACCACCACCAAAGCTCCGTCAGTGATACGAAGTGCAGCAGTGACTTCCGAAGAAAAGTCAATGTGACCAGGCGAATCGATAAGATTGATCAAATAGTCTTTTCCATCTCTTTCCCCTTTGAAATTCTCGAGAGATTCATCGGACATCTCGTAGTAGAGAGAGATTCCTGTTGATTTAATCGTGATTCCTCGCTCCGCCTCGTCGGCACGAGTGTCCGTCATGCGCACGTCTCCTGCGACTTCTTGTGCGATGATTCCCGCAGCGGCCACAAGAGAATCAGTGAGGGTTGATTTCCCTGAAAAAACAATTCACAGAAATTTAGGGTTATGATGTTTAGTAGCGAAATTATTACTGGAGTTTCGATCTGGTAAAGTAAATTAAGTAAAAATTTGTTCTCGTACCGTGATCGACGTGTGCAACAACAGACATGTTGCGAATGTTGTGTTTCTTGTCCATAATGCGTCGCAATTCCTCAGCTGAGAATTTCACCATCTTCTCCAAAAATATCTCCAACAATATCTACAAGAGCAGGTAATCAATCTCTATATTATGAATATACTGTCTCAAATAACAAAATTGATCATTAGAAGTAAAACTTCTTGGTGCTTAATAGATACTAAAAGAGATCAAAAAGCATAGGAAATATAAATTGGTAAAGTCTAAAACTAAATAGAAACTAAGGAGCACATAAAAAATTCTGAAACCTTTTAATAAATCATAAACATGTTCAGAAACAAAGAATTATCTAACTAGATTTCAATGACACACTAAGAAAATACATATCTAATTGGCATAAAGAGAAATATCACATACAATCTACATTGTAAACGTATATCATTGCAAAAAAAAAAGAGAAAAATTTGAAACAGAGATTTAAAACAAACCTTAGGGGGCGTTTGGTTGGAGTTTTACAATCAGAATGCCTTGGCATACTCAATCATGGATTCCATTCCCATGTTTGGTTTGCGCGCTCGGTAATAAAGTAATGACATACTCCATTCCCTAGGGCATAAATGATGGGAATAGGATTACCACCAAAATTGGTGGCTTTTCTCTATTCCCATGAGGAGGAAATACATTTTAATTTAATTTCCAAAAATAAATTGTTCAAGGTTTCTATAAATAAACTCATTTTTATATTTTTTGATTATGACATGGAATAAATAAGTGTAACAACCAAACAAGGTATTAGAGTATGTCATGGAATGATATGCCTTGACATGAGATTCCTTGGCATACTTCATGCCAATGCATTCTCCAAAGCACGAACCAAACGGCCCCTAAGTTTCCTACAAAATGTAGAGTGGTCTTAGCTTATAAATAGAGATGCAATGGCGGTGCTTGTTGAAGTACTTTCTATAAAACAAACCTTAACTTTCTATATATCTCGTGAGAGCCAACTATTGTGCTTCGTGACCCACTTCACGAAAAGTTGCATGGATGGTTCCGAGTATAATCAAGACTTAGTTTAATAAGGAAATTGAAATATCGTTTAATTTATTTAAATCACTTCCGTTCTTGAATTAACAAATAACTTTCCTTTTTGTTACAACCTTCCATTTTGATACAATTTCTTTTTGCAAACAGAAATTACCGAAATAAAAGGTATTTTTTTTGACATGCAGTCTTGCCCGACTGGCCGGGTCGGTGGCCTTGCATAAAAAACGGTACAAATATGTCAGTACCGCAATCCCCCAACTGACCGATGGCATCGTGTCCTCCATCAACATGAAGTACATGACATGCACGGTATCTCCGTAAGATCCTGAAACAATACCCCTTCTGAGAAAGTAAAACATGTGAGCTCTAACATGTCTCACGACCTACAATGTGAATATTACAAGTATGAATTTAATTATATTATAATTGATCAACAAAATATGAAAATGTCATACAAATATTTACCTGAACGGGTTCACGTAGCTAATGAACTGGAAGCACATTGAAGTGCCACTAGAGCCATCTAGTCTTAATATGTACTTGACTGCCCGCTCTGAAGGTATCATCATCCGGTTGAATCCCAAGCATCAAGTGTACGTAAGCCATCCAATTAGGTTCCTTATCATTCGTCATGCATACCGGTATCCCCCGGATGGGGGGAACCAAGGAGGCATGAGACGTCCTGCAAGGTAATCGCCATCTTTCCTTGCTTCATGTGGAAGGAGTGTGTCTCTGGCCTCCAACGCTCGATCAAAATATGGACTAATGCCGAATCGACGTCCATAATACCAATTCTGTAGTATAGTCCCGCAGTTTAAAAAAAGGGTCATACTCATCGTACCATCCAAGAGAAACTCCTGCAACCCGCATATGCAACGGTACATGCGGAACTTGCGCCCCCTCTACATCGAATGCATGAGACCGATGTAGGTCTTGCATGGATAGCGTGGCAGGATACTCCTCCTCCTCGTTGATCTCGGCTCCGAGGTCGAAAACGTTCTCACCAACACCGTGACTCGAACCCTCACTGCTACCCCTAGCCCCGAATGCCATCATAACAAGCTGCAAAATAATACAATAAAATAATATATTAATTACAAATTACAAATAACTAAAAAAAAAATAATATTTTCAGAAATCATGATAATAATATTACAATAAATAATTAAATATATTTTATGAAAAGAATATATTCATATTAATAATAATTATATATAAAACAAATAATTAAACACTAAATAATTATTTTCTGAAAAAAAATATTAAATATTTTTCAGAAAAATAGTAAATAATAATAATATTATAAATAAATAATACTATATTCATATTTATAATAATTTTATATAAAATAAATAATTAAACTGTAAATAATAAATAACAGATAATATTATATTAAATAATTTTCTGAAAAATAGTACATAATAATATTATAAATAAATAATGAATAATAATATTATTAAAAATAAATAATAATATATACAGAAAAAATAATTAAATAGTAAATAATAGATTTCACAAAATATTATATTAATTTTACTCAAAAAAATATTATATTAAAGAATTTTCTTAAAAATAGTAAATAAAAACAGAAATAATTTTTTAACCTAAAATAAAAAATAATTGAATATAAATAATAGCCAGAAATAAAAAACCTAGTTTTATATAAATAAACTTATTTTTAACCTAATACTTTTTCAGAAATTAAAAAATTACAATAAAACCGAAAAAACAAAATATTGAATTAATTAAATAAATCCTAAATTAGTTAAACCCTAATAAATTATTTAAGGTAATCAATTATTTAAGCCCTAAATTAAATAAACCCTAATCAATTATTTAAACCCTAAATTAAATAAATCCTAATACATTATTTCTCGAAACCTATTCTTCTCAATTTGAATCAATAAACCCAAAATTACAAAATTATATGAACCCTAAATGCGTAAAAGAGAAAAATAACGTACCAAACTAAGAAGAAACATCCTCCTATTTTTCAAAAAACTCGGTTTGTAGATTTCTTGAACAAAAACTCGATTTTTTTAGAAGAACCGGTTTGTAAGAACACTCGGCTTGGAAGAGCGGTACTCGGTTTGTAATAACTCCGTTCGGAAGGTTTGTAAGAATAAGAACTCGGATTGGAAGCTTGAAAGGAGAAGAGTCAGTATGGAAGAAGAAGAAAGAAAGAAGTAAGGAAGAAAGAAGAAGAAGGAGGGACAACGCCATCAGTTATTAAATCCTCTTTCGCAAGATCCTTTGGCGAAAGAAGGTAAATGTAAAAAGACGCGTCCACATGCAGACACTGTTTCCTCGAGACTCACAGACGGTTCATGCACTCTTTTGCCAGAGAGTGTGGCGAAAGAGTTTAACAATGCTTAATTCTCTGATTGAGGCCCATATTAGTGTTTGAACCCTATCGCCAGGCAGCCCGACGAAAGACAACTATCTCGCCACCCTCTCGACGAAAGCGCTAGTTTACAAATTGGGGAAAAACATAGCTCTTCTTAAAAATTGAGCTTCCAAAAGGCTACATGTAAAGAAAATCGATAAAAAGGTTTAAATCAGAACTATATAATTTACCCACCCCCTTATTTTGCACCTATCTTTGAGCCTCCTCATGAAGCCACATCATCATACTTATCTTGAATATTAACCATTAGATTGTGTGATGTGGCTTCATCATATGCATTAATATTATTTTTGATCATTTAAGACATGCATTTATTATTATTATTTTTAAGTATTAATTTGAACAATTAGATGTAGTGATGTGATTTAATCTCAATCATTAATTTGTTGTTCGATTTTTTGAAGATCATATTTTGTGTAGTCATTTATGTGTTATTATTTTACACCATGTTTTAAGTATTCTTAAAAAGCCACATCGACATTAATGATATGGCATATTATTATTAATTAGAATCATATTAGACCAAATTTAATCAATTGTTTAACTTTTCACATTAGATTACATGATCAAATGTGAATGCAATGAAATATGAAAAGTTTATATATGGAATACTAATAATTTAATATGTAATATTATAAAAAATACAACATATATTAGTATTATTTTGGAAATTTAATTTTATAAACCCATCAAATATTTTCATTTTGTTTTTCTCTTTATTTTGACATCCATATTAGTATAGTTCATACATACCTTTTTCATAATTTCAATTTGTAAAGATATTGTGTAGGAAAAGACAATGCAAAAAAAAAAATATATTTTTAAGAATTTTATTTGAATAATAGAATTTTTAAGTATTATTATTTATTTTTTAAAAAATTATAACAATAAGAATCTCATATAATACTAAGTAGATTATATTTGTGTTTTTAAGCAAACAAAACATTTTCAAAAAATAATAGAATTATAAAAAAATTATCCATGTAAATAACTTTTAAAACTTATAAACACCTATCAAATTGTATTGTTATTTTACAAAATGTAAAAACAAATAAAATCATATGATATAAAATAATTTGTGTTTATGTTTATTATAAATTAAATTTTGATATTATTTATTAAATTACTTCCACTATTAAGTGTTGGGTATCGGCGTCACTACCGAGCCCCGCGCAGCGGATTGAGGAGCCCGGTCCGACCCGATCCCGAGGACCACGTCGCCGATCCGAGAGTACGAATCCTAAATATACATGCAACTACCTATGACTATAACGATTATAGAAATAGATTCATACCACGTGAAATTGATCACGATGACGGGTGGAACGCGTAGTTGCTGCCTTTTCGCTGCTCCAATCTTCGGTAACACGCGCGTCCCATTCCCGCGCGATTCGACACTGGAAACTAGAATTTTAAGCGTCGTTTTAATTCTTAAAATGAGTAATTCAACAATTAATTATTTTTCCTAAACTTAGCACAATGATAAGCAAAGGGTATCGATCCTCTGAGAAATACGGTGTACAATTAAGATTTTAATTTAAATTTTTTTTTCTAACTCCAAAAATTCACGAAAAATTATCTCGACGTCATTTGCAAACAGACAAGTAAAAGGGCCAAGTATTAAGTTCAAATTCAAATCACAAAGAGTCTCACAATTTTCCAAACTCAACAATATAATTGCTCGAATGCAGAATCTAACTTGTCACAATTAAATGTGCAAGAAATCAAATATCATGAGCAAAATTTCCAAACCTTTTGAACAAGAATATCAACAGTAATAAAAGTTATATTCAAAATTTCAGAATTTATTAATGAACCAATTAATTTCTAAAATTCATCAATCGAGCAGTGTTCAAAGATCTGGATCACAAAACAAATCTCAATTCAACAATTTTTACAGATCGATCCACGACTCCAAATTAATTGAAATTTTTATGACAGATCAAAATCCAAACAAGAAAGAGATTTTATTTTTTATTGAATTTTTTATACAATAATGAATTTATTAAAAATATGAGATTAGACACTGAACAGAAAATTTAGAGACTCAAAAACTAAATTTCAAAAATGCATAACAAAATAAAAAAATTTAGGGAATGCGATGCAATAAATTTGTGCACAAACTAGATAAGATCTAGAATCAGGAATATATTTTTATGGATTTGTATATGCAAGAATGAATTAAATAAAAATGGAAGAATGATTACTGGAGAGAAAACTCAGAGAGAACAAATTAAATCCTATAAAATAGAAAATGAATGAAAAAATTACCAAATTTTACATGGAAGATATACAGTATTTAAAATAGCTAAAAGGAATTTTTATGGATTTTTTCTAGATTAAAAACTATTTTATTTACAATTCCTAAACAGAAATTCAGAAATTCAGATCTTAAACTTAAAAAATGGATAACAAATAGGAAAATTTAGGAAATAACAGGGTATAAAATCCAACGGAAACTAGACATCCTTAAGATTCAGAAACAGATTTTTAACAGATTTAAATGGATATAAAACTATTTTTAACCTAATTTCTAAACAGCACTTAACAGAAACTCAGAAATTCAGGAACTAAAATTTGAAATTGAACAACAAATAGGAAAATGGATGAAATGACAAGAACTAAAATTCTACTGAAACTAGAAAGTGTAAAGATTCAGAAAAGAATTTCAAAGAGATTTAAATAGATCTAGAACTATTTTTAACCTAATTATCAAAACTGAACAGAATTAAAAGCAATTTCACAAGAACAAATATTATAAAATTCCACAAAGAGAAAATGAATGTTTCTATCACTAAACAAGATTCAAAAGTTCAACAAATAACAGGAAATACAGGAATAACAAGAACACAAAACTGGAAAATTACTAAAATACCCCTACAAAGAAAGATAATACCAAAAATGGAGATGGAGATGCTTGAACTGAGATGAGACCTTCTTGATTCCGTCTTGGCACTCCAAGGAAGCTTGAGAAGCACCAGGTCAGCACTGAATCACCTTGTCAGTTTGAATAAGAGGAGAAAAGTGAGAAAGCTCAAATCTTTGACTCTAATTAGTGAAATTGGAAGTTGAGACACGTTTAGGGGATGGGTATGGAGGTCTAGAGATGTTGAATCGAGAATGGAATGGAGAGACAAGGGAGATAGGATAGAGTCAGCACTTGGCTGCGGCGAGAATTTTCTGAGAATACTCGAGAGCTCAGTTCAAACCAGGTGGTGGAGAGGGATGTGAGGGTATCAGGGAGGGTTAGAGAGGAGAGGGTGAGGGCTTGGAGCCCTCAGAATGGATGCTCATCATCGTGGCTCTGGGCAGTGATTTATAGGCTCGAATTGGACAGGATTAATCGCGTTTTTGATCAAATTGAGAGGAGAGGTTGATCAGGGGGGTCCCACACAGTGCCAAGATGGCCATGGAGACGAGAGAAAGTCGTTAGGGAGGTCGTACGAGCGAAGGAGACGAGCGTAGGCTGAACAGGGTCGTTATTTGCACGAATCTACAATTCCAAATCATCTCCAGTGAATTCTACAGGGTAAATTTCAGGGGAAAAGTTCTGTGTTAATTTAGCTCTTTGATAATACCGTAGGTCTCCAGTAACATAAAATGGAGGGGGAACAGCGGGATAATAAACTGTTGAGGTTTGTTTTGAAAGGTCTAAGGATCTTCTGTTGCATATGGTGTGTATGGTCGTGTAATAGTCTACGCTTGAGAGAGAGATAAGGATTGTAGTTGAGTTCACGTGACCACGACGCCGCAGAGGATCTTTTGCGCTTAAAGTCTGGGTCCTGGGTTGTAACGAGTCAGTTCTGACTCGTTGTGGCTTTTGGTGTAGTGGATTAACAACGTGGGTTGTCCGGATCTGGTGCACTGATTACTCTGTAGCTTTTCGTGTAACGGGTCATCTTGAATAGGAAATGTGACCCGTTTCATCAGAAACTTTGCGACTTTCTCGTCCTTCCACCAAATGTTATGAGCCTTATATGAAAATTGCTCGTCTCGACGAGAGGAATCCAGCCATGGGGTTGGTTTGTGGAGATTTGGCCTTTTTACCTGAAATAAACTCAAATTCATCGTTAAAGTATTTTCCTCGAGATTTATTAAATATAAAGATTATAGCAAGGGTTTGTATTTATTTATTACTTAATTTTATTGTTTTAAACCCTAAAAATGTGCTTAATTATGCTCATTACAGACACCTTCGATTGAGCTCCGATTTGATAATGACACCGAGATCTTATTCTAGCTAATTTAATTAAATCGTATAAAACCGGATCGCATCCAATTCGTCATCCATCTTGCTCTAGCTTGATCACAATAGAGGATTTCAGGTGAAATCCCTTTACTCGTATCCACCTCGAGCTAACGTTTTTCGGTTACGCGCGATTCTCCTAAAATCGCCGTAAACTTGCTTGATCAATCAATCTCTAATGGTGTTCAACTTGTCTTACAAGTTTTCTCTCTTTCTCAAGGATCATATCCTGTCACAAAAATGGTTTAGAGTGAAAAGAACAAAGATCTCCATATCTTATACTAACACCCTAATTAATAGAGGATTAATGAGCACAAATAAAACTGCCAACTCATAATTTGGACTATAGTCCGTCATGACGCACCATAGTCCGTCAAGACGGACGTATCACGTTTACTGATTCAACCGTTACTGCTTTGCTCCGTCATGACGGACCAACTTGTCCGGTCGTGACGCAGCTCCGTCATGACGGACAACCAGTCCGTCACGACTCTATACTCACAGATTGGTGCACAGAAATACACAATGGTCCGTCACGACGGACTATGTATTTTCTTTTAATTCTGTCAGAATAACTCTTTGGTCGGTCACGACGGACTATGTTATTTGTGTCAGATTTGCATAGTCTTATTATGCATCAAATCGTATCGACGAACGCGTACGTTCATCTATCCTCATGTGTGCAATCTACTAGTTGATCTATAACTGTATTTCCTTCATTAAGTTTTATATTATTTTATATTTTCCATTGTATTTTGAATCAATAAAATTTATTACTATTAATAACGTGTTACTACATGTGTTGTATGATTCATTATTTTAATATTTGATATTGTATGAAATATTGTGAACATTGATATAATATTTGTTGTTACGTTTTTCGTAAAATTGTATTATATCTTATTCTTATATATTATTATATAATGACACTAATATAAGTATTATTATTTGATTAAAAAAATGGGATGTTTTGTTATCATAATGTAAAACAATTTTAAAACATATGAATAATCATAGATAAATGAATTCAATTAACTTTATTTTAAGATAATATTATTGATATTATCATACATATATATAATTATATTACAATGAGAAACATAATTTACAGTGTCTTTACAATTTGGTGAAAAGTTACGTAGTGAAAGATTCGATCCAAACCATCTAAAAACACGTTATTTGAACTCCTCAGAACGTAAAAAGATTGTTTTGAATCGAAAAACAAACTTTCTTAGTCTTTGTCAAATTTGTTTAAAAGTTATGTTGTGAAAGATACGATACAAATGATCTAAAAACATGTTATTTGAACTCCTCAAAGCAAAAAAGGATTGGTATGAATCGAAAAGAAAACATTCTTAGTGTTTTTACAATTTGGTGAAAAGTTACGTAGTGAAAGATTCGATCCAAACCATCTAAAAAATACGTTATTTGAACTCCTCAGAACGTAAAAAGATTGTTTTGAATCGAAAAACAAACTTTCGTAGTCTTTGTCAAATTTAATGAAAAGTTATGTTGTGAAAGATACGATACAAATGATCTAAAAACATGTTATTTGAACTCCTCAAATCGTAAAAGGATTGGTATGAATCAAAAAGAAAACATTCTTAGTGTTTTTACAATTTGGTAAAAAGTTACGTAGTGAGTGATTCGATCCAAACCATCTGCAAAACACGTTAGAACTCCTCAGAACGTTAAAAGATTGTTTTGAACCGAAAACAAACTTTCTTAGTGTGGGGAAAATTTGTTGAAAAGTTATGTAGTAAAAGATACGATACAAATGATCTAAAAACACGTTATTTGTACTCCTCAAAGCGTAAAAAGATTTCTATGAATCGAAATGAAAACTTTCTTAGTGTTTGTACAATTTGGTGAAAAGTTACGTAGTCAAAGATTTGATCCAAACCATCTCAAAAACACGTTATTTGAACTCCTCAGGATGTTAATAGATTGTTTTGAATCGAAAAACAAACTTTTTAAGTGTTTGTAAAATTTGGTGAAAAGTTATGTAGTAAAAGATACGATACAATTGATCTAAAAACAAGTTATTTGAACTCCTCAAAGCGTTAAAGGATTTCTATGAATCGAAAAGAAAATTTTCTCAGTTTTTGTAAAATTTGGTGAAAAGTTATGTAGTGAAAGATATGATACAAATGATATAAAATCAAGTTATTTGATCTCCTAAAAGAGTAAGAAGATTGCTTTGAATCGAAAAACAAACTTTTTGAATGTTTGCAAAATTTGGTGAAAATTTATGTAGTAAACGATATGATACAATTGATCTAGAAACCATTTATTTGAACTACAAAAAACCGCAAAAAGATTTCTATGAATGGAAAAGAAATCTGTCTTAGTAATTGTACAATTTGGTTAAAAGTTACGTAGTGAAAGATTCGATCCAAACCATCTTAAAAACACATTATTTGAACTCCTCATAACGTTAAAAGATTGTTTTGAATCGAAAAACAAACTTTCTTAGTGTTTGTACAATTTGGTGAAAAGTTATATTGCAAAAGAGACGAAACAAACGATCCAAAAACACGTTATTTGAATACCTCAAAGCGTAAAACGATTGCTATGAATCGAAAAGAAACTTTCTTAGTGTTTGTACAATTTGGTGAAAAGTTATATAGTAAAAGATTCGATCCAAACCATCACAAAAACATATTTTTTGGACTCCTTAGAGTGTTAAAGGATTGTTTTGAATCGAAAAACAAACTTTCTTAGTCTTTGTAAATTTGATGAAAAGTTATGTTGTAAAAGATACGATGCAAATGATCTAAAAACAAGTTATTTGAACTCCTCAAAGCGTAAAAAGATTGTTAAGAATCGAAAAGAAAACTTTCTTAGTGTTTTTACAATTTGGTGAAAGTTACGTAGTGAAAGATTCGATCCAAACCATCTCAAAAAGAGGTTATTTGAACTCCTCAGAACGTTAAAAGATTGTGTTGAATCGAAAAACAAACTTTCTTAGTGCTTGTAAAATTTGGTGAAAAGTTATGTAGTAAAAGATACAATACAAATGATCTAAAAACAAGTTATTTGAACTCCTCAAAGGGTAGAAAGAATGCTATGAATCGAAAAGAAAACTTTCTTAGTGTTTGTAAAATTTGGGGAAAAGTTACATAGTGAAAGATTCGATCCAAACCATCTCAAAAACAGCTTATTTGAACTCCTCAGAACGTTAAAAGATTGTTTTGAATCGAAAAACAAAATTTCTTAGTGTTTGTAAAATTTGGTGAAAAGTTATGTAGTAAAATATATGATACAAATGATCAAAAACACACGTTATTTGAACTCCTCAAATCGTAAAAAGATTACTATGAATCGGAAAGAAAACTTTCTTAGTGTTTCTACAATTTGGTGAAAAGTTACGTAGTGAAAGATTCGATCCAAAACATCTCAAAAACACGTTATTTGAACTCCTCAGAACGTTAAAAGATTGTTTTGAATCGAAAAACAACATTTCTTAGTGTTTGGAAAATTTGTTGAAAAGTTATGTAGTAAAAGATACAATACAAATGATCAAAAAACACGTTATTTGTACTCCTCAAAGTGTAAAAAGATTTCTATGAATCGAAAAGAAAACTTCCTTAGTGTTTGCAAATTTTGATGAAAAGTTACGTAGTCAAATATATGATCCAAACCATCTGAAAAACACGTTATTTAAACTCCTCCGAATGTTAATAGATTGTTTTGAATCGAAAAACAAACTTTTTGAGTGTTTGTAAAATTTGGTGAAAAGTTATGTAGTAAAAGATACGAAACAATTGATCTAAAAACAAGTGATTTGAATTCCTCAAAGCGTAAAAAGATTTCTATGAATCGAAAAGAAAACTTTCTTAGTGTATGTAAAATTTGGTGAAAACTTATGTAGTAAAATATATGATACAAATGATCTAAAAACAAGTTATTTGAATTCCTCAAAGCGTAAAAAGATTTCTAAGAATCGAAAAGAAAACTTTCTTAGTGTTTGTACAATTTGGTGAAAGGTTACGTAGTGAAAGATTCGATCCAAACCATCTCAAAAACACGTTATTTAAACTCCTCCGAATGTTAATAGATTGTTTTGAATCGAAAAACAAACATTTGAGTGTTTATAAAATTTTGGGAAAAGTTATGAAGTAAAAGATACGATATAATTGATCTAAAAACAAGTTATTTGAACTATTCAAAGGGTAAAAAGATTGCTATGAATCGAAAAGAAAATTTTCTTAGTGTTTGTACAATTTGGGGAAAACTTACATAGTGAAAGATTCGATCCAAACCATCTCAAAAACAGGTTATTTGAACTCCTCAGAACGTTAAAAGATTGTTTTGAATCGAAAAACAAACATTCTTAGTGTTCCTAAAATTTGGTGAAACGTTATGTAGTAAAAGATATGATACAAATGATCTAAAAACACGTTATATGAACTCCTCAAATCGTAAAAAGATTGCTATGAATCGGAAAGAACACTTTCTTAGTGTTTCTACAATTTGATGAAAAGTTGCGTAGTGAAAGATTCGATCCAAAACATCTCAAAAACACGTTATTTGAACTCCTCATAACGTTAAAAGATTGTTTTGAATCGAAAAACAAACTTTCTTAGTGTTTGGAAAATTTGTTGAAAAGTTATGTAATAAAAGATACAATACCAATTATCTAAAAACACGTTATTTGTACTCCTCGAAGCGTAAAAAGATTTCTATGAATCGAAAAGAAAACTTTCTTGGTGTTTGCACATTTTGGTGAAAAGTTATGTAATCAAATATTCGATCCAAACCATCTCAAAAACACGTTATTTAAACTCCTCCGAATGTTAATAGATTGTTTTGAATCGAAAAACAAACATTTGAGTGTTTATAAAATTTCGTGAAAAGTTATGAAGTAAAAGATACGATATAATTGATCTCAAAACAAGTTGTTTGAACTCCTCAAAGCATAAAAAGATTTCTAAGAATCGAAAAGAAAACTTTCTTAGTGTTTGTACATTTTGGCGAAAGGTTACGTAGTGAAAGATTCGATCCAAACCATCTCAAAAACACGTTATTTAAACTCCTCCGAATGTTAATAGATTGTTTTGAATCGAAAAACAAACATTTGAGTGTTTATAAAATTTTGGGAAAAGTTATGAAGTAAAAGATACGATATAATTGATCTAAAAACAAGTTATTTGAACTCCTCAAAGCGTAAAAAGATTTCTAAGAATCGAAAAGAAAACTTCCTTAGTGTTTGTACAATTTGGTGAAGGTTACGTAGTGAAAGATTCGATCCAAACCATCTCAAAAACACGTTATTTGAACTCCTCAGAACGTTAAACGATAGTTTTGAATCGAAAAACATACTTTCTTAGTGTTTGTAAAATTTGATGAAAAATTGTGAACTAAAAAGATACGATACAAATGATCTATAAAAAAAAACTTTATTTGAACTCCTCAAAGCGTAAAAAGATTGCTATGAATCGAAGAGAAAACTTTCTTAGTGTCTTTACAACTTGGTGAAAACTTACGTAGTGAAAACTTTCTTAGTGTTTTTTGAACTCCTCAGAACGTAAAAAGATTGTTTTGAATCGAAAAACAAACTTTCTTAGTCTTTGTCAAATTTGATGAAAAGTTATGTTGTGAAAGTTAAGATACAAATGATCTAAACACATGTTCTTTGAACTCCTCAAAGCATAAAAGGATTGGTATGAATCGAAAAGAAAACATTATTAGTGTTTTTACAATTTGGTAAAAAGTTACGTAGTGAAAGATTCGACCCAAACCATCTGCAAAACACGTTATTTGAACTCCTTAGAACGTTAAAAGATTGTTTTGAATCGAAAACAAACTTTCTTAGTGTTTGGGAAATTTGTTGAAAAGTTATGTAGTAAAAGAGACGATACAAATGATCTAAAAACACGTTATTTGTACTCCTCAAAGCATAAAAAGATTTCTATGAATCGAAAAGAAAACTTTCTTAGTGTTTGTACACTTTGGTGAAAAGTTACGTAGTCAAAGATTTGATCCAAACCATCTCAAAAACACGTTATTTGAACTCCTCAGAATGTTAATTGATTGTTTTGAATCGAAAAACAAACTTTTTGAGTGTGTAAAATTTGGTGAAAAGTTACGTAGTAAAAGATACGATTCAATTGATCTAAAAACAAGCTATTTGAACTCCTCAATGCTTAAAAAGATTTCTATGAATCGAAAAGAAAACTTTCTTTGTGTTTTTACAATTTGGTGAAAAGTTACGTAGTGAAAGATTCGATCCAAACCATCTAAAAAACAGGTTATTTGAACTCCTCATAACGTTAAAAGAGTGTTTTGAATCGAAAAACAAACTTTCTTAGTGTTTGCAAAATTTGATGAAAGTTATGTAGTAAAATATACGATGCAAATGATCTAAAAACACGTTATTTGACCTCCTCAAATCGTAAAAAGATTGCTATGAATCGGAAAGAAAACTTTTTTAGTGTTTCTACAATTTGGTGAAAAGTTACGTAGTGAAAGATTCGATCCAAAACATCTCAAAAACACGTTATTTGAACTCCTCAGAACGTTAAAAGATTGTTTTGAATCGAAAAATAAACTTTCTTAGTGTTTGGAAAATTTGTTGAAAAGTTATCTAGTTAAAGATACAAAGTACAAATGATCTAAAAACATGTTATTTGTACTCCTCAAAGTGTAAAAAGATTTCTATGAATCGAAAAGAAATCTTTCTTAGTGTTTGTACATTTTGGTGAAAAGTTACGTAGTCAAATATTCGATCCAAAGCATTTCAAAAACACGTTATTTAAACTCCTCCGAGTGTTATGTTTTGAATCGAAAAACATACTTTTTTAGTGTTTGTAAAATTTGATGAAAAGTTATGAAATAAAAGATACGATACAAATTATCTAAAAACACTTTATTTGAACTCACAAAAGCGTAAAAAGATTGCTATGAATCGAAGAGAAAACTTTCTTAGTGTCTTTACAATTTGGTGAAAACTTACGTAGTGAAAGATTCGATCCAAACCATCTAAAAAACACGTTATTTGAACTCCTCAGAACGTAAAAAGATTGTTTTGAATCGAAAAACAAACTTTCTTAGTCTTTGTCAAATTCGATGAAAAGTTATTTGTGAAAGATACGATATAAAATGATCTAAAAACATATTATTTGAACTCCTCAAAGCATAAAAGGATTGGTATGAATCGAAAAGACAACATTCTTAGTGTTTTTACAATTTTGTAAAAAGTTACGTAGTGAAAGACTCGACGCAAACCATCTGCAAAACACGTTATTTGAACTCCTCAGAACGTTAAAAGATTGTTTTGAATCGAAAACAAAATTTATTAGTGTTTGGAAAATTTGTTGAAAAGTTATGTAGTAAATGATACGATACAAATGATCTAAAAACACGTTATTTGTACTCCTCAAAGCGTAAAAAGATTTCCATGAATCGAAAAGAAAACTTTCTTAGTGTGTTTGTACAATTTGGTGAAAAGTTACGTAGTCAAAGATTTGATCCAAACCATCTCAAAAACACGTTATTTGAACTCCTCAGAATGTTAATAGATTGTTTTGAATCGAAAAACAAACTTTTTGAGTGTTTGTAAAATTTGGTGAAAAATTATGTAGTAAAAGATACGATTCAATTGATCTAAAAACAAGTTATTTGAACTCCTCAAAGCGTTAAAAGATTTCTATGAATTGAAAAGAAAAGATTCTTAGTGTTTGTAAAATTTGGTGAAAAGTTATGTAGTAAAAGATATGATACAAATGATCTAAAAACAAGTTATTTGATCTCCTCAAAGAGTAAAAAGATTGCTTTGAATCGAAAAACAAGCTTTTTGAATGTTTGTAAAATTTGGTGAAAAGTTATGTAGTAAAAGATATGATACAATTGATCAAAAAATCATTTATTTGGACTATTCAAAGCGCAAAAAGATTTTTATGAATGGAAAAGAAAACTTTTTTAGTAATTGTACAATTTGGTTAAAAGTTACGTAGTGAAAGATTCGATCCAAACCATCTTAAAAACACGTTATTTGAACTCCTCATAATGTTAAAAGACTGTATTGAATCGAAAAATAAACTTTCTTAGTGTTTGTGCAATTTGGTGAAAAGTTATATTGTAAAAGATACGAAACAAATGATCTAAAAACACGTTATTTGAACACCTCAAAGCGTAAAACGATTGCTATGAATCGAAAAGAAACTTTTTTAGGGTTTGTACAATTTGGTGAATAGTTACATAGTTAAAGGTTCGATCCAAACCATCACAAAAACCAGTTTTTTGGACTCCTTAGAGCGTTAAAGGATTGTTTTAAATCGAAAAACAAACTTTCGTAGTCTTTGTAAATTTGATGAAAAGTTATGTTGTAAAAGATACGATACAAATGATCTAAAAACAAGTTATTTGAACTCCTCAAAGCGTAAAAAAATTGGTAAGAATCGAAAAGAAAACTTTCTTAGTGTTTTTACAACTTGGTGAAGAGTTACGTAGTGAAAGATTCGATCCAAACCATCTAAAAAAGAGGTTATTTCAACTCCTCAGAACGTTAAAAGATTGTTTTGAATCGAAAAACAAACTTTCTTAGTGTTTGTAAAATTTGTTGAAAAGTTATGTAGTAAAAGATACGATACAAATGATCTAAAAACAAGTTATTTGAACTACTCAAAGGGTAAAAAGATTGCTATGAATCGAAAATAAAACTTTCTTAGTATTTGTACAATTTGGGGAAAAGTTACATAGTGAAAGATTCGATCCAAACCATCTCAAAAACAGGTTATTTGAACTCCTCAGAACGTTAAAAAATTGTTTTGAATCGAAAAACAAACTTTCTTAGTGTTCCTAAAATTTGGTGAAACGTTATGTAGTAAAAGATATGATACAAATGATCTAAAAACACGTTATATGAACTCCTCAAATCGTAAAAAGATTGCTATGAATCGGAAAGAAAACTTTCTTAGTGTTTCTACAATTTGATGAAAAGTTGCGTAGTGAAAGATTCGATCCAAAACATCTCAAAAACACCTTATTTGAACTCCTCATAACGTTAAAAGATTGTTTTGAATCGAAAAACAAAATTTCTTAGTGTTTGGAAAATTTGTTGAAAAGTTATGTAATAAAAGATACAATACCAATTATCTAAAAACACGTTATTTGTACTCCTCAAAGCGTAAAAAGATTTCTATGAATCGAAAAGAAAACTTTCTTGGTGTTTGCACATTTGGTGAAAAGTTATGTAGTCAAATATTCGATCCAAACCATCTCAAAAACACGTTATTTAAACTCCTCCGAATGTTAATAGATTGTTTTGAATCGAAAAACAAACATTTGAGTGTTTATAAAATTTCGTGAAAAGTTATGAAGTAAAAGATACGATATAATTGATCTAAAAACAAGTTATTTGAACTCCTCAAAGCGTATAAAGATTTCTAAGAATCGAAAAGAAAACTTTCTTAGTGTTTGTACAATTTGGTGAAAGGGTACGTAGTGAAAGATTCGATTCAAACCATCTCAAAAACACATTATTTAAACTCCACCGAATGTTAATAAATTGTTTTGAATCGAAAAACAAACATTTGAGTGGTTATAAAATTTCGGGAAAAGTTATGCAGTAAAAGATACGATATAATTGATCTAAAAACAAGTTATTTGAACTCCTCAAAGCGTAAAAAGATTTCTAAGAATCGAAAAGAAAACTTGCTTAGTGTTTGTACAATTTGGTGAAGGTTACGTAGTGAAAGATTCGATCCAAACCATCTCAAAAACACGTTATTTGAACTCCTCAGAACGTTAAACGATAGTTTTGAATCGAAAAACATACTTTCTTAGTGTTTGTAAAATTTGATGAAAAATTGTGAACTAAAAAGATACGATACAAATGATCTATAAAAAAAAACTTTATTTGAACTCCTCAAAGCGTAAAAAGATTGCTATGAATCGAAGAGAAAACTTTCTTAGTGTCTTTACAACTTGGTGAAAACTTACGTAGTGAAAACTTTCTTAGTGTTTTTTGAACTCCTCAGAACGTAAAAAGATTGTTTTGAATCGAAAAACAAACTTTCTTAGTCTTTGTCAAATTTGATGAAAAGTTATGTTGTGAAAGATAAGATACAAATGATCTAAACACATGTTATTTGAACTCCTCAAAGCATAAAAGGATTGGTATGAATCGAAAAGAAAACACTCTTAGTGTTTTTACAATTTGGTAAAAAGTTACGTAGTGAAAGATTCGACCCAAACCATCTGCAAAACACGTTATTTGAACTCCTTAGAACGTTAAAAGATTGTTTTGAATCGAAAACAAACTTTCTTAGTGTTTGCAAAATTTGTTGAAAAGTTATATAGTAAAAGAGACGATACAAATGATCTAAAAACACGTTATTTGTACTCCTCAAAGTGTAAAAAGATTTCTATGAATCGAAAAGAAAACTTTCTTAATGTTTGTACACTTTGGTGAAAAGTTACGTAGTCAAAGATTTGATCCAAACCATCTCAAAAACACGTTATTTGAACTCGTCAGAATGTTAATTGATTGTTTTGAATCGAAAAACAAACTTTTTGAGTGTGTAAAATTTGGTGAAAAGTTACGTAGTAAAAGATACGATTCAATTGATCTAAAAACAAGCTATTTGAATTCCTCAAAGCGTAAAAAGATTTCTATGAATCGAAAAGAAAACTTTCTTTGTGTTTTTACAATTTGGTGAAAAGTTACGTAGTGAAAGATTCGATCCAAACCATCTCAAAAACAGGTTATTTGAACTCCTCATAACGTTAAAAGAGTGTTTTGAATCGAAAAACAAACTTTCTTAGTGTTTGCAAAATTTGATGAAAGTTATGTAGTAAAATATACGATACAAATGATCTAAAAACAAGTTATTTGAACTCCTCAAAGGGTAAAAAGATTGCTATGAATCGAAAAGAAAACTTTCCTAGTGTTTGTATAATTTGGGGAAAAGTTACATAGTGAAAGATTCGATCCAAACCATTTAAAAAAACAGGTTATTTGAACTCCTCAGAACGTTAACAGATTGTTTTGGATCGAAAAACAAACTTTCTAAGTGTTTGTAAAATTTGGTGAAATGTTATGTAGTAAAAGATATGATACAAATGATCTAAACACGTTATTTGAACTCCTCAAATCGTAAAAAGATTGCTATGAATCGGAAAGAAAACTTTCTTAGTGTTTCTACAATTTGGTGAAAAGTTACGTAGTGAAAGATTCGATCCAAAACATCTCAAAAACACGTTATTTGAACTCCTCAGAACGTTAAAAGATTGTTTTGAATCGAAAAACAAACTTTCTTAGTGTTTGGAAAATTTGTTGAAAAGTTATCTAGTTAAAGATACAAAATACAAATGATCCAAAAACACGTTATTTGTACTCCTCAAAGTGTAAAAAGATTTCTATGAATCGAAAAGAAAACTTTCTTAGTGTTTGTACATTTTGGTGAAAAGTGACGTAGTCTAATATTCGATCCAAAGCATTTCAAAAACACGTTATTTAAACTCCTCCGAGTGTTAATAGATTGTTTTGACTCGAAAAACATACTTTTTAAGTGTTTGTAAAATTTGATGAAAAGTTATGAAATAAAAGATACGATACAAATTATCTAAAAACACTTTATTTGAACTCACCAAAGCGTAAAAAGATTGCTATGAATCGAAGAGAAAACTTTCTTAGTGTCTTTACAATTTGGTGAAAACTTACGTAGTGAAAGATTCGATCCAAACCATCTCAAAAACAGGTTATTTGAACTCCACAGAACATAAAAAGATTGTTTTGAATCGAAAAACAAACTTTCTTAGTCTTTGTCAAATTCGATGAAAAGTTATGTTGTGAAAGATACGATACAAAATGATCTAAAAACATATTATTTGAACTCCTCAAAGCACAAAAGGATTGGTATAAATCGAAAAGACAACATTCTTAGTGTTTTTAAAATTTGGTAAAAAGTTACGTAGTGAAAGACTCGACCCAAACCGTCTGCAAAACACGTTATTTGAACTCCTCAGAACGTTAAAATATTATTTTGCATCGAAAACAAAATTTATTAGTGTTTGGAAAATTTGTTGAAAAGTTATGTAGTAAATGATACGATACAAATGATCTAAAAACACGTTATTTGTACTCCTCAAAGCGTAAAAAGATTTCCATGAATCGAAAAAAAAACTTTCTTAGTGTTTGTACAATTTGGTGAAAAGTTACGTAGTCAAAGATTTGATCCAAACCATCTCAAAAACACGTTATTTGAACTCCTCAGAATGTTAATACATTGTTCTGAATCGAAAAACAAACTTTTTGAGTGTTTGTAAAATTTGGTGAAAAGTTATGTAGTAAAAGATACGATTCAATTGATCTAAAAACAAGTTATTTGAACTCCTCAAAGCGTTAAAAGATTTCTATGAATCGAAAAGAAAAGTTTCTTAGTGTTTGTAAAATTTGGTGAAAAGTTATGTAGTAAAAGATATGAAACAAATGATCTAAAAACAAGTTATTTGATCTCCTCAAAGAGTAAAAAGATTGTTTTGAATCGAAAAACAAACTTTTTGAGTGTTTGTAAAATTAGTTGAAAAGTTATTTAGTAAAAGATATGATACAATTGATCAAAAAATCATTCATTTGGACTATTCAAAGCGCAAAAAGATTTCTATGAATGGAAAAGAAAACTTTTTTAGTAATTGTACAATTTGGTTAAAAGTTACGTAGTGAAAGATTCCATCCAAACCATCTTAAAAACACGTTATTTGAACTCCTCATAACGTTAAAAGACTGTATTGAATCGAAAAACAAACTTTCTTAGTGTTTGTACAATTTGGTGAAAAGTTATATTGTAAAAGATACGAAACAAATGATCTAAAAACACGTTATTTGAACACCTCAAAGCGTAAAACGATTGCAACGAATCGAAAAGAAACTTTTTTAGGGTTTGAACAATTTGGTGAAAAGTTACATAGTAAAAGGTTCGATCCAAACCATCACAAAAACCAGTTTTTTGGACTCCTTAGAGCGTTAAAGGATTGTTTTGAATCGAAAAACAAATTTCGTAATATTTGTAAATTTGATGAAAAGTTATGTTGTAAGAGATACGATACAAATGATCTAAAAACAAGTTATTTGAACTCCTCAAAGCGTAAAAAGATTGGTAAGAATCGAAAAGAAAACTTTCTTAGTGTTTTTACAATTTGGTGAAAAGTTACGTAGTGAAAGATTCGATCCAAACCATCTCAAAAACAGGTTATTTGAACTCCTCAGAACGTTAAAAGATTGTTTTGAATCGAAAAACAAACTTTCTTAGTGTTTGTAAAATTTGGTGAAAAGTTATGTAGTAAAAGATACGATACAAAAGATCTAAAAACAAGTTATTTGAACTACTCAAAGGGTAAAAAGATTGCTATGAATCGAAAAGAAAACTTTCTTAGTGTTTGTACAATTTGGGGAAAAGTTACATAGTGAAAGATTCGATCCAAACCATCTCAAAAACAGATTATTTGAACTCCTCAGAACGTTAAAAGATTGTTTTGAATCGAAAAACAAACTTTCTTAGTGTTCCTAAGATTTGGTGAAACGTTATGTAGTAAAAGATATGATACAAATGATCTAAAAACATGTTATATGAACTCCTCAAATCGTAAAAAGATTGCTATGAATCGGAAAGAAAACTTTCTTAGTGTTTCTACAATTTGATGAAAGGTTGCGTAGTGAAAGATTCGATCCAAAACATCTCAAAAACACGTTATTTGAACTCCTCATAACGTTAAAAGATTGTTTTGAATCGAAAAACAAACTTTCTTAGTGTTTGGAAAATTTGTTGAAAAGTTATGTAATAAAAGATACAATACCAATTATCTAAAAACACGTTATTTGTACTCCTCAAAGCGTAAAAAGATTTGTATGAATCGAAAAGAAAACTTTCTTGGTGTTTGCACATTTTGGTGAAAAGTTATGTAGTCAAATATTCGATCCAAACCATCTCAAAAACACGTTATTTAAACTCCTCCGAATGTTAATAGATTGTTTTGAATCGAAAAACAAACATTTGAGTGTTTATAAAATTTCGTGAAAAGTTATGAAGTAAAAGATACGATATAATTGATCTAATAACAAGTTATTTGAACTCCTCAAAGCGTAAAAAGATTTCTAAGAATCGAAAAGAAAACTTTCTTAGTGTTTGTACAATTTGGTGAAGGTTACATAGTGAAAGATTCGATCCAAACCATCTAAAAAACTTTCTTAGTGTTTCTACAATTTGGTGAAAAATTACGTAGTGAAAGATTCGATCCAAAACATCTCAAAAACACGTTATTTGAACTCCTCAGAATGTTTAAAGATTGATTTGAATCGAAAAACAAACTTTCTTAGTGTTTCGAAAATTTGTTGAAAAGTTATGTAGTAAAAGGTACAATACAAATGATCTAAAAACATGTTATTTGTACTGCTCAAAGCGTAAAAAGATTTCTATGAATGGAAAAGGAAACTTTCTTTGTGTTTGCAAATTTTGGTGAAAAGTTACGTAGTCAAATATACGATCCAACCCATCTGAAAAACACGTTATTTAAACTCCTCCGAATGTTAATAGATTGTTTTGAATCGAAAAACAAACTTTTTGAGTGGTTGTAAAATTTGGTGAAAAGTTAGGTAGTAAAAGATACGATACAATTGATCTAAAAACAAGTTATTTGACTCCTCAAAGTGCAAAAAGATTTCTAAGAATCGAAAAGAAAACTTTCTTAGTGTTTGTACAAATTGGCGAAAGGTTACGTAGTGAAAGATTCGATCCAAAGCATCTTAAAAACACGTTATTTGAACTCTTCGGAACGTTAAAAGATAGTTCTGAATCGAAAAACATTTTTTCTTAGTGTTTGTAAAATTTGATGAAAAGTTATGAACTAAAAGATACGATACAAATGATCTAAAAACACGTTATTTGAACTCCTCAAAGCGTAAAAAGATTGCAATGAATCGAAAAAAAAACTTTTTGAGTGTTTGTAAAATTTGGTGAAAAGTTATTTAGTAAAAGATATGATACAATTGATCTAAAAACCATTTATTTGAACTACTCAAAGCGCAAAAAGATTTCTATCAATGGAAAAGAAAACTTTCTTTGTGTTTTTACAATTTGGTGAAAAGTTACGTATTGAAAGATTCAATCTAAACCATTTCAAAAACTGGTTATTTGAACTCCTCAGAACGTTAAAAGATTGAATTGAATCGAAAAACAAACTTTCTTAGTGTTTGTAAAATTTGGTGAAAAGTTATGTAGTAAAAGATACGATACAAATGATCTAAAAACAAATTATTTGAACTCCTCAAAGGGTAAAAAGATTACCATGAATCGAAAAGAAAACTTTCTTAGTGTTTGTACAATTTGGTGAAAAGTTACATTGTGAAAGATTCGATCCAAACCATCTCAAAAACAGGTTATTTGAACTCCTCAGAACGTTAAAAGATTGTTTTGAATCGAAAAACAAACTTTCTTAGTGTTTGTAAAATTTGTTGAATAGTTATGTAGTAAAATGTATGATACAAATGATCTAAAAACACATTATTTGAACTCCTCAAATCGTAAAAATATTGCTATGAATCGGAAAGTAAACTTTCTTAGTGTTTCTACAATTTGGTGAAAAGTTACGTAGTGAAAGATTCGCTCCAAAACATCTCAAAAACACGTTATTTGAACTCCTCAGAACGTTAAAAGATTTTTTTGAATCGAAAAACAAACTTTCTTAGTGTTTGGAAAATTTGTTGAAAAGTTATGTAGTAAAAGACACAATACAAATGATCTAAAAACACGTTATTTGTACTCCTCATAGCGTAAAAAGATTTCTATAAATCGAAAAGAATACTTTCTTAGTGTTTGTACAATTTGGTGAAAAGTTACGTAGTTAAATATTCGATCCAAACCATCTCAAAAACACGTTATTTAAACTCCTCCGAATGTTAATAGATTGTTTTGAATCGAAAAACAAACTTTTTGAGTGTTTGTAAAATTTGGTGAAAAGTCATGTAGTAAAAGATACGATACAAATGATCTAAATCAAGTTAATTGAACTCCTCAAAGGGTAAAAATATTGCTTCGAATCGAAAAGAAAACTTTCTTAGTATTTTTACAATTTGGTGAAAAGTTACGTAGTGAAAGATTCGATCCAAACCATCTCAAAAACACGTTATTTGAACTCCTCAGAACATTAAAAGATTGTTTTGAATCGAAAAACAAACTTTCTTAGTGTTTGTACAGTTTGGTGAAAAGTTATGTTGTGAAAGATCCGATACAAATAATCAAAAAACATGTTATTTGAACTCCTCAAAGCATTAAAATATTGCTATAAATTGAAAAGAAAACTTTCTTAGTGTTTTTACAATTCGGCGAAAAGTTACGTAGTGAAAGATTCGATCCAAACCAACGGTTTGATCTTGAAGATATTTGCAATTAAGGTACTAAACTGTTAAATCTTAGATATATAGAAAAGCCATTCTGGTAACACTTTTGTGCTAATTAGAAACCAAACAATATTCAAAAGATTTCCTAAGTTATCTAGGATTAAGAATTCAAGTATAGGCGATAAAGCGGGAAAAAGTACGTAAGAGACGGAAAAGTACCATACGATCGTAATACTTGAAGGACGTAACCCTGGGTAAGTAAGAAATTCATACTACCTTATGAACCATTTGATATACAAGAACTACAAATACTAAGTTGAACAATTATAAGTAAACGGACCTTGTGAGAAATTGGCTCGGTGAAATTACTTATAAAGAAGCATCTAGTATTATAGTTATTGTATGACCAATAGGTTTGAAAAATCCATAGAAGATTGGTATAATAGTTCCAGAACAGCTGATCTAGAATATTTAGATTTAGCAGAAAGTCCTAAGAATAAAGACTATTTGATAACCATTTGTAATAATACTTCGGTAATTTTTGATAAAACCTGCTTATTATCAAAAGTTGCTTTAAAATACTTTCATAAATTGGAAGATCAAAATCAAAAGTTAACAACCTCTGTTAAAACACTAGAACTTCAGATACAACGTACAGAATGTAGCGGACCATCTAACGAGTCGAGGTGTTCGGGCAATCCCTGGACATGCACGAACAACGGCAGAACTACAAGGCCGACAGTGGATTATAAGGCCACCCACGAGTACAGCTCCACGAGTACCACAACAAGCCAGCATACGATCCCGAACGGACGGATCATTGGCTATAGCATTCTCAGAATACTCTGTAGCTCCTCCAGCGAAGGACGACAGCAGGGGAGAAAACGATGAAGACACTCTAGAAGAAACAATCCTCTTTTTAACCGAGGAGGATGAAGACGAGTATGATGAAGAGGAAGATGCTTTTGCAACACTACGAGTCCTGATGACTCAAGCGTACGATGATGCACCCGTATGGGATAAGTCCGATCACTCGGACGACGAATTCATCAACCCATTCGCGGAAGGCGGTGGGAAAAATGGCAAGAAAACCGACATAACCGAAACAGTGATGGCTGCAAATGAAATGGATTACCCATTGCTGAGAGACTTAATGTCCGAGACAGCATTCTCAACTGGGGAATCATCTATTTCAAGACAAAACGAACCTATTATGGGACCAGCAAATTACCCTCCAGCAACAGGAGGGCGATCATTTGAGATACCCGAGATTAAGGCGCGGGTACAGAACTTTCGAGGAGGGTTTGCCAAACAACATGATGGGAGGTTCAATTTGCCATCAGCTCAGGCAAATCAAGGAGCAATACTTGTATTACCCGACGACATTGGTCGGTATGCAGATGTGATTGCTCGATGGGAATCAATAACCCTAAACCTGGTAAATGAACGAAACTGGGAGAATAACAAAGCGAAAGTTGTTTACATCGAAAACCTACTCGGAGAGCTAGAGAAGAAACTCTGGATCCAATGGAGAATGGCCTTCCCAGCCGAGTATGAAGAAATCGTGAACATAGCGGATGACCCGCAAAATGTTTTATCCCAAATCAGGCGAGTAATACTCTTAGAAGACCCGGCAACGGGGTCAACCGAAGAACAAGACAGGGCATATAACGACCTGGAGAGGTTGTCATGCCACGACATGAAGAGCTTGTTCGACTACATCAATGACTACAAGATCTTAGCAATAAGGTCTGGTAGATTGTATGTATCACCGGAATTATCGGTGAAATTCTTCCGAAAAATGCCACCACTTATTGGTAAAGAACTCGAAAATGCCTTTCAAACGAAATATCCTGGTAATACTCTCGGAGTATTGCCAAGAATACACTTCACTTACCAATATCTAGCCGAAATGTGTAAAAAGGCGGCGCTACAACGGAGTCTGAAGGACTTATCCTTCTGTGGAAAAATTCCTATTCCCGGATATTACCAAAAACAAAAGAAATTTGGTTTACGAAAAGCACAATCGTATAAAGGAAAACCACACGACTCTCATATTCGGGTATTTAAGAAGAAATACTCGGATCGAACCAGAAAATGCAAATGCTTTATCTGTGGCGAAGAGGGGCATTTTGCAAGAGAATGTAGAAAGAAAACGGGCAACCTAGCTAGGGCAGCAATAATCGAAAACCTAGACCTAGATGAAGACTGGGATGTACTCTCGGTCGATATAGGCGAATCGGACAGCGATGCGATATGCTCATTCTCAGAGGGAGAAACAGGAGCGAACCAAGTAACAATGAGCCTGGAAGGACTCCCATATGAAGATGTGTTAATGATAACAACCGAGTCGGCAGGATGGCGACAGCAAATCACGTTGCCAGAATCAATGAGGAACTGTGAACACCAATGGATAGACAACATGGAGGTTGAAACAGGCGATGAAAGGTGTACTTGTTGTAAGGAGATAACAAGTAATATGTTCCGTAGTCATTGCAATCGATGCAAACTGACTACCTGCCCCATGTGTTCAAAATTCTATCTAGGAAGAAAAATCCTAAAGAAGAATCAGCCGATAAAACAGTATGAGCGAAGGGAGACTCTAGTACAGGAACTATTACACTACATTAGTTACCTGTTAGAGGAGAACGAAAAGCTCAAAGAGAAACTCCTTGAATTGGAGTTAGAATCGGATGAGAGAACGTTGAAAACTCCTGTGATAGCCAAGCAAAAGGAAAAAGGTATTATGAATGAGGAGGAGGAATTCATGGAGGAATTCAAAGAAAGGATTAAACCCGGAGGAATAATATTTCGAGAGCATGCCAACATGCTAGAAGAAAATATCCACACCTCAGTCCCGGACCCATTACGAGGAAGAAGAGTTATTAATAGGTTATATAACCTAGAGATAACTATGGAGATACCAGGAATACCGGTTTTTAAAGTACAAGCAATACTCGATACTGGCGCAATGGTATGTTGTGTCAACGAAGAAGTAATCCCGAAGGAAGCATTAGAACCAAGTGCTTACCCGATACAGATAAATGGGGTAAATTCACAACAAATTGTGAATAAGAAGCTGAAGGGAGGAAATATGGCGATAGAAGAAAACCGGTTCAGAATCCCATTCACGTACGCGTTTCCCATGGGGAAAAGAGAAGGAATCCAAATGTTGATCGGATGTAATTTCATTCGAGCAATGCAAGGTGGATTAAGGATAGAAGGACAAGTGGTTACATTTTACAAAAACGTGACCACTATAAACACAAGAGAAGACAGAATTGCCAATTTGATGGATACTGATCTAACAGACCTTGAATTAATAGAAATCCAGCAACTAGTTGCATATAACTGTGGAGTAGAGTCGAAGGATTCAAACGAAGGTTTAGCCAGGTCTTTGAGCGACTAAAGCACCTGGGCTATATCGGGGATAACCCGGTAAAACATTGGGTTAATAACAAGGTCACGTGCAAGTTGGAAATTATAAACCCAGACCTCTCAATTCAAGATAAACCATTAAAACATGTTACTCCGGCAATGAAGGAGCAATTCGACAGGCATACACAGGCCTTGCTCAAACTTGGTGTGATACGACCAAGTACAAGCCGTCATAGAACAATGGCGATAATGGTTAACTCAGGCACCTCAATCGACCCAATAACAAAAAAGGAGGTTAAAGGCAAAGAAAGAATGGTGTTCAATTACAGGACGTTAAACGACAACACGCATAAAGATCAGTATAGTTTGCCTGGAATTAATACGATCTTGAAGAAAATCGGAAAGAGTAAAATCTACTCAAAGTTCGATCTCAAGAGTGGGTTCCATCAAGTAGCAATGGACCCAGAATCAATACCCTGGACAGCTTTCGTAGTTCCAGGAGGATTATACGAATGGCTAGTAATGCCGTTCGGATTAAAGAATGCCCCAGCAATATTCCAGAGAAAAATGGATAACTGCTTCCGAGGAACAGAAGAATTCATAGCCGTATATATTGATGATATACTGGTTTTTCGGAAAACGAGCGGGAACATGCAGATCATCTTACCAAGATGCTAGGGATATGCGAAAAGGAGGGTCTTGTGCTCTCCCCGACAAAGATGAAGATCGCAGTCCAAGAGATCGAATTCCTTGGAGCCGTAATCGGCAACAGACGAATTAAGCTCCAACCTCATGTGATCAAGAAAATTATCACGTTCGACGAGGAAAAATTAAAGGAGAAAGCAGGGCTACGGGCATGGTTGGGAATTCTCAATTATGCAAGGTCTTACATACCCAAGTTAGGGACTCTCTTGGGACCCCTATACTCGAAAACCAGCCCACACGGAGATAAACGTCTGAAGAGTTCTGATTTGGAACTCATCAAAAGGATCAAGCAAGAAGTTCAGAACCTTCCTGACCTAGAACTCCCGCCTACAGGCGCGTATATTCTCTTGGAAACCGATGGATGTATGGAAGGATGGGGTGGGGTTTGCAAATGGAAACTACAGAAGAATGACCCACGAAGCACGGAAAGGGTCTGTGCATATGCTTCGGGAAAATTCCCGGTTGTAAAATCCACAATAGACGCTGAGATATATGCCTGTATGGAATCATTAAAGGCATTAAAAATTCACTACCTGGATCAGCAGGAGATAACACTCCGAACTGATTGCCAGGCCATCATCAGCTTCTACAACAAAACAGCAGCAAATAAACCCTCAAGAGTGAGGTGGATAAATTTTGTGGATTTCATTACAGGAACAGGGGTACATATTAATTTCGAGCATATTGAGGGTAAAAATAATGTACTCGCTGATTCACTATCCAGGCTGGCAGCAAAAATGGTAGTAATTAAAACAGACTATCAGAGCCCGGAGAAACTCGACAAATTGGAGCAAGTGTTAGAAGAGGTACGACATGCTCCGACGGAAATCGTCAACTCAGTCGCTGCTATTATCAGTAGTATCATTGGAGAATTGGACGGCGGAGATGGCCCGCCTTACCAACGATCGACGGAAAGAGGGTACCGTATGTCAAAAGCCCTTGGCGGAAGGAGTGACCGCGCTTAACAAATAACTTTAAAAATGCGGAAGTGGTGGACCGCAATAATAAATAGCCACATTATCTAATATGTAAATTATGTTTTACTTAAGGATGTTTAATTTAATTCGAGCACGCATGGAACAAAGCAATCGAATCCCTGGATCGAGAAGGGAAGCTCGCATGTCCCTCCGACGGGCAGAACTATGGGGAACTCTCGGAGCACCACAAAGAGAACTGGAGGACGCAATAAACATTACTGAGGAGTTGATATTCAACTATCCTAGAACAATGCAAGAGGAGATGGACCTAAGACGAATGGCCTCAGAGATACATAGGGAGCAGGCAGTAAAAACCTGCATGGACTGTGAAGTACTCCTTTCCCTCTGTTATCTCCAAAAGACCAGACTCGAAGGCCAGGCCTCCAAGGACAATTGGGCTAGGGATGCTTTAGGCCCAGTATCCAGAAATATCCAGCTTCTAGAAGAATGCCACCAGAAGATCAAAAGTATTGAGCAGAGTCCCTATTATTAAGCGTGAATAATTGAGATTCCTTTTGAGTAGTGCACATGGGTGCAGCTCACTTTATCTTTTTTTTGAGTAGTGCACATGGGTGCAGCTCACTTTATCTTCTTTTTGAGTAGTGCACATGGGTGCAGCTCACGTTCTTCTTTTCTTTGGGCAATTATTTGTACTAGATGCCCACTTTTTGTGTGTAAAGGACATCCCACTTGTGGACAGCCTTTAGTTTAGTGGACGATGGGGCCCAATAAGCACCCACACTAAATTATTGAGCTTCTTCGGGAGTGTTCCTTCGTAGTCTATATAAGAAAGAGAAGATCACTTGGTTAGGATCATCTCTCTCCACTCTCATTTCTCTACCAATCTTGTAACAAAACCACTCTTATATAAAAATATTTCCGCTGTGCTGCTCTACCCTTGGTATCAGAGCAACGGTTTGATCTTGAAGATATTTGCAATTAAGGTACTAAACTGTTAAATCTTAGATATATAGAAAAGCCATTCTGGTAACACTTTTGTGCTAATTAGAAACCAAACAATATAAAAATATTTCCGCTGTGCTGCTCTACCCTTGGTTAAGAATTCAAGTATAATACTAGATGTCTAGGATTAAGAATTAAATTAAACAGTACGTAAGAATTCAAGTATAGGCGATAAAGCGGGAAAAAGTACGTAAGAGACGGAAAAGTACCATACGATCGTAATACTTGAAGGACGTAACCCTGGGTAAGTAAGAAATTCATACTACCTTATGAACCATTTGATATACAAGAACTACAAATACTAAGTTGAACAATTATAAGTAAACGGACCTTGTGAGAAATTGGCTCGGTGAAATTACTTATAAAGAAGCATCTAGTATTATAGTTATTGTATGACCAATAGGTTTGAAAAATCCATAGAAGATTGGTATAATAGTTCCAGAACAGCTGATCTAGAATATTTAGATTTAGCAGAAAGTCCTAAGAATAAAGACTATTTGATAACCATTTGTAATAATACTTCGGTAATTTTTGATAAAACCTGCTTATTATCAAAAGTTGCTTTAAAATACTTTCATAAATTGGAAGATCAAAATCAAAAGTTAACAACCTCTGTTAAAACACTAGAAAAGAGGTTAGAATCTCTTGAGAAAACCCTAGTCCAACAAATACACGAAATTAAAACCCTTATATGAGTGATTGGCGCTTAAGTGCAGAAAGTTCCACTTATAAAGAAGCATTAAAAGCGGTAGAAACCATTGAACCACCAGCTATCGGTTTTGTAAAACCGAAAGAAGTAACTGAGAAGTTATCCTCCACACAATTAAAACAAAATAATACGATTATCCAATTATTACTCAAGATCTCCGAAGATCTAGAAGATTTAAAAATTACAGCCAGAAGACTAGCAGCAAAGGAAGCTCAAGCAAAACCGGAGGACCTCACAACAGCTATAGACGACCTCCAGAAGAAATTACAAGGTTTGGATATCGGCTCGAGCAAACAACCTATCAAGGCACCAAAAGGGCGATTATACGTATTCAAGAATCCACAGGATATCTTTGACGAAGAAAAACGCAAGGCGAGACAAAAATGAGTTCGACCAGAACAAGAACAGAAACAGTGACAGCTCGACCATCTGTCACCGGAGAAATCATAGAGACAAGACCAACAGTTGATGACCAAATAAGAGGTTATCGATTAGGGAGCCGTCTTCGGTTTGAAGCACAAAGAAGACTCACCGGGAATAACCCCCGATTATCGATACATATGATCTAAAAACTAGTTATTTGAACTCCTCAAAGGGTAAAAAGATTGCTTTGAATCGAAAAGAAAACTTTCTTAGTGCTTCTACAATTTGGTGAAAAGTTACGTAGTGAAAGATTCGATCCAAACCATCTCAAAAACATGTTTTTTGAACTCCTCAGAACGTTAAAAGATTGTTTTGAATCGAAAAACAAACATTCTTAGTGTTTGTAAAATTTCGTGAAAAGTTATGAACTAAATGATACGATACAAATGATCTAAAAACTCATTATTTGAACTCCTCAAAGCGTAAAAATGTTGCTATAAATCGAAAAGAAAAAGTTCTTAGTGTTTTTACAATTTGGTGAAAAGTTACGTAGTGCAAGATTCGATCCAAACCATCTAAAAAACACGTTATTTGAACTCCTCAGAACGTTAAAAGATTGTAACTTTCTTAGTGTTTGTAAAATTTGGTGAAATATTACGTAGTCAAAGATTCGTTCCAAACCATCTCAAAAACACATTATTTGAACTCCTCAAATCGTAAAAAGATTGCTATGAATCGAAAAAAATATTTTCTTAGTGTTTGTACAATTTGGTGAAAAGTTACGTAGTAAAAGATTCGATCCAAACCATCACAAAAAAATTATTTGGACTCCTAAGAGCGTTTAAAGATTGTTTTGAATCGAAAAACAAACTTTCTTTGTGTTTGTAAAATTTGGTGAAATGTTATGTAGTAAAAGATACGATACAAATGATCTAAAAAAAGTTATTTGAACTACTCAAAGGGTAAAAAGATTGCTATGAATCGAAAAGAAAACTTTCTTAGTAAATGTACAATTTGGGGAAAAGTTACATAGTGAAAGATTCGATCCAAACCATCTCAAAAACAGGTTATTTGAACTCCTCAGAACGTTAAAGGATTGTTTTGAATCGAAAAACAAACTTGCTTAGTGTTTGTAAAATTTGGTGAAACGTTATGTAGTAAAAGATATTATATAAATGATCTAAAAACACGTTATATGAACTCCTCAAATCGAAAAAATGATTGCTATGAATCGGAAAGAAAACTTTCTTAGTGTTTCTACAATTTGATGAAAAGTTGCGTAGTGAAAGATTCGATCCAAAACATCTCAAAAACACGTTATTTGAACTCCTCATAACGTTAAAAGATTGTTTTGAATCGAAAAACAAACTTTCTTAGTGTTCGGAAAATTTGTTGAAAAGTTATGTAGTAAAAGATACAATACCAATTATCTAAAAACACGTTATTTGTACTCCTCAAAGCGTAAAAAGATTTCTATGAATCGAAAAGAAAACTTTCTTAGTGTTTGCACATTTTGGTGAAAAGTTATGTAGTCAAATATTCGATCCAAACCATCTCAAAAACACGTTATTTAAACTCCTCCGAATGTTAATACATTGTTTTGAATCGAAAAACAAACATATGAGTGTTTATAAAATTTCGTGAAAATTTGTGAAGTAAAAGATACGATATAATTGATCTAAAAACAAGTCATTTGAACTCCTCAAAGCGTAAAAAGATTTCTGAGAATCGAAAAGAAAACTTTCTTAGTGTTTGTACAATTTGGTGAAGGTTACGTAGTGAAAGATTCGATCCAAACCATCTAAAAAACTTTCTTAGTGTTTCTACAATTTGGTGAAAAGTTACCTAGTGAAAGATTCGATCCAAAACATCTCAAAAACACGTTATTTGAACTCCTCAGAACGTTAAAAGATTGTTTTGAATCGAAAAACAAACTTTCTTAGTGTTTGGAAAATTTGTTGAAAAGTTATGTAGTAAAAGGTACATTACAAATGATCTAAAAACACGTTATTTGTACTCCTCAAAGCGTAAAAAGATTTCTATGAATCGAAAAGAAAACTTTCTTAGTGTTTACAAATTTTGGTGAAAAGTTACGTAGTCAAATATACGATCCAAACCATCTGGAAAACACGTTATTTAAACTCCTCCGAATGTTAATAGATTGTTTTGAATCGAAAAACAATGTTTTTGAGTGTTTGTAAAATTGGGTGAAAAGTTATGTAGTTGATATGATACAATTGATCGAAAAACAAGTTATTTGAACTCCCCAAAGCGTAAAAAGATTTCTATGAATCCAAAAGAAAACTTTCTTAGTGTTTGTAAAATTTTGTGAAAAATTATGTAGTAAAAGATATGATACAAATGATCTAAAATCAAGTTATTTGAACTCCTCAAAGGGTAAAAAGATTGCTTTTGAATCGAAAAACAAACTTTTTGAGTGTTTGTAAAATTTGGTGAAAATTTATGTAGTAAAAGATACGATACAATTGATCTAAAAACAAGTTATTTGACTCCTCAAAGTGCAAAAAGATTTCTAAGAATCTAAAAGAAAACTTTCTTAGTGTTTGTACAAATTGGCGAAAGGTTACGTAGTGAAAGATTCGATCCAAAGCATCTTAAAAACACGTTATTTGAACTCCTCGGAACGTTAAAAGATAGTTCTGAATCGAAAAACATTCTTTCTTAGTGTTTGTCAAATTTGATGAAAAGTTATGAACTAAAAGATACGATACAAAGGATCTAAAAACACGTTATTTGAACTCCTCAAAGCGTAAAAAGATTGCAATGAATCGAAAAAAAAACTTTTTGAGTGTTTGTAAAATTTGGTGAAAAGTTATTTAGTAAAAGATATGATACAATTGATCTAGAAACCATTTATTTGAACTACTCAAAGCGCAAAAAGATTTCTATCAATGGAAAATAAAACTTTCTTCGTGTTTTTACAATTTGGTGAAAAGTTACGTATTGAAAGATTCAATCCAGACCATTTCAAAAACTGGTTATTTGAACTCCTCAGAACGTTAAAAGATTGAATTGAATCGAAAAACAAACTTTCTTAGTGTTTGTAAAATTGGGTGAAAAGTTATGTAGTAAAAGATAAGATACAAATGATCTAAAAACAAGTTATTTGAACTCCTCAAAGGGTAAAAAGATTACCATGAATCGAAAAGAAAACTTTCTTAGTGCTTGTACAATTTGGTGAAAAGTTACATAGTGAAAGATTCGATCCAAACCATCTCAAAAACAGGTTATTTGAACTCCTCAGAACGATAAAAGATTGTTTTGAATCGGAAAGTAAACTTTCTTAGTGTTTCTACAATTTGGTGAAAAGTTACATAGTGAAAGATTCGACCCTAAACCCAAAACTCTAAACCCTAAACCCTAAACCCCAAACTTTCTTAGTGTTTGTAAAATTTGTTGAATAGTTATGTAGTAAAATATATGATACAAATGATCTAAAAACACATTATTTGAACTCCTCAAATCGTAAAAAGATAGCTATGAATCGGAAAGTAAACTTTCTTAGTGTTTCTACAATTTGGTGAAAAGTTACGTAGTGAAAGATTCGATCCAAAACATCTCAAAAACACGTTATTTGAACTCCTCAGAACGTTAAAAGATTTTTTTGAATCGAAAAACAAACTTTCTTAGTGTTTGGAAAATTTGTTGAAAAGTTATGTAGTAAAAGACACAATACAAATGATCTAAAAACACGTTATTTGTACTCCTCATAGCGTAAAAAGATTTCTATAAATCGAAAAGAATACTTTCTTAGTGTTTGTACAATTTGGTGAAAAGTTACGTAGTTAAATATTCGATCCAAACCATCTCAAAAACACGTTATTTAAACTCCTCCGAATGTTAATAGATTGTTTTGAATCGAAAAACAAACTTTTTGAGTGTCTGTAAAATTTGGTGAAAAGTTATGTAGTAAAAGATACGATACAAATGATCTAAATCAAGTTAATTGAACTCCTCAAAGGGTAAAAATATTGCTTCGAATCGAAAAGAAAATTTTCTTAGTATTTTTACAATTTGGTGAAAAGTTACGTAGTGAAAGATTCCATCCAAACCATCTCAAAAACACGTTATTTGAACTCCTCAGAACATTAAAAGATTGTTTTGAATCGAAAACAAACTTTCTTAGTGTTTGTACAGTTTGGTGAAAAGTTATGTTGTGAAAGATCCGATACAAATAATCAAAAAACATGTTATTTGAACTCCTCAAAGCATAAAAAGATTGCTATGAATTGAAAAGAAAGCTTTCTTAGTGTTTTTACAATTCGGCGAAAAGTTACGTAGTGAAAGATTCGATCCAAACCATCTAAAAAACACGTTATTTCAACTCCTCAGAACGTTAAAAGATTATTTTTAATCGAAAAACAAACTTTCTTAGTGTTTGTAAAATTTGGTGAAAAGTTATGTATTAATGGATACGATACATATGATCTAAAAACAAGTTATTTGAACTCCTCAAAGGGTAAAAAGATTGCTTTGAATCGAAAAGAAAACTTTCTTAGTGCTTCTACAATTTGGTGAAAAGTTACGTAGTGAAAGATTCGTTCCAAACCATCTCAAAAACATGTTTTTGAACTCCTCAGAACGTTAAAAGATTGTTTTGAATCGAAAAACAAACATTCTTAGTGTTTGTAAAATTTGGTGAAAAGTTATGAAGTAAATGATACGATACAAATGATCTAAAAACTCATTATTTGAACTCCTCAAAGCGTAAAAATATTGCAATAAATCGAAAAGAAAAAGTTCTTAGTGTTTTTACAATTTGGTGAAAAGTTACGTAGTGAAAGATTCGATCCAAACCATCTAAAAAACACGTTATTTGAACTCGTCAGAACGTTAAAAGATTGTAACTTTCTTAGTGTTTGTAAAATTTGGTGAAAAATTACGTAGTCAAAGATTCGTTCCAAACCATCTCAAAAACACATTATTTGAACTCCTCAAATCGTAAAAAGATTGCTATGAATCGAAAAAAAATATTTTCTTAGTGTTTGTACAATTTGGTGAAAAGTTACGTAGTAAAAGATTCGATCCAAACCATCACAAAAAAAAGTTATTTGGACTCCTAAGAGCGTTTAAAGATTGTTTTGAATCGAAAAACAAACTTTCTTTGTGTTTGTAAAATTTGGTGAAATGTTATGTGAAACGAAAACTTTCTTAGTGTTTGTACAATATGGTGAAAAGTTACGTAGTGAAAGATTCGATCCAAACGATCTCAAAAACACATTATGTGAACACCTCAGAACGTTAAAAGATTGTTTTGAATCGAAAAACAAACTTTCTTAGTGTTTGTAAAATTTGTTGAAAAGTAATGTAGTTAAAAATACGATACAAATAATCTAAAAACACGTTATTTGTACTCCTCAAAGCGTAAAATGATTTCTATGAATCGAAAAGAAAACATTCTTAGTGTTTGTACAATTCGGTGAAAAGTTACGTAGTCAAAGATTCGATCCAAACCATCTCAAAAACACGTTATTTGAACTCCTTAGAATGTTAATATATTGTTTTGAATCGAAAAACAAACTTTTTCAGTGTTTGTAAAATTTGGTGAAAAGTTATGTAGTAAAATATACGATACAAATTATCTAAAAACAAGTTATTTGAACTCCTCAAAGGAAACAAGATTGCTTTGAATCGAAAAGAAAACTTTCTTAGTGTTTTTACAATTTGGTGAAAAGTTACGTAGTGAAAGATTCGATCCAAACCATCGCAAAAACACGTTATTTGAACTCCTCAGAACTTTATAAGATTGTTTTGAATCGAAAAACAAACTTTCTTAGTGTTTGTAAAATTTGGTGAAAAGTTATGAGGTAAAAGATACGATACAAATGATCTAAAATCATGTTATTTGAACTCCTCAAAGCGTAAAAAGATTGCTATGAATCAAAAAGAAAACGTTCTTAGTGTTTTTACAATTTGGTGAAAAGTTACGTAGTGAAAGATTCGATCCAAACCATCTAAAAAACATGTTATTTGAACTCCTCAGAACATTAAAAGATTGTTTTGAATCGAAAAACAAACTTTCTTTGTGTTTGTAAAATTTGGTGAAATGTTATGTAGTAAAAGATACGATACAAATGATCTAAAAAAAGTTTTTTGAACTACTCAAAGGGTAAAAAGATTGCTATGAATCGAAAAGAAAACTTTCTTAGTATTTGTACAATTTGGGGAAAAGTTACATAGTGAAAGATTCGATCCAAACCATCTCAAAAACAGGTTATTTGAACTCCTCAGAACGTTAAAGGATTGTTTTGAATCGAAAAACAAACTTTCTTAGTCTTTGTAAAATTTGGTTAAACGTTATGTAGTAAAAGATATTATATAAATGATCTAAAAACACGTTATATGAACTCCTCAAATCGAAAAAATGATTGCTATGAATCGGAAAGAAAACTTTCTTAGTGTTTCTACAATTTGATGAAAAGTGGCGTAGTGAAAGATTCGATCCAAAACATCTCAAAAACACGTTATTTGAACTCCTCATAACGTTAAAAGATTGTTTTGAATCGAAAAACAAACTTTCTTAGTGTTCGGAAAATTTGTTGAAAAGTTATGTAGTAAAAGATACAATACCAATTATCTAAAAACACGTTATTTGTACTCCTCAAAGCGTAAAAAGATTTCTATGAATCGAAAAGAAAACTTTCTTAGTGTTTGCATATTTTGGTGAAAAGTTATGTAGTCAAATATTCGATCCAAACCATCTCAAAAACACGTTATTTAAACTCCTCCGAATGTTAATACTTTGTTTTGAATCGAAAAACAAACATATGAGTGTTTATAAAATTTCGTGAAAATTTGTGAAGTAAAAGATACGATATAATTGATCTAAAAACAAGTCATTTGAACTCCTCAAAGCGTAAAAAGATTTCTGAGAATCGAAAAGAAAACTTTCTTAGTGTTTGTACAATTTGGTGAAGGTTACGTAGTGAAAGATTCGATCCAAACCATCTAAAAAACTTTCTTAGTGTTTCTACAATTTGGTGAAAAGTTACCTAGTGAAAGATTCGATCCAAAACATCTCAAAAACACGTTATTTGAACTCCTCAGAACGTTAAAAGATTGTTTTGAATCGAAAAACAAACTTTCTTAGTGTTTGGAAAATTTGATGAAAAGTTATGTAGTAAAAGGTACATTACAAATGATCTAAAAACACGTTATTTGTACTCCTCAAAGAGTAAAAAGATTTCTATGAATCGAAAAGAAAACTTTCTTAGTGTTTACAAATTTTGGTGAAAAGTTACGTAGTCAAATATACGATCCAAACCATCAGAAAACACGTTATTTAAACACCTCCTAATGTTAATAGATTGTTTTGAATCGAAAAACAAAGTTTTTGAGTGTTTGTAAAATTGGGTGAAAAGTTATGTAGTTGATACGATACAATTGATCGAAAAACAAGTTATTTGAACTCCCCAAAGCGTAAAAAGATTTCTATGAATCCAAAAGAAAACTTTCTTAGTGTTTGTAAAATTTTGTGAAAAATTATGTAGTAAAAGATATGATACAAATGATCTAAAATCAAGTTATTTGAACTCCTCAAAGTGCAAAAAGATTTCTAAGAATCGAAAAGAAAACTTTCTTAGTGTTTGTACAAATTGGCGAAAGGTTACGTAGTGAAAGATTCGATCCAAAGCATCTTAAAAACACGTTATTTGAACTCCTCGGAACGTTAAAAGATAGTTCTGAATCGAAAAACATTCTTTCTTAGTGTTTGTCAAATTTGATGAAAAGTTATGAACTAAAAGATACGATACAAATGATCTAAAAACACGTTATTTGAACTCCTCAAAGCGTAAAAAGATTGCAATGAATCGAAAAAAAAACTTTTGGAGTGTTTGTAAAATTTGGTGAAAAGTTATTTAGTAAAAGATACGATACAAATGATCTAAAAACAAGTTATTTGAACTCCTCAAAGGGTAAAAAGATTACCATGAATCGAAAAGAAAACTGTCTTAGTGTTTGTACAATTTGGTGAAAAGTTACATAGTGAAAGATTCGATCCAAACCATCTCAAAAACAGGTTATTTGAACTTCTCAGAACGTTAAAAGATTGTTTTGAATCGGAAAGTAAACTTTATTAGTGTTTCTACAATTTGGTGAAAAGTTACATAGTGAAAGATTCGACCCTAAACCCTAAACCCTAAACCCTAAACCCTAAACCCCAAACTTTTCTTAGTGTTTGTAAAATTTGTTGAATAGTTATGTAGTAAAATATATGATACAAATGATCTAAAAACACATTATTTGAACTCCTAAAATCGTAAAAAGATTGCTATGAATCGGAAAGTAAACTTTCTTAGTGTTTCTACAATTTGGTGAAAAGTTACGTAGTGAAAGATTCGATCCAAAACATCTCAAAAACACGTTATTTGAACTCCTCAGAACGTTAAAAGATTTTTTTGAATCGAAAAACAAACTTTCTTAGTGTTTGGAAAATTTGTTGAAAAGTTATGTAGTAAAAGACACAATACAAATGATCTAAAAACACGTTATTTGTACTCCTCATAGCGTAAAAAGATTTCTATAAATCGAAAAGAATACTTTCTTAGTGTTTGTACAATTTGGTGAAAAGTTATGTAGTTAAATATTCGATCCAAACCATCTCAAAAACACGTTATTTAAACTCCTCCGAATGTTAATAGATTGTTTTGAATCGAAAAACAAACTTTTTGAGTGTTTGTAAAATTTGGTGAAAAGTCATGTAGTAAAAGATACGATACAAATGATCTAAATCAAGTTAATTGAACTCCTCAAAGGGTAAAAATATTGCTTCGAATCGAAAAGAAAACTTTCTTAGTATTTTTACAATTTGGTGAAAAGTTACGTAGTGAAAGATTCGATCCAAACCATCTCAAAAACACGTTATTTGAACTCCTCAGAACATTAAAAGATTGTTTTGAATCGAAAAACAAACTTTCGTAGTGTTTGTACAGTTTGGTGAAAAGTTATGTTGTGAAAGATCCGATACAAATAATCAAAAAACATGTTATTTGAACTCCTCAAAACATAAAAAGATTGCTATGAATCGAAAAGAAAATTTTCTTAGTGTTTTTACAATTCGGCGAAAAGTTACGTAGTGAAAGATTCGATCCAAACCATCTAAAAAACACGTTATTTGAACTCCTCAGAACGTTAAAAGATTATTTTTAATCGAAAAACAAACTTTCTTAGTGTTTGTAAAATTTGGTGAAAAGTTATGTATTAATGGATACGATACATATGATCTAAAAACAAGTCATTTGAACTCCTCAAAGGGTAAAAAGATTGCTTTGAATCGAAAAGAAAACTTTCTTAGTGCTTCTACAATTTGGTGTAGTGAAAGATTCGATCCAAACCATCTCAAAAACATGTTTTTGAACTCCTCAGAACGTTAAAAGAATGTTTTGAATCAAAAAACAAACATTCTTAGTGTTTGTAAAATTTGGTGAAAAGTTATGAAGTAAATGATACGATACAAATGATCTAAAAACTCATTATTTGAACTCCTCAAAGCGTAAAAATATTGCAATAAATCGAAAAGAAAAAGTTCTTAGTGTTTTTACAATTTGGTGAAAAGTTACGTAGTGAAAGATTCGATCCAAACCATCTAAAAAACACGTTATTTGAACTCCTCAGAACGTTAAAAGATTGTAACTTTCTTAGTGTTTGTAAAATTTGGTGAAAAATTACGTAGTCAAAGATTCGTTCCAAACCATCTCAAAAACACATTATTTGAACTCCTCAAATCATAAAAAGATCGCTATGAATCGAAAAAAAATATTTTCTTAGTGTTTGTACAATTTGGTGAAAAGTTACGTAGTAAAATATTCGATCCAAACCATCACAAAAAAAAGTTATTTGGACTCCTAAGAGCGTTTAAAGATTGTTTTGAATCGAAAAACAAACTTTCTTTGTGTTTGTAAAATTTGGTGAAATGTTATGTAGTAAAAGATACGATACAAATGATCTAAAAAAAGTTATTTGAACTCCTCAAAGGGTAAAAAGATTGCTTTGAAGCGAAACGAAAACTTTCTTAGTGTTTGTACAATATGGTGAAAAGTTACGTAGTGAAAGATTCGATCCAAACGATCTCAAAAACACGTTATGTGAACTCCTCAGAACGTTAAAAGATTGTTTTGAATCGAAAAACAAACTTTCTTAGTGTTTGTAAAATTTGTTGAAAAGTTATGTAGTTAAAAATACGATACAAATAATCTAAAAACACGTTATTTGTACTCCTCAAAGCGTAAAATGATTTCTATGAATCGAAAAGAAAACTTTCTTAGTGTTTGTACAATTCGGTGAAAAGTTACGTAGTCAAAGATTCGATCCAAACCATCTCAAAAACACGTTATTTGAACTCCTCAGAATGTTAATATATTGTTTTGAATCGAAAAACAAACTTTTTCAATGTTTGTAAAATTTGGTGAAAAGTTATGTAGTAAAATATACGATACAAATTATCTAAAAACAAGTTATTTGAACTCCTCAAAGGAAAAAAGATTGCTTTGAATCGAAAAGAAAACTTTCTTAGTGTTTTTACAATTTGATGAAAAGTTACGTAGTGAAAGATTCGATCCAAACCATCGCAAAAACACGTTATTTGAACTCCTCAGAACTTTAAAAGATTGTTTTGAATCGAAAAACAAACTTTCTTAGTGTTTGTAAAATTTGGTGAAAAGTTATGAGGTAAAAGATACGATACAAATGATCTAAAATCATGTTATTTGAACTCCTCAAAGCGTAAAAAGATTGCTATGAATCAAAAAGAAAACGTTCTTAGTGTTTTTACAATTTGGTGAAAAGTTACGTAGTGAAAGATTCGATCCAAACCATCTAAAAAACATGTTATTTGAACTCCTCAGAACATTAAAAGATTGTTTTGAATCGAAAAACAAACTTTCTTAGTGTTTGTAAAGTTTGGAGAAAAGTTGTGTTGTGAAAGATACTATACAAATGATCTAAAAACATGTTATTTGAACTCCTCAAAGCATAAAAAGATTGCTATGAATCGAAAAGAAAACTTTCTTAGTGTTTTTACAATTTGGCAAAAAGTTACGTAGTGAAAGATTCGATCCAAACCATCTTAAATACATGTTATTTGAACTCCTCAGAATGTTAATAGATTGTTTTGAATCGAAAAACAAACTTTTTGAGTGTCTGTAAAATTTGTTGAAAAGTTATGTAGTAAAAGATACGATACAAGTGGTCTAAAAACACGTTATTTGTCCTGAAAGCGTAAAAAGATTTCTATGAATCGGAAAGAAAACTTTCTTGGTGTTTGTACAATTTGGTGAAAAGTTACGTAGTCAAAGATTCGATCCAAACCATCTCAAAAACACGTCATTTGAACTCCTCAGAACGTTAAAAGATTATTTTGAATCGAAAAATAAACTTTCTTAGTGTTTGTAAAATTTGGTGAAAAGTTATGTAGTAAAAGATACGATACAAATGATCTAAAAACAAGTTATTTGAACTCCTCAAAGGGTAAAAAGATTGCTTTGAAGCGAAACGAAAACTTTCTTAGTGTTTGTATAATTTGGTGAAAAGTTACGTAGTCAAAGATTCGATCCTAACCATCTCAAAAAACCGTTATTTGAACTCCTCAGAATGTTAATAGATTGTTTTGAATCGAAAAACACACTTTCTTAGTGTTTGTAAAATTTGGTGAAAAGTAATGTAGTAAAAGATACGATACAATTGATCTAAAAACAAGTTATTTGAACTCCTCAAAGCGTAAAAAGATTTCTATGAATCGAAAAGAAAACTTTCTTAGTGTTAGTACAATTTTGTGAAAAGTTACGTAGTTAAAGGTTCGATCCAAACCAACTTAAAAACACGTTATTGAACTCCTCATAACGTTAAAAGATTGTTTTGAATCGAAAAACAAACGTTCTTAGTGTTTGTAAAATTTGGTGCAAAATTATGTAGTAAAAGATACGATACAAATGATCTAAAATCAATTTATTTGAACTCCTCAAAGGGTAAAAAGATTGCTTTGAATCGAATCGTGAACTTTCTTTGTGTTTTTACAATTTGGTGAAAACTTACGTAGTGAAAGATTCGATCCAAACCATATCAAAAACACGTTATTTGAACTCCTCAGAACGTTAAAAGATTGTTTTGAATCGAAAAACAAACGTTTCTTAGTGTTTGTAAAATTTGGTGAAAAGTTATGAAGTAAAAGATACGACACATATGATCTAAAAACACGCTATTTGAACTCCTCAAAGGGTAAAAAGATTGCTTTGAATCGAAAAGAAAACTTTCTTAGTGCTTCTACAATTTGGTGAAAAGTTACTTAGTGGAAGATTCGATCCAAATCATCTCAAAAACACGTTATTTGACCTCCTCAGAACGTTAAAAGATTATTTTGAATCGAAAAACAAACTTTCTTAGTGTTTGTAAAATTTGGTCAAAAGTTACGTAGTCAAAGATTCGATACAAACCATCTAAAAAACACATTATTTGAACTCCTCAGAATGTTAGTAGATTGTTTTCAATTGAAAAACAAACTTTTTGAGTGTTCGTAAAATTTGATGAAATGTTATGTAGTAAAAGATACGATATAATTGATATAAAAACCAGTTATTTGAACTCCTCAAAACGTAAAAAGATTTCTATGAATCGAAAAGAAAACTTTCTTAGTGTTTATACAATTTGGTGAAAAGTTACGTAGTGAAAGATTCGATCCAAACCATCTTAAAAACACATTATTTGTACTCCTCATATCGTTAATAGATTGTTTTGAATCGAAAAACAAACTTTCTTAGTGTTTGAACAATTTGATGAAAAGTTATGTAGTAAAAGATATGATACAAATGATCTAAAAACACGTTTTTTGATCTTCTCAAATCGTAAAAAGATTGCTATGAATCGGAAAAAAAAACTTTCTTAGTGTTTGTACAATTTGGCTAAAAGTTACGTAGTAAAAGATTCGATCCAAACCATCACAAAAACAAGTTATTTAGACTCCTTAGAGCGTTTAAGGATTGTTTTGAATCGAAAAACAAACTTTCTTACTCTATGTAAAATTTGGTGAAAAGTTATGTTGTAAAAGTTACGATACAAATGATCTAAAAACAAGTTATTTAAACTCCTCAAAACGTAAAAAGATTCCTATGAATCAGAAAGAAAACTTTCTTAGTGTTTTTACAATTTGGTTAAAAGTTACGTAGTGAAAGATTCGATCCAAACCATCAAAAAACATGTTATTTGAACTCCTCAGAAGCAAAATTTGGTTAAAATTTATGTATTAAAAGATATGAAACAAATGATGTAAAAACAAGTTATTTGAACTCCTCAAAGCGTAAAAAGATTGCTGTGAATCGAAAAGAAAATTTTCTTAGTGTTTGTACAATTTAGTGAAAAGTTACATAGGGAAAGAATCGATCCAAACAAACTCAAAAAACAGTTTATTTGAAGTCCTTAGAACGTTAATAGATTGTTTTGAATCGAAAAACAAACTTTCTTAGTGTTTGTAAAATCTGGTGAAAAGTTATGTAGTAAAAGATACGATACAAATGATCTAAAAACAAGTTATTTGAACTCCTCAAAGGGTAAAAATATTGCTTTGAAGCGAAAAGAAACCTTGCTTAGTGTATGTACAATTTGGTGAAAAGTTACGTAGTGAAAGATTCGATCCAAACGATCTCAAAAACACGTTATTTGAAGTCCTCAGAGCGTTAAAAGATTGTTTTGAATAGAAAAACAAACTTTCTTAGTGTTTGTAAAATTTGTTGAAAAGTTATGTAGTAAAATATACGATACGAATAATCTAAAAACACGTTATTTGTACTCCTCGAAGCGTGAAAAAAATTTTATGAATCGAAAAGAAAACTTTCTTAGTGTTTGTACAATTTGGTGAAAAGTTACGTAGTAAAAGATTCGATCCAAACCATCTCAAAACACGTTATTTGGGCACCTCAGAGCGTTAAACGGTTATTATGATTCGAAAAACAAACTTTCTTCGTGTGTGTAAAATTTGGTGAAAAGTTATGTAGTAAAAGATACGACACAAATGATCTAAAAACAAGTTATTTGTACTCCTCACGGCGTAAAAAGATTGCTATGAATCGAAAAACGAACTTTCTTAGTCTTCGTAAAATTTGATGAAAAGTTATGTTGTGAAAGAAACGACAAAAATGATCTAACAACAAGTCATTTGAAGTCCCCAAAGCGTAAAAAGATTGCTATGAATCGAATAGAAAATTTTCTTTCTGTTTTTACAATTTGGTGAAAAGATACGTAGTGAAAACTTCCATACAAACCATCTAAAAATACGTTATTTAAACTCCTCCGAACGTTAAAAGATTGTTTTTAATCAAAAAACAAACTTTCTTAATGTTTGTAAAATTTTGTGAAAAGTTATGTAGTAAAAGATACGATACAAATGATCTAAAAACAAGTTATTTGAACTCCTCAAGGGGTAAAAAGATTGCTTTGAAGCGAAAAGAAAATTTTCTTAGTGTTTGTACAATTTGGTAAAAAGTTACGTAGTGAAAAATTCGATCCAAACCGTCTCAAAAACACGTTATTTGAACTCCTCAGAACGTTAAATGATTGTTTTGAATCGAAAAACAATCTTTCTTAGTGTTTGTAAAATTTGTTGAAAAGTTATGTAGTAAAAGATACGATACAAGTGGTCTAAAAACATGTTATTTGTCCTCAAAGCGTAAAAAGATTTCTATGAATCGAAAATAAAACTTTCTTAGTGTTTGTACAATTTGGTGAAAAGTTACGTAGTGAAAGATTCGATCCAAACCATCTCAAAAACACGTTATTTGAACTCCTCAGAACGTTAAAAGATTATTTTGAATCGAAAAACAAACTTTCTTTGTGTTTGTAAAATTTGTTGAAAATTTATGTAGTAAAAGATACAATACAAATAATCAAAATACACGTTATTTGTACACCTCGAAGCGTAAAAAGATTTCTATGAATCGAAAAGAAAACTTTCTTAGTGTTTGTACAATTTGGTGAAAAGTATCGTAGTAATAGATTCGATCCAAACCATCTCAAAAACACGTTATTTGAACTCCTCATAATGTTAATTGATTGTTTTGGATCGAAAAACAAACTTTTAGAGTGTTTGTAAAATTGGGGGAAAAGTTATATAGTAAAAGATATGATACAATTGATCTAAAAACAAGTTATTTGAACTCCTCAAAGCGTAAAAAGATTTCTATGAATCGAAAAGAAAACTTTTTTAGTGTTTGTACAATGTGGTGAAAAGTTATGTAGTGAAAGATTTGATCCAAACCATCTTAAAAACAAGTTATTTGAACTCCTCAGAACGTTAAAAGATTGTTTTGAATCGAAAAACAAACTTTCTTAGTGTTTGTACAATTTGGTGAAAAGTTATGTAGTAAAAGATACGATACAATTGATCTAAAAACAAGTTATTTGAACTCCTCAAAGCGTAAAAAGATTCCACTGAATCGAAAAGAAAACTTTCTTAATGTTTGTACAATGTGGTGAAAAGTTACGTAGTGAAATATTCAATCCAAACCATCTTAAAAACACATTATTTGAACTCCTCAGAAAGTTAAAAGATTGTTTTGAATCGAAAAACAAACTTTCTTAGTGTTTGTACAATTTGGGGAAAAGTTATGTAGTAAGAGATACGATACAAATGATCTAAAAACACGTTATTTGAACTCCTCAGAGCGTAAAAAGATTGCTATGAATCGAAAAAAAAACTTTCTTAGTGTTTGTACAATTTGGTGAAAAGTTACGTAGTAAAAGATTCGATCTAAACCATCACAAAAACAAGTTATTTGGACTCCTTAGAGTGTTAGAGGATTGTTTTTAATCGAAAAACAAACTTTCTTAGTCTTTGTAAAATTTGATGAAAAGTTATGTTGTAAAAGATACGATATAAATGATCTAAAAATAAGTTATTTGAACTCCTGAAAGCGTAAAAAGAATGCTATCAATCGTAAAGAAAACTTCCTTAGTGTTTTTACGATTTGGTGAAAAGTTACGTAGTGAAAGATTCGATCCAAACCATCTAAAAAACACGTTATTTGAACTCCTCAGAAGTAAAATTCGGTGAAAAGTTATTTAGTAAAAGATATGATACAAATGATCTAAAAACACTTTATTTGAACTCCTTAAAACGTAAAACAATTGTTATGAATCGAAAAGAAAACTTTCTTGGTGTTTGTACAATTTGGTGAAATGTTACGTAGTAAAAGATTTGATCCAAACCATATCAAAAACAGGTTATTTGAACTCCTCAGAACGTTAATAGATTGTTTTGAATCAAAAAACAAACTATCTTAGTGTTTGTAAAATTTGGTGAAAAGTTATGTAGTAAAAGATATGATACAAATGATCTAAAAACATGTTATTTGAACTCCTCAAAAATCGTAAAAGATTGCTATGAATCGAAAAAAAATACTTTCTTAGAGTTTTTATAATTTGGTGAAAAGTTACGTAGTAAAAGATTCGATCCAAACCATCTAAAAACACGTCATTTGGACTCCTCATAGCGTTTAATGATTGTTATGAATCGAAAAACAAATTTTCTTAGTGTTTGCAAAATTTGGTGAAAAGTTATGCAGTACAAGATAAGATACAAAGGATCTAAAAACACGTTATTTGAACTCCTTAAAACGTAAAAAAATATCTATGAATCGAAAAGAAAACTTTCTTAGTGTTTGTACAATTTGGTGAAAAGTTATGCAGTAAAAGATTCGATCCAAACCATCCCAAAATAAGTTATTTGGGCTCCACAGAGCGTTAAACGATTGTTATCAATCAAAAAAACAAACTTTTTTGTGTGTGTAAAATTTGGTGAAAAGTTATGTAGTAAAAGATGCGATACAAATGATCTAAAAACACGTTATTCGTACTCCAAAAGGCGTAAAAAGATAACTATGAATCGAAAATGATGTGAGGCCAATAAGGCACAAATTTAATGCTTAATTTGGGGATTTTAGCCCTTGTGAAGAACAATTCTATATATTTTATTAATCATATTTGAGATAACATGAATATTTCTTCACTAAGTGTGTTTTATTGCTTAATCACAGGAATTAGAAGGAATTTCTGAGAATTTGGAGAGTGTAGTTGTCTCCAACACGTCAAGAGGAGTGAAAACGATATATTATACCGATACATTCGGTACATGAATAAAACGGGAGGCAAACAATTATCATGATACAAACTTACACAAAAGTCGACACGAAAACTACTCAATCCTTAGCCCTTATCCTGCCCACCTACCTTTGGTGGGAATTACCTCCTTACCACCAATCTTCTCCACCAACTCGTGGCCAATAAGAAGATCTCCATGTGTGCTATAAATATGACCACAAGGGCCACGAGTTTGGTACGCTCTTTTATGCCCACTTTTTCTCTCTCTCTCTCTCTCTCTCTCTCTCTCTCTCTCTCTCTCTCAAGCATGTCCAAGAACCTTCAAGAACACGCAAGAATTACAAATACGAACGATAATTCTCTAAATCGATCACCGAATAGAAGCTCACTTCATTCGGTGAATTGGTTTACACTTCGACGAAGATCGAGTTGCGAGGATTGAGGTGTAGCTTTCTTCATCCGAATCCGCGCAAGCAAGGAGTCAAGCTTACTCTATTCCACTCGGGAGCTTTCTTCCAATTGGGCTTCTTGCAATCTCGAGTTCACTCAACCGGTACGAAGCTCTCTTCTATTGGCGGGTGGATTGGTACGAAAGGAACATGTTGTGCGAAGTGTCTAGCTCACTAGCATCTCAAACAACAAGGAAGGCATCTAAGACGAGACTCGGAGCTCACTTCATCTCTCTAGGTGTTTTCTTTCCTTTCTTGTAATACTTGTAGTTTAAATTCGAATTGGATTTGTGTAAAGAATTCTCGGTTTAATGAATCTTTAGTTCTTGTTTACTTGAATCAAATCTTTGTTAGTGTTTTTACTTGATCTCTTACTTTTAATTACTGCCTTGAACTTAGTCTAAATCTCCCTTGGTTTAATCTCAAAACAAACCTTCAATTCAATCCTCAATTCAAATTGTAATTTCGAAATCCAGAACAAGTTCCGTTGTAACGGAACCCAACTTGCGTTGTAACGGACCATTCGGTTTGTACCTGACTTTCAGTCTGTTGGTACTCCGTTGTAACGCACTTTACTTCCGTTGTAATGGACCAGCAAGGAAAAGCATTCAATATCACTCATACTAGTGCGTTGTAATGGACATGCGAGTCCGTTGTAACGGATCAACCAATCCGTTATAACGCTACTCCTATCCGTTATAACGGACTATCTCTTTCCGTTATAACGTAATTTTCTCCATTGTAACGGACGTTCATACCAATCTCTACGCTAGACATAACCCTAATGTCCGTTGTAACGGAACTTAATTCCGTTGTAACGGACTATCTTCTGTGAATTTTCTTTGTTATTTCTAGTCCATTTTGATCCAAATTTTGACGCAATTGCTCCCCGTGGAACGAATCTATACATTTTCCACTGTACAAACTTAGATTACAAATTTTGTTGATTGTTCGGGGTTTTACCACAACGACATATTAAGCACGCCGAAATCCCGCTCATCAAATGGCGCCGCTGCCGGGGAGCGGTGTTTAAGTCAATATTTTAGATCAAATTTTGAGATTTAAATTCATAAATTTGTTTACTCACTTCATTGTTTCTTTTGTGACAATCTAGGTGAAAGAAGGAAGCTTTATGCACAACACAAGATCGCGAAAAGGCGAATTACTTTCATTTGTCAAGGAAATCGAAAGAAAGAACAAAAGCTCTAAGAAGGGCAAGGAACCGACACGAGAAGATCAAGACGAACTTCAAACTCAAACTTTTTCTTCTCTCTCTACTCATTTAAATTCAAACATGGGTGATGAAACTAGGATTCCAAGACCTAAAACATTAAAGGAATTAATGGCCCCAAATATCATAGAAGATAATTACAATTTTATTAGGCCAAATATACCAAAATTTAAAGCCGATCCGAGCATCATTGGCTCCTTACCCATCTTTCATGGCAAAGCAACCGAAAACCCACATAAGCATTTGAAAGATTTTAAGATTCAACTAAACATCTATGCAAATTATGAAGCATTTAACGATATTCTACTTCTTATTTTTCCTTATTCGCTAGGTGAAGGGCCGAAAGATTGGTTCTACAACCTACGAGGACCCCTCGATTTCAATGAAGTGGCTAGGCGTTTCAAGGAGAAATACTACTCGCATTCGAGATTGGCGGCAATTAGGCGAGAACTTCTAGCAATCACGCAAAAGCCAAACGAAGCTCTCCACGAGTATTACGATCGATTCAACCGTTTGATGGAGGAATGCCCAAGCCACAATGTCGAGGTCCATTTCCTTTACGAGCAATTCATCCAAGGGCTAGGATACTCCGAGAGTCAATTCCTCAACGCATCCGCGGGAGGAAGTATCGCGAACAAAGATCTCGAAGAGATTAAGAAGCTACTCGAAGTAATGGCAACCAATTCTCAATCAAGAAGGAATGTTGAATACCGAGTTAATGCGTGTAGCGACCTTAATGTCGACATGCTTAACAACAAGCTCGAAATCATAATGAAGGCTTTGGGTAAGGAGGAAACGAAAACATGTGGGGTTTGCCTCGCAAATACACACCACACCGATGAGTGCCCGAGTGTGATCGAAGATGCAAATGCCGTTTACAAGAAATTTGACGCCTCGAACTCGTATAACCCTAATCTCCGCAACCATCCTAACTTTAGTTGGTCGAATCCCAACAATGCTCAACCCGATCCGTATCGACAAGAGGTTGCAAAACCGGCAACATACCAACATCCAAATGCAACACAAGCGGTTCAAAAATCGTTTCCAACTCAAGACCCGAATCAAGAAATGAAGCAAATGATGGAAGGAATGATGTCAATGATGCAATCAATGAACGGAAAAATCGATAAAAACGAGAAAAACATGGACTCATTGAAGCAAGAGATCTCAAGTGTAAGGCAAGAGGTTTCGAACACGAATCGCCATGTGGGCAACTTGGAGACTCAAATCAATCAAATTGCCACTCGAGTAAACGTAATCGAATCCCAAGGTACATCTCGACTCCAATCTCAATCGTTGGCTCCTTCCGAGCAAAGGCATGTGAACGCAATATCTCTCCGAAGCGGTAAAGAGGTGGGCGAAAGTTCGAAGAGCAAGGAGGTACAAGAAGAAAAAGAGCTCGAGGTACCGGTACCGAAAGAGAGTCCAACTCAAGCCACGAAGATACCAACTCGAGAACTAGAACCCGAATCGACTCAAGTCAAGCCACCTTTCCCGAGTCGTCTCCCAAAGCCAATCGAATCGAACAACGACGTGCTTGCCATCTTAAAGAAAGTGGAGGTAAACATTCCTCTACTCGAAGCCATCAAAGAGGTACCTCGTATGGCAAAATACCTCAAGGCATTGTGCACGAATAAAAGAAAGACAAAAGGAGATGAGTTGATTAGTGTGGGGGAGAGTGTTTCGGCGATTTTGAGACTTCCCCAAAAGCACAAAGATCCGGGGATGTTCGCTATCCCTTGCAAAATTGGGCAACACGAGTTACCCAAATGCATGCTCGATTTGGGCGCATCCATCAATGTAATGCCCTTCTCGATTTTCAAAACACTAGATCTCGGCCCTCTCGACGATACACAAGTAGTAATTCAATTGGCCGATAGATCTACGACGAAGCCGGTGGGAGTAGTCGAAGATGTGATCGTGACGGTGAATGGACTTTACTTCCCCGCGGACTTCTACGTGTTGGACATGAATGAGGGGAGTAGCGATTCAACCCCGATTCTCCTTGGACGGCCATTTTTGAAGACGGCGCGCACAAAAATCGACGTACACGCGGGAGAGCTCACGATGGAGTTCGATGATGAGGTAATCAAATTCAATATTTTTGACAAACTAAAGGAACCCATTGTAGGTACACTCAACTTAAGCGCTATGGACGTGATCGACGATTGTGTACAAGAGGTCATGGATAGCTCTCGAACCCACTATTCGAAGAATTTGAACGATATGACAATCCTACATTCGAGATCGAGCCGGATTTGGAAGAAGAACAAAGCATAGATCAAGCACTATTTCTAAGACACCTCGAGATTCCGATGAAGAGAACTCCACCTTCCACATAACAAGCTCCAAGGTTAGATCTAAAATCATTACCTTTTGGATTAAAATACGTGTTTTTGGATGAAGCGGAAACCTTGCCGGTGATAATTGCCTCGAATCTAGCAAAGGAGCAAGAAGATAAACTCATCGAAGTGCTAAAAAGGAATAAGAAAGCTTTCGGGTGGACACTCTCCGACATTCCGGGCATCTCCCCCTCCATGTGCACACACCGAATCATTCTCGAGGACGAAGCAAAACCATCGCGCGAACCTCAAAGGCGGCTCAATCCGCCTATGATGGAAGTGGTAAAAAAAGGAGGTGATCAAGTTGTTAGATGCGGGGATCATTTACCCCATCGCCAACTCGAAATGGGTATCGCCAATACACGTGGTACCGAAGAAAACGGGGATGACGATTGTTGAGAACGATGAAGGCGATCAAGTACCGACTCGAGTTCAAAACGGTTGGCGAGTTTGCATCGATTACCAAAAGCTCAATAAGGCGACGAAAAAGGACCACTTCCCGCTTCCATTCATCAATCAAATGATAGAAAGACTCGCGGGAAATCCATTCTATTGCTTCCTCGATGGATTTTCGGGCTATTTCCAAATACCGGTCGCACCCGAAGATCAAGAGAAGACCACATTTACGTGCCCGTTTGGTACCTTCGCGTACCGACGCATGCCATTCGGCCTATGCAACGCTCCCGGCACATTTCAAAGGTGTATGCTTTCTATTTTCTCCGATTATATTTCCAAATTCATTGAAGTTTTTATGGATGATTTTTCGGTATTTGGAGATTCTTTCGATTCATGCTTAGGCAATTTATCCCAAATACTCGAAAAATGCATCGAAGCTAACCTTGTCTTAAATTTTGAGAAATGCCACTTCATGGTGAGCAATGGAATTGTACTAGGTCATTTAATCTCGGAGAAGGGAATGGAGGTCGACAAGGCTAAAATCGATGTGATCAAAACGCTCCCTTATCCAAAAACGGTGAAAGATGTGAGGTCTTTTCTCGGCCATGCCGGTTTTTATCGGCGGTTCATTCAAGATTTTTCGAAGATATCTCAACCGATGTGTCAACTCCTTCAAAAAGACGTGAAATTCGAGTTCGACAAGAAGTGCAAGGATTCATTCGACATGCTCAAAGAGAAGCTTTGCTCGGCACCAATCATCAAGTCGCCAAATTGGGAGCTACCATTCGAGATAATGTGCGACGCAAGCGACACAAGTGTGGGGGCGGTACTCGGCCAAAGGATTGGGAAGGACCCGCATGTGATTGCCTATGCCTCGAAAACCCTCGACAACGCGCAAAGAAACTACACTACCACCGAAAAGGAACTCCTTGCCATCGTGTTTGCATTGGAGAAATTTCGCTCTTATCTTTTAGGTACTAAGGTGGTTGTATTCTCGGATCATGGAGCCCTAAAGCATTTGATGAAGAAGAAGGAGTGCAAACCGAGATTGCTTCGATGGATCCTCTTGCTTCAAGAATTCGACCTCGAGATCAAGGACAAAAAGGGATGCGAGAATCTTGTGGCGGACCATTTGAGTCGGCTTCCATTGAAGATCGAAGATTTCGTTCCGATTCGCGAGGAATTTCCCGAGGAACACATTCTCGCAACCCAAGTAGAAGCGCCATGGTACGCCGACCTAGCAAACTACATTGTCACGAAGAATTTTCCCCCGAGCTTCTCCAAGGCACAACGTGATAATATGAAAAGCAACGCTCGATTCTACGTTTGGGAAGACCCGATCCTTTTCCGCATTTGTGCCGACCAAGTAATTCGAAAATGCGTTCACCAAAGTGAGGTACAATCTATTCTTTCTTTTTGTCATACATTACAATGTGGTGGACATTTCGGTATTGCACGTACCACACACAAGGTACAAGAATGTGGATTTTATTGGCCAACCTTCCATAAAGACGTTGCAAACTTTGTGAAAGGTTGTGAAAATTGACAAAAGACGGGAACTTGAGCCGTAGAAATCAAATGCCCCTCAATTCAATCTATGTGTGTGAACCATTCGTTGTTTGGGGCATTGATTTCATGGGCCCGTTTCCATCGTCTTTTGGCTATACTTACATCTTGTTGTGTGTAGATTACGTGACCAAATGGGTGGAGGCGGGTACCAACCAAGCATGCGGATTCGAAAACGGTAGTAGACTTTTTGAAGAAGAATATCTTTCAACGATTCGGCATACCAAGAGTTCTTATAAGCGATCGAGGCTCCCACTTTTGCAATCGATATCTCCAAAGCCTCCTCGAGAAATACCATGTGAGCCATCGAACCTCAACCGCGTATCATCCTCAAACAAACGGCCAAGCGGAGGTTTCAAACCGCGAGATCAAATCCATTCTAGAGAAGGTAGTGAACCCGAATCGAAAGGATTGGAGTACTCGACTAGGCGACGCACTTTAGGCGTACCGTACCGCTTTCAAAACACCAATAGGTATGACTCCTTTCAAGTTCGTGTACGGAAAAGCGTGCCATCGACCGGTCGAGTTAGAGCACAAGGCCTTTTGGGCGATCAAGCAATTTGCCCTCGACTACCCGAAGGACGCATCGGCGCGTAAGCTTCAATTACTCGAGCTAGACGAATTCCGGCAAGAGGCCTACGATAATTCGAGCTCGTGCAAGGCAAAAGCAAAGAGGTTTCATGACCGAATGATTCAAAAGAAAGAATTCCAAGTAGGGGAAAGAGTGTTGTTATTCAACTCTCGTCTCAAACTTTTCCCCGGGAAACTTCGGTCCCGATGGATCGGCCCTTTTGTGGTCACCAATGTGACTACATTTGGGGTTGTCGAAATTCGAAGCGAAGAAACGAGCAAAACATTCAAAGTGAACGGCCATCGACTCAAGCACTACCACGCAAACTTCGAAACCGGATGGATGGAGGAGCAAGCTCTAGAGCCCAACGACACCTCACAATGATGAGCTCGGCCAAGTCAAGCTCAAGACGTTAAACAAGAGCGCTAGCGAGGGAGGCACGCCCACGCATCAAAGGTTGTTGTATCTCTCTATTATCCCTCTTTTTGATATTTTCGATTTTTTATACTTGAGGACAAGTAATCTCTAAGTGTGTGTGTGTGGGGGGGGGGGGGGGGGGGGGGGGGGTAACATACAATCTTTGACCTGTATGAGCCCAATTAAAAATTTAAAAAAATCAGGGAAAATTGAAATTTTTGATCTGGCCAGCAACTCCGTTGTAACGGACCTCAATGTGCGTTATAACGGACTGTACAGAAATTTAAAAATTTGACTGGCGCCAAGAGTTCCGTGGTAACGGTAGAGTATTACGTTATAACGGAGTGAAAATACCGTTGCAACGGATATGAAAAACACAGGAAATTACGTTGCAACGGTAAATTCCCAAAAATTTGCCAGAACTATGTGCGTTGTAACGGACCTCAATGTCCGTTGCAACGGACTTCCTCAGAATTTTCAAAATTTGTTACGGCTAGTTCTCCATTATAACGCAGTTAGTACGTTGTAACGGACCTAAAACCGCGTTATAACGGAATAGTTTCTGGCATGTTTCCTCTTCTAATTGAAATTTACGAATATTTAACATTATTTTTGAACCCTGAGCATCAGTAATAAATAAGTCAAGCATGAAATGCATAAAAGATTTTTTTCTCCACTTCATTGAATTAAATTGTTGGTTTTTAAATGAATTTTCACCGAACCACCATTTCTACTCTCAAAATTCTAATTTTACATAATATTTGAAGAATTGTGGTTGAAATCTTTAAGAGATTCTTTCGGGGATTCAAGCCCTAATCAATATTTTCACAAATTAATGAGTTTTTGACAATTTGATCGATCCTCGTTTTACATGACACACCATTTTCAATAAATAAACCCATTTTGAACTTGGAATTTCTAAAAAGTTTTGTTTGAACCAATTTAGTAAGTTTTGTTTGAATCCTAAAAATTGACCAATTGCACTTAAAGAGCTCGACCGTTCATGGGGATTCGAAATTACACTAACGGGAACCAATTTGCGCTCAAAGCTTGATTCGATGAGCTCATGCACCTTGATTAAGTAATGAGTGGTGTGAGTCATGACCACTTGTTGGCTAAAGGGGTGCATGAGTCGTAGTAAACCAAAGTAGCCGGTTCTTGGTGTGAGTCATGATCAAGAGTCGATGCGAAAAAGTTTACAATCTCGGATTAAAGCGCTTTCGATTGTCGAGTCCGTGCGATTGATTAAGTAATGAGTGGTGTGAGTCATGACCACTTGTTGGCTAAAGATTGCACGAATCCATGGGGTTTTTTACTAAGTAATGAGTGGTGTGAGTCATGACCACTTGTTATCCCAAAGGACACACATGGGGACCATCGAAAGCAACAAAGAATAAAAGAAAAGAAATAAAAAGAATAAAAGAAAAGAAATAAAAAAGAATAAAGGAAAAAGAAAAGAATAAAAAGGAAATCGAGCGCAAATTGGGAAAATTTAGTAGAAATCGAAGATGAACCAAGTACTAACGTACCGAATGGTTTAAAAGTGACAATTTACATTTAAGAGACGATATTTTTTTTTTTTTGCAAAACGGAAAAATTGGTTTTCATTAATACTTTTTCATGAAGATCCTTGTGAATTGTGGAGTGAAAAGAATTGAATAATGGTGTTTAATCATCTTTTTCGGTTGAGATTATTTGCTCTAGTAAACTCTTCGAATTTGTGCAATTTATTGAAATAGATTCTATATTTGATCGACCTATATCTCTCTAAATATTAGTAATCATTATGAAATGAGAGTAAACCAATTTGCCTTGTGAAATTAGTTTTCGAACCAACAATATAACTTCAACAAAATCTTATCCAATTCTCTCTTATGTTTGACTTTTATACTCTAATTGATCGAGGACGATCAAGGATTTAAGTGTGGGGGTATTTGATGTGAGGCAAATAAGGCACAATTTTAATGCTTAATTTGGGAATTTTAGCCCTTGTGCAGAACAATTCTATATATTTTATTAATCATATTTGAGATAACATGAATATTTCTTCACTAAGTGTGTTTTATTGCTTAATCACAGGAATTAGAAGGAATTTCTGGGAATTTGGAGAGTGTAGTTGTCTCCAACACGTCAAGAGGAGTGAAAACGATATATTATACCGATACATTCGGTACATGAATAAAACGGTAGGCAAACAATTATCATGATACAAACTTACACAAAAGTCTACACGAAAACCACTCAATCCTTAGCCCTTATCCTGCCCACCTACCTTTGGTGGGAATTACCTCCTTACCCCCAATCCTCTCCACCAACTCGTGGCCAATAAGATCTCCATGTGTGCTATAAATATGACCACAAGCGCCACGAGTTTGGTACGCTCTTTTATGCCCACTTTCTCTCTCTCTCTCTCCCTCTTAAGCAAGTCCAAGAACCTTCAAGAACACGCAAGAATTGCAAATACGAACGATAATTCTCTAAATCGATCACCGAATAGAAGCTCACTTCATTCGGTGAATTGGTTTACACTTCGACGAAGATCGAGTTGCGAGGATTGAGGTGTAGCTTTCTTCATCCGAATCCGCGCAAGCAAGGAGTCAAGCTTACTCTATTCCACTCGGGAGCTTTCTTCCAATTGGGCTTCTTGCAATCTCGAGTTCACTCAACCGGTACGAAGCTCTCTTCTATTGGCGGGTGGATTGGTACGAAAGGAACGTGTTGTGCGAAGTGTCTAGCTCACTAGCATCTCAAACAACAAGGAAGGCATCTAAGACGAGACTCGGAGCTCACTTCATCTCTCTAGGTGTTTTCTTTCCTTTCTTGTAATTCTTGTAGTTTAAATTCGAATTGGATTTGTGTAAAGAATTCTCGGTTTAATGAATCTTTAGTTCTTTTTTACTTGAATCAAATCTTTGTTAGTGTTTGTACTTGATCTCTTACTTTTAATTACTGCCTTGAACTTAGTCTAAATCTCCCTTGGTTTAATCTCAAAACAAACCTTCAATTCAATCCTCAATTCAAATTGTAATTTCGAAATCCAGAACAAGTTCCGTTGTAACGGAACCCAACTTGCGTTGTAACGGACCATTCGGTTTGTACTGGACTTTCAGTCTGTTGGTACTCCGTTGTAACGAACTTTACTTCCGTTGTAACGGACCAGCAAGGAAAAGCATTCAATATCACTCATACTAGTGCGTTGTAACGGACATGCGAGTCCGTTGTAACGGATCAACCAATCCGTTATAACGCTACTCCTATCCGTTATAACGGACTATCTCTTTCCGTTATAACGTAATTTTCTCCATTGTAACGGACGTTCATATCAATCTCTACGCTAGACATAACCCTAATGTCCGTTGTAACGGAACTTAATTCCGTTGTAACGGACTATCTTCTGTGAATTTTCTTTGTTATTTCTAGTCCATTTTGATCCAAATTTTGACGCAATTGCTCCCCGTGGAACGAATCTATACATTTTCCACTGTACAAACTTAGATTACAAATTTTGTTGATTGTTCGGGGTTTTACCACAACGACATATTAAACATGCCGAAATCCCGCTCATCAGAAAAGAAATCTTAGAGTTTTCACAATTTGGTGAAAAGTTATTTAGTAAAAGATATGATACAAATGATCTAAAAACACGTTATTCGCACAGCTCAAATAGTAAAAGGATTGTTATGAATTGGAAAGAAAACTTTCTTAGTGTTTGTACAATTTGGTGAAAAATTACGTAGTGAAAGATTCGATCCAAACCATCTCAAAAACACGTTATTTGAACTTCTCAGAGCGTTAAAAGATTGTTTTGAATCGAAAAACAAACTTTCTTAGTCTTTGTAAAATTTGATGAAAAGTTATGTTGTGAAAGGTACGATACAAATGATCTATAAACAAGTTATTTGAACTCCTCAAAGCGTAAAATGATTGCTATGAATCGAAAAGAAAATTTTCTTAGTGGTTTTACAATTTGGTGAAAGTTACGTATTGAAAGATTCGATCCAAACCATCTAAGAAACACGTTATTTGAACTCCTCAGAACATCAAAAGATTGTTTTGAATCGAAAAACATACTTTCTTGGTGTTTGTAAAATTTGGTGAAAAGTTTTGTAGTAAAATATAGGATACAAATGATGTAAAAACAAGTTATTTGAACTCCTCAAAGGGTAAAAAGATTGCTTTCAAGCGAAAAGAAAACTTTCTTAGTGTTTGTACAATTTGGTGGAAAGTTACGTAGTGAAAGATTCAATCCAAACCATCTCAAAAACACGTTATTTGAACTCCTCAGAACGTTAAAACATTGTATTGAATCGAAAAACAAACTTTCTTAGTGTTTGTAAAATTTGTTGAAATGTTATGTACTAAAAGATACGATACAAAAAAACACGTTATTTGTACTCCTCAAAGCGTAAAAAGATTTCTATGAATCGAAAAGAAAACTTTCTTAGTGTTTGTACAATTTGGTGAAAAGTAACGTAGTCAAATATTCAATCCAAACCATCTCAAAAACACGTTATATGAACTCCTCAGAATGTTAAATGATTGTTTTGGATCGAAAAACAAACTTTTTGAGTGTTTGTAAAATTTGGTGAAAAGTTATGTAGTAAAAGATACGATACAATTGATCTAAAAACAAGTTATTTGAACTCCTCAAAGCGTAAAATGATTTCTATGAATCGAAAAGAAACCTTTTTTAGTGTTTGTACAATGTGGTGAAAAGTTACGTAGTGAAAGATTCGATCAAAACCATCTTAAAAACAAGTTATTTGAACTCCTCAGAACGTTAAAAAATTGTTTTGAATCGAAAAACAAACTTTCTTAGTGTTTGTACAATTTGGTGAAAATTTATGTAGTAAAAGATACGATACAATTGATCTAAAAACAAGTTATTTGAACTCCTCAAAGCGTAAAAAGATTTCAATGAATCGAAAAGAAAACTTTCTTAGTGTTTGTACAATGTGGGGAAAAGTTACGTAGTGAAATATTCGATCCAAACCATCTTAAAAACACATTATTTGAACTCCTCAGAAAGTTAAAAGATTGTTTTGAATCGAAAAACAAACTTTCTTAGTGTTTGTACAATTTGGTGAAAAGTTATGTAGTAAAAGATACGATATAAATGATCTAAAAAGATTGATATTAATCGAAAAGAAAACTTTCTTAGTGTTTTTACAATTTGGTGAAAAGTTACGTAGTGAAAGATTCGATCCAAACCATCTAAAAAACACGTTATTTGAACTCCTCAGAAATAAAATTGGGTGAAAAGTTATGTAGTAAAAGATATGATACAAATGATCTAAAAACAAGTTATGTGAACTCCTCAAAGGGTAAAAAGATTGCTATGAATCGACAAGAAAACTTTCTTAGTGTTTGTACAATTTGGTGAAAAGTTACTTAGTGAAAGATTCGATCCAAACCATCTGAAAAACAGGTTATTTGAACTCCTCATAACGTTAATAGATTGTTTTGAATCGAAAAACAAACTATCTTAGTGTTTGTAAAATTTGGTGAAAAGTTATGTAGTAAAAGATATGATACAAATGATCTAAAAACACGTTATTTGAACTCCTCAAAGATCGTAAAAGATTACTATGAATCGAAAAAAAATACTTTCTTAGAGTTCTTACAATTTGGTGAAAAGTTACGTAGTAAAACATTCGATCCAAACCATCTAAAAACACGTTATTTGAACTCCTCATAGCGTTTAATGATTGTATGAATCGAAAAACAAATTTTCTTAGTGTTTGCAAATTTTGGTGAAAAGTTATGTAGTACAAGATAAGATACAAAGGATCTAAAAACACGTTATTTGAACTCCTTAAAACGTAAAAATATTGTTATGAATCGAAAAGAAAAATTTCTTAGTGTTTGTACAATTTGGAGAAAAGTTACGTAGTAAAAGATTCGATCCAAACCATCCCAAAACACGTTATTTGGGCTCCTCGGTGCGTTAAACGATTGTTATCAATCGAAAAACAAACTTTCTTCGTGTGAGTAAAATTTGGTGAAAAGTTATGTAGTAAAAAGATGCGATACAAATGATCTAAAAACACGTTATTCGTACTCCTCAAAGCGTCAAAAGATTGCTATGAATCGATAAGAAATCTTTCTTAGAGTTTTTACAATTTGGTGAAAGGTTATTTAGTAAAAGATATGATACAAATGATCTAAAAACACGTTATTTGAACTCCTCAAATCGTAAAAAGATTGTTATGAATTGAAAAGAAAACTTTCCTAGTGTTTGTACAATTTGGTGAAAAGTTGTGTAGTGAAAGATTCGATCCAAACCATCTCAAAAACACGTTATTTCAACTCCTTAGAGCGCTAAAAGATTGTTTTGAATCGAAAAACAAACTTTCTTAGTCTTTGTAAAATTTGATGAAAAGTTATGTTGTGAAAGATACGATACAAATGATCTAAAAACAAGTTATTTGAAGTCCTCAAAGCGTAAAATGATTGCTATGAATCGAAAAGAAAATTTTCTAAGTGTTTTTACAATTTGGTGAAATTTACATAGTGAAAGATTCGATCTAAACCATCTAAAAAACACGTTATTTGAACTCCTCAGAACGTTAAAAGATTATTTTGAATCGAAAAACAAACTTTCTTAGTGTTTGTAAATTTGGTGAAAAGTTATGTAGTAAAGATACGATACAAATGATCTAAAAACAAGTTATTTGAACTCCTCAAAGGGTAAAAAGATTGCTTTGAAGCGAAAAGAAAACTTTCTTAGTGTTTGTACAATTTGGTGGAAAGTTACGTAGTGAAAGATTCGATCCGAACCATCTCAAAAACACGTTATTTGAACTCCTCAGAACGTTAAAAGATTGTTTTGAATCGAAAAACAAACTTTCTTAGTGTTTGTAAAATTTGTTGAAGAGTTGTGTAGTAAATGATACGATACAAATGATCTAAAAACACGTTATTTGTACTCCTCAAAGCGTAAAAAGATTTTTATGAATCGAAAAGAAAACTTTCTTAGTGTTTTTACAATTTGGTGAAAAGTTACGTAGTGAAAGATTCGATCCAAACCATCTAAAAAACACGTTATTTGAACTCCTCAGAAGTAAAATTTGGTGAAAAGTTATGTAGTAAAAGATAAGATACAAATGATCTAAAAACAAGTTATGTGAACTCCTCAAAGGGTAAAAAGATTGCTATGAATCGAAAAGAAATCATTCTTAGTGTTTGTACAATTTGGTGAAAAGTTACGTAGTGAAAGATTCGATCCAAACCATCTCAAAAACAGGTTATTTGAACTCCTCATAACGTTAATAGATTGTTTTGAATCGAAAAACTAACTATCTTAGTGTTTGTAAAATTTGGTGAAAAGTTGTGTAGTAAAAGATATGATACAAATGATCTAAAAACACTTTATTTGAACTCCTTAAAACGTAAAACAATTGTTATGAATCGAAAAGAAAACTTTCTTAGTGTTTGTACAATTTGGTGAAATGTTACGTAGTAAAAGATTTGATCCAAACCATATCAAAAACAGGTTATTTGAACTCCTCAGAACGTTAATAGATTGTTTTGAATCAAAAAACAAACTATCTTAGTGTTTGTAAAATTTGGTGAAAAGTTATGTAGTAAAAGATATGATACAAATGATCTAAAAACACGTTATTTGAACTCCTCAAAGATCGTAAAAGATTACTATGAATCGAAAAAAAATACTTTCTTAGAGTTCTTACAATTTGGTGAAAAGTTACGTAGTAAAACATTCGATCCAAACCATCTAAAAACACGTTATTTGAACTCCTCATAGCGTTTAATGATTGTATGAATCGAAAAACAAATTTTCTTAGTGTTTGCAAATTTTGGTGAAAAGTTATGTAGTACAAGATAAGATACAAAGGATCTAAAAACACGTTATTTGAACTCCTTAAAACGTAAAAATATTGTTATGAATCGAAAAGAAAAATTTCTTAGTGTTTGTACAATTTGGAGAAAAGTTACGTAGTAAAAGATTCGATCCAAACCATCCCAAAACACGTTATTTGGGCTCCTCGGTGCGTTAAACGATTGTTATCAATCGAAAAACAAACTTTCTTCGTGTGAGTAAAATTTGGTGAAAAGTTATGTAGTAAAAAGATGCGATACAAATGATCTAAAAACACGTTATTCGTACTCCTCAAAGCGTCAAAAGATTGCTATGAATCGATAAGAAATCTTTCTTAGAGTTTTTACAATTTGGTGAAAGGTTATTTAGTAAAAGATATGATACAAATGATCTAAAAACACGTTATTTGAACTCCTCAAATCGTAAAAAGATTGTTATGAATTGAAAAGAAAACTTTCCTAGTATTTGTACAATTTGGTGAAAAGTTGTGTAGTGAAAGATTCGATCCAAACCATCTCAAAAACACGTTATTTCAACTCCTTAGAGCGCTAAAAGATTGTTTTGAATCGAAAAACAAACTTTCTTAGTCTTTGTAAAATTTGATGAAAAGTTATGTTGTGAAAGATACGATACAAATGATCTAAAAACAAGTTATTTGAAGTCCTCAAAGCGTAAAATGATTGCTATGAATCGAAAAGAAAATTTTCTAAGTGTTTTTACAATTTGGTGAAATTTACATAGTGAAAGATTCGATCTAAACCATCTAAAAAACACGTTATTTGAACTCCTCAGAACGTTAAAAGATTATTTTGAATCGAAAAACAAACTTTCTTAGTGTTTGTAAATTTGGTGAAAAGTTATGTAGTAAAGATCTGATACAAATGATCTAAAAACAAGTTATTTGAACTCCTCAAAGGGTAAAAAGATTGCTTTGAAGCGAAAAGAAAACTTTCTTAGTGTTTGTACAATTTGGTGGAAAGTTACGTAGTGAAAGATTCGATCCGAACCATCTCAAAAACACGTTATTTGAACTTCTCAGAACGTTAAAAGATTGTTTTGAATCGAAAAACAAACTTTCTTAGTGTTTGTAAAATTTGTTGAAGAGTTGTGTAGTAAATGATACGATACAAATGATCTAAAAACACGTTATTTGTACTCCTCAAAGCGTAAAAAGATTTTTATGAATCGAAAAGAAAACTTTCTTAGTGTTTTTACAATTTGGTGAAAAGTTACGTAGTGAAAGATTCGATCCAAACCATCTAAAAAACACGTTATTTGAACTCCTCAGAAGTAAAATTTGGTGAAAAGTTATGTAGTAAAAGATAAGATACAAATGATCTAAAAACAAGTTATGTGAACTCCTCAAAGGGTAAAAAGATTGCTATGAATCGAAAAGAAATCATTCTTAGTGTTTGTACAATTTGGTGAAAAGTTACGTAGTGAAAGATTCGATCCAAACCATCTCAAAAACAGGTTATTTGAACTCCTCATAACGTTAATAGATTGTTTTGAATCGAAAAACTAACTATCTTAGTGTTTGTAAAATTTGGTGAAAAGTTATGTAGTAAAAGATATGATACAAATGATCTAAAAACACGTTATTTGAACTCCTCAAAAATCGTAAAAGATTGCTATGAATCGAAAAAAATACTTTCTTAGAGTTTTTACAATTTGGTGAAAAATTACGTAGTAAAACATTCGATCCAAACCATCTAAAAACACGTTATTTGAACTCCTCATAGCGTTTAATGATTGTATGAATCGAAAAACAAATTTTCTTAGTGTTTGCAAATTTTGGTGAAAAGTTATGTAGTACAAGATGAGATACAAAGGATCTAAAAACACGTTATTTGAACTCCTTAAAACGTAAAAAAATTGTTATGAATCGAAAAGAAAACTTTCTTAGTGTTTGTACAATTTGGTGAAATGTTACGTAGTAAAAGAGTCGATCCAAACCATCTCAAAAACAGGTTAGTTGAACTCCTCAGAAAGTTAATAGATTGTTTTGAATCGAAAAACAAACTATCTTAGTGTTTGTAAAATTTTGTGAAAAGTTATGTAGTAAAAGATATGATACAAATGATCTAAAAACATGTTATTTGAACTCCTCAAAAATCGTAAAAGATTGCTATGAATCAAAAAAAAATACTTTCTTAGAGTTTTTATAATTTGGTGAAAAGTTACGTAGTAAAAGATTCGATCCAAACCATCTAAAAATACGTTATTTGGACTCCTCATAGCGTTTAATGATTGTTATGAATCGAAAAACAAATTTTCTTAGTGTTTGCAAAATTTGGTGAAAACTTATGTAGTACAAGATAAGATACAAAGTATCAAAAAACACGTTATTTGAACTCCTTAAAACGTAAAAAAATTGCTATGAATCGAAAAGAAAACTTTCTTTGTGTTTGTACAATTTGGTGAAAAGTTACGTAGTAAAAGATTCGATCCAAACCATCCCAAAACAAGTTATTTGGGCTCCTCAGAGCGTTAAACGATTGTTATCAATCGAAAAACAAACTTTCTTCGTGTGTGTAAAATTTGGTGAAAAGTTATGTAGTAAAAGATGCGATACAAATGATCTAAAAACACGTTATTCGTACTCCTCAAAGCGTAAAAATATTGCTATGAATCGAAAAGAAATCTTTCTTAGAGTTTTTATATTTTGGTGAAAGGTTATTTAGTAAAAGATATGATACAAATGATCTAAAAGCACGTTATTTGAACTCCTCAAATCGTAAAAAGATTGTTATGAATTGAAAAGAAAACTTTCTTTGTGTTTGTACAATTTGGTGGAAAGTTACGTAGTGAAATATTCGATCCAAACCATCTCAAAAACACGTTATTTGAACTTCTCAGAACGTTAAAAGATTGTTTTGAATCGAAAAACAAACTTTCTTAGTGTTTGTAAAATTTGTTGAAAAGTTATGTAGTAAATGATTCGATACAAATGATCTAAAAACACGTTATTTGCACTCCTCAAAGCGTAAAAACATTTCTATGAATGGAAAAGAAAACTTTCATAGTGTTTGTACAATTTGGTGAAAATTAACTAGTCAAAGATTCGATCCAAACCATCTCAAAAACACGTTATTTGAACTCCTCAGAATGTTAATTGATTGTTTTGGATCGAAAAACAAACTTTTTGTGTGTTTGTAAAATTTGGTGAAAAGCTATGTAGTAAAGATACGATACAAATGATCTAAAAACAAGTTATTTGAAGTCCTCAAAGCGTAAAATGATTGCTATGAATCGAAAAGAAAATTTTCTAAGTGTTTTTACAATTTGGTGAAATTTACATAGTGAAAGATTCGATCCAAACCATCTAAAAAACACGTTATTTGAACTCCTCAGAACGTTAAAAGATTATTTTGAATCGAAAAACAAACTTTCTTAGTGTTTGTAAATTTGGTGAAAAGTTATGTAGTAAAGATACGATACAAATGATCTAAAAACAAGTTATTTGAACTCCTCAAAGGGTAAAAAGATTGCTTTGAATCGAAAAGAAAACTTTCTTAGAGTTTGTACAATTTGGTGAAAAGTTACGTAGTAAAAGATTCAATCCAAACCATCCCAAAACACGTTATTTGGGCTCCTCGGAGCGTTAAACGATTGTTATCAATCGAAAAACAAACTGTCTTCGTGTGTGTAAAATTTGGTGAAAAGTTATGTAGTAAAAGATACGATACAAATGATCTAAAAATACGTTATTCGTACTCCTCAAAGAGTAAAAAGATTGCTATGAATCGAAAAGAAATCTTTCTTAGAGTTTTTACAATTTGGTGAGAAGTTATTTAGTAAAAAGATATGATACAAATGATCTAAAAACACGTTATTTGAACTCCTCAAATCGTAAAAAGATTGTTATGAATTGAAAAGAAAACTTTCTTAGTGTTTGTACAATTTGGTGAAAAGTTACGTAGTGAAAGATTAGATCCAAACCATCTCGAAAACACGTTATTTGAGCTCCTTAGAGCGTTAAAAGATTGTTATGAATCGAAAAACAAAATTTCTTTGTCTTTGTAACATTTGATGAAAAGTTATGTTGTGAAAGATACGATACAAATGATCTAAAAACAAGTTATTTGAACTCCTCAGTAAAATGATTGCTATGAATCGAAAAGAAAACTTTCTTAGTGTTTTTACAACTTGGGGAAAGTTACGTAGTGAAAGATTTGATCCAAACAATCTAAAAAACACGTTATTTGAACTCCTCATGACGGTAAAAGATTGTTTTGAATCGAAATACAAACTTTCTTAGTGTTTGTAAAATTTGGTAAAAAGTTATGTATTAAAAGATACGATACAAATGATCTAAAAACAAGTTATTTGAACACCTCATAGGGCAAAAAGATTGCTTTGAAGCGAAAAAAAAACTTTCTTAGTGTTTGTACAATTTGGTGGAAAGTTACGTAGTGAAAGATTCGATCCAAACCATCTCAAAAACAAGTTATTTGAATTCCTCATAACGTTAAAAGATTGTTTTGAATCGAAAAACAAACTTTCTTAGTGTTTGTAAAATTTGTTGAAAAGTTATGTAGTAAAAGATACGATACAAATGATCTAAAAACACGTTATTTTGTACTCCTCAAAGCGTAAAAAATTTCTATGAATCGAAAAGAAAACTTTCTTAGTGTTTGTACAATTTGGTGAAAAGTAACGTAGTCAAAAATTCGGTCCAAACCAACTCAAAAACACGTTATTTGAACTACTCAGAATGTTAATAGATTGTTTTGAATCAAAAAACAAACTTTTTGAGTGTTTGTAAAATTTGGTGAAAAGTTATGTAGTAAAAGATGCGATACAATTGATCAAAAAACAAGTTATTTGAACTCCTCAAAGCGTAAAAAAATTTCTATGAATCGAAAAGAAAACTTTTTTAGTGTTTGTACAATGTGGTGAAAAGTTACGTAGTGAAAGATTCGATCCAAACAATCTTAAAAACAAGTTATTTGAACTCCTCAGAACGTTAAAAGATTGTTTTGAATCGAAAAACAAACTTTCTTAGTGTTTGTACAATTTGGTGAAAAGTTATGTAGTAAAAGATACGATACAAATGATCTACACGTTATTTGAACTCCTCAAAGCGTAAAAAGATTGCTATGAATTGAAAAAAAAACTTTCTTAGCGTTTGTACAATTTGGTGAAAAGTTTCGTAGTAAAAGATTCGATCCAAACCATCACGAAAACATGTTATTTGAACTCCTTAGAGCGTTAAAGGATTGTTTTGAATCGAAAAACAAACTTTCTTAGTCATTGTAAAATTTGATGAAAAGTTATGTTGTAAAAGATACGATACAAATTATCTAAAAACAAGTTATTTGAACTCCTCAAAGCGTAAAAAGATTGCTATGAATCGAAAAGAAAACTTTCTTTGTGTTTTTACAATTTGGTAAAAAGTTACATGGTGAAAGAGTCGATACAAACCATCTAAAAAACACGTTATTTGAACTCCTCAGAAGTAAAATTGGGTGAAAAGTTATGTAGTAAAAGATATGATACAAATGATCTAAAAACAAGTTATTTCAACTCCTCAAATGGTAAAAAAATTGCTATGAATCGAAAAGAAAACTTTCTTAGTGTTTCTACAATTTGGTGAAAAGTTACATAGTGAATGATTCGATCCAAACCATCTTAAAAAACACGTTATTTGAACTCCTCAGAACGTTAAAAGATTGTTTTGAATCGAAAAATAAACTTTCTTAGTGTTTGTACAATTTTGTGAAATGTTATGTAGTAAAAGATTCGATACAAATGATCTACACGTTATTTGAACTCCTCAAAATGTAAAAAGATTGCTATGAATCGAAAAAAAAACTTTCTTAGTGTTTGTGCAATTTGGTGAAAAGTTACGTAGTAAAAGATTCGATCCAAACCATCACGAAAACAAGTTATTTTGACTCCTTAGAGCGTTAAAGGATTGTTTTGAATCGAAAAACAAACTTTCTTAGTCATTGTAAAATTTGATGAAAAGTTATGTTGTAAAAGATACGATACAAATGATCTAAAAGCACGTTATTTGAACTCCTCAAAGCGTAAAAAGATTGCTATGATTCGAAAAAAAACTTTCTTAGTGTGTTTACAATTTGGTGAAAACTTACGTAGTGAAAGATTCGATCCAACCCATCTAAAAAAACGCTATTTGAGCTCCTCAGAGCATTTAAAGATTATTATGAATCTAAAAACAAAATTTCTTAGTGTTTGTAAAATTTGGTGAAAAGTTATGTAGTACAAGATATGATACAAAGGATCTAAAAACACGTTATTTGAACTCCTTATAACGTAAAGAAATTGCTTTGAATCGAAAAGAAAACTTTCTTAGCGTTTGTACAATTTGGTGAAAAGTTACGTAGTAAAAGATTCAATCCAAACCATCTCAAAACACGTTATTTGGGTTCCTCAGAACGTTAAAAGATTGTTATCAATCGAAAAACAAACTTTCTTAGTGGTTGTAAAATTTGGTGAAAGTTATGTAGTAAAAGATACGATACAAATGATCTAAAAACACGTTATTTGTACTCCTCAAATAGTAAAAAGATTGCTATGAATCGAAAAGAAATCTTTCTTAGAGTTTTTACAATTTGGTGAAAGTTACGTAGTAAAAGATTCGATCCAAACCATCTGAAAACACGTTATTTGGACTCCTCATAGCGTTTAAAGATTGTTATGAATCGAAAAACAAACTTTCTTAGTGTTTGTAAAATTTAGTGAAAAGTTTTGTAGTAAAAGATACGATACAAATGATCTAAAAATACGTTATTTGAACTCCTCAAAGCGAAAAAAGATTTCTATGAATCGAAAAGAAAATTTTATTTGTGTTTGTACAATTTGGTGAAAAGTTACGTACAAAATGATTCGATCCAAACCATCTCAAAACACGTTATTTGGACTCCTCAGAGCATTTAAAGATTGTTATGAATCGACAAACAAACTTTCTTAGTGTTTGTGAAATTTGGTGAAAAGTTATGTAGTTCCAGATTAAAAGATTGTTATGAATCGAAAAACAAACTTTTATTAGTGTTTGTAAAATATGGTGAAAATTTATGTAGTACAAGATACGATACAAAGGATCTGAAAACACATTATTTGAACTCCTTAAAACGTATAAAAATTGGTATGAATCGAAAAAAAAACTTTCTCAGAGTTTTTACAATTTGGCGAAAATTTACGTAGTAAAAGATTTGATCCAAACCATCTCAAAACACATTATTTGGACTCCTCATAGCGTTAAAAGATTGTTATGAATCGAAAAACAAAATTTCTTAGTGTTTGTAAATTTTGGTGAAAAGTTATGTAGTAAAAGATATGATACAAATGATCTAAAAACACGTTATTTGAACTCCTCAAAGCGTTAAAAGCTTGCTATGAATCGAAAAGAAAACTTTCTTGGTGTTTGTTCAATTTGGTGAAAAGTTCCGTAGTAAAACATTCGATCCAAACCATCTAAAAACACGTTATTTGGACTCCTCAGAGCGTTTAAAGATTGTTATTTCTTAGTGTTTGTAAAATTTGGTGAAAAGTTATGTAGTAAAAGATACGATACAAATTATCTAAAAACACGTTATTTGAACTCCTCAAAGCGTATAAAGATTTCTATGAATCGAAAAGAAAATTTTATTAGTGTTTGTACAATTTGGTGAAAAGGTACGTACTAAACGATTCGATCCAAACCATCTGAAAACAAATGGTGTTGACTACCAGATTACAACCATTTATGCCTTTGTTGTCTCCAGTTGCCATACCGGCATTCGTCTAAGGTAGATAGATCCTAGAGTCCTTCATCACAACAAGAGAAATCTTATCCTATTACCACAAAAAGAAAATACCTATAATTCTCCTCAAAATTGATTTCAAAAAAGCATTCAATTCGGTGTCGTGGGACTTCTTGTATTACATACTGACATCTAGAGATTTTGGTCCGAAATGACTTGAATGGGTCAAAATTATTCTAAACTTACTCCTAACAAACGACTTAAAAGGTCATTACTTTAGCAACAAAAAGGGGCTGAGACAAGGGACCCGTTGTCCCCACTATTATTTAATATAGTTGTCGATGATTTACATACAATAATTGCAAATCTCACTCCACTACTACCAACCCCAATTATATTTGCGCCTCAAGTCCGACAATATGCGGATGATACGCTCCTCTTTGTAGAAGTTTACTCCACCAATCTCAGAGTAATAACTAGTCATATCCTCTTTTGTAAACATATCACGATTACAAGTCAATTGGTCAAAATCTGAATTTGTCCCCATAGCAATCCCGAACGAATTTCAAGACTCGATTTCTTTTATTCTCCGGTGTCAAAAAAAGAATCTACCTATAATATATCTAGGATTACCTTTATCGTTTAAAAGAATCTACCTACAAAAATACAACAAAACTTAACTATTGGGCAGGGGAAAATGCTTTACATTGGGGGAAGATATATGTTAGTCTCAAGTGTTCTATCGGTACTTCCATCCTATTATATGCAACTATTCCGGATTCCGAAATACATCTTAGCGGAAATTACAAAGCTAATAAAGGCTTTCTTTTGGACGAGAAATGACGAAATTACACATGAAAAAATGCCTCGCCAAATGACAAAATCTATGTTTTCCAAGAAGACATGGAGGATTAGGTCTACTGGACATAGAAAGTCAGAATATGAGCCTATTTTTAAAATAGTTCTTCAAAATTAACTTTGAACAAGATTTCCTTTGGTCAAAATTTGTAAAAGAACTCTATTGACTGGTTGTTGCTCCCATTATGTGTCTGTTATCGTCATCTCTTCTTATTTTATGAGCAATTTATCAAAATTACAACCAATCTATAACATCATTTTTAAGGATAGAATCGTACAAAAAAATGTGAATAACCAAGCTCCCTGATCAATTTCCTTCAGCACAATGGAATGTTACAACTTCGTTACAAATCCAGGCATATGAAAAAAGGGCCAGTAATGGTGCTAGGGCAAATATCCCCTAAAAATAAAAAAAATTATCTGGCTAATGCTTAATGACAGAATTCTTTCGCAAGAAAATTTACAGAGGGGATATACAACGGGTACACAATGTGTTCTATGTTCGGGTCCGACTGAAACAACAAGCCATCTATTTGCCCAAAGCCCTTTCATCGTCTTATGCTTTGAGGATATGGCACTGGATATGGCAATTGAAGAAAAGCTCATTCAATCTTGGCTAGATATCCAACACAAGAAAAAACCAGAAGGAGCAATTCGGCAAAATCAACAAATTTGAGCATCCATTGGTTAATTTGGAGAGAACGAAATAATAGAATCTTCCGCGACAAGGAAAAAAACCGCAAATGCAACTATTAAACTCCATCAAAAACCTCCTGCACACTTTTTTTTTTTTTTTTTTGAAGTAGAACCTCCTGCACACTTCGAAGCTAACAAATTTATTAATTATAGCCTCAACTTGTAATAATAGTACATACATAGCCATAGGGAGGCGATCTATCAATGATAAACTCCTTTTCTGTTTTGTTTTTTTTTTCCTTTCTCCTTTTTATTTCTGCAGTGTTGTGGTATTGCCACAAATTTGTAACAACGATTCACTTATAAAAAATTGAGCCCAAAAATTTTGCCAACATATTTAAAATTTTGTGTTTTTTCGTTGTTTCCGCATGGGAACAAATAAAATAATAATAGTCAGCAAACTGATGGGAATTTTCAAAACAAACACAAAAATCAGCAAAACTATCCCCCATAAAAACACCAAATAAGAAAAAATAAACCCTCACTAAACTAAACTGTGTAAATATTAAGAGCGACACTACAAAGAATCTTAAAGCAGACTAATTAACTCCAAAATTACAAACTCAAACACCATATTATTAGTAATAAATATACAAAAGCTGTAAGTAAAATTAATTATGAAAATATCTAAAGAGAAGCAAGTAGGTCCCGCATTTCAGCCACAGACGGTATATTATTCTCATTCCCATATATCTTTGTCACTGTCTGTACAAAACTATCATATTTTTCCAAGAACTCTTTCTGCACCAATAAAAAAAAGTGTGAATTTTGCAATTATGTCCTAGTTAATTTCTAAATTGAATTATTTGTTAGTTAGTTACCTTGCATTTATCCCACAAGGAGGGAAGTAATTCTTCTGAGGTTAAGTTTCTTTGTAGCCTTCTATACATTGCATTTATCGATTTATCAATCTGAAATATCATTAATGAATATTATTATTATTATTATTATTATTATTATTATTATTATGTTTTTTTTAGATGGGTAAATTTGATAAATTGTGTGGGTTTTTTGTTAACGTACTCCAGATAAGCTGGTTTTGACCACTTTCCTTAATTCTGCTTTTGACAAACCTAACTGAAAAGGTATCTGCAATTTCAAAACCAAATTTTAATCATAAAAAAATTGCATATTTATATCAACAAATAAAAGATATAGAGGAGTGAATTGTAATTTATCTACCTCCTCAGGGGTAATTGTGAAAATAAGTTCCTCGATCCTCCGGTGAAAATCAAACAGCCTGCTAAATTGCTGTAAAAAACATTAAAATGATCGTTTATCCACTCTCTAAATTTGTTAGAAACCCTTCTATAATTTGTTAAGAAGACAGGATCCTTTTTGCAAATTTTCGCACAAAGTAAAGAAAAACTTACAGCAGTAATAATGCCAGAAATGTGTCTCGTACAAGCCTGTTCGTAAGCCTCGCTTGCTTGGTGATAAAATTTCGCTAGTGTAGGCACCACATTCGCCAAGTCATACAAACTGCATATTACCAAACAAAACAGTATATTGATCATTATTACGAAAAATAATATAAAATAAATTGTATAAAAATAAATTTACCTGTTTTGGAAAGCTGCGTAGTTTTCCAACAATACGATATCCGCTCCTTTGGGGTCTCCACTCTGTGCTAACTTTTCCAATGTAGTAAACATAGTATTCACCTGTTAATTGTTATTATTTGAATTATCATTAGTAAAAAGAATTTACATATTTCCCCTTCTAAAAATCTAAAGTATCATATTTACCCTCTCGAAAATCTTAAACATCATGATAGTTTAGCTGGATTTGTAAAATTAAACCATGATTAACTTGACAAATTCAACAGTGTTGACAATTTTGATATTTTTGAAAAGGTAAGTATGATACTTCAATTTTTCGAAGGATAAATATAATATTTAGGTTTTAAGAAAGGTAAATATGTAAATTCTGACGAGTTTGCTGTAGGCTTTATCGACAAGATCTCTTGATTGCCCTTGTATGTACTGTTCCATTCTCGCAGCTAGAGTAGCAAACCTAGAAAGAAGGTATTTTACGTATGCAAGGGCTTCTTCATAAATATCCCTTAAATAAAAACAAAATACCTGGGTATATAGGAGAGGACTCCAGTTTGTCTTAAATTTCGCTCGTTTCTCTCAATTTGATGACACGCCTCATCAACAAACTACACACATGGAGAGATTGATTTAGAATGTCAATTTTATAGAAAAGACCCTGGAAGATTTGGTAGTTAATTAGAAACCGACCCGAGAGAACTGAAGAGAGATTTTGGACTCCAAATCGTGGAGCAATTTACGAACAAACCCAGCAGCATCGGCTTTCTGACCGGATAAATATCGCTCCGTTATCCCGTGCATCGATATGCATCGTAACGGGTCTATTTTATACGCCCAATCCACCACCGCACAAAAATCCTCCTGTATACAAAAAATTATATTATATCCAATTATAGAATATTATAGACAAGAATAATTAATTTACCTGGATTCCTTCGAGTAATTCTTGAAGAGCTTCGTTGAGCGTACCCAACTCCGAAGCACTGTTATCTGGAAAATAATTCAATTACGAAAATGCCCCTTAATGGATGAATACATTGAAATTGGTGGGATTATTTATTACCGGGTTTGATATCATTTCCATCAGGATCCATTAGGGTCAAATCATCATCTTCATCGTTATTTTTTGCAGTTTTTTTGTTGTGATGAGCCGGGGCACCGGATGGAACAAGTGCAGGCACTTCGAAGCACATAAAATGCGCGAAAAACGAACTCTGTAAAAAAATGATAAATAAATACGAAACTTAACAGGGGTATATTTGAAAAGTGAAACAATGACCTCGTCAACGAGAAGGGGAATGAAGATGGTGAGCATCTTGGCGTAGGCTTCGGAGACTGTGGAAGTGTCAGAACTGTTGGGTCCAGTTTGACCCGGATTGGAGGATCCAGTTGATCCTTCCAGCCATACTGTTGGGTTTCTCGATGCCTTTGTACTTGCTCTCAGTTCATTCGCAAATTCTCTCGCCTGTAACGAATTAATTACTTCTTTATTCAGGGTCGTATTCAGAAATATTAATATAAACTTAATGGAGAAATTTGCAAAGAAGACCCAATTCTATTACAAAGTTCTTAATTTTATATTTACCTCGCGTCGAAGAAGGTGATTGAGGGACTGACAATATGCTTTCCTTAGAGGGCCTAAACTACTTCTATCAAGACTCTATAAATACAAAATAAAAGGAAAATAATGTTAAATAATTTCAAGGAAGAATTTAAAAAAAATCGAAAGAACTACATTTAAATAATAAGTACCAAAAGAAATACCTTCAAATGTTGAAGAAGCCTTGCATATGTGCGGCATTTATACCTCAAATCTGCATGATCTGGCCTTTTTAATTGCCCTCTCTATGAAATCATAAAAAAAATCAAAATTATAAAACAAAACAAAAACAAATTTTGCAAATACTATGATTAATCAGGGGCATTTATGCATATATACCTGAGAGAAGTAGCTTTTATCGCTAACCATGAAATCTACCAAACTAGAGAAATAATTCCTTAAAAACTCTGAAGCTCTCCTTACAAACGTGATCTTTAACTTCTCCAGTTCAGCCTTTTTCTCTCTCACCTTTACAGATTAAAAATGATTAAATATGATTTAAAGACAATAATAATATAATGAAACTTACAGCTCGCATATTAACATAAATAGGATCTATGTTTGGAACTTCGATATTTTTCAAGGCCAAAGCAAGCCATTCACACGCTTCTACATTCTTCAACATTCTCGATTCCTCGAATGATCCTCCCGTTAGAGACGCAGCGAACTGTACAAAAGATTATAACACTATAAACATCAAAATATCAAAAATACCCTCGCAGCTTGGTAGGGGTATGCAAGATATTTCAATCTATTATACCTCTGAAGGAATGCGCAATCGTTCGAGTAGTTTATCCAACTCCTCGATTAAGACTTTGTTATTCACAGATTGCATCTCCAATTTATTGTTTCTAGATTCAATCTACAACACACACAAAAAAGAGAGTATGAAATTGTTAAAAATTTAGGGACTAATTAGCATTTTTTTTATACCGAGGCGATATCCTCTCTCATATGTCTGAGTTTAGAATTGAAGATTCTGAGCCATTCGTCCATGTCATCTACACAAGCCCCTGCGGCTTCTAGCCCTAGCAATACCTACAATTGTAGGGCACACGTGATCTTTCAAGATTTTGCAGGGGTGTATATGAAATTGTACCGTTCAGTTAATAATAGTTATTTACCTCTTCGATAAGAGATTCGCTTTCTAAGAGTGAGTGAACATTTGCGGCCTCTAATGCATGCAATTCCTTCTTCATTCTTTCTGAAAATGCATCTGCTTCTCCCACTCCCAATACGTATCTGCATCGAGATCAGGCCAAATCAAGATTGAAAATTATTTTTGCAATAAAAAACTAAACAAATATGGGGATTGGATTACTTACGTGCCAAGAAGAGATTCCATATCATCCTCTTCGGCCTGAGAAACGAGGTCTTTCTCAACATTCACTTTTACGTCCCTAGTTAATATAATATCGGTTTTAGGCCCCCCATTTGAGTCCATCTCCTCTTCTATATCTACCGGTGTATTTTCCTACAATCATTTATTTATTCATTCATTCATTTTGAAAGTTAGGAAATGAATGAATGATATACCTTAGCCCAAAGAGCCATCTCAACAATATCGATTCCAACAACTTTAGGAAGGCGATTTAATGATTCTTTGCACATGTTCAAAATCGAAAGTAAAAGTCGATTCCTAAATTATACAACAACAAAAAAGCAATTAAAAATCAAAATTTATGTATTGATTTGTTCATGTTTTTATAAAGGACCTGTCATCTATATTGCGCATAGTCCATTGAGGCGGGGTCACGGCGTGACTTCTAAGATTATCGAAACCCTATCAAATTTGAAGTTATGATATGTATTCATGAATTAATTTAATTGACAAAAAATATGAGAGAGATTGTATTAGTACCAGAATAAAAGTGCAGCCAGTAGTATCATTTGAGACGACCTCGACTTTGCTTAGATGTTTCAGCTTGTATAGTTTTGCAGGCTAAGAAATAAATATTGTTAATTATGATTTAATTGTGCGTTGAAAAGTTAAAAGTTGTATAAATTGTTTGTAGAATTTGAAGTTACCTCTAGAACACCTCCAGATGAGTACTTGAGAACTCGAAGAAACGATTTATCTTGATCCCCTTTGGCAGAATTCTTAGCTATGATAATCGAAAATTATACACACAAATTAAACCAATTCTTTCAAGATTTCTATCATAATCCCATCTGAATCTCAGTCCTCTTAATTTACTTGTGAATCAAAATACGTACCAGTGAGAGCAAGAACTCTAGGTTTGGCGAGGCGACCAAGCTTCTCGAAGATTCCGCGACCTTTAGCGGCACGGATCGAGAAAACCACGTCCTCCTTGGCGCCGCTACTCGCGATCGCAGAGGCACAGGCTTGCCTGAGCTCCGTATCATCCGCCGCAGTCACTTTCGCCATTGCTGTACTCACTCCTCTTCTCTCAGATCTATTATAATTTGTAGAGAGAGAAAGGAAAAGAGTGATGGTTACTGTTGTACTAATTGCTTGCTGTATCGATTTAGTTATTTAGATTTATTTATTTTATTTATTTAGTTATTTATTCATTAATCTGTATCCCGTACTGTTTGTAATACACGCCAGCTAGAAAAGTCAAAATAAAATAGTATATTAGTGCTAATAGGAAAAAATAAATCAAGGTCTTGCCGTTTTGCGTGAACGTGATTAAATTATTGATTTAAAAAGGAACGTTTATGTTAATCATCACTTTCAGTCTAGCAAAATTAATTTAGTGAATTATTAAGGGTTGGTTTTGAATCTTTTGATACGTGGTTGTTATCCTTTAATGCATAATCTTTTTAATTGGATCTTTAATGCATATTTAGAAGAACTTTTTTTTATGATAAATACATATTCCATTATGAATAAATGCATATTAATAAGTTATTTTTACTTTCATTTATTTATCTATGACAAAATATGAATTTATCTAAATCTAATTATATTATATCTTATCTTATCTATTATATTCTAAGTAATAAAGTTAAATAATGGGCCTTTTTTACAGTCTTCCACGTTTTCACTGCGTGATTGGAGCCGTTGATCTGCTTATTTACCCGCGGCAACTCTTTCTCTCTCTCTCTTCTCAGACGAAAAAAGAAAAAAAAAAACACTCCTCATTTGCGAAACCCTAGCGGCGAAGAAAGGGAGGCCAGACGCTGGCGAAACCGATCCGGTTTGTTCATACGACCAGAAGGCAATTGCTCGGACGCGGCGCTTAGGATTTTCTGGGACTTCTCGGGCATTTCAGATGGATCGACGAGGGCATACGAAGCTCGACCCGGCTTCAGATGTTAGGACGTAGCTTCTTCGACTAGAAACAGACACCGGTCAGTGCTCTTTTTGAGATTCGCGATTTCTTTAGTTCAAGTTAAACCGATTTCAGGCCAACTTGGATCGATTTAGGGTTCTTTGTTGAGGTTTCCGAACATTACTCTTTGAGTTCTACAGTTTACTGCTGATTTTCGTGCTATTTTTTCTTCAATTCATGTCAATTCATGTATAATTGTGATTTGGGGAATACATGTCGATTTGTTTTGTTTATTGTGTTGATATTGGTTAAATTAAGGCAAAATTAAAGGTATAATTACCCAATAAATATACAATCAAGGAAAATATAATTGACGCGAGTCTTAATTAGGCTTAATTTGGGATTAAAATTGAAGGTTCTATTAAACCCCCAATAAACCTTAACTAAACCATAATTTAGGTTCAACAGTGCAATTAAGCCTTAATTGGTTCCAATTTTCCGTCAAATTATACTCCTAATTTGAATTCAATTAAACTCTAATTCACCTGCAAAGTAATATTATTATGCCCAGCTATGCTTCAGCATGTAATTAAGCCTCAATTTGGTTCAACTTTGCATCTATTAAACCATTTACAAATCATTTCGTAGGTTCTCTTGATGCTCGTAGGCCCGAAAACCACGTACGACTCGCTTATGGTACTTTTTTTGTTCCTATTTTGCCTTTCAAACAATAGACGATTACAAAAGATGAAGAATTTAATTATTAAATAATTAATTTGTGATAATGCAGAAATGAATAATCGAGAGTTGATCGATGCGGGAAGGGAACAGATGGTTTTTGGCTTTCATTTTTATCGACGTGATAAATAGGTACTATAAATCAACTTAGTTTAGATTGATCTTTTTTTATCCTTTTGCAAAATCTGAATTATACTAATTTACTTTGATTTCTACCCAGATATATTCGAGGTATGTTTTTCAGTTTCCTAAAATCCTGAACCCTAATATTTATTTTACTGAATTTTTTTAATGTTATTTTCTACGCGTTAGAGTCGTTCTACGAGAAGTACTATTCGGGTTTCATCTCGATAAGAACAAAAGCTCCTGAGGTTCTTCACAGAGAAGACAACCTCATTGAAATCGTCCATGTATGCACCCCTTTTAAAAATCCCAAATATCAAATTTACCCTTCGGTCAATTAATTTTAGTAACTATTTCTGAAAAAAATGTAGTTTCTGGGAAAATATGCGTTGGCCGACACCGATAAGATCATTCTAGAAACAACAAAGCTTCTCATCGAGGACTATCTTGCTTAAAATGCTTTCACACGGTAAATTTTCCATTTTCACCCCTCCATTTTTATTTCTCTAAACCCCCTCTTTTTTTTAATCGAATATAGCATTTGTATTTCTATTTAAAGATATGATAAGTTATGCCCGTTCTACAAGTCCGTGTGGATAATGTGCAACATAATCCAATTCAACAATTTGGCAAATCAAGTAATTTCTTTTTAAAATTACATCAATACCCCTACAAAACCTTAAAATGTCATATATGCCCTTACAGAATAGAAAATATCGCATAAACCTGTAAAAATATAGAAAATATTTGATGGGGTAGGATATTTGTTATATTTATTACACATTGTAGGGACACTTATGATATTTCACAATTTGGATGAGTATATTTGATATTTTGTTAATATATTTACATATTTTTTCTTTTGATTGAAAGCTGTGGAGAGAGCTGCTGATTGTGATGGGCAAAAAATCACTTACAGCGTGATTAAGCTTTGTTTAGGAAATATTTTCTATCGTTTAAGGTAAGCAATTTAAATCCTAAAATAATAAAAATATCACATATGCCCTTCTAATTTCAAAATATAATGCGTCTTTTTTCCAGTAGGTACCTAAAGTTTGAGGACCCAGCAGAAGGAGAGGACACGATGGTGATGAAATTTCCCGAGCAATTTGTTATATTTGCTAAACTTACAAACATATTAAATCAAAATAAAATTTTAAGTTCTTAAACATGCAAAATTTAATTCAATTATGTTATCGACACTATAAGACAATCACAAAACCTCGAACAAACCCGCGCAATTGCGCGTGTAAAACGCTAGTTTATAATAAAGTTAGCAAAAATCAAGACATGAGAATGAGCCACGTAGGATATAAATAATTTGATGCACTAATGTTAATTAAATAGTCATTATTTGATTAAGTAGTCATTTTTTGATTCATTAAAAATAATTATATCTTAATAATAAAGTTAGCAAAAATAAAGACATGAGAATGAGCCACGTAAGATATAAATAATTGATGCACTAATGTTAATTAAATAGCCATTATTTGATTAATAGTCATTATTTGATTAAGTAGTCATTTTTTTATTCATTAAAAATAATTTGACACACTAAATGTTAATTATATCTTATTTATAAAGTTAGCAAAAATAAAGACATGAGAATGAGCCACGTAGGATATAAATAATTTGATGCACTAATGTTAATTAAATAATCATTATTTGATTAATAGTCATTATTTGATTAAGTAGTCATTTTTTGATTCATTAAAAATAATTTGACACACTAAATGTTAATTAAGTGATCACTATTTGATTAACAAAAAATAAATTAATGATTATTAATGTGTATTGATTATTATTAATCGTACAGTTTTCCAAGAAATTATTAAAATATATAATTCCAAAGAAATCCTTGCTTACAGAGATGGTCACGTCATCATGTTAGTCTGGATCGTTTGATCTTGATAAAAATGTCTAAATTAGTCGATTTTTTATCTGAACGTGGTCCCTATAAACCAACTAATGTTAAAATTACATGAGCCTAGGTCCGTTGCGGACCACATTCATATTTTTTTTTCTAGATTAAATATGGGAAATTTTCAAAAAAAAAGTCCAATTTTTTTTTAATATTGTAAAAACCCTCCCTTTTTTTTTTTGAAAACTCCAAAAAACCACTCTACCAAACTTTTTATTACAAATACCCCCCTTTAGGGGTTAAAAATAGTTCAACGGAAACAAACCATTTGAAAAAACATTATGGGAACAAACATCTATTCAAGAGTGGACAAAAGAAACTAAGTTTAACGAAGAAGAAACGAGCTCAAATCCTAGTTATATAAAAAAAGTAATATAAAAAACTCAGATGGGTCAGTTAAATTAAGAAGCTACCTCATATTTCGTCCCCTCATTATTAAATTATGCCACTCCAATAAGCTACCTCGGCATGCCGCTAACAATTAAGAAGCCATCCAAACTCATATTTCGTCCCCCTCATTGAAAAAAGTAGATAGGCTCAAGATAAATTGTTGCTAAGTTTCGAGTTTTCCTTCATGAAAATCTATAAATTTACCGAAATGGACGGTTGTGAAAATATATTATCGATTTTGTTAGATACAAAAATTGAAATTGTATAAAATTTATTCTACATCATATCTAAATGATATAAAACATATATATACGGTTAAGATTCGATTATAATATTTAGATTTAGTGTAATATGTGTTGTTGACCGACGTTGGCCAAACAAGAGTGTTGGTCATTGATCATATATATATATATATATATATATATATATATATATATTAATTAACGTATTATCTTTTTAACGGCTTTCATCCAATCTTGAATACAAATTAACACCTCAACGGTCTCTGAATCCAACCTACTCCTATATAAGGATCATTTACTCGACCACCCGTACTAAAAGCCGACTCCGACGCAAGCGTAGAAATCGGTATAGCCAACACATCGCGCGCAATTCTTGAAAGAATAGGATATTCTCATCCTTATTGGATACTTATGCATAACTATTGCCAATACCAATTTCTTTTTACTTGTATCTTCATTATAAAAAAAAGTTTGAATTTCTTCTTCGTTTAACTTAGTTTCTTTTGTCCACTCTTGAATAGATGTTTGTTGTCATAATGTTTTTTCAAATGGTTTGTTTCCGCTGAACTATCATCATTAAATTTTTGTCCGCATTTCTTACAAACATTTTTTGAAACAATTACCTCTTCCATTAAAACTAATTCTTTAGCATTTTTTCTAGTAAACCAATTTCAATCCTGCGAAGTTAATTTTTTTTTTTTTTTTGTAACTGGTTCGGGTGAAAGAGATGTACCAGCATTATTAGTTGGATTTTGAGAATCTGATGCCATAAAATAATCACAGAATCTGAAGAAGAAAAATAGCAAACAAACAAATACAAGGAGGCATTAATTAAAAAATATAACACCAGTAACATGTTCAAAACAAAAAAAATTGAAGTAGACATTATTAGATGGATTTTGTTATTTTATTTAGAAAATCATGAAATGTCATGCAAACTATACAAACTAGTCTATATTGCCTTGCTATTAAAATATTATATCCTATTATTAGATGGGTAATTTCTTATTTCTTTCAAGTTTGAGAACATAAAAACATTATTTTGTATGAAAATAGAGGAAAAAAACTAAAATATAGAACACAAACTAAAGCAATGAAAAAATTATTACCAAATAGCGACATATCAAATGAAAAAAATATTATTGACATCTCTACATGGAAGCGGCATATCAAATGGCTTTTATACTAGGTTACAATAACACTGAGTAGTCTAGTAAGGGTAGGGATAGGATTAGGGGTAGGAGTAGATGTAGGTAGGGATAGGATTAGGGGTAGGATTAGGGGTCGGGGCCTACGGGCTAATAAAAATACTAGGTTACAATAAAAGCCACAACAAAAGCAGACTCGCTACACAGATAACGTTACAATAATGTGAGATATGTACAAAATGTGAGGTCAATAGAAATATCATAGAAATTCCAGTTATACTAGGTTACCAAGCTCATTTGGTATCTGTGTCAGCGGATATAAAAGTGCTAATAAAACCATTAGTGAAAAATGACCAACAAAACAATTCAACTCAAGGAGATGAACGAATGTTAAGGGACAAAAAGCGGGACTGATAAATGAAGGGTGACCATTTTAAGTTGTAAGGGATGGATAAGACTTTTTAGGTGTCAATTATGTAAAAATAACTTGAAATGTGTTGAACACATATCCATACAATGTGATTATGCAAGAGAAATATGGAAAACGATACATGGTTGTACCAACACTAAGATGACTCTAAATCGAGACCAAATCCTACTACAATTTTGGTGGAGCGACAGGAGTAATATTGACAAGACGCAAATAAGAATATGGGACACCATTCTCATTGCAACCACGTGGACAATCTGGCTGGAACGGAATGGACGAATCTTCCGAGGAAAAACCAAACCATCGTCACATATTGCAACAAAATCAATGGAAACGGCGTTGTTGTGGTCAAGACATTGTTAGCACAAAATATAAAAATTGTCGACATAGGATATAGTTCAATTTGTTTTAATTTTAAATACCAAGAAAAGTATAATGTAATAAGCAATGTAAAAACATAAGGTACCGTAAACGACAAGTGAACGCTTGGGTTCCATTCAAAAAAAAAAAAAGGTGACGATATTGCAAGATCTAACATGACTTAATAAAAACGATCTCAATTTTTTTTAACAAATGACCATTATGCCTCTATTAGTAATGTTTCATATTTATTATATTTTCAACTAGTTTATTATCTTCCACAAATGCATATTATATTTGAGAAATATCAAAATAACACGTCTCGTCATGAAATAATAATAATAATAATAATAATAATAATATTACGATGTTTTTTACAAACTCGAGGACTAAATAGTCATTTTTCGAAGAAGATCTAACATTTACATCATTGATATCAATACGAAAAAGATAGTATGAATAATTTGACTTATTTATATTTTTATATATATTATATTTAATTCTTCGTAATATTGAGAAAATATTTTTACTTGATTGATGGAAGATACTAATATTAATAAATGAATATAATAAATAACAACCAGCATAAATAAGGATATAACGGTCATTTGTTAGGAAATTTTTCAAGTTGCTATTAATTAAGTCATATTATTTCTTACGATAGCACCATCCTAAATGAAGTGCGCAAATGACTTAAGTTCATGTGATTTCGGAGTTCTCTTTTCTGTTCTTCGTGCTGGAGTCGATTAGTCTAAATTCTTGGACTAAAGGTCATGTGATTAGACTAAATTGTCTTTTCAATGCGCAAACGACTAAAGGTCATGTGATTAGACTAAATTTATGGTTGTTTAATGACTTTTTAACATCACATGTATGGATACAATTTTGTTTTATTTTATTATATCCGAGTATGAGGAAAACTAATTTCATAATTACTCGCAAAAAAAATCGTGAATGAAAGGGTGATAAGGAAATTTTTAATCACATTTTATATACATACAATATCGAATTTAAACACTTAAACATGATTAAAATACATAAATATCCATAATTTCAATTTATTAAGCAATGATAATTTTTAACATGTGTTTTGTGTTTATTTCGGATGAAAAAGATCAATACTCTCAAAATCAAGGCCATGATTATATTCCTCTCATTTTCCTGATCAATTTGATATATAATATCATAATATTTGATAAAAAAAAAGATGAGAAATAAATAAGTCTTTTTTCAAACGGGTCAAAAGAGATGACTCAGCACACAAAAGGCTACAATAAGTCATTTCTAACTCGTTACAGAAAAGAACGTGAAGTTAAAAGCCCAATTACTCGTCGAGATTCTATGTGGTCAAGAGTTAATTCAGCTCACCCTATAAGCCAATTACTTCCTCTCTTCCTCTGAAACTGCACAAAAAGCCACGTAGAATTAATCACACAAGAACAGGAGATTCTGATTCCACTTAGTGATCTTCTATGGTCATCAAAACACGTGACTTCCACTTATCAAACGAGCTATTTTCGAACGATCTATTTTCGAACGAGCTATTTTCGAACGATCTTCGAGCCGAACTCGAACGAACGTCGAGCTCGAGCTTTTTTTGCCAGCCCTACTTGCACCAAAAATCAGAAGGGTCGATAGAAAATCAAGCCAGGTTATTTGAACAGTTTATGTACCAATAACAAAAAACGTCGGTAAAAATTTTCAGTGGCAGTACCATCAATGAAATCTATTTTCAGCGGCCGGATATCAGCGGCCGTACTTTAATGGTGGTTTTTGACTTTTCAACGACGGTAAAGTACCATCGCTGAAAATTCTGTTTCTAGTAGTGTAGCCAATAGCTTTGATATTCATCTCCCTTCCAACTCTAACTGGAGGGTCCATTGTCCATTTCCTTATGAATTAAGCAGAAGAAGTACGTACTAGATTAGCAGGTGCTTCGTTTCAAATGGAATGGTTCGTTTCAATTGGAGACAATATCTAAACCCTTTTAGCAGCGATTTAGAACCGCTTTTACAAGTGATTTTTACGCAATACTTTCACGTTTCTGATCCATTTGAGCTCGTTTCTTCAGCAAATCTCTTGATTTCACTTGTTACAGTCTCGTACCTACTTGATGCACCCCACTGAGTAGTTTTTCTCCCTCAATTTTGAGAATAATTGATCTATCTCTTAAAAAAATATTATAAATGCCAAACTGAGGTCAAATTCAAGGATCACCACTTCCCAATTCTAAATTGGCAGTCTATACTCCACTATTCCCATCTGTAAAATCTCTCTGGCTTGTTCTTACTCTCTCTAGAGCTTTACCTCACTCAAATCAGTTCAAGAATGGATCTTTATCCATGCTTGAACCATTTCACGATCTCGATCTCAATCCTTGATGGCTGAAAGCTGTTTTTTTTGACAGTTTTAGTACACACGAGTTAATGTGTTTAATATGTGTTATTTGGGTGTCATTATTTTATTACATATAAATAGGATAATTCTCTCTGGCTAATCTAATCTAAGCAAATCATTTGAAATCGCACCATCAATAGTTGAGTGAGTGCGAAGAGAAAGTGAGAAAGAGAAAATATGTTTTCTCGGTTTAGAGAATCGAACGTGTTCAAGCAAATTCGCCGATGCACCGTCTAGGCAGTTGCATCCGCGACCGTGGTGCTACGACTTACAGTGGATACGAGTAAATGAGAGTGCGATTTGTGGCTCTTTGTTGTGATAAAACCGGAGACGCGTTTATCGTCAACAAAATGGTGGGAGACGCGTGGGCGTGGGACGCGCGTTTAGTCACCAACGTGACAAGTAGAAAGAAGGATACGCGAGCAACCCTTCGCGTGTGATCAATTTCACACCGGTAATTGACTATCCTACTTTGGATCGTACCCTCGAAGTCGCTGCAAGATATCGGATTTTGGAAACCGGACCGGGCCTTCATATCCGCTGCGCAGGCCTGAGCTCGGTACTATTCCCTTCAACCTCAAGATCTATTTTTGAGCTCTTCCCCTTTTCTGATACTTTTCTTCCCCTTTTCTGGTACTTTTCTTGTTGATTTTATGCAACTTCAGTAGATGTTTAGTTCAATTCTTGAATTTTCTTGCTTGTAATTGTGATATTTTGTGAAATTTTCTGGTACTTTCAATAATTTTTGTGAAATTTTTCTAGTATTTTATTATTTTTTCTAATTCATTGATTTCAACCCAGTATTGTTTCTGATTCAATTTTAGATATGTCATATATATTTCTCTGCTGCAATTCAAGATGTGAAAAAAATATGTTTGTGTAGAATAACATTAGAACAATAGATCTGTGTGATTAGTTTCCTGTTTTGATTACTAGAAAAATATAATAATAAACAACCTCAAAAATCAACTGAAACAAATTGTTTATATGGTTGTTATTTGAACTGTTTTGTGTGATTTTATTAAGTCATTTCTAGATCTGTTTAATTTGTATTAGTTACATCATCGTGTATATCTTGCATCCTACTTTCACTAAAACAATGTTTCATTGAATTTGGTGTATTATTCGGGTAGCTATGCCATTTAGAAATCTGAAGAGAATAATTATGTTTTAGGACTTTACTCTAAATATGTTTGAAATCTTATTGACATGCTTGTTTGATCTTGATTTTTCTTACATTTCTAGATCTTATAAAATTATATTTGTTGTATATTATTATAGATTTGTTGATCTTGTGCATATATATATTTGTTTGATATATTTTGGATAAAATTTCGATTTGTTATGATTTTTTGAGAACTGTTACTTGCTTTAAAAAATTGTTTGAATATTTCTGCAATTATACCAAAGACTGATCAGTAATTGTTAGAATATTTTTTACTGATTTCCCCAATTTGCATTAATCTTTCTTTATTAAATCCAAAACCGTATTGTGCTTTTTTTTGTTGCAAAACTTGAGATCTTGATTTGAAGTCTATATAATTTTGTGATCAAGAAATACTCGACTTTGATCATGTGGTTGAAAATTTATCTAGGACTCATTAATTTGAATTAAAATCTGAAATTTGGATCCTTGCTTATGATAAATTCTCATAATATTTGGACTGTTAGAAATAACTCTTGAATAATAAACTTGAAATACGCAAAAAAAAAAATCGTAGAACGAACTCTTACTTGTTATTTTTATAAGGAATATTTTACAAATAATTTTGATTGATCTAGCGATTGAATAACACATTTCAACGACCTATTTTTAGAGTTATCAAAGAGACATGATTAAAAGAAGGCAAAACGCTAAGCTATATTTTAAGTGATTTAAAAACTAGATTTTAGTTTTTGATTTTTCTTAATATATACTTATGTTATTGCATTTTTTTTTGTCTTGTTTTTCTTTTCTTTTTTATTTATGTTTTCTCTTTGTTTATCTCATCATATAAGCCTAATTGATGAAGGGTGTATGTTGAACTAAATTTGTAAGAAAAAATTGTGCTCTCTATAGGTGTAACACTCTATCTGCAAGTTATTTTGTGTACTTCAAAACGCACGTCACTTTTATCGTATTTTATAAAAAATTTAGATATATGATATATCTCTCCTCGTTATATATATATATATATATATATATATATATATATATATATATATATATATATTATACTTTTTAGATGTACGATATACTTTCATTAAATACAATATATTATAATTATAATATTATTTTTTACATGTATGATATTTTTATTTGTTATATATTTTTAAATGTATCATATATCTTTAGCTGTAAGATATTGATATATTCTTTTGAATATATTACATATTATACATTTTTATATTGTATGGTATATATTTATCTATGTAAGATATAGTTATTTTTACATGAGCAATATTTGGTATAATTCTTTTGGACTGGATTATATTTTTTGTATAATCATTAATATTTTTTGGGACATCTGTTTGGAGTGCAAAAATACGATCAAAATTAAAAAATACTTTTAAAATTGAAAAAAATTAAATCGCCACATGTCGTATTTCTATAGTTGCCTTGTACATCAGAAAGCATATCCATAAAATATATTAGTCATCCCATTTGTAAAAGATAGATTCAACTATAATTGAACTCACAATTATCGAATGATTTCAAACAGTAAAATGGTGTTCTGGGCATCAAAACGTAAAATAGTTGTGTTCTCATCACGTGAATAGTATTGATCATATCTTTTTCATTTGCAAACTAGAAATACTATATATATACAATGTATAATTGTTTCGATTTACATTAAATGAGATTTATTGAAATTTATTTTTTCTTCAAGGATTACATGTCATTCAAAGCATTTAAAATATTTGAGATAATGGTGGAAATTGATGGCAGCTGCAACATTAAGGAAAAACTCATTATCGCGATGGAACTCATTTTTCGAAAATGTCCAACGTTCATCATTGTCGTTATAAAACATTTGTTTCATACACCGACTCGGATTCAAATGATTATAAAATCTGAATGTTCATAAAATTTCATTTTTAACAACTAAGATATTACAAAATCTCTTTTATAGCTGGTGCAATTTTGAATGTTTAGGGTGTTATCCATTTTTTGGAGCAAAATAGAACAACAAATGAACAAAACAAAACAAAACAAATCGTGAGTGGGAGAAGGGAGAATTGATTAATAGCAGGCAAGAGCCGCAAGACGCTAAGCTATCGCTTTAAATGATTTAGAAACCATATTTTAGTTTCCCTTTTTTTCTTCCTTATATTGTGTTATTGCATATCTTTTTGTCATATTTTATTCATTTCTCGAGTGTTTCATTTATATTTTGGACTAAATTTGTCAAAGAATGATTGGGCCAAACATTATATTATTTTTCTCCTATAAATCTTGGGCCTAGATATTGTATCTATAAACTCAACAAGATTGTCTGACTAAATTTGCCTACATATTGTCTGGGATGAAATTTACATTTTCAACCTCAGATAAATTAAAACATAGGATATTAAAATATTACCAACAATACAAAATAATATGGTATGACCACGATTCATGACATGCAATATGAATTTACAAACGATGATAAATGTTGGATACGTCCGTGGTAAGCAAACATTGAGAAACAAACTCCCATTCACCACATGCTTTCTTGTTCCTCCAAATTTATTTTTCGTAAATGTTTATGAACAACAAAGAATGATCTAGAAAGATGAATTGAATGAAATTTGATTTGATTTTATCGCATTTATAAATTGGTCGGTGTGATTTGTAGGTTAGCGGTCAGACATTTATGAAGAGGGGACATGAGGCATCATTTTGCTAACGATTTCATTTCTTTATATGAACAATTCACAAATGGTTTGAGGTTGGTACCGGTTTTGGATCAAATATAGACAGCAAAAATATTGTGGTACCGACGGTAACAAAGTAATAAATGTCACGTGAAACTTATGTCTCGTTCTAAATTTCATGCACGCATGCATCGATGCATGGATGGATGCGGGGGCAATAATTTTTGAGGATTTTTACCATGCTCCTCGTTTCCCCACAAAATGATGATACAAATTTTAAGATAATTAATTTTTAATTACTTCCTTCTCAATTAACGATTAATTCATATTTATTAATATTTGAATATTTCTAATTAATCTTTAATCTATAGCGATCTTAATTATGTATTAAATTTTTAATAATTATGAATTAATTTTGTTAATGATGAATTAATTGTGAATAGTAACGTCAAGGTGATGCAATCACGATTTGTGTGTGGGGGGGGGGGAGGGGGGGAATGAGGGGCAAGACATAATTTTTCATAATTTGTCTGCTTCCTCCTTGTCTCTTCTCTTCTTTCCAGCTGGTTTTCAATTTTCATTGGGTCCTCTTTTTCTTGTTTGTTTTGTTTGTTCTCTTTCTCTTTAAAATGTATGTATTAAGTTCAATAAATCAAAATAGAAGAAGATTTGGAGAGTGATATTTTGCCCCGAAGGAAAGTAAAATGGAAAGGCATTTGGATTTAAAAAATATATATATTTTTTACTTTATATATAGCCTAAAAGCTGAATATAAAAATTATAGGGTTTTTTTTTAATATTTTAATCAGGGAGATTTCTGAAAATTTACCTATTAACGAATGAAATGACTAGTTTGTCCCTAGAAGCTTAGTTTGCTGTACATTCCATACAAATTTGGGAAATTTGAGTTTGCCCCACAATTTCACAACTCCTTTCTCTCGTTCTCGTATGTCGAACCATAATTAGCAATCCAATTAACATACAAAAATTAATTATTAATTAATTTCAACGTAACAATAAATATACATGTTAATTAATTATTAATCCATTTTTACATACAAATTTTGTATTAATTTAATACTAATTAAATTATTAATTAATTATTAATCATCAACACCATAATATTAAATGACATCATCAAAATAAAAATCGTGAATCATAGAAACATAGTATATGTGGCCTCTACAATTTTTTACTGAATACTAATCCATAGTTTCTACGCATTTCTATTTTGACTATTACAATATATATACTTTGTGAAACATAACTTTTATTACTTTTTTAGTAATGAAACTTTTGTAGTTTCATACCATGATAAAAATAAAATAAAAAATAACACGCTCATCCTGTTATAGATCAACATTACAATTAATCTATGCTACAGATTGGCAAATCTGTGCATCCATACCACAATTAGTTGGCAAAGATTCCATTTGCCATGGTCAAAGAGATACAACACAATATACTTTTTCTAAGAATGTTTAAAAATCGAAGAACATATACATTTTTTTTGCTAATTATAGTATTAATTTTTCTCCAAATTATGCAAAAGCCCCTTTCGGATCCTTAAATTCAAAAGAAAATCATCATATTTTATTTCAGAGTATATTTTATGCAACAAAATTATCACTCCTCTTTAAATCTCACCCAAATCCATTCCCTTTTAGTACTTGCAAGCGAGACTTACATGAAATCTCTTTGAGTACGTATGATTTAGGAAGGTGAAGGGAATTGGTGAGTGGGAGGAGATTTATTCAATTTTTATCGTATATAGATAAAATCCAATTTTATATTTTGCTCAAATAAATACAAGATTTCAATTATTTTACCAGAAATTACTGAACTTATAATTTATTAAATTCATATTACCACGTTAGTTTTCCAAATATTTTTGACAATAATGATGCATGGCGTTCACATAATATGATAATATTATCTCAAAATAAAACTAATTGAACTCACTTATGTATGATTATGTACATGTTTTATAATTATTTGCAATATGATAGCAAATGATTTATTTTTATGCTATAATAATATATATTTTTAGTGTCATTGTATCATTATATCTGTTGTATAACACAATTTTACGAAACAAACATAACAACAAATATTATATCATTGTTGTCCACAATATTTCATGCAACACCAAATATAAAAATAATAAATCATATAAACATATGTAGTCATAAAAACATATCATTAATTATATAATACTAATAAAAATTTGTCGTTTCAAAATGCAATTACATTTGTAAATAATATAAGATTTAATAGTGAAAATAATTTAATCATCATTTAATTTAGAAAGAATATATATTTTTATTTATTTATTCTCACATGAATTATTTATATTTTTAAAAATAGCAATATTATTCGGTACATGTTTATAAGTTCAAAAAATTATTTATATTTTGATTGACAAACTATTTTTCTGAATTTCCATTAATTTTTTAAATTTTAATATTCACGTTATTTGAACAAAAACACAAATATTACCTGCTTAGTACTATATAGGATTCCTATAATTATATTTTTTTATAAAACAAATAATAACAATACTTAAAATATGTAAATATGCATTTTTGCATTGTAAGTTCGTACATAATACATTTACAAATTCAACTTAGCTAAAATTGTATGCATGAACTACACTAATATGAATGTCAAAATAAATAAAAAATCAAACAATATTTTTGATAGATTATTAAAATTAAACTTCGAAACATAATATAAATATATGATTTATGCCTTTAATATTATATATTTTCATCTTCCTTTGTATTCACAGTTGTGATAAACAATTAGATAGATTTAGTCTAACACGAACCTAATAAATAATAATAATCCACGCTATTAATGTAAAATGAGGTGATTTTATAAAGATATTCAAAATATGTTGTAAAATAATTAACGCGTAAATGTCTACAAAGTAATTATGACTAAAAAAATCAATAATAATTAATGGTCTAAATTTTGCTATAAATGATACTTTAATGATTGAAATGTGACACAAGTAAAATGTACAAAATTGGGTCCAAAATAAAAATGTGGATAAATTATCTAGAAATATTTGTTCGCACAATATATATATTTTCAAATCTAAATCGACTAAAAGTATATAAACTAACTTGATATAGAAAATTGCAACGATCTATTCTTATTTAAATAATTATGCTTGCGTCTTTGATGTATAGTAATAAGATTTTTTTTAAATATATTCCATGGTTATAAATATGTATTTTGAAAATTTTGATAAAAATTTAAATAATTATTGAAGATTCCGGAATATCAACTTTAAAAATAACGCTTCACTTAATATTATAACACGATTTATCATTTAAGTTTAATGTTATAATAATAACGATCAGTGAATTTTACTGTTGTATTATAAAATTATAAAATATTATTAAACTGTAATATCACATCACATAAGTTTCAAAATTTTATTATCGGACATATTAAGTCCTTCAACTTTATTTTAGAGACCATATATGATGTTCTTGAAATTCTAGCCCATACATTTGTATCATCAATTAACAATTTAACATATTAATGAACAAAAAAATATTCTATTAACCATTAATTGATATATAATTAAAATATATAAATTAATAATTATTAATTATTAATTAATATCAATTAATCGTTAATGAAATATATTTTTATTAATTATTAATTTGTGATACCGAAGATCTCGAGTGAATTTGAGAGGTATGAATGATATAGTTATCCTTAATTTATTTTATATGTATCATCATATGTCATCGAATCGAATTGAGACCATCTAGTAATATTAAAGTGTTAGTAGGACACGTTGGACTATAAAAATAAGAGAAATAGATGAAAAAAGAAATGATCTAATTTTAACATATACAAATTCATAGTTGTAAATAGAGACGAAATAATGTATATATTTAATGATTCACTATATTTTATTAGTGTAACAGTACAAAATTTATAGTTTGTTTTCAAAAAAACTGTGCAGTATAATTTCAGAAGAAGATTTTTATTTGACCCCACAAAAAATTCTGTCAAAATTCGTCACTACTCGTAAATTATAATGTTACAAACGAAAAATTATTTGATATATTTGATTATAACCTATGTGGCGCAAATACTTCAAAAATCAAGCTGTATCGTATCGGATACCGTACCCGATATCGAGACTCGTCGGATACGTATCGAATCCACACTCCACGTGGCGTATTCGAATACTTCTCGGATACTTCCGGATACTTGTCGGATATTTCTAACGTATAAATAAATGTATTTGAAAACTAAAAATAAAAATTTGAAATCGAAATAAATGAATAATACATATAAGTAAATAACTAAATATAATAAATATTTATTTAATGAGAAATTATGTATGTAAAAATAAATTTTTAATATATTTTACGTCAAATACATAATATATAAAAATATTAAACATACAAATTATAATTAATAATTAATAAAATATTATATATAATTGCCGTATCGTATCCTATATATTTTTGAAAATTACCGTATTCCCTTATTCGTATCGTGTTGGATACGATACCCGTATCCGTATCCGTGCAACATAGATTATAACACAAAATACCTTGTGATGAAATTCCCCTAAACTTATTTAAAAAACCGAAGGATCCTTTTGCAATTTTGAGAAAATACAAGTCGTTCTAGTTATAAACGAACTTTTTGTAGTTTAATCTTTGCATGAAGCAACGTGGAAGCTCTCCATTCCACTTGCATGCTATATTGCTATGCTGTCCTGCTAATATTGCTTCTCAAAAGGCCTACATGATTCGTCTTTATTTCTTAATTTATATTTGTTGTTTTCATTTCGGCTCATGCATGTGCTGTTTAGGGTTTGCTCCCCAATGTTCCTCTACCATTAGTCATTCATTGCTTCCCTCCATTACACGACAAATTCTCATTCTACTTTATTTCTCTATAAATACTCTTCTCCTCTCTCTATTCAAATAAACGAACCAAAAGAACCAAAACCAAAAAGGAAAATCAACACTAGTAACTACAAGCAATGGGTTTGTGCATCTCAATGGAAACCGCCTCGCTGGAAACAGTCAAGCTGATTTTCCAAGACGGCAGTCTACGCGAGTTCTCGTGGTCCGTGAGGCCGTCATACATTCTCGGAAAAGATGAAGAAACGTCGTTTGTATGTGATTCCGATACAATGGAGATAGATCGTATTGTAAAATCGGTTAGAGGAGATAAGGAGCTGAGATTGGGACAAATATATTTTGTTTTGCCCAATTCTCTGTTGAATCGGCCGTTAGAGGCCGAGGAAATGGCGAAATTGGTTGTTAGGGCGAGTAATGCATTGGAGAAAATTAATGGCCGTAAAAAGAGTCGGAAGGGAGAGATTGTTCCTTTGGCATTTTCAATGGAGGATGAGAGGGAGAATAAGGGGGAGAAGAAGATTGTGAGGAGGAAAGGGGATGGCAAAGGGCGAATTTTTCAGTCCGATCTGAGTGCCATTGCGGAGTGAGTAAAGAATAAAGATCGAGCGGTAATAAAATTTGATTTTTTGAAAGAAGTAATCTTCGTTCGGGAGCGAGAGAGAAAGCCGTCGGAGGACGATCCAATTTGAATTTGAACTATGAGAATTTGATGGAATCGCACAACAAGATTGATGAAAATTGATTTGTTCTGATATTGTGAGAGTGAATTGATTTAAAACTTGTTTGAAAATAAATTCAATGAAATTGAATTATGCAAAAGAATGAAAAAAAAAGATATATTTGTATTTTCTGGTTTAAATTTATAATAAAGGTATGTTTTTTTTTACAATGTTTGAGATCAATGAATAGTTTTCTCAATATACTTTGTGTATCGAACAAATTAGTTAATTTAATTTAAAACAAATCCCGAGTACTTTATATAATTTAATATTTGTTCATTTGTCTTTTTAAAATTAACCAAAATGATGGCCTTTTGAATAATTATAGTTAAATAATGGCGTCATAGGCTTGATCAATCACTTTATAAATATACAACTCTTAAATTGACATTATTCATTACTTTTTTAATCTAAGTTCGCATTACAAATGCCAAATGGCAACCTAATCTCCGTTCATTGTTTGCAATTATATTCAAAAAAGGATATACATATAATTATAATTTGGTGTGCCGCTTGCTTGTGCTCTACTAGATTATAATTTGATGGCAATCAATTGTTATTGTTCAAAAATGAATAGAGCTAATCCGACCAACCGGAAAACGAGTTGAGTTTGAGCTATTAACCCGAGATTAACTCGAAACAAATTCGTGCTAGACTTGATAACTCAGTTATTTCGATCCAGCTCATTGTAATTAATGTATTTGCTTCAAGTCAACCTACTTGTACAGTTGCATAGTAAAAAAAGAATTGAAGGTTCTATATTCAAATGTCAACGAACCCAAGTACTCACAGTCACAGCCAGTTGAACCTACTTGTACAGTTGTATATTAAAAAAAAATATATATGAAGTTATATGTTCAAATGTCAACGAACCCAAGTACCCCAACTTGTTGAATCCAGTTGTACAGTTACATATTAAAAAAAATTGAAGTTATATGTTCAAAGGTCAACGAACCTAAGTAGTAAGTATCCCAACCAATATTGTAAAATATGAAAAATGGTATGGAACGGTCAAGGATCGTAAAACGGGATTATAGTAAAACAGTCGTAAAACGATGAAAAAACGATCATCGAAATCGATAATAATTTAATTAAAATTTATAGATGAAACCAAAAAAATATATCATAATGTATTTTTTTAATTACAGAATTTCATTTCACACTTCGAATTGCACTTCGCAAAAATTACAGAATTCTAAACATGTACAAATTTAGAAATTTCTAAAATTAATTCAATTATCTTCAATTGACAGCAAAACTAGAGAGAGAGAGAGAGAGATCCACTACTAGAAATAGCATTATCATCGGCGGGGCCAAACCGCCGCTGAAAGTAAAAAAAACCGCCGCTAATAAACCGACACAGATATGCCGACGCTAAAACAAGCATCACCGGCGGTACCGCCACTGAAAGTTTTCACCGGCGGGACGTATTTGTTTTACCGACGGTTGACTTGTCGCCACTGAAAATAAGCAAATCAGGTTGAATATTTTCAGCGGCGGTACCTTCACCGGCAGTTTAGATTTATCACCGGCGGTACGAAAAATTTCGGTGGCGATTATTTTCAGTGGCGGTGGTAATATCGCCAGCGGTGAGAGTATTTTCACTGACAAGGCGTTTCAGCGGCTGTATAGTTATCACCGGTGGTTCTCTTATTATCACCGGCGGCACGCTTATTTTCAACGTCGGACGTTATCACCGGCGGTATATTATTTTCACCGTCGATATTATAACCGGCGGTATTTTTATCACCGGAGGTTTAACTAGAGAGAGAGGGTATAATTCACCAGAGAGAGAAGGATATTCTAAAAACACACTCATCCCAAATTAACTTCAAATGTAATTCTAAACACACACTCCATCCCGCTAAAAATTAGGCCACTCGCCAGAAAATTGAGCGAAGAATTCTAAACACACACAAATTTCAAAATCACTTCACACTTCACTCACAGCCACTGTCAATTTCGAAAATCAGTTCACATAATCAATTACCAGAGAAATTGAAAACTCGAAATCGAGAAATTAAACTCAATTCACAGAGGTAATCGAGATCGAGATCGAGAAATTAGAATCACCCACTGTCAACCTCGATCTCGCCAGTCGAGTCGCCTCGTCCCACTGTAGGGTTCACTCACCAGTCACCAGGCTCGAAATCGAGAAATCGAGAGAGAGGCAGAGAGAGAGTCAACAGTCGAGATCGAGAGAGAGAGTAGTTCCACTGTCCCAGAAGTCCGTCAACAGGCGAGATCGAGATCGATCGATCGAGAGAGAGAGAGAGGAGTAGTGTGATTGTGTGAGTTGAGTAATGTGCGAGAGAGAATAGTGTGAGTATTGTGCGAGAGAGAAGAGTAGTTCCACTGTCCCAGAAGCCCGTCAACAGGCGAGATCGAGATCGATCGATCGAGAGAGAGAGAGTAGTAGTGTGATTGTGTGAGTTGAGTAATGTGCGAGAGAGAATAGTGTGAGTATTGTGCGAGAGAGAAGAGTAGTTCCACTGTCCCAGAAGCTCGTCAACAGGCGAGATCGAGATCGATCGATCGAGAGAGAGAGAGAGTAGTAGTGTGATTGTGTGAGTTGAGTAATGTGCGAGAGAGAATAGTGTGAGTATTGTGCAAGAGAGAAGAGTAGTTTCACTGTCCCAGAAGCCCGTCAACAGGCGAGATCGAGAGAGAGAGAGAGAGAGAGAGAGAGAGAGAGAGAGAGAGAGTAGTGTGATTGTGTGAGTTGAGTAATGTGCGAAAGAGAATAGTGTGAGTATTGTGCGAGAGAGAAGAGTAGTGTGAGATGAAAATGAGAAAAACTTGGACCGGAATAAAATCGGGGTGAAAAACAAAATAAACAAAAACCTAAATTTCATGGGAAAACCGGTTGTTTTTCGCACCGAAAAACGTTTTTTCCAAAAAAAAAACGGTTAAACACGTAAAAAAATGTTTGACCGTTTTTTCCGACCGTCTTGCAAAAAAGAGACGTTATTTCACCGAAACATCACTTTTTCATCGTTTTTCACCGTTTTTTACAACACGGCTCCAGCTAGTTGAAATTACTTGTACAATTGCATATTAAAAAAAAATTGAAGTTATATGTTAAATGTCAACGAACCAAAGTACCCCCATCTAGTTGAAAGCCCAACTAGTTAGAGTGTTTGAGTTTCGATATGTGTTGCACGAATATGACGATACGGTGACGTGTATTGAATATGACGATACGACAATTTAACATATGATTTAAGATACGATACGATATGACGATACAGATAAACTCGGTTTTTTAAGTATCCTCACAACATAAGTTTTGATAAAATTAAATCATATATTATAGAGATTATAGATTCGAGACTCATCGACATCATATAAAAATATATATATTAAGAAATATAAGCAAATTCTTTTTGGGTGCCCGAAAAAAATTATATGTTTAAATAAATTTATTTCTTTAACAAAAAATATATTCTTTCCTTTTATATTTCTCCAAAATACTTGATGTGTTGACAAATATTAGAGGGCAGAAACCTAGTGCTCGAATATCAAAAGGTGGTACAATTTATAGTGATTCTGACATCTACCGGATTGTAAATGTATGTTTTGTTATTGTATGTATGCCTCTCTTTTTTACTTCATGTATGACCCACCCATAATTCACACTAATGTTGTTTATGAAATAAATGAACAAACAAATAGATGATAATGGAGAGGTCCGGTGAGAATATTCTGCTTCAAGCAGGAGGGAGTGTGAGCACCGCGCCATGTCCAAGCTCGATTTGAATACCCAAGAGGACCAGGATGTCATATACCAGGTCTTTCATAGTACTATAATGTGCCTTACTTAAGAAGACAGGAACTTGCCGGCTATAGATCAGATGTTGCCTATTCTCCAGAGGGGCATTGTTGTGCACCACTCTGGCCTATGAAAAGAAGAAAGCACTTCGAGAGAGGGCTTCCCTTGTTGAGAAGGAGGTGCGGGAGTCCTGGCTATGTTGCCAAATTTCGTTCGTGGGAAAGGCGAAGAAAGGTGGTTCGGGTTGGGATTACAGGAAGAAGCCAAATTCCCTTCTTTTTCAGAAGAATATGCTCTCGAATTTCACAATGCGTAATAATTAATAGCCTCTTTCAAATACGTGTGGATGTAGTGGAAAGGTGCAGTCTTCGTTCTTTTTGTTCTTTTTCGGTTGTTGACATGAATCTAATTAACCGAATTGAATGTTAAATCCAATTTAATACATGCAAACAATAAATAAGTAAACTCATGTTTCTGTATACATTAATTTTTACTATGTAGTACACCTTACATGTTAAAAGTATTTATCCCATACAAATTAATTACATTCCTCATTTGTTCATACTTTTTTTAATTATGTGTCCATCCATTTAACATGTGTTAAACGATGGATTAATTCAACTCCGAATGATTTATTTTCCAAATTTACAAAGTTAGAGTTAATTAAATACGAATAATGGTAAACAATGTTACTGAAAATACTAAATGCAATGACGATGTGTGAAATAATGAATTTAACACGTGTTAAACAATGTAAACAGTTCATATACACCCGTTTAACAAATATTAAAAAGTCAATTAATCGAGTGCAATAATTTATTTTTCAAATTTACAAATTTTGATTTAATTAATTATGAATGGTGATGAACAAATGCAATGTTTTAAATTGTGATGTAGCGGTCCGTAGCACAGCATGTAATTCACACGTTCTCACCGCTATAACGTGCTATAACGACAATAAACCGTCGGTATTTAGTAGATGGCTGTATTGCATTTTAAAAATATTTGTCGCTATTTACGATATAGCGGTGCCATTGCGACGCTATTTAACAAACCCAATAAATACATTCAATGCATTAATGATGTGTGAAACGGTGGACATTTAATTCTCTCTATATGCATGGTTCAAATAAAAGTTCGATAATTTATTACTAGTATTTAATACACATGTCAACACATCAATCATCCATGTGAATTATAAGGATGTGACTATCACCACTCTTTCATTAATATATACTAGGAGATTACCCGCGTTTCGCGGCGGTTTTGTTTCATTTGTTTTGTCATACACATAATATATACACATAATATATAGTTATGATTTTTCGGGATCAAACATAATACTTTGCGAAAATAAAAATCATATTGAAAAAAGGTTTGATGATGACAAATTATTATACTATTTTTGAATCCGACGCAATGCGAAATATTTATTTAGTACTTTAATGCAACACATACAAAAAATAATAATTAATAAATGTTACTATAAGATAATAAAATAACATGCGTGAACATAAATAAAAAACAAAACCATATGATATTTTATATTTTCATATATAAAAATAAGAATAATAATATTTTAAAAGTTCAAACAAATTATTTGAGTCTGATAAATTTTATGTTTCATGTTTATTATTGTAAAATATTATATAAATTACAGAAATTATTTGTGTTTAGTAAATAAATATCTTTCATTTTTTTTTTAAAGATTAACATGAAATTGTTTTAAGTACAAATATAACATACTTAGTAGTATTTGCAAAAAAATTTCAATTATATTTTTAAAAATAATAATAATTAGGTTTACAAGTTATTAATGTAATTATATTTATATTTATACTTTTTTTTACATAATTATTTTCATAATTTTAAGTTAGAAAAAAATATTGAATATATGATAATACGGATCTCAAAATAAAAATAAAATTCAAGTGAATAATTTCTTAATTTTTTTAAATTATATTATGAAAAATACTAACAATATTTGATTTCATTTTTAGGCCTCACGTAAGCTCTGTTTTATTGTATTACGAACAATCAAATAATGTGAGGTTGGTACCTGTTTTTGGATCATAGACATCAAAATTATTGGTGCTGAGGAATACAACATGTGAAACTTGTGCATCGTTCAAAATTACATGCACGCATGCATGCATGCAGGAGCGAATAAGTTTTCTGCTTTCTCCTTGGTCTTTTTTGTTCTTTCTAGCTGGCCTCATTATTATGCACTGACCAATCTATCAAGGGACCTGTCGCTCCTAAATTTATTTTTGAACGATAGTATATATATGTAATTATGTTTTACGATAAAATTTAGAAATTATGTATTATCGTCTCTCAAAAAAAATTGAAAATTTCTCAAAACTGCTCCCACCCACCCACCCACCCACACACACACACCCCCCACTCCACATATTATCGCTTCTCCATTGATAACGGACAAGATCCGCCATTGTTATTATGCCATTCAAGTTGTAGTTCTAAGTTCTATCCAAACCATTATTAGAAATGATCAGATTTTCCTAAAAACCCGTTTAATCATTTTATAATTATACTTAATTTTCTCATCTTTAACTTTTGTAAGATGAAATGCATTTCTTTTCCTCCTGTAAATACTGACTGTAATTTTTTATTATTCCAGTTTTTTTTCTTTTGAGCAAATAACCTTTTGTAATTTATTTTTTTCATTTTTTAGTATGTATAATTCCAATACACCATTCAATATTTCAGGATGCTTTTATATGACATTTTTTTTCTTTATATTCCAATTTTATTTTAAATTTATTTTTTAACTAAACATATTATATGATTATAATAATTAATATTATTTAATTAAATTAAATAAATAAATATTAATAAATATATAGTATATATAGTGTGTTTATTATTTAATATATTATTTTTAATTAATTTATATTACATTATCTTTTTTATTAAACATAATAATAACTAATAGTAAATAATTTCATTCAACAAACTAACAAATTAATATGGATTAGTCAATTAATATAATTACTTAATATTTAAAATATATATGAATAAATTAATATGTACAAAGATTAACTTAAATATAACAAATATTATATATAATATTTGTAATTAATATTATTTAATTCATTTAAATAATCTACAAATTTATTATTATTTAATTAATATATAGTATTAATTAAATATAATATTAATATGTAATGTATATAATTAATATAATATAATATGTAGTATTTACATATTACATAATATTAATACAATAAAACTCTAATTTAAATTTAATAATACAATATAATATAATAATAATAATAAAATAATAATATATAATATTAGTATGATATAATATAATATATTTAATGTTAATGTAAAATTTATTTTAATAATTATTAGTTAATATATAATATGATATATATCTTAAATAACAAAATTAATTTCCAACCACTTTTTAATTTCTTTCACATTTAACAATAAATTTCACTTTTCATTATCTAACATTCTACCACATTAAACAACACATGCGATAAATGTTTGTCTATCAATTAAGTCATCCTCACTCAGTTTCTCTAGACATTGCGGGAATTCTTCAATATCCTTCAAAATTCATTTTTCCTTTCCCTATTTGCATCAATTCATTTACATTTAAAATATATATAAAGAACAAAAGCTTCCATGTTTCGAATTCACCTGTCTCGCATGCCGTTGATGCCAACCTTGCATAGTGGCTGGCCATACAAGTTCTAGCAGATTTGTATTTCCATCCGATAGCTCTAGAGATTCTCGACTCTTCCGGTATTGTCAGAGTTCTTTTTATTTCTCAACAAATGAAGTTTCTTGTAATCGGCATTTAATCATATTCTCATTCAGCAATGACGCTCAAATCAGATTCGAAATTCCGACTTTTGCCGCTCCCTTTCCTTCCTAGAATCTTCTTCTTCTTCTCCTCTTCCTCCTCCTGAACCATCGAAAAGGTCATCGGGACGACCACTCCCTTACGACCTCTTTTACCCCCATTAATTTTCTCCAGCGCATTACTCGCCCTAGCAACCAATTTCGCCATTTCTTCGGCTTTCAATGGCCGATTCAACATTGATTTAGGCAAAACAAAATAGATTTGCCCCAATTTCAACTCTTTATCACCTCTAATCGCTTTTACGGTACCATCAATCTCCATTGTATCAGAATCACACACAAAGGATGTTTCTTCATCCTTACCGAGAATGTACGATGGCCTCACGGACCACGAGAACTCTTTTATATCACCATCTGGAAGGATGAACTTGACAGTTTCCGGCGATGCGGACTCCATTGATGAGATACATAAACCCATTGATTATATAGTTATTAGTGTTAATTAATTTGTTGTGAATTTCTTTTGTTTTTATTGGTTGATTGGAAACGGAGGAGAAAGAGGTTTATTTATAGAGTGAGAGTATTTCTGTCGTTTAGTGGAGCGAAGGAAGCAGCTCCAAGCTGGAAATTTGTTTGGGGACAAGGACTCAATTTAAAAAAAAAACTTTGTAAAATCTGCTGATAATGCATTATTGTCATTAGGAGAAGTAATGGCCAACGAGTGATGGCCATGGCAATGGGCCAATCAATTCCATGCAGCATGGATGGAGGAGATATTTGTCGATGCATGACACGTGCCAAGGAGAACCTAAAGAAATGAATCGTAATTATACACATGCTTTGTTGTACGCCCAAATGGTGGACTCAATGGGTATGAGCTCTTGTAAACTATTGTATCGTGTGCATTCATTTAATTCGTTCATTATGATTGGGTCCATCGGCGAAATAATTGTGTCGGTGATATGGATTGATTATGAAGATGTCATTAAAAATTGGCACGTTTAGGAACTAATAATTTTGAAGGAATTGTGCATGTATTTTATCATTGTGAAGGTAACCAGGACCAACGTATCTTGAACAAACAGGAATTATGTATTTTATCATATGTTTTCCTAAAGGAGCATTTCTTCGTGTGATCATTTTAGAAAATCAAATTCAAAAAATAACATCTTTTTTGAAAATATTCCAGATATAACATGAAACGAATTTTAAAATCTCGTATGTACCGGATTTTTAAATTTGGGTGGTTAATTTTTTTTTTCTGACACCGTGATTATAAAATCAGTAGATTTTAATTCAAAATATGATATATTTTTCCAAATTTTACCACAACATTCTTTATGTTCTAATTAGTATATTTAATTAAAATGATAATTAGTACATGTTAGCTATTAACTTAATACATAATTAATATTTATTCTAATTCATAAATTTTAATAAATTTTAATGAATATTTAATGATATGTTTTAACTATCACGTTAATTAAATATAATAGTTCATTAATAGAGAATTCGGCATGTACATTTTGGAGGAGAGTAATTTTTTTTTATTTTAATATCAGTTTACAGTTGACGCGTTGAAAAAAAATATAAAATTTTATTATACTCCAAAATGTAGATGCCGTATTCTCCATATTTGTATTATTGCATTTAATTAACGTGATAATTAGAACATATCATTAAATATTCATTAAAATTTGTTCAAATTTATGAATTCGAATAAATATTAATTATGTATTAAGTAAATATCTAACTTGTACTAATTATCATTTTAATTAAATATACTAATTAGAGCATAGAGGATGTTATGGTAAAATATGGGGAAATATATCATATTTTGAATTAAAATGAACTGATTTTATAATCGGCAGAAAAAAAAATTAACCCCCGAGATTTTAAAATCCGGTACATACGAGATTTTAAAACCTGTTTCAAGTTATATTTGGAATATTTTAAAAAAGGAGGGTTATTTTTTGAATTTGGTTTTCAAAAGAGGTCACATGAAGAAATGCTCCTTTTTCTAAATTAAATATATGCACGATCCTTTGTAAACTTGTTAGATGCCACTACCGGTGACGCGATGCTCCGGGGCCGGCCTCGGGGCATCCCCGACAAGCTCACGGGCTGGGACATAATTTGGGTTGGAAGCACAACTTTAGAATTTAATATATACCTTATGTTTGGATTTAGATAAAAAAAATATGATGCAGCACAATCGATAAATAACTTAATAGTGATTTTATATGTCATGAGTTCAAGTCCTAACTCCTAACTAACTATTTTGCTTTGTTATTTTTAGTTTAAAGATTTTTTATATTTTATTTATATGATTAGTTTTACTTAATAAAATAATAAGTATAACATAACTATAAAAATATATTGTGAACCTTGAAATGACAAATATTTTCACGTAATGATTTTAAATGTATTGTTTAATCATCATTACGTCTTTTTAATTTATCATCAAAAAATATTTCTTTTCGTTCTTGTTCATAACACATTTGATGGTTTTCAAAAGAAAATAATACTAACAAATGAATGAAAACAATTATGACTAGATAATATTTTGTATTTTTTTGGAAAAAATAATATAGTATATCAAAAAAAAAATTGTTAATATTTAGTTAAAAATATTTTTTTTATGATACGAGTAATGATTACAAATTCGGGCTAGGCTGCCCTCATCTTTAGGCCTCCATGTAAGTTATGTTTATTGTATGAACAATCAAATAATGTGAGGTTGGGTTGGTAACCGGTTTTTGGATGAGACATCAAAATTATTGGTGCTGAGGATAACAAAACAACATGTGAAACTTGTGCATCGTTCAAAATTACATGCACGCATGCAGGAGCAAATAAGTTTTATGCTTTTCTCCTCGTCTTTTTTCTTCTTTCTAGCTGGCCTCATTATTATGTCCTTGAAGTGGTAGTTCTAAGCTAACTTGTATGATTGTATCTAAACCATTAGAAAAGATCAGATTTTCCTAAAAATCCGCTTAATCATTTTATAATTATACTTTAATTTTCTCATCTTTAGTCCTAAATATAATTAACTCTTTAACTTTTGTAAGATGAAATGCATTTCTTTTACTCCTGTAAATACTGACTGTAATTTTTTATTATTCCAGTTTTTTTTCTTTTGAGCAAATAACCTTTTGTAAAAAAAAAAATCATTTTTTAGTATCTATAATTCCAATACACCATTCAATATTTCAGGATGCTTTTATACGATATTTTATGATAATAGTTATTATCTTTTATTTTGGTTAAAATATTTATGTTTATGATATTTTATAATTTTATTTTTATTTATTTTATATATCTTCGACACTTTCAGAAAGCCATAATGAGCTTAAATTTCCTTTATTTATATTTTATGTTAACTATTATTACTCTTTATTGTATTTATTACTTTCCGTTAATTTTTTAATAAGAAAAAATAAATAGAGTAATTTTAGTTAATTGAGTACTCAAGTCATAGCCTATATCTATACGTATTAGTTTGGCCCATAAGTTACAGCCAGTTTGATGGACTCGTAGGGGATATACATGGCCCGTTTGATTTGAGGAGTTTAGAGAGATTATGCAAAACAAGACATCGATTTTCTGGACTAAATGATATTTTGTTTGTTTGATTGGAATGAGAATGATATAATTTGAATTCTTGCTTTACTTGTCCTTAACAATTATTTTTTCTCATCCAACGTTTTTGTAAAAATGGTGGGAAAACAATGTCTTGATAATATATCAAATTATGTACTTTATTTCGTTATATTAATATAAATTAATTTATATTCAATTTATAATTTAAATTTATTTTTTAACTAAACAAATTATATGATTATAATAATTAATATTAATTAATTAAATTCAATAGATAAATATTAATAAATATATAGTATATATAATGTGTTTTTTAATATAATATTTTTAATTAATTTATATTACATTATCTTTTTTATTAAACATAATAATAACTAATAGTAAATAATTTCAATAAACAAACTAATATGGATTGGTCAATTAATATAATTACTTAATATTTAAAAAATATATAAATAAATTAATTTGTACAAAGATTAACTTAAATATAACAAATGTTATATATAATATATGTAATTAATATTATTTAATTCATTTAAATAATCTACAAATTTATTATTATTTAATTAATATATAGTATTAATTATATATAATATTAATATGCAATGTATATAATTAATATAATATAATATGTAGTATTAACATATTATATAATATTAATACAATAAAACTATAATTTAAATTTAATAATACAATATAATATAATAACAATAATTATTATTATTTATAATAATAAAACAATAACAAATAATATTAGTATGATATACTATAATATAATATATTTAATGTTAATGTAATATTTATTTTAATAATTATTAGTTAATATATAATATGATATATATCTGAAATAACAAAATTCATTTTCAATCACTTTTTAATTTCTTTCACATCAAACAATGAATTTTTCCTAATAATTATCTAATCATTCTACCACATCAATCAGCACGTGCAAAAAATATTTATCCATCAAATAAGTGATCCTCATATTACATCCACTAGACAATGCGTGAATTTTTCAATATCCTTCAACATTCATTTGTCCTTTCACTATTTGCATCAATTCATTTACATTTAAAATATATATAAAGAACAAAAGCTTCCATGTTTCGAATTCACCTGTCTCGCATGCCGTTGATGCCAACCTTGCATAGTGGCTGGCGATACAAGTTCTAGCAGATTTGTATTTCCATCCGAGGGCTCTAGAGATTCTCGGCTCTTCCGGTATTGTCAGAGTTCTTTTTGTTTCTCAACAAATCAATTTTCTTGTAATCGGCATTTAATCACATTCTCATTCAGCAATGACGCTCAAATCAGATTCGAAATTCCGACTTTTGCCGCTCCCTTTCCTTCCTAGAATCTTCTTCTTCTTCTCCTCTTCTTTCTCCTCATGAACCATCGAAAAGGTCATCGGGACGACGAATCCCTTACGACCACTTTTACACCCATTAATTTTCTCCAGCGCATTACTCGCCCTAGCAACCAATTTCGCCATTTCTTCGGCTTTCAATGGCCGGTTCAACATTGATTTAGGCAAAACAAAATAGATTTGCCCCAATTTCAACTCTTTATCACCTCTAATCGCTTTTACGGTACCATCAATCTCCATTGTATCAGAATCACACACAAAGGATGTTTCTTCATCCTTACCGAGAATGTACGATGGCCTCACGGACCACGAGAACTCTTTTATATCACCATCTGGAAGGATGAACTTGACAGTTTCCGGCGATGCGGACTCCATTGATGAGATACATAAACCCATTGATTATATAGTTATTAGTGTTAATTAATTTGTTGTGAATTTCTTTTGTTTTTATTGGTTGATTGGAAACGGAGGAGAAAGAGGTTTATTTATAGAGTGAGAGTATTTCTGTCGTTTAGTGGAGCGAAGGAAGCAGCTCCACTGGAGAGGGTAGATGGCATTATTGTCAATAGAATTCAATGTTGCAAATAACGTTTAACGGAACGAAACGGTCCGGCACTGTTAAAGTGAATTATCGATTAACGATGATATAACGGTAATATAACATTAATTTAACGGTCACTCTAATCCGTAATAATATATCATATATCATATTAATATTTTTGATATTATGATCTCTTCTCTCTATGCAAACAATCCATCTAAAAAATTAATTTTGTCAAGAATTGTTTTTTATCAGATGTGTGATCCCTCTGTGTCTCTGTAATGACTTTGTTAATTGTTAAAAGTCTCATTAGTACCGCACGGGCAATTATTTAGTGTGATTTCTCAAATTGAAATATATGTAAACTATTATTAAAAGCAAAACAAATATTCAAAATATATAACCAATATTAAGATTAAAAAATATGGACACAACAGAGCTACAATCTACATGAAAGAATAAAAAGGGCCTTGGTACCTAAGTTATAACTTCACTCGAGTGTCGGTACTGACAGTTAGGTTCGCTGCTTCAACATACTACGGTCCCACTTCCACGAGAGTTCTGTTGGCCGCTGGGGGTGGTGAAAAGTAATTCACGAGAATGAATATCAGAGAAAGGTTGGATTAGGAGGAAGTATAATTGGATAGGCTCAAATAATTTGTTTAATAATTTTTGGCCCAAACCAATTTTTTTCCGGCCCACACAAAACACATGCAAATAACGGTCCGAATAACACCGTTAAGCATCGTTAAGGAAAAAAAAACGGTCAAACACGGTCAAATAACGGTTGACCGTTATTTCGTACCGTTAAGCGAAAAACGTAACGTTAACCCACCGTTAACCGTTTTTTGGACCGTTAAACACCGTTAAGGACTGTTTTTTGCAACACTGCTAGAATTTGTTTTGGCGACAAGGACTGGACTACCCAATTAAAAAAAAAACTTTGTAAAATCTGCTGATAATACAATGGAGAGGGTAGATGGCATTATTGTCACTAGGATAATTGCCGCGCTTAGCTGCGCTTTTTTCAACTATTTGTAGGATAGAATCAATCATCAATATAAAAATCTTTCAATCCTATTCAACAAAATAAATAAATAAACATAAGTTAATATCAAAACATTGATAAAAAAAAGGACAAAATACACATGCATTCAAAGAGGACAAGCTTATTTTGAACTTACATTCCACTAAAAAAATAGAGTACAATAGCATCATAATCAGTGCGATATATTCAAGAAACCATGGCAGTAGTTGAGACAATTAAGAGATATCCCTATTCACATACGTCACCTGTAGAAATTGATGAGAAATATTGTTTTGTTAGTAACCTCATAATCATAGTTTATACATCATAATGCTTATTAATATTCGCATTATTAGGAAAAAAAATAAGGTCAAAAACATGCACATCTTGTTTAATGAAAATGTCAGATGATAGATGATAAATGGCGTTGGCTGCCGTGCATTAAAGTTTTGGCAAAATAAAATATTTAATTATTGGATAATTATACCATATTCCCTCATTTCCCCACAACATCCTATATATCACCAATTAATCATTAATTAGTGATTCATTAGCATGGTCATTAACAAAAGTACATTCGATGAACAGTTAATTAATATTAATTAATAATTGTTAATATATATGTATTTTAATTATGGGGAGTTCTATGATAGACCCATTTTCTTATCATGGATTCTTTTTCAAAAATTATTTTAAAATATTTTAGGTATTTATCAATTATTTATACAAAATTTATGTTTTGCATAGCATTAAATGATAAATATACAATTGAATCTTGCAAAAAAAAAAATCATTAGTTAACAAATATTCTAATTATACGATTTTTTTTTTTAATATGGGTCTATCATAGAACTTCCCTTTAATTATATATTAATTAACTGTTAATAGAATGTATTTTTTGTTAATGAACATACTAATTAAGAGATATAGAGGGTGTTGTGGGGAAATAGTGGGGTACAATATATGGCCTCTTAATTATTTGGGGTTTATGAACAGTACATGAGAATATTTAATTATTGGATAATTATACGATATCCCCTCATTTCCCCCCATAACATCCTCTATATCACCATTTAACTATTAATTGATGATTAATTAACATGATCATTAACAAAAGTACATCCGATGAACAATTAATTGATATTAATTAAGAATTGTTAATATATATGTATTTTAATCATATATTAATTAACTTTTAATAGGGTGTATTTATTTTTGTTAATGAACATACTAATTAATCATTAATTAGAGATATAGAGGGTGTTGTGGAGAAATAGTGGGGTACAATATATGGCCTCTTAATTATTTTGGGATTTATGAATAGTACATGAGACGTGGCCATGGCCCATGGAGCCGAATTGTTGGAAATTTAATGGGAGAGTTGATTAGGAAGAGTAATTGCTAATGACTAATGAGTAATGAGTGATGGCAATGGCAATGGGCCAATGGCATGCAGCATGGATGGAGGAGATATTTGTCGATGCATCAGCATGACACGTGTCAAGGAAAACCTAAAGAAACGAACCATAATTATACTCATGCTTTGTTGTACGCCCAAATGGACTCAATGGGTATGAGCTCTTGTATATTATTGTTTCGCATTCATTCACTCATTAATTCATTCATTATGATTGGGTCCATCGGAGGAATGATTGAGTCGGTGATATGGATTGATTATGAAGATTTAATTGAAAATTGGCACGTTTAGGAACTAATAATTTTGAAGAAATTGTGCATGTATTTTATCATTGTGAAGGTAACCAGGATCAATGTATCTTTGAGCAAACAGGCCCCAGGTTCGGTACCGGATTTTGAATCATGGAGCTAGCCAAATTATTGGTACCAATATTTGTACAAGCATGAGTGTAAAAATAAGAGAGATGTATGGTGTCACCAGATTTCAACAAAATATTCTCGTATTAATAATTAATCCACTTAATTAATGTCTTGATTAACACATGTTATATTATTAACGTGTTCACTAACATCTATACGCATTAACAAATGATAATTAATATTTAAAAAATATTAATTGAATGTTGATTGTTAATTGGGTTGTTAATCAAGTGGGTTAATTATGAAATTGGGGATGTTTCGTTGAAATCCGGTGACAAAGTATAATTTCCCTAAAATTAATCAGGTGACAATGTTTCTTTTCTTCAAAATTTAAGCTAGGAGCTCGAGCTCGATTCGAAACTTGAAGCGACATGGCTTTTCTTGAATTAGCACTGAAATTTTAGTTGAAAATACTGCTCATACTTGTTTTGCTTCCAAGACGTCGTAAATAAAGGTCATGCAAATATCACGCAATGGCGTAATAGGGGTCCGCACAAACAAGATGAGGATGAGGATGAGGATGAGGATGATGATGATGATGATGATGATGAATAACCGAAAGCAAATTACGATTTTAAATGATGTGGATGATGCTTGTAATTTGTATAATTTACAGACTTAAGGTGGTACCATCTCAGATTTATTCAAAAAAAAAAAAAACTCTGGATTTGACTCATCTTAATCAGAATAATATCTATCAGTAAAATAATTTCAACTTTTTAAGTTTAACTTTTTTTAATATAAGACCAAAAAAAAATGACTTGCTTTGGCTTGAACTAACTACCTAGGTTTATGCGGCAACCTGGCATAAAAGTGAAATATTGAAAGATTTGATTTGTTTCGCATTTGTATGTACTAAATGTGAAGTTAAGATTAAAAAATAACGAGTGATGCTATGCAATTTTATTTACAATTTTCTCATTGTATTAATGAGTTGAAATTTTATCATTTAATATTAAATGTGTAGATGATAAATAAATAAATAAATCATATTTAATTCATGATTATGCATTAAATTAATATGTGTTAAATGAATATATAATAATAAATAAGTACATGAGTTTTGATTTAACACATAAATATTTTAATTTAACATATTTCATTATTTTATTTGTTCGATTTACTATTAATTGTCAATCCAATAATTGTTTTTGATAAATTTAGAAGAAACAAGTATGTTTTTCTAAATTAAATATATGCAATATCTTTAGTTAAATTGTTAGATGCCACTAGCGGTGACGGGCTGCTCCGGGGCCAGCCTCGGGGCATTCTCGACAAGCTCACGGTCTACGACAGCACTTGGGTTGGAGACACAATTTTAGAATTTAATATGTACAATATGTTTTTATTTAGATAAAAACAAATAATGTAACCCAATCAGTAAATAACTTACGATGATTTTGTATGTTATGAGTTCAAACCCCAACAAACTATTTTTTTGCTATTTTTAATTAAAGAATTTTCTATAATTTATTTATATGTTTAGTTTTACTTAATAAAATAATAATTATAACATAACTATAAAAGTATTCTGCAAACCTTGAAACAACAAATATTTTGGCCTAATGTTTTTAAACGTATTGTTCAATTATCACTACATTTTTTTTTTATCTATCATCAAAAAAAAAAAATCTTTTCTTATTGTCCATAATGCATTTGATAGTTTCCAAAAGAAAATTATATAATAATGAATAAAAAACAATTACGACCAGATGATATTATTTATTTTTTTCTGAAATAATAGTATGTTAAATATTTTTGTTAATATCTTTTTTAAGAGTATTTTTTTAGTGATACGAGTAGTGTTGCAAACTCGGACTAGGATACCAAAAATACCGGGCGGGTCCTCTGCTGCCCCAAATGAGGTGATGGAAATGGTGCACTTCAATGATTTCATTTTTAGGCCTCATGTAAGCTCTGTTGTATTGTACGAATGAACAATCAAATAATGTGAGGTTGGTACCGGTTTTTGGATCATAGACATCAAAATTATTGGTGCTGAGGATAATAACATGTGAAACTCGTGTATCGTTCAAAATTACAAGTACGCATGCATTGTATGCATGCATGCATGCAGGAGCAAATAAGTTTTCTACTTTCTGCTTGTCTTTTCTCTTCTTTATAGCTGGCCTCATTATTATGTCTTTGAAGTTGTAGTTCTAAGTTCTATCTAAACCATTATTAGAACGGATCACATTTTCCTAAAAATCCGCTTAATCATTTGTTAATTATATTTTGATTTTCTCATCTTTAGTCCTAAATATAATTAACTCTTTAACTTTTCTAAGATGAAATGCATTTCTTTTACTCCTCCTGTAAATATTGACTGTAATTTTTCATTATTCCATTTTTTTTTTTTCAGCAAATAATCTTCTGTAATTTATTTTATCATTTTTTAGTTTCTGTAATTCCAATGCACCATTCAATATTTCAAGATACTTTTATACGATATTTTATGACATTACTTACAATATTATCTTTTATTTTGGGTAAAATATTTATTTTTGTGATATTTAAAATTTTATTTTTATTTATTTTATATATCTTTGACACTTTCTGAAACTGAAAAGGGGCGATGAGCTCAAATTTTCCTTTATTTATATTTTACGTTAACTATTGTTAATTATTATTGTATTTATTACTTGAAGGAATTCCATATATACACAAGTTTTTGAAGAATATTCCCAAAATACACAAGTTCGGAAGTTAATTTGGGAAATACACGTTGGAGAAGTTTGTAACTCCGTCAAAATTAAAATTGGCGGATTTGTAACTCCGCCATTTTTATTTAATTAATCAATTGGAATTATGACCCGTAATGGAATTTAATTTTGGCGGAGAGTTTTCAACTCCGCCAAATCACTCATCATAATAAATGTGGCGGAGTCTCTAACTCCGTCAAAATCCCTTTGCTGTCAACTCCCCCTTCTTTCTTTTTTTCTTCTCTCTCTCTCTCTCCCCCCCCCCCCCCCTTACAAACTCCTCCAATGTGTATTTCCCAAATTAACTTCTGAACTTGTGTATTTTGGGAATATTCTTCAAAAAAACTTGTGTATATATGGAAATCCTTCTTATTACTTCCAGTAAATTTCTTTATTAAATATAAGAAAAAATAAATTGAGTAATTTTAGTTAATTGAGTACTCATAGCCTATTAATTAATATTAATTAATATATATAAAGTTAAGAAAATTTGTCTTTCCTCCTTGCTCCACATCATCCATTTTTTTGGCCATGTGATCTTAATCATTATCTTTGATTGATTCAATTTTAACCCTTTGATTTGCTTATTCATTATTAATTTATTATTATTTTGGTCATGCGACCTTGATCATCATCTTTGATTGATTGAATTTTAGCCCATGAATTTGCTTATTTATTATTAGTTTTAAAAAAAATCCTAAAATTTTGTATCATATAATAATTTTAAAAAATAATAATTATATATTATATTTATATAGTTTTAATATTTCATACATTATAAATATTTGACTTTAATATTTTTTTTAGATGAACACAATATTTAAACACCTTGCAAATATTAAAAAAATAAAAACAGATATTTTTCTTACAATAAATTTTCAACGTGTTTATTTTATTATTATATGATGTTAGTTTTTGCATGAATAATAAATGAAATATTAAAATTACATAAACACAATAATTAATAATTTCATTTTTAATATATATATATATATATATATATATATATATATATATATATATATATATATATATGGGGAGTTCTATGATAGACCCATTTTCTTATCATGTACCCATTTTAAAAATAAAAATTGAATATTTTTTAAATAATGATTTTATTTGTAAGATTCTAGTGTATATTAATCATTTAATGCTATCCAAAACATAAATTTTATATAATTAATTAATAAATAGCTAAAATTCTTAAAATATTTTTTTGAAAATGAATTTATCATAAAACTTCCCTATATATATATATATATATAGTGTGACTAAAATACTTGTATAAGTAGAGTAAGAATTATACTTGTGATTTTTACATCGTTAGATGTTCATTAAGATCTGTGCTGAGATATAAAATTACACGCTCCCTCTCTTTTAACAGTTCCGTCAAGCTCCGTTAAAATAGAGCATCTTCTCTCGGGTCCCTCTCTTCTCCGCCTTTGTGGATCACTCTCGCGCTTTCTCTTCGCACGACCTCTCTGGCGATGCGAGCTCTTCTTTCAGCATGGCCAGAATCCTTAGCCTCCTAGCTTAGCCCTCGAGGCCTTTGCTCTGTTGGAGAGCTCAATTCGCCCCAGCCAAACGCCACGAGAATGAAACAACCCTAGCTCTCCTCCCTAACCCTCTTTTGATCGTTGTATCGAACCCTAACTCTCTTGTAATCGCAAGTGAAGATCTCGACAGTCTGAGGAGAAGCAGATTGTGAGAGGATAAGCTGACATGTGCCGACCATAAACCCTAACCATCTTTTAATCTGTGGCCGATTTCATTGGCTCATCGACGATAAGGGCTGCTGCAGAGGTCGATTGTGGTAATGCGCACAATTGAGGTATAATTTGGAATAATAGAAACATAATTTGGTTTAAGAGGTATTAATTGGGTGTAATTGCATATTATATTGGAACAATTGGGTATAATATTGAGTTAAATCAGTATAAATTAAGAATTAGTTAACCTATTTCGAGAATTAATAAGTATTTGTTTAGTTATTTACTGTTAATTGATCACCAGTTCATTTGCATTTTAATCCTTTTCATTATAGAATTGTAAAACACCCCTAAAATAGTGCAAATATAACCTCCGATTTTATCTTTTGTCGTTTTAGGTCCACAATTTAACCTTTCTTATCCTATTTTTTTTTCTTTTTTTCATGAAACAAAAAATGCGCATGGAGTTTGTGTATGCAAGACGGGCAAGAAGCTTGTTTTTAAGAGAAAATGAACACGAACTTGTGAAACCTCAAATTGTGCTGGGAAATTTTCTCCCTATAAGACGGCGCTGACAATTGGAAGAAAAGAGATTGATATTTCTAGTTGTAATTTCGTGTAAAGATTAGATATTGGAATTAAATTTAGGGGAAATTTTTCCTATATCCCTATTAAATTCATCAATTACATATTTATCCCTCTTGAATACATAATATCATATTTATCCCTCCTAAATACAATAATTGTCTAATTTATCCTTATCTAATAATTTAATAAAATTTAACAAAATATTAACATAATTGACTAATTTGCCCCTCATTTCATTATTCCTTAATCCAATATTAATCCAATATTGAATCCTATACCCGTTAAGCTATGAACCCTAAACCCTCTTTCTAACCAAACATAACCAAACCCAAACTGTGCAAACCAATTGACAGCGGGAGGGGAGAAGCCCTAAACCCTCTTCTCATCCGACGTCGATAGCGGGCGACGCGATGGAAGCGATGGCGGGCGACGGCGATAGCGGGGCGACGGCGATAGCGGGTGACGCAGTGGCTGGCTATGGCGATTGCGCGACGCGATAGCTGGCAACGGCGATTACTGCCGGCGCTTTCTCCCTCTTTCTTCGTGAGGTAATGGACGATCGATCTTTCTCCCCCTCTCTCTTCGTCATACATGTCTGATTTGTCTAAATTTTCCTTAAATGTGATTTCAGTACCGTATTTCCCAATTTTGCTTAAACGGCGATAGCATTTCAACGGAGATGGCTCGGATTCGTCTAGATGTGTTTGCGATACCCAAGTTCTAGACAGAGTGCATGATGCAACCGATGTTAAATCATGCCGGCTCATCAGCAAGGCGTTTCTGCAGGCGGAATATTGCCACCGGATAGCTATTAAGCTGCTGCGCCTCGGATCCCTACCCCTCTTTCTCCGGCGGTACACCTCCCTTCAGTCATTGGACCTGTCCAGTTGTCCCTCGCTGGATGACATGGCATTGTCCCTTTCGATTCCAAGCCCTAATAATTTGAGATCGGTATCTCTCTCACGTGCCAGTCACGTGACATGGCGAGGCTTGGTAATTTCTTATTTTTCCTTTCCTTTTCGTACTTTTCTTCTGCTGGCAAGAGTTTAGCATTTGATGAGACTAATTGATCTGCATTAGGAGGCGCTGGTGTCGTCATGCACGAAAATCGAGGCAATCGACCTCTCCTATTGTACCGGATTTGGAGACAGGGAGGCTGCGGCTGTTGCGAAAGCATCGGGATTGAAAGAGCTCAGGATCGACAAGTGCTTACTAGTTACCGACATGGGATTGGCCAAGGTCGCTGTTGCCTGTACTGGCTTGGAGAGGCTCGGAATAAAATGGTGTCGTGAAATTAGTGATATTGGGATCGACTTGCTTGTCAAGAAATGGTTTTGTAATATTAGTTTTGTGTTGAGTTTTGTAATATGTTTGCGATATCAATTCATAGTTATTTTGGAATATGATTATTTAATGTTTCTAATTATAATGTAATGATTTGTTTTGACGATTGACGAGTTGAATTTGAAGTTTCGGATATTTCAGATGCATGTTCTTTCTATATTATGATATTAATCTGAAATTCATAGTTATTTTGGAATTTGAAGTCTCCAATATCAATTCGATGAATGTAATCTGAAATTCAACTAAACTTCAATTCCTATTAAAATTGCTATTAAAATTCAACTTAAATAGACACCAAAAATCACAAAATTAAATCCCCAAACAGAATGCGAGATAGTGAAAATTTTGCAAATTTAACAGAATATGTTAAACAGAATCTGAAATAAAAATTGCAAATTAAACCCCCAACTCGACAATTTAACAGAATATATTAAATCCCCAAAAATTTTGCAAATTAAATCCCCAAAAATCTGCAAATTAAATCACAAAAATCAAGATTACATAGAACCCCTCGAACTTAAATATCATCGCGCCTAATCCTTTGATATTGGAGGTTGTTCTTTCTTTTTTCCCCGTCCCCTACATATTATAAATGACATAATATTAGACAATGATAACTCTCCTCACTATTACAATAGTCAGATCCCTCCTCTTCATGTGGTTGATCGATATGTTCTAGTCCCGTAGTTTCATTACCTTCTAGTGGGCCCCACAGAAGCAATTCTCGACACCAACATCCTTCCCGATACAAGCCATCTTCTCCCCCTCGCCGAACCAACTCGCTCTCTTCTCCACCAACTCCTTCAAGAAATAGTCGAGCTTCTCGATCGTGACACTTGGCATCACCACAGAAGCAATTCTCTTGCAACCGATCCTTCAAATAATGCGCATTTCTCAAGCACTTTTGGACTTCTTTTTGGAACCCGCGATAGCCTTTGCAGTTTAGGGTGTACCAAAGGAAAAGCGGTGCGTGCCCGTTTCGCGAACCCATTATGGTCGCGTCTCGAGAGGCCAAGTATTCCACGTTGCTCGAGAGTTTGTTTATGTGGTTTAGACGCGTTATTTGGACGCCACATGGCATTGGGCACCCTACGAATTTGTGGCCCGATACGCTCACGCTTCATATTGGCTTCTTAAACGACACTTTTGGAGCCTAAAGAAGAAAAATATTTTTTTTTTTATTTGATTATTTTTCATAATATAAAAAGGGAAAGGGAAATTACGCGTTTAACAAAAGGCATCATGAGGCCAAAGAGAGCACCGTCACAATGAATATAGAATTTATCTTTGAAACCATTTTCTTCTAGGGTTTTAATCACCAAGTCCAGATCGTCAACGGCTCCTTTCACAGTGGTCCCTACATTTAATTTTAGGGTTTAATAACATAGAAAAAATGCCAAAAAAATAAGTAAATAATAGGAGGGACAATAATGAATAATTACCGATGTTGACGTTGATAATTGCGGGTTTGTCGATGTTTTCAAGAAGCCTCTTCTTGAAATCAACGCAATCAATTTCGCCTGAAACGAGATTAATAGATCAAATTAGTACAATCTACAAATACCAGAGAGATTAATAGATCGAAAGAAGCTTACCAGAGAGAAGCTTCACAAGGAAGCTACGCCACCAGTGAGGTGATAATCACCACTGAAGGAAGCTACGCCAGTGTGAACCACCACTGAAGGAACCACCAGCTAGTGAAGCGACGCCAGTGTGAAGGAAGCTACGCCAGAGAAGGAACCGGCGCCAAAGAAGGAAGCTACTCGCCGTCGCCGTAGAAGGAAGCTACTTGCCGTCGCCGGAGAAGGAAGCTACTCGCCGCCGGAGAAGGAATCTACGCCAAGGTAAATCGCCAGACAGTGAAGCTACGCCAAGTGAGATGAAAAGGGTATGGTTTTGGGAGATTTTGTTAATGGATTTGGGTATTTTGTAATTATGTTAATGGATTTGATTTGAGTGATGTTTACAATAAGGGTATTTTAGTCCATAATTCTGAAATATATAAGTTAATTAATTTAATTTAATGTTAATTTTAAGATTTGGATAAATTTGATATTTGAAGATATTAGTAAGGACAAATTAGACATTAATTGTATTTAGGAGGGATAAATATGATATTATGTATTCAAGAGGGATAAATATGTAATTAATGAGTTTAGTAGGGATATAGGAGAATTTTCCCCTTAAATTTATGGTTGTTTTGCATTAAAATTAGAGTTTAATGTTAAATGTATTTATATAATCCATTGATCTAACATCATCTATTAATGTCCATCTTGATATATTATTCTTAAATGTCCATCTCGATAAATTAAAATTAAAAATGGTTGCAGTTTATCAAATATATACAGAATCCATTGATATAGTAACATCATCTATTAATGGTTTTCACAAATATTTTATATTTTGTCAATATATTTATTGAATTGCCAAATTAGGATTTGTGAATTACAATACTCAATTGCCATTTTATCAATTTAATCTGCAAAAACATATCCATCCATAAACACATATCACAAATATAACGCAAACTATAATCCAACTTCAATGTACAATGTAACAATTATAAAATAACATTTAAATCAATCATCGAGCATTTCTTGGTCTTGGGCATTTATCAGGGACATGAATCCCACATCCATTATGCTTAAAACTGATCACTTAGTGCTTAGTGTATTAGGAGCAAAACCTGAAAATTAATTTTTTTATTAGGGTCTTCCTTGTAAAACTATAAAACTCATGAAGAAGTTGAAAAATTAAATTCTTTTCAAACATATGATTTGGAAAACGAGAAAAGGTCACAATTCACAAACAATATAAAATGAAGGTTATATTTGCACCTTTTTGAAGGATAGTTTGCAATTCTACAAAGAAAGTGGGTCAAATGCAAAATTTCTTGGAGGGATATTTTGTCAGTTCAAAAAAGATCAGCAAATTTACCCTTTTTTGCACTATAAACCAACTGTGGATGAAATGATAATCAGTTAACACTAAATACTTATTCAACTCCAAATGGTCTATTGATACCCAATCATGACCCAACTAACATTAATCAGCATAAATTGTACACAATTAGAGTAATTATACCGATTTAGCCCCATATTCTACCCAATCTTTCACATTTATATCCAATTATTCTACATTTACGTCTCAATTATACCAAATTGTGTTTCAATTATACCCAATTAAATCTCTCGATTGTACGCACAACCACAATCGACATTCGCAGTATCCTTTTCTATTAGCCCACACAACATTCACATATCAGAAAAGGGTTAGGATTCACCTTACACGTATCAGCTCCTCCTCTCGTGTTCATCTTCTCCTTACACGGGTTCAATCTCCAGTACAGATCAGATTAGGGAGATAGGTTTCTATACAACCGGTCAAAATAGGGTTAGAGCTAGGGTTATGCCGTTCTCGTTGGATTTGTTTGGAGCGTCCATCTGTCGACCACGGAGGAGAGAAGCGCCGATCAAGTGAGTGCTAGGGTTATGTTCGTACAGAGAGAACATGTGAGTGCTAGGGCTTCATCAAGAGAGAGAGAGAGGAGAGAGAGACGGGAGGGGCAAGAGAGCGATGCCAGTAGACAAGGAGTAATGATATAAATCATGAAAGAATCCATGAATTTTTCCATGAATGATGACGTGGCACTTTGTGATTGGTTGTAATTTTTATTCAACTTTATTACAACCAATCACGAGGTGCCACGTCACCATTCATGGAAAAATTCATGGATTCTTTCATGGCTTCTATCATTACTCGTAGACAAGAAGCACCCGAAACACAAAAGTGACGGAGTAAAAAAGAAAAGAAACGGAGAAAGCAAAAGGAACGGAGACCGAACGAGCACATATCACGATGAAAATCCAAAGGTTAATAAATTACAAATAGATACCTAGTTTTACTTCTACAAGTATTTTAGTTACGCTATATATATATGATGTCCGCAATACTCACTCCAACATGTATTAGTTTAACATACTAAAATTATTGACATGTCAATTAATACCTAATTATATCAATTAATGATGCTAATCAATCCAAATAATTCTTATTTCCCGTACCATCAAGAATATTGAAATAAGAATGGAAGGCAAGATATATTTTCCTTGTACATTAGTTTTGTTTTCAATTTTATTATTTTTTACGGCATTGTCAGTCTAAATTTGCTACCACAACAACCACACTTTTGCCCCAAACACAAATGAAACAAATAGCCATACAACAAAAGAACGATTCCAAATTAACGTGGGCCTACCAGGCTTTTGGTCCGAACAAATTTAATACAATATACAATTTTTTTTTGAAAGATACATAATACATAATTATTTTCGAATATACATAATTAAAAGTTATAGTTGGAAGAATACATCAAATTATATCCCCCCCCGAGGAGGCCCGGCCGGACCCCCCCCAACCCCCAGGAGGCCCGGCCCCCTTTCGGGCCGGAACCCCCCCCCCCCATGAGGCCCGGCCCGGCCCCCTTTCGGGCCGGAACCCACCCCCCCCCCCCAGGAGGCCCGGCCCCCTTTCGGGCCGGAACCCACCCCCCCCCCCCCCCCCCCCCCCCCGAGGAGGGCCGGACCCCTTTCGGGCCGGACCCCCCCCCCCCCCCCCCCCGAGGAGGCCCGGCCCCTTTTCGGGCCTGACCCCCCCCCCCCCCCCCCCCCCCCGAGGAGGCACGGCCCCTTTTCGGGCTGCCCCCCCCCCCCAAGGCCCAGCCCCCTTTTGGGCCGAGCCCCCGCCCCGAGGCCCGGCCCCCTTTCGGGCCGGACCCCCTCTCCCCCGAGGCCCGACCCCTTTTGGGCCGGAGCCCCCCCCCCCGAGGCCCGACCCCTATCGGGCCGGACCCCCTCCTCCCGAGGCCCAGCCCCTTTTGGGCCGGACCCCCCCCTTCCCGAGGCCCGGCCCCACTTTGGGCCGAACCAACACACACACACACACACACACACACACACACACACACACACACACACATAATTACATCACGCACACACACACACACACACACACACACACTTTCACACACATTACATCACGCACACACATACATACACTTTCACACAGAGACAAAGACATACATTTCATATCACACATTCACAAAAAACAATTGGTAAGTATCTTTAAGTGCTTCTTGCATCCACTAGTGCAGATAAATGTTCGATGGTTGAGGGCTCCCATTTCTTGGCAATATTCCAGATAGCATCTGATCAATAAAATGAATGAAAACAGTTAGCACAGAGATCATTTAATCAAGCTTGCATAGTGTGTTAAATACATATCTTGTACAAAACATACAAAAGAAATGTTGATCCACATATTCAGAGAAATTAATACATATTCTCTGACAGCATATATTCAATACAAGGTAGGTTTTTCATATTGAAATGTTGTAATTTTTCATGGGCCTTAGAATGAACACGAGTGCTTGCTAACTATAGTATAAAATAGAATGTAGGTTCCGAAAAAAATTATATATTTACAATAGAATGTTGGTTTCGAATTTGCTTAATTGTTTCAAGAAAGAAGAAAAAAATGCACTAGCATAAAATCAACGACATGCACACGTTACTTGGAAAACAAACAAGGAATACAAGAAGAAGATAAGATATTATATTTGTATAAACAAAATTTATCCACGTTATTTAAAAATATTTTTAACCAAAAAATAGTTTCATTTATTTTTAAAGGTTATAATACTGTAATGGACCCAAAAGGCAAAACCAAAAAAAGATAACAACACAAAAATTCTCAGTCGATGGAGTGAAAAAAGAAGCTAGAAAAATTCTCACCATTGCTGAAATCAAGAACAGAACTCTGTTTGTACTTTGGTACTCAATCGATGGGGTGGTGTTGTCTCTGATCTGCTCGTCATCATCATCCTTTATTGAATCTGTCGAGGGGTAACTCCATTGTTGGACCACAATGAAACTATCGGAGAGAGGAAGAAGCTTCTTTCATTAGATCTCTCTCTCTCTCTCTCTCTGGATCTCTCTGGATCTCTCGAAATTAGATCTGAATGAAACTATCGGAGAGAGGAAGAAGCTTCTTTCATTAGATCTCTCCCTCTCTCTCTCTCTCTGGATCTCTCGAAATTAGATCTGAATGAAACTATCGGAGAGAGGAAGAAGCTTCTTTCATTAGATCTCTCCCTCTCTCTCTCTCTGGATATCTCGAAATTAGATCTGAATGGAACTAGCGAGAGAGAATGAAAGGGGTTGTGCTTATTATAATGGGGAGCGTCTAACGGTCGGAAAGGTCGAGAATATTCGGATCCAGCTGTCCTAATTCCAACGTTCGAATTACCCAATCTCGATTTGACCGTTGCAGAATATTCGGATCTCGCAGCACACTACGTATAGCAAAACATTTCATTATAAAGGGATCGATCTCTCTGGTCAATTCTTTCTTTTGGTCCTCAAAAGGTTTCTGAACCTAAAAAATTGCTCATAAGGGTCAGAGAATTCAATATTTCCATTACATTCATGATCAATGCTTAATTTTCGCATGATTTAGGTACAATAGCGCAATCGAAAGAAATCTCGATGCGTGTTTCAATCGGGTCTTAGTTTTACACGTATACTTGTTCAATTCATTCGACACATTTTTGCCTAATTTATATAGAATTAAATATAAGTAAGTTTATCTGTGACGAGATCGAGCTTCGGGATTTCTTTGTCCAATTCGATTTCGTCTAAAAATGTTAATGCAGCAATCAACTTCACCGAGCTTCAGAATTTCTTGATGAATAGAAGGGGGTAAATTTATATTCTTTTTTTTTTGCAATTTAGGCATAACATAGGGTTATTTCTGCAAATTTACCATAACTAAAGTGCGTAATATTACTGTTAAAATGGCAGGAAGCGGCATTGTTCAAGGAATCGGTACTCAATCTCCAACACGTCAAAAGGGCTCGTTCATGTATTTTTCACTCCACGCTCTTCCTCCTAGGTCAATATACTATTTTAATCCTTATTATTATATTATTTTATAAACTTTGTTCAATAAACAGGTATGGAAACTAATTGATTTGGGACTGAAACGAGCCAAATTAAAAAGATTGCGGTGATTGGAGGAGGCTTAATTAGAGGGCTCAGAATTATTTCAGGTTTATTGTAAACTATTTTATTTTAATTTTAACTTATTTTCTTTTTGTCTGATTATGTAATTTCAGGGAATCTAAAGGGACTAATGAAGAAAGGATCGCAGCTTCCAATTACTTCTCCTTTTAGGGCTCGATTCTGAGGTATCTCCAGTTTCGGCATGCCTATTGGCCATTTTCAGAAAGCTCCAAAAATTAAATAATGGGAGATTTTTCAAATATATTTAATTCCATATTATTTTTCAGGGAATCTCGAGAAGGTGCTAACGTCATTCAATCTGGAAAGGTTCTTGCTGCAAATTGAAATTCCTAATATTTTTCGACAGTTTCTTGCTGCAAATTTGCAAAAAAGGACCCCTTCTATATCAGGAATTATTGCAGAGCATTTTTCCGACAATGAAGGGGATTTTCTTCAATTTTCCGACAACACAGTGGTTCCTTGGCAAATATTGAGTTTAATTAATTTATTATTCAATTTACCCTACTCTTGAGCATTTCTTTTTGTTCACATACAATTATTTTTCGGTCTACTAGAATAATTTATTTTTCTATTTTGCGTTACTTAATTATCATTTTTTTTGTGTATTTTACTATTTACTGATGCTAAGTTGCTAACATATGCCAAGAGGGTTAATTCAACGTGAAAACATTATAATGTAAAAAGGATTATTATTATTAATAATTAACTAATCGAACAGAAGCCTCTGCAAAAAATTTCAAAGCAACGGTAAAAATATTGCAATCGATATCTACAAACTAATATTACTGATTTTTTTAAAAAAAAAAATAATGGAGGTGTTCCTGCTCAAACAGACTGGAGAAGATTCATAGCAGAATCTCCGTTCGGAATGCTAGGCTTGCCCTTAACTCGAACGCAAACCGAAGCCACTGTAGTTGAAATTTTCAAGAAACCCAAGGTCTAATTTGCATAATTACTCGACGACAAAATAATCAAACATTTGAGTTTTAAACGTGCCTGCGAATCTCAAAATATTTGAGTTGAATAATATCTTGTTTTATCGTCTCCTCTCCTTGGAATCTGGATAAATAGAGCCGAACCTTGCGGCACAAGTTTCACCAACACTTCCATCACACCCTATTTCACAATTTAATTTTAAATAAGAAACACGCTCTTCGAATATCAAGGCAAATAATTCAGTACCATTTGATGGCATTTTTGCGCGGCTTGTCTAATCTGATTGAAATTGTCAGTTGGAGAGCTGGTTAAACGTGCCAACTCAATTTCATTTGGGCTGAATCACTTCAATAGGAATCGGCGCATCCATTCGACCCGCATCCATTATTACCGGTATTGCCGATTCTTTTGCATCCTGCAAAAATGACATAAAATTTATGAATTATTGGGCGGAATCAGTTTGCACCACCAAGGATTATGATAATCGAGTTTTGCCCATCCGATTGAAAAATTACCAATGTTTCAGAAATCGCTCGACGCTCGCTGGTCGGCATACGACCATCAAGTGCCAAGGATAATTAATCGGGATTAATCGGGAATCTCGGCGGACCTCGGCGGATTTTTAGTTTTTTATATTTAATATTTAAATTAATTAAACAAAATTACAAATCACAGTTTTTTTTAATAAGTTTTGAATAATTTAAGTAACAAAATACACTACGTCACTAAACTAACATAAACTCAAATAATAATAATAATTTATATATATATAAATAATATTAAAAATATGAAAAAATTTAGTCCAAATTTATTTTTTTGAATAGTATCCGACAAACGATCGTTTTCATTATTGATGCCTAATTTTTTTTGATGTCAATGGAGATCCATTGGCAATCCATAACGAAAACGATCGTTATTTTGAATAGTATCCCACAGCCTCTCATAATATATAATTTAAAAAAAAAAAAAAAAAAAAACACACTTCTAAAAATCGGCTCGGCGGACCCTTGACGGCCGCTTGGCGGATTCCGCCAAACACAAAACGCCAAGGGCTTATCTCGACGACGGACCATCGAGGAACGATTAATCGGTGATTAATCGGCCGCCAAGGCCGATTTCCAGAACACTGGATTTAGTAGGTGATGGTAGAATTTTACTCAGGTTTTATAATATAATAACAGCAAGACGAATCTAGTTAGCGGGTTTAGTGGAATTTTCTTATTCTAAATAATTGGAGATTTCAAATCTCATGTTAAAAATACACTATATAAAACAGGTCACGAATTTTCTTTTCAACAAAGGATTTATTTTTCTTTTTAGGCCTGCCTTAGTAACGGTTTAATATGAGCGATGTTCAAGTCTTTATAAATGAGTATTTCGAGTATCATAATCAAGACATTTTAGTTATGAATTTTCATCGAAATTAATTGTCATGAATTTTCGTGTAATACAAATTTTTAGCAGAGATTAATGTATTTTTTTATTACAAAATGAAAATACTAATATTGATACATATATATAGGAACTAAAAAATTCAATACTTATTTCAGATCTGTAGTTTTTTAAGATAATTATTAAAGTTTGTGCTCATTATTAACGTCACATGTTTCAAAACAAATTTTGTGGTTACACATGTGTGCTCGTTTGTTATATTATTAAATAAATAAATAAATAATACATAATATAAGATGTCATCCTTTGTTATTTACAGTGTTGTAAATGACACGTTATATCAACAATATAACGTGATATATCATAGTTTGGATTTCGTTTTTAAATTTGAATGAGTTTTTTAAACCAGATATGTAGAAAATAAAGTAAAACTAATTGAAATTTTTATACCATAACTAAATGATCTTCTTATAAGGACATGAGTTATTTCAGATTATTTTTAATGATACTATTTTGTAATTATATCATATACACGGGAACAAATATTTATTAAAAACGTACACCATGAAAATGTTATACTGATATATCATCCGACATAGGCATTTCGTTGCAAAAAATAATCTAGAACTCTGCAGGCCGATAAAATATTATTTGCAACCTTAAATTATATATCTATTTTTATTTTTAAATGTACCAGCTTGCAAGTAAATTTATATACTCATTTTGTGATCCTAAATATTATTTTTATGAAATTATATATTGTTCTTTGTTAAATTTCATACTATTTATATATATAATTGAGGAAATTTCTTTTTCCTCCTTGTATGTATAAGTATTAATTTGGCCCATAAGTTACAGCCCAGTCAAACCAAATAACACATGCAGCAAAATGGACTCGTAGCGGATATACAATAGAAACTAGACCCAGTCATACCAAAAAGATCCAAAAAAATTTCGAAAAGATTATTTATGCAGTAAAGTTAAAAATAAGTATAGTTATAATCAATTTATCAAAGCTCATAAAAAATGGTGTGATTTAATAGTAAAATAAATATATTTTTTTTTAAAAAGTCATGAGTTCGATCAATCTCCATAATGTATAATTTTAATTTTTTTTTAACATTGAATATATTGGGTATCGGCGTCACTACCAAGCCCCGCGCAGCGTATTGTGGTGCTCGGTCCGACCCGATCCCGAGGACCACGTCGGCGACTCGATCATACAAATCATGAAAATGCAAAAATCTATGAAATTAACTCTTAATTCATAGAGAATCATACCGCGTGAAATTGATCACGGAGACGGGTTGACGCTTTCGTAGTTGCTGCCTTGCTCGCTTCGATTCTGGTAACACGCACGTCCCACGCCCGCGCGATTCGACACCTAGATCGAAGCTCTGATTTGTCGTGTACAACCGGAATTGCTCCGGTTCGTCTCCGACCTTGCTCGACCTTGATCACAACAGAAAGTTTCTGCCGAAACTTCTCTACTCGTATCCACCGCGAGCCTCGTCTCTCGGTTACGTGTGATTCCCCTAAAATCACCGTAAACTTGCTCAAATTCCTTAATCTCCAATGAAGTTTTCTCTCAACTTGTCTCACGAGTTTCTGCCTTCTCTTAGATCTAAAATTACCCAAGAGAGGAGAATTATTCCTGAGATCTTATAATCGAAGCCTCCATTAATAGGGCATTAATGAGTATAAAAAACTGCTAATTCATAATTTGGATCACAGTGCGTCATGACGCATAATATCGTGCGTCATGATGGACGTGTCACGAGTACTGGATCTAGCCGTTACATATGTGCTCCGTCATGACGGACAAGACAGTCCGTCATGACGCACTGGATGGTGCGTCACGACGCTATACTCACAGATTGGTCTGCACAGAAAAACACTAGTGTGCGTCATGACGGACCATATGGCGCGTCATAACGGACTATGTAATTTCTGTCATATTTACACAATTTTATTATGCCTCCAACCGTTTCAACGAACGAGTACGTTCATCTACCCTCATGTGTACAATCTATTAGTTAATATGTGACTGTATTTTCTTCAGAATATATAGGAAAAAATCTAGAGCATTAACCAATAAATAACATAATCACACATAATTAAATACATTAGTTTTTCTTCACATAAATTAATTAAATATAAGATTCATTTTCAAAATAAATTTCAGATACTTGAAATTTTGGGGCTGGCCATTCATATATAAGCAAGTGTTCTAATATCATTGGTATAGAACGGTATGTCTGTTTCATATCGTTAATCGGTGCATGTCCGTTACGATATATCCATATCAATTTAGTAAATCGGTCGACCGTTATATGAACTGATATGACTCGATATATGAATCTATATGGGTCGATATGGATTGATATGGGTCGGTTTCAACCGATTAATTTGTATTTGAATTATAGTTGGTTTCAACATTTAATTTTGGACCGACCTATTATTATAATTATAATTTATTGTATTATTTATGAATTTTATGTTACAGTTTTCAAAATATTTTTATTTTAACTTGAAATCTATTTTGTATCGTTGAATTTTGACATTAGTAATATAGAATTTGAATTAATTTTAAAAATTTAATATAAATAAATATTATATATATATATATATTAAACACTGGTTATGTATAACTCATTGTTCAAAAAGTCGGTCTAGGCGCCGACCAAACGCCCAGGTTTAGCCTAGTCGTTTTTGTCTAGGCGGAATTTCGCCTAGGCCCGCCTAGATACCGCCAATGCGCCGAATAATTCCGCCTAGGCCCCCCCAGCCCACTTAATTTTTTTTTTAAGACATGCACCCTTCTCTTTTTCTTCTTTCTATTTTTGGTAACTTTATTTTGTAGTTTATTTGGATTTGTGTTAAATTCTATGTCGCGCGGATACTCCGAAAAATCAAAATCTACCCGTATCCTAAATCATATGTTAAATTGTCGTATCGCCGTATCCGATACGCATAACGGTATCGCCGGATCGGCGTATCCGAGCAACAACACTGTTATTGTTATGTTGTAGGTTTCATGTTATAATTTGTTTGGACGTTGTATTAAATAAAATTTATATACATTATTTTTAGTATAAAAAGTTGTAGCACAAATTATAATATATAAAAATTAAAAATATGATAAGAACTATGTAAAATTAAAAATCCGTCTAGATCCGATTAATTCCCGATTAATTTCTCTAGGCGCTAGACGGTGCCCGTCCTCCCGACTAAGCGATTTCTGTAACATTGGTATAACTACTTTAATATCATATCGATTATCGATCGCAAGCCGATCTGTAAAAGATATGTGATATGTGATATTTACACCATTATGTATAACTACTTTAATTTCGATTCATTTTCTCAGTTATCATACATTTATTTAATATTATATTTGTTTAATATTACGTTACAAAACACCACTTGAAAATACAAGCCATCTACTTGAAAACTCATGTGGTACTATTTTAATATTTTCGCATGAAGCGACGTGGAGTCTCTCCATTCACTTGTCTGCTGTGCTGTCCATATTGCTTCGGAAAAAAAACATGATTACGTTCTGTTTTTTCCTCCTCTAGTTTATTTTTGTCGTGCATTTTGAGGGCACCACAAGGCATGTGATCTCTATGTTTTGCTTCCCAATGTTCCCCCTTACCGTATATGTCCACCGCCGCCGTCCACGTATCCTATAAAATCTCTTGCATCATCATTTAACAAAAACATAGTGCATGATAAAAGGGTCATTTTTAAATAACCCGTATTTTCCTGAATTTATAAAAAGAAAATTAATTTTTTGGATCAACGTACCCCTCAGGCCTCAATCCATATTTATATTTAGCAAACATTTTTTTTATTATATTATTAATTTAAAATCAACATAAATATTTTTTAACATATACTTATTAAAAAAAATATATGTCATATATATAATTATAATCTTTTATTTATTATATACTTTGTTATACAAAATTAACATTAAATAAAAAAAACGATATAACAGTATATCTAAAAATATCTTGCCAAAATAATATTATTGTTGAATTTCGTTTTAATTCTCAATAATTGTTAACAAAAATGGTTATTAAATTATATTTCTTGCAATGAATGAATGAATGAACATAAAAACTACATTAAAATAATATTGTCGCTAGTTTTAGTTTCAGCAGCTAGTTTTGTAGTAAATATTTCGTATTGACAACTATTGAGAATTAAAACTAAATGTTAAAATAATATTATTTTGTCAAGATATTTTTAGAAATATTTTTTATATCTTTGATTTTTTTTATTTAATACTAATTTTGTATGAAAAAATATATCATAAGTAAAATATTAAAATTATGTATGCGATATATAGTTTTTTAAAATTTGTATATGTTAAAAAATATTTCTAAAGATTTTTAAATTAATAAAATAATTCAAAAAAAAGATTAATAAATTTAAATATGAAAAATCAAGGAGTATTTTGGTCCAAACAAATTGTAACATCACGAGATCTCCCTGTAGTAGGGTAATTGAAAATGAAACCTTATTTAGAGGGGGTTTTGGAGTTTTTCACAAATTCAAGAAAAGTTGGGAGGTTATTTGAAAATTCCCCTATATAAAAGGAGTTATATATGCAGTTCTAATAGCTCACTCAAACATTTTTGACGAGGTGACCAAATGTGTTTAGTTGAATTGACTAATATTCTTAAAGTAATTATACACAACATGCTCGCTGCATGATTGACAACATGATGATGAAGTGTATAGTTAGTATTGAAATAAGCTAAATTAATTTTATACTGTTAATATAATATCTAACTGGGATCAATTTCATGCGGCCATTCATGCAACAAGAACATGTTGTGTAGAATTACTCATATTCTTAATTGAATAAATTAAGGAATTAATTGATCGTTTAATTTAATTGACATATTAATTAATATGTATTAATATAACAATTAATTCTTAATTAAAGTGCTAACCAACCCACTTTATATACATATTGAAATTATTCACCTTGTCACGTATGTAGATCATTATTAACTAAAGTGTTTGTATGTGATTCTGATACGACGGAGATAAATCGTATTAATGTTTAAAATGTTCAATTTTATTGATACATAGTAGTAACATATTAGCTCAAAGCCTCAAACCGAACTCATATTTAGACCCAAATTTACCCACATCCTTATTTTGGACTCAACTTTTTGCAATTTCCTTGTGTCACATCGTCACTTTCTTTTTAACATCATCACTTTATTTTTAACCATTGATTATGATATGTGGCAAAATTTAAACCATTGATTAATCATTGATTTTTTATAAACATTTTTTCTTTGTAGTCATTAAAGTGTCCCTTATTTTACACTATGTTTTAAGATTTTTAGAAATCCACATCATCATATATTAATGATGTGCACTATTTTTATTGGTTAGGTTCATGTTAGACTAAGTTTATTCAATTGTTTATCATTTCACATAAGTTTACATGATCAAATGTAAATGCAATGGAAGATGAAAAGTTAAAATATGAATTACTAATAACTTAATAACTAATATTATAAACATACAACACATAGTAGTATTTTTTTTAGAATTTTAATTTTAAAAATTCATCAAATATATTCGTTTTAATTTTCTCTTTATTTTGACATCCATATTAACATAGTTCATACAAACCATTTTCCATAATTTGAATTTGCACAAATATTATGTAAAAAATACAATGCAAAAAATGCATTTTTACAAAAGATAATTTTAATTATTTTATTTATATAATAGAATTTTAAATATTAATATTTATTTTTAGAAATTACAACTATACTAATATCATATAAAACTAAGTCGATTATATTTGTTTTTTTAAACAAACCAATTTAATATTATTTTCTTTGAAAAATAATAGAAATAAAATAGCTTATCCATAGAAAAAATATCTTAAATTTATAAACACTTACGAAATAGAAATATTGTTTTTAAAAATATAAAATTAACAAAAATCATATGACATAAAATAATTTATATTTATGTTAGGCTAAATTATTTTTTTATATTATTTATTAAATTACTTTCACTATTAAGTTTGATATTATTTATAATTTCCGTTGCATTTTTAATCAATAACAAATTATTAGTACTTGATAATTAATGATATGTTACTACGTATGGTGTATGATTTATTATTTTTTTACATTTGATATTATATGGAATATTTTGAACAACAACGATATAATATTTGTTGTTATGTTTTTTTGTAAAACCATGTTATACTTCATATATTATTATATACAATCATATTAATATAAGTGTTATTACTTGATTAAGAAAATGAAATTTTTTGTCATCATAATGTTAAATAATTGAAAAACTTACACATAATCATAGACAAATTAGTTCAAATAATTATATTATGAAATAATATTATCAATATCATCACATTTATAAATACTTTATATTACAATGAAAAACATAATTAACATCATCGCCGCGTAGCGTGAGTATTCTCCTAGTTAAATTAAATTTTGAAGGACACAAAAAATTGTTCACGTGCTTATTTTCTATTATGATGCTTGTACAGAATCCTGTACCAAGGCAATAATCAGGTAAGCTCTCTGATTCGAAAAATCAGTACCAAACCTCTCGCCCGTGTTCAAGTCATGTTGGTCCCGGTTACAGTTACAATAATAAAATGCATGCACAATTCCTTCAAAAAATTTAGTTTGTAAACGTGTCCATTTTAATGGCATCTCCATAAGCAATCCATATCACCGACTCAATCATTTATCAAATGGACCCAATCACAATGAACGAACGAATGAATGAATGAATTGAATAAAATACAATACAAGAGCTCATAACTATTGAGTCCATTTGGACGTACATCAAAGCATGTGCATATTTATGCTTCGTCTCTCAAGGTTCTCCTTAACACGTGTCATGCATTTATTTGTAGTGACATTTTCAAAAACCTCCTTAATTTTTTTGATATTCTAAAAAAAGTCCAATGTTTCTGAAACCTCCAATAAACTTTTTCTACCAAACTTTTGTTTTTAAATTAATAACCTCCTTAATAACTTAATTTTTTATTTTCAAAAACCTCCTTTATTTAAAAAAAAAATTAGTTTATAATAATTTCAATTAAATAATTTGTATATGTCGTATTTATATAATTTTCATATTTCATATATTACATATATTTGACTTTTATATTTTTTTTCGGCAATTTTACTGTAGTAACCCTGTTTTAAAATAATATTCCCGAAATAACCAAGTTTTGAACATAATTTCCAAAATGTCTTTTGCGGGGTTTGGAATTTCGCCAGGCGAGGTTTGGAACCTCGCTTTTTTTCATCCGTCATTAATTGGGGTTAAACAGCATTAAACATCTATTAAGATAAGGCGAGGTTCCAAACCTCGCCAGGCGATGTTTCAAACTTCGCTTTGTAACGGTCGGTATTTGGAACTAACAATTAATGAAAGGCGAAGTTTGAAAATTCGCTTTTTTCATTAGGCGATGTTGGTAACCTCGCCAGGCGACCTTTGAAACTTCGCTTTATTTTTTTATCAATTTCCCGCTTCCTTCTTTCTTTCTTCTTTCTTCCTCGGTCTCTCCCATTCCTCCCCTTTCTTCCTATTTTTTCTCCTTTTCTCTCCGATTTGAGCTTCAAATTTCTTCTTGTAATAGGTGTGTTTTGTTGTTTTTTCTTCTTGTTTTGTTCAAGATTCACTAAATATTGATTATATTTTGAGTTAAATGTGTCAATTTGTTGTTTTAAGTGGCAGATCTGAAGTTATAACGTTGTGATTTTTGACGAATTGGACTAGAAATTGAAGATTTTCATCTTGCATTAGAAGGTAAATTTCTTATTTAATTGTTTTATTGTACATATAAATTAGGATTCTAGGATTGTAGAATAGTAGAAGTATAGAATTGTTATAATTGTACAATTGTAGTTATTGTAGAATTTTAGAAATGTAGAATTCTAGAATTGTAGAATATCTTAAATAGTATAATTGTTGGATTGTAGAATTAATTGTAGAATAGTAGAATATCTTAAATAGTATAATTGTTGGATTGTAGAATTAATTGTAGAATTGTAGAATATCTAAAATAGTATAATTGTAGGATTGTAGAATTGTAGAATTGTAGAATTATGATTGTAGAATTCTAGAATTTTAGAATATCTACAATAGTATAATTGTAGGATTGTAGAATTGTAAATTTTAGGATTATAGAATTGTAAATTGTAGGATTGTAGAGTGTGTACAATTAGGATTGTAGAATTGTAAATTGTAGAATTTTAGAATGTGTAGAATTGTAAATTGTAGAATTGTTATGATTGTAGAATTTTAACTAATTTTTTTTTTTCTATCTTGGACAGATGGATAATCCCGGACCCGTTGATGCTTCCGTTTTAAGGGATCAAATGAACCACGTGTCCAACGAGATTGAAAAGCCTGAGATTACGATATTTCAGGGTGGTCACGACTGGACCCATTGGACGCTGACGACTCCGGAAATGGAGGCCAGACTTATGCGAGCAGGATTTTTTGTCCCCACGCGGGCCGCGTACGTAAAGTTGAATCAGCCATTTCTGACGGCATTGATTCGTAGGTGGCGTCCGGAGACGAACACCTTTCATATGCCACATGGAGAGATGACTATTACCCTACGTGATGTTTCTTTGTTGACTGGTTTTGTAGCGGACGGTGCTCCGTTGTTTAGGGCTATCAGCGGGGAGGACGATGTAGGAGCTGATCTGACCCGTCTGCTTGGGGTTTGCCCGCCTGGTAACCGTCCTACATTGCCGTGGTTGCGTAGGACGTTTCACATAGTACCCACTGATCCCACGGAGGAAACGTGGGACCGACTCACGAGGGCTTACATCTTGTACTTCCTGGGTTCGATGGCTTTGGCCAATCCCACAAAAGGCCGAATCAGTCCAAGTTACATATATTTCTTGGAGGATTTTGATACATGCGGGAGGTATGCTTGGGGTCCCGCCATCCTCGCACATTTGTACAAGTCTTTGGGAGATGCATGCCAGATTGGCCAAACTACAGCGGCGGGATGGTTCTCACTTGTTCAGGTAATTTTTCATTCATTTATTTATACAAAATAATTATTTATAAAAGTGTATTTACAAATTAATTATAAAAATCTTTGATAGATTTGGGCTTGGTTTCATTTTGCCAATGCACGGCCTCACATGAGTATTTCGGGATCGATTGTTGGGAACCCACTCATGAACTATTATGTGGGTGCCCACAGTTACAGAGAGAGGAATAGAGGAAGTGCGGTCATATATTTTTCTGACGAGTTCGACAAATTACGAGCAGAACAAGTAAGGAAAAAATTTATAATTAATTACTTATAATTATATTAATTAAAAATTTTGTTTTCAGATTACTTGGAGCCCTTATACTGACGAGTTGACGGCGAATTTATCGCCAGAATGCTTTGTTGGTTCTATGTTTTGGATGGCCAAAATCCCATTGATATGTGCTAACACGGTGCAGATGCACCTACCGGATAGGGTGATGGTCCAATTCGGTTTTCGGCAACACATCCCTCCAAACCCTAATATGGCACCTCGTGGAAAATTAAAGAACTCACAAATGGCGCGTTATATTCACATGTGGGAGCAGCGAGATTATTATATGTTTAGTTTATTATTATTAGATTATATTGTTATGGTTTATTATTATTATTAGTTTATTATATGTTTAGTTTATCAAAATGTATATTAAAACAAAAAGGACCAAAATTTAAATTAAAAATGTAAAAAAGGACCAAAATGTAAATAAAAAAGGACTAAAATGTTAAAAAAAGGACCAAAATGTAAATTAAAACTAAAAAGGACCCAAATGTAAATAAAAAGGACCAAAATGTAAATTAAAACTAAAAAGGACCCAAATGTAAATAAAAAGGACCAAATTGTAAATAAAAAAGGACCAAATTGTAAATAAAAAGGACCAAAATGTTAATTAAAACAAAAAAAAAGACCAAAATGTAAATTAAAACTAAAAAAGTGAATAAGGCGAAGTTTGAAACATCGCCTGGCGAGGTTTGGAACCTCGCCTTATCTTAATAGATGTTTAATGCTGTTTAACCCCAATTAATGACGGATGAAAAAAAACGAGGTTCCAAACCTCGCCTGGCGAAATTCCAAACCCCGCAAAAGACATTTTGGGAATTATGTTCAAAACTTGGTTATTTCGGTAATATTATTTTAAAACAGGGTTACTACAGTAAAATTGCCATTTTTTTCTTGAAAACTATCAAAAAATGATAATAAGATGAACAAAAATACTAAAATAACAACTTGTAAATATTTAAAAATTAAAATATCATGAAACTATTAAAAAAATACATAAAAGGAGAGCGAAAAAAAAAAATTAGATGTTTAAACAAATATATTTAATCCATATATTTTGAAGGTATTTATTTATTTTTATTTACTTTTATTATTATATGATGTTAATTTTTAATGAATAATAAATGAAATATTAAAATATATAAACACAATAATTAATAATTTTAATTTTGTAAAACACCACATGTTGAAAAATATTTATGAATTTTCTTACAACTGATAAAATTAATAAAAACTAACAAAAATATTTTTTAATGTTACATATGAAAATAGAAAAATATTTTGGTAATTTTTTTTTTAACATCGTTCATGATTAGTTTTAATCTTTGTAGAGAAATATTTGAAAATAAAAATTTGGCAGAAAGAGTTTTTTTGGAGTTCTAAAGAAATAGTGACTTTTTTAAATATCCCAAAAAGCTAATGGGGTTTTGAAAACTTCCATTATTTTTATTTATCTCGACAAAAAAAAAATTTTGATGAAGATATTTTTATTTGTATCTCGACAAATATCTTCTGCATCCAGCCTGGAACTCTTCCCTCCACTAAACGACACAAATACTCTCATTCTATAAATACGATCCTTTTCCAAAAGAAATAAGCAACAAATTAATTAACACTATTTAACTATAAGCAATGGGTTTGTGTATCTCATCAATGGAGGTTGCCTCGCCGGAAACTGTCAAGTTTATCCTTCCAGATGGAGACATGAGGGAGTTCTCGTGGTCCGTGAGGCCATCGTACATTCTTGGTAAGGATAACGAATCGTCCTTCTTGTGTGATTCCGATACAATGGAGATGGATGGTATTGTAAAAGCAATTAGAGGTGATAAAGAGTTGAAATTGGGACAAATTTATTTCGTTTTGCCTGTATCAATGTTGAATCGGCCATTGAAAGCCGAAGAAATGGCGAAATTGGTTGCTAGGGCGAGTAATGCGTTGGGAAAAATTAATGGGGGTAAAAGAGGTCGTAAGGGAATGGTCGTTCCGATGACATTTTCGATGGTTGAGGAGGAGGAGGAAGAGAAGAAGAACAAGGCCGTAGGAAGGAAAGGGAGCGGCAAAAGTCGTAATTTCAAATCCGATCTGAGCGTCATTGCCGAGTGAGAATGCGTTCGAACGATTACGAGAAACTTGAAATGTCGAGAAACATTGAGAAGTCCGGCAATGCGGGAAGAGTCGTCGGACGAAAATAAAAAAGTTATTTGGATGGTCGACCACCAGAATAGGGGGACCTGCAAGGTTGGCATCAATGGCATGACAAGACAATATTGATCAATGGTTTTTTTTGTTCTTCTAGTCTTGTTAGGAGTGTTAACGTGAATGAATGTAAAGAATGAAAGGAGAAATGAAGTGATAAATTGAAATTGCTCAGTTCAAAATAATCTCGTTGATTTCTCCGATTCTTTACTTTTTAGCTTGCTTGTCCCTGTATTTTGTTTGCAATGTTTATAGATATGAATCATTATTATTTGTGAAACCTTGATTTTAAAGAATGACAATGTTGTAAATTTGTGGCAACCAGAATAAAAATATGAGTTTATAATATAATAGAATAGAAAAGAAAAATCATATAACTGTCTAGTATTATATATTAGGCAGAATTTCATGAATATCCCTACAAAACCATATAATTTCACGTATATCCTTACAAAACGTGAAATATCATGAATATCCCTAGAAAACTACTAAAATTTCCTGAATGCCCTTTTTGTTAGATTTCAGATAATTATTCCGTCAGATTACTGCTAATTTGTGCCTTTTCGATTTTTTCAACATAAATTTTATTCCTTATTTAGATAGGGGTGAAATCAGAAAAGCAAAATTTAGTGGTAATTTTAACGGATAGTTAATAAAAAACTAATAAAAGGGGCATTCATGAAATTATAATAATTTTGTAGGGGTATTCATGATATTTCTCGTTTTGCAGGGGTATACGTGAAATTATGGGACTTTGTAGGGGTTAGTATGAAATTTGGCATATATATATTTTACTAGCAATGGCGCGGGATTTCATATATATTTTACATGTTTTTTTGTATAATTTGTTTAACTATCATTTTCGCGGATACGTTTAAACTCAATTATATAATCACGATATGTTTGCAAATATATTGATGTCAATAAATACATTATAATTAATAAATGTTCATGAAATTTGTTTATCATGGATATAGACATTATAATTAATAAGAGTCTATGAAATTGGTCCATCATTATATATTCGCACAAAATAAATAAAATATAACACGTTATAATTCAAACAAAATTAAAGTTTCAAAACAAATAAAAGAAAACCGTGAATAATACACATAAAATCGAAATATATATTTAAAATATAATCCATTAACATAAAAAATATCAAAAAAAATTTTAAAAGAAAACACAATTGTAAATTATATCGTAAAAAATTAACAATTGAGTCATAATTTCATACGGGAATTATATATAGAGCACCAATAACACAAAAATAACATCCTTGATGAGGCGGCAAGAGATAATTAAGTAGGTTGATTAGTATTGATTGTCTCATTTAACGATTTAATTGACCGTTTAATTGATTTGACATGTAAATTAATATTTATTAATATTAACATATTATAAATTATTGATGTGTTAATTAAATGTGGTAATTAACATTTAATTGAGTCAATTAGAAATGATAATTAATTCACTTTGTCACCTCATCGAGGATATTGTGATGAGTTTGGGGGTCAATCATATTTTTCTTCCATACATAGGTATAATTTGGGTTGGAATAAAAAAAAACTCACAAAAAAAAACTAACACGTGTCAATATGTGGTCACATGTCAATTAACATTTACTAATATTAACATATTATAAATTGTTAATGTGTTAATTAAACGTGTCAATTAACATTTAGTTGATTCAATTAGAAATGCTAATTAATTCATTTTATCACATCATCATGAATATTGTGATGATTTTGATGATCAATTATATTTTTTTATATAAGGGTAGAACTTGAGTTGCAATATAAATAAAACTATTAAAAAAAACATTTGCTGAGACGTGTCAATTATATTCAATACACGTGTCAGCATAGTGTGAGATATTCAAAAATATAACTATAGATAGATATATTCAATACACAATTCAATTTCCGGCGTTCTTTTAACTAATTCAGTATTTTTAATGTAAATATGTCATTTTTAGTTAATATATGTTTGTTTTTTAAGAAAAATCATTTTTTGTGTCAATATATTTCTTTTGATGTTTGTATTTCATTGTTTTTTCTGTTTTACTGTCTTTCGTTGTCATTGAATTTTATCAATGTCAATATGACATTTTTATGGTTGACAAATGAATTTTACTAGTTACATATATTTTAGAGTTAAATCATTATAGCATTTTTGCATCCATATAATTTTTTTAATGTCCATGTATCAATGTTATTGTTATTTGAGACATTAAAAAAATCCTATCTTTTCTTGATATTTAGAAAATTCATCCAACTTCTTAGAAACTCCAAAAAAAAAAAAAATCATTTTATATAACCCCCCTATTGTTAAATTTGTCCATTAATTATTAACATTGAGATGTTACTTTTCGTTAATTCTTATTTTACCCTTGCATACTTGTTTCTTTAAACTAATTAAATTCTAAGAATTCGTTTGGATCGCGATAATGTGAGATTATGATGATAATTACATTTTTTGGAATGTGATTCTTGGGAATGATATTTTTTTTTTGGCCGGTAATATTTGTGTTTGATTAATTTTTCGGATTTCAAAAAAATTAAGAAATTAACCGGGCAAAAATAATTTCTTGAAATTTTAAAATACTATTATTCTTATTTTTATATATGTAAATTTAAAATTATCATATAATTTTGCTTCTTACTTATGTCTACGCATGTTAATTTATTATTTTATTGTAATATTCATCTTTTTGTGTTTGTCGTATTAAAATACTAAATAAATATTTTGTATTGTGTGACATTGAAAAATATCAAGAAAACATGTAAGAATATGAGGGACGCGGCACCTTTCCAAGACCCGAGATCCAGTCGTCTATTCGGCATACAAGCATGTAAGAATATGCATCCCATACCTCGTGAAATTGATCACGAATGAATGGTTGATTGCATTCTTGATTCGTGCTATCACTTATGTTACTTCTCGTGTGTTTCACGCCCACACGTCTTTGCACCATCAATCACGATTCAACACGGTCAAAGCGTAGTTTTCACTGTTGATCACAAAAAGAATCACACGTGAGAGTCATATATCCGTATTCACCATGAGTTATCGTTTATTGATTACACATGTATCTGCCTAGAAGATTAGTGTGTAAGTTTACTTAGTTTCGAATATGTCTCTAATGGAGAAAAATAATTTTTCTCCTTCTTCTCTCTTTCTCTCTTGCTAGTTCATACTTGTAATAGTGTGTTGTAATCTATCTATAATATAATGCAAGGGGATTTGCTGCCTCCTGGTGCAGCCACGTCACCAGGGGCCTATTTGTAAAAAAAAAAAAATTTACATTTTGGTCATTTCTTATTTATAAATTGATCATTTTTTCGAAAAAAAATTACATTTTGGTCCTTTTTGTTTTACAATTTGGTCCTTTATATTTGCATTTTGGCCCTTCGAAGTTTTAAAATTTACATTTTAGTCCAGGGGCCTCAAATTGGTCCTATTTTTAAAAAAAAATTATATTTTGGTCCTTTTTTCACATTTTGGTCCTTTATATTTGCATTTTGGTCCTTCGAAGTTTTAAAATTTACATTTTGGTCCTTTATTATTTTTCTTGCCGGGTGCATCCACGTCACCAGGGGCCTATTTGTAAAAAAAAAAATTATTTACATTTTGGTCCTTTTTTATTTACAAATTGGTCCTTTTTCCGAAAAACAATTACATTTTGGTCCTTTATATTTGCATTTTGGCCCTTCGAAGTTTTGAAAAAAAATATTTTTTTTACATTTTGGTCCTCTTTTATTTACAAATTGGTCCTTTTCTCGAAAAAAAAATTACATTTTGGTCCTTTTTTTTTTACATTTTTGTCCTTTATATTTGCATTTTGGCTCTTCTACGTTTTGAAATTTACATTTTAGTCCAGGGGCCTCAAATTGGTCCTATTTTTTTAAAAAAATTATATTTTGGTCCTTTATATTTGCATTTTGGTCCTTCGAAGTTCTAAAATTTACATTTTGGCCCTTTATTATTTTTCTTGCCTGGTGCAGCCACGTCACCAGGGGCCTATTTGTAAAAAAAAATATTTTTTTTACATTTTGGTCATTTTTTATTTACAAATTGGTCCTTTTTTTTATTTGTTTTCGGAATTCGTCTCCAATAGATCTCAAAATTCGTCGTTAATTCGTTTCCAAAGTTCGTCCCGATTGCGTCGTCCTCGCGTTGTTCGGGATCTTTTCCGGTTCTTAATCGATCTCGAATTACTTAATTGTTAGGGTGAGTCCACTCGTCTGATAGCGACCCCATCTTCTGATCTGTCGCATTGTCGCATCGCGTCGCTTGTCTCGGATCTGTCGCATTGTCGCATCGCTCCACGATCTGAATTGAGTGTTCAGTCGTACCGGTATCTGAAGTGACTCGAGTGGGTTGGGGAAGATGACTCAGGGTTACTGGTACAGAGTGATGCCTGTACCAGTGGAGTGCTGATCAGAAAGTGGGTCTGACATCTGTTGGTTGGCTCGATTTCTTCTTGAGTGGGTTCGAAAAACCTTGATCTGAATGCTGGAATGGGTTTCAAACCCCTTGAATTCGACCACCAAAATCTCATCTTCGTCCACCAGAATGATGTTTGAGGGTTTATCTCCTATCAATTCAACCTCTCGAACGTCAATTTGACCTTTTGATTAATCTAGGCGTTGATTAGCTTCTTCTCTCTTACAGATACTCGACTCCGTGCTCTCTGTGAGCGAAAAACGGATCTGGTACGTGTCGTCGGATCTGCTCGAAACAGATCGCCTCGTCGGACAGGTCGTCTCGTTGGCGGTGTACAAATCCCGTCTCGTCTCGTCGGTACTCCTCTGCAAGCGTCGTCGGACAGGTCGTCGGTGCTGGACAGATCTCGTCTCGTCGTCGGACAGATCGTCTCGTCGGCTACGTTTAAGAAGGAGGGGTGGAGTTGGACATCGAGGAGGACTGAGGGGGTAGAGATGGAGGATGTTGGGGGTGGGGCGAGATGGAGGACGGCTGAGGGGCGGAGGTGGGGGTGGAGGCTGAGCGCCCTCCACCCCAGATTCAACTTTTCGCTTTTCTCATGTTTTTATCTCTATTTTACTTTCTAGCTGGATCGAGACCCTTGTTTTCTTGTTATATATCTATCGTTCCATAATAAATACATGTTTCCCCACCACCCATGCATGGTTTGCATTAAAGTCGATCTTTACTTGCTTTTTGTTTTGGATATGTAAATTTCGTACGGGTAGTGAGCTAAATACAGCATCAAGAAACAAAGTTCAGGATCTGAAATCAGTTTCTAAAGAAATCCTTCAAATTAGTTATTAAGAGAGAATAATTTGACACATGTAATTACCTGTCATATTGGTTAAATATTTTTATTTTTTTCTTCTGTAGATTCAATGTTCAAATTAAGTTAAAGATCAATTTGTTTTCATACTTTCATTGTATTTCAAAAATAAAATTAAAATTAGGGGAATTCTTCAAAAACCCCCCAACTTTTCTGAAAATTCTGAAAAAACCCCTCTACTTTTAGAAAATCCCTATCTTTTTTAGATTCCCTCAAAAATCCCCTATATTTTTTGCTTCTTCAAAAAACCCCTAATTTTTTTAGATTCTCTCAAAAACCCCTTATCTTTTATTATGTTTTTTAAAAAATAACCATTATACCCTTTAGTTTTATTTTTTAAATTTCTATCATTTAATAAATAATGAATATATATTAAACTATTATAAAAAAATTAAAAATAAATAATACATGATATTATAATCTTATAATAAATAATATATAGTATTAAAATATTATAATAAATAATATATTGATATTAAAATATCATTTTCAACAATTATTATAATATTTTAATATCAATATATTATTTATTATAATAATTTAATATATATGTATTATTTATTATAATATTTTAATATCATGCATTATTTATTTTTTATAATTTTATTGATATTAAAATATCAATAAAAATGTTATAATAATTTAATATCATATATTATTTATTGATATTAAAATATTATAATAAATAATACATAGATATTAAATTATTATAATAAATAATATATTGATATTAAAATATTATAATAATTGTTGAAAATGATATTTTAATATCAATATATTATTTATTATAATATTTTAATACTATATATTATTTATTATAAGATTATAATATCATGTATTATTTATTTTTAATTTTTTTATAATAGTTTAATATATATTCATTACTTATTAAATTATAGAAATTTAAAAAATAAAACTAAATGGTATAATGGTTATTTTAAAAAAACATAATAAAAATATAGGGGGGTTTTGAGAGAATCTAAAAAAGTTAGGGGATTTTTGAAGAAGCAAAACATATAGGGGGTTTTTGAGAGAATCTAAAAAAGATAGGGGGTTTTCTATAAGTACAGGGGGTTTTTCAGAATTTTCAGAAAAGTTTGGGAGTTTTTAAAGAATTCCCCTTAAAATTATAGTTTGTATGAATTTGAATTTATAATTTGTAGTAATTTTATTATAATTATACTTATTTTTAATTTCATATATCATCTTTTTCAAAAATTTATGACCCGCTAAAAATTTTGAATTCAAAATCCGAACTTCACCGACCTTACGTATGAGCTGCACCTGATTTCAATATATGTCATCGCATCAGTGGCAGATCTTGAGAAGTGATCAGACAAAAAATAACTATCGATATAATTCTTTTGGTAAGTCAAATTAAAAATTTATACTGTTATATTAATAAAATATTATGATTTTTTATATTTTTGTTAGGACAGTGACTCGGAGAGTCATAATTGACTGTATTAAGATTGGAATTTCTTAATTGGGGGGGATTAGTGATGGGGTTTCTTGCTGAACTATATCATAATTTATGATTTAACTATCTTAAATTTGAAGGAAATACAGTTTTGGATCATCGCTAAAATGGTACGTAGGACAAACGAACGTACGCGTTCGTGGGCATACGAAACAGATTAGTAAAACTGGTATAACTTTCAGTAGGAAACTCCGATTTGAATGGTTCAAATTGGGTTAGTTAGATAATGTGATTATCTAGAACTTTCATGTTGTAATATATTTCATTTGAGCGAAGTATCAGTATCGTTATAATGAAATACCGAAAGGGTGCGACAGTTTGACATACAGTCAGTAAAATGGCCGTAACTTTCTGGTCCGAACTCCAATTGGGCTGGGCCAAATTGGGTTGGAAAGATAATTAGATTATCTACAACTTTCGTAAATGTTCAAAGTCGGTTGGAACGATTTAATATTTTCGTTCTGACAGATTACTGAAAGGGTGTATGCAGTTTTCTGTTTGAAAAGGTGTATAGAAGATATACATACCTTTTGGCCCATCCTTATCCTATGGAGTATATATAGGATGTTTTTCTCTCCCTCATTAGTTCAACAAGTTGAATAATTAGATTAGTTCAACCAGAAAATTAATGGAGTTAATTTAGAATTAATCCAGAAATTAAGAGACTCTAATCACTTGATGAAAGAGTGCGAAGAGATTGAGAGAGAAGGAGAAAAGAGTTTTCTCCGTCTAGAGAATCGAAACGCAATCATGCAAGTTCGCCGGTGCATCGTCTAGGCAGATGCATCCGCGACCGAGGTGCTACGACTCACGGTGGATACGGGTAGAGGAGCGACACATGTGGCTCTTCGTTGTGATCAAACCGGAGAAGTAATCGAGTAACGGGTTGTGGAATCATGCGGGCATGAAACGCACGAAGACAACCCGAGGCGTGTCGAAACGGTGGGAGACGTGCGGTATGGGACGTACGGGCTAGTCACCAACGTGACACCGAAGGAAATAGAAGGCGGCGATCAACCCTTCGTGTGCCATCAATTTGGCACTGGTATGAATTTGTCCTTCTATTCGCATCGTACCCTCGAAGTCGTGGTGTGATCTCGGGAATCGGGGAATCGGACCGGGCCTACATATCCGCTGCGCGGGCCCGGGGTCGAGGATATTCCCAACAGTGGTATCAGAGCGATCGCCATCGATTCGAGGGTCGAATCATAGTCGTATATTAGATATACGCACGGGTTATCAAAGTTCGTACCCGTTTGCATGATGTTACATATAGAGAAAGTCAAATTTCGTTAAAATCACAAGTGGAATTCGCTAGAGATCGATCAAAAGTTGATTGAGAGTATCTAGGAATGATCGTGAAAAAGTTTCATGATTTATCGTTTTGGAAACGAGCGAAAACGGACGAAACGGCAAAATCTGCAGAAAGTTAGAATACGAAACAGTGAGTAAAACTAAGATAATTTTCAGTGGGAAACTCCAAATTGATTAGATCAAATTGGCGTAGTTATATAATGAGATTATCTATGACTTTGATACATAAAGTTTTTCCATTTGAACGAATTATCAGTGTCGTTTTTATGGAATACTGAAAGGATGCGACTGTTTGATATACAGAGACTAAAACGTCCGTATATGTCGCATCGAAACTCCAATTGAGTCCAATCCAATTGGGTTAGTTAGATAATAAGATTATCTAGAACTTTCGTTCACGTTAAAAGTCGGTTGGAACAATTTAATGTTTTTGTTTCAACAGAATACTGAAAAGGTGTCTGTAGTTTTCTGGTTGAAAAGATGTATATTGGATATATTTACCTTTTCGTTTGTTCGTATTTTACTAAAACTGGTATAACTTTCAGTAGAAAATTCAGATTTGAATGGTTCAAATTGTTTTAGTTAGATAATTAGATTATCTAGAACTTTCATGTTGTAATATATTTTATTTGAGCGAAGTATTAGTGTCGTTCTAATGAAATAACGAAAGGGTGCAGAAAAACAGATTTTCTGCCGCCCCGGGGGCAGTTTTTGGCGCCCCGGACGCGTCCCGGGCGAGGTTTTCTCGCGCCCCACGGCCCCTGCGTTACAACGGATGGGGCAGTCCGTTTAACGGACCCTTCTCTGGATGCTGTTTTTGTTTTCGCGATAACTTTGGCTACGAAGCTCGGAATTTTGAGTTCTTTATATCGATTTGATCAGCATCAATCATACTAGCATATAATTAGATAATTATTTAGAATAATTAGACTCCCAAATAAAATCATATGCATATTAAAAATCTTGTGATAGTGATATAATATGATTATGTCACGAATTTAGAAACATGCAATGGCATGATCCCTCATAATATTTAAGTCATGGAAATGCCTTCCATATCCACAACCATCGAGATTGATATGACATAGTGCGTGGTTTCAGGCCATAGTCGGGCACGTACTATTGTATATATTGGTGTGGGTGGTAAGCGTTAATTGGGGACTCACGTGGTTTCAGGCCATAGTCGGGCACGTGAGTAGTTCAATTGAACGATACGATGGATATGGTTATGACTTAACCGTCCAAGCCAATCCGATTGGAGTTCGGGGCATAGATAGAATGCACACACGGAACATGGATTGTATTGGATACGATTCGTCACCGAAATTCTATAAATGAACGAGAGTCGTATTGGATACGATTGGATTTAATCCTACCTAAAATATCGAGATCTCATTTGTCGGCCATAGTCACTTATGGGAGGATCGTAAAATATGGGTCTTGAGTGTTATGGACTTGGAGTCCCGTATCGGTATGAGGGTTATCGATTCGATAAAATAACACTATCATATATTCATCATATAAGCATATAGATTAAGTACGCACGGTTAGGAGTTAATCTTCATCATCCGTTTAGAATTATGTTTTCAAGCAACACCAAATATATTGATGAGATCGATATGATAGATGGCTTTTGGGCCGGAATTACCGTTATTAACCTTGATAGTCAAAGAATAGTTCTTAGACTTAAAGGAACGTGTTGGACACGGAAATGGTAGATTCGGGGCTCGAGGCATTGGCTTTAGAGAAAGCCGGGTTCGATAAACTTTAAGAAGGAATCGAACGATATTACGTGCCTTGTGGTGGCATGTATAGACGCATATTCTCAAAATTGTTTTGAGAATTCAGGTGTATATGAAAGTAAAACACAGCGCTCATGAAATAGTTTCAAGAGCTAGAGCGCGTTGAATGATTCAATGCGGCTCAAAGAGTAGGTTAATTTTGAGACGCCTTATGGGTCTTGGATTAACACTCGTGTGTTGATGGTATGAGATTTGATCGTCGTGACCGAATATCATATGCATTCGATAGATAAGTCGATCCCGAAATTGCATGAGATGTGATTTAAATTTGAATTGGAGATGCTCGGAGTATCCGAGGAATCCAATGCATATAGATGCGTGGATATCCTTGTAATTCAAAAACGGGATCGAAAGAAATGTATGTATAAGGGTATTTTGGGAAAATGTTTTCCAAAATGGAGAGTTCAGACAAGGAGTTGTCCAAACTAATGACTCAAAGAATGGTGAAATCCGAGGAGGATTAAACCAAGAGGTTGATTGCTTCTTTTGGCATTGCCGTCTTGGCCATATAAACGAGATTCGCGTATCTAGATTCCATATGATGGATTGCTAGAATCATTCGAATTAGATTCGATTGATTAATGCGATACTTATTTATTAGGCAAGACGACAAAGGGCATCATTCTCCAAAGGTTGGAGAAAGATCCAACGAATTATTGGAAATTATATTTACATATGATGTTCCGATAAGTTCCGAGGCAAGAGGAGGCTATCGGTATTTTGTTACGTTTATGGACGGTTAAAGTAGATATGAAAATATCTATTTAATGCGTGCCGAAATGGAAACTTTTGAAAGGTTCAAAGAGTTTCAAAAACGAAATACGAAATCAACTAAGCAAGAAAATCAAAGCTTTTCGATAGGATCGAGAAGGCAAGTATTTGAGCTAAACCTTTCGATAGGATCGAAGAGGCGATATTTGAGTTATGAATATTGATGATCATTTATGATTGTGGAATAGTTTCACGATTGCCTTTATTCGGAACAATGAGATGTGTCCGAAAAGAGGAAATGAACGCATGTTGGACATGGTTCGATAAATGATAAGTCAATAGGATCTCCCAAAAATATTTTGGGGATACGCCCTTGAGACAGCGGCACTAATGAATGGTTGCATATAAGATATGGACCATAAACCTTCTAATCGGTACAAAAGACGCCATATGAGATATGGATCGGAATGGTTCCGAAGTGGTCATTTGTACAGATTTGAGGATGTGGGTATATTTCGAAATTTGTTTCGATTAAAGTCAATCCCAAATCTGAAAATTGTTCGTTTATCCTTAAGGAAACTAAAGGGTATTAATTCTAACGTCCCGACGAAAATGAGATTTTCGTGGCTCGAAGAGATGCCTTCTTGGAGGAGGACTAGATGCGCACAAGTTTGGAACTTGGTGCCATTTATCTCTATGCGGGCTAGTGGGAGTAGAATAAATCTCGAAAGAGTTCGTGATTTGAAAATGAACATTGTACCGATAAAAGTTGACATGGCTTCATCAAGAGTCGATGAACGCAAGTTGAACACACAAAGGAATTTTTCGTAGATCAAGTAGGCTATATCATAAGCCGGTAAATACGGATTTATCGTGGCTAATGATGATAGATCGAAATCATATAATGATTCGATATCCTACAAGGATGCTATGAAAAGTTGATTCCACATGACATGGTGTCATGAAATCTGAGATTCGATCCATGTGAATTATCAAGTTTAGAACTTGATTTCATTAATTTCTGGGTTAGTCCCGTGAAATGTGAGTGGATTTTTCAAGATGAAGAACCGGCATGGATAGGAATACGCATATATGTAAAGCGAGGCTTTTTGCGAAGAGTTTCATGCAATTCATAGTCGGACTATGAAGAAACGTTTTCGCATGTTGCCATGCTTTCACATTCTCGAAATTCTGCTTGCCATGGTCGCATATTATGACTATTTGATGTGGTAAAATGGATGTCAAAACCGAATTTCTTGACAGAAATTTTATGAAAGGATGTGTACTTGACACAACCTTACGGTTTTGTCGATTCATAAGAATCGGGGATAAGATATGCACGCTTTAACGATCCATATGATGGATTAGAGAAAGCTTCTCGGAATTGGAATATTCGTTTTGACAAAATTATAAACTGTTATAAAATTGTCGAAACGAATGGAAACTTTGTGTACACATGAAGGTTAGTGGGAGCTGCGTTATATTTCTTGTAACGACAAAGGATTTAGACGAGACCGCTTATGAATTAAGCGTGAAGATCTATAGGATAGATCTGAGAAGTTCCTCGTTCTATGTTATAGCACATATATCGACATATTGTTTAAAATGGTTTTCAACATATAAACTCCTTGGAGGAGATAAATCGAAATGTCGAATGGCAGAAATTTTCAACGGCTCGATGTGAGACATCAAGCAGCGCGAAAAGTAATAATATGATGCCTTACATTTGATGTTAGGATCTATTATATCTGTCATGATATGTATGTGGCTATCTGTCATACAAATAAAGCGTCTAGTTCACCGTCAATAAAATTCATGGGAATCACATGAGTTTGAATGTAATTCGATTACATGAGACTAACTCTTGTGATTGTATAATGGTTATACAAATATATACATAATGGTTATGTATATTTAAAACCCATCGGGATTTGTATTGATAGAGGTGAAGTTTATCCTTGAATACTTTGCGAAAGAATTCAGGATTTATTATCTATAATGGTGTGGAGGACGTGTTGGTTATAAAGAGTTATAACAAACAACAGTTTCCAAAGATGAAGCACGTCCAAATATGTAGCACGACTTTCGATCACAAAGTGTGTACATGTTTTGCTTAAATGAAAACACGGTTATGTGGAAAGGTTCCACAAGACCAATAGTTTATGATTCTATTTACGGTGGCGAGTATATTGCGGTTATTAATCGCAAAAGGAAGTGGTATGGATCAAGGATACATGACCAAACTCTAGTAGTCACGAGTTATCGGATTTATGGTTGTTTATTGCGTGAGACGCAATAGTACAAGCCAAAAATGCCGAGGTCACAACTACTTCTAGCCAATACTCAGAAAATTTCATTTGATCCATGAAATTTTATGAAAAGATGTGATCGTAGGTATTGGAAATGTTCCAATCCTGATGATGATTAACACTAGCGGGAACGTGCGGACCCGTTTACAAGACCTCTCTCTCTAGTCGCGCGTGACTGTCATGCGATGACTATGGGTATGGAGATACCTAGAGGAGGAAGAAGAGAGTAGAGTGTAGTTATCTAATACGATAGTCCTCGCAGGTTATGGGTATGGAGATACCCATAGGTAAACGTTGTATCACCCAAATACTTAGTCCATATGAATGCATTCCTTTTAAAATTTTTGTTTACTTAAATTAAATATGCATTCACCTTATATGAAAACAGTGTGCGGGTTGTGTAATATGATTGTTACATGAACCTTGATTTGAACTTGTGTGGACGTCGACATGGTTGAGGACCATGTGCAGCGAAACCGTCACACTTAAAGTGTCATTTCTAAACATCCCTAGTCGCGGATCAGCTTGCTTAAGAGAGAAGCATTTCTATTATTGGATAGACTGAACGCGTACACTAGTACGGTTGCTGAGGAGATGATTATGTTTTGCTAATCATGGGACAAGGTGCTTGTCGAATCGGGAACGTAGATATATGTTAGGTTACATGTATTGGATATGACCAAAGCCGCGAGTCCATGACATGGTTTAGTCATTATAGATGGACTTGTGACGGATGGGGTTTTAGATTCTTCATACTTGAGGGGATCATTGATTGCGTTACGTGCGTAACACAATGCTTTAATATGATCTTACGCTCACCGTAACAGGGACTTAAAAGGGTCATCATTGGGTATTGTCCGAAACACGGAATTCAATGTGAGTCTCCAAGATAGGAATTGTTTATTCCGAAAGGAAGAGATATCTCTTAAGCGCCGCTCGATGAGTCGATTAACGAAATCTCTGGCCAGAGTCAATGATATTAATGGTTAATATCGATTGAAATTTGTTAAATCAACTCGGAATCGGGGAATAAGTATAGTTAATCAAATTATAAGGATGACTATTACCATGCCTTTTGATTAACGGATATCGCAAACAAGAGAACTAGTAACCGCTATTCGAGATAGGCACAATGATCACAATCATTTTTCGTTTTAACATGGGTAGCCATGATGGAGTGACTAGATCCCGCTCATGGGCTTGTAGTGCCATGGAAACGGCCTACTGCCATCGTTAAACGAACCTACACGGTCACACAACGAGTCGTACTATGTCGGGCTTGATTGCAAGTTTTTGCACATTGGATGTGCATGGCTTTAGCGTATTTGATACGCGGGCCAGATTCTCTGATATAGTGTATATGTGATATACATGAGTACCTTTTAGGTAAATCTGAAATTGAGTGGGAGACTGAAGGAAATACAGTTTTGGATCATCGCTAAAATGGTACGTATGACAAACGAACGTACGCGTTCGTAGGCATACGAAACAGATTAGTAAAACTGGTATAACTTTCAGTAGGAAACTCCGATTTGAATGGTTCAAATTGGGTTAGTTAGATAATGTGATTATCTAGAACTTTCATGTTGTAATATATTTCATTTGAGCCAAGTATTAGTATCGTTATAATGAAATATCGAAAGGGTGCGACAGTTTGACATACAGTCAGTAAAATGGCCGTAACTTTCGGGTCCGAACTCCAATTGGGCTGGGCCAAATTGGGTTGGAAAGATAATTAGATTATCTACAACTTTCGTAAATGTTCAAAGTCGGTTGGAACGATTTAATATTTTCGTTCTGACAGATTACTGAAAGGGTGTATGCAGTTTTCTGTTTGAAAAGGTGTATAGAAGATATACATACCTTTTGGCCCATCCTTATCCTATGGAGTATATATAGGATGTTTCTCTCTCTCTCATTAGTTCAACCAGTTGAATAATTAGATTAGTTCAACCAGAAAATTAATGGAGTTAATTTAGAATTAATCCAGAAATTAAGAGACTCTAATCACTTGATGAAAGAGTGCGAAGAGATTGAGAGAGAAGGAGAAAAGAGTTTTCTCCGTCTAGAGAATCGAAACGCAATCATGCAAGTTCGCCGGTGCATCGTCTAGGCAGATGCATCCGCGACCGAGGTGCTACGACTCACGGTGGATACGGGTAGAGGAGCGACACATGTGGCTCTTCGTTGTAATCAAACCGGAGAAGTAATCGAGTAACGGGCTGTGGAATCATGCGGGCATGAAACGCACGAAGACAACCCGAGGCGTGTCGAAACGGTGGGAGACGTGCGGTATGGGACGTACGGGCTAGTCACCAACGTGACACCGAAGGAAATAGAAGACGGCGATCAACCCTTCGTGTGCCATCAATTTGGCACTGGTATGAATTTGTCCTTCTATTCGCATCGTACCTTCGAAGTCGTGGTGTGATCTCGGGAATTGGGGAATCGGACCGGGCCTACATATCCGCTGCGCGGGCCCGGGGTCGAGGATATTCCCAACAAAATTATGATTTGACATCTTGTGAAATTGTTAAATCATAAATTAGAGTGTTAATTTTTAAAGTGTTAAATTTTGTAAATGAGGGTTTGAGGGTATGTTGAATTCTTTCCTATTATTAATAGCAAATTTTATGGGTCGTTTGAAAAAGAAAATAGTAAGTAATTATGAATTAGTATCGATCTTCACTTTGTATTGTATGTCAATTTTATGTTGATTAAGGATCAGGATGATATTTTCTTTTATTAGTTATGAGATGTTATTTTCTTGAAAATTGGCCTTCTATTTTCCAAGTATTTAATATAATTTAACTTTTGTTAAGATATCATGCTAAAGGAATGATGTACCTGCCTATCTTAAGAACAACTTTACAAGGTTCATGTGTCAATTACAACTAGCCAATGATAATGCCGTGCTAGCAAAAGTTAACAACGTGCCGTGTTCTCATTGGCTCGGTCCATAGTGGATATCACCATCACTTGGTCTATATAATTTAGTTATGTTTTTGTATATAAGAAAAAGATGCTCAATATTAATAACTATTTATTATGCTTCATGTATTATTATATTAAATGCATATAAGGACCAAACCAAGGAGGGAGGTATTGGTAGCAAACAACTCTCTCCAAATTTTCACCAATATGACATCGGAGTGTATCAAACAAAATTGTTTGTTTTGGAAAATTCACAAATTTCAGGTTAAAATCTAGATGGCGCTTAATTGAATATAGATTACAGTTTGTTGTTGAAATAGCTTTTTTTTTCTTGTATTATTATTATTATTTTAATTGAGATTGAACAATACAGTGTTTGTGCGGATTCATTCTAATATAAAAGTAATAATCAACTTTTGCTCTATTATTATTATTTTTTGTATTCAAAATTTGTTGTCTGTTGATGTTTAAAGTGTTTTAATTTTTCATTAGAAATCAAATTGAGAAATTTTAAAAACGCAAATTCCGAGAGTTATGTGCATTTTAGTTTGCTACGACTCCAGCCTCGTCCATAGCCGAAGTGGATGCGGGCCGATTCTAGATTTTCGAATACCCGGATCAAAAATTTACGCGCTCTCTTTATATTCAAATATAATATTATATTAATTTCCACGCAAAATAATAAATTCAATAAATAATCAGTATTTGTAATATCAATTAAAAAAAAACACCGCACTAAAAAAAAGCTGACAAATATAAATCACAGTTAATGAAAAGTCCCATTGATTAATTTTATTCTTTTTTATCGCCATTGGACTATAGTTTGACGGGACGCTGCGAATAAATACCGGATATTTCGCGTAGAGTAGTTTTAAGGAAACTGAGAGATGTCTTGATCAAATTAATCAAACATTTTTTTTTAATTTTAATCAGTGTCCGTATGAGGAGGGTTAACATTTTTGTGTTGTGGAAATGAGGAAAATGTGAATATTATAATGGTGATGTTGTTTCTTGTTTCCACAAAGTATGATATTTTATATTTAATCTGCTCTAAGAAATTATTAATAAGTGAGATGATTATTATTAATTAAGTTTCTGTATAAACTCATGTTTTGTTCGTGCAATACATGTTAACGGAATGATCAATGAACTACGTACCTACCATTCTTCAAAATGGACTGTTCCCTAAAGGCTATATATACAACAACAACAACAACAACAACAACAACAAAACTCGATATTAAATTGAGTTATTAGATGCACAACAAGGTGGTGTTAGCAAAAAAAAATATCTCCAATTTTTTATCAATATGACATCGGCGGATATCAAAATTTGTTTCAGATGGAAAGTCCAGGTTAAATTTTCAAAACAATTATTTCAATAACCTTTTCTCGAATTTCTCTTTAAATAGAGATATAAAATAATATAATCATTGTGCGGAATCGTGCTAATATTAATAACAATAATTATTTTGTTCTTATTACTATTTTCATTCATAATTTCCGTTCTGTTTTTCACCAGGCATCGGCCCTTTACTTAACGCTATAGACACCACCGTCAGAGGACCAGGATGCTCACGATCATTTCATAAGAACTGGTTTGTGAACCCTGAAAACATGAGGACACGGATATAGGAGGAAACAGTTAAATCAATTAGATTAGATTAGTTTAGTGACTTTAGTCTTATTGATTTGTAATTGTTAAAGTTGACAATATATTTTTTTCTTTATAATTTGTTAATGTTGTTTCTCACTTGTAATTAACTGATTTTTGTGTTTTACAAAAACAATAATTTCCAAAACACCAAATATTGCAAACATCAAACATTAACGAACTAATTTTCTTCAATTACAAACTTCAAATTAAATGATAATAATAATAATAATAATAATTTCCTCATCGGCAAAATAAACCATCTCTATTAACAACAATCCTAATAACTTCTCATCCAGAACCATAACTTTTGTTCGGATCCTTAACACCGGACTCGAAAGGAGCAGTCACGCGTCTTTTAGCCACGCAATGGGCCACGCCATTTTCCACGACGAGGAATTTATCATTAGGGCACTTCAAAGAACCCCCCACCTCGAGATCCGTGCCGTTCTTTCTAATCGACGGCTGATAGCCCGCAACTTTAATCGCCCCCAAAACACCGACAATCATAATGCCGGTTTTAACAACCCACCCCACAAAAGTCCACACACCGTTCGACCCGTTAGACTCGTTTGAAGGAGGGGATTTTTGTTTGATGGGATAGGAGTCGAAGGGCGGGCTCCATTCGTCAGAGTCGAGGGTTTCGCCGGCGAATAAAGAGGCTTCGTTTATGATTTCCCAATTTTTCCCCTTGTATTCTCGCAGTTTGGACAATAATACCCTTCGGCTACGGTCTATTTGGGAAAGAATTGTCTCTCTCTCGTATCTCTGTTGGTGCTGAAGAGCCTGAGATTTTCATAATTGAAACATATTAGATGGAATTATTACAAATTGGGTCCTAATTATTTTACTGAAAGTTAATTGAGAGAATTCATACTGATTAATTGACCATTTTACATTAATAATACAAGAGCCAAATACCTTTCTTTGGAAAACAATGAAAAAGAAGGAAAAATCGAAAGAGCTAGACCTGTAAAGAGGCGAGTTGCTGCTCCAGAGATTCAAGAGCGTCAGAAATCCCAAACAAGTTCTCTTCGTCGTCTTCTTTATCTTCTTCGTCTTCCTCTTCGCCTTCTCCGTTTTCTCTGAAGTACTCGACTCCATTTCGCTTAATGCCATCGTTGATTCTCGACCTTAGCTCAGACGCGCGGGCCAGAACCAGACCTATCTCTTCTCCCTCCATTTGCCAAACCCCTAAACCCTAATCTCCTCTCCTCTCCTTTGCTGCTTCTCCAAACAAACAAATAAAATGGAATATTGAGTACTGGAGAGTGAAATACTGAAGAGTGAGGAGATGAACAGACACGAAAGGGGATAGTAACTGCAGATACTTAATCGGACGGTCCAAATTCAATCTTTTAAATTAATGGAATTATGTGGTACGTGTTATATAATCACAAGTTTCCATTCTCTGGGTCCTCTTCTTTCTTTCATTTGATTTATTAAAATGGGCCTAAAAATTGGACCCAAAAGAATACCTTCCAGAATATGGCAACTACATACGTCATGATGAGTTGACATATCACCTAGACACCACGTCAACAAAATAAATAGAGGCCATTTACCATGCCCCCAAATGTCTTGAAATTTTTCTTCACAATAATAATTCATGGATTAGTATTTTGGATTAACGATTAATTCATAATTATTTATTTTTAATTACTTCGAATTAATCATCAATTGATATGGACCTTAATTATATATTAAAATTTTAATAATCATGAATTAATCGTTAATCTAAAATACTAATTCATGAATTAATCATGGATTACTATTGTGGAAAAAAATTTCAAGACATTTTGGGGGCACGGTAAAAATTTCCCAATAAAAAACCAACAGAACATCATGTTTTTATTATGTTGTGAAAATATGTTGAGGATATTTAGAGACGAGTGCGATGACTATTATTCACCATCAATAATAATTGTCATTATTACTTCGTATCATGTTTATTTATCATCGTCATTTGGTCTCGATATATATAACATATACATAAAAATAGTATAAGAAACATATAAAAAAATAATAATATTTATTGTTTTCCAAATATCCTAAATATTAAAGAAAATGTTTAATGTATATATGAAAAGATATAATACGCATACTGAATAAATATAAAAGATATAAAATCGATGGGCGATATTTAGACAACTATTAACTGGCAGTGAAAATTATTTCCTTAATTTATTTATAGTGAAGATTAATAAATATGATTTTTTTTTTATAAAATGTATAGGACTTGATTGTCCCGCATTGTTTCATTGAATTGTAGGTACCGATACAATATTCTTAGTTTCTCGTGTTACGCATCGGTTGGAATATCAATTACAAAACAAAAATATGCATGTTCTCTAACCTCCTATTCCTGCACTGCAATGATGTTTTCCTTATGCGTCGTTGCGCGTTTGATTTTGTTTTTGACCATCATTCGAATTCTCGTATAGCTAGGTATCTTACATTCTAAAGGGTGTCGAATTCGTCTCTAAAAGCTAGATTACACCGCTCTCTCCAAAGAACCAATGCGAAAAACAATATATATATATAGATGTATCATTTGAGTCTGGTGTGGTTGAAATAAGATCTTAGTTACTCTCCTCTTCGTACTGGTATCATTATAATATCCCATAAGGCGAAATGGCATGTACCAAATAAGTGAGAACTTGTTTCTTCATCGCATTTGCGACGATACACCCTCTATTGCACAAGTTGTCAATAGAAGGTAAAATGTTCATGGCCACCTTGGAGGTAAATAACATGATCTTTGAGGGTAATTTGCATTGCCATATCCAATTTGTGGTGTTATTTTTCGGAGAGTTCTACGATAGACTCATTTTCTTATGATGGATCATTTTTCAAAAAGTATTTAAAGATATTTTAATTATTTATCAATTAATTATACGTAATTTATGTTGTTGCATAGTATTAAATGATAATTATACATTTGAATCTTACAAAAAAAAAATATTAGTTGACAAATATTCAAAATGTTTTTTTAAAAGATCTATCATAGAACTCTCCTCTTCTCTTTATCCCGCCCAAAGTCAACATTTATAGGCAGATTTGGTCGAGAAACGACCCTCAGTTCACCACTTCCATACCATCTCATCATCTTCTCCTTCGTTCGGTGATACTCCGTGTATCATTCGGGTCAATTTTATTTTGTTCCGCCGTGACAGATAGCGAGCCCCTTATTTGTAGCTTATTTATTGAATTTAACATCACTAACACACACACTTTGATTCTCGGCAAATGAGACCCTTTTCCAGCAGGGTTAAATGGATAGTGTTGATGTAAAAGTAGAAAAGAAAAGAAACAATATAATATCACTTGTAAGAAAGACAACATAATTCTTTTCAATTCCTATTTTATCTACAAAAAAATTACATTGCATTCATATCACACATCCTAAATACAGACACAAAAACAAACTTCGAAACCAAAAGAAAACAAAAAATCTCAATTTAAATGAGGAAACATCAAATCTCGTGCGAACAAATACCTAAAACTCAAATTATACGGGACCCATTCGATAATCTTACTCGGCTTGCCAGGCTGGCATCTCTGCATTGCCATTCTAAGCGTCTCGGGTAAATACCTTTGAACCATTTCTACTAAACCTTGCGAAGTTAGTTTTATTTCCTTCGCATATGATTCTACTAATTTCGGTAAGAGAACCTTTTGCTCTTTCCATATACCAACTGTGGCCCGTATATATTCTTCTTTGGCCCCCTCGAGTTGGTGGAATAATCTTTTCGGCGTGTATACTCTAACCTGATTAAGTAAAGACAATAATATTAATGATGTGGACTTGATACGTTTATGACAAAATTAAGTAATGTTTTTTAACGAAACTTACGGCAGGATCAGAATGGCTTCCAGAGCAGAGAGCGAAACGTAAAAGAGGTTCTGATTGGTCGATTGCGTAACCATGGCATTCATTTCCTCCTTTGGTTTTTAATTTTGAATAAAGCAATGTCCTAAACCACTGCAATTTGAAACCAAAAGTTAGAGAAAACTGAGAAATTTTATAATTTTGTTTATTATAAAGTATATCAAAAAGAAATGTAAATTACCTGGCCAGGGCAATAAGTGTGGCAACCAAGTATTAGACCTTGAATCACAGCAGCATTTATAGACTTACCGCCTATATTACATCTTGCCTAAGAATATAAAAAAGACGAGTTTATTTCAGTAAATTTAATAAGATTTTTGTCTTTGTTTTTTGGCTAAAGGATGTTTACCTTCATTAGAAGCGAGGTTTTTTTCATGTTATTTTGTGGAATTCCATACTCTAAATATGCCTGCAAAATCATAAAAATGTCATTTAAAATAAGAAAATGTGTGTCAATAGAAGATATAAAAGAAATGTTTTATTGAAAATCATAAAAATGTCATTTAAAATAAGAAAATGTGTGTCAAATAGAAGATATAAAAGAAATGTTTTATTGAAAATCATAAAAATGTCATTTAAAATAAGAAAATGTGTGTCAAATAGAAGATATAAAAGAAACGTTTTATTGAAAAGGATAGATACTTACATGCATTAACAAAGCATTATGTATATTAATCCAGAATGCCAGTTTCTCGTCATTCTTTAACTTTCTCGGATCAACTGTCTCTAATCTGCAAATAATCGACCTGAAAAGGGGGGAAATTTAGTTTTGATTTATTTAAAGTCATTATAATTTCACAAGTTAAAATCTATAAATGTTTTGGACAAAGAAAATTACGCTGCAAATTGAAGAGTAATATCCTAAAAAACGTAATGTTGAAGATGTTTTCTCTTAATTATAGTTTTCTATTCCTATTGGGTTCGCATATTCATAGGTTTATGTATCACTTGAAATTGAACCAGATTTAACCATAATTTTTAGGTTGTTTATCCTAAATCAAATTCAAAACCTTCAAAAAAGAAGAAGACAAAACTCACTTGTAAGTTTGAAGCAAATCTTGAACTTCCCTTAATCTCCTATGATCTCTACAAATCAAAGGCACCTCAACCATAGTATTATACGGACCACTAAACTCCTTCAATCCTTCAACTCTAAACGGGTTAATTAACCTCGAATCAATAGTTGCTTCCCTTTTAAAACTCGGACTCAAACCATCACCTCCTCCTCCGAATTGAGGCGAAAACACACTCGTGGAGGAGAAAGACGAGGCCGGAGATAGACTCGGTGCGTGGTGAACCAAGGGTGGGTCGGAGAGCTTGCAAAATACACCGGCCATGCACCGCACCATTTCTTCCGAAACTTTGTTTGGAGTATCTGGGACGTGATCTGAAATGTTTGTTCCGAGATACTCGGCTAAACTCGTTACACCTAAATTATCGTTTTCCACCTCCTATCATTTAGAAATTACAAAATAGAGCATTACATCGAGAACTTTATAAGAGTGGTTTTTGTACGAGGAATTAGAAATTCTATAAATCAACAATTTTATTTTACATATTTATGTTCCATTTTGCACACGCGTATAAGATTAATTATACCAAATTTGTCTTGATAATATTTATAATATGATGTGGCATATTTTTCTGCATTGTTTCCTACTCGATTCCGAGTTTTCAATTATTAATTCAGACTTCTCTACTGAACGAAATCCATCCAAGAGAGAAAATAATTTTACCTCAAGAAAAGAGAAGGGTTGAGAGTTAATAGACCGAAGTGCCCTTGCGAGGCTTTCTTCGGAAGGAGAGATCCTAGCTGAACAAACCGCTCTTTGAGACAAAGAAGAACTGGTCCTATTCACGCTTCGATCCAACAAACAATCATCCTTAATTGGGTTCGGTTTACTTTCTCTACTATTCTTCGTGTGCAATTTCGCCCTATTTGCAGGAGAATTATCCTTGATTTGAGATTCCTTTGGGGATATGTTAGAGACTTGTTGATCGAATGCTTTTCGGTAGAGGCAAAGGAGATATTGCTCCAAATTCTTCACTTCGTATTCAAGTATGGATATTTCTCTTATCAATTCCTTTGTTGGCTGAAAAGAATCAAAATTGGTACTTAAATTAGACCGAGTATTAAAAAATTCGACATAAAAATGTAATGAAAATTATATAATTGAATACTTTTGGCATCGATGGATCAGGGGATATAGAGATTAGAGAATTGTTGTAACCCAAAGCTTTTTCCAAAGCGCCTCTAACCACTGTTTGATCCTTTAATCGTTTCTCTAACTCTAAAATCTGTTAAAAAAAATATAATTTCAGAGAAACGATTAAAGGATTTAACTCTAAAATTTTGCCATTTGTAAATCCATGCAACTGGTAAACTTAAAATAAAATGATTTAAGTTTATTTACCTCTTGCCTCAAGGAGCTTTGGCCCAATTTACCAACCGGTACTTTCTTCTTTGCTTCGGAGTTTCTCTTAATATTCCCATTATCCTGCAAATTGCATTTAATGCCCAGAAATTTCAAAACCCACAAAAAGGTGGAAGAAGTTATGAAAAAAAAGGAGAAAAATTGAGTAAAATCTCACCAACTTAGGTCTAATGACTTTACTAGTAGAATCCAAACCAGTTTTTCTCTCTTTTTCATCAGAAAAACTGCAATAAGGAAAAATGGCCATGAGTGAAATGTAAAATCAAAACAAAGTCAAAAAAATCAGTACCTTTTGGAAAGCTTATGCCTTGAAGAAGTAGAGATCGTGGGATTCAATTCTCTCACAATTTTTCTCTGACTTTTCACCTCTTGCATTTTAACTTCATGGCCTTTCAACAACTCCATTTGAAATGAAGCTAAAACGGCACAAAAGTAGACTCAAATGAGACCAAGAAAGAAACAAAGGAAAAAAGAAAAATCTTTTTGGTACATTTACATACAGAGTAGATGGTAAATCGAGACTGACTCAATTAGTTGATGAACATAACAGAGGAACACAAGGACACGCACCAATGGCAAGCAAGAAAGCTAATTTGTTCGTATATCTTTATTGTCCACTAAAATCCAATGCAAAAGAAATGGTTAACTCTCACCAACCACTAAAATACACACCGTCTATATCAAGAACTGAACAGTCTCATGTGCCGAGGGGAAAAGGAAAGGTCAGAGAGAGAGAGGTAGAGAGAGAGGAAGTACATCACTAAAAACTCGATTGCTTTTTATATAGAACTATTTAGCAGTCTTAAACACAGACAAGAAACCAATCAAATGGAATAGTTCCAACTTCTCTAGAATCATGAAGATATAATATTCTTTTTAACTTTTTCCATTAGTAATTTAGGAGGATTAAAATTAGATAGCTTTGATTTGATGTATGTTATGTTGAGGATAAAGATATATTTGGAGAGAAAGAAAATAACAAAAAAAATTTGAAGGAATAATTTACAAGATTATTAGGAGGATTATTCTTATTTTTTTCTTTTATAGAGAGATAATTTATAAGATTATGTACATAGCGAAATTAGAACGTACACTCATATATTTCTATCATTTTTGCAGAATTTGTGTTAGTTTACTATTTCAGATTTGATAATGTATGTGATGGTATGAGTGTATGATTGCTTTGATTCGAAGACACGGCAATTTCACTATTTCCATATGTTCCATGTTGACGCAAGCCAATACGTGTTCCACATTTTCTTTGTTTGTTTATTCATGTGTAGGCCATTTGTTATTCATTGTGATGTGATGGAATCGATTGTCGTATGATTGTGCTCAATAGATTTCCAATTTGTTATCATATTTCTTTTGCGAATTGTCATATTTATTAAGAAACAACTTTGATTACATAATAGCGACTTTAATAGTTGTAAATAAATAAACAATATATAATTGTTAGTAATGAAGGTTTTAAAAAAATAAGCACGCGAAGAATGAAAGAGATTAAACTATATCACAATATCTAACGGTCAAAAGTATGACAAAAAAAATTATTATACGTAAATATAAGCATTTACAATATCAAAAATAAAATAAATATATGAGATGAAAACACACACAAAAATATAATGGTTAAAAAACATGATGAGATTTCGTGTGGAGGCTTAGAGATTAGTTTAAAAGATATGTATATTATTCTTTTTCGTATTTTCTTTGTTCAACAAAAATAATATATTTTTTGTTTTAGTATAATGTATGTATATGATTATATATTATATATACATGCTATACTCAACTAGGGTTGTTTCTCGGCACTATTCTTGCGTTTTGAAAAAAGTTTTGAGTTGTAGCGCGTCTTCTCAATTTATCTAATTTCAAATATTGAGCAGACTTTTTATTATGATGACCTTGTCGACATAATATAATAATCGGTGTAAAATATGGAGTGAGATCCGTTAAAGATTAACGAAGACCATAAGGAGATGGATAGAGGGAGGATATACACTTTGTTTAATGGTAAAAGCCGAGCAATCAGGTCGAGGGGGTCGGACCCATTTTTCGTGTCGAATATGATTCGTACCAAATCGACAAGTGAAAGACCGGAGCTACAAATGATGTATAATTTTCTTTTTGTAAAAATATGTTGTGATCAATATCCAACTGAACATATTAATTTAAGAAATAAAAAATATATAATTTTTACAATGTCTAAATAATTTATATAAATAATCAGAATAATGTAAATCGAAAATCCCTACTCTCATTATTTTACTATATCTAATTTTTTTTTATTTTTTTTTTAAGGGAATTATATCTAATTCTTAATCTAAAAAGTTAATTATTGGATTCAAAACATATATAGAGTATTAAAAATTAAAATGAATCATTTTATTTTGAGATACAATAGCCAAAATGTCAATAAAAAAACTTGAAATATTTTAAGATGAATTATTAACACATTAGCATTAACATTTGCATAATTGGGAATTGGAAATTGGAAATTGGAAATTACAATTAAAGTTCAACTTTTGTCCAAATGTTTTGCATGATGAAGATTCTATGAAGATTTTACAAACGATGATTCGAGAGAAAAAGAGACCCATTAATTACTGTATCACAACTAATCAGATAAAAATAATTTTAGCCAAAAGGGCATTGACCATCGCATATTATATTCGGTCAGTAAAAAAAGGGCAGTTATTTTTTGGTATTACCATTTCCAAGAAATTAAATACAGGGATTTAATTTGGCCTTTTTCTTGAGGTCAAGCAAGAAATATTGGGTTCTTAATTTTTTTACAATTATTTTAGAAGTAAGTAACAACTAACAACATGAAAAAGTAAGCTTTTTTGAAATGGCTTGGTTATTTGTGTCTTTTCACTTTTTAATATCACTTCTTTTTGTATTTTTTTTTTCTTCATTATCTTTTTTGCTGAAGTAGAGTTTTTTATTCATTTCGCAAATTAGTTAAAATTAAATATGTTACAAAATATTTGAGTTTTAAAAAAGTGAAGTTTGAACATTGGTTCAAATTTGACAATGTTGGATATAATATAAAGTAGTCAGTAACACTCGTGCTGTAAGTAGCTTAGTATTGTATTGTATTGACAATCAAATGAATCCAAAATTTCTTGACATATTCAACTCTTATTTAGTTCTTTTTCTTTTACCAAATTGAGCTCCAATTTTCAACTCCAGTCAGAAAGAACTAAGGGGGTGTTTGGTTCGTGTTTTAAAATTATTATGTTTTGGCATTCATCATAGTTTATTTCATTCACATGTTTGATTCAGACACCAGATAATAAAATAACGCCATCCACGATGAACATGGACATATTTCATGGGAATATGATTACCACCAAAATTGTTGATTTTTCTCTATTCCCATGGGCATTCTATCTCAACAAATATTAAAAACTAAAATTATTCCAAAAAAATTATTTATTTCACATAATTTCCAAATTTGCAAGAAAAGAAAATGCATCAACCAAACATGACTATTGTATATGCCATGAAATATTATTACATAGAATAAATTTTTTTGACATATAATATTCCAATACATATTTCAAAACTCGAATCAAACGGCCCCTAATACTATTTTTTTGTGTTTGAGAATGTACATGTTTTTAAATTAGAAAGATAATATAAACAGTTTTTATTTGAAAACAATAATGTAACCTTCCATTAGAAACTACTTTTTTTTTTTAATTTCTAACATTATGCATTTGTGCTAATATAGTTTCCATCTCTTTATGAAATGGGGAATATTGTCTCCTCTTTTAAGAATAGTTAAAAACTAGAATGTTAAAGCATTAATTTGGGCAAGAAAGACAAGAATGGGTTTGGACAAAGAATGTTTTGAACAATCTTTAACATAATTAAAGCACACGAAAAAAGAAAAAGGCCAAGAAAGACCTAAAAAGGGTCGAAAGTGGGGGCATAAGAATTAAAAGGTGGTACAAAACGAGACAAACTCAACCTTGTATAATTGGGCGTTTCTTCTTGTTTTTGGTGGTCTTTTAATCATGTTTTCTCAAAAGAAAGGAAATTATTAACAAGATACCGTATTGTCTTCTACACAAATGAGTTTTTTGGTTGTCTTAAGAATCCCATTTTGTAAATAAAGACTCCTAAAAACCCTAGAAAGAATTTGGATATTTTGCATTGAGGTCCTTGGAAATATTGTGTTTTGAAGGATTATAGAAGCAAAAATGGCAAAAATGTTTCATCTTTGGGTAAAGTATTAATGATGTGGGGTTTCGAATTAAACCAAAGATACTAAAACTTTTCACTTTGTTAAGCTTTGAGCTTTGCACACGATGAGAGTTATTATATGCAAATAGAATATTGGATACTTTCATTTTATCACCCCTTTACCTTTTAGTGTTAGAACAATTGCATTTCTTAATAAAACAAAATTTGTTTAGCATTATAATCCATTTAACTTAGTAATTGTGTCGTTATAATATCTTTTTTACAGATAAATAGCTCTTATTTTACCAAAAAAAATATTGTAAATGAATAATGAATATATAGTATCAATATTATGGTATGATTTTAAATAACATTTACTAACATACATTTAATAAATAACCCACATATAAAATTTATAAAAGAATATATATTAGTGCATTAATTAGGGGTTCTCTGCCCAAGAGTTACAAGATAATACAAAAATTTGACAAAACATACTCGCATTTTCATGCTAGTTAATGCACTTGTTTTTCTGTCTAGCTTCTCTAGAAAACTACAACTTGTATGTATAGTAATCTCATATTACTATGTTTAAAACAATATTTAATCTTAATTGTATTTCTGATATGATGTATTAATTACAATATTATGGAGAGAATTTATAAGAATTTATTTGTCCTATTGTACATAGGGGTGTCAACGGTTCGGATCCGGTTCGGATAGTGGTCATACCAGATTCATATCCATATTGTCGGATCCGGATACGGTTCGGATAATAAACGGATACGGATATGGTTCGGATATTGTCGGATACGGATACGGATACGGTTCTGTTTCGGATATTAAAACGGATACTATGTTATTATAACGTAACTTACTTTTTAGCTATAAATATATATAATTTGTGACATGAACGATAAATATGATTATATTTAAACATAATTTTACGATTGTGAGTTAAATCACTTACAAATCATTAATTTGTATATGATTTTTCAACTAATATCAAATATAATACATAAAATAATATGTAATATGAGTATCCGGATCCGGTTTCGGATACTCGAATCTAGTTTCGAGTATCCGGATCCTAAAAATATCCGGATCCGGAACACGGATCCGGTTCCCGCACCAAAACCGAATATCGAATCCGGTTCCGGATCTTAAAATTAGCAACCAGATCCATATCCGGATCCACTCGGATTCGGATATTTTTTTCGAATCCGGATATTTTTTCGGATACGGTTCGGGTCGGTTCGGGCAATATCCACACCATTGACATCCCTAATTGTACATTATTATGGTGAAACCGGGACATCCAATGTTTGCTAGGTTTCAGAATCTCAGATCATGTATGGCTTAGGTTTGTGTGGCCTTTGTGCATTTTATCCAAAAATTCAATTATGCATGGATGATTTTTTTTTTTACCCGTAGGCACCCATCCCTCCCCTACTCCTACCCTCTACTCCTACTAAGCTACCCAAATTAAACCCCTTTTTTGCTCCAACCGGGTCTCGAGCCCAGGTTGTGTGTAAGGTAACCCATGGTACCATCCAGCTGACCCAACAACTGGTGGTTATGCATGGATGATTGTTTTCAAGTAATACTGAATAAAAAGCGGGTTAATTTATTATTGTGAAAATTTCAAATTTCAGGTTATATATACTAGTTTTGAATTTTAAATATGTTTACATAGTTTGTGATTTATATTTTGACCAAAAAAAATTGTTTGTCGAAAATTCTCATTAAAGATGTTTCAAATTATTAAAATTTGGTGATCGATTTATAATAAAATTATGTTAATGACGCAAATGAACTATCAAATTATTTGTGAGTAACACACAATTAATTAGTAAACTAAAACATTTGATTTATCTTACTACACATAAACACAACAATTAATAATGTACATATAAATTAAGTTAGAAAAAGCGCACAAATAACAAATTTGTATTGTTTGGACTTTAATACAAATAATGACGAATGAAATTTTGATTAAGCTTACTGAGAAAATACGAAGGGAAAAAATAAAATAAAAATTTATATTTTATTTTGCTTGATAAATGACAAGAAGAATAAAGAATGAATTCGACATGTTTTAGATAATAAAAAAAACATGATATGCACGTAATGAGAAGAAATTTTTTGATTTAGGGAGGGATGGGAAGGGGATAAAGTCTCTCTGTCCCACCGACACCATCTCCTAGACACGCTCCTCTCCTTCTCTTGATGATTTTCTCCATACTCTTCTTTCTTTTTCTTAAAATTTGAATCCAACTCTAGATGACGGACCCAAACAAATTCCCGACAATAGCCTCTTCGTGCTTCATGCTCGTTGTTCTTCGAGATCTTGTTTTGCAAGACCCTTGTACAATGATCGTCCTCTTCCTTTAATACACAAGAAAACAATGAACAAACTAGTAATCTTGTGAGGATAATTTGGAAATTCAATAGTTTTAATTTTGGGAAGTTCTATGATAGATCATTTTTCTTATCATGGATTTTTTTTCAAAAAAATATTTTAAGAATTTTAACTATTCATTAATTAATTATACAAAATTTATGTTTTGGATATCATTAAATGATAAATATACACTAGAATTTTATAAAAAAAATCATTAATTAACAAATATTCGAAATATTTTTTTTAAAATGGATCCATGATAAGAAAATGGGTAACTCTCCTTTTATTTTAGATTAATTTTAGCTAGTTTTTCTCTTTTGTTCTTAATACGTTAATTAACAAATTTGATAGTTGTATATTGATCCCAAAATCGTGTGGTTAAGCCTCTGTACCAAATGACTCACATGTCAATCTAGTTTTAATGATACACATCATGTAAGAGTTTCAAATTATATGAAATGAAATCTTGCGGGAAGCAAAAAAAATATTTGAAAATTTCATAGAATATACAAATTATGCACATACCGTAAACTGACTCATGTCATACTATAAAGTATATAAATACATTAATAATTATTAATTTTAGTCCTTAATTTTAATATAGTGTTGCTAGCAAGTCATTTTGCATCTAATATATAAAGAACTGGGTAAAGTGTGATACTTCCTGACTGCTTTCTCTTTTCAAAGTCATGTCTGCACATTATCTTTTGGTGAATTTTTGTTTTTGAGGTCAAAAGCCACAAAATCCAAAGCTTTGGCCTACCAAAGTCCACTCCCATGCTTCCAACTTTTCATTCTTTTATTTCCTTTTACCTTTCTTTATGCACACACGTTCAAGCATTCGTGAATTTTATTCATTTGATTCCTGTATAAACTTCAAATTCTAAATTTTTTATATGATTATGAATTTCAATTTCGATCAAAACATTAAAAAAATTCTATAGCAATAATTTTCTTTTAATAAAAAGTAATAAATGAAAGTTTTTTTGACAAAAATATGCGTATAAAAATGAAGTTACCAAGGAAATGCTTTGGATAAAATCAAGAAAACTCGTGTGATAAATATTTGATAAATGGGAATATATATAAAGACAAGCAAAGAGTTAGCAAAGGAAGAAACAAGGGGAAAAGTGAAAAAGGACTTAGGATTCCCACAAACAGAGCAATAAAACATTCATTAGGAAATATAGGCTGCTCTGCCTATATATTTCCTATCAAAACTTTATACAACTTTAACAAAATCTATGGCAAAGAAAATATAAAAATATCAAGCATGTCCACAAGATTGAAATATTTTTCACTTTTTTCATTGGTAAATAATAAATACTAAATATATTTATTCTCTAAATTGTGAAGGGGAAATGCATGAAATTGTGCCAAATGCTAAGTTAAAATCATGTGCATGAGATATGCATAAAGACGAGAGGACTTTTCCAAAAGCAATTAGACAAGGAGTCTAAATTTCTAATGCCATTATACCAACATCTTTTTTATGGGCACACCCCAAATTACTTCCTAAAACATATATGATTATCAAATTAAAGTTGCAATTTCTTTTTTCTTCCTAGCTACTAATTTCTACTACAAAGCAATCTGCTAGTTAAATCGATATAATACTTTAGAACATAAAAATTTGAGTGATTCTATATTAGAGTCCTCATATTCAAAATTAAAAAAGGGTTTCTTCCAATTAGTTTATAATGTTTTGTTCAAATAGAAAATAAATTATCATTTATAAAATAAGAGTAAATCACTTAACTAAAAATACCCAATATGTTATTTTAAGTGAGTTGTATTGTATAATGGTGTTCCTTTTTATGAATGTGTTCGATTGTCTTATGCGATCACTTCATAATAGGGATTTATTCACTTTTGAGTTCGAGCGAGTTATGTCCAGCTCAAGTTCGATTCGGAACTACACTCGAGTTTACTCGGCTTGTTTATCATTAATCTTTGAGCCAAAAACTCAAGTTCAAACTCGGCTTATTTTGAATCGACTTGACAATAACTTAATTACAAAAATAATTTCAATTTAACTCGAAAAAAATTAAATAGTTGTCGACAAAATTAAATATTTCAAGCAAATTATGCCATATAATATCTTAATAATTATCGTTAATGATATGTCTTATATATTGAATTTTGGTATATTATATATTAGAAAATAATTTGAATGAAAATAATTAGGTTAAATGTCGAGTTAGAATTTGTTTTGAGTTTAATCCGAGCGAGCCGTGTCAAGTTCAAGCTTGGCTCCATTAGTTTCAAGTAGATGTAACCCCTATAGTGGTTGTAATTACATTTTAATCTAATTAAAATAGTAGAGGTGAAACTTGTGAGTCCACTCTACTTTCATAAAAAAAAATTCAAGTTGATGTCGAACAAGTCATTACCGAACTATAATCGACTCGAGTACGAGCGAACTACGTATCATGAGCTAAACTTGCAGCCTTAACACAAGTATATAACACTCACCTCTCCATTTATCCGTTCGCAATTAACACCTTTAATTATTATGATTAATGATTAGTTCGAAATTAATAAAAATATGATATGTAATTAAAATCCTTTCAAATTAACAATTAACAAATAATATTTAAAAAACATTAATTATATATTAATAGTTAATTATTATGTTAATTAAAAGTGTTAATTGATATTTGAGAAATACTAGAAGAATACTCGCGCTACGCGGCGATCATGTAAATTATGTTTTTTCATTGTAATACAATTATATATTTGTATGATTAATATTAGAATAAGATATAATATAAATTTGAATTCATTTATCTATGATTATTCATATGTTTTACAATTATTTTACATTATAATAACAAAAAATTCCAGTTTTTTAATCAAATAATAATACTTATATTAATGTCACTATATAATAATATATTAGAATAAAATATAATATAAATTTACGAAAAACGTAACAACAAATATTATATCATTGTTCACAATAATTCATACAATATCAAATATTAAAATAATGAATCATACAACATATGTAGTAACACATTATTAATTATATAGTAGTAATATTTTTTATTGATTCAAATGCAATGAAAAATATAAAATAATATAAAACTTAATAGTGGAAGTAATTTAATAAATAATATCAAAATTTAATTTATAATAAATATAAATACAATTATTTTATTTCATATGAATTTTTTATCCTACATTTTGTAAAATAGCAATACAATTTGATAGGTGTTTATAACTTTAAAAAGTTATTTATAGGGATAAACTTTTTTTTTAATTCTATTATGTTTTCAAAAAAATTGTTTGCTTAAAAACAAAAATATAATATACTTAGTATTATATGAGATTCTTATTGTTATAAATTTTTTTAAAATAAATAATAATACTTAAAAATTCTATTATGCAAATAAAATTCTTAACAATATATTATGTAAATATGTCTTTTTTTGCATTGTATTTTCTTACATAATATCCTTGCAAATTGAAATTATGAAAAACGGTATGTACGAACTATACTAATATGGATGTCAAAATAAAGAGAAAAAATGAATATATTTGATGAGTTTATAAAATTAAATTTCCAAAATAATACTAATATATGTTGTATTTTTATAATATTAAATATTAAATTATTAGCATTTCATATATAAAATTTTCATATTTCATTGCCTTCACATTTTATCATGTAATCTTGTTTGATTAAAAACACAAATATAATCTACTTAGTATTATATGAGATTCTTATTGCTATACTTTTTTAAAAAATAAATAATAATACTTAAAAATTCTATTATGCAAATAAAATTCTTAAAAATATATTATGTAAATATGTATTTTTTTTTTTGCATTGTATTTTATTACATAGTATCTTTACAAATTGAAATTATGAAAAAAAATATGTATGAACTATGCTAATATGGATGTCAAAATAAAAAGAAAAATAAAATGAATATATTTGATGGGTTTATAAAATTAAATTTCCAAAATAATACTAATATATGTAGTATTTTTTTATAATATTACATATTAAATTATTAGAATTTCATATAAAAGCTTTTCATATTCCATTGCATTCACAATTGATAATGTAATCTTATGTGAAATGTTAAACAATTGATTAGACTTGGTATAATATGATTTTAACCAATAATAATATGCTACATCATTAATGTAGGATGATGTGACTTTCTAAGAATGCTTAAAACATAGTGTAAAATAATAACACATAAATGACTACACAAAATATGATATTCAAAAAATCTAACAAAAATTAATGATTGAGATTAAAGCACATCACTATATCTAATGGTTCAAATTAATACTTAAAAATAATAATACAAAATACATGTATTAAATGATCAAATATAATATTAATGGATATGATGAATCTACATCACACAATCTAAAAGTTAATAATCAATATAAAGATGATGATGCGGCTTCATGGTGAGGCTTAAATATAGGTGCAAAATAAGGGGTGGGTAAATTTGGAAGTGGGTGGGACCGAGGGCAAAGTAAAATTACCCCTAACAGTAACGTAACATTGCAGAATTAAGTTTTTTGTTTCTTTGTGTGATCATTTGTATTCCTAAAAGGAAAATGTTGGACATATCCCAACTCTCCTCCAAAACCAAAAGCTTCGATTGAATATGATTTCACGCATTAACAATTAACCCATTAATTCATAATTTGACATCTTAATTGAATGTTCGATCATAAAGATCATAAATTAATATGTTAAATTATGTATTTATGTATTAATTTATAAATGTGTTAAATCATATCCACATTTGCAGAAAGAGTGCTAGGGTTTGGGTATGGTCCAACAGTCGTTGGAGAATGCTCCGACCAATACATTAATAACCATTGAATTCTGATTTTGATGATAATTTCTTAACATGATATACACACACGATCAAGAATAATCTTAAAAAAAATATCACAATTATCATGAAAATTAGAATCCAATGATTATTAATGTATTGGTCGGAACATCTCCAAACGATTGTTGGACCATATCCGAACCCAGAGTGCTAGGGGATGTACATCACTACTCTTCCTAAAATTACAATCTTCCATAAATTATTATGTTTCTTTGCAAACTTAACCATTTTATTTGTTCCGGAAACATTGAACATAAAAAACAAATTAACAAATAATTACGGACCATTTCATGTGAAGGCCCATTAGTTGAATTATTACTATATTTTTTTATTAAAATGAAGGGGGCTTTCAAATCCCCATTTCATATCATATATTAACTACCACAATTTTTTTATTTTTATTAAGAGTATATATTTTACCCAATCGTTTCAACAATAAGCCCATTTACGTGCAGCCCAATTGGAAAATAACTCTAAATTAGTTTTAAATGCCCTAATCGGCATGCTAAACAGTTTTTGTCTTACCATGCTCACGGTCCACCATCTCGACAAGTCTAATCTCAAGTGTGGAGGTTGGCCCACATGGACCGGTACCATGTGTCTTTGGGAAGCCCATTTCCCCTTGCTTGCCAGATACCATGTGTCCGGGCCTGTTCGGTTGTCAAGTTTTTGTGCTTAGGAAGTAAAGTTTTCTAGTAATTGACCGAATTAAAACTCGGTGGTGTTCTCTCTCAATTTAGGGAAGTGTAGTTTTATCATTCCAAAACTTACAAAATTTCAACCCACAGTACATATATTGTTGTTTTGAAAACTTGTGTAAAAGTAGATATTTGGAAACTCAATCTCTTGGTTGTAATGTAACCAAGTACATACAACATATAAGTTTATTCATGCACTATTTTCATGGTTTTTTCATGCATTATTTTTATTTATATTATTTAATTAATTACTAAATTAATTTATGTAATAACTAATAAGTTTATTTATAAAATTTAACTATCCAATTTTATTTTAATTATTTCAATTATTTTATTTCATAATAATAATAATAATAATAATAAATTATTACATAATTAAAAATGCATTTAGAAATTAATAATATGATTTAGAAATAAATATGATAATTATAAAATTTCATAAAAAATAATACAATTATGAAATATTTATTTATTTCCTACATCGAATCCTATGATTTTCATCAAACACCATTTAAACATCCTACACTCATAGTTTTGGCATATTCCTGCTATCAAAGTTTCCTGATATTCATATATTGATTGCCTGCAACTACGAGTTTCCTGCCGCTATACAAAACTGACCTAGCAAACACTTTACTCCCTTCCCCAGAATTGTCCCCCGAAGTACAAAATTCCCGCTCTCTCTCTCTCTCTCTCTCTCTCTCCAGGCTGCAATGGCGTTCGACAAGGGAGAGGATTGGACGATTGACGATTTCGAGATCGGCAAGTTCATCGGCGAGGGCAAATTCGGGAAAGTCTATTTAGCTCGCGAAGTTCAGGTTACTTTCTTTAGTTAAGATCAGTTTCTTGAATCCATAAACATTCGCAATCAGAGTCTTCGATCCATCTGTATCGAGCTTATTCCATGGAATAATCCTCACTCAAACTTCGATTTCGTTATTCTAGCCTCGATTGCAGTGAATTTCTCATCAAATTTCCGCTATAATGGTCTTCTTGCAGAGTGGATTTCCAGTGGCGCTGAAGATGATATGCAAGGACAAGATCGAGAAGTACAATTTCAACGAGCATTTGCGGAGGGAGATTACGATCCAGAGCTCTCTCGACCACCCGAACATTCTGAAGCTTTTCGCTTGGTTCCACGACGAGACACGCGTCTTCCTCGTACTGGAATTCGCATTGCGAGGCGAATTGTACAAACACCTCAGATCCCTCCACTATTTCTCTGAAAAACGCGCTGCTACTGTGAGTCTTTCGCACACATTTTGATTTTCTCTCTTTCTAAGATCTAATCCTAACAAATACTTATAATTTCTGCGGAGAGAAGTATGTAGGCAGTCTCGCAAGAGCACTCGCGTATTGTCACGAGAAGCATGTCATACACAGAGACATCAAGCCTGAAAACTTATTGCTCGATCACGATGTTAGTGAATATCTCTAAATTTTTCAAATTAGTCCCCTCCTTTTAATAAATTTCGATCAATTGTTCTGTAGGGAAGGTTGAAAATAGCCGATTTTGGATGGGCGGTACAGTCGCATGCGAAAAGGCACACGATGTGCGGTACGATAGATTATCTGGCTCCTGAAATGGTGGAGAAAAAGGCTCACGATCACGGCGTTGATAACTGGACTCTCGGCATTCTTTGCTACGAGTTTCTCTATGGCGTCCCTCCTTTCGAGTGTGCAGACCAATTCGACACTTTCGTAAGGTAAATTTTGTGGATAACCCCCTCGAAATGGGAAAAATTGTGTAATTAATTAACGAGAGTTTTATTTTAACAGGATAATGAAAGTTGATTTGCACTTTCCTTCGACGCATAATGTTTCTTGCGAAGCCAAGGATCTCATTTCTAAGGTGTTTGCTCACTCTTAAACCCTAAAATTAATAATTTAATTTTGATGAAATTAACTTTTTTTGGGGGATTAAATTGCAGCTTTTAGTGAAGGAATCGTCGAAGAGAATATCACTACAAGAGATATTAAAGCATCCGTGGATTGTGAAGAACGCAGAGCCTTCTGGTTGTTGTAACGAATAGAAAAAAAAATTACTTTCGCAAATGTACTTTTGAATTAGGGTTTAGTTTGTTAAACCCTAGATTAGTTTTCGCTCGTGGTGTTAAACCCTTAATTGGAATTTCTGCCTTTTTTTCTATCCTTTTTTTTGTGTGGGTATCGATGTATATCTTAAATTTTACTAGATTTGGAATATGGAAACAAATGATAACGCAACCAATATTTGTTTAACAAACATTGGTTCAGTTTTTATAATTTAGTGTCAAATGGGAAAATAATTGATTTGAAATTACTTTAACTTCTGATAATTTGCTACTTACATATGTTAATTCAAATAGTTCGCAATCTCTGTCCTTTGGCCTAATGAGACCTAAAGCTCTGAAATAAAATAGTATGCAGTGTGCCTGCTTTAGATTCAAATTTTTTAAAATAATACTTGACAAACGCAAAAATTGTAAATTTTTGATTCAGTTTTTATAATTGATTAATGGATTAACTAATGATACATTCAGTTTTTATAATTGATTGATATTATATTTGATTCAGTTTTTATAATTGATTGATATTATATTTGATTCAGTTTTTATTAACGGATTAACAATTATATGCGAGCACAAACGTTAATCATCATTCGAATAAAATAATTGGATGCAAAAATGTTCATCATCACCAAATGCGAAACGTAAAAAATCCATCGCTAATCATGTAATTCTTATGCTTTTGATTTCACCCAATATCCTAATTTGAGGAATTCTCTCCATCTTCTCCGCATAAGTTCTTTTCGAGCCAGAATTTGATGAAAATGGTTATCATTTTGTACCCATCTTATAGCTCATTAAGTGTTCGTTAGGTATATCGCACAATAAAGCATGAGGCCAAACAAGGTTTGCTAAATCTAGTGTCGCTACGCGTGAAAGAAGAAAATGCAGAAGTTGCGGAGATTATATAAGTATACGACATTTTTGTATGCATGTAAGGAAAATTAATATATACAACTTTTATCTCTCATTATAATTTGATTCAAATATTTTGAAATGTTGAATTTACAGTACTTATGCAGTTATAACAATTTATTTTCGGTCTCGACACCGGTCCAGGTTTCATATATGTTCTTATAGTTATCGACTAATTTTATCACAAAAGTCATTGTGTGGTCTAGCCATCCGTGACACTTGATTTTTTTAATTTTGATCATATTTTTTTGTATATGGAATGCATATTGTCACGTGACGTGTTTTTATTAATTACGTACATTTGAATTGCATATTCGTAGAATGCATTAATCGGTTTTTTTTTTTTTATTTGTACACGGTTTATCATCCAAATTAGTATAACGAGACAAATTCTAAGCAAAAATAAAATATTAGTTATACCCATTTTTTATTTATACGCACTTTATGGATAATTCTAATTACACCAAGACAAAATATCAAAACAATTTTATATTCCTATCACGGGTAATCTTATAAAATATGAAAAAATATTTGTTATTCCTTCTTCTTTTATACTTTGCCAAAATGGAAGTATTAATTATACCTTATTTTTTACTTGCCAAAATGGAATCAATGAGAGTTTTTACCAATAGACTCATTAATATAATATTACTAATTTAATGATGCTTGTGGTATATATTCTATAATATTAGTAATAATATAATCAATTTTCTTAGTATTTTATTTAGGAAACACATATTAATATCAACCCGAATCGACAATACTTGTACATGGCATGTTCTATGACGTGTGTTAATGGTTATGTTTATTAACAGTGTTAATTAAGATGCGTGTCATGTTGAAATCTGAGTTCAGAATAAAATTTTCCTTCCTTTTTTACCCTCGTCCCAAACATCACCGAGAACGGAAATGTGAATTTTGTGCTTCAAAAAAACAGGGGCACAATTGTAATATACATCTGAGATTTTTTTTCTTTCTGGAACTTGGATAATATTAATTTGTAACGTAGGGAATTCTGTTTTGTTTTTTCATGTATTTTACTATATTTGAATTATGAAAGGTAATGAAAATGAGGTTTATAATATTATTATAATACAGGTATGTTAGGCAATCCATATCATGGGTAAATTTTGACTAATAGACTAAAACAAAATTAATACGCATTCTCAAAAGTATTATAAATTGCACAAAAACTAACCTATATTGGCAACCATAAACAATTCATCCATGTGTATAACAATTAACAAACCTTATGATATTTTCTATGTTTTGGAGGGGTATTCTTGATATTTACATTTGGCGGGCCACAGAAGATCTGGGTCTTTATATTTAAACTTTAAAAATAGACCCCGCAACAACACTAATTTGTTTTTTTATTCGTATTACGAAAAATCCTAAAATCATAATTTTGCTTATTCTATAAGAAAAGTAATTCGATGATCCCCAAGTAAATCTTACCGATTGCGTTGAGATCGTGCTAATTGATTGATTTTAACCCTTAATTGTTCAGAGAGAGGAGCAATTTATTCATCTGAAATGAACTGTGAAGTTTGCGAGCTTACAGAACTGGTTTGTTTTTTTTCGATTTTTTAATCTATCTTTCTCTTGATTGACTTTATTATTCAGTGATTTTGATTAGTAATTTGTTAATATTGGCTAATTTGTAGGATGTGGAAGAATTTGAGATAAGGGAAGTGTTACGATGTAAGTGCATTTTCTTCATTTTCAATCCCAATTAAACAGTGTAGATATGATTGCAATAATCTCCCAATTTTCGATTCCAATTAAATAATATTGTTATGATCGCCATAATCTAAATCTTGACATTTCATACTTTTTACTGTTCATTTACAATTTTTGCATTTCTCAAGTATTATTTAAATTTTTTTGAATTTAATGCAGGCACATTGCATACTATTTTATTTCACAGAGCTTTAGGTCTCATTAGGCCAAAGGACATAGATTGCGAACTATTTGACTTAACATATGTAAGTAGCAAATTATTCGAAATAAAAGTAATTTCAAATCAATTATTTTCCCATTTGACATTAAATTAGCGTTTGAATTGTTTTTTATGAAAACAAGGTACAGTGCGGGATTGATGAGGTGGAAAAGGAAATTGAAGAAAAAATCGATGAATTTATTATCAAAATTAATAAACACCCAACTCGCAGAATCCAGGTTATTATATTGTTCTTCGTGATTGTGAATATACTATTTTTGTTCATGTTATACCCTTTTTTAGTGTTATATTTGATTGAATTTGCAGATATGTGTATCTTTTTACGAGAAGCAGTCAGCATGGTTTAGTAGTAAAAATGAACGTATATATTGGGAACGATGGTACATTAATTTGCATATAATTAATCAAAAAACACAAATTAAACCTAATCAGAACAAAGTCGATATTGATCCCGGAGGTAAAATTACATTTTCACCCTCCTTTTTCTATTATTTATGATAAAATTACATTTTGATCCTCATTTATTATAAATTTCAGAATTTACATTTGAGGAGAGAGAATTGCACCGTGCTGAACTAGAAGCTTCACTTCGCGAAATTTTATTTAGAATTATAAAATTTGTGAATGAGAAAAGGGATCATTTACCATCTATACCTCCGAGTATTGAAGGAGCTTCATTTCCTTATGAAATCTCAATCTTGAGGTTTGCAATTTAGTCCCTCAAATTATTTTTGCTTAGAATCATACATATTTATACTGAATTTTGAGTTGAGTTTTGATCCTATTTTACAGTTCTTCAGATTCTTCATTTCGCGTCTTGAAGAGAATGCTACAAACAGGACACCAAACTATGCTTAGCTAATTTAAGTTTCTATAAAAAAAATATCATATTATTAATTTATTATCACATTTTGTTTTGTTTTCTTTGTTCTTTTGATAAAATTGTTGTATACAAAGATTTTAAAGATGAAGAAAGTAAATAATATTTTCTCTAAAAAAAGAAAGTAAATAATATTTATACCTTGAAGCGTTTAGGGTTTTATCGTTGTGGGAATTACGAATTTGACATTATATGTTAGTTTAATTTTAGCTTTTTTATTAGGTTAGTGCTAAAATTATAAATGTTGATTAGAAATTTAATTCCAAAATTATAATTTATAATTTGTTTAATATGATTGGGATTTGAATAAGACATATTATGTTGATTGTAATTTGTTTGTCTGCAAACTACCTTTTGTTCTCATGATCAAAATAAGTCCTTTTTAAGCTTAGAAATCCGCTTTAAGAGATTCACGCCAATACATTTAATCCCTTGATCTTACGATCTCAACGGTCCGTTGAATTTCACCGTATACTCTTAAACTGTATCTGCGGAACACCAGACCGTTTACCAGTCATCGTCTTCAATCCCTTTCTCATCTTCTTTTCTATTCCATTGAATCACTCCAATTAACAATGGTGTTAATACCTCTCTTATCCCCCTTCTTTTTCCTCTCCACTATTCAGGTCGTATTGCTCTCCTTAACTCCGGTTGCCTCCTCTGGGTTTCTATCTTCCAATTCGTCGTCGTTCCTATCCGAGGTCGTGCACACGTTATCCGAGAAGGAGCAGTGGGATCCCGACTCGGAGAATAAAGTTAGACTGAAGATACCGGATCTCGATGAAAAGATTTCAAAAATTGGAGTTTTGACTAAGTACGAGTTCAAAGCTACGATTGGGAAGAACATGAGGCTTGGATTTAAGTTTTCTGATGAGACGGTGAAGTGGCGACGAAGAGGAAGCGGTGCGGCGATGGTGGAATCGGATTCGGATCTGATTGCTGGAGGTAAAACTGGTCGGTTTGGGTCCGTAGTCAAGAATCTGGAGTTGACCGGACCTCTCCAGTTGAGAGTTGGAATGGAGGGGAATCAGCATGATCAGATTTCTCTCAATTTACCCTCGGTTAGTTAGACTTTCATACATTTATTTATTAAACTTGAAGATTCTCCATTTATCAAGTTTTGAACTTTTTAATGCAGATTAATGTCACTTATACTGGATTAAAGCAAATATTAATCCCATATGGAATCAAAATCAAAATTATCGGTGCACAAGAAGTATCTTTCACGCACCCTTATGATATAGGCCTTTATTTGAATGGTACCTTCTCGACCCCAAATAAAGCTCAAATTCCAATTTTGCCCCTGAGTTACCCTTCGTGTGCTCCATTACTCTCTGTCGATGTACTAGGCTCGATTTTTGTAATTGCAAATAAAACCCTAAACCCTTCTTCTCCAATCAAGGTTTTGTTCAATTCCCACAGCGATCCAATTGAATTATTACCAGATAAATGCTATACGAAAGTTAAAGCAATCTCTTCGTGCTTGTTCTGTACAGTTAGTTCGAAATTAGGGTTGTTAGAGAGAGTAATCACACGATTAAATAGTAAAAAATACATGTTAAATGAGAAATATATTAGGTTTACAGAAGCTAGAATAATTTCATATAGAGTAATAAAGTTTCGATTAAGTTTAGAGAGAGAAGTGAGTAAAAAGGATAAGGTTCGGAGAGAGATTGAGGGTTGGAAAACAAAACCTAAGGTTAAGAAATTTATGGTCGAGGTTTTAGCTAGGGTTTTAGAGGACGGGAAATTGAAGGCTTTGACGGTGAAAAAAGTAAAAAGAGTATTTAGGGTGGTTGAATCCACGGCTTGGAGTAGTTTAACGTCGAATATTTCGTTCACACAATTTCCTAATATAATTTTGCCTCCTGAAGCTTTGACTTTGGATGTGAAATGGTGATAATGTTTCGATCTTTTTTTTTTCTTTCTTATTTTTTAAAATAGAAGTTTGTAATTTTGTAATTGTTCAGGGGGGTCTTGAATATTGATGCAAAACAATTATTCCTTTTGTTTTTGTATATATGGATTTATATAAAAGGGTTATTGAAAAAGAATATTTTTTTGTTGCGTGATTCTTTTGGGGGTACTGAGATTTATCATTTTAATGTGTAATATACTACTTTTTTATACAATTTATTAGTATGCCTTTATGTGAGGATATATTAATTTTAATTTTGTACATAGTTTCAGCATATCATTTTCTTTTGTACATTATATTGCACATTTTATTTTATTTCATTTCATTTTCATTTGGGTCCATTTTATATTTTGTAAGGGTAAAATCATGATATTTCATGTGTTTTGTGTTTGTTAGGAATATTCATGATATTTATCACTTCTGGGGATTATACATGTGAGCTTTTGTACAGGTATTCGCGAAATTCTTACTTTAACTACAATGTTTTAATTATAAAGAAAAGAACATTTCTTTAAAAAAACTAAAAAACTAAATATAATTGGCATATAATGTTGTAAATAAATGAGATGTTACAAACTAATTTTCTATTATTCAAGCATGGTATCTTTGGAAAAAAAAAAGAATAAAAAGTCTAAACTATACACAATAAATTTTAGAAATATTAGCTCGAGATAACAGTTCATACTAACTATGAATCACAAAGTTCTTCAAACCTGGTTAAACTGCATGAAAGAGCGATATTTTAGTCCCTAAATCAAAATATCGAAATAAATGCAAAATCAAACTAAAAAAGCATTTTCTCATTTATTTATACGAAAAAGAAATTTACCTTTTGAGAAGAGCCTTTGGGTTATAAGGAAATAATTTCTTCTTATGCAAATTCTCCAATGAATTTTTTAAAGAAATTAAGCATCCTTTCGCATATTCGAAGCTTTGACTTTGACCCTTTTTTCGTCTTTTACTGCATTGACTATTTATTTCATCTCGAGAAATTGAAAAATCCTCGAAAGTTTTCCAGGATTGGCTTATCACCCTTAAACACCTACAAAATAATTAAGTAAAGTTAAGAAAAAATAACAAGGAAAAAATAGATAAATTAGGTAATTAATAAAATAATATACCTTAATATATATTGTGCACAAAGAACTCCTGTATCTTTAGATATTAAATAATCAATAAGAACCATGTGATCATAATCTAGCTACAGAAAAAGTACAACAAAAAGTGATTTATTATTGAGAGTTATTTCAAGTATATTTTAACTTACCCGAAAGAGAAGGTGATGAAAAAGATATACAGGATTAAAAATTATCGAAAATGTATGAATGGTCTCCTCATATATATTTCCAGGGTCATCTCTGCAAAATTAAAGCCAAGAAAATAAATCTATCAAAAAATTATCGAAATACAGATAAATTAATAAATAACTTACATTTTCAAGGCTGTCGAAGAGGCATCCAAAAGCAGTAAAAGCATACTAAATAACATATCATCCTGCATTTCTTTTGTAAAATATAAATTAGCTAGTTTGCAAAAAAGCCCCTGCATTATCCTAAATTGCATCTAAGCCCTTTTTAAGACAAGGGGTTTCTTTTTACAATTTCTAATAAATGCAGGGGCTTTTTGCATATTTCCCATATATAAAAACAAAAAATATATAATAAATAAAAATATCAACAAGAAATTAGTTTAGTTCGAAAAGAAATATACCTCATCCAAATAAAGTTGAACAAAGGACAAGCCAAAATTTATATCCAATTTTTCATTGCAATTTATTTTAAACCATTCAGAAATCTCTGAAAACCCAATATTTGAAGAAATTTCATCTTTTGTTTGGATTAAACAAAAACAATATTTGAAGAAGAGAAACAAAGCTTGTCTTTGCAAATGAGGGATTTGATGAGATTTACGAGGGTAAAATGGGGATTCTTGAAGACAATTTTCAGGGGTAATTTCGTAATATTCAAGGGGTTTGTTTATCAAATCGTGAAAATAGTGTTTGAGTGAGTTTAAATATGGGATTATATGAGGGGTGTTCTGTAATTTTACTTGGGAACTCAGCCTTATCATTAGCATCTGCAATATGTCAAAATTATTATTAGTTTTTTCAAATAACTGGAGATCTCCAGTTGTTAGTAAATGAGAGAACTTACAAGCATTTTATGTCTCGTATATTCATAAAGGCAATTATCTGAAGAATCGAGTAAGCAAGATAAAATCTTTGGAACGAGATCCAATAATTTGAAATTCGAATTTGAATTTGATTCGTCTAATAAATCATTATTCGAATCATTTTTACTAACTAAAGAGCTCATGAATTGAATCATACTAGCTGAAAAAATATCCTTTGATTTTGACGAACCAATTTTGGCATATAAATCCCAAGGAAATATTTCGAGACAATTCATGGATAAAGAAATGAATTTCTCTTTAAATTCTTCTAAATCTTCTTCATTTTTCAAAAATTTCGAAATTTTGTTGACAATTTGAAAGAGTCCCATAGCTGTTTTCCAGTTCAAATTCGGATATGTTGAATTGAGTACTGAAATGAAGAATTGAATCTCACAACTGGAGATTTCCATTTCATATGTTTCATATTTTGCAATACATCCACAAATGTTTGAAATTGAAGTTTCGAGTGTGAAATATATTAACAAGATATATTTATTCCAAATGCTAACCTATATTAAAACATCAAAAAAAATGTCAAAAAATGAAAGTGAATAAAATAATTTGGTATTTGATAAGTATATGAATAAGATAAAAGCATACATTGTCAATTAGGAATTTGGAAATTGAAAACAGGATTTTTCCAGTGACATGTCGAATAAATTCATTCTCAGATTCAAATAACACAACCTGAAAATAGAAAGCAATAATTTGAAAACAAAAATAAAACTCAATTACAGAAAATAATATTTTAATTTTATCACTATATATTTAAGCAATTTGGATTGATTAATATGAAGGAAGTATAAGAATAATGAAAAGAATTGTACCATAGTCGAAATAATGTTAGATAAGCATTTACATTCACCATTAAAAGATTCTTCTTTTTGCACTACACACTTGTGAGTACTTGAAGTTCTCTATCATAAAAAAGAAAAATTGAAATCGAGTAATAATCTCAAGCTTATTAGAAAAAAAATAGTACCTCTTCGAGTTCATTGATTTCGCATAATTGCTCTATCTCCTTATACACCTAAAATATTGTAAAAGAAGTCCATTAATACTAAAATAAAATCATAAAAGATGAACAATTCAGTAGGATTAAAGATTTACATTGGATAGGGTAAGAAGAACTTGCTTCTCTGATTCTTTGTTTGAAATCGAACTTCTCGATTCCTGAGAAAAAAAAAGAGAACATGAAAACGAAATGAGAGAAGGATTAAGAGCGAGATTTTGAGCTGGTAAAGAGAAATTAAACGAGAATTAAGTTAATTTACCGTGAAAGGAAGTAGAGAATTTGTGATGAGATCGCACAGTCGATCATAGCGCGCCATTTTCCTCGTTTTCTTCTTCCTCACCAGACAAGCCTACGATATAAGAAGTGGGAACTGGATTCTAGGATATAGGAGAAGAACACGAAAAAGAATCAAATCCTGGGTCTCGAATAAAACACAGAAACAAGGTCCCGGTTCTGTTGATTCCAGATTATTCACAAGAATACAGAATCAATATCCTGGTTTTTAATAATCAGAATTATTATTGCCGGTTTATTTGTTATCAAAGCAAAACCCTCAACCCTTTTGTCCCCAGCCAGTCAATCCAGACTAAGGAATGGCGTTTCGCAGCTCGATCTCGCGATCTCTGATCACTACAGCTCGTTCTTCTCCCCGATCACCTACCTCCTCCTCCGCCGCCCGCGTACGTACGTCTCCGATTACATCCGCCCCTCGCCGCCGCTTCTCCTTGTCTTCGCCGAGGTAAAAATCCACCTTTGTCATCGTTTGTTTTAGTTTAGTTTTCAGATCTGAAATTTCTATTCTTTTCTTGTAGGAACTTAGGGGTTCTCGGTGGTATGCAATCGCTGGTGTTACCAATGAACGGTGCGGTGAATGTAGGGCCACGTGTCACATCCTACTTGTCAGTTAGTGCTCGAGCTTTTTGCGAGCTCTCGCAGGGTTAGTCCAGTTTATTTAAATAAAGATGCTAGATTTTTTTAAATGAATTGGACTCTAATTAGCTTATATAGGCATTGTCATGGCTTGTTCTTAAATTTGTGTTTATTCGAAAACCATAATTGGAAAAGGAGAATCCAAAACCATAAAGATTGTCCCCTCCATTTCTCTTTTGCAGGTACTTGAATGAGAACTAGGAGATCTTTTTTCTGAGAGAGAAAGTGTTCCTTCCAATGGGTTCGTGTTCGATGGGTGCCTCGAGCTAGTCAATTAGCTCGAGATGTAGAAGAGTTTTTGAATTACTCCTTTTGTTCTCATTTAAACTTGGAAAGATTGTTTTTTAGTTCATTTCATTTAATCTAATTTGCAAAGAAATTTTGTTCTTTTTTTTAGTCTGTAATGGCAATCAATAAATTATGTTTATTACATCACATTTCCAAGGTTTGGATTATTTTGGATGTATAATATAAAATATAATCAATAGTGATATGAAAATGGTATAATGAACATATGAGATATTTGGTACATTACAAACCCATAAATGGCCTAATTATTGAGGTATATATATTATGATTACATAAGAAGGGTATTATACACATTTACCCTTATAAAAATTCAATATATCATGTTTACCCATCCAGAAATAAAATTATCACTTTTAAAATTATAAAAATAAAATCATAATAATTTAACTGGATTTGTAAAATTTAATTATGAACTCTGACAAATTTAGCATTCGAGTTAGAAACTTGATTTTTTTAATATTTTGTATTTGTTTGAAAAGGTATATATGATATTTTTGATTTTTGAAATAAAAAATATGATTTTAAGGATTAATATAATATTTTGGAATTGTACCAGGGTAAATAGTCTTTTATTTTTTACCAAAAACCCTAGGTGGAGGTGCTTGGAAAACCATTTTAAGGATTAATATGATATTTTCTTGAAGACTCCTATTTCCTTGTTTCTTGTCATGTATTTTTCGTTGCTTGAAAATTTTTGAATAAAAAACTGAAAATGCAATTGGATGATGGACGAACTAGCAATCGGGCGAGGCTAAATAGAAAACGAATAGTTTATCTTCATTTTTTTTGTTCTTGTAACTACAATTAAATTAATTTTAAGTCTAATTATTTTAAATTTGATTAGGTTAGAAATTGCGTTGTTAACTTTCTGTGTCGTCACGCTAATCACTTAATTCATCTAATATTTTCAACTTGATAAAATGCATCGATGCAAAAAAAAAAAAAAAAGAAAAGAAAGAAAGAAAGGGAAATAGCAAAGGAAATTTTTGAAATATAGACAAAAAAATGTTTGAAATACCCGAAATAACCAACTTAGTTTGGAAATTTGAAATCTAACACTCTCGACTTTTGAAACGTCGAGCACTTACAAACTGTCGACTTTTGAAAAGTCGAGCTCCTGTAGTTTTCAATTAACTGTTAAATGACCTACTTAACCCTCATAAAACTTGTCGACTTTTCAAAAGTCGAGCAAAATTGGTCGAATTTTCAAACGTCGAGACTTAGGAACTTTCGGTGAATTTCTCGACTTTTCAAAAGTCGAGGTCATGGGCACCGCTAATTCAAGAATAGGTGAATTTATCGACTTTTGAAAAGTTGATATATTTACCTATTTAAGCCCCCCCCCCCCCCCCCCCCCCCCCCCGCTTCATTTTTTCATCATCTCTTTCACGTAGTAGTATAAGCAAAATCCTATATCTCCTTTTTCTCTTCAAGGTATGATTTCGTATTATTTTTGTTTATAAATAAATATTTTGTACTTAATTGATGTATTTATATGTTGCAGTATAACATGCAAAATGGTTGTTTAAACTTAGTTGTTTACTGGAACGGAATCATTAATTTGAGCGGTCCGATTCCCCGTTATGAAGGTGGTAATCGGAAAATGTTGAACATGCCCAGTTACAATACATATAATGATCTTAAATATTTAATTTATCAAACTATCGAAATAAATCCGCAAATGTACGATATGGTAATAAAATGTAATTGGCCATTTGGTGATGGAACCGGTGATGTTATCGACATCACTGATGACCATAGCCTTTCTATGATGATAAGCAATCTTCAGAACAGAACGATCAAATTGTTTGTAAAACTCATTCCTAACCATTGTTATCAAAATCAAAATCATTTTTATGATGTTAATTATAATCCTTACCAAAACAGTAGCCAACCATACGTAGCAGGTCCTTCACAACCATCGTACGAAACATCCGAAAATTTGATTTATTCGAACGAACCAATTGTTGATCAACCGGATGAGGAGTCTGACAAAGATAGTGGTGAAATGAGTGAAGATTCAGAATCCTATGATGATGAGACGGAAACAGATGGTCCGGAAGCAGATATCGAGGAGGTAATGAATGCAAGAAATAATAATTTGAATGAAATGAATATTGGTGAAGGGTTGCCGGATGTTTTCGAAAATGACGATTGGGTAGAAGAAATGGTGAGTGAAGAATCCCTCATGTGACCAATGTCTTGAAATTCTTTGATCGACAAAACCGGAGGTTCACAAATTCGTCTCCGAGTTTTCTGCCAATACCAACTCATATAATCACGATCTCTATTGTAGGTCTCGTCGGTAATATCATCGGACTGATCGACCACATGGTCAAGTCGATGATTCCACCAATTCTTTGATCGGCTACATGATCGACTATATGCCGAATGTTTTTTGCCGGGCATTTTTTCAAAGCTAGTCGGTGCACATTTTCCGGTATGTTCTGCTTCAATCCAAATTGGGCCAATACTCGATCAGGATAATGAATCTCGATCGTGTCAAAACAAATCAAAGGAACTCGAGCATTCCACACACGATGTCCCTCCATACATGCAGGAGGGACCTGGGAAAACATCTCGTCTGTGTAAGGGTCCCATTCAACCTAAATAAATAAAAATTTATAAACATAAATATAATCAAAAATTTATTAAAAAAATATATACCTGTGTTTTTTCCAAGTCATCCAAACATCCCGCAAGATAACAAGTTTGTGTCGCAAGATTGTTATTTTTGTAAGAAATGCTTGTTCCGATCCATTTCCACATTAGTGGCATCATTTCACCGGGAGTTGCTCGATAAGAAACAATCTTAGGTCTCCCCGGCAGTAAATGAAACCAAGACCATGCCTGTCAAATTAAATTAAAAAATTAATATATTTAATATTTATTAAATAAAATGTTATAATTTTTTTTTTACATGAGAGAAAACCATCCTTATGAGTGCTCGTGCCCAATCACGACAGCAAATGAAAGTGTATTATATAAATGAGCCAAAACAACGGCTCCCCATGGAATTCACTCGACTTTTGAAAAGTCGAGGGGAATTCAATGGGTTGTTGGCTGGTGGGGAGGTGAGATATTTATCATGCTTTCGACTTTTGAAAAGTCGACCGTATTTAATAACTCTGTTGGGAGGTTGGGGAGCTGTCTCGGGAAATGTACTACTCGACTTTTGGAAAGTCGACAAGGATTAAAAGCTTTGATTGTGTTTAATAAGTCTCGACTTTTGAAAAGTCGACAGGTTTGTAAGTGTTCGACGATTCAAAAATCGAGAGCGTTAGATTTCAAATTTCCAAACTAAATTGGCTATTTCGAATATTTCAAACATTTTTTGGTCTACGGTTCAAATATTTCCAATAGCAAATACCAATAACTAATAAGAAAAACAATTCTAAAACCTCAAGCTAAAACCCCTCGTAAACCTCGCGCCAAACAAAACAAAGCCTCCTCAGTCCTCTCCAATATCCGCCATGCTCCGACGATCCTCGTCGCCGGCAGCGGCCGGGGTAATCCGGCGATTCCTTCACCGCCGAGCTTCGAAGCCGTCCAAACCCTCATCTACGCCGCTTCCTCCACCTCCGTCGCCTCCCAAACCGCCGCAAAAGCCCGTCCCAGTCTCCCTCCACGGTGAAACCCTTCATGATCCGTATGCCTGGATGGGAGCTCTCTCAGACACCGTCTCCATGCGCCACATGGATCTCCACATGGAGCAGGAGGAAAAATACACCGAGGCCGTTCTAGCTTCTTTAGGCGCCGATCGTCTAGTCAGAAAGCTTCAGATGGAGATGGCAACTCGTCTCGCTTCCGAGCTTAGCACTCCCCCTGTCAGGCATGTTCAAGATTTTGCAGTTCTACTTTGCATTTTTCTATTTTTCAAGGATCAAAATGTAAAATAGATCGATTTTTGTTTTCTGACAGGTGGGGCCCATGGATATACTACAGAAGAGTCGAAGAAGGGAAGCAATATTCTGCTTTATGCAGAAGAAAAGCGAATTTACACAATGAATTCATCTCAAACACCGATCCTTCAGGTGGTTTTGATTTCACATCTGGCAAAAAAATCGAACAAATACTCATCGATTACAACCAAGAGGCCGAAAAATTCGGAGGTAAATTAAGCAAATAAATCCAACTTTTTACACATATAACCCTGTAAACTTGAGGGACTAATTTGTAAATGTTTTTCAGGGTATGCGTATGAGGAATTATCTGAAGTGTCTCCGGATCATAACTTAATCGCATACACTATGTACGATAAAGAGAAAGATTGTTTTGTATTACTGGTACGAGATTTAAAGATTGGTACGCTTCTCAATGCACCTCGTACCAGTAGAGTCTCGGGCCTTGCTTGGGCCATGAATGGCCAAGCATTATTATATACAATTACGGATGAAGAAAAGAGACCATACAGGTTAGCAAATTTATTATTATTTATGGAAAATTGCATATATACTCATACAAAAATTGCAAAAATGTGGTACCAATGATTTTTTTCTTATTTCATAGGATATATTGTAGAATAATTGGATCGAATAAAGACGACACTCTAATTTTCGAAGAACCAAATGGGAACATATATCTAAGCATTAGAAACACAAAAGATTATAAATTCATTACAGTAAATATATTCTCAGATTCTTCCTCCAAGGTAAATCCTCATTTTTTTTGCACTAGTCCCTCAAATTGCACAAAATTACATTATTTTAATATTTCCTAATTTTTCTACTAGTTATAGGTATATTTGATAAAAGGAGACGAACCCTTGAAAAATTTGAACTTAGCATGGGAAGGAGAATCTCAATCACATTGTATTATGGAGCATAATAATGGAATGTTTTATTTATTCACTAATTCTTTTAATAATGATATTTCATATGGTTCCCATTATATATTATATTGCTACGCTGACTCAGCAGGCTCGTATAACTGGAAGGTTCATCTTTACTTCCCACCAATTCCTATACTGTTTACCATATACCATATATAATATCAATTATTATTTATTTTTTTAAATATTTTCAGAATTTAATTATTGAAGAACCTGGAATGAGATTAATAGACGTTGATTTTTGCGATACAAATATGGTGCTAATTATGAAAAAAGACGATAATAAATTCAAACTTTGTTCTATAAAACTTCCTCTTCCTTCAGATATATCTGTCAGTAATTTCTTCTTCTTATTATTTTTATTTCGGATCTTTTATTTTTTATCTTTTGTGGCAGGGACCTGTGCGGCTATCTGCGTTGCATCCATCTGACTTGCCACTTCCTTCACATGTTTGCGAGATCGCCTCGGGACCAAACTACGATTATTATTCCTCCACCATGCGTTTCACCATATCCTCACCCGTGGTAACCTTACCTCCCCATTTTCAATTTCTTTACTTTTTATATATTTATTTATTTAATATTTTTTTTACTAATTTTAGATGCCAGATGCAGTAGTAGATTACAATTTAAAAAATAACAAGTGGGCCAGAGTACAACAGCAGAATCTCCTTCTAGAAAGTTCTAGAACCCTCTATGGAAACTCCTCCCCTCAAACCAACAATATGATTATCACTCCTAGTAATAATAATGACAATGATAATAATAATAATAATAATAATGCGTGGAATGAATTATTGGAATATTATTCGTGCGAATATTATGCCGTAAATTCAAAAGACGAGGAGGTTTCGATACCATTAACGGTGATTTATTCAAAAAAACACAAAAAGGAAGAGGGCGGACCAGGAATTCTGCACGGACACGGTGCGTATGGCGAGGTGGCGGACCGGAGATGGAAAAGCGAGTTGAAGAGCCTTCTTGATCGTGGTTGGACCATAGCTTTCGCTGATGTCAGGGGTGGAGGGGGCAAAGGGAAAAAATGGCATGTTGAAGGGACTAGATTGAAAAAGATGAACTCGATAAATGATTTTATTTCGTGTGGCGAATTTTTAATTCAAAAAGGAATAGTTAAAAAAAATATGCTTGCGGGTTGGGGATACAGTGCAGGCGGTCTTTTAGTCGCCTCCGCAATTAATTCCAACCCTAATTTATTTCGCTCTGCAGTTCTAAAGGTAATTTTAACTAATTATGAAAATTACATTTATACCCTTCGAGGGTTTAGTTAAAAAAATATTTTGTTTTTTTAGGTGCCGTTTTTGGATGTGTTGAATACGCTTATGAATCCTGTATTGCCTATAACGCCTGTGGATTATGAGGAATTTGGGTATCCTATTTTTTTGGAGGATTTTCAAGGGATAAAAGAATATTCTCCTTATGAGAATATTCGAAAAGATTCTATTTATCCTGCTGTGATGGTCACTTCCTCTCTTAACACAAGGTATGTATTTAATTATTAATTATTTCCTTTCTTCGAAATTTGAAATTTGAAATTTGGGAGTTATTTGTAGGTTTGGAGTGTGGGAGGCGGCGAAATGGGCTGCGCGGGTTAGAGAAATGACGGTTTATGACCCGTTAAGGCCAATTGTACTGAATTTCACCACGGATATTGTAGAGGATAGCAAGTATTTACAAACGAAGGAATTAGCTATCGAAACCGCATTTCTTCTCAAAACAATCACCGAACCCAAATTATAATCATCATCTTTTTTTTTTCTTTTTTTTTTTGTGGGAATCTTAAAGCACACCTCAGTATACCTATTTGTTGTACTATTATATAAGATTGTATTGTATTTGTGTATAACTTATAACTTTTTAATCCCTATGTTTGAAAATATTTATTTTCTCTTTTTTCAATAATCAAATAGCTGAAATAACATATTGCCACGTCAGCATCCATTTAAGTTTCGCTACTTTTTACTTTGTGGATAATGTCAACAAAGTGATGAAAACATGAACACTAATATACTTTTCAAACTTTTCATAACTTTTCAACAATCAAGTTGTTTATACCTTTTTGAAATAGTTGGACCTTAAAGATAACTTTTTTTTTGTTTGGTTCGTATTTATTTTAAATGATTTTTTCTTAAAAGTTAATAGACTTGTGAACAAAATCAAACTGAAGCAATTTTCTTCTTCTGATTAAACAAGCAAATTACTTTGAAATAACAGCAAAATTCAAATTTCACAAAAAACAAGCAAGCAAGCACAAACATTCTGCTCATCATCTCATAACTCAAATTTCAAAATCATACCACCATCCAAAACCAGCTTTACAACCATTTCCACCCTCAAACACATATAAATTCAAACTCTACAAAAAAAGAAAATAATAATTTACCCCCCATAATTAAAAAAAAACAAAAACAAATAAACAAATTTTTACCATCTCACACCAAAAAAAAAGAAAACCAAAATTCTAATTTTTGGTCACTACAATTGAACAGGCACTTCTTCCACGTCATCATCTTCTTCTTCAACAGTAGAAAGCCTATCTTCACTCTGAACAAACCCCAAATCCAAAAATTTCGCAACAAAAGCCCACATTCTATACACGTCTTCAAAATTCGTCAGAAACCCTAACGAAGCCGTCACCACCTCAACCTTATCCACAGCATTCCCGCTACCACTCTCCACCGTTTTCACATGACTCAAAATCCCTAACCCTAACGAAATCCCTTCTCTCTCCGCCAATCTCTGTACCAGTTCGGGCTTCAGTACCGTACCAGTACCCGTATTATCTCTGACGTCCCTCAAATTAAACGCCACCGCAGCGCCTCTCTCGTACTTGATTTTCGGCCCGTATATCAAAATGAGACTAATCCCTTCGTTATCGTCCTCGTTAATTTTTAATTTGAGTTGTAATAACGAAGTAACGAGCCAGTTTATTAAAAATCGAAGCCTTAATGTGGTTTTGTTTAACCCTAATTTATTCACGTGGTCTAAATGGCGACAAATAATTTCAGGACCTTTTCGTCCCGAATAATCCTGCTCGTCAGATTCGCTCAAGATCTCGTCTTCTTCGTGTAGATTTACATTCGCGTGGCCCGAAGATTCTCCCATCTCGAAATTACTATTATTATTATTTTCGTATGTCTTTTCATGATTTTTTACATTTTCGATGGCGAAAGAAATTCTTCGACCAGATTCTTCGCGTCTCCCTAAAAGACGAAACTCTCCCTCGGTCTCCCGTTTGATCATCGCGTTTTCTCTCGAGTCATCACGGTTCTCGAAGTGGTTCGCCCCGTTCGAGTACGAGGTCGAGGGTCCGTTCGGGAGTTTCGTTGAAGGGGGTGTGGGGGTATTTTGGTAATTATCCAATTCTACAATTTCTTCTGCTTCCTCTGGGATCTCGTTAATTTCCATGGGATTCTTCTGGAAGCTTCTAGAAGCTTCTTGAGAATTCGACACCGACTTCACAGCCTCGTCGAATGACATCACATTGTTATTCTTCTTCTTATTATTGTTATCCTTGCTAACATTATTTCCATCATATAAAGGGCTTTTCGGTAATTTACTGTCCTTGTTTTTATTTCGTCGAAACCAAGAAGGCAAAGGGGACCCTAACCCTAACCCTAATTTTTTCTTCCCTTTAAACGGGCTGTTGAGCGGGCTTTGACCGAGGTCAACCCAATAATTATTCTCTGACGATGCGTCAGAAAAAATGGGACTCTTCATGACTTCTCCAACCGAAAGATTGTCTTCGTAACTCTCCTCATAAATCGTGCTCGCATTGTCCATATCCTTATCGGATCCGTTTTCAAGATTTCCAAGATCCGTTTCGGATTCGATCACGTCTCTCATTTGAGCAGAGGTAAAAGCCCCTGAAAACGCGGGTAAACCAGATTCATTGTGGCTAGAAGACTCTGCGGCCTTTGGTGAGGACTCGAATAAATCATTCCCCATATGCATTTCTACCGAATCGCTCAAATATTGAGGCTCTACCGGCTCGATACGAACGATACCGGTACCGGTATCGCCGTCCTTGTTCGCCAAGCAACCCATAATGGACTTTTTAATCAACAAACATCCAAAACCAGTTGGGTCGAAACCAAAAACCCGATAAAAAGATGTGATGATAAAATCGGGTCTGAAAAGAGATAACCCTAACGAATCCATATCTTTTGGGCCTAACGAACCCGCATCCAATAAGACGTGCCAGTTATTCTGCTGAGCCAAAGCCATCCATTGGTACGAGTATTTCGATCCAGTAACCCTAGATTGTACCGGAAAGACGAATAGACCAACAGACGAATCCTTCTTTCTTCTTTTTTTCTTAACGGATATCATTTTTTTCAGATCCGACCCGCATGGTTTTAAACCCGGTAGTTTGAACCATGCAGAGTGTACTTTCGCACCTTTTTTCTTTGCTTCTTGAGAGAGGAAGTTGACTGATTGGCTCTCATGATCGAACATGGTGATTAGTTTCTTGTTTTTGTCAAACGGGTAGTAATCCGCTAAGAGTTGAAACGCAGATCCGCGAGAGACGGTGAAGACGAGGCAGTATTCGTTATCGGGTATGTTTAGATAATCCATTATGCGGATACGGATATCCGCTTCGATCGTGCCTTGATCTGCTATGCCGTATAGGGCGTGATTGTTTAGATTTCCAGTGTAGGGGGTAAGATTGAAGGAGGAGGAATCGAGGGATTGCAGGAGGGAGAAGAGACCGAATCCGCAGTAGTCTAAGCAGGTTCTAGAGTTTTCTTCCGAGAGGTGGGAGTATTCCTCGGCTCTTAGTTTGTCGATTTCGGAGGAGGAGGAGAAGCTCGGATACATGGCTATGAATTTCGAGAAGGCTTCTTCGAGGTCTGGGATTGAGTCGGAGGAGAGGAAGACTCGCTCGGCGGCATGAGAGGTTGCTCGTAGGAAATCGCGTTGGATTTGGAGGCGCGTCAGCGAGCGGGAACGGGTGACTGATGGGTCGTCGGGATCGGGATCAGGGTCTTGAGATTTGGTGAGAGAACCAGCTTCGGAAGCTTCTTCCAGAGCTTCGCGAAGTTTTCTTTCTTGGAGTTTGCGGAGGAAAGCCGGCGAGGAGGGGTTGGAAGAGGAGTCGGATCGGTTGCTTGATCTGAGAATTAAGGCTGCACAGTGAGACAGAGGCTTCCATAGAGAGAGATGCATGTGTCTCGGGCTTCCTAGAGTGAAAAACGATGGAATTTGAAGCTCGAAATGAGAAATTAGGTGAAAATGGGAGCTTTTCTCGTGAATTTTTCGAGCTTTTGAGGTTTGGAAGCGTGTATCAAGAACCGGAAGCAAAGATGATAGCTGTAGACATGAAAATAGCTCAAATTAATATCAAACAGCTCAAAATCTTCTTAAAAACTACAAAAAAAGGGATCATGATCAAGAACAAACCTGATTAACAAAACCTAAATTGCGATTTGCGAGAACTTAGATCCCCAATTCCGAAATCTCCCTATCTTTCTCAGTTTCTCTCTCTAAGCTGAAATTGGGTATTTATCTCTTGGCTCCTTTTGTTATTTATGTATGTACTAAATTTGCTATTCTCCTGCAGCACCGCAGCACAACCACACCAACCCACCTGAGCAGAATTAAAAGCAACCCATCTTTTCCACCATTATTATTACTTTCAAGCAAATCAAATACCACACAAATCCACCCTTGCATTTATTGTCCCCTCTCTCTCTCTCTCTCTCTCTCTCTCTCTCTGGATTTTCTCTCTCTAAGCACAACGCAAGGAGGGCCAGCCAATTTTTAATATTTAGAAAGTAAATTAACAGAAGACAAGAGTGGAAAAGGTTGAGTAAAACCAGATCCATACATAGGTTTAATCATTTTATATATTATATAGCCAACAAAATAGTTTTAATGAAAAGGAAACATACGCCTCATTGACTTCTTTCGAGATAATTTTCCATTTTTGCATTCATGCCCTTCTAAAAGTTGTTTATCTTGTTTAAATACTTGACATCCTCGTTCCTCATAAATTAGATTAATAAGTAACTATGTTTTAGACTTTTAGTTACTGATTTTGTTTATATGGTAACAATTTTAATTTTAAATTTTGATGAAAATTGAAGAAAGAAAAATACGTCATATAATTTCTCGAACGATATTCGAAAAATATATAGAAATGGACTGACGTCAATTTAAATATCGTCAACATCATGGACGGATTTTAGTAGGCGTCAGAAGGAGTTGTCGTCCTTCCTAGATTTTCGTCGAACAATGTATACAGATAATAATTCAGTATATTTTATCAGTATAACAGTGTAAAATTTATTATTTCGCTCTTAAAAAAAATCGTGCAGTGTAATTTCAGAATTAATATTTAATTTAGACTCCCAAAGAAACCCTGACGAGATCCGTCATTGGTCAACATCGCGAGTTTTTGAAGTAATGTAACTAACATAAAAAAAAATATTAATATTAATATCAATAAAGTTATTATATATTTAGTTTTTATAATTATTAAATATGAAAATAAAAAAAACGTATTGTAGTTCAAAAAATATTAAACATCATTCAAAATTAGTTTTAATTTCTTAAGAAATTATTTGAAAATAAAATTTTATTTAAGAGGATTTTTTTTTTACAATATCTAAAATGTGAGATTTTTTTAATATATAAAAAAAAGTTAGTTTTTTTAAAAAAAAAAAAATCGCCTATTTCTACTGGCCATGCAAAATTTTAAATCTTGGTATATTTGCAAAATATTTTAAGAAAAATGGTCAAGTGGACTTTTTTAATGGACCCCTTGCCACGTCATCCGATAAAGAAAATAAAACTCGACGATATTTAGGCCAATAAATTAAATTTTGTTTATAGACTCGGTCTACAAGCACCAGAATATAGTTGCTTCTTTTATTCTTATAGTTCATGTGCATGTATATGCTGCATGAATCAGGATCCTCCACAAATAGTGTGTATTTATTTTTAATTATTCTTTTTACATTTGAATGTTCTTTTGTGGGACTTTGTTGAAATTGAATTAAATAGGCCAAAATAGTCCAATTAGGCAAGCTAAGTAAGATTAAGAGAACCTTTTCTAAATTATTCAAATTAAGCAGGTAAAGGCAAGACAAAGTGCACTATTTTTTTAAAATAAAATAATGATTTTTAGGAACTAGTAAGAACTTAAAAATAACAGTTTATAGAAGGTTAAATTTATGTTATATTCAATATATTTGTATGATTTTTTATTTAATAATAATCATCATTGGTCATTAAATAATTGATAGTGCTTTGAATAATAAGGAAAAGAGATCCAATGAACCAATGAGGCCTTTTGCTTAGCAACATAAAGCCTTCTTTTATGTTTGTATAAAGACTCTTTTAATAAAAAGTACTTTATGTGTATAAAAAAAACTCTCTGATATTATATTTTATGTTTTTTTTTTCAGAATATATATACGATAAAAAAGAATTTCAAGAGGGTAAATATGATTTTATATTTTAGAAGGATAATTTTGTCAATCGCTTTATTTAAAAACTGGACCACCATCCACACCTACATTTAAATATGTAACAATTATTCCCCCAAATGATTAGTTATATTTTGATTTTAGTTTAAAAAAAAAAAAAGTTATATTTTGATTTTGATATATATTTGTTATTTCAAAAGAAAAATCCTAGACCCCAAAATTTTCAAACTATTTAATAATAGAATGATTGCATTGAGAGTTTGATGCATTAAGTTTGAGTCTATCTTTATCCAATTAAGAGTCAAACCCCCCAACTTACTTGATCTAATTTAAAGAGCATTTTTGCTGTTTTTATCCAACAAACGATTAAAGAAATACAAAGATCCTATTTTTCTGGATTAAAATAACAAACTCACTTAACGAGCCAACCAATATGTAATAATTAAGGACTCGATGATTAATGTGTGTAATAGATTCATTATAATATTTTATTGAGTTAATATTAATGATAAGAAACGATTTTTTTTTTTTTTTACGGATCACTAGCCTTTGATTTTTTAGTTTTTTATTTTTGTAAAATGTTGTTTTTTAACTACAATATATGCTTTTGAAATACAATACATGCTTCGGTTATATCTTCTAGAATAATAAATATTTTAGACGTATGATATATGTTTCTAGATGTTCCACTCACATTTTTAGCGTGTGATGTTTCATTTTGAATAGGATATACATGTTCGAATTACAATTGTATAGATATGTGATATATACTTTTTACTATATAATATAAATATTTTTAGTTGTGTGCTATGTCCTTTCAGATGTATTTTAAGTACAATTTATAAGTGATTTATAGTTTCTGAAAAATATTTTTTTAGAATAATAAATATTTTAGACGTATGATATATGTTTCTAGATGTTCCACTCACATTTTTAGCATGTGATGTTTCATTTTGAATAGGATATACATGTTCGAATTACAATTGTATAGATATGTGATATATATTTTAGAATAATAATATGTTTTTTTACATGATTATTGTATTATTATGTTTTTTTAATAGAAGCATACATTTTCTGAAAATATCCGGTATATTTTTTCGTAACAACTTATATATATTTTTCAATATAATATATCTATAGGAGAATGTGTATTCGATCGGTTCGGTTCAATCGACAAATCAATCTAAGCCGTGTCCTATTTAACTTCAACCAATTTAAAGACAACCCGATAACGTTGAGTTTTTATTATGCTTATTCAGGTGAACCTAATAAAAATTTGTGATTTTACAATAAAAATAAATTATATAAAATATAATTGTATTATTGTAAAATTAAATTTTAATATTTTCACATTAACATTTTAGAAAATGTGAAAATATAATGTACTTTGATTAGTTTGGTACACTAAAACCGATCCAAATCCAAAAAAACAAAGAACAATATATTTTTTCTACTGAACCGACTCAAATATTTCCCATGACAAGTTAACAACCATGAGTACTGGTTTGAGAATATTACATTATTTTTCTCTTATAAATTCATTATCTCAAATTTATATATTTGATTATACGTGAATAAATAATTCCAAACATAAATGATCAAATATAAAAAAAAAAACATATATCATCTCCATCTCTGTATAATTAACTCTATTATAGTTATAATCATTTTTTGTATATTATAGGGACATATTTGGTACTCGTAGTAAAGCCTGAAATACTAAAAATAATAAAATTCATCATTCACAGCTGAATTCTCACCCAGACTCTTTCACTTAACGCCACCACAGCAAATATGTACCCATTTTCTTTTAAAGTAAATATTTAGTAAATTCTTTTTGTAAGTTATATTTAAAGAAATATCTACAATAATAAAATATCTCCCAACTCCCAAGTAGTAGTCACTGTACTGATCCTTATCCACTTCATTCTTTCAGCATATAAACCCAGAAAAATATCTAACAAATCCTTCAAATTCACCAAAAATGCTGAAATCAACGGTTGTACGATCGCCGGCGAGCTCTTCCGGCGTGTTTGGTCAGGCGATGGCGAGAACTAGCTGGAAACGGTGTACCGTGGTCCGTTGCTCGAGAGATTATTCGTTACACAGGCAGAAGTCTCTGGTAGAAAAATGGGTCGATGAGATGCCTTTTATTCAGCAAACCGAGTTTAAGCTCTCTGGTTTGTTTTTCATCCTTTTTTATGATTCTTTTTGCAATTTTGTTGTGTAATTTACATTATTTGTTCCTGTTCTATCCGATTTTCCTGTTTTAATGTCATTTGACTTCAATTTGTCAGATTATTGCACTACACTCGAAGGTGAGAAATGCTGTAGTTGCTGGGAGGCCGTTTTTGAACTTCAAGATCTCGAAGTATATACTTTCTTTAATTTCAGATCCAATTTTTTTTTTCAAATCTCTAGTTTGCGTCATCAAAATATATATAATTCCATGTAATTGCAGAAAGTATGGCCCGAAGAAGCAATCGAACAAATTTTAAAGGTAGCCCAATACGAAGGGATTCAATCAGTGATCCCTTATATCCATCACGCCAAATTACAAGAGGAACTTCACCCAATCCAATCGCGAAATTCGAAACCAAAACTTGAAATTCCTAAAATTGAGGAGGAACCACCGAGGCATATTCCTGAATGGATGCCGAAAACCATGGAGGAGATAGAGGAGGAAGAAAAAGTGTTAATGCCCGAGTCCGATTTTACGAGATTGCTTAAGAGCCTGCGAATTTACCCCAAATGGTATAAGACGCGACGCGATGTGGAGTATGACTGAAAATTCGCACTCGTTCGCAACCGTTTGTATTGTAAAATAAGTGGAATTAATAATTATTAATAAAAAAAAGGAATTTTGTGTTAGTTTTTTGTATGCTAGGAGTATGTTATATGCTAAATAAAGTTGATATGTTTATACTCTAATAAAATGAATTTTGGTGGCATATTCTGATTATATTCAATATATTTATACTGAGGATTAATTATAATTTCTAAATAAATAGTATCTGATTATACTTGATTTGTATCAAAATTTACAAAAGAAATTAGAACCAAGATTAAGTCTCATAAAATGCCTGATTTACTTGGTTCATTTTATTCTCTAATTTATTCATCCTCGTTCATGAATCGTGTGGAAAATTTAAGAGCATCCACATTGGAAAAGAAAAATAAATTCCATCAACTATTTTATTTTGTCGTGATTAGATGACGAATCGTTGTCTGAACATAAAATCTGATCTCATATTTCCCGCTTTGTGATTAATATACTACAATAAAATAAACGCAAGTAATATTAATAAATAATGATATAGATTGTGTAAAAAAATTGTACTTGTAACAAAAATTATTATTTTAGATGTAATGTTGTAAATTCAAATTATAGAATGGTCTCCATTCTTGTTCTTTTTTATGTAAATCGAGTTGTAATAATTCCGTCAAATATAATATGATTTAGATTTTGAATTAATTTGGTATAATTTACCTGCAAACTCGTTTTGATTTTTCTCCGGTTTCTTATTGAACATATGATATAAAATTTGTTCCAGTACAAATTAATCTGCATAATTGTTGAGTTTTTAATAATGCTTTTTCATATGTATTTGGAAACACACACACATATATATATCAATGATTTAAATTGCGGCGCAATTGCGCCGCCATACCGCAAATCGCAATAAATATTTACAAAACGCAATGCCGCAACGTAGTAAATTGCGCCGCAATATCGCCGCAAAATCGCGCAATATCGATAATCATATGTAAATTACAGTCCAAACGCAATAGACCGCTATATCGCAATGATTGATATATATATATATATATATATATATATATATATATATATATATTTGAAACAACTTATAGTTGTATGATATATTTATGAAAATTATATTTACATTTGATATTATATATTTTATCTATCAAAACAATAATAGCATGATATCACATCATTAGCATAGAGTTGTTGGGTCCCGCAAACACACATAAATGGGTCATAAAAAAAAATCGATCCTTGTTGAGTATATTTAACAATTGAGTCTAGTTAATAGGTTATTCAATTTCGATGGGCCTAATCACTAATTAGGGTTTGTAATAAAAAAATTATAAAAAAAAAGAAGATTGTGTTTGGAAGTGGGACTTTGAGCCCTCTCCGAATTTACTCAAAAAAAAAAAATACATCCACGTGAATTAATTTTTTATAACAAAGTATTACAAAATATACAACGAAACATAATAAAAAAAGATACTCATTTAGTTAAAATACTATTTCTAAGATAAGAATGGTTTTGACAAAATAAAGTATATACAATATATACATTGACATAGCGTCTCTGGAACAATAAAGTATATACAAAATAAAGTATATACAATATATACATTGACATAGCGTCTCTAGACGGTGTCCGTTCGCCCAACTAGCGCCTAGCGATTTCTGTAACATTGATTACAACTAATCATAGATGATGTTAAATTTTATTTTACCAAAATACTTTTCTATTTATATACGTATTAATTAAAAAAATATTTTTTTTAGAGGTTTTTTGTGGAGTTTAAAAAGATAGAGATTTTATTAGAATATCCAAAACAATTCGGGAGTTTTTTTTTAATTTCCCAATAAATAAATAGCCATATTATTAAATATGTAATTTTAAATTATCCACGAAACATTTCCAACAAAAATTCCAAAAAACCTAAACTCATCCCATAAAAACCCCACTTTCATGGTAATGGTAATTGACTAAAATACCCTCATCTTCCCAGAAAATCAAGAAAATCCTCCAGGGTATCTCCGTCCATACCGCCCATAAAAGCAAACGAAACCCGCTATGAACCGTCAAACCCAAACCCGAAACCCGAAAAGAACCCAAAAAGGCCGTTTCGTTGTGACTATCAGCCCTCCACCCGAACAACCCGGAAGCGAACCGGGCGGATTTCATACCCAAACCCGATCTCAAATTGAAACTGGAACCAGATTAAACTTCGATTCGGATCCACCAACAATCCGCCCAATTACGAATTCGACTCCGCTTTTCCCTCCTCCTCGTCCATCGTCTTCGTCGTCGCCGCCGATGTCGTTCTTCTCGCCGCAGATGCAAACGCCGTCGCAATTCCAAACGCCACAACAACAAACGCCGCAGTTTCAGTTTCAGCCGCAGCAAACGCCGCAGTTGCAGCAGTTACAGCAAGTTCAAGTACAGCAATCGCAGTTGTTGCTATACACGAAAGAGAATAAGGCGCCGGCGGGGTGGGGAACCAAGTGGGAGGAGTTGCATCCAGATTCTCAGAAAGTTTTGCTTCAGATCGAGTAAGTGTCTTTTTATTTCATCGTGTTGAGGTTTAGGGTTTTAGGCCAAAAAGTAATATCTTTGTTCTATGTCATTCCACTATTATTTTGTCAATAGATTGAGAATTGGAGTTTGAAATTTGATTTTGTAATGTTTATTTGATAATGTAAATTTGTAGAGAGAGGATTAGAGAATACAGAGATGAGAGCGCGAAATTGGATCAGTGCAATCGCCTTTACGATTCTTCAGTTTCAAACGATAGTTTCGAGCTTGATGCAAGCCACATTATTCAGGTTCACTCAAATTCCCTTCTATTTTTCTTTATTCCCCTCAAAATCGAAATATTCACATCAATTGAATCTCAAATTTCAAGGAACTTGGAGCCACAAACACAGCAATAGAGAGAGAAAAGCTCTCTGTACAAAAACTAAGTACTGCCATTAAAGAACTAATGAGAAACACAGAGCTAGCAATCCACTCGTACATGCTACTCAGATCAAGATTCGTCAACTCCGCATCCAATCAAATATCCAATCAGACCATGCCAGCTGTCCCCGTCCTCGATTTCTACAACGGACTCCCGAGAAGACCCTCTCTTTATCTCCACCACACAGTCGACAGACTGAAGAATTTTCTAGACGAGTGCATTAAATGGATCGAGGAAGTCGAGCAACTGGTACAGATGGAAGGGAATCAAAATCGTACCGGTTCTCTCGAATCTTTGCCTAAAGTCATGTCTAATTTGCATGATTATTTCATTTACGTCGCCTCCAAGGTACTAACTTATTATCATTTCCAATTTATTCAAAATTTACCTTTTAATTAAATTTTTATTTTTAACAGGTGGAGAATTTGCACCAATACATGGAGCAAATGAAAACCTCGTACTTAACGGAGCAGCGTAGACGCGGAGACTACAACTCGGACCCGTTTCTCGAGGCAAATCGCCGCGAAGCAGCTCGTCGCGAGGCCGCCGCGATGCGGGTCCACCCAACACTCCATCTCCCACCCGCAACACCAACGCCCGCACCGCAAATCTCCACACCGAATCCCACTCCCCAACAACCTCAACTACCCTCTCAACAAACTCCCCTTATTGGATCCGGGTTGTTCAGTACTCCTCAGCCTGCTCCGTCTTCTTCTGGGTTGTTTGGGGCGACTCCTCAGGCTAATACTAATACTCCGTTTGGATCGGGTTCGGGTTCGCTGTTCGGATCCACTCCTGCTCCCTCTACTGGGTTTGGAGCTGGTGCTACCGGGTTCGGAGCCACTCCTCAACCTGCTATTGCTGGATCCAATCTTTTCGCCACTCCTACTTTCGGTATGTATCCTTTATTTTATGTTTACAACCCCCTAACTTTAGAATATTTGAACAAGGGTTAAATTAATATAGAATGACTTAAATATGATATCGTATATACTTTCTTTTGAAAAAAATTCTTTTCAAATAGATAATTATAAATAATATATGTTTTACTTATTTAATATAAAAACTAAAAGTCTTTGTTATAACTCGTATGATGATCCTTGTTATAAGCATTTCAAGTCGTGGACAAAAAGAAGGAAAAATATTTATCATAGAGAATATATTTTTCAATGGAGGGTTTTTGTGTATTTTTTTTCAATAAGATGCTTTTTTTATTTGCAATTTAACTTTTTTAATTTAATGTATTTTTTGGACTTAAATCTATATTGTTTCTTTTGTGAAGGTAACACATCGGGAGCTAGCTTTGGTGCAACTTCGGTGAGTGTAATATTTCATTTATTGAAGTAATATACTGTATTTTAATTTGTTATTTGCTTTTAATATGTTGATTTTATCTCGCAGAAACAAGCAAGGCCGAAAACTCGAACAGGAAGACGTTAGAAATGTACCTTGTGACATTAATGTAATTTTACTGTATCTTTTCTTATTAATTATTGCTGTAGTTTTGCATTATTTGTCGATTTTTTTTATTCCTTTGAGAGGAAGTTTAACAATTCCAATCCTTGTTCTTATGATTTGAGTATGCAATATTTTGACTAATTAAATTGAACATTGATTGTGCATTATTTTATCATTTATATTTCCTTATTGGTTGATATATATGTACCTTATCAGATCATCAAATTGCAGCCAACTTTGACCTTGAAATATATGCTTTAATGGTTGGTGACTCGGTGTGTATATTTTATGAATAAATGTGTCGTATTATCTTTGTATGATATAAATTATGTGATATTGACATTACAAAGATAAAATGTGATTATATTTTACTATAAATGTACATGCTGTGTGGCCTGTGGGTCTCACATGTCTCCCTTCGGCGAATGCTACTCATTTCTCACTTTTTTTTTGCAGCATGAATTTGAGAAGATCTTGATTGATTTAACCCACTAATTTGTTTTGTGAAATTTGACTTCCATTTTTTCTTCTGATTTTTGCAAGGTAGTATATTCATGCTTAGTAATCAAGGGTTTGAATTAGTCAAAAGAAAACAAATTTTTATTTATAGGAATTCAATCTCCAAATCAACATCAATCATATATTGTTGTCCTCGTGTTCAATATTGCAGTATTTGTACGCGTTACTTGTGTAATGTAACCATTTGTTGTTAATTTGTTTACAATTAATAAAATATATTCAATACTATCCTATTTTCCTTAAAACAATGCTAAATATTTTTTTTACATATAATTAATAAAATATGTGTTGTTTTAGAAAACAATTCTTATTCAATTTGGTTTTATTTATCAAACAAAAAATATGTGGTTGAACAAATATATAAGGGAAATTTTCAAAAAACCCTCTATCTTTTTTGGATATTCTAAAAAACCCCCTATCTTTTTGGAAACTCCAAAAAACCTCCTCTACCAAACTTTTATTTTCAAATACCTCCTATGGGGTTAAAATTAACTATGGATGGTGTTAAATATTTTTTATGACCAAAATACCCTTCATTTTACATATTTAGTAATTAAAATAATGTTTTTTTTATTTGTATTAATTTTAAAAAAGTCCTAATTTTTTTTTTGCTTATAATAATTTTTAAAAAATAATTGTCATATGTCATATTTATATAATTTTAATATTTCATACATTACATATATTTTGACTTTCATAACTTTTTATTGAAAAAATAACATAAAATAATACGATGAACAACAATATTAAAAGAACACCTTGCAAATATTTAAAAATTAAAATATCATGAATCTATTAAAAGCATACATAAAAGAAGAACGAAAATAAAATTAAAATAGATGTTTAAAAAAATATGTTTCTTTCAGTATATTTTCAAGGTGTTTATTTTATTATTATCTGATGTTAGTTTTTCATGAATAATAAATGAAATATTAAAATTATACGAACACAACATTTAATAATTCTATTTTTGTGAAATCATTATATGTTAAAAATTATTTATGAATTTTTTTAAAACTAATAAAATTAATGAAAAAATAACAAAAATATGCATATGAAAATAGAAAGGTATTTTGGTCAATTTTTTTTTTTAACACTATCCATGGTTAGTTTTAATCCCTATAGGGGGTATTTGAAAATAAAAATTTGGTAGAGGAGTTTTTTTGGAGTTTCCAAAAAGATAGGGGTGTTCTAAAATATCCAAAAAAAATAGGGGTTTTTTTTGAAAATTTCCCAATATATAATGATTCGGTAAGAGACGTCATTGCATACTTCAGCCAAATACCCAACCAATCACAATTAAAGCATTGACATTTCGTTTGTTCATATCATATTCATATCTTTCGTTAATGATGCTTATAATGCTAAAGATATTTATTTGGCTGAGCCTGGAGTATGTATGTTTGTAAATAGACAGAAATATTGTTCAAGTAATAAGTGAGCTTAGGAGTTCTACACCGGTTCCAAGAAGAAAACTATCACGTGTTTGAATGGTACTTTCAAAGAAATTGTGATGGACCCGGTAACGATGATGCGAGGTAGTTATTATTAAAGGTGTATATTCAATTGATTTACGATTGCCCTTGGAAGCTTCTGTTAATTACTGATGTGCCACTCGCCGCACCTGGCTATGAATGTGATGAAGGAAGCGAGCACCTGGATGGTTCTGCACACTTTTCACTTTCACCGAAGATGCCGGAGACTTTTTTGTCTATACACGGAGTGGATGCAATTTTTTAATTTTGTTTTTTACAAAAAAAAAAAAAAAAATTAATTTTGCTTTTTACAAAAAAAAAATAAAAAATAATTTTGTTTTTTTACAAAAAAAAAAAAATTAAGAAGAAAATTTATCTCCCATTCAAATAAAAGAATATATTTTTTAATTTCTACCACTAATATTTTTGATTCGTAAAAATATTATTAAAATAACTTGAGTCTCGCACTACTTTCTCACTTATCATTCAACATCAATAATAAAATAAAAATAGTAAATGAAGAATGTTTCGTGGTCCTCCATCCATTGATGTCAATGAGATTCGAACCCACAACCTTTCACAACATATTCAACATCAATAATGAGTATACGAAATGGATGATTTCAAAGTTTATTCCTAACATTATATTTTTTTTTACACATATTAGATTTATTATTCATGAGAAAAATAATATTCTAATTATATATTTTTATTATCTCTGAACTTATGTCTACTCATTTATTAGGAAAATGGTTTGAAATGCATGCATTATTTGCTAATTAATTGGGTATTTAACTGTTAATATTCATAGTATTCAATTAATTAACAAATCAAATCAATGCATGCATATTTCAAATCCTTTTCCTAATAAATTAGTTTGGAAGGTCATATTGTAAAATATCCATCACGTGCACGACGACTACAAGTTTACAATGCAGTTCAACCCGGTGGTCTTTTGGTAAATATCACAACAACCAGTGGCAATGTCCCCTTTCTATCTCCCCCATAAAATCGAGCCCGTTCCAACTTTCTCGTTCGTTTATTTCATTCTCCCCCTTTCTCTCTCCTGTCGACACAGCCGCCAGGACCCTTGCCGGAGCTTCTCTCTCTACCAGAGAGAGGCCACTCAAGACTGAGATCTGTGTCCGAATCCCGGCTTTCTTATCTGGTAAGGGGTTTCTTCGCCCCCTTCAATTCCCCTTTCGTTTGCCCGATCTATTCGTCGGTGCATCCCCAGTAATGGGACTCAATCTCTGAGATTCTCCTGCAGTCACTCTCCGTTTCATCTCCATTTTATTGGATTATTCATCATGGCGATTCGAATGACTGTTTCTTTCTCCAGTTATGCAGCTCAAACCCTCGCGAACCGCTGTGCCACCGCTGCTGCTGGCAGCGGTGGCGCAGCCTCCTCCTCTGGTGGTTGCCGGTTCTTCAATGAGGCTTCTCGCCCCTTCTGTCTCCTGTTTCACCGATCAGACCTCGATCCATCAGAACTGGCTAAATCGCACGACTCTAGGAAGAATTATACCTGCAATCCATACCAACGGTTATTTTCTTCAGATAATTCTACGAATCCTACTAGATCAACGACCCTTACTGCTCAATTTCTTACTGCGGTGCTGTCGTCTAAATCCGGCACCACATCCGTAATTCCCAGCACAGCACTGGGGGTTTCTCCTTCTATGAGCTCTGGTTTCAACCCTTCTTCCTTCCTCCCTTTCCTTCAAGCAAGCAAATGGTTTCCCTGTAGCGAGTATCTCCCAAGTTCAATCCGAACCAGTTCTGTAGACAAAGGCGGTACGAGCCCCGCCAGTACCAGCACTACTAATCCCAATTCTGCTAAACCTAAACCCGTGGCAGAACCCTCTGCGGCCCCTCCAGTGGCTGGTGCGAAAGAAAGTTCAACTCCATCTCTTCCAAACCTTTCTAAGAATTTCATTTCCATGACCAGTACTACTTCGAAAGGAGGATATATTGGGGAAACAAATGGGGGATGGTTATCAGGCTGGTCTGACGATGCAAAAACGGTTTTTGCGGCAGTTACAGTTCCACTCCTTTCTGGCTCCTCATTGGCCGAACCGAGATCAATCCCTTCTCGGTCCATGTATCCCACTTTAGATGTAGGGGACAGGATTTTGGCTGAGAAGGTAAGAAACTCTTTTTTTAAGATATTTTCAATCTTTTTCTCTTCAATTTTATTAGATGGTTTCAATTATATAATTCAATTTTTTGTTATTTTAGGTTTCGTATATCTTCAGAGATCCAGAGATAATGGATATCGTGATCTTCCGAGCTCCACCTATCCTTCAGGTACGAACTTATTCAATTCAATTCAATTCAACGCATTTCATTTCTTTTCCTGTAATTAATTCATGCTAAAAATTTAATTTTTATTAATTCAGGAAAATGGATACAGCTCTAATGACGTGTTCATCAAAAGAGTCGTGGCAAAGGCTGGCGATATAGTCGAGGTTAAAGATGGCAAATTAATTGTCAATGATATCGAGCAAGAAGAAGAATTTGTTTTGGAACCTCTCAATTACAATTTGGCCCCACTGGTACGCATCACAATATTCCATTTTATTACCTAATATTCCATTTGTTATTAGTTTTTCTAATAAATGTCGAAAATGATATTTGCAGTTGGTACCTGAAGGTTATGTGTTCGTGCTGGGAGATAATAGAAATAACAGCTTCGACTCTCACAACTGGTATATTATGTTAATTCTATAATTTTGCAATTTTACGATTCTGACCCTGTGATTTGTGATAATTTCAGGGGACCCTTGCCAGTGAAGAATATAGTTGGTAGGTCAGTGTTTCGATACTGGCCACCTTCTAAAATATCTGATACGATATATTATAATTCTAATGTTGCATTATCCTGATAAAGGCTCGAGTGTGAGATATTTGTTTTGTTAATTAATTTTTTTGTTTCTTTTTGTTTTTGTGTCCTGTGAAGGTTAATAATTGAAAATTGCCTCGTGGATATTAAGCTCAAATTTTACCAGTGCTTTGATTCGAGCATTTGGTACGAAACGTTTGCTTTTTTTGTTGGATTTATATAGTTTTGTTAATAGTGTTGATTAAATCCATGTACTAGTAGAATTTCCTCAATCGGGGAAAAAACAAAAAAAAATGTTTATTTTTTACTTAGTTTTGTCGATATATCATTATGCAATGTTCTTCAAACCTGTTTTGCTAAATTCTCATTGTGAAAAACCAATCCTAAATTAAAATTGTGTGCAAATTTTATATCTTGCATAGTATTGTGTACACATATAGTTCTTAATGTGTACATATTTTATATTTTGCTTGTACTTGCAATTATAATTGTTAAATTAGTAGATTATAATTGTTAACCAGCGGATCCGAAAAATTATAGATTTGAATAGAAATATCCGGATTTGAGCTTATTCTGAAAAATCATGTACACAAGATTAAGGGGGTGTTTGGATAGGTATAGTTAGGGTAGTTAGTAGTATTAACTACTGTAATAAAACTAATAACTTTGTTTGGATTGTGGGAATGGATATACCACTTATAACATCCCTAACTCTTTTTATTGCAACATTTATCATTCTCGTACTTATTCCAAGGGTCACAAAAGCTGCAATGGTAAATTTTGGCGGGAGCAAGTAACTAAATTGAAGAGGCGCCTGGCTTCTATTTCTCTCCTCTCCTTAAAAACTATCACGACCAAGAAATTCATGAACTCGGAAGTCTCCTCTCCATAAAGTAATTATGCCTTGTCCTTCTCTCAACAGAGAAGCCTCCTTCTCTTCTTGAGTACTTACAAATTCGTAGCAAGAATATTGTCTTATAAAGTAATTATCCCGGCGGCATCAATATAAAAAAAAAAAATCTATAATGGCCACGATTCATGACCTAGGATTTTTTTTCAAAAAAAATAAGAATATTGTCTTATATATTCTTCCCAAATTCTCTCTTTCGTTTCACTTCTTTGATCTAATATATTCGAGGTCTCGACACATTGTCAAACCTCTTTCAAAAAAAAAAAAAAAAATTCATAGCAAGAAATTCATAAAGAAGTCTTCTTCTCTGGAACTGAAGAAGCATAAGTTCTTATAGATACATAACTCAAACTTAGTGTGTCCCTAACTTGTTCGATGAAATGTCAATTATAAAATTTCTTAATAACAAGTTCAATATATCTAAGAAAATAGTATGTTCTTGTACAATGGTTTATCGAATACACGAGACAATTTAATTTGTTGTTTCTAGTCATTTGGATTTGAATTTTCTTTTAGGCATTTATGCAAACAGTTTGTAGTTTGTGTTCATACATTATGCACACTATTTTTTGTTCAAAATGGAATTTCTTTAAATGTGTATTGGGCGAATTAATTCAGGAGAGATTTTGAATGAGCAAAACAAATTCTTACCTTCCATTTGGAGGTTTATATTGAGTGTGCACTGAATAAATTGACAAAAAAATATAATTAAGTGAGGTACTTGGTAATTACTAACATAAGACTTATCATTCAATTTTAGATTATGTACCGGTATTGTTGAATGACATTAATATAATATACAAGTTTATTATTTTCTTCATGTTCCTGATTCATTTGTGTAATTCATTTGGTAACTAATAGTATGGTGTAGTGCATAATTTATATAAGTGTTGTATCTCATATTGTTATTTTATTAGTGATGTAATTTAGTTTATGTAAGTGTTACATCTCATTTTGTTATTTTGTTAGTGAAGTAACCGTATGATGCACTTATGTTACTTTAGTATTTAATATTTAGTATTTTGCTGTTAATCGAAACTTATTATATGCTTGTACAGATGATTATTAAGTCAATATTTAAATTATGGATGAATTTATTATATGCATTAATGTCATTTTCTTATTATTAATGATTTGTTTGTATTATTTTTTTGTTATTAATGACTTGTTTACATATCCTCAAAACATTAATCCAAACATGAATGTTGGAATTGCAGTAATTATAAAGTTTATCATCCAAACAAACAAACTTAAAATGTAATTGCGAAGACTCCATCTTCAAGGAGTACATTTTCCTATGTCATTTTTATCACTATCATCCAAACATGTCATAAATAGCGGATTTGAGGTTATAGATTTGAATATAAATATCTGGATTTGAAGAGGATCCGAAAAATTATAGATTTCAATGTATTACATATTGGGTAGTGATGCACTTCCCCCAACTCTCCCCCACAGCTCTTGATGTGTCATCGTAACGCTTAACACCACTATGGTTTAACATCTGAATTATGATTTAACACCTTAATTTATAGTTTAACATCATAATGAAGATGTTAAACTACAAATTAAGATGTTAAATCATAATTAAGATGTTAAATTTGAAGATGTTAAGTCTTATGCCAACACATCAAGAGCTGTGGGGGAGGGTAAGTGGGGAGGTCCAACTTTTTCCTTACATATTTGTTGTAATAATTTTATTCAACGTGCAATAATAAACAGTTTAATATGTCATCTTTAACACAATTTATACTTTTAATCGAAAACTATTCGGATTCCGTATCCGAGTAAAAATATCGATACAAATACGATCCCAACGTCCATGCCCATAATTGTACTTCTAAAAAGGGAAATAAAGTACATTAGTACATTATATTATGACGTGGAGTTCTCTCCACCAATCAACAAATTTGGACCTCCATTTCTCTTGGCCTCCATTCAAATCATTCTCACTCTCTCTTTTTTCCTGAGAAAAGGATAATTTAAATCTCCTCTCCACCATCCATTCTTTCTCTCACCTTATCTCCAGCACTACCCTTTTTATCTCTCCACACAAAAACTCTCTTCACATTCATTCTCTCTCTATCCCTAAATTTCTCCCAATCCAACACAAGGTAACAACAATTAAATAACCCAAACAAACAAATAAATCTTGCATGAATACATTACAGACATTTACTCCATTATTCTTTTATTTTGTAGATTTTGCGCAAAATGGCAACATTTTCGACAATCGCACTACCGACGAGCCTGAGGGCATCACCGAGAATAAGAAATTCGACGTATTCACTTGATCGCTGCAAGAGCAATTCATTAGGTTTCATGAAATCCCAGAATTCTAAAATTGGACACATGACAGGTGGCGGCAGGGATTTATCTGCTAAGGGCGTCGCGGGTAAAATATCTCAAACTCTTTTTTTTGTTACGAAAAAGTGTGTATTAATGAATAAAATGGTATATACATATATGCAGGTGAGATATTTCAAATTGCATTGATTATGAACGGACTCACGCTCGTTGGAGTTGCAGTTGGATTTGTTCTTCTCCGTGTCGAAACTATTGTGGAAGAAGGAGAGTAGATTTGGGGGAATTAATTATATGAATTAATTCATCATAAATATATGTAAAATCGCTGCATTTGTTTCGGAGTATACATATGTTGGCTTTCATTTTATTTGTATAAGATGATCAATGTTAACTGAATACTCTCAAAAAATTTAAATTTGCATTCAATATATCTTTTTTGATTCTACTATTTGATTGATAAATTTTGGAATTAATATAATTCTAAAATAGTAACTTGATGTAAATATATTATGAAAAGAAAACATCACAAAAGAATCCAAAATGGAACATCAAACAAAAAAGTTAAAAACAAATTCAAAATTCATCTAATCATAAAACACAAACTAAAATTAAATTCTTTCTCTCTAATGTATGAAACAAAACATGAAGTGCTGGTAATTAAGAACAAAATTTAGAGAGGTCTCTGACAAGCAGAGAATAATTGCCAGCTCAGAAACGCCATCACAAGAGACGAAAACATCTCGAATCCCACCACCTCTCTAGTTTGCCATTCTAACGCTCTCCTCAAATAACTTCATTAAATCAAAGCAATAAATATATATAAATAAATAAATAAATATAAAATAATAAATATAATTGAATAAATACCTGGTAATTGAAGGCATCGTGGCTAGAAGAAGAGCACACGCATAAATGATTGGAATAAGTGTTTTGGGTTTATTCTTCCTCAGCCACATCAGCGATCCAAGTGCAGCCAATGATAATGTCATCACCTAATAAATAATAAGTTTATAAGTGTAAAATGCGAATAAATAAGTTCACGAGGGTGAAATTAGAAAATTACGAGATTAGCGTTGGCTTCGAGGCCTTGGAAAACAAATTCCCACGTGAATTCGAGACCTCTTGCACCGATCCAGAGTGGAGCGAGTCTATGCAATACCGAATCGGCAAAAGCCCATCCTATTAAGAAAACATAAAGGGTATTTTTGAAAAAATTATCGTAATTAGAAATAGTAATTATTGTGCAATTATTTAATTATAACGTACCGAGACCAACAGCTTGGAATTTGTGATTTTGAGAGATATTTCTGTGAGTTAATTGAGTTAATGCGAAGTAAAGTCCAGCTACGTCTATGAACCCAATGAAAACTTTCATCAATTCCTGCAAAGAAAATTAATTAATTAATTAGAGGGACCATTTTGTAAAATTAGCACGTGATTTTCGGTAATTAAAGAAATTAAGGACCTGATATGGGTCGAAACCTTCGTTTTCAGGGACCTTGAGTAATGTGGCGAGACAAACTAGCTGTGAATATTGCAATGGTACGTTAAATCAAAATAGTGATTTAATGGAGAGGTTTGATTTATGAGATTTATTTGGTACGTACCTTGACTAGAGCGGTACCGAGATAAACAAGAGCTGCTTTTACAGAAGTCCCAATCGTGTCATACTCAGATCTACATATCAAACAAAAATTGAGAAATATATGATTATGCATTTATCATTATTGGTGTTGAATTTGCATAAATGAGGCTCAAAAACATTATTTCTCAGCCAAAATGAATCTCACATTAGACAGATAATTAGATCGACAGAAATTGAGCTCATAATCAGCTTAATTATTAACGAATTAACAGATCAATTTGTAAATTAAATAATTTCCGCAGAAATTAACTCAATTAAGCTCAAATTGACAAATGCAAACAAAAAAAATTGAAGAGAGGAAAATGGCTTACAAGGGCGTGGCGGAGTAGTAAACGGCATGAGGACCAAAGGTAAGAATCGCACAATTGACGAAATGAAATAACGTCATCTCGTCTCTTTGCTATTTTGCCTTGTAATCTCTCTCCAAAATCGATTCTTTTTTCCTTTTCCCTTCTTCGCTTGGATGCTGTGTATGGAGAGGAGATGGAGATCTATTTTTGCATATACACCCTCATATATTTGAAAATTTGGTCAAATACTCTTCAAACTTAATGGGCTGGGCTTTGCCGTGTAATACAAGTCCATACTACATAGGGCCCATTATAGCCTAACAAGCGGCTTGAGGAACATTTACCAGATAATATCAAATATATCCTATAAATACGATAAAATATCGAGTATATCCTTTCAAAATTAATATCTTATCAAATCTACTCACGTAAAATATATAAAATATCTAATTTATCCAATTCATTAATACTCTGTCAAAAAAATTTATGATTAAACTTATAAACCAGAATTAAATTAACTCTATTATTGCTCTACAGCATTACAAGAATTTGTTGTCAACGGAGACGGATCTACGTAGAGACCCGGAAAGCCATGACCTCATAAGATTTCCGAAATTATAATATATTTAGTGTACTTTACTATATCAAAATTTTGAAATATATGTTTAATTGTGTGTGTGTTGCCCTGTGTCGATGGCTCCCCTCGTGACTGGTGATCCGGCATTCCTACGGTTGGAAATGGCGAGTAGGGCCTACGACTGATGACATCAGGCGTAAGGGTGGCCATATCGAAAGCTTGGACATGTACGATTCTCTTTCTCATCTATTGCTCACTAGACCACCAAACATGGACTTTTTTTAAAACCCCTACTAATTGCCAATCATGTCCTTATACTTCGCCGGGCTTGCACATGGGAAGGTTGTGTGATTTCATGGCACGCGGGTGGAGATTGTCGAAGTTTGCACGATTTGATCATGCACGGGTCGAGGTTACTCCGAAACTACATGAGATTAGCCACGATCACGAGGATATTACCCATTTATATTATGGGAAATTTACAAATAACCCCCTATCTTTTCTTGAATTTACAAAAAAAAACCCTAACTTTTGAGAAACTCCAAAAAAACCCCTACATACAAAGTTTTCTTTTCAATTACCCCCCTAAAGGGTATTTCATGGTATTGCAAAAAAATTTGGACAAAAATACCCTTCTATTTTTCATCTTTAAATTTAATAAACATATTTTTGTATTATTATATTAATTTAAAATCACTATAAATATTTTTTAACTTATACGAATTTTAAAAAACTATATGTCATATACATAATTTTAATTTTTTATTTATTATATATTTTATCATAGAAAACTAAAATTAAATAAAGATATAATATAAAAAATATTCCTGTTAATATCTTGACAAATTAATATTATTCTAGTATTTAATTTTAATGTTAAATAGTTATTAATAAAAATAGTTATTAAATATTATTTCTGACCAAATTAGCAATGCATAAGTGAAGCTCAAAACTAGCATTAAAATAATATTGTCGTTAGTTCTAATTTCAACAGCTTATTTTATTTCAGCAGTTAATTTTGTAGTAATTATTTTTATTAACTATTAGCCAATTAGCTGATGAAATCAATAGTTGTTAATAAAAATAATTACTAAAAACTAGCTACTAAAATAAAAATAGTTACTACGAAACGAGATGCGGAAATAAAAATAGTTGTTGAAATTAAAATTAGCGGCCATATTATTTTAATCCTAGTTTTAATTAAAATTAGCTGCGGAATAATTTATTCATTCGTTATTAAAATTAATATAATAATACAAAAATTTTAAAGATGAAAAATAGAGGGGTATTTTTGTCCAAAAAAATTGCAATACCATGAAATACCCCTTTAGGGGGGTAATTGAAAAGAAAACTTTGTATGTAGGGTTTTTTTTGGAGTTTCTCAAAAGTTAGGGTTTTTTTTTTTGTAAATTCAAGAAAAGATAGGGGGTTATTTGTAAATTTCCCTTATATTATTATGTTTAAACTATTTATTATTAGTTCGTTAAAATTTTAATGGACTCATAGCTCAAGTGGTTGAGTGCATAACACAATAAATCATAAGTCATTAATTTCGATTCGCATTGTGATCAATTAATGAAGAACAAAGAACCTTCTCCATTTGATAAAAAAAATTGACTAAAAGAAAAAAATTACACACCACAAATGTACTCGTGAGTCGTGAGTATAATTACAAGTGGAGAAATGATTGTTGTTGATCGTTAAATTTATTTTGCTTGTCTTATATTTGTCGTCCAAATCCTAAATCCTAAACTCTACACGAGAAATTGGCCCGACCTAGCATAATATCTCGAGGCTCAGCCCAATCTCTTTCTTGCGACCCATCCTTTTCTCTCTACTCAACCCGTTAATTCAAAATTAACGTTAAAATTTGATATGGTCATTATCTATTTTTGCTTACATTTTATTTTTTTCTATTTAGTAATTATTATGGAGTAATTCTACACGACATGCCATCGCAGAAAGATATTGATCGTACGTTGGATATTGTATTCATACTATAAAATTAATTTAACTTAATTCAATCCACACCGTACACCTCATCATCATGCATCCAATCATGTTGTGAGAACATGTTGTGTAAAATTACTCATTATTATGAGCATTTAAAACTCTACCATATGAGACCATATATCTCTTTTTTTTTTTTTGCCGTTGTTGATACTTTTTTGTTAAACTCTTATATTTAAAAAAAATATATATATACATCTCTGATTAAGGACATTTATATCTTTTTTCTTACGTATATATTTATTTTTTTGTTGAAGTTTATATTTTTTATATTTGATTCTTATGAGCTTTTATAACTTTATGATTACGATAATTTATGTTTTTTTACATAGGTACATTTCTTTTGTTAAACTGTTATAATTTTGTAAGCCTAGCGAGAATTGAAACATTGTCCATCATCTCGCGAGAAACTAGTCCAAAAATCGCGAGAAATTAATCCAATAAATGGATATAAGGTATCCTTACGACGAAAGTCTCTTAATTTGGACACGTGACGCATTGCGGTTGCTCGGGCAGACATGCGAAAATTAAGCTCGACGTTAGTTAGTTGGTCCTTTTTGTTAATTAAGACTATCTTATAAATATATCACAAGTTCTTGATCTACAAATACGCCTTCTCCACTTAACAGTATAAATAATCTCTTAAAAAAACGTTGGTATAATTTTCTTAAAATTCCAACACATTGCTTGATTTGCGCCAACAAAACTAACTAATTAGTTAAAATTAAACACATGAAAATAAGTAAGTGTGTTAATAATGTGTGAATTGATCTTCAAGGCTGGAGATAGGGCCAGAGCTAGCAAGCAAAGCAGGCAAAGCAGGCAAAAGAAAGAGGGTACAGAGAGAAGAGAGAAAAGGGGCGGTTAATGGTGGGGGCATTTGTGTCATGCATGTACCAGGCTTTTACACCCCCATTTTTCTTCTAATAATTATCCTGTCTCTTGACTCCATCCATGCATCGATCATGGATCATGGATCTTTCTTTCTCCTTTCCCCTTGGTTTACTTTAATTTCTTCCCTTTCCATTTCATTTCATTATGTGCTTTGTAATTTGTATGTACTTAGTGAAGGAAATACAGTTTCGGATCAGCCGTAAAAGTATACACAAGGATAAACGAATGTAATCGTACATTCGTGGTCATATCTTTCAGTAGAAAAATTCAATTTGAATGGTTCAAATTGGGTTAGATAGATAATAAGATTATCTACAACCTTCATGTAGAAATATATTTCATATGAACGAAATATAAGTGTCGTTTCTATGAAATACCGAAAGGGTGCAACAGTATGACATACAGTTAGTAAAACAGTCATAACTTTTGCATACGAACTCTAATTGGGCCAGACCAAATTGGGTTGGGTAGATAATACGATTATCTACAACTTTCGTGTAGGTTGATTTTCTGTCAAAGGAATTTACCAATTTCGTATGAACAGAATACTGAACAGGTTCATGCAACTTTTTGTGTGAAAGATTGTATATTGGATATACATGTCTTTTGGCCAATCCCAATCCTATATGATATAAATAGGATAATTCTCTCTCATAAAAAAAGGCTTCATTCAGTCTAATCATTCGGATTATTCAGAATATTCCAGAATTATAGAGAGACATCTTTCTAGAGAGTGAAAGAGTGTAAAGAGAGAGAACCGAGAAAAGGAGTTTTCCGGTATAGAAAATCAATCGATCAAACAAGTTCGTCGGTGCATCGTCTAGGCAGTTGCACCCGCGACCGACGAACTCCGACTCACGGTGGATACAAGTAGAGGAGCGACACTTGTGGTTCTTCGGTTGTGATCAACCCGAAGGAGAAAGAAAACGGTCAACGAGCGGTGAGAGACGTGTGGTGTGGGACGCGCGGATTGTCACCAACGTGACAGGAGAAAGAAGACTAGTAATCAACCCGTCGTGTGCTATCAATTTTGCACTGGTATGAATCTAATCTTCTTATTTGCATCGTACCCTTCGAAGTCATGGCGTGATCTTGGATTAAAGGAACCGGACCGAGCCTACATATCCGCTGCGCGGGCCCGGGGACGGAAAGAATTCCCAACACTTAGTACAACAATCATCATTATACATATCTCTCTCTCTCTCTCTCTCTGGAAAACCCTAATGCCACAAACTCTTCATGTCATGTCCAGAAAAAACTGAATTGTTATCGATGAATTTGGCTTCTGGCAAAATGGTCGCAGAGGCAATTAATTCTATCATTTCACTATCGCTATAAACCCACACAGACACATCACATAGCTTAGCCTCTTTGCATTTTATTACAACCTGTCTGTACTCTTATTCTTTCTTATCCACCATTGTCCTATATCACAAAAGTAGTAATTCAATTTCAATCTTCATTTTCTCTATCATGAATTTAATGACAGGGTTAATTTCGTAATTTATTAAAGACTAGAGGGGTTTTCTGTAAATTCAGTTCTTATATATACATGATTGGAAAATGTTGGACATACATGATTTAATACTCCTCTACCATACAAAGACAAATGATAAGCAACTCATGACCTAATCAAGCACACACCCTTTCAGTCCATCAATCGCAATTAGTGTTCCTTTCATTTTCACCTTTCCATTTCCCCAATATTCCATCCTCTCTGCCTCCTTTCCCCTTGTGCTTATACTTACACTTCTCCTCTTTCTCTCTCCCTCTCTCCACAAAACCCTAATTTTGCTCACCACTACCATTTACATCAATCTAGCTAATTCGACATGCATCATCATAACATCACTACAATGGCACCAAAACAAATGAATTATAAAGACCATGATCTCTCTCTCCACATTAGTACTCCATCCTCATCCATATCCATAGATGGATCCATGAGGAAAAACTCGCCCACGACAAGTATTACTCAAAATCGTACATGCAACGAACCAACACTTAGTCTTGGTTTCAACACGCCACCGCCAGATCCAGGAAACTTAAGATCGAGTTTGCCAGATCTATCACTCTGTAACAGATTTTATAATCAACAACAAAAACAAGATCGCCTGAATCCTCAGATCTATAAGTTCAAGAAGAATTCGGGTTCGGGGCAAGGAGGCAAGAGGAGTAGTAGGGCTCCGAGAATGAGATGGACTACCGCACTTCATGCACGATTTGTTCACGCGGTGCAACTCCTTGGAGGCCATGAGAGTAAGATTGTTGTATATTGTTTCGATTCGTACTTTGTAGTTTGTACAATATAATAATCAAAGATTTAGTATCTTTTTTTTTTCATAATTCAATATAATCAATGATCATATATAGTGTCTTAAGTTCAATGCCACTGTTGGAACAATATGAAATTAATGCAGTGTTTTATATATAAAGAACCTAGTCCTTGCTCTTGATATAACTTAGTAACTAAAATAGTTCTTAGTTATTTATATGCATGTTTTGTTATTTTGATGTGGATGATAATATTGGGATTGTAGGAGCAACGCCAAAATCAGTATTGGAGTTGATGAACGTGAAGGATCTCACACTCGCCCACATAAAAAGCCATCTCCAGGTAAAACACAAAAAAAATATAAACAAATTAAGTACACAAAATAAAAATAAAACAAACAAGTTTTTAATTATAAGTTTTTTTTTTGCTGAGAAGAATTGTAAGCATTTTCTGCGATGTAAAAAAAGTTCTTGTAGTATGTATACATGAATATATGCATAAATACAAACACAAAAGGACAAATAATATATAGTATCTATATATTGTGCTAAACACTTTGTTTTGTTTTCTTCTTTGTTTAAAGAACAGTGTACTTAAAAATGTTGGATTTTTTTTCTTGTAGATGTATAGAACAGTGAAGGGCTCAGATCGAACTTCAGGTACTTTTAACTTTTCTCTTCCATTTCAATAATCCTTTATTAATTTTATTATACATGTTTTTGTATCGATATGTATCATTTTGTTTGGTAGTATAACGAGTATTTAAAAAGTTTATTGTTTGCATAGCAAATAGTATTTTAATTCAGTTTGTTTTTCAGCTTCTCCTTCACTAATCTTATGTAACAATATGAACTTATGGACCACTAATATATTCTTTTGAGTTGTGTATATAACAATGTAAAACTTTTAGAAGCAACTTACTGTGTCCTCACATTTCAGCAAAACATAATTAAAATGTAGAGTTTAGGGTTTAGTAAAATTGGAATGTACTTAGTTATGAACCATATGTAAATTAAGTACGTTAATTATCCTATAGAGGATGTTTTCATGAAATGTGGAGACAAAGTAAAATTTCTCAAACTTTTAACCTATTTAAAAACAGAAATTATGTTTAAACTAATTAAGCACTATATAACTATTTATTAAGAAAACAATGTATAAACACATACTATGAATGGAGTGTTAAGTAAAGTAATCGTGTTTATATGTTTGAATTTTTTTTGGGTGAGTTGCAGGACAAATAGGGCAGAGCGAGAAGGGAGTTGCAGAGATAAGCTGTGAACTAGTGGAAGTGGAAGCAACATGTCCAAATAATTTGAATTTCAGACCACCACCACTCAAATGCTCTAGGTTTGTCTATTCTCATTTGACTCATTTTATATTGTGGAAATGAATTGGTTTCCCTGATTTGAACAAAAACAAACAAATTGAAAGAACGAATAATAGATTTTTGACAATATATACATGTGATCTTTTTATATTTTTAGATAAATCAAGAATTTTTACTGCAATCTTGTATACATGGTTCAAAATCATAACGAATCCATAATAAAAGATTTACCATTATATTGGTTAGTACTTAATTTATCGATAATTATACGATTAGGAGCAGTTCTGGTTCGACTTTTGAATCAGAATTGTTTTGCTCCTGATATGATAATCCATGTATTAAGATTTAAGCATAATAAGCATAATAATTTAGATGATGGTAATATCTAACATGCAATAGCATTAGCATCTCTTCTTTTAGTAAAACAGCATCATTTGAACAATCACTATTTGTGTGTATGTGTGTGTGAGGGGGGGGGGGGGGGGGGGGGCGGACTGACATGGCACATGATGTGATGAACACAGTAAGCTTACTGTTATATCTCTCTCTCTCTCTCACTTATTTTTTACTGTTTGACCATAGTACTATAACAGCCTTATGCTAGGGCAATGGATGCTTCTATATATATAGTAAGTTTCTTTTGCTATTATATCATGCAATTTGCTAATTGCACCAGTTCATACTTTTGGGGGAGACGATAATACATGATTTTACAGTTCTATCGTAAAATACACTGACATAATCACATATATATACTACCGTTCAAAAATCTACGAGGGGCAGCTGACTCCCCAGTTCCTTAATATATCCGTAGTATATACATCAAACAATGTATATTGGCATTTCTCTATAATTACTAGTAAGTTAATTAATTATGTGGCTATTAATTCATTTTCATTTATCTATCTGCCCATATGTTGTCTGTCCTGCCGGTCCAGGTGCACATGCATGGTACTTGACAATAATTAAATGAGTCAAATCCAAGTTAAAACTTTCCTAGGTTTCTCTTTTAAGATCCTTTATGAAATAAAAGCATACATAAAGTAGTAACCACAAAGCATATATCTCCGTGCCATTAATTTTCTTTCGGAAACTCAGGGATTTTTCTCGTAAAATCATCGATGGAATTAGTTTTTTTTGGGATTTTCGATGTATGCAATCAACAATGGCAACTTATTTAACACAGATATTTCATTTCAAAATTCAAGTTGTACCGTATTGGATACTGTGTCGTACATCGATATTGTATTCCATGTGACGTATTCGAATATTTTTATTTTAAAATAATAACAAATATTCCCTGATATTTATCGAATACTTCTAGCTTGTCGTAAATGTACCTGCAAAACAAAAATATGAAATGTAAATCAAAATGAATAAATAATACATATAAGTAAATAATTAAATACAATAAACATTTACTTAATAAAAAATTATTTACATGACAATAAATTTTTAGTATATTTTATGACAACAAATGTAATATATAAAAAAAATTAAATATATAAATTACACTTAATAAGATAAAAAATATTATATATAACAAACACATCGTGTTTTATGTTTTTTTTTTTTTAAATTATCGTATCGTCGTATTCATATTGTGTCGGATACGATATTTGTATTCATGTAACATAAATGACAACATATTTTCTTCCCACCCATCTAACATAATTTGTTCGTCATACGATATATAGTGTTCTGAAACTTAAAATTATCTTTCTGATACAAAAAAGGGAAAAATATCTTTAATTCTTTTACCAGTGTTAGGGTAACATTATATATTTCTCATGTAATTTGAGAAAAAAATGGAACTTATTCATAAAAATGGGGCCCTTAATGGTTCTGCCTGGCTGTCACTTTCTACACAAAAAATATGGTATCAAAGTAGAAACATTTAGATGAGACAATGGATGTCTCACATGAAATTAGTATAGCCAAAAATAATTGTACATTCACGTTTAGAATGACCCTAACAAATTGACATGAAAATCAAATAAAATCCTAAATAACAAATTCACTCGATATCAAATAAAATCAATAGATTATGCATATACATTTTGAGTTTTAAAACTTTTCAATAATTCATCAATTGTTTGTACTATGTAGGTCGCAAATATCATCGCAACAAAGTGGCGAGGTGTTCCTTCCATACGATCAACACAATGAAAAATCTTCCACCAAAGAAAATCAGGTAAGGCTTTTCATTTACAGAAAATATTCTATTTATTCTATTTTGGTTGTAAATTTATCTAATGATTTAATTTTTGTTATACATTAATTAATTCACATGATAATTAGGTAATAATGCCAGAGCAAAGAGGAATTCATTTTGCAAATAGAGCTTGCAAAGAAGGGTCATTAAACGCAGATAAATATTCTATTTACCAACTAGATGGCACTAATAACAAGATGGTACCAATGGTACCAAAAATACCGGACTTGGAGATCACATTAGGAAGGCAAAGTTGGAATCTGGATTCTATCTTGAGATTTCGATTGAACCAACCGTCCTAAAATCCTTTCTAATCTGTATGAATTAATTGTGTGTTAATTATTTAAGAATGACTTCGTGTTTTTGTTAAGGAAGTGATCAAATCAAACCATTCAAATATGATTTAGTTTTCAATTTTAAAACAAGTCCAAAACATGGATAAGCAAGAAAAAAGAAAGAAGGAAAAGCTGCTGGTTTTTCCAAGGCTGTGGGCCTAAAAACCTGAAAAGGGCACTTCTTTTTTATTCAGGCCCACAGAAGAAGGCAAATCAATGGAAAGTTGAAAACTTTATGATTTTATCAGAAGAGGGGCATCATTTTAATCTGTGCTCCATCTTTTTCAATGATGATCCATGATGAATTGATGATATTGTTATCCGAATAAACAAAATTACAATACAAATCTAAATCTTTTCATTGAAAGATTAGTATAGTATCCATGTCATTTTTCTGAAATACAATATTTGATTCAGAAATATATGGTTTGATTTAAGAAAAAAAGGGGAAATATTTGGTTTAGTGCCCGACTAACACACACGACTTTTCTTTTTTAACGTATCCACATCATTTTTTTTATATACATTTTAGATGTATGCAATATCTCTTAAAATACAATACTTGTGATATATTTTTACTTTATATATATATATATATATTTTCAAATATATTATATACTTTTTTGGTATGTTCCGCGGATACTTCAAGAAATCAGTTGTATGTTCTATGACACGGATATGGATACAGTACCGATACACATCTGATAGGACACGATATGATTTCGATATGACGGGATACAATTTGTATATGAATATGATACAACCGACACATTATTCTTTTTTTGACCCAATATACAAATACCGAATATTCTTACTACTCAAAATTATTTTACATCACATATTTCTCTCTTTCCTTCTCTCATAATATACCCAAATAAACAACACATCTTGATTCTTATTTGAAAATTGCCGTATCATCGTATCTGTATTGTATCGTATACGAGACTCGTATATGTATACATGCAATACAACTTTTTACATATATGATATATACATTTATGTCTTATACTTTTTATGTATATCATATACATTTAAAATGTGTAATATATATTTTTTAAATACAATACATATTATATATTTTTACATGTTTTGCCATATTTTTTGTTTTTATATATTTTTAGATGTATTATATATATTTTAAATACAATTAATGCATTTTTACATGTATGATATTTTTTAGATATATCATATATATATTTTTTTTATCATAAGTAGCATTTTGTATAATATTTTCTTACTAGATTTTACATTTTTTTATAATAATATATATTTTTTGTTCGACTTGTGATATACGGCCAAAATGGCAAGAATATTTTTTTTGCAAAAAAGAACGATCACGCGGTGTGCCAAGATTGCTCCCGGCGAATCGGCGGGCAATTGTCAGCCTCTTTACAAAATTCTGTATTTGCAATTTGCAAACAACTTTTCTTTTTTGAAATAATTTGCAAACAATACTTGGTACTATAAATTACCCAAACTCCCATTTTTCCTCAAATTGTTTTAACTTTTTTTTTTAGTAAAATTGTGTGTCACCTGATTTAAAAATACATTTAAATAAAAAAAATCACATGATTTAACATGTATGTGGAAATACCTGAAATCAAACTTAGTCCAATACATGCACATCAATAAATCAAAACCACCAAAAGCACAACAAAATTGAAAAAAGTTAAAAGAAAAGAAAACAAAAACAATGGGCAGTACCATAGTAATTTGTAAACAATTTGCTTCCAAACCAATGGACTTCTGTAAATTTCTAAATAGCCCACTGAAAATTCTCTTTCTCCATCTCTCTCTATAAAATCCCTTACCATTTCAACATCATAACAATTCACAAAATTTCAAAAATTTCTTTGCTGTTCTACCCATTAAAATGTCTGGCTTGATTGACATATGGAGTACAGAGAAGGAGAGGCTCAAGGAGAAAAACCAGACCGAGTTCTCTTCAACATGGTCCAAACAAACTCAAGAAAAAACTGAATCCAAGAAAGCCCAAGATGATTCCACATTTAGAAGTTCACTTTTGAAATGGGCTTTAAAATCAAAATCATTCGAACCCTCGGTTTTGGATTCTGAATCTGCTTTGTCTATTCTTGTAGATTGTTTTGGACACTAATTTTTCTTTTTTTTTCTTTTTTGAGGCAGAACAATAATTTTGGTTATATAAATATTGATAGTGTGTGATAATATGTTAATAGAGAGAATTCGAAGTTTTGTTCCTTAAAATTTGTTTTGGAAAAGTATTTGTGTTTAATAATATTGTTTACAAAAAGAAGAAAAAGAAAGGAAGTAGAGAGACTCTTTTCGGTCTAGATACAATGATATTTCTCTCTTTTATAAAATTGGTTGAAAAAATGAAAGAGAGAAAATCCTAGTTACTGAGATATTTTTAGGACTACAGATATTTTACTTGAATACGAAAATGAAATGTTTTGTCTCATTGTAAATATCTGGGATACATTTTACACACTCTTTTTTGTATGAAATTTGAAATTGACATATTAATAATAATATATTGGATTGCTAATATGATATTTTACATGAATGAAATAATTTTTGTTTATACATTAAAGTGTTGCTAGATTGCTAATATCATGATAACTCGATTTAATTATCATAATTAAGCTGAGTTTAAATAAATATGTCTCGACATAAAATTACTGTATAATGCAATTAAGCATAGTTTTAGTTTTACAATTTACAAACTATTGTGTATGAAAAATTAAAATTAGTTCGCAAAAATAGAAAATTCTAGAAAAATACAAACTTATTCTTCATACCGGTATCTTCAGAAAAATATCCCTCCAATTTCCCACCACTACTATTTATTTCTGGGATATTCCTGCCTTATTCTGGTTTTGACACATACACATAAGTCCCTTCTTGTGTGGACCATTGGATTCTTTAGCTCAGCGACAAAAGAGTGCCCCTCTTTCTTTTATTTCTTTGCCATTTTATGGAGGATTTTGCAAAGGAAACCATGTGTTTCTTTATATTTATTTTCAAGTTTTCTTTAACAGAAGTGCTAAATTTTGGGGCACATGATTCACAGGTCCGGTCATAAATTTTCAAGTATGCGAACTTTAGTTTGAAAATGAATCTCGTATCAAATAAATTTATTCGTTAACATATTTAGTCACATATAATTGTATGGATTATTGATCGAGGTTTCGGATTTTTTTAATAGACCTATATCCAAATTTGGTATAACCAGTTTTTTCTCATATTTCTATTATATTATGGAGAAAAATTCTAAACTTATAACTTCTAGAGATTTGAATCAATAATCTCTTACAAAAAAAATTGTCCTATCAATAAACCACAAATTTTCGTACGATGTTTAATAGTTTTATTATAATTATACTTATTTTTAATTGAAAAAATCGTTATTTTCAAAAATTTCGAACCCTTTATAATTTAGGACCCGAAATCCGACTTCTTGGATCTATAACTGAGGCCTGGTCTTGTCTAGTAATATATCATTTTGTTATATTTATTGACATTAATACACATTTCATTCGGCACATAAATGTAATTTAGATGTTTATAACAATTTTGTGCTAATAAACATAACATCTTATACTCTGAAATGAAATAGGCAAAATAATAAAACTTTAGGACCTTTATAGAAAGTTACTCAATTTTCTCTATATAACAATACAATTGTTCTTCTTCCCAACAAACACTCAATTTTAAAACAAACAAAATCAATTCTTTTTCACATCTTCCTTTTCATGCAAGAAATGGGTAGCTTATTTGGAGCATGGAGCAATGACTTTGCCAAATTTAGAAAAAGGCAAAGAAACAAGAGCACACAAGAGAAGCCAGATGAGAAGATCAATTTTGCCAAGAAAGAAGAACCCGAAAAAAATAAAAAAACACACACAAGTTCTCTTTCTGATATCACATTTTCTATTGTCTTCGATCGATTCGCACCTAGCTAATAGATTCAATCGATAAATATGCTTTTGTTGTATATATTTGTACTTCATATATAAGTCTTCTATTATAAGGGGTTGTAATTTAATACATTTTCGTCTTTGATTGATGAAATGAAAACCTACATGCATTTCGAAGCCAAAAAAGATACTCATTTTCGGTTTTTATTGTGTTTGTTTTTGCATATATATGAGGAATGTAAGTTTTTGTATATAATCTAAATTGAACAACATGCAAATATATTTAATTACTATTTACAAGAGAATTCTATGATACGTTCTTTTTGAAAAGGATATTTTAAGTAATTAAAAATTAATTATTAATTATACTTTTAAAAGAATGATCATACAATTCTCCTTAAATACTCATGAATTGTTAATTACCGAAAATATCTTTGAAATAGATAATAAAAAAAAGGTCTATGAAAGAAGCCTTGCAAAAAATTAAGCATAATAAACTACATTCTGAAATTCTTTTCAATATAGATAGAATTCCGAGTGTTCAATTGATTGATTTTAAAAAGCAAAGAATTGAGAGATTCTCTTTTTTTTTTCGAAAAAAAAGAAGCGTAGTTTCTAACTAATATATTAAAGCAAGTTTAGAGAAAGAACAAATCCGGTGAATTAGCGGGGCTTCACCCCCGCCACCGAAACCAAACTATAAAAGTACAATTGGATCTATAGTCCGTTCGCACCGAAGATGCCTTCGGTTCGAATGGAAACTTAAGTTATTTTATCCCTGCAATGTTGTGAAGATTGCTAATTCCGTTGGAACGTAATTGTGTTTCGTTGGAACGCAGGACATTTTGTCTCCAGCTTGTGTTTGTCTCCCTCTTCCGTTCGAACGTCGAAAGCTTGGTGCGAACATAGTAGGTGGGTCCGTTCGAATGGACTAGTGACTTCGTTCGAATGGAATGATCGTTTATTTGCCATCGGAAACATAATTGTGTTTCGTTGGAACGAAAGACGTTTCGTCTCCAGGTTGAGTATGCCTTCGTGTTCCGTTCGAACGTCGAAAGTTCCGTTCGAACATAGTTGGTGGGTCCGTTCGAACAGATTGGTGACTTCGTCCAAGCGGAATGATTGTTGATTTTTCTATTGCTATTGTGGACTTGGATTGAGAAGCAGAATTGCTTCCGTTCGAACGAGGGTGTAATCCGTTCAAACGGAAGTTGTTATGTCTGCATGTTTTGTGTACTTCCGTGTTAACCAAAGATGAGTTTTCCTCCGGACCCCCGTTCCATGATCGGAGCATATTTTCCCTTCGGATATTATCTTTTGTAATATTACGGACGACAGAGAGTATTTGTTGTTGAAGATCCTCGTGTTGCGTTCTTTCCTAATTCCGGCTTGGAAATAGGTGTCTAAGTTAGCACTTTTGTCTTTGGAGTTAATGGTTCGGTCGTCTATCCAAAATTCGTCGATGCTCTCCTTTAGGTCAAATTTGAGTCCGAAAGTTACCCTCAAGCCATTCCATACTTGGCGAGCTAATGGGAAACACATTACCAAATGGGAGACCGTTTCTTCTTCGGAGTTGAAATTTTTACATGTTGTGTTATATAGTTCAGGATAATATTTTATGAGCTGTATTTTATGTTTTGATTTTTTTTTTTTGAATTCCAACTAGCAGATCCGTATATATATGGGTTTATTGACTACAAGTTTTAAAATATTTTTTTTCAATAATTTTATCTTAAAATAATTTTCTAATTTTTAAATATTTTTTTCTAATTTTTTAATTTAAAAAATATATTTGAAAAATCCGATTCTCCGATCCGATTCGTCTGACTCCGATCCGATTCGGACGATTCTTACTCCTCAGACATCGAGTGATCCCGATTCCGATTTCGACTTTCAGACCTATGGAATTTAGATTTTGCCCATTCCTTTAGTACTTTCCGCATATTTTCATCGAATTTAGAAATTGGGTTGTTGTATTTCTTTGCGTCATTTGCAGTGATTCCGAAAAATTGCCTATTATATCCATTATTTCCTCGAATCATAACCAAGCTCTCTCGAAGCGGAAGAGCTTGGGGTAATCCGTTTGACTTGATTTGATTGTTAATAGTAACGACGAGTGATCCGATGTAGTCATAGGTAGGTTCGTTAGCATAATTGTGAAGTTATGTGTAATGAACCTGGACGACATAAAAGCCCTATCAAATCAAGATAGCATTGACAATTCTCTTTTGCTTGACCACATGAATTTTCTACCAATCAATGAGATCACGATAATTTCGGCCGAGTCTATTGTCTCGTTAAATTTTATTTTTTATTATTTGGGAGGTAGTAATTGAAGTTGTGTTCGTGTCTTTCCCTGATCTAATTAGGTTGAAATTTCCGATTATGATCCAAGTTCAAGTCCTTGTTAATATTTCGGATTTCCTATATGTACCCTTCTTTATCCCTAGCCGAAGCCGGTCCATAAGTATTTGATAATAAGAATTGTGACCTCCTCTCATCGGAAAATATGATGTTTAGGGTGTAGTTAGTTTCGAACGAATTGATTTAAAGTAATTTTTTCGTCCCAACCTACTAGTAATCCTTCCTTTGATCCTTGTGATTCCTTTGTTAAAATATTTTTGTGTCTTGAGGAAAGATTTTTTTTTTTGAGAAAAGAATTGAGAGATTCTCGTGTCTAGGATCACTCTGTATACAAATATATTTGTCTCTTATGCAATTTGTTGAAAAAGAAAGAAAAAAATATAGTGGTTACTGAGAAGTTATTTTACTAACAAGGAATATGAGATATTTTGCTATGTTAAACATCTTTTTGCTCTTCGAGATGAAATTATTTCAAAACTCAACAAATTCGATTTCTAAAAAAATAAAAATAGACCAAGGATCAAAAAGCCCACTTCTTATATAAAATCGATAAAAAGACATTATAGTGTTAAATTGCTTTACCATTATATATAATATACATAACTCGATTTAAATATCATAGTTAAAGATGAGTTCAAATATTTCTATGACGGTATGAAATTACTACTTTATACGATTAATACACACTTCTTAATTGTAAAATTTATAAATGAGTTTACGAAAAATCGACATTAACTTTTCAAAATAGAAGATTCGAGGAACCAAATCAACCAAAACAATTTGTACCGGCCAAATTAAGCAGCCAGTATAGACCACAGGTACCAATCTTTGCTGGCACTATTCCAGCCTCAGTAAGACCGGAATAAACTTATTCCTCAGTACATTAGCATCTTCAAAAGTATCCCTCCAATTCCGCCTTATTCCATGAATATTCCTGCCTTAATATCATGTTGACACGACACACAAGTTCGTTCTTGTGTGGGCCATTCGGGCACGTGTGTGCATTAGCTCGAAGACAACGGGGATGAGAAAATCTGGTTTCTATTGGCCCATTTTCTTTGACAAAAGTGTTAAAACCATGGGAAATGGAATGGGATGCAATGAATCATGGTTTATTATTAGCTGAACTTATGAAGGGGATTTGGGTGGAATTTTATTTGCTACACATGGTCCATCAACTAATTTACTTAAAACATGTCAAATGTGAATTCCTCATAATTGAATCATCACTCATCATCAAATATTTATTTTTAAAAAAAACGTAAAATGAATTGAGATATAACTGAGATAATGTATTTTTTCAATATAGAACTAGAAGGAATATTTTTATTCTCTTTACTCGAGAATGTTTTCTTTTCTTTTTGACGAGTTTTGAACTTGGGTGTCTTCTATCTCGCACAAGTGTCAAATCAATCATACAAGTGATCATTTGTAAAGATGATTTTTTTGATGATGCTTATATATTTTTTGAATAATACCTAACAAGCGATCGTTTGTCGTTACTGGTTTCTATATATTTTTTAAACTCATAGTCTCTTCAACGTATGTTTTCAATAATTTAATAATTTTTTTAAGCTAACTTGAAGGCTCGTATAAAATCAAAATTTTGATAGTATTTGGATTTTCTATTAAAAAGACGGTTCAAATTTCCTATTTCCGCTCATATTTATGTTATATTTATAGTTGAGATTAGACCTAGCTATTTTTTCTTTTCAATATTATTAGCTTGCCCTTTTACTAAATTTGATATAATTCAACAAATCTGATCTAATTTAAGGTCTTTATTTTCTAAAAATTAAATAATAAACAAACAAGCTTTATATTATTAATGGTCTAAACAAATGCCATATTACGAGGCTTAGTAAGGTTCACATTTAATTCGTTAAACTAGTCTAGGACTTTAGCCAATAAAAATGCAGGCCATCATGCCCGTGGTTTCCTTTGTCGTTCTTTCTCTATCCTTGTCATAATCAACCATCCTTATTGGATGGTAATTTTTACACAAAAGCCCATTTTGCAAAAAAAAAAAAAAAAAAATTCTAAAACTTTTTATTATTGTGCATTGCTAAAGCAAATATATGCCAATATAGTTTCATTTTTGTTCTATACGGTGGCGAATTTGGGCAGTAAATGTCGGGGAATAAATTTTTTTTTTCCTTTGTGTTAAGTCTGTTAGAAATTTTGGGAGGCCAATTATGCATAAATATTTTTTTTGGAAGTTTCATTTTAATACAATACGCTATAATATACTGCATTTTCAAAAATCTTTGGAATGGAAAGGGCAAGACCCCTCCGGTTCCTACGTAGATTTGTCCCCGCTTCTATACCAAATGGAGTTCAAAGAATGAGATATGAGCATCAAAGAAACCTATTCATAGCACCATTTCGAAAACAGTATACAAAACTAAACGCAATTTCAATATTTTCAGCAATTTATGCTGATATACAAAAAAAATGTTTCTACGAGTGAAATAGGCAAAATAACAAAATTTGAGGACCTTCATAGAAAGTTACCAATTTACACTATATAATAGATCTTCCTCCCAAACAAACACTCAATCAAAAAACAAACAAAAGGAAAACACCATTTTTTCACATCTTTCTTCCCAAAAATAAGAGCAAAAGAATGACTAGCTTAATGGGAACATGGGCAAATGAATTTGCCAAATTTGGGAAGGGGCAGAGGAACCAGAGCATACAAGAGGAACACAATGAGAAGATTAATGTAGCGAACAAAGAAAAAGAACCCGAAAATAAGAAAAAGCACACGAGCTCTATTTCTGATATTACGTTTTGCATTGTCTTCGATCGATTCACACCAAGTTAATAAACTTTGATCTTTTCGCTTTTGTTGTAAATATTTGTGTAATTTTTTCTTCTTATTTTTTGATCTAGATTGTAATTTGTATGTAAGTTGCTTTTTTATATAACGAGTTGTAATTTCTTTTGCTTATGTTGTTGTTGTTGTTGTTGTTGTTGTTGTACATATTTAAATAGTGAAATTTGCAACAAGAACAACAAAAAAAAGCCTGCATCATGCCAACATTTTCAATAAAAAAACCCTCCATTTTCTAAAATCGCAAAGAAAAAAGAACCCATGCATTATTGCCTGGTTTCTTTATTTGCAATTTTGGTAATAATAATTGTGATTTTTTTTGTTAATGGGTCCATAGTCGAATCCATTTGGTTGTGTGAAAAACACAAAAAACATATTTCTAAAATGTCAAAATTAAAGTGTAACATGAGAAAAATACTCATTTGTCATGTTGTCCAAAAATACTCTGTAAAGAGAATAACACATACGAATTTTTATTTTTTTCAAATATTTCTTAAAAATGAAAAAATTGAATTGTAAAACCTTCAAAAAAGAAATTGAGTATCCTATTTTCTAAAAAAAAAATTAAATTTGAAGTGTAGCACAAGTAAAATACTCAATTTTCATGTTGTCCTAGAAATACCTTGTAATCGAAGACTAACGCACACAAATTTCTACTTTTTGAAAAAATATTAAAACTGGAAAAGATGAAGTCTAACACCTTAAAATAATCAATTATCCTATTATCTAAAAAAAATTCCAAAAATTTAAGAGTAACACGAGCGAAATACTAAATTTTCATGTTGTCATCAAAGTATTATGTAATAGAAGACTAACACACACAAAATTCTATTTTTTTTATAAAATTCATAAAAATACAAAAATGAAGTCTAACACGACCAAGAAAATATCAATAATCATATTTTATACAACCATTAAAACTGAAGTGTAACACGAAAAAAATACTCAATATCACGTTATCCTAGAAATACTCCGTAATAAAATACTAACACACACACACACACACATTTTTATTTTTTGAAAAATATCTTAGAAATGCAAAAAGTGTAGTCTAACAGATTAAAAAAACAACAATTATCCTATCTTCTAAAAAAAATATCAAAGTTGAAGTGTAACACGAACAAAATATAAAATTTCCATGTTGTCCTAAAAATACTCCGTTATAGAAGACTAACACGCACAAATTTCCATTTTTTGAAAACTTTTATAACATATGCAAAAAGTGAAGTCTGAACACCTTCAAAAAAATCATTATCATATTTCCTAAAAAGTGTCAAATATAAGTGTAACGCCAGCAACATACAAATTTTTCATGTTGTCCTTACAAAACTCCGTAATAGAAGACTAACAAACACAAATTTTTATTTTTTTGAAAACTTGTATAAAATATTAAAAAAATGAAGCTTAACACCATAAAAAATATCAATTATCCAAATGAAGGAAATACAGTTTCGGGATCAACCGTAAAAGTGTACACAAGGATAAACGAATGTAGTCGTACATTCGTGGCCATAACTGTCAGTGGGAAAATCCGATTTGAATGGTTCAAATTGGGTTAGATAGATAATAAGATTATCTATAACCTTCATGAAGAAATATATTTCATATGAACGAAGTATCATTGTCGTTTATGTGAAATACCGAAAGGGTGCAACAGTATGACATACAGTTAGTATAACAGTCATAACTTTTGCATACGAACTCCAATTGGTCTGGGCCAAATTGGGTTGTGTAGATAATGAGATTATCTACAACGTTCATGTTGGGTGATTCTCTGTCTGAGAAATTTACCAATTTCGAAATGACAGAATACTGACCAGGTTCATGCAGTTTTCTGTGTGAGAGGGTGTATATTGGATATACATGCCTTTTGGCTAATCCTGATCCTATTAGATATAAATAGGATATTTTCTCTCTCATCCATATCAGAGGTTGAGCAATTTCATTCAGAATATTGAAGATATTCCAGAAATATAGAGAGACACTTCTCTATTGAGTGAAAAGGTGCGAAGAGAGAGAAATCGAGAAAGGAGTTTCTCGAGTGATAGAGAATCAATTCGATCGAGCAAGTTCACCGGTGCATCGTCTAGGCAGGTGCATCCGTGACCGACGTATTGCGACTCAAGGTGGATACACGTAGAGGAGCAACATCTGAGGCTCTTTCAGTTGTGATCGATTCGGACGCGTGAATTCAGTCGGAGACGAAATCGAGTGAACCGGCGTAGCAAACGATTGGTGAAGGACGCGTGGTGTGGGACGCGCGGATTGTCACCAACGTGACAGGAAATAGAAGGCGGCGATCAACCCTTCGTGTGCCATCAATTTGGCACTGGTATAGATCTATCCTTCTAATTGCATCGTACCCTTGAAGTCGTGGCGTGATCTCGGGAATCGGGGAATCGGACCGGGCCTTCATTCCGCTGCGCGGGCCCGGGGTCGAGGATATTCCTCAACAGTGGTATCAGAGCGATCGCCATCGATTCGAGGGTCGAATCATAGTCGTATATTAGATATACGCACGGGTTATCAAAGTTCGTACCCGTTTGCATGATGTTACATATAGAGAAAGTCAAATTCCGTCAAAATCACAAGTGGAATTCGCTAGAGATCGATCAAAAGTTGATTGAGAGTATCTAGGAATGATCGTGAAAAAGTTTCATGATTTATCGTTTTGGAAACGAGCGAAAACGGACGAAACGGCAAAATCTGCAGAAAATTAGAATACGAAACGGTGAGTAAAACTAAGATAATTTTCAGTGGGAAACTCCAAATTGATTGGATCAAATTGTAATAGTTAGATAATTAGATTATCTATGACTTTGATACAGAAAGTTTTTTCATTTGAACGAATTATCAGTGTCGTTTTTATGGAATACTGAAAGGGTGTGACTGTTTGACATACAGAGACTAAAACGTCCGTATATGTGGCATCGAAACTCAAATTGAGTCCAATCCAATTGGGTTAGTTAGATAATAAGATTATCTAGAACTTTAGTTCACGTTCAAAGTCGGTTGGAACAATTTAATATTTTTGTTTCAACAGAATACTGAAAAGGTGTCTGTAGTTTTCTGGTTGAAAAGGTGTGTATTGGATATACTTACCTTTTCGTTTGTTCGTATTTTACTAAAACTAATATAACTTTCAGTAGGAAATTCTGATTTGAATGGTTCAAATTGTGTTAGTTAGATAATGAGATTATCTAGAACTTTCATGTTGTAATATATTTCATTTGAGCGAAGTATTAGTGTCGTTCTAATGAAATACCGAAAGGGTGCAGAAAAACAGTTTTTCTGCCGCCTCGGGGGCAGTTTTTGGCGTCCCGGACGCGTCCCGGGCGAGGTTTTCTCGCGCCCGTTGGGCCCCTGCGTTACAACGGATGGGGCAGTCCGTTATAACGGATCCCCTTCTGGATGCTGATTTTGTTTTCGCGATAACTTTGGCTACGAAGCTCGGAATTTTGAGTTCTTTATATCGATACGATCGGCATCAATCATACTAGCATATTAGATAATTAATTATTTAGAATAATTAGTCTCCCTAAATAAATCATATGCATTTTGAAAATCTTGTGATAGTGATATAATATGATTATGTCACGAATTTATTAAACATGCAATGGCATGATCCCTCATAATATTTAAGTCATGGAAATGCCTTCCATATCGACAACCATCGAGATTGATATGACATAGTGCGTGGTTTCAGGCCATAGTCGGACACGTATTATTGTATATATTGATGCGGGTGGTAAGCGTTAATTGGGGACTCACGTGGTTTCAGGCCATAGTCGGGCACGTGAGTAGTTCAATTGAACGATACGTTGGATACGGTTGTGACTTAACCGTCCAAGCCAATCAGATTGGAGTTCGGGGCATAGATAGAATGCACACACGGAACTGGGATTGTATAGGATACGATCCATCACCGAAATTCTATAAAGGAAAGAGAGTCGTATTGGATACGATTGGATTTAATCCTACCTAAAATATCGAGATCTCATTTGCCGGCCATAGTCACTTATGGGAGGATCGTAAAATATGGATCTCGAATGTTATGGACTTGGAGTCCCGTATCGGTATGAGGGTTACCGATTCGATAAAATAACATTGTCATATATTCATCATATAAGCATATAGATTAAGTATGCATGGTTAGGAGTTAATCTTCATCATCCGTTTAGAATTACGTTTTCAAACAACACCAAATATATCGATGAGATAGATATGATAGATGGCTTTTGGCCGGAATTACCATGATTAACCTTGATAGTTAAAGAATAGTTCTTTAGACTTAAAGGGACGTGTTGGACACAAATATGGCAGATTCTGGGCTCGAGACTTTGGCTTTAGAGAAAGCCGGGTTCGATAAACTTTAAGAAGGAATCGAACGAAATTGTGTGCCTTGTGGTGGCATGTATAGACGCATATTCTCAAAATTGTTTTGAGAATTCGGGTGTATATGAAAGTAAAACACAACGCTCATGAAATAGTTTCAAGAGCTAGAGCGCGTTGAATGATTAAATGCGGCTCAAAGAGTAGGTTAATTTTGAGACGCCTTATGGGTCTTGGATTAACACTCGTGTGTTGATGGTACGAGATTTGATCTTCGTGACCGAATATCATATGCATTCGATAGATAAGTCGATCCCGAAATTGCATATGATGTGATGTAAATTTGAATAGGAGATGCTTGGAGTGTCCGGGGAATCCAAAGCATAGAGATGCATGGATGTCCTTGTAATTCAAAAGCGGGATCGAAAGAAATGTATGTCTAAGGGTATTTTGGAAAAATGTTTTCCAAAACGGAGAGTTCGGACAAGGAGTTGTCCAAACTAGTGACTCAAAGAATGGTGAAATCCGAGGAGGATTAAACCTAGAAGTTGATTGCTTCTTTTGGCATTGCCGTCTTGGCCATATAAACGAGATTCGCGTATCTAGATTCCATATGATGGATTGCTAGAATCATTCGAATTAGATTCGATTGATTAATGCGATACTTATTTATTAGGCAAGACGACAAAGGGCATCATTCTCCAAAGGTTGGAGAAAGATCCAACGAATTATTGGAACTTACATTCACATGTAGATGATCCGATAAGTTCCGAGGCAAGAGGAGGCTATCAGTATTTTGTTATGTTTATGGACGGTTAAAGTAGATATGGAAATATCTATTTAATGCGTGCCGAAACGGAGACTTTTGAAAGGTTCAAAGAGTTTCAAAAACGAAATACGAAATCAACTAAGCAAGAAAATCAAAGCTTTTCGATAGGATTGAGAAGGCGAGTATTTGAGCTAAACCTTTCGATAGGATCGAAGAGGCGATATTTGAGTTATGAATATTGATGATCATTTATAATTGTGGAATCGTTTCACGATTGCCTTTATTCGGAACATTGAGATGTGTCCGAAAAGAGGAAATGAACGCATGTTGGACATGGTTCGATAAATGATAAGTCAATATGATCTCCCAAAAATATTTTGGGGATACGCCCTTGAGACAGCGGCACTAATGAATGGTCGCATATGAGATATGGACCATAGGTCCATAATCCTTCTAATCGATACAAAAGACGCCATATGAGATATGGATCGGAATGGTTCCGAAGTTGTCACTTGTACAGATTTGAGGATGTGAGTATATTTCGAAATTTGTTTCGGTTAAACTCAATCCCAAATCTGAAAATTGTTCGTTTATCCTTAAGGAAACTAAAGGGTATTAGTTCTAACGTCCCGACGAAAATGAGATTTTCGTGGCTCGAAGAGATGCCTTCTTGGAGGAGGACTAGATGCGCACAAGTTTGGAACTTGGTGCCATTTATCTCTATGCGGGATAGTGAAAGTAGAATAAATCTCGAAAGAGTTCAAGATTTGAAAATGAACATTGTACCGATGAAAGTTGACATGGCTTCATCAAGAGTTGATGAACGCAAGTCGAACACACAAAAGAATTTTTCGTAGATCAAGTAGGCTATATCATAAGCCGGTGAATACGGATTTATCGTGGCTAATGATGATAGATCGAAATCATATGATGATTCGATATCCTACAAGGATGCTATGAAAAATTGATTCCACATGGCATGGTGTCATGAAATCTGTGATTCGATCCATGTAAATTATCAAGTTCAGAACTTGATTTCATTACTTTCTGGGTTAGACCCGTGAAATGTGAGTGGGTTTTTCAAGATGAAGAACCGACATGGATAGGAATACGCATATATGTAAAGCGAGGATTGTTGCGAAGAGTTTCATGCAATTCATAGTCGGACTATGAAGAAAAGTTTTCGCATGTTGCCATGCTTTCCCATTCTCGAAATTCTGCTTGCCATAATCGCATATTATGACTATATGATGTGGCAAGATGGATGTCGAAACCGAATTTCTTAACAGAAATTTTATTAAAGGACGTGTACTTGACACAACCTTACGGTTTTTGTCGATTCATAAGAATCTGAATAGGATATGCATGCTTTAACGATCCATATGATGGATTAAAGAATGCTTCTCGGAATTGGAATATTCGTTTTGACGAAGTTATAAACAGTTATAACATTGTTGGAACGAATGGAAATTTTGTGTACACATGAAGGTTAGTGGGAGCCACGTTATATTTCTTGTAACGACAAAGGATTTAGGCGAGACCGCTTATGAAATAAGCGTGAAGATCTATATGATAGATCTAAGAAGTTTCTCGTTCTATGTTATAGCACATATATCGACATATTGTTGAAAATGGTTTTCAACATATTACTCCTTGGCGGAGTTAAATAGAAATGTCGAATGACAGAAATTTTCAACGGCTCGGTGTGAGACATCAAGCAACGCGAAAAGTAATAAAATGATGCCTTACATTTGATGTTAGGATCTATTATATCTGTCATGATATGTATGTGGCTATCTGTCATACAAATAAAGCGTCTAGTTCACCGTCAATAAAATCCATGGTAATCACATGAGTTTGAATGTAATTCGATTACATGAGACTAACTCTTGTGAATGTATAATGGTTATACAAATATATACATAATGGTTATGTATATTTAAACCCATCGGGATTTGTATTGATAGAGGTGAAGTTTATCCTTGAATACTTTGCGACAGAATTCAGGATTTTTTATCTATAATGGTGTGGAGGACGTGTTGGTTATAAAGAGTTATAACAACAACAGTTTCCAATGATTAAGCACGTCCAAATATGTAGCACGACTTTCGATCACAAAGTGTGTACATGTTTTGCTTAAATGAAAACACGGTTATGTGGAAAGGTTCCACAAGACCAATAGTTTATGATTCTATTTACGGAGGCGAGTATATTGTGGTTATTAATCGCAAAAGGAAGTGGTATGGATCAAGGATACATGACCAAACTCTAGTAGTCACGAGTTATCGGATTTATGGTTGTTTATTGCGTGGGACGCAATAGTACAAGCCACAAATGCCGAGGTCACAACCACTTCTAGCCAATACTCAGAAAAATTTCATTTGATCCATGAAATTTTGTGAAAAGATGTGATCGTAGGTATTGGAAATGTTCCAATCTTGATGATGATTAACACTAGCGGGAACGTGCGGACCCGTTTACAAAACCGCTCTCTAGTCGTGCGTGACTGTCATGCGATGACTATGGGTATGGAGATACCTAGAGGAGGAAGAAGAGAGTAGAGTGTAGTTATCTAATACGATAGTCCTTGCAGGTTATGGGTATGGAGATACCCATAGGTAAACGTTGTATCACCCAAATACTTAGTCCATATGAATGCATCCCTTTTAAAAATTTTGTTTACTTAAATTAATATGCATTCACCTTATATGAAAACTGTGTGCGGGGTTGTGTAATATGATTACATGAACCTTGATTTGAACTTGTGTGGACGTCGACATGGTTGAGGACCATGTGCAGCAAAACCGTCACACTTAAAGTGTCATTTCTAAACATCCCTAGTCGCGGATCAACTTGCTTAAGAGAGAAGCATTTCTATTATCAGATAATAGACTGAACGCGTACACTAGTACGTTAGCCGAGGAGATGATTATGTTTTGCTAATCATGGGACAAAGGTGTTTGTCGAATCGGGAACGTAGATATATGCTAGGTGACATATATTGGATATGACCGAAACCGCGAGATCATGATATGGTTTAGTCATTATGGATGAACTCGCGATGAGTAGGGTATTAGGTTCTTCAAACTTGAGGAGATCATTGATTGCGTTACGTGCGTAACACAATGCTTTGATATGATCTTACACTCACCGTAACAGGGAGTTAAAAGGGTCATTATTGGGTATTGTCCGAAACTCGGAATTCAATGTGAGTCTCCAAGATAGGAATTGTTTATTCCGAAAGGAAGAGATATCTCTTAGGCGCCGCTCGATGAGTCGATTAACGAAATCTGCGGCCGCAGTCAATGATATTAACGGTTAATATCGATTGAAATTTGTTAACTCAACTCGGAATCGGGGAATAAGTGCAGTTAATCAAATTATAAGGATGACTATCACCATGCCTTTTGATTAACGGATATCGCAAACAAGAGAACTAGTAACCGCTATTCGAGATAGGCAAAATGATCACAATCATTATTCGTTTAACATGGGTAGCTATGATGGAGTGACTAGATCCCGCTCATGAGTTTGTAGGCATTGGAAACAACCTACTGCCATCGTTAATCGAACCTACATGGTCACACAACGAGTCGTACTAAGTCGGGCTTGATCATAAAATTGGCACATAGGATGTGCATAGCTTGGTATTTGATACACGAGCTATATTCTCTAAAATCGTGCGTATTGGATATGCATGAGTACCTTTTGGGTAGATCTGAAATTGAGTGGGAGACTGAAGGAAATACAGTTTCAGGATCAACCGTAAAAGTGTACACAAGGATAAACGAATGTAGTCATACATTCGTGGCCATAACTGTCAGTGGGAAAATCCGATTTGAATGGTTCAAATTGGGTTAGATAGATAATAAGATTATCTATAACCTTCATGAAGAAATATATTTCATATGAACGAAGTATCAGTGTCGTTTATGTGAAATACCGAAAGGGTGCAACAGTATGACATACAGTTAGTAAAACAGTCATAACTTTTGCATACGAACTCTACTTGGGCTGGGCCAAATTGGGTTGTGTAGATAATGAGATTATCTACAACTTTCATGTTGGGTGATTTTCTGTCTGAGAAATTTACCAATTTCGAAATGACAGAATACTGACCAGGTTCATGCAGTTTTATGTGTGAGAGAGTGTATATTGGATATACATGCCTTTTGGCTAATCCTGATCCTATTAGATATAAATAGGATATTTTCTCTCTCATCCATATCAGAGGTTGAGCAATTTCATTCAGAATATTGAAGATATTCCAGAAATATAGAGAGACACTTCTCTATTGAGTGAAAAGGTGCGAAGAGAGAGAAATCGAGAAAGGAGTTTCTCGAGTGATAGAGAATCAATTCGATCGAGCAAGTTCACCGGTGCATCGTCTAGGCAGGTGCATCCGTGACCGACGTCTTGCGACTCAAGGTGGATACACGTAGAGGAGTAACATCTGAGGCTCTTTCAGTTGTGATCGATTCGGACGCGTGAATTTAGTCGGAGACGAAATCGAGTGAACCGGCGTAGCAAACGATTGGTGAAGGACGCGTGGTGTGGGACGCGCGAATTGTCACCAACGTGACAGGAAATAGAAGGCGGCGATCAACCCTTCGTGTGCCATCAATTTGGCACTGGTATAGATCTATCCTTCTAATTGCATCGTACCCTTGAAGTCGTGGCGTGATCTCGGGAATCGGGGAATCGGACCGGGCCTTCATTCCGCTGCGCGGGCCCGGGGTCGAGGATATTCCTTAACACCAAAATCCTAAAAAATATCAAAATTTAAGAGTAACACGAGCGAAATAATAAATTTTCACGTTGTCATCAAAGTACTCCGTAATAGATGACTAACACACACAAAATTCTATATTTTAAAATTTTCATAAGAATGGAAAAAAATGAAGTCTAACACCTGCAAGAAATATCAGTTATCCTATTTTCTGAAACAATTAAAATTGAAGTGTCACACGAGAAAAATACTCAATATCGCGTTATCCCAGAAATACTCCGTGATAGAAGACTAACACACACAAATGTAGATATTTTAAATTTTTTTAAAAAATACAAAAAGTGAAATCTAACACCTTAAAAAAATTAATTATCCTATTTTCTACAAAAATGTCAAAGTTGTAGTGTAACACGAGCGAAATACGAGATTTTCATGTTGTCCTAAAAATACTCCGTAATAGAAGACCAACACACACAAATTTGCATTTTTTTTAAGACTTTTACAAATTATGCAAAGAGGGAAGTTTAACACCTTCAAAAAATCTTTATTCTATTTCCTAAAGAATGTCAAAATTGAAGTGTAACACGAGCGAAATACCCAATTTTCATCTGTTCATCAAATTACTACCAAATATAAGACTAACACACACAAATTTGTATATTTCAAATTTTTTCTCAGAAATAAAAAAAGTTAAGTCTAACACCTTAAAAAAATCAATTATCCTTTTTCCTAAAAAATATCAAAGTTGAAGTGTAACACGTATAAAATACTCAATTTTAGTGTCGTCATCGAAGTACCCAGTAATAGAAGACTAACTCATACGAATTTCTAGTTTTTTTAAAATTTCCATAACATAAAATAAATGTACGCTAACAACTTAAAAAATCAAATATCCTATTTTCTATAAAATGTAAAATTGAGGTGTAACACCGGAAAATACTGAGTTTTCTTGTTGTCCTATACTTGATTGAAGACTAAGACACACAAATTTCTATTTTTTGAAAACTTTCTTAAAAAAGTAAAAAGTGAAGTCTAACACACCTTAAAAAAATCGATCATCCTATTTCTTATAAAATGTCAAAATGGAAGTGTAACACGAGGAAAATACTCATTTTCAACATAGTTATAAAGTACTTTGTAATAGAAGACTAGCACACACAAATTTCTATTTTTTAAAATATTTATTAAAAATTCAAAAAGTGAAGTCTAACACCTTAAAATTAATTAATTATCCTATTTTTTAATTTGTTTTTAAATTTGAAGTGTAGCACGAGTAAAATACTCAATATTTACGTTGTCCTAAAAATACTCCGTAATAGAAGATTAACAAGCACACATATGTATCTTTTACTAAAAATAATTAAAAATACAAAAAGTGAAGTCTAACACATTAGAAAAATGAATTATCCTATTTTCTTAAAAATGTCAAATTAGAAATGTAACACGAGCAAAATACAAAATTTTCATGTTGTCCTAAAAATACCCCGTAATTGAAGACTAACACACACAAATTTCTAATCTTTGAAAACTTGTATAAAATATGCAAAAAGTGAAGTCTAACACCTTAAAAAAAATTAATTATCCTATTTCCTAAGAAATGTCAAAATTTAAAAGTAACACGAGTAAAATACTCAATTTTCACGTAGTCATCAAAGTACTCCGTAATAGAAGACTAACACACAAAATTCTACTTTTTCAAAGAATTCATAAGAATGCAAAAAATATCAATTATCCTATTTTCTAAAACAGTTAAAATTGAACCGTAACATGAGAAAAATACTCAATATCACGTTATCCTAGAAATACTCCGTAATAGAAGACTAACACACACAAATTTTTATTTTTTCAAAACAATCTTAACAATGCAAAAAGTGAAGTCTAACACCTTAAAAAAGATCAATTATCCAATTTACTAAAAAAATGTCAAAGTTGAAGTGTAACACGACCAAAATAGAAAATTTTCATGTTATCCTGAAAATACTCCGTAATAGAAGACTAACACACACAAATTTCCTTTTTTTGAATTGTTTTCTAAAATATGAAAAAAGTAAAGTCTAACACCTTAAAAAAATCATTATCTTATTTCCAAAAAAATGTCAAAATTGGAGTGTAACACGAGAGAAATACGTAATTTTCATGTTGTCATCAAAGTACTACGCAATAGAAGACTAGCACACACATTTGTATATTTCCAAAAATTTCTAAAAAATTCACAAGGTTACGTCTAAAACTTAAAAAAAATCAATTATCCTATTTCCCAAAAAAGTCAAAATTGAAGTGTAACACGTGCAAAATATTAAATTTTATTGTTGTCATCAAAGTACTTAGTAAAAGAAGACGAACCCACAAAAATTTTTATTTATTTAAAAAATTCTAAAAAATAAAAATGTAGTCTAACACCTTACAAGAAAATCAAATATCCTATTTTCTGAAAAATGTAAAAATTGAGGTGTAACACGGGGAAAATACTCAATTTTCATATTTTTCTAAAAATACTCCTTAATAGAAGATTAAGACACACAAATTTCTATTTTAGAAGACTTTTCTAAAAATGTAAAAAGTGAAGTCTAACACACCTTAATAAAATCAATTATCTTATTACTTAAAAAAATGTCAAAATTGAAATGTAACACAAGGAAAATAATCATTTTTCATGTTGTCCTAAAAAACTTTGTAATAGAAGACTAACACACACAGATTTCTATTTTTTCAAGTACTTTTTTAAAATATTTCTGTATTATATTAATTATATTAAACATTTAACATTGACGTTGACACGATTTGAACCGTCCTTAAACAGTTAACGTTGACAGGGTTTGAACCGTACTTAAATAATTAACGTTTGCACGGTTTTCCTCTTGTCTTCTCTCGTCCTTTCTCTGAAAAATAGTATATTATATATCAAATTAATCGCGAAAAGGAGAGGAATTAGTATATTATATATCAAATTAATCGCGAAAAGGAGAGGAATCCACCTATGCCCTTTATTTTGCGAAATTTACTCTCTTGCTCCTGAAATTAATACCAAATCAAATAGTTAAGTATTTTTATCAATAATAATACGAATTTGTAATATTTTGTATATTAACAAATTGTTTTTATGTGCTTAAATTCTATTTTTAGATACAAACCGTGCTAACAAGAATTACCAACATGTTTGCAATTATGCGAACTGGTGCATTGCACACCGTGGCAAAGGTTTGTTGACATGGTTTGAACTGTACGTAAATAATTAACATTAACACGATCCATACTGTACTTAAATAATTAACATCAACACGGTCCGGACCGTACTTAATTTAATGAAATATATAATGTTTTTCCGTACTCAAATTATACCGTTATTGAAAACTAACACACACAAATTTCAATTTTTTTTAAAAATTTCTTAAAAATGCAAAAGCTAAAGTCTATCAACTTCAACAAATTCAATTATGATATTTTTTAAAAAAAATGTTAAAATTGAAGTGTAACACAAGAAAAGTAATCAATTTTTATTCCGTACTCAAATTACTCCGTATTTGAAAACTAACACACACAAATTTCAATTTTTTCAAAACTTTCTTAAGAATGCAAAAACTGAAGTATAACACTTTCAAAAAATTGAATTAAGATACTTTTTAAAAAAATGTTAAATTTTAGGTGTAACACAAGCAAAATACTCAATTTTCATGTCGTACTCAAAATACTCCATAATTGAAGACTAACACACACAAATTTCAATTTTTTTAGAAAATTCTTGAAAATGCAAAAATTGAAGTCTAACACCATCAAAATATTCAATTAAGATATTTTTTAAAAATGTTATTGAAGTGTAACACAAAAAAAATACTCAATTTCCACGTCGTACTCAAAATACTCCGTAATTGAAGACTAACACACAAATTTCAATTCTTAAATTTTTTTCTTAAAAATGCAAAAACAGAAGTCTAACACATAAAAAAAAAAAAAAAAATTCAATTATGATATTTTTTAAAAAAAATTTAAAATTGAAGTGTAACACAAAGAAAGTACTCAATTTTCATGTCGTACTCAAAATACTCCATAATTGAAGACTAACACACACAAATTTCCATTTTTTCAAAAATTTCTTAAAAATGCAAAAACTGAAGTCTAACACCTTCAAAAATTGAATTAATATATTTTTTAAAAATATATCAAAATTGAATTTTAACACAAGAAAAATCCTCAATTTTTATTCCGGACTCAAAATACTCCGTAATTGAAGACTAACATAGACAGATTTCAATTTCTTCAAAAATTTCTTAAAAATGCAAAAACAGAAGTCTAACACCTTCAAAAAATTGAATTATGATATTTTCGAAAAAAGGTTAAAATTGAAGTGTAACACAAGCAAAATACTCAATTTTTATGTCGTACTCAAAATACTCCTTAATTGAAGACTAAGAAACACACAAAATTTAATTTTTTCAAACAATTCTCAGAAATGCAATAATAGAAGTCTAAAACCTTCAAAAAAATTCAATTATGATATTTTTAAAAAAATGTTAAATTTGTAGTGTAACACAAGCAAAATACTTAATTTTCATGTCGTACTCAAAATACTCCATAATTGAAGACTAACACACACAAATTTCAATTTTTTCAAATTTTTTTTATAAATGCAAAAACTGAAGTCTACCTCCTTCAAAAAATTGAATTAAGAAATTTCTTAAAAATGTGTTAAAAATTGAAGTCTAATACAAGCAAAATACTCAAATTTTATTCCGTACTCATATTACACTGTAATTGAATACTAACACACACAAATTTCAATTTTTTCGAAAATTTCTTAAAAATTCAATAACTAAAGTTTAACACCTTAAAAAAAATTCAATTATGATATTTAAAAAAAAAAAGTGTTCAAATTAAAGTGTAACACAAGAAAAATACTCATTTTTTATTCTGTACTTAAATTACACCGTAATTGAAGACTAACACACACAAATTTCAAAATTTTCAAAACTTTCTAAAAAAATGCAAAAACTGAAGTCTACCTTCAACAAATTGAATTAAGATATTTATTAAAAAATGTTAAATTTGAAGTGTAACACAAGCAAAATACTCAATTTTCATGTCGTACTTAAAATACTCCGTAATAGAAGACTAACATACACAAGTTTCAATTCTTTAAAAAATTTCTAAAAAATGCAAAAACTGAAGTCTAACACCATCAAAATATTCAATTAAGCTATTTTTTTTAAAAAATATTAAAATTGAAGTGTAACACAAGCAAAATACTCAAGTTTCATGTCGTACTCACAATACTCCGTAATTGAAGACTGACACACACAAATTTCAATTTTTTTTAAAATTTCTTAAAAATGCAAATACAGAAGTCTAACACCTCCAAAAAATCCAATTATGATATTTTTTAAAAAAAATATAAAAATTGAAGTGTAATACAAGCAAAATACTCAATTATCACGTGGTACTCAACATACTCCGTAATTGAAGACTAACACACACAAATTTCAATTTTTTCAAAAATTTCATAGAAATGCAAAAACAGAAGTCGAACACCTTAAAAACAATTAAATTTTGATATTTTTTAAATTTTTTTAAAAATTGAAGTGTGACACTAGCAAAATACTCAATTTTTATGTTGTACTCAAAATACTACATAATTGAAGACTAACACACACAAATTTTAATTTTTTCAAATTTTTTTAAAAAATGCAAAAACCGAAGTCTAACACTTAACAAAATTGAATTAAGGTATTTTTTAAAAATATATTAAAATTGTATTTTTACACAAGCAAAATATTCAATTTTTATTTCGTATTTAAAATACTCCGAATTGAAGACTAACACATACAAATTTCAATTTTTTCAAAAAATTCTTAAAAATGCATAAACAGAAGTCTAACGCCTTCCAAAAACTTAAATTATGATATTTTTGAAAAAAATGTTAAAATTGAAATGTAACAAAGGCAAAATACTCAATTTTCACGTCGTACTCAAAATAATCCGTAATTGAAGACTTACACAAACAAATTTCAATTTTTTTCAAAAATTTCTTAAAAATGCAATTGCAGAAGTCTAACTCCTTCAAAAAATTCAAGTATGATATTTTTTAAAAAAATGTTAAAATTAAAGTGTAACACAAGAAAAATACTCACTTTTGATTCCATACTCAAATTACTCCGTAATTGAAGACTGACACACACAAATTTCAATTTTTTTAAAACTTTCTAAAAAATGCAAAAACTGAAGTCTAACACCTTCAAAATATTGAATTAAGATATTTTTGAGAAAATGTTAAATTTGAAGTGTGATACAAGAAAAGTACTCAATTTTTATGTCGTACTCAAAATAATCCGTAATTGAAAAGACTAACACACCAAAATCTTATTTTTTTTAAAATTTCTTAAAAATACAGAAACTGAAGTCTAACACCATCAAAATATTCAATTAAGATATTTTTTAAAAGAATGTTGAAATTGAAGTGTAAAACAAGCAAAATACTCAATTTTCATGTCGTACTCAAAATACTCCGTAATTGAAGACTAACACACACAAATTTGGATTTTTTCAAAAATTTCTTAAAATAGCAAAAACTGAAGTCTCACCTTCAAAAAATTGGATTAAGATATTTTTTAAAAATATATTAAATTTGAATTTTAACACAAGCAAAATACTCAATTTTTATTCCGTACTCAAAATACTCCGTAATTGAAGACTAACACACACAAATTTCAATTTTTTCAAAAATTTCTTAAAAATGCAAAAACTGAAGTCTAACACCTTCTAAAAAATTCAATTATGATATTTTTTAAAAAAAGGTTAAAATGGAAGTGTAACACAAGAAAAATACACAATTTTCATGTCGTACTCAAAATACTCCGCAATTGAAGACAAACACATACAAATTTCAATTTTTTCAAAAATTTCTTAAGAACGCAAAAACAGAAGTCTAACACCTTAAAAAAAATTCAATTAAGATTTTTTTTTAAATGTTAAAATTGAAGTGTAATACAAGCAAAATACTCAATTTTCATGTCGTTCTGAAAATACTCCGTAATTGAAGACTAACACACACAAATTTCAATTTTTTCAAAATTTTCTTAAAAATGCAAAAGCAGAAGTCTAACACCTTAAAAAAATTGAATGAAGATATTTTTTAAAATTATATTAAAATTGAATTGTAACACAAGTAAAATACCTAATTTATATTACGTACTAAAATTACTCCGTAATTGAAGATGAACACACACAAATTTGAATTTTTTTACAAAAAAAATTAAAAAATGCAAAAACAGAAGTCTAATACCTTCAAAAAATCCAATTATGATATTTTTTTATAAATGTCCAAATTGAAGTGTAACACAAGCAAAATACTGAATTTTCATGTCGTACTCAAAATACTCCGTAATTGAAGACTAACACACACAAATTTCTTTTTTTTAAAAAATTTCTTGAATATGAAAAAACTGAAGTCTAATACCATCAAAAAATTGAATTATGATATTTTTTAAAAAAATGTTAAAATTGAATTGTAACACAAGGAAAATAGAAAATATATATTCCGTACTCAAATTACTCCGTAATTGAAGACTAACACACGCACATTTCAATTTTTTCAAAACTTTCTTAAAAAAACAAAAACTGAAGTCTAACACCTTATAAAAATTCAATTATGATATTTTTTTAAAAAATGTTAAAATTGAAGTGTAACACTAGAAAAATACTCAATTTTCACATCGTACTAAAAATACTCCATAATTGATGACTAACACAAACAAATTTCAATTTTTTTCTAAAATTCTTAAAAATGCAAAAACATAAGTCTAACACCTTAAAAAAATTGAAATAAGATATTTATTAAAAATATGTTGAAATTGAAGTGTGACACAAGAAAAATACTCAATTTTTATTCGGTACTCAACTTACTCCGTAGTCGAAGACTAACACACACAAATTAAAAAATTTTAAAACATTCTTAAAAATGCTAAAACTAAAGTCTAACACCTTCAAAAAATTGAATTAAGATATTTTTTAAAATTTTATTAAAATTGAATTGTAACACAAGGAAAGACTTAATTTATATTCCGCACTCAAATAACTTCGTAATTGAAGACTAACACACACAAATTTTAATTTTTTCAAAATTTCTTAAAAATGCAAAAACAGAAGTCTAACACCTTCAAAAAATTCAATTATGATATTTTTTTAATAATGTAAAAATTGAAGTGTAACACAAGCAAAATACACAATTTTCATGTCGTGCTCAAAATACTCCGTAATTGAAGACAAACACAAACAAATTTCAATTTTTTCAAATATTTCTTAAAAATGCAAAAACAGAAGTCTAACACCTTCTAAAAAATTCAATTATGATATTATTTAAATAAATGTTAAAATTGAAGTGTAACACAAGCAAAATACACAATTTTCACGTCGTACTCAAAATACTCCGTAATTGAAGACTAACACACACAAATTTTAATTTTTTCAAAAATTCCTTAAAAACGCAAAAAACAGAAGTCTTACACCTTCAAAAAATTCAATTAAGATATATTTTTTAAAATGTTAAAATTGAAGTATAACACAAGCAAAATACTCAATTTTCATGTCGTTCTCTAAATACTCCGTAATGGAAGACTAACACAAACAAATTTTAATTTTTTCAAAATTTCTTAAAAATGCAAAAACAGAAGTCTAACATCCTCAAAAAATTCATTTATGATCTTTTTTTAATAAAGTTAAAATTGAAGTGTAACACAAGCAAAATACACAATTTTCATGTCGTACTCAATATACTCAGTAATTGATGACTAACACACACAAATTTCAATTTTTTCAAATATTTCTTAAAAATGCAAAAATAGAAGTCTAACACCTTCTAAAAAAATTCAATTATGATATTTTAAAAAAAAATGTTATAATCGAAGTGTAATACAAGAAAATACTAAATTTTCATGTCGTAATCAAAATACAACGTAATTGAAGACTAACACACAAATTTCAATTTTTTCAACAATTTCTAAAAAACGCAAAAACAGAACTCTAACACCTTCAAAAAATTCAATTAAGATATTTCTATTAAAAAAGTTAAAATTGAAGTGTAACACAAGCAAAATACTCAATTTTCCTGTCGTTCTCAAAATACTCCGTAATTGAAGACTAACACACACAAATTTTATTTTTTTCAAATATTTCTTAAAAACGCAAAAAATAGAAGTCTAACACCTTCAAAAAAAATTCAATTATGATATTTTTTAAAAAAATGTGAAAATTGATGTGTAACACAAGAAAATTCTAAATTTTCATGCCGTTCTTAAAATACTCCGTAATTGAACACTAACACACAAATTTTAATTTTTTTGAAAATTTCTTAAAAACGCAAAAACAGAACTCTAACACCTTCAAAAAATTCAATTAAGATATTTCTTTTAAAAATGTTAAAATTGAAGTGTGACACAAGAAAAATACTCAATTTTTATTCGGTACTTAAATAACTCCGTAATTGAAGACTAACACACACAAATTTCAATTTTTTCAAAACTTTCTTAAAAATGCAAAAACTGAAGTCTAACTCCTTCAAAAAATTGAATTAAGATATTTTTTTAAAATTATATTAAAATTGTATTGTAACACAAGGAAATACTTAATTTATATTCCGCACTCAAATTACTCCGTAATTGAAAACTAACACACACAAATTTTAACTTTTTCAAAATTTCTTAAAAATGCAAAAACAGAAGTCTAACACCTTCAAAAAAATTCAATTATGATATTTTTTAATAATGTTAAAATTGAAGTGTAACACCAGCAAAATACACAATTTTCATGTCGTACTCAAAATACTCCGTAATTGAAGACAAACACACACAAATTTCAATTTTTTCAAATATTTCTAAAAAATACAAAAACAGAAGTCTAACACCTTCTAAAAAATTCAATTATGATATTATTTAAATAAAGGTTAAAATTGAAGTGTAACACAAGCAAAATACACAATTTTCACGTCGTACTCAAAATACTCCGTAATTGAAGACTAACACACACAAATTTTAATTGTTTCAAAAATTTCTAAAAAACGCAAAAAATAGAAGTCTAAAACTTTCAAAAAATTCAATTAAGATATTTATTTTAAAATGTTAAAATTGAAGTGTAACACAAGCAAAATACTCAATTTTCATGTCGTTCTCAAAATACTCCGTAATTGAAGACTAACACACACAAATTTGAATTTTTTCAAAATTTCTTCAAAATGCAAAAGCAGAAGTCTAACACCTTGAAAAAATTCATTTATGATATATTTTTAATAAAGTTAAAATTGAAGTGTAACACAAGCAAAATACACAATTTTCATGTCGTACTCAATATACTCCGTAATTGAAGACTAACACACACAAATTTCAATTTTTTCAAATATTTCTTAAAAAATGCAAAAATAGAAGTCTAACACCTTCTAAAAAATTCAATTATGATATTTTTAAAAAAATGTAATAATTGAAGTGTAACACAAGAAAATACTAAATTTTCATGTCGTAATCAAAATACTCCGTAATTGAAGACTAACACACAAATCTCAATTTTTTCAAAAATTTCTAAAAGACGCCAAAACATAACTCTAACACCTTCAAAAAATATTCAATTAAGATATTTCTATTAAAAATGTTAAAATTGAAGTGTAACACAAGCAAAATACTCAATTTTCCCGTCGTTCTCAAAATACTCCGTAATTGAAGACTAACACACACAATTTTTAATTTTTTCAAAATTTTCTAAAAAATGCAAAAACAGAAGTCTAACACCTTAAAAAAAATTGAATTATGATATTTTTTTAAAATATGTTAAAATTGAAGTGTGACACAAGAAAAATACTCAATTTTTATTCGGTACTAAAAGACTAACACACACAAATTCCAATTTTTTCAAAACTTTTTTAAAATGCAAAAACTGAAGTCACACCTTCAAAAAATTGAATTAAGATATTTTTAAAATTATATTAAAATTGAATTGTAACACAAGGAAATACAAAATTTATATTCCGCACTCAAATTACTCCGTAATTGAAGACTAACACACACACATTTTAATTTTTTCAAAATTTCTTAAAAATGTAAAAACAAAAGTCCAACACCTTCCAAAAATTCAATTATTATAGTTTTTTAATAATCTTAAAACTGAAGTGTAACACAAGCAAAATACTCAATTTTCATGTCGTACTCAAAATACTCCGTAATTGAAGACAAACACACAAAAATTTTAATTTTTTCAAATATTTCTTAAAAATGCAAAAGCAGAAGTCTAACACCTTCTAAAAAAAATTCAATTATGATATTATTTAAATAAATGTTAAAATTGAAGTGTAACACAAGCAAAATACACAATTTTCATGTCGTACTCAAAATACTCCGTAATTGAAGACTAACACACACAAATTTTAATTTTTTCAAAAATGTCTTAAAAACGCAAAAACAGAAGTCTTACACCTTCCAAAAATTCAATTATGATATTTTTTTAAAATGTTAAATTTGAAGTGTAATACAAGCAAAATACTCAATTTTCATGTCGTTCTCAAAATATTCCGTAATTGAAGACTAACACACACAAATTTTAATTTTTTCAAAATTTCTTAAAAATGCAAAAACAGAAGTCTAACACCTTCCAAAAATTCAATTATGATATATTTTTAATAAAGTTAAAATTGAAGTGTAACACAAGCAAAATACATAATTTTCATGTCGTACTCAATATACTCCGTAATTGAAGACTAACACACACAAATTTCAATTTTTTCAAATATTTCTTAAAAATTCAAAAATAGAGGTCTAACACCTTCTAAAAAAATCAATTATGATATTTTTTAAAAAAATGTTAAAATTGAAGTGTAACACAAGAAAATACAAAATTTTCATGTCGTAATCAAAATATTCCGTAATTGAAGACTAACACACAAATTTCAATTTTTTCAAAAATTTCTTAAAAACGCAAAAACAGAACTCTAACACCTTCAAAAAACTCAATTAAGATATTTCTTTTAAAAATGTTAAAATTTAAGTGTGACACAAGAAAAATACTCAATTTTTATTCGGTACTCAAAATACTCCGTAATTGAAGACAAACACACACAAATTTCAATTTTTTCAAATATTCCTTAAAAATGCAAAAACGGAAGTCTAACACCTTGTAAAAAAATTCAATTATCATATTATTTAAATAAATGTAAAAATTGAAGTGTAACACAAGCAAAATACACAATTGTCATGTCGTACTCAAAATACTCCATAATTGAAGAATAACACACACAAATTTTATTTTTTTTCAAATATTTCTTAAAAACGCAAAAAATAGAAGTCTAACACCTTCAAAAAAATTCAATTGTGATATTTTTTAAAAAAATGTTAAAACTGAAGTGTAACACAAGAAAATACTAAATTTTCATGTCGTAATCAATATACTCCGTAATTGAACACTAACACACAAATTTCAATTTTTTTAAAAATTTCTTAAAAACACAAAAACAGAACTCTAACACCTTCAAAAAATTCAATTAAGATATTTCTTTTAAAAATGTTAAAATTGAAGTGTGACACAAGAAAAATACTCAATTTTTATTCGGTACTCAAATTACTCCGTAATTGAAGACTAACACACACAAATTTCAATTTTTTTAAAACTTTATTAAAAATACAAAAACTGAAGTCTAACTCCTTCAAAAAATTGAATTAAGATATATTCTTAAAATTATATTAAAATTGAATTGCAACACAAGGAAATACTTAATATATATCCCGCACTCAAATTACTCCGTAATTGAAGACTAACACACACAAATTTTGATTTTTTCAAAATTTCTCAAAAATGCAAAAACAGAAGTCTAACACCTTCAAAAAAATTCAATTATTATATTTTTTTAATAATGTTAAAATTGAAGTGTAACACAAGCAAAATACACAATTTTCATGTCGAACTCAAAATACTCCGTAATTGAAGACAAACACACACAAATTGCAATTTTTTTAAATATTTCTTAAAAATGCAAAAAGCAGAAGTTTAACACCTTCTAAAAAATTCAATTATGATATTATTTAATTAAATGTTAAAATTGAAGTGTAATACAAGCAAAATACATAATTGTCATGTCGTACTCAAAATACTCCGTAATCGAAGACTAACACACACAAATTTTAATTTTTTCAAAACTTTATTAAAAACGAAATAAACAGAAGTCTAACACCTTCACAAATTCAATTAAGAATTTTTTTTAAAATGTTAAAATTGATGTGTAACACAAGAAAAATACTCAATTTTCATGTCGTTCTCAAAATACTCCGTAATTGAAGACTAACACATACAAATTTTAATTTTTTCAAAATTTCTTAAAAATGCAAAAACAGAAGTCTAACACCTTGAAAAAATTCAATTGTGATAATTTTTAATAATGTTAAAATTGAAGTGTAACACGAGCAAAATACACAATTTTCATGTCGTACTCAATATACTCCGTAATTCAAGACAAACACACACAAATTTCAAAATTTTCCAATATTTCTTAAAAATGCAAAAATAGAAGTCTAACACCTTCTAAAAAATTCAATTATGATATTTTAAAAAAAAATGTTAAAATTGAAGTATAACACAAGAAATTACTAAATTTTCATGTCGTAATCAAAATACTCCGTAATTGAAGACTAACACACAAATTTTAATTTTTTCAAAAATTTCTTCAAAACGTGAAAACAGAACTCTTACACCTTCAAAAAATTCAATTCAGATATTTCTTTTAAAAAATGTTAAAATTGAAGTGTGACACAAGAAAAATACTCATTTTTATTCGGTACTCAAATTACTCCGTAATTGAATACTAACACACACAAATTTCAATTTTTTCAAAATTTTCTTAAAAATGCAAAAACTGAAGTGTAACTCCTTCAAAAAATTGAATTATGATATTTTTTAAAATTATATTAAAACTGAATTGTAACACAAGGAAATATTTAATTTATATTCCGCACTCAAATTACTCCGTAATTGAAGACTAACACACACAAATTTTAATTTTTTCAAACATTTCTTAAAAATGCAAAAATAGAAGTCTAACACCTTAAAAAAAATTCAATTATGATATTTTTTTAATAGTGTTAAAATTGAAGTGTAACACAAGCAAAATACACAATTTTCATGTCGTACTCAAAATACTCCGTAATTGAAGACAAACACACACAAATTTCAATTTTTTCAAATATTTCCTAAAAATGCAAAAACAGAAGTCTAACACCTTCTGAAAAATTCAATTATGATATTATTGAAATAAATGTTAAAATTGAAGTGTAACACAAGCAAAATACACAATTGTCATCTCGTACTCAAAATATTCCGTAATTGAAGACTAACACAAACAAATTTCAATTTTTTCAAAAATTTCTTAAAAACGCAAAAACAGAACTCTAACACCTTCAAAAAATTCAATTAAGATATTTCTTTTAAAAATATTGAAATTGAAGTATGACACAAGAAAAATACTCAATTTTTATTCGGTACTCAAATTACTCCGTAATTGAAGACTAACACACACAAATTTCAATTTTTTCATAAATTTCTTAAAAATGCAAAAACTGAAGTCTAACTCCTTCAAAAAAATTCAATTATGATATTTTTTTAATAGTGTTAAAATTGAAGTGTAACACAAGCAAAATACATAATTTTCATGTCGTACTCAAAATACTCCGTAATTGAAGACAAACACACACAAATTTCAATTTTTTCAAATATTTCTTAAAAATGCAAAAACAGAAGTCTAACACCTTCTGAAAAATTCAATTATGATATTATTTAAATAAATGGTAAAATTGAAGTGTAACACAAGCAAAATACACAATTGTCATGTCGTTCTCAAAATACTCCGTAATTGAAGACTAACACACACAAATTTTAATTTTTTCAAACATTTCTTAAAAATGCAAAAAACAGAAGTCTAACACCTTCAAAAAATTCAATTAAGATGTTTTTTTTTAAATGTTAAAATTGAAGTGTAACACAAGAAAAATACTCAATTTTCATGTCGTTCTCAAAATATTCCGTAATTGAAGACTAACACACACAAAATATAATTTTTTAAAATTTTTTTAAAAATGCAAAAACAGAAGTCTAACACCTTCAAAAAATTCAATTATGATATATTTTTAATAAAGTTAAAATTGAAGTGTAACACAAGCAAAATACACAATTTTCATGTCATACTCAATATACTCCGTAATTGAAGACTAACACACACAAATTTCAATTTTTTCAAATATTTCTTAAAAATGCAAAAATAGAAGTCTAACACCTTCTAAAAAATTCAATTATGATATTTTTTAAAAAAATGTTAAAATTGAAGTGTAACACAAGAAGATACTATATTTTCATGTTGTAATAAAAATACTCCGTAATTGAAGACTAACACACAAATTTTAATTTTTTCAAAAATTTCTTAAAAACGCAAAAACAGAACTCTAACACCTTCAAAAAATTCAATTATGATATTTCTATTAAAAATGTTAAAATTGAAGTGTGACACAAGAAAATACTCAATTTTTTTTCGGTACTCAAATTACTCCGTAATTGAAGACTAACACACACAAATTTCAATTTTTCCAAAACTTTCTTACAAATGCAAAAACTGAAATCTAACTCCTTCAAAAAATAGAATTAAGATATTTTATAAAATTATATTAAAATTGAATTGTAACACAAGGAAATACGTAATTTATATTCCGCACTCAAATTACCCCGTAATTGAAGACTAACACACACAAATTTTAATTTATTCAAAATTCTTAAAAATGCAAAAATAGAAGTCTAACACCTTCAAAAAATTCAATTATGATATTTTTTAATAATGTTAAAATTGAAGTGTAACACATCCAAAATACACAATTTTCATGTCGTACTCAAAATACTCCGTAATTGAAGCCAACACACACAAATTTCAATTTTTTCAAATATTTCTTAAAAATGCAAAAACAGAAGTCTAACTCCTTCTAAAAAAATTCAATTATGATATTATTTAAATAAATGTTAAAATTGAAGTGTAACACAAGTAAAATACACAATTGTCATGTCGTACTTAAAATACTCCGTAATTGAAAACTTATTTTGGATATTAATATTCTATATAATCACTGGATATTCCATTTTTACAATCTGAAACGAAACCTAGAGAAATTAACATGGTTCATTGAATATCATGAATATAATTTGGAAACCCAATTTCAAAAATGTTGACGAGTTAATTTTGGGGAAGTAAATCAAAAGAGATTCATGCATTGTGTATTATATAATTTCATTTATGAACCAGACGGGCCTAATTCAAACACTATTTGGAATCTGGATACATTTTGCAATGAAATCAATTCAAATTCCGCCCAAATCAAATCAAATGAAGTCAATTTTTATGAACTGTGCACTCACGACATTTCGTTTCCCCTCCTGTCCATCCCTTATTCTCCTCTCCATTTACAAATCTATCCAGTTCAAAAAAACGGAGAGGATTGTTGCCTTCATAGTTCATACATATCTTATCTTAAAATAGATATAACGCTAAACATTATCCCTTTTACTCATTCGGCCACGTCGCTCTGTTACTGTTCATTTCTCTAAATAATAACCCACGATGCTTTTTTCTTCTCACACTCACTCGGTCACTCCCAGTCCATTTCTTCTCACTCTCACGATCCAGAAAAAATAGAGCATCCAAAACCCTACCTGAGACGAGCGAGGGGAACGAGCGAGAAGGATGTTCTTTCTTCTATGGCGGCATGGACGACGCGGAGGATTACTTCCACGGCGGTACGGGCGACGAGGAGATGTGGAGAAACCCTAGGAGATTTGTGCGATTTTGGACAGATTTCGCAGGCGGGTTAGATGCGAGCTTCGAGCTCCACCTGATAAACTCTGGACGTACCGCACAGAGAAACAAATTTATCGCCTCTTGCCGCCTCTCTCCTCATACATATACCCTCTTGCCGCCTCTGTCCTCATTACCGCAAGCCAGAAAAACAAACGACGACAAGTGAAACCCTAGCTACGGCAGTGACGAGCGAGAAAGCACAGAGAAAGAGCAGCCCGAGCGATGAGGAAGCAGAACGTCGTGACAGCTGCTGAAGACAATCGCCAGCCTCGATTCTGACAAGGTGAGTTTCTTGCTTTTGTTTCGACTTTGTTGCTTTTGTTTTCGAATGAATTTGCAGTGATTCACTGATTTAAGTGTTAATTTTCGTTGTTATAATTGATTTTTTCGAAATTTCTCCAGGATTTTTGTTCGATATCGATTCGGACAAGCTTAATTTTGCTCAGCTGTTATTGATTGAGGCTGTAAGGTCCTTCTTCTATTGACTTTGCAAGCACATGGAGGTAAAGTAAAAGCCACCTGCATTTTCATGCATTGATTGCGTTGATGTACTTTTTTAGATAGGTTTGTTCTTCATCTTTTGTTTGTGTTTTTTGTTGTTGCTCAAGGTTTGGGTAAGCAAGGGATAGTGCGTTTGGGTTTGATCGGTAATGGATGCGTCATTATTTCTTCTCATTTTAGTTTCGGGAACTTGATCAGATATTCAAATTTTACCGGTCACAAGGTATCAATCAAATTTCAAGTTCATTTGGATTTCAAGTTCATTTGGATTAACACCGATGATTAATTGGGTCACAGTTACCTCAATTTAGGGTTAAGGATAGCGTTGAATTATATTGTTATATTCCAAGTTGATCAACTTATTTTTTTGGGTATATATGCAAGATTGAGCCTGATTTTCCAGCAGCAACAGGTTTAGAAAACACTCCAATGATGACAGTGATGGAAGAAGAAATCAAGAATCTCTGGATATTGCAAGTAGATCCACTTTTCAAAGAATTCAAGGACCATTTCGCATATAGGTCTCGAAAATTACTCATCAAGAAACATGAATGCGGTCTCGAAAAGTTCTCCCAAGGTATATCACAAAAAAAAAATTTAGCCCTTCTATTTCATTAAATTTTCTTCTTTTTTTTTTAACAAAAAGGCACAATTAATTGGGGACTTCAACGATTAGGACGGATCGAAACACAACACGGAAAAAGACAAATTTGGTGCATGGAGCATAACTCCAGGGTCAAGTTCCGGTTCAAACACGGTCAAAACGAGTGGTTTAACTGGGTCCCTCCGCTTGGATCCATTACGCCACTTTTGGTCCGACCCATTGCGCCGCCCCTTATGGCGTGTCTTCTGTGACCCTCCCCCTTCTGAAAAGTATGCATGATATTTCCAATAATTTGTAGGGGCATAAATGATATTTTAATAATTTACAGGTACGAGTTAAAGTATCCAAGGGCGGAAAAGCCGTGGGCTCCACGTATCTATGAGGTGCATGTACGGGTAGGCACGAGGTGCAACGAGATTAACACTGCCGGCATGGACTCACGCTGAATGTACTCGACACGTTATGAAATTATTGTTTTTTTTTATTTTTGTCCGTCATTTCGCTTTATGAAGCTTCTCTTTGTAAATGTATGAACATTTTTTCAAAGTTTGTTTGGGAAACATTTTCTGTTTGGCATTGTGTTGATGAAATACAATTACCAAACCAAAAACGAGCCATAAATACATTTACGATGTATCGTTGCTTGCTGCAGAGTCGGGAAAACCAAACACCGCAACATACTGCAGATGATACTCAACAATGTATGAAAAATTCAGATATTCAGATATTAATCATTTTGTTACAACATACAACAAATTATTTCGTATTTTACACAAAAAGTAGAGTTCCGAATAATTCAAACTATCATTTTGCTGCTGTTTGCCCATTTAGCAGGCACAAAAGGAAAACTAAAAAACAAACCTAATAAATATGAAAAAAATTAAATAATTCAAAATTATGAACAATAACATGAAATAACCCTGATCATAATTCACGTCACTTATGAAATATGTGTTGTTGATCATTTCAGTTATTTTTACTTTGCTAATCAAATGAATATGTGTGCAGCACAAAATAAAGATGTGAGGTGTACCAGAAAATGAAATTGCACGTAAAAAAAATTTATGATCCAAGCAACACTAAATATTCATTACAGTTGGGCATAGATGGGTCTTCGCATTTTAAAAATGCCGCAACTATTAGTAGTTGTGCAAACATGAAAAATATAATATGTACTTATCAACTGGTTTTGTTTCCCGAAACTCTCTGCATCCGTGTGAAATTTCTGCCCAAAAAACATTAGAAACCATACAAAAAAAACTCATAAAAAATAAAAATAAAACAGCAAAAATAATCGCAATTCCAACCAACGAGCCCGCACAATTGTGCGGGTACCACGCTAGTTAACTCTGATTTTTGTTCGTCTCTACTCTCTTCTTATCTTAACCAAAACTATCGATGAGCGCCAATTTGGATTATTCGCTAATATCATGTGGGCACTATGAAAAAAATGTTGCGAATGAATTTTTATCGACAAGAAATATAAACCTCACGAGATCAATGCAATGGCACTTTCTATAGCGAAGCTAATAATCTCTTTTGTCATGTGAATATCTCATCTCACGGAATTTTCTTGCTATTTCGATGGAGCGTGGACAATGGATCATTCGGGATATGTTTTTCTCTTATACTATAACGAGGAGATGATATATTTCGAAGATCAACCGACCCAAGCTCGATTCTCTTTTCATGCCGAGGTACTCTCTTGTCTAGCCGTCATGCATCATATAGCCTCGCTCAAAATATCGCAATGCGCTTTCCACTCGGATAGCTCCCAACTAATCGGCGGCTTTTTAAACCCTAAATTGGAGGTCGATTGGACGGCCTATTTCGACTTCCTAGATTGCCATGCACTTGCGAAAGCATTTCCAAATTGGCTTTACAAATGCATTGACCGAAATACCAATAAAGAGGCGGATTCCTTGGCGAAAAGGGCACGTATGGCACAAGATTTAATCACAGGGACCTCATTGTAAATATTGCCGCCATAGTAGAACTTATTTCTTTATTATTTTTTTCTCGATTTTTAGTTATTTTTTTAATGATGATTAATCCTTAGCATTGGGAGTGTGTTAGGTCCTCTAACATCTTGAGAGACCGATATTTTAGTTAGTCATGTGCTTTATGTTTATATCTATGATGTAGGACGATAATTTTTTAGATATGAAAGAGCATGGACATTTTTACGCAAAATAAATAAATAAATATATATATATATATATATATGATGTAGGACGATAATTTTTTAATGGGCTAGGCCTCATTTCCAAATAATTGTATTCGGATCCTTAAAAAAGAATACAGAAAATACGTATATTTTGATCATATATGAGAATATATACATTGGCACAACTTCACTGAAAGAATATGAGTTTATTAGGGTCGTTTTTGGGAAATTTTATTTTTAATTTTGTGATGAATATTACTAGGATCTAGTCTAGTTATAATTTATAAATTAGAGATATTTTATATTATGAATGTGATTTTAGCGTAGAACTTTTGTTGTTCTATTATTATATAAATTCAAATTCATACAAAACAATATTCCAAATTCACAATAAAACAAATATTTTACCACCCTAAAACATTACTCATATAAAACTATAATCCAAATTCACAATAAAGATATCCTATTTTATAAATCCTTCCGATTCCAAAAAAAAATGATTATATGCTGCCAGATAGTATTTTGCTAATGCCTAAATCTGAACATATATCATTTTGAAATGCTACACAATATTTAAAAAGAGTTCCTTTAACCAAAATAAAATATACAAATTCACACAATTACATGTTTTTATTCAGAATTTTCACCTCTCAGTCAACAACTAATTTTGTTCATAACAAATAAAAGCTGTTTAAACTATGGAGTAATGAGCAAATATAAATTTCAAATAATCTGAAAAAACACTATCATGTATGTTATAAAATCAAGTTGAAATTTTCTAACACGGAATTTCAATAGGAATAAATTAAATTCGGACATGAAAAAAGAATGGGGTCTAATTTGGACGTCCACGACTTGGTAAATTTGGAATTTGCAACAAATAATCTGATTTGTTATGGTAAAACAAAAATGTTCTATATGATGAAGAATTATAAAATAAATAAATTCATATCAATTTACTTTTCAAATACTTTTTTAGCAATTAGTTTCAAAATATTATTTCATTAATTTCCCTCCATTATCATAATTACAAAAATAATTCTTCAACTATTTGCATTGTAATTTATTAAGCTAATTATATCACATATTGTGGGTAATAGTACGATTTGTATGGTTTTGATCAGCATTCATTCAGAATGTGTTCTCTAAATCGTACATAAATCATGCATTGTTATAATACCCCTCGCGGTCCCGACCCCCCCCCCCCCCCCAACCACTGGCCGGGACCCGCGTGGGCCCGACCCCTCCCCCCCGGACCGGGACCCGCGTGGGCCCGACCCCTCCCCCCCGGACCGGGACCCGCGTGGGCCCGACCCCTCCCCCCAGGCCGGGACCCACGGGGCCCGACCCCTCCCCCCGGGCCGGGACCCGCGTGGGCCCGACCCCTCCCCCCGGGCCGGGACCCGCGTGGGCCCAACCCCTCCCCCGGACCGGGCCCCGCGTAGGCCCGACACCTCCCACCAGGGCCGGGCCCCGCGTGGGCCCGACACCTCCCACCAGGGCCGGGCCCCCGAGTGGGCCCGACCCCTCCCCCTGCCGGGCCCCGCTTGGCCCGACCCCTCCCCCCGGGACGGGCCCCGCGTGGGCCCGACCCTCTCCCCCGGGCCGGGCCCACCCTCTCCCCCGGGCGGGCCCCGCGTGGACCCGACCCTCTCCCCCGGGCCGGGCCCTGCGTGGGCCCGACCCTCTCCCCCGGGCCGGGCCCCGCGTAGGCCCGACCCCTTCTTCCGGGCCGGGCCCCGCTTGGCCTGACCCCCCTCCTCCGGACCGGGCCCCGCTTGGCCCGACCCCCTCCTCCGGGCCGGTACCCACGTGGGCCCAACCCCCTCCTCCGGGCCGGGCCCCGCGTGGGCCCGACCCCCCTCACCGGGCCCGGCCTCACATGAGCCGGAACCGCGCGCACACAAACACACACACAATACACACATACAGAGACCACATAGACGACACACCACACACACACCACACACATACAATACACACATACAGTCACACACACACAAATAGACATAATGCACAAACACAAAAATAAACACACACAGTGGCACATGTACAAAGACACAAACAGAGGAGTGCGCACATGCAAGTTGGTTCTCTCTCTACACTTCGAAATTTCTTCTATCGAATACCGCAGTTGTGTCTCCATAAATCGATTTGATCATCCAATTTTTCCATCTGTGCACATTGGGTGAAAATAAATTAGATTGAATACTTACAAATTAAATTAGTTAATTTCAAATTTGTTACCTTGTCCTTCAGCTTTCATCTCCACAGCATCACAAAAATCGCATGAAGTCATGGTGGGAAATCCAAGAGCTTGAAAGCCTGAAAGCACAAACAGAGATGGTGTAAAACTTAAATTAGTGCTTGTAAAACCGACAAAATCAATCAAAGGTGTGTTTCAAACTACAAAACTAATCACAAACAGAGATGGTTATGATGATTCAAAGGCTGAAAGTCCAAAAAAACAATTTATTGAGGGGTTTTAACGAAACAAAGCAAGATGAGATGGAAGATCTGAGTACTCATACGTAGTTCAGACAAAAAATGAGAATGAAAACTTGTCCCCAAATTGGTGACCGCAAAAACTTCGTACAGAACTATAAAAACCGTTGAAAACTATAAAATCAATCATAGCATGAACTCAGATTATCAATATTCCATGAGGACTTTATCAAATATATGTATTCGATGCAAAATTGACAAGAAATGCTTACGTGTATGGCTTGTCGAGAGAAATACCAAAACAATTAACCAGAAAACGAAAATAAAAACTAAGAGAAACAATTACTGCCTTGATTCGTCATTTAACAAAACCATGAACCAAGATCGTCCCCAAATCTCCACCCAATCAACAAAATCAATTCAAATCCCAACAGATCAAAGAGAATACAAATAAAATGTGGACGAGAATCACTTACATCCTTGTGTGTGCATATGAAGCAATCTGGAAAATCTGTCTGTCCACCAACCACGAAAATTGTTGTTTCGTGCTCTTCCCGTTTACGAGTCAGACAACACTCCGGCTAGGGTAAGGAACAAAAAACATGGACAAGAAGCACAATCGGACGAAAACAGAGGAAGAAGTTCTTTGTTAAGTATGCGGATCCATGGTTTCTCCAATCTCTATTGTTTTTTGCATTGTGAGAGAGAATAGACAAGGGAGAAGGAAGAGAAGAGACAAGAAAGAAGGAATAATATTTGGGGACCACGGAGAAGAGAGGTGCCAGTGCTCTATTTATTCTTGGCGATGTTAGAATAGTTTACACCGTCCCTAAACTCGGTGTACAAGTTTAATATATACACCGTATGGTAATGCTAAGTTTTTTGTTCTCATTAAATCGTGGACCAAGTGTGTTTGGTTTAATATGAAGAAATATTAACGTTGGAATTAGATTTGATTCAGATTTTTTGACCGTTAAGAATAAAATTAGAGTGATGATGTATGTCCCCTTGAACTATCCCCCAGAAGTGTTGATGCGCTGGATTCTGACACTGTTAAACCATGCAGGCCTTTTTGTCCCGTCCCCTTAAAGGGCCCGGCGTAATTTTTGTTTTAACGTTTGACGGGCCGTGGATGTTTAATGCAAAGGCCCGTAATAATTTACGGAACTATCTGAGTGCCTGAAAATATAGGGTTCAGTAGGGTATCATTAGATGAGTGTTAACTGGTATATATTCTGTGTCGCAATTAATGTTGTTAGGTAGGATTTGCAGTTTACAGCGTTTGGAGGGAAATTTTTTTTTAATACAATTTCGAATTTGGTTCGACTTCTATAAATAAGCACTATACTTTCTTAATAAATGGTGATATTTGTTGTATTCTGGTTTTATTCTGTTTTCAGTTCAATTTCGAATTTCTGGGAATACAATTTCGAATTTCGAATTAGGTGGGAATTATGGTTTTATTCTGTTTTCAATTAAATTTGTTTGAATCGAAATAGCTGTTAACAGAAATTGGTAAGTGTTTTGTTCTGTTTTGTTGTTTTTGTGTAGGTTAGTTGTATGTTTGTTGTAAGTTTGGGAATCAAATAATTTGTTGTAAGTTTTGATACCAGATTGTGCTGTTAAGATAATGAAGGCTCAAACATATATATGTTTGGAATTATTATATAATTTTTTGATGTTAATTCATGATGTTGCTATTTGTTATTTTAATTGATCAACCGGTGTTAATTTTGGATGATTTTTGGTTTTTTTTATGGCCACACAGTTAGTCTTGATTTTGGATGAATCTTTATTTGATATACCAGTTAGTCCAAATTAGAAGTTTTTTTTTTAATTGAAATTGATTTACCAGTTTTTTACCATTACAACCCCGTTTCCAAATTGAATTTGATTTACCAGTTAGTCTCAATTTTTGTTACCAGTTAGTCTCAGTTTTTTACCATTACACCTGGCGATGTTAATTTTACCAGATGGTTATTTCCGTAAAAAAATTCAATAATAGACTGAGTAATTAACTTCGAAGTCAAATTACAAACTTCAATTATAATGAACTTAGGATTTCCTAGATGCTTTTTTTACCAGTTATTTGTATGCAAAGTTGATAAATTTCAATAACAAATATAGATGATTCATAAAAATTTGCTTACTACTAAACTTATATTATGAAACCATAACTCATTAAGAACACATTGTAAACCAAACACATTGTCAACATACATGGAATAAAAAACATCAAGTTCATAACACACATAAATACCAAATATCTAGTTCATAACACACAAATTTTAAAAACCAAAAATCCACAACACATTAATTTGTTCCATTGTAAAACACTCCGCCAAATTCACCGCAATTCAAACATCCTTCAACTTCCCAAAATACTTTGGTAGACAAATTAGGTTGTACGCTGCATATCCTCTGGCGACTGCAATGTCTTTCTCCGTAAATCCCATTTGTCGAGATGCAGCGATACACTCGATGTACTTGACAACGAACAGAGCACTGTCCTCTACACGCTCCGTCTTAGGGCATCGCACTAATCGTTCTTCCCATTGTTTTATTTCCGCTCGATCTAGGAGTTCCGCCAACAAACCTTTCCATTCGTCGATGTAAGAGTTAACCCGGGAAGCAAACTAGTCCGTCTTAGGTGCAGGATTGTATATGTAAACGCGAGACTCGTCGAAATCGAACACGACCAATATCCAGTTCTTGGCAACATTGAACGGCAAGAATAGCCAGCGATTACTACCAAGCTCTGTTAGTGACAAGGCAATTGTAGTATCCTCATCCATTTCCTCTGGAAGCATGTTGGGGACGTTGACCTAAAGAAGAGTGTAGAGAATGTTGTTATATTATTCTCTATCATAAAATTGATAAGGCTTAACCGGCTAACTTACCGATATGCTTGGGTTCACAAAAGACCAGCGGTTGAACATGTCCATTGCGCAACGACGAAGCAGTCCGATCAAAACATTTAAGAGCTGTAAAACGAAAAGATGAGTACACGAGAAGAGTTGACAAATTATAATATAAATCTGAGTTACCTTTGCTGTGAGTGCGCTTCTTGCCAGTAGACACCTGATTTCCGCCCCGCTAATTCTCAATGACTTCAACGGGACATCATCAAATATGATCTTGTTCGACAAATACCCGTGGATAACACGCTTCATGTAATCAGGGACATCGTTGAAACACGGGAACTGGTGCTCTAGATCTTGGACTGCAAAGTCGTCCGTAGCCAGCTTGCCATAGTCCACGTCAGGCACTAGTAGCTCTACGGGGTCGAATGGACTGTTGATTACAACATCTTTGTCTTCATGCTTTTCTGGTTCGTCGAAACCTTCCACACATTTCAAAAAAAATATCTCAATAATCCTTATTTGTACTTTTACAAAATCTGAACTACATACCTAGTTCGAAATTGATTCCTACAGGCATCTCCATTGTCGTCTTTCCTTTTCCCTTGTCGCGGCACGCCATGAGACCCAATGTTCTTTGTTCCATCCGCGCAGCTAGGTCTGCTGTCTGGAAACCTGGGCCGTCCTTTGATACTGCTAGTTCAATTGAATAGAAATATGTTTAATTGGGTGGGATACAGTTGAATGAAATTTAACAAGGTACCTTCGACACTGCTTGTTTGATCAATCGTAATCGGGTGGCTAGGTATGGGGGTAATTATGTTCGGTTGGCTTGGTATGTGCTTTGAACAGACCCTGGGATGTTCTTCGTACCTCGACTCGAACCAGCACCAGAATGGTTTGACGGTGTGACTTGCAGATGGGAGTGGTGGCTTACTGTGCAATAAAACAAGTTTGAAATAATGTGAGTTTTTGTTTTAACATCACCAGAAATTAAATAATGTTTGTTTGGTAATTTTACCAGCAACGACCGGGTCGGAATGTGCGGGCTCCCCGTTCTTCTTAGCATTGTGAAGAGCGATCAAGTTGTCAACATCTGGTAACTCATCATCTGGTATGTAGCTAGAAGACCTCTCCTCATCGTTTGGACCTGTTTATTGTTGGAGACTTATTGGTAAAAACCATGTTAAAAAAGTTATTGTTGTGAAAATGTACTGTTGAGTCATACAAAAAGCTAGAGGTTGGGCGCATGATTCAGGTAGAGTTGGAGCAACGAGGAAAAACTGGCCAGGAGAACATAGGCTGGGCACAACACCTGAATGAAAATAAACATTACAACGGGTTACCTATAAGTTTGTTAGATCGTTTACCATGCAACATACCAGAAGGAATTGAGTCAGTCTGAACTCTCTGCTTGCGAGCTCTTGTCCTTGTTCCTGCGGGTACAAAAGTCGTATCGTCGTCTTCGGGCTCTGTATCTTCGTCTTGTCCTTGATCCCCATCTGATGGAAGTCTCCTGGTGCATCTACGTCTACTGGCATTTGACGCTGCAAGTTCAGTAGATTGCCCGTGCATGCGTGGGGATCGCCTAACCATTGATGGCCCAGCAACATCCTGAGTACTACGTTTCGTAAGATTCGACGAAACTGTCAAATTAATTGTAATTGTTAAATTTCGGTTAACTATTGAATAAAATGTTGATGAATAGAAACTGCAATTACGTGTCTTTGTAATCTGTCGCGAGGTATTCCTTGGGGGGGTGGTACTTATGAGGTGTTGAATGTGTAGCATGTTTTCTTGTCCATCCGATAACATCTGGCTCATCGTATGGACAAGGGCGTTTGCTAATGTTTCGCTGGGGGGGACTTGGAAGAAATATTGTTTCGCCAATTGCTTGTCCGTCTCGAACACCCAAGCCTCCAACTTATCGGGGGTAATGCTAACATCAATTCGGGCTGGGTTTATTGTCGCAATCGCTTCCATAAAACCTTCTTTTGTGCCATCAGTTGACAGTTGCCAGTTTAAATAACGCGGTACTCTTTTGTTACCCAACCTCAAAAGATCAGGGTTCGTGTGTTCGTAGAACCACACCTGTCAAAGGCAGTAACGTTATGAGGTTAATTAATACAATAGTTTTAAGCATTATAAAAAGTAATTAGGTGAGTTAATTCCATACCAGTAACGCGAAGGAGCAACCAATTATAGTCGGAGTCGAGTTGGAAGTAAGAGTCTTGGCGGTGTAACTGTTGGCTTTGGCACCAACCTCGGGTATTGACTTCTGCATAAAACTGAAAACCGCTTGGCCCCAAGAGTAATCCCACAAAGATTCGAGATCAGTGGCATAATCCCAGAATTGTTGAGGCGTAGCTTGGTTGCTCATCGAAAAGAGAACTGTGGTAAATAGATACATGGTTAGGATCGATAACCATTCTTCCGGTGTGGCTTTACAGCCCTCCTTTAGTTCTTCGTCTAGAACTGACTCGTAGTCTACTGCTTCGAGGTGGGCCCTTTCGTTGAAAAATTTAGTGGTTATCTCGCAGCCAACACCACGTCTGAAAGATATGTCTACCGGCTTCCCTACCCCCCTCAATCCAAGGATTATGCAGACATCGTGAGCGTTGAACCGCATGGCTTTACCATTCACTACGAAGCACGACAAAAGAGGGTTCCAGAAGCACATGACGCCAGAAAGGTACTCCCTCTGCATGCCTATAGGTGGGAAGTTCAGGAAGTTTCTGAAAGGCCAGTTTGCTATGAGGGCCTTGTGTTGTGGTTTGAGTCTATCCCTGAGGTAATCGTTGAAAAAATTCGAGAATCGTTTAGGATTGCACCTTGTTTTCACCGTAAAAGTGAACTCCTTCTTCATTTTTTTAGATGGGCGAGTTTTGGGAGCCATGGCTTCGTTAGAGAGGAGAGAAGGAGATTTGTTTGGTAGTTTGTGGGTAAGAAGAAGAATCGAGAAGACGGGAGCAGCGTTTGATAGGGTCGGTTTAACAGGCGAACAGTGGTGAGCGAAGATTGGCGAGCGAAAGGCGGTGGAGCAGTAAATGCAATGGAGCGTTGCTTCCTCCGGGGCGCGAGCAATAAAGTTCTGACGGGTTTCTGGTTCGGGGTGGTAGAGGAAGAGATTTCCCTCCTTGGGAATGCACGAAAAGAAATCTTTTGACAGGACATGACATGGAAGGCGTTAAGTGGTACGAGATGGCGTTAAGCGTTGTGTCTATTTACGTTCCACAGGCGTTAAGCCTTACATGGCAATCAAAATCCATCCTGGTGTGCTTTTTTTTGGGTTGGGCTATTTACGTTGGGCTGTTTGTAATTAAATTGTGGGATATTGGCTATTTTTTATATGGTGGGCTATTGTAATTATTTTTGTGATGTTAAATTTTGGGCCATTTTTTTATTCCTTTTTAAATTGTGGGCTATTGTTTTCATCAGCTATATTAATCATGAACAATATTAATCGTAATCTATGTTAATCATAAACATGATTAATCGCATAATTGTTTAACAAAAGTTTTTGACAAAATGAACAGGTTTTTTCAGAAGCATCAAATTACAATTTACTGTTGTCGTCATTACCAAAAAAACAACAGTATTGCTAACAGCACGTTCACTTCACGAGTCGTCATTTCTTTCTCAGCATTGGGAAAACTGCATTAACAGTTCGACGTTGCTAACGTTGCTGATCTGATGTGCTGTAAAACCAAACTGGTTTATTGAGAAATTGAATTAGCAATGAAATTTTTTCAAAGATTGAACGTATGATACGATTCTTACAGAGGAGTTTTGGATTGAAGATGCAATTGTGGCCTCGCAATCGCCAACGTAATTAGACGTTGGACACTTCTTCTTATGTGGTTCCTTATGTGGTTTTACCTAAAACAACTTTTGTTATAAGAAAGAACTGGAGAAATGTAAAACTGATGAAATAAAACGAAGAAAGTTGTACCGTTGATTTGGTGCCGGGACTCTTTGAAGGCGTGATGTTCTTTTTCTTGAGTGCAGCAATTTCGACTCTACTCTTGTACCTATTAGATCTTGGTCGACCAAGGCGTTTAACCCTGTTAGGATCAGCAACATTTACGTGGTCATCGTCGGTTGTAAAAACATCTTCGTTGTTTGGATGAACAGCTTCTGAGCTATTGGTAAGGGAGATTGCCATATTCTCTAACCATGACATCAATTTGGATACGGATTTGTCGTCGCGATAGGTGCACTCGATAATGTTGACCATGTGTGAATGTGCTCTGGTGTACACCGAGTCGTACTGTGATATATTCCGTTGTATGGGTAGGGTGTTAAATGGCGATGTGGTGTGGTTTCTGACATAATTATTTTGCCATCTAGACAAGAAATAACATTCAGGGATAGAAGGCACGCCTAGTTGACGATAAATAGTTAACCCGTGTCTACAAACAATCCCCTTAAACTCGAATAATAGGCATTCGCAGTAGTACATACACTTACTGGGGCAGAACCGTACTTCATAAGGTTTTTTTTCAGCGATGTTGGTAACTTTGTAAAAAGTAACATCTTCTTCTGTTCGAATCAGTTGCGAATGACAACTGATAAGTGACTTAACCTCGTCCTGGAATAGGTAGAAGATCCGATGAGTGTAAGACTTGGAGAACTGTTCCTCGAATGGTAACATCGAAACTAATGCTGTTGAGCGGTCCATGCATCGAAAATCTTCTAGACTCTCCTTCTCCCACTTGGCTTGCAGCGCAAGATCGTATTTCTCGACAAAGTTCCTTAACGAGGTCGAAGAGTTAACATAGCCGTCGAAAAAGGAATTCATGGATTCACTCCTCTGCGTTGTGGACATCCCTGCCCAGAAGAACTTCTTAACGTACAAGGGGACCCACTGTGATCGTATACTGTACATTCGCTCTAACCAGTTTTTACGATATGGCAAATCTTCGAATTGGATTAACTCTTGCCAACCCTGCTCAAATTGATCTGACTCAGAGGTGTCGTAAACCAATTCACATACCTATTGGTTTCGAAATGAAAATTAGTTAGTTTTTCTCCTTGGAAGTTAATATTAAATTTGTTTTACTAACATACCTTAGACATGAATTCGTCTTTGTGGTCGCCCGAACCTGCTTTTGCTGGTAATTTCTTCATTATGTGCCAAAGGCACAATCTGTGACGAGCACTTGGAAAGACGTTAGAAATAGCCGAACACATAGCCGCACACTGGTCGGTGATGATTGCGGGAGGGGGGACGCCGCACATGCAGTCCAGAAATGTGTTGAACAACCACTCATACGTAGGTATGCATTCATCAGCCAACAAAGCGCATGCGAGCAGAATGGACTGACCATGGTGGTTCACCCCGACAAATGGGGCAAATGGCATATCGTACCTGAAAACAATAATATCCCGTTAATCCTTAACATTGGTAACTATCCCATGGTTCTCCCATGAATCAACATTGTTTAGTAATGTACGCTGGTAAAAAATGCTAGTAACTGGTAACTAACCCCTGCAACATTGTCCATGCACTGGTAACTCTAACACTGGTAAGTAACAGTCGTACTGTGTTCGATAGAAAAATGTAAATTAGGAGAACTTACTTGTTAGTCAGATACGTTGTGTCGAACGTTATTACATCCCCGAAATATTTATAAGCTGCTCGGCTTCGACCATCAGCCCAGAAAACGTTCCTCAGCCTGCCTTCGTCGTCGATTTCACAGAGATAAAAGAAATTTGAACATTTCTTCTGACGATCCTTGAAATACTTAACTAATGCATTTGCATCACCCTCTGCAAGTTTTAGAGCCCTTCGAGCATGTATATGGTTCCTCATGTCCCTTTCTGTGAAATTGCAGTTGTCATGACCTCCGGCTTGATTGAACATGGAGTGGAATGAGCGGTTTTGAGGAATCCCAGAATCGTCGTTTATCTCAATCTGCTTTTTGACGAAGTTAGGGATAGCACGGTGACACCTCATGTATCTGACTGCGTCAGGTCTCAGGTCGTGATTATGATCGTTTTCAACAAACGATACAGTCCATACGCCATCTAGGCCATAATCCTTGATAACTATCTTGGCAGGGCAGCACGTCCCTTGGTAGCTATTGCGCCTCCTCTTAAAACCCTCTCCTTTGCAACGAAGGACCGGCTTCTTCTCTTTGCTGCAGGAAAAAGTCGCGTCTGAAGGCTGCCCGTAGAAGTTGTGGTTCGATCTTTTTACTATTCCAAAACCTAGTCGACTGGAGTACGAACGGTAGAAGTGGTAAGCATCTTCACGAGAGGGAAACTCCATACCGACGACGGGAATATCTAGGGGTTCTTCGTCGTAGTCGAAATCCATGGAGCTCGACGTGTTAAGCTCAGATCAGAAAGAGAGAAAGAAGAAGAAAGAGAGAACGACAAAGAAAGAGAGAAGTCTTAACAATGGAAAATGTACTCAGGTCAGCAAGAAAGATTAGCTGAAAGAGAAAGAAGTCTTAACAATGTAGGAAAGAAGGAAGGACAAAGAGAGAAATAAATTTGATGTGACCTAAATACGTGTGAGAAGATGGATGTAAGATAAAGGTGGCAGTGCTGACAGATGGCGAATGTTGATGTGATGTAAATTCTGCAAATAAATCTAAGGATGAACATGTGCCGTAATGAGCCATCGCTCTCGGTTTACCACCCCGGTGTAAGGCTTAACTCTACTGCCAGCGCATCAAGCCTCTCAGGGGAGAGAACGGGGATGTCCAACATTTTCCAAATTAGAATTTGATTACCTATCTTGGTAGTACACACATCAGGATTTATGTGTGTGTTTGAATGGTTGTTCATATGTACTGAGTGAGTATATATATATATATATTGATTATTGAGTTATTAACATACTAATCAGTTTATATGTTCGTAACATTATAATATAATTTATATTTGTATATTTTTTTAATTTTAGTTTTTTTGTGTGTAATTTCAGTTTCAAGACCATTTGTCACAATCTTGGCAAATTGCATCGATAACCCTAGAAGAAAATTAACAATAAGAAGCCCTATGCTGAAAGGGATTTCAGTTTGAGTTTGATTCTTTCACTTTGACCAGATCAAATTTTATTTTGTCTTTTTCCATTGCTACGAAACATGAAGTATGAAATATCACGTAATATTGAAATCAATTGAAACAAACAAATGAACATTGTGGTGGCCTCGAAGTCGAGCCCAATACAATTTGGACTCAAATCAAATAATTCATTATTACTCTTATGAAATCCAATAGGTCTACCAAAGGCTATTAAATTTTTGGATGGTTCATCTCATATCCCTTTAATTAAAAAAAAAAGAATCATGTCCTAGAAAGCAGATTTTTTTTATAAAATATCTGATTTAAGATTTAGCATCTATATGATCAATTGAATTAACCAAATTTTTTTTTGTAACCCTGGATTTAAGTACGTTTCTAATTAATATTAGAATCGGTGCCTGATCGTAGTATTAATTTTGTTTAAGAGTTCAAATTATAATTCTTTTTTTCTTCTATTGACGTGAGGCTCTGATCAATTAAGCTCTATTTATAGTTCCCTTGTAGTTCTATATATGAAGGACATGTGTTATATATATTTTGATAAAATAGAGTTTGGTTAAGAAGAATTGAACATGTAAGCCCAATTAATCTGACGGGCCCAAAATTATAAATTGATCAACCAATTTTTTAATAGACTTAATTCTTTTGTGCATATTTTAAAATTCTTTAATTCTCAAAACTTGAGTATGTTGTGTAAAAAATTAACCAAAGCAGTCATTATCGAATACTTTAATATCATTATGTTGAGATTGTTGTTTAATTCGATCCCGAAGAGGTACAATATTCCGTAAATTGGGCCGAGCCTTGTAGAAAAAATTGGCCAATATATTATCAATAGCCCAAATTACATAATTTATAAATAATTACATTGGATTATTATGAACTGAAAATCATACACAGAATGAGCATCTAGTTTAAATCGGTGTATGGACTATGGACAATAAGTCATTTAATCTTGTACAGTTCATTCTCTTGAAATAAATACAAAATGAATTACAAGTAATAGATCTCAAATTTTATATTACTACTATTCACGTATAAGATAATTTATTAATTTGTCATTCCTTTAAATTTTCAATTGTTCTTTGATCCCACAAGATGCCACATCACCATTGAATTGTTTAGTGAAAATTCTCTTTTGACAATGAAGTAATTGAAGAAAGGAATTTTTTTTATGTTCCCACAATTCTCCCACAGTCATTGATGTTTACATCATCAAGTTAATTGGTGTCCCCGATTTATCCCCCCAATTTCCCAAACGGATTAACAAAACTTTTAATTAACAGTTAACTCAAATTTAATTAATTTGTCCTTCTTTTAAATTTTCAATTGTTCTTTGATCCCACAAGATGCCACATCACCATTGAATTGTTTAGTGAAAATTCTCTTTTGACAATGAAGTAATTGATGAAAGGAATTTTTTTTTATGTTCCCACAATTCTCCCACTGTCATTGATGTTTACATCATCAAGTTAATTGGTGTCCTCAATTTATCCCCCCAATTTCCCAAACGAATTAACAAAACTTTTAATTAACAGTTAACTCAAATTTAATTAATAAATAAGTAATACATTTCAATTAACAGTCAAAAATAATAATTATACAATTCAATTAATTAACAACATAATTAATATATATATTTAGCACTAATTAACAATCATCAATACAATTCCAAAAATATGATAATTAACCATATAAATGTTAATTAACTTTGTTGTTAATTCACTCAAAATTATTAATTAATTGTGTGAACTTATACTCATTTCATACTTTTTGTAATCAAGAAAACCAATTAATTATAATATTTATTAATTAATATATTGATATACTCAAATTCAAATTGACCCCTCTCATTAAATTTACAAGAATGTGGCTCAACCCCAGCTGGTCACGTCATCAATCATTGTTCATCAGTTACTGTTCATCGATATCAATTACTGTTAATCAATAAGAATTGATACTGTTCATCGTCATCAGTTATTGTTCATCAATAATTACTGTTCAAGGGAACATATATAATTAAAATATACTTGGCACCCCCAAAACAATTAACCTCTCTAAATATATAATTTGGCTCAACCTCTCCCATTAAAAAATATCCATGGTGAGGTAGCAAAAATGGGTTCGGTGGCTTAATTAGCCTCTCTAATGGATTCTATTAAATATTAATTGACACATAAATAATCTATAATAGGGGACGCTGGTGGATCTCCACAACGCCCGCAGGTGGATCGCACTACATCCCTACCTCCCCTCTCACGTTATTTGTTTATTCTTGTGGTCATTCCTGAAACATACAACGTTAAACCTAAACTTCATATAAAATAAAAATGTCAAATATAAAAACTGGAATTTTATCCTAAATATATCAACTCCAAGTAACATATTCAATCCCTATAAAATATTCATGAGATATTATTAGACATGATAATTTTCACTAAAATTGTATTAATCAAAAAATTTAATTTTAGTTAGTATAAAAATGTTGTTAATTTTCACTAATTATTTGAGTTATTATTTGGATTATCACCAAAGTTAGTATTCGTATCTCAAATTGGATCATATATTAACTTATAAAATGAACATAATATACACTCCATAAAATGGAGAGAAGGGAAGGCCAATTAATTCTCCGCAAATCTCAATTTGGATTATCTACTAACTTACGAAATGAACATAATAAACATGCCACAAAATGGAGTGAATAAAAGGTCAATTAATTATCTCTTAATTATATTTGATAGATTTAATAATCAAGTTCAAATAATTAGCAATATTAATTATATTTGAAATTTGAAATTTTCTTAATTTTTCATGTACCGATTAAGAGTGAAGTAAATATCAATTGACAACATATGCTATTTAATATTTATTTACTGTTAATATACTTGTTAATTGACTGTTAATTACAAAAGTTGATAACAAAAAAAATGGTTAAATTATTTTAACTCACATTTTTATTGGTCCGGTCATTAATGTACTTGTTTTTTAACTCACATTTTTATTAATTGGCATGTATGTCAAATGTTACAAGGTAAGTAATCAATCTTAATAACAATTGATCATCTGAAAAGCAAGTAAATTTCTTTTATAAACTCAATTAATCCAATACCATTAAGCAACCAGTCGACAATTTTCCGTCGAAATAAACAAAATGGAATTGAAAATAACAAGTTGAATTTAAATGATACGCAAGTAATGTTGAAAATAGATTGTAATTAATCCAAATTATACATCACAGTTATCACAAAATTATACAACATAATTTACATATAAAATGCATCGAAAGAAAAATTATAAACAGCCAAATTAGGTGATGACAAACTGATCCCAAGTTGTTTATGACTTGACATCTTTTATTAATTGGCATGTATGTTAATAGTAACAAGGTAATTAATCAATATTAATAACAATGTCATATGTGGGAAGTAAGTAAACTTCTTTTTCAAACGAGCAAATTGCAACAATAATGACATCTCAATTAACCAGGAACTTGAACCCAAACTAGCACAAATATCTTCATTTTGTTAGGACTAAGCAAAAATAAAGTGATACAGTAACAACACATTGTATATCAATGAACACATTAATAAGATAACTTAATTGAAAAACACTCACACCCGAGGTCTTGACTGCAACAATAAAAAAATACAAATAAACCCCTCATAAATTACAAATACAAAATACTAATTGACTGCAACAAGCATTATTAATAAGCACTAATGAGCCCTAAGATCAGTAACCCAAATCACTGGATCTCGTCAATGAGGAAATTCATCGAATGAAACATTAATTAGAATGAATTATAGAAATTCGGTTAATCATGAACTAAAAAAAAAACATGCAAAATTAAGAAATGAGGGGTGCCAACTAGAGTTAGCCTAGTTGGTCACACCTCTTGGCTAGGGAGCAAAAGGTGTGGGGTTCAATTCCCGACGGGAACACTGAATTATAGATTAAATGTTAAATTAGTGAATAGAGTGTGTGGCCTACAGGTTTGTAATAAAAAAAGAAAAAGAAAAAGGAGATTGTGTTTGGAAGGGGGACTTTGAGCCCTCTCCGAATTTACTCAAAAAAAAAAAAAAATGAGGGGTAAATGTCATTTTGCGCTTCACGAGCCCCCTTCTCTGGTCTCTACTTCTCCTCGAACTATAAAAATTTACAAATGAACCCATCATTAATTACAAATAAAAAATACTAATTGACTTCAACGATCATTAATTTAAGTTTAAAAAAGTACGAATTTGAATTAACGAAAGTACCATTTTTGAAGAATTTCAATTAATAGAACTTGGACAAGTATTAATCGATTGAAAAATACGAATTGACCCGAATGGAAAATATCACCTGATTAACTGTCAACTCGCCCATTCGTTGCAAACAGCCCCTTGACAGCGAAAAATCTTGAACACCAATTAAAACTCGACTCGAGCACGAATCCATCCATTTTCGATCGAGTCCCTGAATTTTTTTTGCAATTGAGATGAAATTAAATAAATTATTATACGAAGTAACCTCGAATTGACAGTAAAATCAGCAAAAACAGTAAACTCGACGAAGCATTAATTGAATTAGTGAAATAAATGTAGTTAACCATTAATTAACCCTAAGGTAATTAATCCTAAAAAGAATATGAACTTGTAACAATTTCACAGCAAAGTAAATGAATTAGTCACCTGAATTGAATTAAGCATTGATTAACATTAATTATTGAAAATGAGTTAACATCGACTAAAAAAAACCATGACCTCAAGTTATATGAAAGGGAACACTTACAAACTTCTCAAAATTACGCCTGAGCCAATATTGGTTCAATTGCAATAACGAAAATGAAATAATAAAATTCTAACATTATGATTCAATTGCAATAACGAAATAAACAAATTGGAAATATCATTGAATACCTCTTGGCTCTTGCCATGAATAAATATCATTGAATTCTTAAAACAAAGTTGAGAACAAATAAATCGCATATTCTCTAGTTTTATCTTGTTTGCATGACAATAAATACTCACTTACAGAAAGAAATGGTGCAAATTTATCCTAATTACAAAGAAAAGAAATATGAGGTCAAAATTGAGGCTTAATTGGAGTTTGTTAAGGGGCAAATTCTCTATTCCTTTATCATTGAATACTCGCTTACAAAAATTGAGGCTTAATTGGGCAAATTTATCCTAATGACAATAAATACTCACCTACAAATGAAATAATCGAAGATAAATGAAGAAAACGATACCAAGAGGCCAAAAAGCCAACTACCTAGCTTTCAGTTCTGGCCGCCATCACCGGCTCCTCCGGCTTCACGATCCGTCTATGTCTGTTGCTAGATCCATCTCTCTCTCTTCCATAGCTTGAAAACCTTGGTTTATGGAAGGGAGAAGGCAGGTGAGTCGAGACTCGAGAGGTGTAGGTTTGGTGTGTACGGGAGATGGGCGTGGGAGATGTGTACGGGAGAAGGCAGGTGAGTCGAGACTCGAGACTGTAGGATGTGAGTAACGGTGACTCGGTGAGTAAAGAGGGACTGAATGATAAGACGGAAGAAGACGTGGGAACTAGAGGTGGCAAATCGGGTGGGTCGGGTCATAATCGGGTGGGTATTTTCGGGTTCGGGTCATTTTTATGTTCGGGTTATTTTCGGGTGAAGTTAACTCGGATCGGGTCGGGTTGTGTTCGGGTTTTATTTTGGTCGGATTATTTTCGGGTTAAATTATGTGTTCGGGTCAGATTCTTCGGGTTCGGGTTATGTCGGGTTTGAATTAATTCAGTTGCAGACAAAAATAATAACCAAAATTTCAAATTATAAGATTTGATTCAACTAATAAATTCGGGTTATATTCGGGTCTCGGTTTACTCGGTTTCGGATCGGGTCGAGTTCGGATAACATATAAAACATCTATTTTCGGATTCGGGTTATTTAGTCCCGGGTCGGTCCGAGTCGGGTTGTTTGATTTTCGTAAATTTTGTCTAGTCAGGTCGGGTCGGGCTTCAGGTTACTCGGGTCGGTTTTTCGGATTCGGGTCAACTTTGCCAGCTCTAGTGGGAACAGAGAGAAGGTCCCTCGCTTTTTTATTAACAGGGATTTCAATGGGTCGACCCGAACCCGCGGGTACCCAACCCGAACGGGCGGATAATATCTGAAAAAAATATCCGCGGGTCGGGTATTACCCGAAAAAAATAGCCGCTTCGGGTTCGGGTTCGGGTTCGGGTTCGGGTTCGGGTTCGGGTTCGGATTCGTATACGGGAGTAAATTTTTATCCACGGATATATCCGAACCCAAAAAAATATCCGAACCCGAATTCGAAAATACTCGAGAAATATCCGAAAAATATCCGAAAATACTTCATGATATGAAAATTTGCAGTGTTTTATGGATTAATTATTTGTAATATTTGTATTTATAATGTATTTTGTTCAAGTTGTTTATTTTATGTATACAAAATTATTGGTGATTTTACGTATTTGTATAATAATTTATAATTCTTTTATTTTTAGATTTTATATTGATTATTTTCGGATAACGGGTTACGGTTCGGGTATATCCGTAACCCGCGGGTTCGGGTTCGGGTATGATTTTTTATCCGCGGGTATTTTCTGAAATATTGCGGCGAGATTGCGGCGAAATATCGGTAATATTGCGGCCATATCGGGTCAAATATTGCAGATAATATTCAAATCGTTGTAATTTTCTCATCCTTCCACCAAATTACATGAAATTTATATCGAAATCGCTCGTTTCGACGAGAGGTATGTAATGCTGGGCTTGAATTTATGAAATTTTGTCTTTTACCCTGAATTAAACACAAAATACACGTTTAAGTAATTTTATCCAGAATTATTTAATATAAATATTATAACATAAATTTTGTGATTATTTAATACATAGTTTCCATGTTTTATTATCAAAATATTTGATAAAATATGTTGATAACATATATAACTTCTAAAATGTGTCATTTTTCATCTATAAATATATGAATTTAGTAATTTTCATTGTATTTCATTGATGTTACGATTTAAAATTTGAGTTATAGTGTTTTGATATTTTTAGGATGTCGACAAAAAATTCTTCAACAAAATTCAATTCCAAAGATCCCGTATAATTGGTATTTTAATGGAAATTTTATGATCAACTTTTATTTACACTGAAAAGGTTCCTGGACAATCAACTTTTTTATTATTTTTAGAAGAAAATTATGAAGAAAATTTTACGATATTAATGGTGATAAAAATTATTGTGAAAAATATATTTAAACAAACTATTTTTTTTTCATAATTCAATATCGCAACAACTGTCCGCAATAATATCATTGCACCGCAATTGCGTCCGCAAACGCAATCCGCTGCAAAAAAGACCCGACCGCAATGGACCGCAATATCGCAATTTAATATATATATATATATTTCATTAAAAAAGGACATTGTTATGCAAATCAAGAATATTAAATATTCAGTGATGTCCCGATCGATGAACAAATATAGACCTCTCGCAAAAGAGCATAGGATCTAGGACATGATTCTTTTTTTTTTTAATTAAAGGGATATGAGATGAACCATCCAAAAATTTAATAGCCTTTGGTAGACCTATTGGATTTCATAAGAGTAATAATGAATTATTTGATTTGAGTCCAAATTGTATTGGGCTCGACTTCGAGGCCACCACAGTGTTCATTTGTTTGTTTCAATTGATTTCAATATTACGTGATATTTCATACTTCATGTTTCGTAGCAATGGAAAAAGACAAAATAAAATTTGATCGGGTCAAAGTGAAAGAATAAAACTCAAACTGAAATCCCTTTCGGCATAGGGCTTCTTATTGTTAATTATCTTCTAGGGTTATCAATGCAATTTGCCAAGATTGTGACAAATGGTCTTGAAACTGAAATTACACACAAAAAAACTAAAATTAAAAAAATATACAAATATAAATTATATTATAATGTTACGAACATATAAACTGATTAGTATGTTAATAACTCAATAATCAATATATATATATATATATATACTCACTCAGTACATATGAACAACCATTCAAACACACACACATAAATCCTGATGTGTGTACTACCAAGATAGGTAATCAAATTCTAATTTTATTCTTAACGGTCAAAAAATCTGAATCAAATCTAATTCCAACGTTAATATTTCTTCATATTAAACCAAACACACTTGGTCCACGATTTAATGAGAACAAAAAACTTAGCATTACAATACGGTGTATATATTAAACTTGTACACCGAGTTTAGGGACGGTGTAAACTATTCTAACATCGCCAAGAATAAATACAGCACTGGCACCTCTCTTCTCCGTGGTCCCCAAATATTATTCCTTCTTTCTTGTCTCTTCTCTTCCTTCTCCCTTGTCTATTCTCTCTCACAATGCAAAAAACAATGGAGATTGGAGAAACCATGGATCCGCATACTTAACAAAGAACTTCTTCCTCTGTTTTCGTCCGATTGTGCTTCTTGTCCATGTTTTTTGTTCCTTACCCTAGCCGGAGTGTTGTCTGACTCGTAAACGGGAAGAGCACGAAACAACAATTTTCGTGGTTGGTGGACAGACAGATTTTCCAGATTGCTTCATATGCACACACAAGGATGTAAGTGATTCTCGTCCACATTTTATTTGTATTCTCTTTGATCTGTTGGGATTTGAATTGATTTTGTTGATTGGGTGGAGATTTGGGGACGATCTTGGTTCATGGTTTTGTTAAATGACGAATCAAGGCAGTAATTGTTTCTATTAGTTTTTATTTTCGTTTTCTGGTTAATTGTTTTGGTATTTCTCTCGACAAGCCATACACGTAAGCATTTCTTGTCAATTTTGCATCGAATACATATATTTGATAAAGTCCTCATGGAATATTGATAATCTGAGTTCATGCTATGATTGATTTTATAGTTTTCAACGGTTTTTATAGTTCTGTACGAAGTTTTTGCGGTCACCAATTTGGGGACAAGTTTTCATTCTCATTTTTTGTCTGAACTACGTATGAGTACTCAGATCTTCCATCTCATCTTGCTTTGTTTCGTTAAAACCCCTCAATAAATTGTTTTTTTGGACTTCCAGCCTTTGAATCATCATAACCATCTCTGTTTGTGATTAGTTTTGTAGTTTGAAACACACCTTTGATTGATTTTGTCGGTTTTACAAGCACTAATTTAAGTTTTACACCATCTCTGTTTGTGCTTTCAGGCTTTCAAGCTCTTGGATTTCCCACCATGACTTCATGCGATTTTTGTGATGCTGTGGAGATGAAAGCTGAAGGACAAGGTAACAAATTTGAAATTAACTAATTTAATTTGTAAGTATTCAATCTAATTTATTTTCACCCAATGTGCACAGATGGAAAAATTGGATGATCAAATCGATTTATGGAGACACAACTGCGGTATTCGATAGAAGAAATTTCGAAGTGTAGAGAGAGAACCAACTTGCATGTGCGCACTCCTCTGTTTGTGTCTTTGTACATGTGCCACTGTGTGTGTTTATTTTTGTGTTTGTGCATTATGTCTATTTGTGTGTGTGTGACTGTATGTGTGTATTGTATGTGTGTGGTGTGTCGTCTATGTGGTCTCTGTATGTGTGTATTGTGTGTGTGTTTGTGCGCGCGCGGTTCCGGCTCATGTGAGGCCGGGCCCGGTGAGGGGGGTCGGGCCCACGCGGGGCCTGGCCCGGAGGAGGGGGTTGGGCCCACGTGGGTACCGGCCCGGAGGAGGGGGTCGGGCCAAGCGGGGCCCGGTCCGGAGGAGGGGGGTCAGGCCAAGCGGGGCCCGGCCCGGAAGAAGGGGTCGGGCCCACGCGGGGCCCTGCCCGGGGGAGAGGGTCGGGCCCACGCGGGGCCCGGTCCGGGGGAGAGGGTCGGGCCCATGCGGGGCCCGTCCCGGGGGGAGGGGTCGGGCCAAGCGGGGCCCGGCCGGGGGAGGGGTCGGGCCCACGCGGGGCCCAGCCCTGGGGGGAGGGGTCGGGCCCACGCGGGTCCCCGCCCGTGGGGAGGGGTCGGGCCAAGCGGGGCCCGGCCGGGGGAGGGGTCGGGCCCACGCGGGTCCCAGCCCGGGGGGAGTGGTCGGGCCCCCGTGGGTCCCGGCCGGGGGGAGGGGTCGGGCCCACGCGGGTCCCGGCCCGGGGGGGAGGGGTCGGGCCCACGCGGGTCCCGGCCGGGGGGAGGGGTCGGGCCCACGCGGGTCCCGGCCGCGGGGGAGGGGTCGGGCCCCCGGGGGGGGGGGGGGGGGGGGGGGGGGGGGGGGGTCGGGACCGCGAGGGGTATTATAACAATGCATGATTTATGTACGATTTAGAGAACACATTCTGAATGAATGCTGATCAAAACCATACAAATCGTACTATTACCCACAATATGTGATATAACTAGCTTAATAAATTACAATGCAAATAGTTGAAGAATTATTTTTTTAATTATGATAATGGAGGGAAATTAATGAAATAATATTTTGAAACTAATTGCTAAAAAAGTATTTGAAAAGTAAATTGATATGAATTTATTTATTTTATAATTCTTCATCATATAGAACATTTTTGTTTTACCATAACAAATCAGATTATTTGTTGCAAATTCCAAATTTACCAAGTCGTGGACGTCCAAATTATACCCCATTCTTTTTTCATGTCCGAATTTAATTTATTCCTATTGAAATTCCGTGTTAGAAAATTTCAACTTGATTTTATAACATACATGATAGTGTTTTTTCAGATTATTTGAAATTTATGTTTGCTCATTACTCCATAGTTTAAACAGCTTTTATTTGTTATGAACAAAATTAGTTGTTGACTGAGAGGTGAAAATTCTGAATAAAAACATGTAATTGTGTGAATTTGTATATTTTATTTTGGTTAAAGGAACTCTTTTTAAATATTGTGTAGCATTTCAAAATGATATATGTTCAGATTTAGGCATTAGCAAAATACTATCTGGCAGCATATAATCATTTTTTTTTGTAATCGGAAGGATTTATAAAATAAGATATCTTTATTGTGAATTTGGATTATAGTTTTATATGAGTAATGTTTTAGGGTGGTAAAATATTTGTTTTATTGTGAATTTGGAATATTGTTTTGTATGAATTTGAATTTATATAATAATAGAACAACAAAAGTTCTACGCTAAAATCACATTCATAATATAAAATATCTCTAATTTATAAATTATAACTAGACTAGATCCTAGTAATATTCATCACAAAATTAAAAATAAAATTTCCCAAAAACAACCCTAATAAACTCATATTCTTTCAGTGAAGTTGTGCCAATGTATATATTCTCATATATGATCAAAATATACGTATTTTCTGTATTCTTTTTTAAGGATCCGAATACAATTATTTGGAAATGAGGCCTAGCCCATTAAAAAATTATCGTCCTACATCATATATATATATATATATATATATATATATATATATATATATATATATATATATATATATATATATATATATATATATATATATATATATATATATATATATATTTATTTTGCGTAAAAATGTCCATGCTCTTTCATATCTAAAAAATTATCGTCTTCAATTAAGGAGTATTTTGAGTGTGACATTAAAATTGAGTATTTTGGTTGTGTTACACTTCAATTTTAACATTTTTTAAAAAAATATCATAATTGAATTTTTTGAAGGTGTTACTTTTGTTTTTGCATTTTTAGGAAATTTTTGAAAAAATTGAAATTTGTGTGTGTGAGATTTCAATTACGGAGTATATTGAGTACGACATGAAAATTGAGTATTTTGCTTGTATTACAATTTGAAGATTTTTTTTTTAAAATATCATAACTGAATATTTTGAATGTGTTACACTTCAAATTTAACATTATTTTAAAAAATATCTTAATTGAATTGTTTGAACGTGTTCGACTTCTGTTTTTGCATTTTTATGCAATTTTAGAAATAATTGAAATTTGTGTGTGTTAGTATTCAATTACGGAGTATATTGAGTACGACATAAAAATTGAGTATTTTGCTTGTGTTACAATTTGAAGATTTTTTTTTTTTAAATATCATAACTGAATTTTTTGAATGTGTTACACTTCCGTTTTTACATTTTTAAGAAATTTTTGAAAAAATTGAAATTTGTGTGTGTGAGATTTCAATTATGGAGTATTTTGAGTACGGAGAGAAAATTGATTATTTTGTTTGTGTTACACTTCCAATTTAACATTTTTACAAAAAATATCTTAATTGAATTATTCGAGGGTGTTAAACTTCAGTTTTTGCATTTTTAAGAAAGTTTTGAAAAAATTGAAATTTGTGTGTGTTAGTCTTCATTTACGTAGTAATTTGAGTACGGAATAAAAATTGAGTATTTTTCATGTGTCACACTTCAATTTTAAAATATTTTTAAAAAATATCTTAATTCAATTTTTTAAAGTGTCAGACTTCTGTTTTTGCATTTTTAAGAAATTTGTGTGTGCTAGTCTTCAATTATGGAGTATTTTGAGCGTGACATGAAAATTTAGTATTTTACTTGTGTTACACTTCAATTTTAACATTTTTCGAAAAAATATCATAATTGAATTTTTTGAAGGTGTTACTTTTGTTTTAGCATTTTTAGGAAATTTTTGAAAAAATTGAAATTTGTGTGTGTTAGTCTTCAATTATGGAGTATTTTGAGTACGACATAAAAATTGTGTATTTTGCTTGTGTTACACTTCAATTTGAACATTTTTTTTAAATATCATAATTGAATTTTTTGAAGGTGTTAGACTTCTATTTTTGCATTTTTAAGAAATTTTTGAAAAAATTGAAATTTGTGTATGTGAGATTTCAATTATGGAGTATTTTGAGTACGGCATGAAAATTGAGTATTTTGCTTGTGTTACACTTCAAATTTAACATTATTTAAAAAAATATCTTAATTGAATTGTTCGAACGTGTTCGACTTCTATTTTTGCATTTTTAAGCAGTTTCTGAAAAAATTAAAATTTGTGTGTGTTAATATTCAAATACGGAGTATTTTGAGTATGACATGAAAATTGAGTATTTTGCTTGTGTTACACTTCAATTTGAACATTTTTTTTTAAATATCATAATTGCATTTTTTTGAATGTGTTACACTTCTGTTTTTGCATTTTTAAGAAATTTTTGAAAAAATTGAAATTTGTTTGTATGAGATTTCAATTATGGAGTATTTTGAGTACGGCAGGAAAATTGAGTATTTTTCTTGTGTTACACTTCAAATTTAACATTTTTACAAAAAATATCTTAATTGAATTTTTTGAAGGTGTTAAACTTAAGTTTTTTTGATTTTTTAGAAAGTTTTGAAAAAATTGAAATTTGTGTGTGTTAGTTAGTCTTCATTTACGTAGTAATTTGAGTACGGAATAAAAATTGAGTATTTTTCTTGTGTCACACTTCAATTTTAAAATATTTTTAAAAAATATCTTAATTCAATTTTTTTAAGGTGTTAGACTTCTGTTTTTGCATTTTTTTTTTTAAAATTTGGAAAATGGAAATTTGTGTGCGTTTGTCTTCAATTATGGAGTATTTTTAGTACGACGTGAAAATTGAGTATTTTGCTCGTGTTACATTTTAATTTTAACATTTTTTAAAAAAATATCATAATTGAATTTTTTTTTAAGGTGTTAGATTTCTGTTTTTGCATTTTAAAGAAATTTTTGAAAAAATTGAAATTTGTTTGTGTTAGTCTCCAATTATGGAGTATTTTGAGTACGACATGAAAAATGACTATTTTGCTTGTGTTACACTTCAATTTTAATATTTTTCAAAAATTATCATAATCGAATTTTTTGAAGGTGCTATACTTCTGTTTTTGCATTTTTATGCAATTTTTGAAAAAATTGAAATTTGTGTGTGTTAGTATTCCATTACGGAGTATTTTGAGTACGGAATAAAAATTGAGTATTTTGCTTGTGTTACAATTCAATTTTAATATATTTTTTAAAAATATCTTAATTGTATATTTTGAAGGTGTTATACTTCAGTTTGTGCATTTTTAAGAAATTTTTGAAAAAATTGAAATTTCTGTGTGTTAATCTTCAATTACGGAGTATGTTGAGTACGACATGAAAATTGAGTATTTTGCTTGTGTTACACTTCAATTTTAATATTTTTTTAAAAAATATCATAATTGAATTTTTTTGAAGGTGCTACTTTTGTTTTTGCATTTTTAGGAAATTTTTGAAAAAATTGAAATTTGTGTGTTAGTCTTCAATTACGGAGTAATTTGAGTACGGAATAAAAATTGAGTATTTTTCTTGTGTCACACTTCAATTTTAACAAATTTCTAAAAAATATCTTAATTCAATTTTTTTAGGGTGTTAGACTTCTGTTTTTGCATTTTTAAGAAATTCGTGAAAAATTGAAATTTCTGTGTGTTGGCCTTCAATTATGGAGTATTTTGAGTGTGACATGAAAATTTAGTATTTTTCTTGTGTTACACTTCAAGTTTAACATTTTTCAAAAAAATATCATAATTGAATTTTTTGAAGGTGTTACTTTTGTTTTTGCATTTTTAGGAAATTTTAGAAAAAATTGAAATTTGTGTGTGTTAGTCTTCAATTATGGAGTATTTTGAGTACGACATGAAAATTGAGTATTTTGCTTGTGTTACACTTAAATTTGAACATTTTTTTTAAATATCATAATTGAATTTTTTGAAGGTGTTAGACTTCTGTTTTAGCATTTAAAATTTGTTTTGAAAAAATTGAAATTTGTGTGTGTGAGATTTCAATTATGGAGTATTTTGATTGTGTTACACTTCAAATTTAACATTATTTAAAAAAATATCTTAATTGAATTGTTTGAACGTGTTCGACTTCTGTTTTTGCATTTTTAAGCAAATTTTGAAATAATTGAAATTTGTGTGTGTTAGTATTCAATTACGGAGTATTTTGAGTACGACATGAAAATTGAGTATTTTGCTTGTGTTACACTTCAATTTGAAGATTTTTTTTTTAAATATCATAACTGAATTTTTTGAATGTGTTACACTTCCGTTTTTACATTTTTAAGAAATTTTTGAAAAAATTGAAATTTGTGTGTGTGAGATTTCAATTATGGAGTGTTTTGAGTAAGGCAGGAAAATTGAGTATTGTGCTTGTGTTACACTTCAAATTTAACATTTTTAAAAAAATATCTTAATTGAATTTTTCGAGGGTGTTAAACTTCAGGTTTTGCATTTTTAAGAAAGTTTTGAAAAAATTGAAATTTGTGTGTGTTTGTCTTCATTTACGTAGTAATTTGAATACGGAATAAAAATTAAGTATTTTTCTTGTGTCACACTTCAATTTTAAAATATTTTTAAAAAATATCTTAATTCAATTTTTTTAAGGTGTCACACTTCTGTTTTTGCATTTTGAAGAAATTCGTGAAAAAATTTAAATTTGTGTGTGTTAGTCTTCAATTATGGAGCATTTTGAGTGTAACATGAAAATTTAGTATTTTGCTTGTGTTACACTTCAATTTTAACATTTTTTGAAAAAAATATCATAATTGAATTTTTTGAAGGTGTTACTTTTGTTTTTGCATTTTTAGGAAATTTTTTAAAAAATTGAAATTTGTGTGTGTTAGTCTTCAATTATGGAGTATTTTGAGTATGACATGAAAATTGAGTATTTTGCTCGTGTTACACTTCAATTTGAACATTTTTGTTTAAATATCATAATTGAATTTTTTGAAGGTGTTAGACTTCTATTTTTGCATTTTTAAGAACTTTTTGAAAAAATTGAAATTTGTGCGTGTGAGATTTCAATTATGGAGTATTTTGAGTACGGCATGAAAATTGAGTATTTTGCTTGTGTTACACTTCAAATTTAACATTATTACAAAAAATATCTTAATTGAATTGTTTGAACGTGCTCGACTTCTGTTTTTGCATTTTTAAACATTTTTTAAAAAAATTGAAATTTGTGTGTGTTAATATCCAAATACGGAGTATTTTGAATACGACATGAAAATTGAGTATTTTGCTTGTGTTACACTTCAATTTGAACATTTTTTTTTAAAATATCAAAATTGCATTTTTTTAATGTGTTACTTCTGTTTTTGCATTTTTAAGAAATTTTTGAAAAAATTGAAATTTGTGTGTATTAGTCTTCAATTACGGAGTAATTTGAGTACGGCAGGAAAATTGAGTATTTTGTTTGTGTCACACTTCAATTTTAACATTTTTACAAAAATATCTTAATTCAATTTTTTTAGGGTGTTAGACTTCTGTTTTTGCATTTTTAAGAAATTCATGAAAAATTGAAATTTGTGTGTGTTGGTCTTCAATTATGGAGTATTTTGAGTGTGGCATGAAAATTGAGTATTTTGCTTGTGTTACACTTCAATTTTAACATTTTTCTAAAAAATATCATAATTGAATTTTTTGAAGGTGTTACTTTTGGTTTTGCATTTTTAGGAAATTTTTGAAAAATTTAAATTTGTGTGTGTTAGTCTTCAATTATGGAGTATTTTGAGTACGATATGAAAATTGAGTATTTTGCTTGTGTTACACTTCAATTTGAAATTTTTTTTTTAAATATCATAATTGAATTTTTTGAAGGTGTCAGACTTCTGTTTTTGCATTTTTAACAAATTTTTGAAAAATTGAAATTTGTGTGTGTGAGATTTCAATTATGGAGTATTTTGAGTACGGCATTAGAATTGAGTATTTTAATTGTGTTACACTTCAAATTTAACATTTTTTAAAAAAATAGCTTAATTGAATTGTTTGAACGTGTTCGACTTCTGTTTTTGCATTTTAAGCAATTTTTGAAAAAATTGAAATTTGTGTGTGTTAGTATTCAAATACGGAGTATTTTGAGTACGACATGAAAATTGAGTATTTTGCTTGTGTTACACTTCAATTTGAACATTTTTTCTTTAAATATCATAATTGCATTATTTGAATGTGTTACACTTCTGTTTTTGCATTTTTAATAAATTTTTGAAAAAATTGAAATTTCTGTGTGTGAGATTTCAATTTTGGAGTATTTGGAGTACGGAAGGAAAATTGAGTATTTTGCTTGTGTTACGCTTCAAATTTAACATTTTTACAAAAAATATCTTAATTGAATTTTTTGAAGGTGTTAAGCTTCAGTTTTTGCATTTTAAAGAAAGTTTTGAAAAAATTGAAATTTGTGTGTGTTAGTCTTCATTTACATAGTAATTTGAGTACGGAATAAAAATTGAGAATTTTTCTTGTGTCACACTTCAATTTTAAAATATTTTTAAAAAATATCTTAATTCCATTTTTTTAAGGTTTTGGACATCTGTTTTTGCATTTTTTTTAAAAAATTTGTGTGTGTTTGTCTTCAATTATGGAGTATTTTTAGTACGACATGAAAATTGAGTATTTTGGTCGTGTTACATTTCAATTTTATCATTTTTTTTAAAAATATCATAATTGAATTTTTTGAAGGTGTTAGATTTCTGTTTTTGCATTTTTAAGAAATTTTTGAAAAAATAGAAATTTGTGTGCGTTAGTCTTCAATTATGGAGTATTTTGAGTACGACATGAAAAATGACTATTTTGCTTGTGTTACACTTCAATTTTAATATTTTTCAAAAATTATCATAATCGAATTTTTTGAAGGTGTTAGACTTCTGGATTTGCATTTTTATGCAATTTTTGAAAAAATTGAAATTTGTGTGTGTTAGTATTCAATTACGGAGTATTTTGAGTACGAAATAAAAATTGAGTATTTTTCTTGTGTTACAATTCAATTTTAATATATTTTTTAAAAATATCTTAATTCTATATTTTGAAGGTGTTAGACTTCAGTTTTTGCATTTTTAAGAAATTTTTGAAAAAATTGAAATTTCTGTGGGTTAATCTTCAATTACAGAGTATGTTGAGTACGACATGAAAATTGAGTATTTTTCTTGTGTTACACATCAATTTTAACATTTTTTTAAAAAATATCATAATTGAATTTTTTGAAGGTGCTACTTTTGTTTTTGCATTTTTAGGAAACTTTGGAAAAAATTTAAATTTGTGTGTGTTAGTCTTCAATTACCGAGTAATTTGAGTAAGGAATAAAAATTGAGCATTTTTCTTGTGTCACACTTCAATTTTAACATATTTCTAAAAAATATCATAATTCAATTTTTTTAAGGTGTTAGACTTCTATTTTTGCATTTTTAATAAATTCGTGAAAAAATTGAAATTTGTGTGTGTTAGTCTTCAATTATGGAGTATTTTGAGTGTGACATGAAAATTGAGTATTTTGGTTGTGTTACACTTCAATTTTGACATTTTTCGAAAAAATATCATAATTGAATTTTTTGAAGGTGTTACTTTTGTTTTTGCATTTTTAGGAAATATTTGAAAAAAATTATATTTGTGTGTGTTAGTCTTCAATTATGGGGTATTTTGAGTACGAAAAGAAAATTGAGTATTTTGCTTGTGTTACACTTCAATTTGAACATTTTTTTTAAATATCATAATTGAATTTTTTGAAATTGTCAGACTTCTGTTTTTGCATTATTATGAAATTTTTGAAAAATTGAAATTTGTGTGTGTGAGATTTCAATTATGGAGTATTTTGAGTACGGCATGAAAATTGAGTATTTTGCTTGTGTTACACTTCAAATTTAACATTTTTTTTAAAAATATCTTAATTGAATTGTTTGAACGTGTTCGACTTCTGTTTTTGCATTTTTAATCAATTTTTGGAAAAATTGAAGTTTGTGTGTGTTAGTATTCAATTACGGAGTTTTTTTAGTACGACATGAAAATTGAGTATTTTGCTTGTGTTACACTTCAATTTGAACATTGTTTTTTTTAATATAATAATTGAATTTTTTTTTAATGTGTTACACTTCTATTTTTGCATTTCTAAGAAATTTTTGAAAAAATGGAAATTTATGTGTGTGAGATTTCAATTATGGAGTATTTGGAGTACGACAGGAAAATTGAGTATTTTGCTTGTGTTACACTTCAAATTTAACATTTTTACAAAAAATATCTTAATTGAATTTTTTTAAGGTGTTAAACTTCAGTTTTTGTATTTTTAAGAAAGTTTTGAAAAAATTGAAATTTGTGTGTGTTAGTCTTCATTTACGTAGTAATTTGAGTACGGAATAAAAATTGACTATTTTTCTTGTGTCACACTTCAATTTTAAAATATTTTTAAAAAATATCATAATTCAATTTTTTTAAGGTGTTAGACTTCTGTTTTTGCATTTTTAAGAAATTTTTGAAAAAATTTAAATTTGTGTGGGTTAATCTTCAATTATGGAGTATTTTGTGTACGACATGAAAAAAGACTATTTTGCTTGTGTTACACTTCAATTTTAATAGTTTTCAAAAATTATCATTATCGAATTTTTTTAAGGTGTTAGACTTCTGTTTTTGCATTTTTATGCAATTTTTGAAAAAATTGGAATTTGTGTGCGTTAGTATTCAATTACGGAGTAATTTGAGTACGGAATAAAAATTGAGTATTTTTCTTGTGTCACACTTCAATTTTAACATATTTCTAAAAAATATCTTAATTCGATTTTTCTAAGGTGTTAGACTTCTGTTTTTGCATTTTTAATAAATTCGTGAAAAAATTGAAATTTGTGTGAATTAGTCTTCAATTATGGAGTATTTTGAGTGTGACATGAAAATTGAGTATTTTGGTTGTGTTACACTTCAATTTTAACATTTTTCGAAAAAATATCATAATTGAATATTTTGAAGGTGTTACTTTTGTTTTTGCATTTTTAGGAAATGTTTGAAAAAATTTTAATTTGTGTGTGTTAGTCTTCGATTATGGAGTATTTTGAGTACGACATGAAAATTGAGTATTTTGCTTGTGTTACACTTCAATTTGAACATTTTGTTTTAAATATCATAATTGAATTTTTTGAAGTTGTTATACTTCTGTTTTTGCATTTTTAAGAAATTTTTGAAAAAATTGAAATTTGTGTGTGTTAGTCTTCGATTATGGAGTATTTTGAGTACGACATGAAAATTGAGTATTTTGCTTGTGTTACACTTCAATTTGAACATTTTGTTTTAAATATCATAATTGAATTTTTTGAAGTTGTTATACTTCTGTTTTTGCATTTTTAAGAAATTTTTGAAAAAATTGAAATTTGTGTGCGTGAGATTTCAATTATGGAGTATTTTGAGTATGGCATGAAAATTGAGTATTTTGCTTGTGTTACACTTCAAATTTAACATTTTTTAAAAAAATATCTTAATTGAATTGTTTGAACGTGTTCGACTTCTGTTTTTGCATTTTTAAGCAATTTTTGAAAAAATTGAAATTTGTGTGTGTTAGTATTCAATTATGGAGTTTTTTTAGTACGACATGAAAATTCAGTATTTTGCTTGTGTTACACTTCAATTTGAACATTTTTTTTTAAATATCATAAATGAATTTTTTTTTTAATGTGTTACAATTGTGTTTTTGGATTTTTAAGAATTTTTTAAAAAAATTGAAATTTGTGTGTGTGTGAGATTTCAATTATGGAGTATTTGGAGTACGGCAAGAAAATTGAGTATTTTGCTTGTGTTACACTTTAACATTTTTACAAAAAATATATTAATTGAATTTTTTTGAAAGTGTTAAACTTCAATTTTTGCATTTTTATGAAAGTTTTGATAAATTGAAATTTGTGTGTGTTAGTCTTCATTTACGTAGTAATTTGAGTACGAAATAAAAATTGAGTATTTTTCTTGTGTCACACTTCAATTTTAAAATATTTTTAAAAAATATCATAATTCAATTTTTTTTTAAGGTGTTAGACTTCTGTTTTTGCATTTTTTTAAAAAATTTGGAAAATGGAAATTTGTGTGTGTTTGTCTTCAATTATGGAGTATTTTTTGTACGACATGAAAATTGAGTATTTTGCTCGTGTTACATTTTAATTTTAACATTTTTTTAAAAAATATCATAATTGAATTTTTTGAAGGTGTTAGATTTCTGTTTTTGCATATTTATAGAAATTTTTGAAAAAATTGAAATTTGTGTGTGTTAGTCTTCAATTATGGAGTATTTTGAGTACGACATGAAAAATGACTATTTTGCTTGTGTTACACTTCAATTTAAATATTTTTCAAAAATTATCATAATCGAATTTTTTGAAGGTGTTAGATTTCTGTTTTTGCATTTTTATGCAATTTTTTAAAAAATTGAAATTTCTGTGGATTAATCTTCAATTACGGAGTATGTTGAGTATGACATGAAAATTGAGTATTTTTCTTGTGTTACACTTTAATTTTAACATTTTTTTTTTAAATATCATAATTGAATTTTTTGAAGGTGCTACTTTTGTTTTTGCATTTTTAGGAAATTTTTGAAAAAATTGAAATTTGTGTGTGTTAGTCTTCAATTACGGAGTAATTTGAGTACGGAATAAAAATTGAGCATTTTTCTTGTGTCACACTTCAATTTTAACATATTTCTAAAAAATATCTTAATTCAATTTTTTTAAGGTGTTAGACTTCTGGTTTTGTATTTTTAATAAATTCGTGAAAAAATTGAAATTTGTGTGTGTTAGTCTTCAATTAAGGAGTATTTTGAGTGTGACATTAAAATTGAGTATTTTGGTTGTGTTACTTCAATTTTAACATTTTTTCAAAAAATATCATAATTGAATTTTTTGAAGGTGTTACTTTTGTTTTTGCATTTTTAGGAAATTTTTTGAAAAAATTTAAATTTGTGTGTGTTAGTCTTCAATTATGGAGTATTTTGAGTACGACAAGAAAATTTAGTATTTTTCTTGTGTTACACTTCAATTTGAACATTTTTTTTTAAATATCATAATTGAATTTTTTTGAAGGTGTCAGTGAAAGAAAATATGGCTTAAGAATTAACTTGGAAGAATTTATATAAATAGGCAATTCTGCAGTCAGAATTAGGTTCGTTCGAACGAACTATATGAGTGCGTTCGAACGGACTTATTCGTGACAATCAGATTTGGGTTAGTTCGAACGAACTACTGTAGTGCGTTCGAACGAACCATTTAGGTGCGTTCGAACTGACTGAATTTCTATATATATAGAATTCTGATTTCGTTTTAACCTAAGTTTTTTCTAGGGTTTTTGAGCCGTCGTTTCTCTTTCATCTTCCACAGAATTCCAGATCAGATCTGGTGAGATTGAGAGGGAGATTCGAGCAAGGATCTTGAGAGATTGATCGTGACGGCGACTAGAACGGCGTTGGCGATTTCCGATTGGTCGAAATCAAGGTGGACACGAGTAGAGGGACTGCACGAGCATTCCTTGGAGAAGGTTCAAGGATTTGGAGAAGTAATCGACACGTACTAACTTGTACGAGGTAATTATCTCCAACTCTTCCTTTTTCGTTGGTTTTAGGGCGTGATCCCGGTAGAATTAGGTTACGCATGCGAATTCTATTCCGCTGCACACTTTGATAAACGTGTGCGTAACCCTACAGTCAGACTTCTGTTTTTGCATTTTTAAGAAATTTTTGAAAATTTGAAATTTGTGTGTGTGAGATTTCAATTATGGAGTATTTTGAGTACGGCATGAAAATTTAGTATTTTGCTTGTGTTACACTTCAAATTTAACATTTTTTTAAAGGTTATCTTAATTGAATTGTTTGAACGTGTTCGACTTCTGTTTTTGCATTTTTAAGCAATTTTTGAAAAAATTGAAATTTGTGTGTGTTAGTATTCAATTACGGAGTTTTTTTAGTACGACATGAAAATTGAGTATTTTGCTTGTGTTACACTTCAATTGAGCATTTTTTTTTTAAATATCATAATTGAATTTTTTTTTTTAATGTGTTACACTTCTATTTTTGCATTTTTAAGAAATTTTTGAAAAAATGGAAATTTGTGTGTGTGAGATTTCAATTATGGAGTATTTGGAGTACGGCAGGAAAATTGAGTATTTTGCTTGTGTTACACTTCAAATTTAACATTTTTTCAAAAAATATCTTAATTGAATTTTTTGAAGGTGTTAAACTTCTGTTTTTGCATTTTTATGCAATTTTTGAAAAAATTGGAATTTTTGTGTATTAGTATTGAATTACGGAGTATTTTGAGAACGGAATAAAAATTGAGTATTTTGCTTGTGTCACAATTCAATTTTAATATATTTTTTAAAAATATCTTAATTGTATATTTTGAAGGCAGTTTTTGCATTTTTAAGAAATTTTAGAAAAAATTGAAATTTCTGTGTGTTAATCTTCAATTACGGAGTATGTGTTGAGTACGACATGAAAATTGAGTATTTTGCTTGTGTTACACTTCAATTTTAACATTTTTTTAAAAATATCATAATTGAATTTTTTGAAGGTGCTACTTTTGTTTTTCCATTTTTAGGAATTTTTTGAAAAAATTGAAATTTGTGTGTGTTAGTCTTCAATTACGGAGTAATTTGAGTACGGAATAAAAATTGAGTATTTTTCTTGTGTCACACTTCAATTTTAACATATTTCTAAAAAATATCTTAATGCATTTTTTTTAAGGTGTTAGTTAGTCTTCAATTATAGAGTATTTTGAGTGTGACATGAAAATTGAGTATTTTGCTAGTGTAACACTTCAATTTTAACATTGTTTTAAAAAATATCATAATTGAATTTTTTTAAGGTGTTACTTTTGTTTTTGCATTTTTAGGATTTTTTTGAAAAAATTGAAATTTGTGTGTGTTAGTATTCAATTATGGAGTATTTTGAGTACAACATGAAAATTGAGTATTTTGCTTATGTTACACTTCAAATTTAACATTTTTTAAAAAAATATCTTAATCGAATTTTTTGAACGTGTTCGACTTCTGTTTTTGCATTTTTAAGCAATTTTTGAAAAAATTGAAATTTGTGTGTGTTAGTATTCAATTACGGAGTATTTTGATTACGACATGAAAATTGAGTATTTTGCTTGTGTTACACTTCAATTTGAACATTTTTTTAAAAAAATATCATAATTGAATTTTTTTTTAATGTGTTACACTTCTGTTTTTGCATTTTTAAGAAATTTTTGAAAATATTGAAATTTGTGTGTGTGAGATTTCAATTATGGAGTATTTGGAATACGGCAGGAAAATTGAGTATTTTGCTTGTGTTACACTTCAAATTTAACATTTTTACAAAAAATATCTTAATTGAATTTTTTGAAGGTGTTAAACTTCAGTTTTTGCATTTTTAAAAAAGTTTTGAAAAAATTGAAATTTGTGTGTGTTAGTCTTCATTTGCGGAGTAATTTGAGTACGGAATAAACATTGAGTAGTTTTCTTGTGTCACACTTCAATTTTAAAATATTTTTAAAAAATATCTTCATTCAATTTTTTTAAGGTGTTAGACTTCAGTTTTTGCATTTTTTAAAATAATTTGGAAAATGGAAATTTGTGTGTGTTTGTCTTCAATTATGGAGTATTTTTAGTACGACATGAAAATTGAGTATTTTGCTCGTGTTACATTTTAATTTTAACATTTTTTTTTAAATATCATAATTCAATTTTTTGAAGGTGTTAGATTTCTGTTTTTTGCATTTTTAAGAAATTTTTTAAAAAATTGAAATTTGTGTGTGTTAGTCTTCAATTACGGAGTATTTAGAGTACGACAAGAAAATTGAGTATTTTGTTTGTGTTACACTTCAAATAAAATATTTTTTTAAAAAAATATCTTAATTGAATTTTTTTGAAGGTGACTTCAGTTTTTGTATTTTTAGAAATTTTTGTGTGTTAGTCTTCAATTAAGGAGTAATTTGAGTACGGAATAAAAATTGAGTTTTTCTTGTGTCACACTTCAATTTTAACATATTTTTAAAAAAATATCTTAATTCAATTTTTTTAAGGTGTTAGACGTTTGTTTTTGCATTTTTAAGAAATTTTTGAAAAAATTGAAATTTGTGTGTGTTAGTCTTCAATTACGGAGTATTTTGAGTATGACATGAAAATTGAGTATTCTGCTTGTGTTACACTTCAATTTTAACATTTTTAAAAAAAATATGATAATTGAATTTTTTGAAGGTGTTAGATTTCTGTTTTTGCATTTTTTGGAAACTTTTGAAAAAATTGAAATTTGTGTGTGTTAGTCTTCAATTACGGAGTATTTTGGGTACGACATGAAAATTGAGTGTTTTTCTTGTGTTACACTTCAATTTTAATATTTTTTTTTAAACTTCATTTCAGAAAATTGCAGAAAAGAACCCCTGTATTACTTCTGATATACTTAATAACTTGGTTTCTTTTTTTGCAATTTCGGGAATAATCTATGATTTTTTCAATCTCAAATAATGTTGGATTTGCTTTTGCAATTTCGGACTATTGCAAAGGTTTGTTTCATTATACGAATTTCCCATTTAAATTTCCCTCAAAAATATTACTAAAAAGTTTTTTTTAAGTAAACTGAAAAATTCAACAATATGCAAAACAGCAAAGGTTCAAGCATCTTATTTAATTACTGCATTTTTGACAAAGAAGAAAGCAATATAAATAAGAACATATCATTTATACATGTTATAAAAAAATATAAAAAATAATATAGAAACAATGAAAAAACTACACATATAAATATATGATAAGTTGGAAAGGGAGACTGGACAGCAAAATTATACATATAAATACATGATAAAGTCGAGAGGGAGACCGGACAACAAAACATCTTCAAAATACATTGGCGTGCAATATCAGTCTAAAAGAATAATGCGAGTATATTGACTAAGCATATAAGCATGGTAAAACTCAAAAGTCATTCAATTTGTGTGATTAAGCATGTATAATACATGACTGAACTATATCTTAAAATACCCCTTCACATGACATCCTTGAAATGCTAATATCATGATGCATAATGGACTTTGAAGTTTTGAAGAAGATTTTGATGCTGGTAGAACACAAGGAAAAAAAATTATTAAGACATTGGAGATAATCAAGGCACATATTAGGCATGCCTAGTCACAATTTATGTGATTAGACGTGTCTAATATGTAATTATGAATGCATGATATGGGACTTCACTAACAAATAAAAGGTTGATTAAGTTTTGGAATTGTTAATTATAAAAATATTCTCTCTAATTTGATTGAGAAAGTATGTAAAAATTAAAAATGCAGTCATATTATATCTTCTGATATACTAATATCACGGTGCGTAACGAACTTTGGAGTTTTGAAGAAGACTTTTATTTTGGCGGACGAGGAAAAACGAAATTTGTTTTATTGAGATATGAAAGATAATATAGACAAAATCTTCAAAATATATTCTTGTATAGAAAAATGTAAGAATGATATAATTTTTTTCCAACCAAGATAAAACCAAATTTATTTATTTTGACTGTTCTAATATTGGTTAGTTTTGTTTATATTTTGGGATAATTTCTTGTATGTGCCTCCAAAAACTCAAAATATCAAATTTGTCCTTCAAAAAATGATAATATCAAATTTAACCTTCCAAAACTAATAAAATTACAAATTTATCCATTTAATACTATAAACTTATCAAATTAATCCCTCTGTTATTAATATAATATCAAAATTGTCCATTCCGTTAACTTATCATCTAGTTAATCATGATTTAGAATGATTAACTCTGATTAAATTATTAAATATAAACTAATATGACCAAAATACCCATGGGTTGTCTATCTGTTTCCTAAACCCTCAAGCTGGATTTGCGACTGCACTTCCTCTCCTATTCTATTTTGACTCGCTAGACTCCTGCCAGTTGCTATCGCCTTCACCTGTTGCCAAGCGGGCGAAACGTTAGATCTCTCCATTTTCGTCGCCTATTGACCAGAAGATAGGCGAGAGCCTCTGCCTTTATCGCCTCTTTCTTTTAATTTTTTGGAGGCTTATTGATCCTTTTTACTGAGATGTGATCAGACTATTTGGTAAATAATGTCTTGTTTGGTCACGACTCACAACTGAAATTATTTGGTATTAATTCTGCTTATATCTGTTACTGTTTACTCATTTAATTGAATGACAAACACGATTTTGTTTCAGTAGCGGGTTTGCTTGCTGAAAATACAATTGGTCTGAATCGCTATTATAAATTGTATATATCTATTGTGTAATTGGCTAGTTGCTGAAAATACAATTGGTCCAAATGCTATTGTAAAAATGTAAATGATATATAACGTAGTTGTTTTAGTTGTCTAATATGATGAGGAATGCGAAGTTAACCCATCACACCGAAATGAATTTACATATGTTATGTTTAATATCAAGACCAAGTGGACTCATTAATATTCTTGTTCAATTAGCACGTTACTTCGTTGACCTTTTTTCCCTCACTGACAGGTTCGGAATAGCTTTTCATCACGACGAGAACACATATAACTATTGTGTAATAAGCTTTGGCGGAGTTGCCATTGTCAGAAGAAAAAATGGAAAAAGATTTGATCGTGGATGAGAATGTGTTTTTAAGAATTTGAGAATGTTCAGGGTTACATGTGGACATTTGTATGGAAAAGAATAGGGTTATGTAGGTAATTTTGGATGTGAAGAGAGTTGGAAGAGATTTGTGGTGAGAAAGAGAGAGTTTGTGGTTGAAAAACAAAGAGAGAATTAATTTCTAGATTTTCAGGGTTATATGTGAAAAAGAGCTATCCCAACGGGTTATCGGATCCACGAGAATTTGAGATATTTAGAAATAGATGATATAGCAGAATATGTAGAGGAGAATGAATAGAGTAGAGTGATATGATTTTGGGGACACCTTGTATGAGCAAGATTAGATCTCGGTACTAGTTTTGGTACTTTTGCTGGGGAAGAAGGCTCGGTACTGGTTTGGTACCGAGAATGAAGTGAAGCACTATTGGTACCATATAGGTACTAGATTGAGAAGAGAAGGCTCGAAGAAGCGTTTAATGTCATGTTAGCGAGAGATTGATTACTAGAAAAAGTTATTCTCGCAAATTGATTAGGAAGAATAAATGGAGAACATAGTACTGACATTGAATTTAGTTTAAATAATATTTTAAATATTGTAATTTTTTTGGAAGATTAGAACTTAAATGTTAACACACATATTTAAACACGATTCGATCCATGTTTCGCTCAACTATTGACTCATTTCTTCCTCGATTTCATAAGAATTGTGAGTACATCGAAAACAAAATATTACATTAAATTAAAATATGCAATACATCGTTCGTTTTAAATAGCAAGTATCATACAAAAAAAATGAAAGATCTAAGAAATCCATTATATTACTATTTAATCACTTCACATATAAAACAATCTTCAAATTGACAACAAAGTTCCTATCATCATAATAACTCTGTTCTGCAAAAAATAAAAAATAAATAAATAAATACTTCGCACAATGAAAAAAGAAACTTGACTAATTTATTCAACAACAGAGTAAGCAAACAAATAAATTAATTAGATAATCTATTCATACACTAATTTTGTTCCCAATAATACTTCAATTCAATTATGTTAATTGACTTCGTCAGTTCGTTTTAATAGCAACACCCTAAAATCATAGGAAAAGATGAGTGAGATGAGAGCACCTGAAAAAAAAATGTGATGTATGAAGTGATCAAAACGAATATCAATACCATATAAGTACATAAAATGGGCCATGACCACCTATATTTGTCAACAGCTACCTTTTAATGCAATTTTCATCGTATTTTTTAGGTAATTTAGTCAAGGATTTCAGTTTACGGGGAATTTGCAAAAAAAAAAAACCTGCAGCATGCTTATATTACAAATATGAGGGATTATGCTTTGAATTTTCTCGAGGCCTTAGCATCTTAAGAAATATTATGCGCGTGAACTTTTAATTTGCAAATGTGATCTAATATTTTTTAGTGAAAACAAAATGAAAATTACAAACAGTTGCAGCACTTAACCCTAATTCAACATAATGCACTATAATTGACCCAATTAAGTCATAATTAACCCTATTTCACTTTAATTTCTTCTCAAATAATCATATTTAATCCAATAGACCATAATAAAGCCTAAATTAACACTAACTATTTCGGTCCGCCAGAATGGATTTTTCCATGGCACGAATAACCAAAGACGATCTGCAAGTCACGAGGATTAAGCTAGAGAACCCATGACCTAGAGAGAGAACCGCAAGAGCTGTAGGCTGTAGCTAATAATAAGATTAGCTAGTGTTCGCCGGGAAAAGAAAAGAGGGGCAAATAAGTCTTTTTACTCATTTTCCATTAAATTTAACAGAAGATTGAGTATTGGTTTAATTTGATAAGAGTTGATATTTGGGAGGATAAATTTGATATTAATGTTTTTAGAGGGACAAATATGATATTTTGAGTTTTTAGAGGGACGTACCTGAAATTGCCCCTTATATTTTAAACCTACATATTTGATATTTGGAGGAAGCCCATGTTTTATTCAGCCCACTTTAAACCTCACTAGTCACTAGTTCGTTCCTTCTCCTTCGCCATTTGCGACTAGAGAGAGGGAGAGAGAGAGGGCAACTCTTGAATCTCTATATGGAGTTCACAGCTGAAGAAGGACAAACCTTCTCCGTCGATTGCCCGTCACTTCTTGTGGTATTGAACACCTATACCCTAAACCTTTTCTTAGTTCGTACTGGTTTTGATCTCGTAACTGAGAAATTATTGTTTGGTTTCTTTTGTTGTAGCCAGCGTTATCGATTGGGAATGTGGGGCAATTGGCAATTGATCTATTGGTATCGTCTACTAAGGCAAAGAGAGTTGGTTATCTGGACGATTCGTCCGTTCTTCCCTGCGTTGGCAACGATGCTTTTGGCCCTTTCCCTGAAGGGGATCTCTCCTTGTCTATAGAAGGTTCGTTACATGTTCATCCTTTCAGGTGCTTGATGAAATGTCTAGTCGAACTTTGCTTGCGGTGAAAGTTTACTTCTTTGTACTTGATTTTGCATACTTTATCATAATTTGATCATTTTGATGCATGAAACACACATAAGGTTGATTTTATGATTTTCTCTCAATGATCATGATTCTGAATTGAAGAATTGAATTGAGGTCATATATAATCAGGTGTTTGATGAAATGCCTCGTCAATTTGTTTGCTTGTCTTCCAAGTTTCCTACTTTATGATATTCGATGTTAGAATAATATATTATGATTATGCTTCATTTCATATACTACAATAATAAACTAGATTAGCACATGATATAAAACTAAAGTTTTCTTTTTTATAATCTACTAAATTGTAATAGTCTATCAAGTATTTTTGATGAAATGCTTTGCACATCCAATTGATCTTCCACTACTGGATACTAGAAAATCAAGTTTATAACTATAATTGATACTTTTGTGTTTTATTTTATTTACAAACTCATTCATTTTGTCTTATTTTTTATGTAGCGTATGAATCTATATCTAATAAATTGACCCTTATTCAACAAAGATCCCCAGTTATCAAGGTACATAACATTTCATTTCCTCAATATACTAACTTCGTAACAACTTATTTTTACTTCCTAACTTTCCACACGTGTTCTACTAGGGAATGATGATTCAATTTGCCAAAAACATGGCTAATTTCATAAATACCCTCGGAATCAACAAGCACGTCATAATTCTCTCCAGTCTAGACTCTACCAAAAGAAAACAACTCGATTCCTCCAGGTCATTATTCCTCCTTCAATTTGTTAATTAATTAATTAACGCTACTTTATTAAATTTAATTTAATAAAATGCAGCAATATGTATTACATATCGAGCGTTGGAAATGACGGGTTCGATCCCGAGTGCGAGAAATTGGGATATAAAAAACTCGACGAATATGATCCGAATCAAAAGCGCTGGAAACACCTCTCGTCTCTTTCGGAAGCTTCCCCAATCCATAATCAAGAAAATCAAGAAACCCTAATTGCCGATGATGATGACGATGAGGAGGAGGAGGAGGCTTTGACGGATCTCGACTATTATCCCAGCTTGCCTTTTGCTGCGCTGTTCTCTTTCTTCAAGGTAAGTATTAATTAGCATTAATTAGATATTTTATCAATAATATTGATGTGATTAAAATGATTTGATTTGGATATTTTAATAATTGGGATTAGGGGAAAGGGATGAGAGTGACGTGTTTGATGAGTTACTGTTCGGAAGGGGATAATATTTCAGATGCGTTTCTATTGGCCGATTCTGCGTGCAAGCTTTTAGGTCTAAATTCAGATAATTTTCAAGGTATTTTTTTCTGTTTGTATTGTCATTATTACTAACTATTATTAGCGAAAGTGTTTATTGGATTGTTTTGTAATTTTCAGGGAAGCAAGGGGGTGGATGGATAATTCCCCTTTCATGGAAATCAGTTTATGGCCCACCACCTGACATGACTATTTACTAACCTGTATTGTACTATTTTGTGCACAATTTCGTGGAGGACCCTGCAAAATGAGAAAATATCATTTATTTTCTCATTTTAGAAGGAGAATATTGTAATTGTATAACATTTTGTAGGACTCGTTTATTTATTTATTTTCCCTAGTGGCCAATCAACTTGTACGGACAATGCTTTTAGAAAAAAAGACAAAGGGAAGAAACATTATATTTTGAGGCCATTTACTATGCCCCCCAAACCCATCACCACATCCTTGATATCCTATTCATCTCCCAAAAATTACCCACTCGATTAACAATGTTTTGAATTAGCTGTTAATTGAATTAATGAATTATTAGGTACTAATATGATGTGTTAATTGACTAACAAATTAACTGTTAATTCGAAGTATTAATTGCATTAATTAATTTGGAGAGAGAGTGGGGTGCAAATTGGAGTTGGAAATTAACACCCAACCCAACCCAAAAAAAATCCCACACCCATCGTGGGTGTTGTGATGGGTTTGGGGGGCAGGGTATAATTTCCCTTATATTTTCAACATGATTGAATTGCGCATGTGAAAATTGAAAAAGCTTCTTTATATTATGGGGTTTTATAAATATGATTGTGATGGGTAGATACATTATTCTATTTCTCTCTCTATTTATTTCTGTCTTTATATTGGATATGGACCATTTGAGGCATGATTACAATTTATATTTCTCTCTTTATTGTATCATCTCGAGTCGAGATGACAAAATTATTACGTGGGTTGATTAATTTTTCTAATTAATTTAGTTAATTATTAATTGACAAGTTCAATTGACACGTCAATAAATTATATTAGTATATATTAATTAACATGTCAATTCAATTAAATCGAATCAATTAATAATACTAATTAATTCACTTAACCATCATCAGCCACCTCATTTTTACTACTTTTGGTGTTATTGGGCTAACCTGGGCGGCGGAACTATGATCCGAACCAACTCAACTCAAACCCCGAGCGACTAAGAAAAATAATTTTTCCCACCTTGACAAATGTAACAATCAATGCCAACTTTCAAGTTTCAACACTAGTATATTATTTTGAATATTCATCTATACTTTTCATTGTCAATAGATACACGCGTTTAATGTGATTAGAATCTATATACTATTTTGAATTTTCAACGTTAATATTTTGTCTGATTACTTTTCAACGTTAATATTCATCTATACTTTTCATTGTTAATATTTTCAACGTTTATAAATTTTATCTAACAATTAAAATCTTATTTTTTTATCTGATTACTAAAATGGAAAAATGTATTGCAACGTGTCTTTTAACGGATATATATTTGGACGGCTACGATCCAGCCGTTCCCTCCACATCCCGAAAAACAACACGTTCCGTTCACAATCACTACACCAACTCTACCACACTTTTGCTCAAATAATCAAAGAATTACTGCTTCCAATTTCCAGATGGAAAATACTAGTCAAATCCCCACTCTCGTCCTCATCAGTCATCACCGACCATTTTCTTTCTTATATTCTTCCTCTCCCTCTTTCGATTAATCAAAATCGACACACAACAAAGAGAGAAGAAGATCGAGGAACAATCGATTAGTCATGGCTGTAGCTTCTCTTACTTTATCTACAACGACAGCGCTTGCACCTCGTTCTGTCAGAACGAGGATCAACAGAGATCGTCATCATCATCGGATCATAACCGCATCCATATCAGAGAAATCACAACCGGCGATCTCCAAATCCGATGATTCGAAACCATTGAAGGAAATACCAGGGAATCACGGCTTGCCTTTGATCGGCGCATTTTGTGATCGTTTATCTTTTTTCTATTTCGAAGGACGTGATGATTTTTTCAAATCTCGAGTGAGACGACACGGATCTACTGTTCTCCGTCTCAACATGCCGCCTGGTCCGTTCGTCGCCAAAGATCCGCGAGTCATCGCGTTACTGGACGCCGCCAGTTTCCCTGTTCTTTTTGATACTGAGCTGGTTGAGAAGCGTGATTTGTTTACTGGTACTTTCATGCCTTCCACGGAGCTCACTGGCGGGTTTCGGGTATTATCTTATTTGGATCCGTCTGAACCAAACCATGCTCCGTTAAAAAAACTCCTTTTCTTTCTTCTAGCCTCTCGTCGCCATGAAATCGTACCACAATTTCTGAATACTTTCGGTACTTTATTCGACAATCTCGAATCCGAAATCGCCGAAAAAGGGAAGGCTGAATTCGGGGAAGCAAATGATCAGGCAGTGTTTCATTACCTCGCGAGAGCCTTATTGGGTCAAGATCCGATAGGGACCAAGCTCGGTAAAGATGCACACAACTTGATCACCAAATGGGTGGTATTTCAACTAAGTCCATTACTTAAACTCGGTTTACCGACTTATCTAGAAGATTTAACCTTGCACACTTTTCGATTACCAGCCGCCTTGGTGAAATCCGATTATGAAAAGTTAACCGAGTTTTTTCGAGACTCTGCCGGACCGGTTTTCGAGGAGGCCGATAGACTCGGAGTCTCCCGAGAAGAAGCACTCCATAATATAATATTCGCTATATGTTTTAACACATTTGGAGGGATGAAAATATTATTCCCGACTTTGATCAAGTGGATCGGCCGTGCAGGCGGCAGACTGCACGGCCGATTGGCCCAGGAGATCCGAACCGCAGTGCGGAAATCGAACGGTGTGGTATCCATGCGCGTAATAGAAGAATCGATGCCATTAACAAAATCTCTAGTATACGAAGCATTGCGTATAGAACCTCCCGTATCGATGCAATACGGGCGGGCCAAAAAAGACTTGGTCGTGCGAAGCCACGATGCCGAATTTCAAGTCAAAGAAGGAGAATTATTGTTTGGTTACCAACCAATGGCCACGAAAGATTCCAAGGTTTTCGATCGGGCTGAAGAATTTGTGGCGGATCGATTTGTATCGGAGGAAGGGCAAAAATTGTTGAAATATGTTGTGTGGTCGAATGGACCGGAGAATGAAATGCCCACGCCGGAAAATAAGCAGTGTGCGGGAAAAGACTTTGTTTTGCTCGTCGCGCGACTTTTGGTGGTGCAATTGTTTTTGAGATATGATTCGTTCGAGATTGAGGTTGGAACTTCTGCGCTCGGATCGTCAGTGCAACTTACTTCGCTTAAAAAAGCGACTTTTTAAGATATTTATGGATGCATTTATTTGATTATTATCATTTCTTTGTGATGGTAGAGGAGTGTTTTTTTTTATATATAATTGAAGTTAGGATGATAGTTGTATTTTAGTTTTTTTGTAGGGTGGAAAATTTCTTTGGTGTTGAATAAAAATAGTTAAGTCGAGGTCCGATCTTGACTGTTCTTTCTTTTGTTGACGAGAAAATAAAGAGTGGAATTTTTACCTTAGACCAAGATTTCGCATAACATACTCCATATCATAATTACCTAATCCATCGGAATCTGAATTTTATTCAGGAATATAATCAAATCGAAACGTAAATTGTTCAGGATTAAAATCGAATCAGATCGTAAAATTATATTTTCAATCGTAAGATTCTATGAAAATGAATATGAAGCGTTAACTAGAAAACTAGTCTGTATGATTTTCTAAATAAAATGATATAATTTAATTGGTATAATAATTCTTTTTATTTGAATCTTTGTGTTCCAATACAATATATTACATATAGAAAAAAAAAAATATGCAAATGTTAACCATAACAAACCAAAATATTGAAAATAAAACAAACTATTACTATGTTATACAAAATTAAAATCCGAATTAATCCGACTAGTACTTTGTTATACAAAATTCAAATCTGGATTAGTCAAATTAAGATAAAATTAAACATATAATATACACAAAAACAAGTCAAGCATACATAAAATAAAAAAAAGACCTATGCAAAAACTCGTAATCTCTTAATTCGATCATAATCGTCTTGGAAATTAAATGTTCTCTGAATCATGACAATAAAATCATAAAATCATAAATATATGAGATTTTAATCGATTCTACATCTTGAATCGAGATTCTACCTGTATTGTACCAAATTACGATTATATGATCGACTCGAATCGTTTTGTCAAGTTTGAATCGTAGAATCTTAAGATTCTATGATTTGAATCGGAAATTTGACATTTATGTACCTAATTACGTGGATAATTAACTTATTCGAATATAATGTATTTGTTAATGTTAATTGTGTATTATTTGTTAATTGATACGTTAAATAATATATAGAAAATGGCCTAGCAATTTGTCACGTGTTAAGTACAAGCTGCATTTATATTGCGCGGATACTTCAAAATATCGATTTTGTATCCGTATCACATTCTAAATTATATGTTAAAATACCATATCGTCATATCCGATACGTATATATAGTTGTATCGTTGTATCGCCAAAATCCGTGCAATACAGAGTCGCATACGAGTCTTTGCAAAAAATAGTATAAATTATTATATAGATTATTATATAAAAAGTATGAATGTAGTAAAAAATATAAATACAAAAAGTTTCTCAGTAATAATGTATAATATGTATTATATTTAAAAAATAAATGATATATTTGGACAATGTAAAACATAAATATATAATACACGTAATATATATATATATATATATATATATATATATATATATATATAGGGAGGCTAAAATACTTAATTAAGTACACAAGTTTTGGTATTTAATGTTTTTAAACCATTGAATTTGCATTGAGATTTGTGCATTTTATGATGTGCACAAAATTTCATGATCATCATCAAAAAACACAAATCTCAATACAAATCCAATGGTTAAAAAGCATTAAGTACCAAAACTTTGGTACTTAATTAAATAGGTTAGCCTCCCTCATATATATATATATAGGGGGAGGATCCTTTGACATCCATTTTAGACTCACATATTAGACTCCCTAATCTGGATCATTGATTTATTGATGAAGGGTCAAGATCAAACCAAAAAACACACACCAAACTCTGCCTGCCCGTGAATTAAACCCTTCTCTCCTCTCTCTTTATTGGAAGCACACTTCTCTTCGATAATGGAGTTCTCTCTCTCTCTCTCTCTCTCCTCTTCGTTGTAATCACCTGAAAAGCACATCCCCTTGACCGACTTGTACTCTCTCTCTCCTAGCGACTAGAATACACATCCAGGAGAGGATGGCGTTCCTCTTAGGCAAACGTTTCGAATCCACGACGCCAGCAACTGTCTGACGACGCCGAGCACAAGACCATCGCCTCCCTCTTTCTCTTTGTTGTTCATAGAAGATCTGATTTGAGCGTAAATTGTTCTACAGATTGAGTGTGTTCTACATGCTCGGATTCTTGACGAGAAGAAAGAGGGATCTCCTTTGAGCGTAAATTGTTTATTCCTTCACCCGATTTATGTTTTTAATTTGTATCTGCTCTAGTTTATTTTATATTTTCAAGTATTTATTCAACAATTTCAAACTGAATTTATATATTTTCATTTTTTTATATCAAATTTGCAGGTGCTAAAATGGATTAGTGAAACTTCTTGCATTATCAATTTGCCTAAAACTTTCGATGGTTTACAAAATTGAATCAAAATTTCGATAGAATATTGCACAATTAGTGAAACTGAGCTCGAAGAACTGGTCTCGTTTGTCCTGAATTGCAGAATTTAGCGCTAATTGGAATATTCTATGAAAGGCTTAATTGGGTCTATAATCTGGTATTGAGGTCTAACTGGAATATTCTATGCACGAACAGATTTCTCGAGGAGCAATTGGGTTAATTTCTCGAGGAGCTATCGGGTAATGAGGATCCGGTAGCAAGATATCGAGGAGCTTGTTGCAAGAAATGATTTCCACAAGAAAATATGGAAAATCTTTTCTGGCAAGAGAAATTACAAATAAATTGCGTCGAAAGAGAAATTACAACAGCCAATTTAGATGATGATGAATCGATCCTAAGTTGTTTATCAAATAAGGCTTTCTTTTATTTCATATTTTGATCATAATTCATAAATTTTGGTTTGAATTACAACACTCAAAGTTGGATTGGAATGTGATGTGCACGGAATTTACAATACTAGAGCATGAGAGTTGAGTCGGCAAATTTTGTGACTTATAACACACTTTCGAGATTATATTTATACTGAATGAAAGTTATGTTCGAATTGTAATGAGGTTTTTTGTATAAGTTTCGGTGATATTTAAGTGATTTGATGTTTATTTAAGAAGCAAAATGTGTATGCTATCATAATCTAAACAAAATGTTCGCAAGTCTTTATGTATGTATCAATTGAAATCATTGTTAACTTTTTTTTCTTTATCTAAATTTTACAAGTGATTAATTTACATGTACATCTTAATTTTGTTGAAATTTAATTGAGCGGCACCCGCTTTTATCTCTATTTGTATCTTTCACAATAACATGGTATCGAACATATTTTTTCCTTGTAGATATTGATTTCTCAAGGAAAAAAATCAATTGATAGTAAAAATTATAAAAAGGAAGTTTACAATGATTCATGTACCAACATGGTACCATCATTATGAAACATGAAATAAATATTACAAGCATAACATAAATCCTCGCCAAATAATTATCACAAATACGCAAGACATAATCCTGGACAAATCCTCGCCAATACACAAGACTCGATACCTACATTCTAACAATCCGCATTGACCTGTTATCTCACAATTATCCACACCATCATTAAAAACAAAATGACGAGTATTGTTGTCAGAGTCTCCAAAGTCAAAGTCTTCACTAGCAGAACCACAAGTTGTACTTAAATCAGGGCTGTAATCTTCATCCCCCGATTCTTCAGAAAGCTATTCTTCGTCATTTTGATTTTCATAATAAGGATTATTAATTGCTGCTTCCTTGAATATATCATGTAAATCAATTCAGAAATAAGAAATTTGGTAATAGTATTTTATCAAGGGAATTTCTGCAAAATTACCACAATTGCGTGTAGAAATAAGAGTATCAAATTGATGCACAATTTATCGTATGCCCAATTTGCATCTTTTTATTTCATTTTCAGTCTTTTGTAATTCCTTCTCTGCTTTATTTTATCTTCACTGAACATTTAGAAATAATGCAGGGTCAGTTGAGATTAAATTTGGTAAAATTGATTTCTTATTGCACATTAAAACCCTAATTGAGAAACAAATGGGTTAAATCGAGGATAACTTACATAAATTGTGGGCTTCACCAGTTCGAGAAAACAGTCCCTTGAGCAAACATCCTTCATAGGGTTCGTCAGTTCCAACCATCGCCAGAGAGGAGAGGGTCCGTCGAGCCCCTAGAGCGGTGTGTGAAGGTCTTCCCTCGGGTCAATTTTCAACCAGTATTTTAGCCGGCGCCAGAAAGTTCAAGCCTCGAGGGTTAGTCACCACAATCCGCGTCGAAGCGTCGAGACAGCGTCGCCAACAGCCGCCGCCAAAGAGTGTCAGGTCATTCTGAGAGAGAGAGAGAACTCCATTATCGAGTGAAGAGAAGTGTGCAAAGAGTGGGAACACAGAGAGAAGGGAGAAGGGTTTAATTCACGGGCAGGCAGAGTTTGGTGTGTGTTTTTTGGTTTGATCTCGACCCTTCATCAATAAATCAATGATCCAGATTAGGAAGTCTAATATGGGAGTCTAAAATAAATGTCAAGGGATCCTCCCCCATATATATATGTATATATGTATATATATATATATATATATATATATATATATACAAAGTAATAATAATAATAATAATAATAATAATAATAATAATAAGCATACTTACTATTATTATTATTATTATAGGAAAAATAAGATAATAACAACATCAACAACAACTATTAATAGCCTTATTATAATTACTATAATATAATAATAAAAATAAAAACAAAAGTAATAATAATAACAACAACAACAACAACAACAACAATAATAATAATAATAATAATAATAATAATATATTTTTCTTAGAGATGAATTTTAATTTATGTTAGTTTGCGAGGTTGATATAAATATGCATTCAACATAATTTTATTTATAGTATTGGACCACTAATTTATATTTATATTTATATTGTAGTATTATAAAAAATAATAATATCGATCAAAAATCCGTTGTGATGGTGAAGCGGCGCTATATCGCCCGCTAACGCTAAACGCTAAATTAAACGTCAAAACGCTGCATGCCGCTGCACGCTATTTAAAACATTGATATATATATATATATATATATATATATATATATATATATATATATATATATATATATATATATATATATATATATATATATTGTATTTTGATATATACATCACAGATCTAAAAACTACGTGATACATCTAAAAATATCTAAAAGATAAATATATATTATACATCTAAAAATTATATAATAGATTGATATATATAATACTTCAAAAGTATATATTATATTAAAAGACATATTATATATCAAAAGATGTATAAAATAAAAAATATATCATACATATATGTAAAATCAAAATGTATAACATGTATTGTATTTAAAAATACATATTATACATTATACAATACATAATATATCTAAAGTTATATTGAAATAGAGATGAGGTCAACCTGCGTTAGACATGCATTAAGTCAAATTAAGCCAAGATGCGCGATTTATTATTCTCTGAAAAATTGAAACTAACGTGTCTCGTATAGCAATACTTATAAATCAATAATGATATGCACCTAGAATTTCTATTTAAAAGTTTGACATGGTTGAAGTGTGATTTGCGCACCTATGTTTCTAGATAAAATCTAAGTACAAAATCTAGATGTCTATCATCATTGCTTATAAATACTCTTATATTTCATTGGAATTTTAAATACAATACTCAATACTTTTAAATAAAAAAAATACAAATATGGTATGCACATTCTGAATTTTTTTGACATAATAATTGTTTTTTTAAATATAGATTTTCCAAAAAAAAGAATGGTTTAATTTCTCAAAAGACCACAAAAAAATGTTTTCATTTATTTAGGGCGGGCCTTAAAAGCCTATAATTGTTCATGCCCATAAAAGTCCATTCAAGCCCCCGCCTATATTTTACTCAGCCCACTTCACACATCGCTAGTTCCTTCCTTCTCCCTTCGCCATTTGCAACCCGCCTCTCTCTCTTCGTCTCCCAAAACCCTAATCAGGTTTCACGAGAATCACCGCTCGACGCCATGGTAGATTTTTCTCTCTTTCTCACTCTAGTTGTTATTTATCTCGTGTATTTTTATGGTGATTTCATGGCGAATTCCTCTGACTTAGATTCCTCAAATATCTGATGAGTGTATTTATGGTGTTTTGTAGCCTCAAGGAGAGCATATGGAGCTCTGGCAGAAGCGCCATGGACGGCGTTTTGATCACGAGGAGCGTACTCGCAAGAGGAAGGCTCGTGAAGTCAAGAAGCATTCCAAGCAAGCACAGAACGTTAGAACTCTTCTCTTATTCTTTAATTTTTATAGATTTTTACTCTTTAGATTATTTTTGTTGAAATTTGAGCTAATAAACTCGATTTAGAGCCCAAATTTAAACAAATATTTTCTCGATGCAGACATTGGGTCTCAAAGGAAAGAGGATTGCTAAGAAGAACTACCAAGAGAAGGCTTTGATGAAGAGAACGTAATAATCATTTTCTTCATTTTCACCAATTTCTACAAATTTACTAATTTAATTTTCTTTTTTATGAAATTCAGGCTTGCGATGCATGATGAATCATCTTCGAGGCGTAAAGTAGATGATAATGTTCAAGAAGGAGCTCAACCTGCATATTTACTTGATCGTAACGAAACTAGTCGTGCTAAAGTAATCCCTTTATTTCTTCATCATAATTAAACTACTCGTGCTAAAGTAATTAATACGATAATAATTAACTAATTATTGTGTAATTTGTAGATATTGAGCAACACGATTAAGCAAAAGAGAAAGGAGAAAGCTGGCAAATGGGATGTCCCTCTTAACAAAGTAATTATTTTTATTATTTTCTTTAAAAAATCATTTTAGCAATTAATTATAATTAATTATTCGGTTTTTTATAGGTACGACCTGTGGCCGAGCAAGAGATGTTCAAAGTAATCCGCACCGGCAAGAGAAAAAGTAAGATAAATTAATCTTCTACTTTTTTATTTTAGATAAATTATTTTCAAACTTATTATTATTATTTTTAATTTCAGCGAAGCAATGGAAGAGAATGGTAACGAAGGTTACATTTGTGGGAGCTGGTTTTACGAGAAAGCCCCCAAAATACGAGAGATTTATTCGACCAAGTGGACTCAGGTTCACCAAGGCCCACGTGACTCATCCCGAGTTAAAATGCACGTTTAATTTGGAAATTATTGGGATTAAGAAGAACCCTAATGGCGATATGTATACTTCTCTTGGCGTTATTACCAAGGGTACCATCATCGAGGTACATTTTTTTTTAAATTTATTATTTCTTCCTTATTTATTGATTTATTTATGGATTTTCTTTTTGTAAAATCGAAGGTTAATGTTAGCGAGCTCGGTCTCGTCACACCTGCTGGGAAAGTTGTTTGGGGTACGTCAAATTTATTTTTTGATTTAATAATAATATAATAATTATTCTTTTTATTATATTGATGTTTATTTGTGATTGTAGGAAAATATGCACAAGTGACGAATAATCCTGAAAATGACGGATGCATAAATGCAGTATTGCTAGTATAAGTGATTCCTCTTTAATTTGTTTATTTTATATTTCGAGGTTTTGTAGGGTACTTGCGAAATTTTGTCTTTTTTTTATTTCTGTTAATGTAGCTTAAACTGTTACCTTTGTATTACATCTTTGTAGATTTTAATATTTTATTCAAGTTTATTTTGAGGATAATAGAAATTGCATGTTTTTGTCTTGACAAAATACTTTTCGGTCAAATACAACAGTTTCAATTTGAGAAAGTTTATTGTACTCAAAATAAACCTCGTAAATTTGTAAAATTCAGTATGTATTTACAAAATTTCATGCAAAACTGTGGAAAAAAGAAAAACGACACCATAAATACTCAAATGTTTTTCTGGTATAATCCAAGTTCGAGTATAAATTGCGAGTGTTTAAACAGATTGACTACAATAAAGTATAAATTGGAGTAATGTAACCAGAACTTGAAAAATAATAGGCAAACTATTTCATAAATCTGGGTTTCGGGTTTACATATTTTATTTTAAAATTCATACAACGGAAATTACAAATACATAAAGTACATTAACCCAAACTGAAAAAATTAAAAATTAAAAAAAAAAACACACAAATATTCGAATAAATAATTAATTATTTAATTCAAGGAAATAACGCCTGATAAAGCAGACCGGTATTTTCAGGAAAGCCCATCATCAAATTAAGATTTTGCAATGCTTGTCCTGAAGCGCCTTTCACTAAATTATCAATCTAAAATACCAAAACCAAAAATAATTATAATGAAAGCATCACAACAATATAAGTTTAATTAATTTTGTAGGGGCATAATAGTAATTGTAGCACTTACAACAGAGATAATAATAGCTCTTCCAGGAATTCGATCTTCGAAAACATTAATAAGACAATAATTAGATCCTCTGACGTGGCGAGTATGCGGGACCACTCCTTTTTCTAATATTCTCACAAATTCCTCATTCTAGAAATAAGAATATTAAGATTAAAATATTTCAAAAAAATAACTATAATAAGAAAAAGATTAAGATTTATGCGAACCATGTAAGTAGAAAGGAGTTGATTGTATAAATCGTCAACCGTAACGCCAGGTGTCAGTTCGACATAAATTGTTGATTGCATTCCTCGACTCTATTCAAATTTAATTAGTTACAATAATATATTAGTAAAATTAAATATCATTCGTGCCCCTCCAAAAAAGAAGAATATAATTACCATAGGCATTAAATGAGGCGTGAAACTAACTGTAACTCTGGACTTTGCCGCTTCTGATAATCCTTGTTCGATCTCAGGAACTAAAAATTAAATAAAAATATATAGTTTTCCAAAAAATATTATTTTTCAAAAATAATTTTATGTAACTAGAAAACAAAATAAAATGATTCCTTTAATTTTATTAATACCGTGGCGATGCTTAGTAATTCCATAAGAATGAATCCCTTCAGCAATTTCAGTATATAAATTCGCCTCCTTTGCTCCTCGTCCTAAAAGCAGGGTTATATATGTTATTTTAAAGTTTTGCAGGGGCAAATATCAAAATATCCCTTTTTTAAAAAATTTAACCGAACTAACCTGCACCACTGACACCGGATTTTGCATCTATTATAACATTTCTAAACCCAATTAATCCCGCCTGAAATAATAAAAATATTTAAATAATCTTTTTGATATTTAATAAAGTAAATTACAATTAATTAATTAATTGCACCTTAATTAAGGGAATAAGAGGCAATTGAATGGAAGTAGGATAACAGCCTGGATTTGCTACTAGTCTCGCCATTTTTATTTTTTCTCTATAAATTTCGGTTAATCCATATATCACTTCTCCCTAAAAAATAAATAAACAAATAAATAGATTAATAATTGAATAAATAAATAAAATATACAAAATGAATAGGAGATATATATACTTGTAGTTCTGGTGCTTTGTGTTCTTGACCATACCATTCTGCATATTCAGCTATATTTGTCAGCCTAAAATCCTGCAAAAAAATATTAAAAGAAAATAGTATATTCGAATAAACTATTTTATATATTTATAAAAATGTAAAAGTGAAGAGGAAATAACGTACTGCAGATAGATCGACGATTTTTAGGGTGTCAGGTAGCCCTTTAATTATTTCCTACGAGAATTAATAAATCAATAATTAAGTAATTAAATTTGAAAAAGAACAATAAAATAAAGAGAAAAACCTGAGTGGTGCCATGTGGCAAGCAACAAAAAACAGCATCGATATCTGAAAAATCTGCGTCTTTTATCGCAACCATATCTGGCAAATCCTATAAGAAAAATGTATATATGAATTATTTCATAATTATATCATGAATTAAGATTATGAATTATTAATATAAAATAATAAATTACTTGTGTAATTAAATGAGGAAATACTGAACCGATTGACTGGCCAGCTTTTCTATCTGCAGTCATGATTTTAATCCCAAAATGTGGATGATTTGCAAGAAGCCTCACAATCTGTGAAATTCATTAGTGTAAGCAATTCTCTTAAACCCTAAACCCTAATTAGTTTATACACCAAAAGGGCTATTAGGAAAAAGATACGAAGAAATAGTTTACCTCAGCACCAGTATAACCACTTGCGCCCAAAACCGCAATTTGGACTAATTTCTGAGAATTATCGACCTTTAATTTTTGAGTGGTGATTTTTTGTGGTGAAGAAGCTACAGAAGCTCTCAGACGAAAAGGGAAAGTGCGGCATTTCTTCAAACCCCTACCCGCTATCAAAAACTGGTAAAAGATTTGTGATTTAGGAATGAAAAAAAGAATTGATAATACAAGGAACGAATTCACGGAAGAGAATTGATAATTAGTACTTTCCAATTCCAATCGACTAAGAAAATGGAAAATTTCTATTCAAATTGCTCTAGGAAGAAAAATTGGGTGAGGAAACAATAAAAATACCTTTCCAGGCAACCCACCATCAACAGAAATCGAGCTCATCATGCGTTTTCGATTGTTCTTCTGGTTAACTTCCTGCGAGCAAGCAATCAGCCCGAACTGGAATATCAAAGATAAGATTCTAAATTGACTGAAAGAAGAAGTAATTAGAGGGTTGCTGAAATCGATTCGGTACCTATTTCGATTTTGTCTGTTCGTAAATGGAAAGAGGTCTTAGAGAAAGAGAGCAGATTTGAAATCCTGGATTTCAACTATGTTGTAAACTGGAATGGAAATACGGGATTTCAAATTATTATAATTTGTATGCTTGAATTCCAGGTACTATAATTTCTTTGTTACCGAGATTTGAAAGAAAAAGTATAACCAACAAAAATTGGTCAATCGCCAATTACATTTATTTAAGGAGGCCCTCTCAGTATATATATAAAAATAAAAGTTAAAATATTACAATTCGGATCTGAGTAGTATCCTAAACCCGACAAGACAAAAAAGAAAAGGAAAATATCCCCTGTTACATCAATTAGGAGTTGTGTTGTTTGTTCACTGTCATGTTACGAGTTCATTATTCACTTCTTCTTCAATTGGGGTTTGAGTAATTGTTAAATTCATATTTAAATAATTCTCGTTAAGGTTTTTGTTTCGTCGTGAATTTCCAGTTTCTTCCAATATCAAATATGTTGAATCACAAAAGAAAATAAAGTAATGCATGAGACTTGATCACATTAAAATGAGAGAAGCTTAGAACCATGGCAACATTATATAGTTGATATATATGTTCATGCAAATTGCATTGAATTTTAAGTTAAATGATTAAATCACATGATAATTGCATTGCAACTAACCACATACTTTCTTGATTTCTTTAGACTTTAGTCCTTACGTACATTCTAGTACAACATGATCTCAAACCAAAAATCATCTTGCCTAAAAATATTTTCTAGCAAAATAATAACAATTTCTTTTAAATCCAGAAAAGATTAATATCAATTACAGACAACACTGATCAATATATAAGAAATCTATAGTAAAAATGTAAAACGCTCAAAATGGAATAATTTACGTGTATTATTGAGTAATTGTTGAGTAAATAATAGAATAATCGAGTCGATAAAATAATGTCCAATTATACCGCTACAGATTGTCAAATACTAATTACTTAGTTTTTAATAACATGTTTGTGATTTAATATTTGAAAAACAGGTGCAATTATGTACTATTGGATTTTCTGTATTCGAGTTCATTATGTTTAATTGTATGAGTTAAGTTCTGATCAAATATAATTCTAATTGATAATGAAATGTAAAAAAATATAAATGTTTATAAAATGATTAAAAAAAAATAATACAATTTGTGATTTGAAACTTGAATTTTGGTACCTTCTTGCGCTGTGTGTTTAGCATAATGATATTAGTACTGTTATATGATTAAATTATATTATATTTTAAATAAATTTAAGTTATTACATGTTAATAAATATAGTAATATTAAATTATATGCAATCATTTGAATCTTATACTTACGAAACATAAACATCATTTTACAGTTACATCAATCCAAACATAAAAACTACAATTTTACAATAAATTTTAATTCATAGATCCAAACACAAAACAATGGATTGTAACTACAATTAGTTTTACTATTTATTTTTTGTATTAATTAGTTCACTATTTACAATTAGTTTACTATTTATAATCTAACGTTTTATTTTAGCGCCTTGTCATTATTAATTATTAATAGTTATAAAGTTAGGGAAATTCCCCTCTTCTTAGCCCTCCACGTCATCAGGGACCTCTTTGTAAAAAAAATATTTTTTTTTATATTTTGGTCCTTTTTATTTACATTTTGGTCCTTTTTATTTGGAAAAATTACATTTTGGTCCTTTTTTATTTACATTTTGGTCCTTTTTATTTACATTTTGGTCCTTTTTATTTACATTTGGTCCTTTCAAGTTTGAAAAATTACACTTTGGTCCAGGGGCCTCTTTGAAAAAAAATTATTTACATTTTGGTCCTTTTTAGTTGAAAAAACTACATTTTGATCCTTTCTATTTATATTTTTGTCCTTTTAAGTTTAGAAACTTACATTTTGGTCCTTCATTTACATCTTGATCCTCTTTTATTTACATGTCGGTCTTTTTTTACATTTTTGAATTTACATTATAGTTATTTTTATTTATATCTTGGTCATTTTCAGTTTTTGTTCACACTTTGGTACTTTTTATTAACATTTTGGTCATTTTTAATTTAAATTTCGGTCCTTTTTTACATTATTAATAATTCCTCTCATCTCATGCCTCCACATCACCACCTTATTATGCCTCCCTATCACCACTTTACTTGGAAAATTTTCAAAAGACTCCTTAAATTTTTAGATATTGCAAAAAACAATTAATTTACATATGTATTCATTTAAAAAAAATGCTTTTTTAATTTTAAAAAATTCTTAAACTTTTTGTAATATATAATAATTAAAAAAAATTACTATATGTTATATGTTATATAATTTTAATATTTCATTCATTACAAATATTCGACATATGTATTATTTTTCTTGAAAAACTAACATAAAATTATAATAAGTTGAACAATATTATTAAAAGAACATCTTGCAAATATTTAAAAATAAAATATCATAAAACAATTAAAAAATACATAAAAGGAAAACTAAAATAAAAAGTAGATGTTTAAATAGATATTTTCTATGAATATATTTGCAAGATGTTTATTTATTATTATTTAATGTTAGTTTTTTATGAATAAAGAATGGAATATTAAAATTATATAAACAAAATATGTAATAATTTAAATTTTTTTAAATCACTACATGTTAAGAAGTGTTAATGAATTTTCTTAAAATTAATAAAAAATAACAAAAATAACTTTTAATTATTACATATGAGATTTGGAGGGTATTTTGGAAAAAAAAATTAATATCATCCATAAGGAGTATTTTAAAATAAAAGTTTGGTAAAAAAAATTGCGCGGGGAAAAAGATAGAGGATTTTTTACAATATCCAAAAAAAATTAGGGGGTTAAAAATATACCAAATCACGGATGTGCGAATAATCATGACAAACTCGAGAGCTCCCGCGCAATTGCGCGGGAAAAAATCTAGTTTTGCATAATATTAGAAACTTCTCATCGAGGGGAAATTTATGCTCTCCTTATTAACCCAATTGCGAGCACAAAAAAATGGAACAAACAGAAAATGCATTTATTCAATTACCCATCTCTTTGAGAGCTTTTAGTTTTGTAGCAAGTCATCGATCAGTTTCTTCTAATTTCTTATTCGTGCATGTAACGAGAAAACTAAACTAAAGTTCACACGACGCATGATCAGATGAAATGAAATTAACTTAGAAACATAGCAACATTATATAAACGATATATTCATTAATATCGCATGAATGTTGGTTCATCACTTAATAACTGCATTGCACTTTGAATGGCATTGTTGCAACTAATCTCATGCTTTCTTTGTCATGATACTAGCTTTTTCCCCGCGCAATTGCGCGGGAGCCCTCGAGTTTGTCATGATTATTCGCACATCCATGATTTGGTATATTTTTAACCCCATAATTTTTTTTGGATATTGTAAAAAATCCTCTATCTTTTCATAAACTCCAAAAAAAAAACTCTTTACCAAACTTTTATTTAAAAATACTCCTTATAGATGATATTAATTTTTGTTTTCCAAAATACCCTCCAAATCTCATATGTAATAATTAAAAGTTATTTTTGTTATTTTTTTATTAATTTTAAGAAAATTCATAAACACTTCTTAACATGTAGTGATTTAAAAAAATTTAAATTATTACATATTTTGTTTATATAATTTTAATATTCCATTCTTTATTCATAAAAAACTAACATTAAATAATAATAAATAAACATCTTGCAAATATATTCATAGAAAATATCTATTTAAACATCTACTTTTTATTTTAGTTTTCCTTTTATGTATTTTTTAATAGTTTTATGATATTTTATTTTTAAATATTTGCAAGATGTTCTTTTAATAATATTGTTCAACTTATTATAATTTTATGTTAGTTTTTCAAGAAAAATAATACATAAGTCGAATATTTGTAATGAATGAAATATTAAAATTATATAACATATAACATATAGTAATTTTTTTTTAATTCTTATATATTACAAAAAGTTTAAGAATTTTTTAAAATTAAAAAAGCATTTTTTTAAATGAATAATATGTAAATTAATTGTTTTTTACAATATCTAAAAATTTAAGGAGTCTTTTGAAAATTTTCCAAGTAAAGTGGTGATAGGGAGGCATAATAAGGTGGTGACGTGGAGGTATGAGATGAGAGGAATTATTAATAATGTAATAAATGACCGAAATTTAAATTAAAAAGGACCAAAATGTTAATAAAAAGTACCAAAGTGTGAACTAAAACTGAAAAGGACCAATATATAAATAAAAAGAAATATAATGTAAATTCAAAAATGTAAAAAAGGACCAACATGTAAATAAAAGAGGATCAAGATGTAAATACGAAGGACCAAAATGTAAGTTTCTAAACTTAAAAGGACAAAAATGTAAATAAAAAGGATCAAAATGTAGTTTTTTCAACTAAAAAGGATAAAAATATAAATAAAAAGAACCAAAATGTAAATAATTTTTTTCAAAGAGGCCCCTGGACCAAAGTGTAATTTTTCAAACTTGAAAGGACCAAATGTAAATAAAAATGACCAAAATGTAAATAAAAAAGGACCAAAATGTAAATAAAAAGGACCAAAATGTAATTTTTTCAAATAAAAAGGACAAAATTGTAAATATAAAAGGACCAAAATGGGAAAAAAATATATTTTTTTTACAAAGAGGCCCCTGGTGACGTGGCCTCATGTATGAGCTCCAATTTTGCAAACTCTATACCTAAAAAGGATCAAAATATAAATAAAAAGGACCAAAATGTAAATAATTTTTTTCAAAGAGGCCCCTGGACCAAAGTGTAATTTTTCAAACTTGAAAGGACCAAATGTAAATAAAAAGGACCAAAATATAAATAAAAAAGGACCAAAATGTAATTTTTTCAAATAAAAAGGACCAAATTGTAAATATAAAAGGACCAAAATGTGAAAAAAATATTTTTTTTTACAAAGAGGCCCCTGGTGACGTGGCCTCATGTATGAGCTCCAATTTTGCAAACTTTATACATAAGTATAATTCGAATGCAACATGATACAAAACATAAAATCTCAAGTCTTAAAAACATTTATATTAATAGCAAACTAGTGTTTTTAAAAAATAACATAAATAACATTTGTAAACAAATCTAATCTAATCAACGTATAATTTACAGAAATACATCCATATCCTATTAAACAACCTCTTAAATGCGAAGAAAACAAATCCATTCAAATATGATATCCATACTTATTTGGGAGTGAATTTTGTACAATTTCATCATGTCACGTGATCACGTTCATTTCAAATATCACATTATAGCATGTGACAAAATTTAGATCATTTGTTAATTATTGATACTTTATAATCATAATTTTATTTATAAAAATTTAGGAGTCCATTATTTTACAACATAATTTGAGCACTTTGCACTTTTAGAATAACTCGTCATTTTACATTAATGACGTTCATTATTATTATTTATTATGTTCACGTTATATTAAGTATATTCACTCTTCTTCAAACCATTCTGAAATCATTGCACTCCATGAGACAAGTAGAGAGCGTGTATGGTTAAGATTAATGATACATCGTATACAAGAGTCATGCGATATTAAAACAATAAAACAACAACCTACTGTGATATATGAGGATAATGCCGCATGCATTGTCCAAATAAAAGATGATTATATCAAAGGAGAGAGAACCAAATATATTCTTCAAAGTTTTTTTCGACGCATGAGCTCAAGAAGAGCCGTGAGATAAATGTGTCAGATCCGCTCAAATGAGAATTTAGCAGATCTTTTCACTAAATCATTGCCAACAAAAAACTTTCGAACAGTTATTAGATAAGATTGGTCTTCGCCGTTTAAGAAATATGGGAATAAATGAGGGGGGGGGGGGGGGAATAATGTTTGATGTACTCTTTTTCTTGTTGTGGTTTTTGTCTCTTTGGGGTTTTCCTAGCAGAATTTTTAATGAGACCGCTGTTATTACGCATAAACCATAGGATATTCAAAAAGAAGTGTTATGAATAATAATATTCTTGTGAATATGCATGTACATATCGAAGGTTACTAAATGTATGTTTCTTTGATTCTATAACTCCAAGAGTTTTTGTATTTTATTTAATATAATTAATTGTAATTTAGTTGTTATGATTTTCATTCTCTATATAAGAGACTCTATATAAGAGACTAAGATGTACTAAAGAAAATGAAGCAAACGAATAAAACCATTTTCGTTTCTTCTACATTTATTCTTGTGTATTTATTTTATAACAATAACTAATATTATTATCATTATCAACGCATTACTCGAAAACACGAAAACATACAAAATTAGTGGAGTAATAGGTTTCAATCTATAGGTTGAATTCACACCACAATTGGCATCACCTTGATTGATATTGGTTTTGCAATAAGTTCTCAGTTTCTTCTAATTTCACACCACGAGATAACTAAAACATGCACGAGACATCATGATAAGGTGTAAATTAATGAGAGTAGCTTAGAAACATAAACATAGCATCATCATATAATTGATATATTCATGAATATTGCATGCATTGGATACAATACAAGTTCATCACTCAATACATGCATTGCTTTGCAAACTAATCTCATGCTTTCTTGCTCATGATATTCTTATGCAACATGTATGAAAAGCATTTTTTTTTAGAGTAATGATAGGGATCACGAATTTGTGTCCATGAATTGTCCACACCTGTCACGTGGCAGTCAGCGATTGGTTGCATGAAAGTTGTGCAAAAAATGCAACCAATCGCTGACTGCCACGTGGCAGGTGTGAACAATTCATGGACACAAATTCGTGGTCCCTATCATTACTCTTTTTTTATAATGGCCGACTATTGTTTTTAAAAAATAATAAAAATAACCATTCTTAACAAATGTAATCAACATATCATTTACAGAACTACATTCATCCTACTAAAAAATCTTTAAAATGCCAAGAAAATAAATCCGTTAGAATATAATATCCATAAATTTCTAAACGATCTATTAAATCGCTAATTAAGTCAATTATTTTTTTGGTTCATTCGGTTGAACCGAATAAAATTTTGTATAGCCTAAAAATTTAAATATATTTTTGATAAAATTCAAATTTTATTTAAAAAAGATCATATAAACAAATCATATAAAATATAATTTAAAATTCAAATTTTATTTAAAAAAGATCATATAAACAAATCATTTAAAATATAATTATATAATTTGTAATATTATAATTTGATGTTTTTATTTTGTTAATAATATAATGAAAAAAAAATGTATGATGTAATCGGTAGGTTCGATTTAATCAGTTTCCAGAACACCAAAATCGAATTGAATAAATAAAAAAATCAAACTGATTAAATCGAATTTGATCGGTCCAGTTCGATTTCCAAATAAAATAAATCATTTGTCCATCCAACACTGACCTGATATCCCACATCCTTTCATCATCCAATGACAACAATATCGCCCACCATCCATTTGGATATACATACAAAAAAAAATCCAATAATCATAAATCATAATTATTAAAAGATAGCTGGACGGGACATGTTATTGTTTTATGAGGCGAACAAATAAGCAAATATATAAAAGGAAGGGATGATTAATTTATTATGAGATTTGATTAGCAACCCCAATAGTTCATCTCCATATATACGAATATCAGAGTGCAGACATCGTTATTTTTTTTTTGGTAAAATATTAATTTTTGCCTTTTAGTTTTTTATATGAGTTGGCGTTATTACATGAAATGATAATTTTTTAATTATTAGAAAATATTATATATTATTCTAGGAACCAACATTAATATAATTTTATAGTAATATAATTATTCATAAATTAGAAAATACGGTAATATTGTTCGTAATTTGAACATGAAATTATAATATTTCAAATAAATGTAGCAATAAATGAATCGTTCAATAAATATTATTTAATGTCATGATGGGGTAATTTTTCAACGATATAGATATTTGATATCAGTAAATTCTATTAAGTCTCCACCACCGCCCATCGTTTTGCCAATCAAAATGAAAATATTTGTTTAAAATAAATGTTGCAATAAATGAAGATTTCAATAAATATTATATAATGTCATACCGACGTAAATTTACAAGAATAAATATTTATATTTAATATCAATAAATTCTACTAAATCCCCCTTCCGAAAATCCAATATCCCCCCTCTCCTCAAATCCCCATCCCTCCCCCACCCCCCTTGTTCTAGTAGTAAAAATGATTATATTTCAAATGAATGTTACAATAAATGTAGATTTCAATAAATAATATGTTAAATGAATCTAACAAAAAAAATTAGAACCGTGTAGATATCTAACATGAGTAAATTCTATTAAATTCTTAAAACAAAAAAAATAACAAACAATAAGCTAATATTTAGTATTGTCAACACCACCAATGAGTGTCCATTTTCAATCTAGTATATATTAAATTTAATATCAGTAAATTCACAGTAAATTTAATTAAATTAAATTCTCCACTGATTTAGTAGTCAAAGTATGCAGGAGAATACTCGAAGCTTCTCGAATCTCGCTTATATTGATTAATATTTATGACATAATTTAATAGAATTGAATAAGTGAAATGATTTTGTTCTGGATCATTCAACGGTTAATTCATTCCGCACCGACATATCCATTGAATGTATATGAAGACAACCACGAAAAATGTAACTGACAACACTAATATTTAGTACAGTCAACATCATCCAATCGGGGCCACTGCCAGTCTGCATATTCATCTACATACAAAAAATGTATTTGATGTACTTTTACTTTTTTATTTTCTATCCAAACTAGCATTAAATGTAATATAATAAAAAAAATCACATGACATGATATATAAATATTTTGTTTATGGATTCTAGTTTTACCTATTAATATAGTCAAAGTATGCAGGAGAATACTCGAAGCTTCTCGAATCTCGCTTATATTGATTAATATTTATGACAGAATTTAATAGAATTGAGTGAAATGATTTTGTTCTGGGTCATTCAACGGTTAATTCGTTCCGCACCGACATATCCATTGAATGTATATACAGACAACCACGAAAAAATAACTGACAACACTAATATTTAGTGCAGTCAACATCATCCAATCGGGACACTGCCAGTCTGCATATTCATCTACATACAAAAAATGTATTTGATGTACTTTTACTTTTTTATTTTCTATCCAAACTAGCATTAAATGTAATATAATAAAAAGAATATCACATGACATGATATATAAATATTTTGTTTATGATTTCTAGCTTTACCTATTATATATATGTTGCCATATATATTATCTCTAAAAAGATTCCAACAAGGGGACACTTATCAATCCCACTCTGTAATCAGAATATTTTTATCTTCTAATTACTTTCTTATATTGATTAATATTTCATTGAACTTATCATATTCAGCATAACTTAAAATTTACACGAGACCTGCAATATACAAACCCAATTTTGTAGTAATTTTCTGTATTGTATGTGTGTAACCATATGTAAACAAATATATAATATATTGAAGAATGATTTGCTATACTGGATTATACAATTTAAATGTTTTACTGAAATGATCAATAATTGGATAGTTTAATTGTTGACCATCAAGTTCATTTCAAAAATATACTCTTTCTTTTTCTATGATAACCCTGAAATCTTATTTATATTTTTTCTTCGGCACTAATATATAACATCGCCAAACTCATTAACGTAGATTTTTATCTTGATTTCACAAATATTATTTAAATAAGTCCAAACAAATTATTCACTGTTCTCTATATTTTAGACATGGTAACAATACCCTTGAATTCATCAATTGGCATCGATCTTTCTTGCGATAGGTTTTGCAATAAGTTATCAGTTTCTTCTAATTTCTTAGTCATGTAACAAGATAACTAAAACATGCACGAGACATCATGATAAGGTGTAATTTAATGAGAGTAGCTGAAACGAAAGAATAACAATAGTTGGCCAAAATTAAACTCACGACCCTCATGTAATTCGTTAAATTACACCTATAATGGTCACGATTCGTTAAATTACACCTTAAACTCACTTCTTTGATCTAATATATAAGACCCTCATGTTGTAGAAGTGAAACGAAAGAGAGAATTTCTACTCACGACCTATCTCGTCACCCCATCGTGACAAAATTAAACTCGACTAATAATAACAATTGAGAAACAAACGAGATTTAAAAATCAGTTGAAAGATTTGAATGATTTTTAAATTGTACATGTCATATAAACATTAGGATATTTAAATCTTTCAATGATTTTTAAATCTCTTTTTTTCTCCTAAATTTATGTGCACCTCAAATTAGGATATTTAATCTAATTAATCCGGCGGGTTTTAAAAATCAGGTAGTACCGGATTTTAAAAATTAGTTCTAAGTTAGTTTTGAAATATTTTTAAAAACATGATTATTTTTCGAAAAACAATTTCATACAAGGTTACATGCAGAAATGCTCCTAAACATTATTAAGATAGACAATATATTTTAGGGCCTTACAAATCATACGGCCCAAAACTACAGCTTCTTCAGGCTTCAGACTTGCATGAGGGCCGGCATTGTGTTGCAAAAGAAAATCATGTCGGGATCATTTTTTTTATTAAATATTAATAACAGTTTACATTTATATTTATTTATCAATTTAAATGGAATATCGTACAAACTGAATTTAGTATAAAATATGATAATATTGTTCATAATTTGAACATGAAATGATAATATTTCAAATGTAACAACAAATCAATCTTTCAATAAATATTATATAATGTCATGTTGACTTAAATTTACAACGAGATAGATAATTAATATCAGTAAATTCTATTAAATCCTCCATCCGTCCATCACTTTGCCAATCAAAATGAAAATATTTATTTAAAATAAATGTTACAATAAATGAAAATTTAAATATATATTATATAATATCATACTGACGTAAATTTACAAGGATATATGTATATTTAATATCAGTACATTCTATTATTTTCTCCCTCTCAAATTCTCGCTCCTTCAATTCTTTCCCCTCTCATTCTAGAAGTAAAAATTATAATATTTCAAATGAAAATTACAAAAGATGATGGATTCAATAAATAATATGTAACATCAACTTAACATAAAAATTTAGAACGGTGTATATATTTATTATCAGTAAATTCCACTAAATTCTCCCAACCAAAAAATAACAAATAAGACACTAATATTTAGTATTGTCAACACCACTAAAACATGAAAGAGTGTCCATTTTCAACTTAGTACATATTAAATTTAATGTTAGTAAATTTTATTAAATTTAATTCTTCAATGATTTTGCAGTCAGAAGAATACTCAAAGTTTCTCGAATCTCGTTTATATTGACTCATTTAAATGATTTTTTTCTCGGTCATTCAACGAATAATTCATTATCCACCGACATTATCCATTGAATGCCTATACAGACAACAACAACAAAAATAACGGACAACACTAATATTTAACACCATCCAGTAATCAATCAATGACTACTGCATGTCCGCATATTCATCGATGAAGTTGTATTCAATTTGGGACGGTGCATTCAATTTGGGACGGCCTGTCAAAAGTTGTTTGGGACGGTGCAGTCAATTTTGGACGGCCTGTCACAACTCTTTGGGACGGTTATAGGGTTTGGGACGGCCCGTACAAAAGAGATGGGACGATTTATTCTCTTTGGGACGGTCCGTACTAAAACTTTTGGTACGGTTTCCCCTCTTTGGGACGGCCTATACCAAATTTAGTACGCATGTTGGGACGACCCGTACCAATTCTGACTGAAATTTTGGGATGGCATGTACCAAATTGACAGATGTGTTGTAGTGATCTAACAATCTATAGGTTAAATTCATACCTTATAATTGGCATCACCTTGATTGATATTGGTTTTGCAATAAGTTATCAGTTTCTTCTAATTTCTTAGTCATGTAACAAGATAACTAAAACATGCACGAGAGACATCATGATAAGGTGTAAATTAATGTACCTTAGAAACATAGCAGCATTATATAATTGATATTGATATATTCATGAATGTTGCATGGATATCACACAAGTTCATCATTTAATACCTGCATTGCTTTGCAACTAATCTCGTGCTTTCTCGGTCATGATATTCTTATGCAACATGTTTGAAAAGCATTTTTTATAATGGCTAACTATTGTTTTTATAAAAATAATAAAAATAACAATTCTTAACAAATGTAATCAACATGTTATTTACAGAACTACATTCATCTTCCTAAAAAATCTCGAAAATGTCGAGAAAATAAATCCATTCGAATATAATATCCATACATTTCTAAAAATTTGATTAAATTTCTACTTACTACATATCTCGTCACCCCATCGTGACAAAAATAAACTCGACTAATAATAACAATTGAGAAACAAATAAAAGAAAAATAAAAAACTCAATGATTAAGGCCGATAGCTTTTCCGCACAACAAAGCATTCGAAGGAATATTATACTCGTTCGCTAAACTTTGTTGTTGCGTCCAAACTCTAAAATAAAATTGTTGCCCTAAATATTGTCGCGCCCAAAAACTCGACCTGATATTCCACATCCCTTCATTATCCAACGATACCAATATTGCAGACCAACCATTCGGGTATACCTGAAAAAAATCCAATAATCATAATTATTAAAAAATAATTTACATACGTTCATATTAATTCGTCCAAATTTGATGATTTTATTCTTACTTGAACGGTGTGTCTTGATGTAGCATCAATTAAATTATAATTATTCCTCTCATTCGCAGTCCATGCACCAGATCCATAACTACACCAATCCGAAAATAAAAAATATATAAATATATACACAATAATATCATTTCGATAAAATGTACAACTTACCCAACGGACCAAAAGTCATAACCATCGAGATGCCAGCTCAGCACTCTCGTCTCAGTATTAACAAAAACAATCTCAACGAACTCGTGCAAATTCAATCTCACAACCGGCGACCCCAAGACAGGTGTCATCGCCCCATTGGGGACAAGTGGCAGAGAATCCCAACTAATCACATTTGCAATGTTGTAATTGTCCGCCAACTTGAAGGGCGTTTCGGGGACCACAAACGACACGCTGTTGACAGCATAACGTTGTTTCAGCTCCATTACCGGTGCTGAGCTGGCAAGGATAATGGATCGAGTCGTTGGAATGGACCCGTAATGGAATGAGCCTTGCGGGTTGGGTCTCGCTGCATTCGCACTCAAATTCCACCTATTTTTTTTTAAATAATCATTAATAAAATAAAAAACATTTACAGTTTTAGGAGGGTAAATTTGATATTTTCAATTTTTAATACCTGAAGGATTTGGCTTGATCCATTGACCAGTCGAGAAGGCCAGCGGAGCTAGGCGGGACCGGACCAGAAACAGGGGAATTAGAACCGCTGTAATGGAGAACTCCAGTTGCAACGAGTTCCTTATCAGTGAATCGAGTAGTGGCAATAACGTAATAATCCTTTTGAGTCTGGTTTAGTGTTACTAATACCGCCAAAGACTGGCCCACGTGTAAGTCTAATGAGTCGTATGCATTCTGTACTGTGTGGGCCCCCTCAACTTCTACTAGCTTTAATGCGTGGCCATCTATTCTGAAATTAATGGACGTCTCCAGTCCAATGTTGGAGATTCTGAACATGTATGTCTTCCCTGTAATATAATGAATTATACTTAAGTTTGTTAATAAAATTCTTAAAATTAATAGTTTAATACCTTGATCTCCAGTGAAAGAATTTGATTGAGCTCCATTTATGATTAATCCATCTGGAAAGGGCATTGAATTTCCCGAATCTAAAATTTGCCTCAATGTCTGAAAAAAAAAAAAAAAATTCACCACGTGTTCGATGAAAAGCCTTAAGTGACAAATTGATGTAAATAAATTACCTTGTGGCCAGCTGTGTACCAGTCACCGATTAATAAAGTGAACTCTCCATCTGGTATCAGGTACGGTATGGGTATACGGGGTCTCTGGTGGACATTTAATGCTCCGAACCCGCCTGAGGCTCTGTGCATTCCAATTGTGGGGAAATATGTATAAGATCCAATTTGATCTTTGGGTTGAATTTGGTACGTGTAGTTTGAATTTGGGGGAATTGGGCAGTTCGTGCCTAATACTCCATCTTGCCATGAATTCTTCCTCTGTTTTATACCATTCCTGTTTGAAAACAAAATTGAGAAATTGTGTGTTTGATTTGGATGATGAATTTTAGAGAGAGGTTTCGGGTTTTGGAATTTACCAGGTTAATAGGAAAGGTTCGTCTAGGTTATTAATGACGTTAATTATGAGATTGTCATTCGTTACGCAATCGATTGTAGGGCCTGGAAATTGTCCATTGATAAGAATTCCCTTCGAAAAATAAGAACAAGAAAGTACTAGTGAAAAAGAAAGCAAATTTGAATAAGTTTAATCGATGTTCAAGTGATAAATAAGATGAAAAAACTGAATTAGGGTAAACTAGATTGTCAAAACAAGTAAATCATATAAAAGAATGTATCTTTAATATATCTTCACAAGCTAGTGAAAAAACAAGCCAATGATACAAAAGAATGTATCATTAATCTATTATATGATTTTTTAAGATATATCTAAGATAAAAATTAAGCAAAAATAGTAGGGCAAGTTAGATTAAAGTAACTTCTAGTAATGTACCGGCATTACTGGTACCAACAACTACCAACTAGATTACAAAAATGGAGCAACAAAATGAAACTTTTTTAGCAATTGTAACTACTACTCACTATAAGCCACATGCAAATACTAAATTTAGCAAACTAAAAATCAAAAGTAGCAAGTTTTAGGAATCACGTACCTGTTGTACTGTACCGAGAGGAGAAATAGGTCCATAAGTGACGATCCAAGTATAAAACCGGTACGGATCCTCAGCTCTAACATGTAAAAATTGCACAAAAATGGCTAAAAATGCGAAGAAAATGCACTTAAATTGCTTCATTGCTACTCAGATCCGAGTTGGATCTTGTGTAAGTGAGGAGTGAAGAGTGAGGAGGAGGGTACAGGGATTAAGTAGTCAAAAATGGAGTGAGAAATAATTCTTAAAACAATTAGGGAGGTAAAAGCAAAACTGGAGGGAAAAGTTCTGCTTTGGGATCCAAAGCGCCGCAATTATACGCGGCTTTGCATTCATCAAATTTTCTGTGACATTTTTCTGTATAACCAAATATATGTGTGTAATCTTACTGTACACGTTATTTAAATAATATAATGACAAAGTATGTAGTTTATGTATACTGATTTATAAGCAGAATTTAAAGTTTATTTCTTTTTTTGAATTTTAATCGATGTGTTTACGAAAGTCTGCATGGATAGAAGTTTCATTGGATCAGGAGGAACATGTGAGTGTAATTTATCCATATTCTGCGAAACCACCGACAAGAGTCATGAAACTCGTATTTAAGTTAACTTATGTTTAAGGGGCTTCTATCGTACATCATTTTTCTTATCATACATCCATTTTCAAGGATATTTGGAGTAATTATCCATTTATGAATATTTAAGGTAAGATATCAAATATATTTATCAATTAATGTATAACTAAATTAGAATTTTTTGTTGTTCATTTAAACCAAAATTTCCATAAAAGATAAATTTTATGATACATTATTTTACAAATATAATTAATTGCTAAAATATTCAAAATATCCTTGTAGAAGGATGCATGATAGAACTCCCCTATGTTTAATATACTTTTTATGGTGTGTGTGTGTGTGTGTGTGTGTGTGGGTGGGGGGGGGGGGGGGGGGGGGGGGGGGGGGGGGGGGGGGGGGTTATATTTTAATTTGCATGGCTTTGAATGAAAAGGTAGGTAGGTATGAGGGAGATCTTTTGCATGTGAAAATCATTAATACTTAAAAGTCGAAAAAAATAAAAATCATTAATACTTTTTTGTAAATGATATATACTTCAAATGTACTGGATAAATATTTATTTATTTTTTTTAAAATAAGTTTGTTAAATGCAGGTTGGCACACTTGATTGTCCAGTTGTAATTGCATTATTATATTATTAGAATTTAAAACCAGTGCATTTTTTTGTAAGCAAAGTATCTGTGGTTATCATGACTTCATGTGAACACCCTTTTTGTATTAATTCCATATCCACTTCCTATATAATTCTTCTTATTTCTTTGTTTTATATTTTCTTTTATCAACTTTATGCACTTCGAATGGTAAATTGCATACATTTTGCATGTAACATAAAATCATATACTAACAAAACAATTGTGTATGTATATCAGTAGAGCTGGTAAAACGTGACTCGACGCGTCTTAACCCGGACGGTAAAAATGTCAAAAAGTCAACGATATGAAATCGAAATCGAAACCAAGCCGAAATCGAATGATTCGAATCCGAAATTCACCTGAAAACAAATGATACGAAACTCAAACTAACCCGAAATCCAAATGCTCGAATGACCCGAAACTCGAACTAACCCAAAATTCACAATCCGAATAATCTAAAAACCATGACCAAATATTTATTTATTCGGATTAAGAGTTTATGAAAATAATATATTATTGGTAAAATATATTTATTACCATAATTGTATGATCATTCAACAAATAATATATATTAGTACTAAATGCACACATTGATATTATAAAACATATATCTAGTTGTATTAGCCAAAATACAAAATCAAAATGATCCGAAATAAAAACGTGAACTATCCAAATCTAAATGATCAAAATTATATATTTATTTATTTAAATATTGAATTCATTTGTAGAGAATAAGCCGAACACTTAATGTTCCGAAAACATAACAACTCGGAGACCAAGCATCAAGAAATCCAAGTAACTCGACGACCAAGTATTACGAAATTCGATTGACACGAAAATCAAATTATCCCAAACCCGATAACATAAATCGTGAATAATCTAAAAATGAAATTTTTGGAAATCTGATGGGCCCAAACCAAATTTCATGAGACACGAACGATCTGAAAATCAAAATGACCAGGAACCGAATGACCCGAAAACCAATACGATCCGGAATTGAATGATCCGAAAATCAAAACGATTCGGAACCGAATGATCCGAAAACTGAAACGACCCTGAACCCAATGACCTGCAATAACCGAAACGATCCGGATCCGGAACCGAATAACTGAAAATTGATTCGAAAACCGTAACGACCCGGAACCGAATGATCCGAAAACCGAAACGACTTGAAACCCAGTGACCCGTAAACCGAATGACCTGCAACCTACACAATTCGTTGACCCGAATCCGAAATAATCTTGTCCGAAACCGATCCGACCGCCTGATTGTCACCTCAGTATATCTCCATATATCAGTAGCATAATAGAAAAATTAGAAATGATATAATATTTTACCAAAATAAAATGTTGGCCTATAAACCACATTTATGTGGTAGACAATAACCCATCAAATATTTCAGCCTGTTAATAACGAGGCACAAAATAATTTCAGCCCATTAGAAGTTAAAGCCTAATAAATCAATAAAGCCCAAACAAATTCACAATAACATACCCTGGACTCGGTACAACATATATAATATATAGAGAACCCACAGTCACTGTAATACTGGTGTTCATGAACCGAGATTATTTTGTTTCCTACATAGAGAAAGGGATTGGAAAAAGACGTCTCAAGAGAAAATCCAAAACGAGGGACCAAATCGCAAAATTCAAGGAGTTGGAGAGCCATGGCGACGGACGAGGAATTGGTAGAGAAGCTCAAGGAGTTTCTCCGGTCATCTGACCTCTCAACTACCACTACCGGCACAGTGCGCCGTCACTTGGAGTCGGAGTTCAGTACTAATTTGTCCGACAAGAAGGGTTTTATTAGGGAACAAGTCGAGTTGTTTCTGAGCACTGGGATTCAGAATGAGATTGAGGGTGGAGAAGCGGCGAAGGATGGCAATGGGGATGATCACGGGTCTGGAGATAATGAGGTCGGAGAGGAAGAAGAAGAAGAGGAGGAGGAGGAGGAAGTGAAGGAACCCAGAAATGTCCCTGGGAGAAAGAAGAGAAAGTAATGTCATCATTATCTTTTTAGTTTTTTATTTCTCTTGATTTTATTCAATTTGGAGTTTTTTTTCTTCTTCTGATTTTGGGGATTTTGGTACTTTCTATATTCAATTTGCATGCTTGGATATTATTACTCACAATCTATAACTAATCTTAAAATTGCAAGTTATGTCTTCAAAAGTTTTGCATTTTGGTCTAATTAATTTTGTCTTCTGATATAATTAGGGTTTCAAAACAGTAAAGTCCTCTTCTTTCTTCCGTTTTGAATTCCATTCATGCATGTATTATTTTCTCAATGAACTCAGGATTTGCATGAAATTGCATTTAATGGTGAATTAATTCTATATGTCCATGTGGTAAATACATTCGATTAACTAAACCTTTTGGCGTTTTTTAATTTTAATTTTAATTTTATGAAGGTTGAGTAAATGCAATAATAATAAAGTAGAAAAGAAAAGAGGAGGAGGCGGTGGATTTACAAAACCTTGCAGCCTTTCTGAAGATTTACAAAATTTTGTTGGCGAATCCACTCTTGCTCGAACCGAGGTTTCATAAACTTATTCATTCATATATTTATAAGAATATTTAAAATAAAAAACTTAATCTTTTGTTTATTTTGCTTGTTATTTTATTTAGGTTGTGAAGCGAATTTGGGCATATATACGCGAAAATAGCTTACAGGACCCTGCAAACAAGAGAAAAATATTATGCGATGACAAACTCAAAGTATTATTCAACGTGGATTCAATAGATATGTTTCAAATGAACAAGGCTCTCACCAAACACATCTGGCCCCTCGAAGATGGTACTTAATTTAATTTCAAAATAATCCAGGGACCCAATTGCAAATTTGCAATTTTAATATTTCTTTTTTTTGTGTTTTGATTTTCGGAGGTAATGCAGGTGGAGGAAGTTCGAAATCAAAGGAGAAAGAGAAGACTCCAAAGAAAGATAAACAAATCGAAGTCGAAGGTAATGAAATGAATATATTAAAAAGGGAAATTTTCAAAAAACCCCCTATCTTTTTTTGATATTCTAAAAAACCCCCTATCTTTTTGGAAACTCCAAAAAAACCTCTCTACCAAACTTTTATTTTCAAATACCCCCCTATGGGGTTAAATTTAACCATGAATGGTGTTAAACAAAAATTATGACCAAAATACCCTTCTATTTTCATATGTATATTTTTGTTAATTTTTCATTAATTTTATTAGTTTTAAGAAAATTCATAATTATTTTTTAACATATAGTGATTTTACAAAAACAAAATTATTAAATGTTGTGTTTGTATAATTTTAACATTTCATTTATTATTCAATAAAAATTAACATCAGATAATAATAAAATAAACACCTTTAAAATATATTGACAGAAAAATATTTCTTTAAATTTCTAGTTTTTTTTTCGTTCTTCTTTTTTGTATGTTTTTAATAGTTTCATGATATTTTAATTTTTAAATATTTGCAAGGTGTTCTTTTAATATTGTTGTTCATCTTATTATTATTTTATGTTGGTTTTTCAGAAAAAAAAATATATAAGTCAAATATATATAATGTATGAATATTAAAATTATATAAATATAACATATGATAATTATTTTTTTTAAATTATTATAAGCTAAAAAAAAATTAGAACTTTTTAAAAATGAATACAAATAACAAAAATATTTTTTTAGTTACTACATATGTAGATGAAGGGTATTTTGGTCATAAAAAAAATTTAACACCATCCATGGTTAACTTTAACCCCATAGGGGGGTATTTGAAAATAAAAATTTGGTAGAGGGGTTTTTTTGGAGTTTCCAAAAAGATTGGGGGTTTTTTAGAATATCCAAAAAATATAGGGGGTTTTTTGAAAATTTCCCTATTAAAAATGACCCTCGAAGAAATATAATTATTTAATATTTGATTGAATTATTTAGGATCCGCAAAAAAGGCTAAAACGGGTCAATCGGGTCTGCTTGCTCCGCTTCGATTATCAGACGAATTACGAGACTTTTTAGGTACCGGCGAAACCAGCCTGGCTCGTTCTGACGTGGTGAAGCGAATGTGGGCCTACATCAAAGAAAATGATCTTCAGGTAAATAACAAGCGTAAATTTGATATATATTTGAAGGGTAAATTTGATATATATTGTTTTGCAGGATCCTTCGGATAAGAGGAATATAATATGTGATGAGAAATTGAAGGATTTATTTAAAGTCGATACGTTCAATGGATTCTCCGTTGCGAAATATCTATCCCCTCATTTCATCAAGGACTAAATTGTAATAGAAAATATATATTTTGGGTGGTTTTGCAATTTTGGAAGGACTTGGAAAGAAGGGTCTTGTTGTATGGACCTAGTCTCTTTCTTTTGTTGGTGTAATTTCTAATATTTATGACTAATGACTAGTTTTAACTTTTAACTTGTAGTTTATATTTCAATTATGCGCATTTATTTCCGAATTATTTTTAATGGATAATGAAAACTATATATTTTGCAAATGACCAAATTATTGAGATATGCTCTTTTTATGTATAGTAAAAACATTGTTAATATGATACATTTTTTGTGTCTATATACAAAATGGTATATGCTGAATCAAATTGAAGAAACATTATCCTAAAAAAGGGTATATCGAGTACATTATGAATATTCCTAATTGAATATAGAACGAATTTGAGCCCCAATGATTCCAAATGGAAGCCCATGTGAAGTGGGGTCGAAATTTCAATTTTACATGTGAATTTCCGAATATCGAAAACGAAATAAATTCTTGTCGATATAGATAGATAGAGAGATACTCTTCAATTTGCCAAGATTCCGTAACAAAAAATGTGAATTGTATGTTGTTTTTTAATTTCACACGTGCCCTTCGATTTAAGATTTAAAAAACAATTGAGTAGTTACTTTTGATAAAATTGTTAATATCTCAGCATGTCTCGTGTATATTTTTTGTTTAATCTTTTTTAAAATGTTATCAAATTGTTTTTTAGTTGATTCTAAATTTGAAATTTTGAAAAAGAATTGTGGAGTAAGGGTAATGGAAAGAATAAATGGTTGATATGCAAAAGCAAAGGATGCATGCAATAAGATTGTTGGGAGTTATTTGAGGTACCACCCCTCTCTTATGTTATGTTGACAAGTACATATTTATAAACAATCCAAATTTCAGAGAATTAGATCCTATAATAGATATGTAGAATTTATTTGATACGTAGCATCCAAAAAAAATCCAATTTGCAAGAATAGCACGTCACTCTCTCAATTTGGAAAACTAGTTCTTTCGCCACAAATCTTGTCGAAAAAACAAGGACTTTTGCCAAGAGCCTTGCGGAAATGATTAATCATGATTTTGATACGTTAACCTAAAAAAAAATTAATTAAGTCCCTTTCGACATCCCTTCTGGCGGAAGTGGGTAATAAATTTTTATAATTTTTTTATTTGTTACGATTTTAAAGTTTTTTTTTTTTTTTTTTGCATTTTCACCAACTCAATCGGCGAAAGTGCACACCTGTTTATGGATTTTTTTTCTTAAATTCTAGGGACCTGTCTATAAATATGTTATTAGTTTTTAGTGGTATGTCCAAATTATATTATTTTTATTTATTAGATCTTTTATTTGTGTGTGGAATTATTGTGTGAAATTTTAGAGATTTATCTTGAATTTTTTAATTTATTTGTATTTTTCTATTAATTATGGGTTTAAGCGAAAAATCAGCATTACAAATTTTTTTGTGGATGTTTAAAATTCTAAATAAATATTAGTCTTATATTTTTTTCTACGAATACAAAAAAAATACACTAGTATTTTGCGTATTTTTATCGTATCTACGGATATTTTCTAAACAATTATCTAATCAGGACAAAACAAAATTTGAAAACAATTAATAGAACAATTTCTAAAAATCATAACAAATAGAAAATTAAATGAAATTGAATGTTATAAGATCTTAAACCAGCTAGACGCGGTCAATATTAAGCAAGACATTTTTTGGTGATTTTAAAAAATACGTAAAGCATTCAATATATTTTAGAAACATGACATAAAAAAGGGGAATTTTCATAGCAATTTAACATAATTTTTCAAACATTTTTTTATCTTTTTATTTTATAATTAAACAAACAAATTTTCAGAATGAAAAAGATGCACAAATAGGTAAAGAATGCAAAATTAATTTTAAAAATTACAAGAAAACTTATAATGTTGATTTTTCACATAAATTCATAATTAATAGAAAATATAAGTAAGTTGAAAATTCTAGACCAATCTCAAAACAATTCCACAATCATTCCACATACAATAACAAATCTAAGCAAAACAAATAGAATTCAAGTTGTACATACCATTAAAAAACAATAACATATTTGCATATACTTACATAATAGATGTACTAAGAATATGTCTCTACAATCTTACAAAAAAATCTCTAAACTAGTGATTGTACCTGTACTTTTGCCAACCGAACTGACGAAAGTGCAAAAAAAAATTTGCTACTTCAAAATTATAACAAATAAAGAAAAAAAATTATTACTCACTTTCGTCAGGTCCTCGAGCGAAAGTCCTTCCTTTTTCGCCCGAATTGAAAACCGACTTGCTATTCTTGCAAATGATTTATTTTTTTATTGTTATAAAAAAAAATACAGATATGTATTTATTTTGTCTTCAACATTGAAAATGATGTACCTTACTATAAATTCCAAGTAAATATTTGTGATCTAATTACTTGAAATAAATTTTGTGGAAAAAAAAAGTGGGGAGCAAATGTAAGCACGTGAAATTTGCGTTTCTTTGTTTTTCTTATAGAAAGGTGTAAAAAAAGAAATAAAAGTCAAAAAGAAATGAACAATGAAGATAAGGTGATAAGGCTCTGTCCTTTCAACACATACGCAACTCGTCACATTTACTCAATTATATTTCGTACCGTGGCGATTTGACGTCGCTTCTTATTTCACTTCCTCTCCATTGCAAATATAAAACATATTATATAAATGCATGATATATAATATACTTAACATTAAAAATTTGTCAAATGGATACATGCAGTGTTTTTGATACTTGAGACTATGAGAGGAAGAAAAAATAGTACTGAGTGGGATAATTTGCTTTAGAATGATATGACCACCAAATCTCAACCCCCACAATATTTTATTTTTAGATTCCTTCTTTCTTTCGAAATTTATGAATCCATATAGGACCATTTTCTATCGCATTTTTGTACGAGATCTTGTCAAAAAAGATATGAATTTTGCTTTGAAAAGCGTGCAAAATTTATTCATGTTATAATTACATAAAATAAAATCCGAAAATATATAAAAACTGTTTAAACATTTTATTTTGTACGAATTCCCAAATAATTAACGACATTCTACAAGTAGCCACGTGACGAGTTATCAATGGTTCATAAAACAAACAACCAAGCAAATTGCGCCACCTGACATATTTGTAAATAGTCGTAAATGTTGTACGTATGTACAAACTTGTACCTAATTAATTTATGCGGCGAACCGTCCGTTTTGCCACGTCAGCTCGCGTGGCTCGTGGAGTCCACTAATTTTGTATGAACGGTTTCAGTTCTTCCCATTCAGAATCTCTTTATTATAATAATACGAGCTACATTTTTACAAATACACCCTTCCCATTGACCGAAATTATTTTTGTGTTAAAATTTGGAATCAAAGTATCGAAGTGACAAAGACAAACTACGAAGTTACAAAGAATCAGTCTTGCTTTACCTCATGTTTGGTCCTCTCTAATACTACAGAATCAAAGGAGGTGTCTGGTTATTTGTGGTGGAGAATATTAATCTTTAATTAGAGTTTTGTTTGTCCACTCCTTAATATCATTGGGTTTTGAGAATATTTTATAACACATAGATTAGGGTAGATGAAAAAGAGGTGTGGGGAATTTGCAAAAAAAACCCTAATATTTTTTAATATTGTAAAAAATCCCTATCTTTTTGAAAATTCCAAAAAAAAAAATTCTACCAAACTTTTATTTTCAAATACCTCTATATAGAGATAAATACTAGCCATGGATGGTGTTAAATAAAAATGACCCAAATATCCTTCGATTTACATATGCAGTAATTAAAAAAAAATGTTATTTTTTATTAATTTTAAAAAAATCCTACATTTTTGTAGCATATATTAATTTTTTAAAAATAATTATTATATGATATTTATACAATTTTAGTATTTTACACGTTATATATATTTGAATTTTATATTTTTTTCTTGAAAAACTAGCATAAAATAGTAATAAGATAAACAACAATATTAAAAGAAACACCTTACAAATATTTAAAAAAATAAAATATCATGAAATTATAAAAAAATTACATAAAAGGAGAATGAAAATAAAAAACTTAAAGAACAATTTAAACGTTTTATTATAATTTGTTTAAACATATATTTTTCTATCAATAAACACCTTACATAAATAATAAATGAAAATTTTTGGACATAACCCAACATCTATGTTTATTTATACTCTATGGTTATATTATAATTTATGTATTTTATGTACAAACAATATATAATTTATGTAAGGTGTTTATTTATACTTTGTGTTTAAATATATATTTTTCTATCATTATATTTTGAAGTTGTTTATTTTATTATTACCTAATGTTAGTTTTTCACGAATAATAAATGAAATATTAAAATTATATAAACACAACATCTAATAATTTGATTTTTCTTAAATCACTACATGTTAAACAAAAATTATGATTTTTTTTTTAAATTAATAAAAAATAATAATTTTTTTTAATTGCTACATATGGAAATAAAATGATATTTTGGTCAAAAAATAATTAATCCTATCAATGGCTAGTTTTAACTCCTATATGGTGGTATTTGAAAATAAAAATTAGGCAGAAAGGGGTTTTTGGGATTTTCAAGATGGGATTTCTTTTACAATATAAAAAAAAAATTAGAGTTTTTGTACAAAATTCCCTTTATTTTTTGGGCTTTTGGAGAGAAATTTTCATGATTTCCATGCAAGATTCCGTGTCCTGACAATTGCATGGATAAGTATGATAAGAATATTAGAATCCAATGTCAATTTTGAATCATCATGATCATCAATTATTCGTGTCTTCTTCGAGAAGTACTTGATCAGTAAATATACAAAATTTCAATATTAGTTTTCAAATTGCATAATTTTTTTTTTATAATTGATACTGCAAATTTGCGCGCCGGTCTGCTAAATATGATCTTGGCGAGTCACGTAGCATTTTTTATATACAAAAAGTATTTCTTTTTTTTTTGTTTTGGCAATTTTTGTCTGTCGCTCCGCATCCAAGTATCATATATATTTTATATTTATGTATATATTTTTACATGTATTCTTTAAAATATGTTATATTCTTTTGCATGTATGAAATATATTTATGTGCTATCTATATTTAGACGTATCATATATACTTTAGATACATGACACATCTTCTTCAAGGCCAATATACGTTATATATTTTATATATTTATGATATATTTTTTTAAATGTATGATACATATTTTTTAAGTCCAATACATTCGTTTTAACTTGTATGATATACAATTATATGTTATATATTTTTAATTGTATTATATATATTTTTGAATTACAATATACATTATTTACTTTTACATGTATAATATACATTTTGAAATTATTATATACCTTTTTTACGCACGAATAATATTTTGTAAACTATTTTTTACAAGATTTATACATTTTATGTTGGAATGAATAACCAAACGTGTGGTCCTTTTTTGAAAATATAAATTAACAATATAATTTTAGAACCTACCACACGAAGTTATCCAGAGTGTATAGCCACACACAATCACAAGAAAATACAAGCCAGATTCTCTGGGTAGACACGTGTTAAATGATGAATGGTTGAAATGGACAGGGGGAACGTGGTTGAGATAACGAACGTGATTAAATGGACGGATTACAAAGAGTGAAATACCGTACAAACTAGTTTATAACTTCAATAACTACCCTAATTTATACTAAAAATTACTAAATTGCCATCGATAAGAATTTTCTAGCTTATTTTTTTTTATATTTTATGATTTTATGTGGCGATACATTGAATATTATGAAATAAATGTACAGAGTTATAGAGTCAGGGCCATAGAAGATCTTAAGAGGTGGGAAATATGCTCATGTTTGTTTTATATATTCTGATAAATAAAAGAAGCAGCATCAGAATCTGAATCGGAGGCCGTCCGTTTGTGCACTTCGTCTCTCCAGTTATTAAATCACTGGAGGGTTCCAGTTTCATTTTATGAGGGGTAGAAATAAGGAAATACAGAAAAGGAATGGATAATTAATTGATTCTGAGATTTGATTAGCATCCCCCAACAATGCATTTCCTGATATATGAATAGTAGAGCGCATACATCGTTATTTTTTTGGTAAAATGTAAATTTTCGTCTTTTATTTATTTATACGAGTTATCGTCATTACCTGAAATGATAACATTTTAATTCTTAAAAAAAATTATATATTATTCTAAGAACACACGTTAATATAATTTTATAACAATATAACTATTCCTAAATTAGAAAATACGATAATATTGTTCATAATTTGAACATGAAATGATAATGTTTCAAATAAATATCGCAACACATGAAAATATAAATATTATAATGTCAAGCGGACGTAAATTTACAACGATATAGATATTTAATATCAATATATCCAATTAATTCTCCTCCTTTGTCCATCGTTTTACCAATCAAAATGATAATATTTATTCAAAATAAATGTCACCACAAATGAAAATTTCAATAAATATTATATAATGTCACGCTGACGTAATTTTACAAGGATATATACATAATAAGTAAATTGTATTAAATTCTCCTTCCAAAATCTCCCCCTCCCCTCTTCAAAAAAATCTCCCCCGGTTTTAATAGTAAAAATTATAATATATCAAATGAATGTTGCAATAAACGAAGATTTCAATAAATAGTGTGTAATGTCAAACTGACGTAAAAAATTAGAATGATGTAGATATGTAATATTAGTAAATTACATTAAATTTTCTCTCTCCCCGTCCTACCGGTCAATAAAAACATCACGAATGAGTGTCTATGTTCAACATGACATATATTAAATTTGATATCAGTCAATTGACAGTAAATTTTATTAAATTCTCTGCAACTATAGCAGTCAACGCATGCAGGAGAATACTCGAAGCTTCTCGAATCTCGCTTATATTAATTATTATTTATGTCGTAATTTAATAGAATTTAATAAGTTAAATGATTTTTTCTTTGTATTTCAACGATTAATTCATTTTCCACCGACATATTCATTGAATGTACATACTGACAACCACGAAAAAGTAACGGACAATACTAATATTTAGTACAGTCAACAACACCAATCAGCGACCACCGCCAGTCTGGCATAGTCATGCACAAACAAAAGTATTTATTTGATGTACTTTTACCCTTTGACTTTCTCTCCAAATCATCTATAATATAATCATAAAAGTTTACACTATAATATATATAAAAAATTGTGTTATGATTTCTAAATTTACATATTATATGGATAATGTATGTTGCCACATATATTATCTCCATAAAAATTACAAAAACGGGGACACTTAACAATTCCACCTTGTTATCATAATATTTGTATCTTTTAATTACTTTCTTATATTGATTAATATTTCATTGAACTTGTGAAATTCAGCCTAACTTAAATTACAGAATACCTGCACTATACAAACGCCAAACTTTTAGTGATTTTCTGTAATGTATTTGTGTAATCATATGTAAAACAAATATAAACTATTGAAGAAATCAGAAATGATATGTTATACCTGATTATATAATTTTTAAGTGTTATAGACTTATAGTGAATAAATGACACAATTTTCAGAAGAATCTTGATTTGGCGAGCAGAGAGAGACGCAATTAACAAGGATAAATCCAAGTGCATGAAAGAAATATTCTCTTTTGCATTGATACCCCTCAAAAATAAATATTTTTACGAAGAACGTATAACAAATAATAATCTTATAAAATTTATTTTATGGGATAATATTACCTGAAAAATCTATAAATTATGACCTTAACGAATTTAATTTGGGAAATTCAATATATCAATGCAGTTAAGATATATATAGTAAAATAATACAATTGAATTTAAATAGATAAATAACTAAATAATTTAATAAATGAACTAAAAGAGTCATACATTAAATATATCATATAAATCGCATGATAAAAGAATTAATACATGCAAAATAAACTCAGTCACACACATTTTATTTTAAATACATGCCTCTCGTATTTCAATTTTCTTATCTAAAAATCGCATAAAGAAATATTTCTCCAAAAAACCTTTTTGTAACACTAATAAATAATACAATAAAAATGATTAAACATGATAAAAATAAAAAAGAAGTATAAAAAGTTAAAAACTATTAAAACATGAAAAGAAAATATAACTATTTTACAAGGACGTAAATGCAAAAACAAAAAGACAGGTTTAATTGAAAAGCAACACGAGTCGCCGCACCACAGAAGGTATCCCTTACAGAATAAAAAAGAGAGGTAATCTTACCATGTAGGTGACCAGACCTCTTTCGGATCCCGTACGCGACGAATCGCCCTTGCCTCCTCCCTATTTTGTCCTTTTCTTCCTATTTTTATTTTCCCATTTTACCCCTCTACTGTATTTATCCCGGTTTAACCCTCGAACCCGGTTCACCTGACCGGTTTATTTTTCTCTCTATATAAACCCACTGACCCCTGTGCTTTCTCTCTCGTTCTATCTATCCATCTTTTGTGAAATCCTTTTGAGTGAAAGAGGCGAAAGAAAAGAAGAGATGGGTTTGGCTCAGGTTTTGGATTTGAAGCCCTATGCAATGAAAAGCCTGAAGAGTTTGATCAAGGATAAAGGAGATGAGAAGCTAGAACAGATTGAGAAGGATTTGAATGGGGAGAAGGATAAGATTGAGATGTTCAAGCGTGAACTGCCCATATCTGTTCAGATTTTATCCGATGGTGAGTTTGGTTTGTTTTGGATTTCGTTTTTTTTTTACGTTTTTCTTGGTGAAAAAGTTTGAATTATTTGAAGCTTGATTGATTGTCTTCGTTTTTTCAGTGATGGATGGGATTAAGGAGGAGATAGAAAGAAGGAAACGAGAGAAATTGAGCGAATTCATGCCACCGGTGAAAAGCGTAGTAGTGGAAGATTCTGGGGCTGAGAAGCAAAAAGATAAATCTCTTGATAATAAGAGTAACTGGATGAGCTCTGCTCAGCTTTGGGTTGATCATGGTTCCTCCAGTTCAGACACCACCGACCAGGATAAGATCTCACGAGAGGTACTTTAATTTAATTTAATTCGATTTTAACTGCTTTATCACATAAAGGTGGAAAGACGAAACTTTTTCTGAATTTGTAGCTTTTTTTGAATCAGGGAGAAGAGAAAGGGAGAAAGAGACCACAACAAGGTGCATTCACGACATTTCCATGCCAATTCGAATTTGGAATGAGCTTGAAAAGGGAGAAGCAACAACAAGAGGATAGAGAACAGAGAGTCAATAAACTCTCGCTCGGTTTGCCTGAATTCGCACTTGTACCTCCTCCACCAACGGTACACGTGGGAGGATATGCCGGAATCGAAATGTTGTCTCCGGTCAGCATCGGCACCGGAGCACAGAGGAAGGCAAGGCGGTGCTGGTCGCCGGAGCTTCACAGGCAGTTCGTCGCTGCTCTCGGCAAACTTGGTGGGCCCCAAGGTTAGATTTTTGAAGATTCTTTCTGCCCTAAAATATTGTAGATTAGTTGTTTGTGCAAATAATTTAAGAGTAGATTCATGAAAGTTGGAATCTTTTTGTGCAATTTGGTATCAAAACCATGTGCTCAAATCTATTATTGATTATATGTGGGGAATAGTAGTTGTCAATCTCAATCTCAATATCATTATTACTATTAAGTATTATCTAATCATGCATGAATATATTTTGTTCATTAATAAATAACACAAATTACATGTAATTGATATTTTATTTTATTTTTGCAATTATTGATTGATTTATCTAATTTCATGATTGTTTTATTTTTCAGTGGCTACTCCAAAACAAATCAGAGAGTTCATGAAAGTTGATGGCCTTACTAATGATGAAGTCAAAAGCCATCTTCAGGTAGCCATAATTTCACAAAACCCCCTATAATTAATCTTATTTACTACATTTTCAAACTTTAAATTTAACATTTTTATTTTTATTTTTTCAGAAGTATAGATTGCACAATAGAAGGGGACCGAATGCGAATTCGAGTGCAAGTGGAAGCCGTCCAATGGGATTAATGAGTGCGTTAAGGGGGGCGTCTAGTGAAAATGGTGCGTCTTCGCAGCTAACTATCTCCCAATCCGTGTCCCCACAAGATCCTCACCAATTCTCGAACGGAACCGGTTCTACTAACGAGGAAGAAGATGCGCGGTCAGAAAGCTACAACTGGAAATAAATAAATAAACAAAATTCGAGAATTCGAAATAAATTTTGGGTTTATTTTGAGGTGAAATAATTTATTGTAGAGCAAATCGAGGAGTAAATTTTGTTCGGTAGAATATGGAGTAAATTTTGGGTAGAGATGCATTTTTCGCCTTGTTCGATATTTTTTTGGGGGGTATTTATAGTTTATAATTTATATGTCAAAATAAGAACTCCATAGAAAATTTAACTTTAAATTTTGAAAGAGCTTTTGAAATAAACTAATCTTTTATGCTTTGTAGAATGCTCTATATTGTATGATTAAATTATATCATGTTTAACTTGAGAAACTTTTTGTATTGATATTTTTTGGTCTTAAAACTTTTCAATTTTTTGATGAGCTGGAATTTGGAAGCCAGCTAATATGGCCATAGATTCTCTTTGCTTTACTTGATTGACTTTGCTTTTATCTCTTTTAATAGTTAGGTTAACAAATCTCAACTCTCTTTGTGCCTATCTTTTATGTAGTTTTTAACATGCAAATGCATCTTACTTTTATAAAATTTTGTTAAGAAATTATAGATAAAGAGTATCAAAATAAGTAAGGCATAATTTCATGTATAATCTTTTTTGTTTTTCATGACATGTCCATTAGGACCATTACCAAGCATGAAAATATCAAAAATATAAAACTATACAATATACTTATTTGTAGTTTTGGACCTTAAGATTGGGCTTTTAAGTTTTGATCATTAAAATTTGGAAATTTGGGCCTATAAAAAGAATACATGGACTTGACAAAGATAAGATAATTAGATGAATATATGTTTTCATGCTATTTTGAAAACCAACTTATTGCATGATAATAGACCCAAAAAAATAAAATAATGGGACTAATATTGCATGATAAAACAACAAAATAACATTAACACCTACTTTTCCTAAATAAGGGGGGAAACATATGAACCAACCAAATGGCAATCAAGATGTGAATATTTCTAAATTGGTCTTTCTCATTAAATTCATACAAGACTATTTCATGTCCGTAAAGGCATAAAGTTTATACGTGTCAATTTAGTTACGAAATGTGCGACTCTATTGACTTATTAGGGTTGAAAATGATGCTTGATTCTCCCCCCTTAACCATGAGGGTCATTCGTGGTCTTCTCGAAGTTAATTTTTCTTTTGAGATATGGCCCATATGGGTCAGAAAAGATAAGGTTTAAGATCCCAGAAATTGAAATCATTACGCAATTTTGATATGAATAAATCTTTTCATCTTTATATTAAAAATTATATATAGTTCTAAGTTTCAAACACCCATTCTTCATTTTCCTTAAAAAACAACCATTTTTTTAAATGTTTAATTGTTTTTTTTAGTTTCTAATATATTACTAGTGTCTCTAATATTCTTGATATTGCAAATCATGCATTCATTGAAACATTGAAACATTTAAACCCTTTAAACTATTCATTTGTTGACATGAAGACACATGATAAAGGGGATATGGTTGACCATTACAAAGAGAGAGATATAATTAATTAGGTGTTTAGTTGTGTTCTTAAGCCACTTATTTTATATACTATGGTGCTATCATAAAGATTTTTATTTCAATTATTTTCGCATAATGCTTGACAATATCAATAAAGATTAATTAGTTGGATCAATATTATATGTATAATTGACGCTTTTGAAGACACTTGTAATGATTTTAATCAAAATTTGAAACAACAAATAATTATATGAAATACTATATTTATGCCTCTCTATTTCTAATACACATATTTATATATATTGCATAGATAAAAGAGGAGGATATAAATGATATTTAATATTTGAGGGCTAGAATAACATTTTAAGGTTTTGAAAGGGCACATATGAAAGATTTTCTTTGTTTATCTCTGTTTACACCAGGCTGACGTGTCAAGTGATTGTTTATTTCATAATTTGGGACCCAAAAGCTGGTGTTTTGTTTTTTTTCTCAATTTTTTTTTAGAAAAATATATTGGACAAATGGCATATTATAATGTATGAAACAAATAAGAATCATAAATATAACTAACTTTCATCAACTTATCTTATTCTGTATCTCACATCATTAAAGCAAACACTGAATTGCCTTCGATTTTTAATATTTCAGGGACTTTATTTTTGCTATATGCAGGTTTTTGTTTTTGAATTTTTTTATATGATTAACACAGTGACTAATTTTAATAAGGCGAGGATTATTTGGCTGAAAATTATTGAAGTTCAAAAGTGTCAACACGGCTCAATCAATGCTAACTCGTATGAGGTGGCATTTTTTTAGTTGACCCTTGTATTGATCCGTACGTACATACTAGTCTTTGACATGACATCAAATCCAAGCTTACAATGATTCCAATTACGACACGAATTTAACATTACGACACATGTATGTTTCAACCTATAATATTTTTATATAGAACTATATAGGATAGTCACGTAATATTTCTAGAATTAACTTTCTGATGCTTTAGGATTTCTATAATAATACTTGTATTGTCGTAATATATATATATATATATATATATATATATATCTCAAAAATTTTGAAAATTGTAATATCGCCGTACTTTTATTTATTTTTCGATTTGAATTAATTAATTTATGTTTCCTCCGAATTGTTGTATCTCAGAGAGAAACACTAGTCAAATATACTTGAGATTAATTCCTCCAAATCAAACCTTGTTCTAAGATAGATCTTTTCAATCTCCACTATAACCGATTTCCAACTCGCGTGACCAATTACGTAAAGTTCGATTGTAGAATTGTAATAGACTAGTTCATTCTTGTAAAGTCCGTCATAAATCGATAGAAACGTGTAAATTGAATTAATCAAACCTTGTAATCGTTGATACGAAAATTCAATAGAAAGTCGAACAGACGTAAGACATTTTCGGAGACGTAGTTACTTATAAACAATCGAATTGGTCGATTGAGCAAGTAAACAGTGAGTTAAATCTACAAAACAATCAAATACCGAACTCCGTAAACAAGTATCGTGTGTTATTTGTTTTGGTATTATCTTTATATAATTTAATTTACTTAAACTTCCGCATAGATATAAATTGTATATCATTAACGCGAAAATTAGATCTTATGATTATGAAATTTTGTGCACATCATTGAATTTGCATCGAGATTTGTGTTTTTTCATGATGATCATGAAATTTTGTGCACATCATTAAATGCACAAATCTCAATTCAAATACAATAGTTGAAAAACATTAAGTACCAATTTTTTTGTACTTAATTAAATATGTTAGTCCCCCTCTCTCTCTCTCTCTCTCTCTCTCTCTCTCTCTCTATATATATATATATAAAACATTGTTTTATTAAATAAATAATATTTCACATTACATTTTCAATTTTGTACATAAAATAATTTTATATAAAAAATCATATAATAAGTTATAGAATAGCATAATAAATATCATAATATAATAGTATGAATATTATATTGTATAATATTATGTATTTATTAGTTTATCGAATAAATTCAATTATAAAATAAAATGCGAGGGTATTTTGGTCCCAAAATATAATTTTGATGAAAAGTCAAAGACAACAATGTAACTCAATGTAAGGAATTTAACTCAATGTAAGGAATTTTTCAAATAATCCAAAAGTTAGCGAGTTTTGGATAAATCCCAAAAAAAATTAGGTAGCTTTTGAAAAATTCTCCTTTATTTAAATTAAAGTGTACGATTATATTGGCGTAAATAAAAAACTCATCAGCAGTCAGTAAAATATCTAAAAAAAGGGAGAACTACTATTTAAAAGATTCATAATAAAAAGTTAGGATTTGTTTATCACATATTCCCCAAACTTTTTTCTCAACAATAACAAATTAAATCCATTGACTGAAAAATATTTGATATTTCAAAAATACGCCTAATTGAAAAGGTTGACCTTCAATTCTTACCGTCTTCACTCTCATCTCTTAAGTAAACGGATCTGCTCTAAATACTCCAAACATTCTCTCTGAAATAATCCATGAAACGAGTCTTTTTATAGAATATAATTAACCCACTTCATAAATATATGCATAAGAAGATTTACGTTGAACCAAAAACAAACGACCAGCGCCACCAGCATCAATTCTACGGCGGGAATACTCCTGAACCAAACATGTCAGCGAAGCGGTGTTCGTACACCGACCGTACCCAATTTGTTTCTATATCCGCGTGTGGAAAAGATAAAATAATATAAAAAAACCAAACCAACACACCAAGCTAAATAAAAAACAAAAAACAAATAAGCAATACAATACAAAATTCAGAAAACAGCTAGCGAGAGAAAGAGAGAGAGAGAGAGTCGTCTCTTCCTTCTTCCTCCTGCTTCTTCTTCTGCAGCCTGAATGCTCGATCTAGGTTTAGGGTTTCTCAACAATCCTTGAAAGTCTGCACCTTTACTTATCCCTCCACGTGTTTCGTTACTTACCATGTCCTTCTCGCTCTCGACTCACCACCATGCGTTTCTGGAAATCAAACACTTCCAGTTCTAATTCTGCTACCAGTTCTCCTTCCTCCCCTCAACGGAGCAGTACCAGCACAATCCGTAATCCTTTTGCTAGGCGCAGTGAGCAGTTGAATTCTTCTCAGCCTCGGTTGAGACGTCAGCGCAATCTCAGGTATTTGGATGATCTTGAAGTTCGCCGATTCTCTGACTTCTCTCCCGCTTCTACTCCGGCGACGATTTCAAGGTCTCCCAGTAATCTCGAGTCCGGCGAGGCACCGCCTAGACCGTCTTCATCTCCTGTTCTCTTGCCTCAACCACTCCCAGTACCCGACGAGACCGTTCCAGCGGCAAATCCGTCTTTGTTGCCTTCGCCCAATAGGGATATTGGGTATTCAAATGGAGGCTGCCCTCTGCCTTCTCCTACCGAGAACTTCAGGAGGGAAAACGGGGACGAGACTGGTGGTTTGACTATTGGACTGGAGGCATCCAGTTCTGCAGAGCCTAAACCCTTGTAAGTGATTTTATCCTTGTCCCCTTTTTTTATCCTAAAATTCGCCAAAAATAGAAATTTTTGAAAAAATAATAATTGGACATTATCCTTTTAAATGAAACAATTTCTTCTTAAATTTCTTCAGTAGGGGGACAAATCGAAGCAAAAGCCCAGAAAAAATCGATCTTTTCCCCTATCAAAACCGCAGAAAAAAGCCGCTCCACGACCGAAACTCATCCGAGCCGTCCAACTTTCGTCTGAACATCCCAGCCAAATCCGCCCCAAACAGCGGCTTCACATCTCCAGTTCGAAGCCCGAGAAGACTGAGCAATGTAGATCTCAACCAATTCACTGGAGGTCTCCAGAGTCAAACCTGGTCAACAAACGATACTTACCAAAATAGCCCTGAGAGGAGTCCCAAATTGCGGTCCAGAAACCCCAGCGGTCCCCCTTCCCCATTGCATAACAACGCTAGACTTAATAATAATGAGGGCAATAATAATGGAAACGTGCATCCTTTGCCGAGACCGCCAGGTGGCAACGGGTCAATGGCCGGTCAGTGGCAAAAAGGGAAGCTCATTGGTTCCGGTACCTTTGGAAATGTCTACGTGGCGACTAATCTGAATACTGGAGCTTTGTGTGCAATGAAGGAGGTCAATATTATTCCTGAGGATGCCAAATCCATCGAATCTTTAAAACAACTCCAACAGGTTTGTTTGTTAGTTAGTTAGATTGTCAGTTAGTTTGTTCGTCAGTTAATTTGTTAGATTGTCAGTTAGTTTGTTCGTCAGTTAATTAGTTAGATTGTCAGTTAGTTTGTTCGTCAGTTAGTTAGTCGGTCAGTTAGTTAGTTTGTTCGTCAGTTAGTTAGTTAGATTGTCAGTTAATTTGTTCGTCAGTTAGTTAGTCGGTTAGTTAGTTAGTTTGTTAGTTAGTTGGTTAGTTAGTTAGTTTGTTCGTCAGTTAGTTAGTTAGATTGTCAGTTAGTTTGTTTGTCAGTTAGTTAGTCGGTTAGTTAGTTAGTTTGTTAGTTAGTTGGTTAGTTAGTTAGTTTGTTCGTCAGTTAGTTAGTCGGTTAGTTAGTTAGTTTGTTCGTCAGTCAGTTAGTCGGTTAGTTAGTTAGTTTGTTCGTCAGTTAGTTAGGTAGATTGTCAGTTAGTTTGTTCGTCAGTTAGTTAGTCGGTTAGTTAGTTAGTTTGTTAGTTAGTTGGTTAGTTAGTTAGTTTGTTCGTCAGTTAGTTAGTCGGTTAGTTAGTTAGTTTGTTCGTCAGTTAGTTAGTCGGTTAGTTAGTTAGTTTGTTCGTCAGTTAGTTAGTCGGTCGGTTAGTTAGTTCGTTTTGTAAAATTTGTTCTTGCCTTTTTGCAGGAGATTCGGGTACTAAGTCAGTTTCAGCATCAAAACATCGTGCAATACTATGGAAGTGAAATTGTAAGATTCTCTCTTGTATATACATTTATATTTAATTTGTATATTGAAAAATAAATACATAAACTTATTTCTTTATTATTTATGAATATTTCAGACTGAAGATAGGTTTTATATATATTTGGAGTACGTGCATCCAGGTTCGATAACAAAATACGTCAGAGATAACATCGGAGCCATGACCGAATCGGTTATTCGTAATTTCACGAGGCATATTTTGGGTGGTCTCGCTTATTTACACAGCAAGAAAATCATGCACAGGTATAAAAACGATATTTCCATGTTTTGTAAGGGTATAGTAGTAATTATATTTATTATATTAAAAATTGTAGGGATATAAAAGGGGCGAACTTGCTAGTGGACGCAAAAGGAGTCGTTAAACTTGCCGATTTCGGCATGGCTAAAAGCGTACGTATTTAAAACCTTTATAAAATTAAATATTTTTTTTTCTAATAATTATTTAATTTTATTAGTTGAGCGAAGCAGCACCGAATCTATCGCTAAAGGGAACCCCATACTGGATGGCACCAGAGGTAACGAACGTCATAATTGCATACATAACCCTACAAAACATAAAAATATCATATATACCCTTATTTCAACACAGGTCGTTCAAGCGACGTTGGTAAAAGACAACGCAGGATACGATTTAGCCGTTGATATTTGGAGCTTAGGCTGCACGATTATCGAGATGTTCACGGGGAAACCCCCTTGGAGCGGCCTCGAAGGCGTAAATAAATATCATATTTACCCTTTAAAAAATAAATATATCATATTTACCCTCTTAATCATATTTGTGTAGCCGGCAGCGATGTTTAAAGTGTTGCACAAGACGCCGCCGATTCCTGACGCGTTATCGTCAGAAGGAAAAGATTTCGTGCAGAAATGTTTGGAGAGAAATCCGGCGAAGAGGCCTATCGCATCGGTGCTTCTAGAACATCCGTTCATCCGCAATTCCATTCCGTACAATTCTTCCTCCAATAGTAGCTCGAGCGTGAATTCACCCCATTTTTCGGCGCTTAAAATTCAGGAGAGTCCGAGGGAAAGGAAACAGCCTCCTTCGAATAAGAGTGATAAAGGCAAACAATCGATGTGGTAAGCCATTATTAATTTATATATTTAATTAAAGGAATATTAATTATTATTTTTGTTGGAACAGCGAGACGAATATGAACGGAGCTCACGCGAGGCTGCACTCGAACCCTGAAATAATATCGTACAATATTTCGCCGCAACATTCGAATTATATCTCGAATTCGTATACACGGCCATATGCAAACCCGGAAATAATGTCGTATAATATTTCGCCGCAGCAAAATTATATGGTATCGAATAATAATACGAGTAATTATAATAATAATATGAGTCGTATAAGTATGATGGGTGGGAATGCAAATTGCCACCCCGTTGTATTGCCTAGGCCGATCGCAAAAGAAATTCATAACCCATTTTGATGTTATTATTTATTATTATTCGGTAAAAGTATAATTATTAAAGAGACTAATATCCATCATCCATGTAGTGATGATTTGATGAATTTGTACAGTTTGTAGGGTTATGGAGTAACTTTTGTTGTATTTTTTTTTTCTGTTATTTTCATATTATTGTATTGGTAGGTTTTTTAGGATTCAAAAAATTAGGAAAAATCATGTAAATCAATCATATACATTTTTTTTTTTGCTCTTTTTGAGTTCTATGCTTGTAACATTGTTTATTAAAACTTGTCCTGTGTAAACTTTATTATGGGGTTATTGATATAATTTGATTCTGAACTTGAGCAATAGTCACAGAGAATGAAGGAGAAATTGCCAAATTAGTAGCATCACAAAAAAATGAACAAATATCAAATTTAAACACAATCAAGTTTATTTGCACAATCATTTGAAATATACATCATAAAAATACCAAGAATCCAAAGCTTATTTGATTAAATTGAAGAAATAAACAAATAAATGGATTGATTGATTGGTTATTTAGGCCGCCTCGGCCAGTAATAGAGCCTCGAGTTCTTCCCTTCGCCTTTCTAATTCCTATACGTGAAAAATATATAAGGTGTTAAGCGAATTGTGATTTGGTGTTGAGTGAAAATATTTCAAAGTGCAATTACCTCGAGATCTTTGGCGGCTTGGCCTCGTGTAATTTCCTTTTTCTCCCTTTGACGTTTCCAAATTTGAAAACAACACACACCCTAAAATATATCATTTTCATCTATTATTAGAAAGTTGGAACCCTAATTTTAGAAATTGATGAAAATGGCGAGTTTTACCGAGACGACATAGATCAAGCCACAAGCAAGAAGAAAGTAACTGGACATCTCCTGTAACAGAATTATATCCTTGGTCTCTGCATTTGGGAATGCTCTTGTCATCACCGCAACGCTGTAAATTAAACCATTCAAATCAATCAATTACTCGAAATTTTCTTATCGATCCAATGCAAAAGAGAGAAGTTCACTTACAATATTTGAAGCATGCCTCTTCCAACCCAGTTTTCAAGTAACTAATTTTAAAATTCAAATTTGAACAGTAAGTTAGAAAACAAACCAAATTTGCATCGCAATTGTATCCAATTCATGATCAAGTTCATAAATTTTTGACATGATGTCAATTTAAAAGGCACAAACAGCCAATTTTTTTTAATATATGTAATTTAATTGTGATGAAAGGGCCTTTGAGACAAATTCTAATAACAAATATAACAATTAAAATCAAATTACCTTCCAAATATTGAACACGAAGCTCCATTCAGTCTCAGCTACAGCTACGAATAATGCAATCACCACAGCATAGCACCTAAAAATCCCTCCAAAAATCTTCACAAATTCCAAAAAAAAAATGTCACAAAAATAATAAAAATCACAAAAGAAAAATAAAGTATTAAATGCCATAAAAATACATCAGAAGCATGGGAGAAGCATCGGAAGGCGGAGAGAGCGTTCACGGCGACGCAAAGAAGCGCAGTTATGGCCGTTATGAGGCTGAAGCAACGGCAAACGACCAGAAACGGGTCGGATCTGCGGCGAACACGGGTCGAGGGGGACGGGGTAAGATCCGGCGGCCTTTGTGAGGTCTCTCCATCCTCCAGTTCATTCGCCATCAAAGCAGAGTAATTATAACGGGTTACGGATCTGATTGTATAGAGAAGATGTGATCACTGATCAGGAGAGAGTGATGATATAGAGGGATTTAGGATCCGATAGTTTGATGCTTAGCTTAACTACTGATCTAACCCTAAAGTTCGGAGGACACGTGTAAATTGCTTTTAATTGGGCTGAATAGTTAATAGTTGGACCTTCATGGGCCGGGAGTTTGAATTAGATCCGATCCGATTCATCTAAACGGTCTCATTGACTCCGTTAACATGTCAATAATTTCAGGCACCGCCTGTTCGAAACCCCAACCCAACCCTGAGATGACATGATCAATATGATCAATATGGTCATTTTTTAAAAAAATAACAAAAAGATAGGGATTTTTTTAGAGAATCTAAAAATGTTAGGGGTTTTTTGAAGAAGCAAAAAATATAGGGGATTTTTGAGGGAATCTAAAAAAGATAGGGGATTTTCTAAAAGTACACGGGGTTTTTCAGAATTTACAGAAAAGTTAGGGGGTTTTTGAAGAATTCCCCTATTTTTTATTATATTGTTTGATTTGTCATCATGAACGTTGACAATAAGAGAATACTACATGTCTTATTAATTCATTTTATTTGTCAAATTTTAATTTGATATTGTAGAGTCGACAATATTGTATCTTCGAAGGATTTGAGATAATCTACGGCTCTCGGCCGCATGTTCACTAAATAAAAAAAAATACGTACATAGTTTACAACTCAATTATATACACACACGTATAATTGTTAATATTGATTCAAATCATATTCATGTCTAGGCTCAAATTATCTCATTTATCTCCGGACAAACACTGACTCACGAGTAGGAGCAAATTTATTTGTAGTTGTTCGAATATATGTGTTTGAAATATTTGGCTCGTAATTCGTTTGATTATTACGAAGCTTGCGATGTTGATCTAACAATTAACTTTTGGATAAATCTTGATGGTTAGATCTGCATCAAATGATTTATGTTAAGTTGGATCTTTGAATCCATGAAGAGTTCGTTTTCAGTGGAGTGAAACAACATTTCACTAATATTAACACAAAAAATGAACGACTTTTTAATATTAATTTATAGACCTGCATGTATCACCACAACGTGATATATTTTTTTACATATTTATAAATTCACGTGTCATATAGTATTATATAATCTGTCGACAATTGTTTTTAGAATAATATCTTGGTATAATGTTTAATTTGAAATTTGAAACAATATAGTTTATTCGAAATAAGATCACAAATAATTTTTGTATTAAATTTTCTAAATTTTAAGAAAAATATTGCTTTGTCCATTAATAATAAAAAGAATGAGAAAGATGGTTATATATGAAAATAACAATTTTATTTTACATTGAAGTTTGAGGTAATATCCACATCTCCGTTGCAATTTTTCTCTATGTAGAGAGCTCATCAGATAACTTCGGTTCAAAACAACAGACAAATCCAACTCTTCAATAGTGAGTTAATAAAACAATTATATTTGTTGTACTTTTATGAAATGGATGAAAGAGGATTTTACAAGTAATTAAGGATAGTTAATGCGATTTGGTGAGTTTTAGAATTATCAGCCTGCTCAACTTTTGAAATATCGACCATTGTAACATTGAGAGTATTATCTTTGAAATTTTCAAACTAATTTGTCTATTTCGGTTAATTACAAATTCATTTTGTCTACATGCACAAATTTCCCTATAATTATTGTTAGAGGTGGCAATCGGACGGGTCGGGTCGGGTTCGGGTCGGGTCATTTCGGGTTCGGGTCGTTTCGGTTTGCGGGTCATTCGGGTCATCGGGTCGTTCGGGTCGCGGGTCATTCGGGTTTCGGGTCGTTCGGATTCGGGTCGTTTCGGTTTTCGGATCGTTCGGGCTCGGGTCGTTTCGGTTTTCGGGTCATTCGGTTTCGGGTCGTTTCGGTTTTCGGGTCATTCGGTTCCGGGTCGTTTCGATTTTCGGGTCATTCGGGTCTTGGCTATTTTGATTTTCGGGTAATTCGGATTTCGCAAAATTTTTTTTTTGATTCATTCTATTTTCCAAAAATTTAGTTTTCGGGTAATTCCGGATTTATTTTATTGATTCCAAGATATTTTAGCGATATTATATTGATTTTAAGAATAATATTTTAATTTTCGGGTCATTCGGGTCGTGAATTTCGGGTCATTCGGGTCATAAATTTCGGGTCATTCGGATTCGGGTTAGTTCGGGTTTCGGATCGTTTGGTTTCGGGTCGGTTTCGGGTTCGGGTCATTCGGTTTCGGGTCATTCGGGTTCGGATCGATTTCGGATTCGGGTTATTCGGTTTCGGTTTCGGTTTCGGGTTCGGGTCGTTGACTTGTCAACATTTTCGGGTCGGGTCGGGTTCAGACGGGTCGGGTCATTTTTTCGGGTCGGATCAGATTTTGCCAGCTCTAATTATTGTTAACATGGGGCGCAATTTGAGAATTTATATCACCTCACCTCCACCGTTGAGAGTTATTAACGGATTTTAAGTTCGCCGTTTGTTCGCATACATTATTCGAAATGTAATATTCCCGCCTCTTTCAAGACCAGACAAAAAAACATCCTTTTTTTTCCTACTTCTTTTGTCCTTCTTAAATATTCATCCATTTCTCTTTCTTTTTCCCCACTATATTTTCTCTTCACTTTTTTTCACCTCAAAAAGAAGTTGAAGAAGAAGATGAAGATCTCCATTTTCGCCATCTCAACCTATCTTCTCTTCTTCCACCCTGTTTTCGCTCGCTCCGAAGAAAGTCTTCTTCCTCGCCAGTTCGCTCCAGCCCCAAAGGCCTCCATTTCCTTCGTCCCCACCTCCTCACCTTCAGAAATACCCTCTAACTCAGACGCACCATCTCCATTACTCACTCCCTCACCAGTTTCCTCACCATTTCACTCGCCACCTTCCCCTCCATTTCACCGTCCAGTTTCCTCTCCATTACATCCTCCAGCTTCCTCTCCAGCTTCACTCTGGTGCGTCGCAAAGCCGAATGTGCCGGGAGACAAGCTACAGGAGGCCATGGATTTTGCGTGCGGAACTGGAGGGGTGATTTGTGAAGATATTTTACCAGGTGGCCCTTGTTTTAACCCTAATACAGTATTGGCCCATGCCAATTATGCGTTTAATAGTTACTGGCAATTTGCGAAAAATGATGGGGGAAATTGCGATTTCGGCGGTGCTGCCATGCTTGTTAGCTCCGATCCAAGTAAATTATACTTTCATTTTTGATTCATTAATTTTATCCGTTATCAATAAATAATTAAACTCGTAACAAATCAAACACGACTTGATTTAAATTTTCAATTTTCATTCATACTAAATTCTTAATTATTATTTTTTCAGGTTTTCAAACATGCCATTTTGTGCTGATTTAAATTAAATGTAAGATGTTTTTGAGATAATACAATATGTTTGTATGCTAATTTTTCTACTTTGGTCTCTCTTTTAATTATGAAAGTGATTGGTTCATGATAACTTAATTAGGTACTTAATTAAATTATTCATGTTCTAAGCATGAACTCATAATACAAATCATTATAACAAATATTCAAAGAATTATCCAATTAGATGCACAATACATGCAAAAATGCATTATGAAGAATAAATGAGATACCAGTAATAAATTAAATGTTTATTTCAAGAATGTCTTTAATTGTATGTATGAGTATAAATTATTGTACATACATAATATATTTATTATAACATAAATTCCTTAATATAGAACTGTCTCATTACAAATTTCCTCACTAATTCCCGTAGACTCCGCGACGAACCGCCTCATGTACAAAAATTTCTGAAAGTGCAAATAGTAAAAAAGGAAATGAAATAGAACTATTTATTCAAGAATTTCTCCATGAAAATTTATTGAGGAGGGGAGATTTTTAGGTCAATGCCAAGACTCATTCCATTATAAGCTATTGGTGCATACATCCACATTTCATCATTGCTCAAGAGCTAATAATAATTAACAAAAAAAAGTTGTTTATAATTGAAGAATTCAATCATTTATAGAAAATTGAAATTGGATTTTTTAAATGAATTGTGTATGATTGTGCTTATAAATAATTACCTTGATTTGTACTTGGAGGAATTTCACATATTGAACTGCTTCTTCAAGCATAGTGCTAATATCTACCTGCATTATATATAATCAATTAAGTTAGATCAAATGGAAGAAACATGCTAATTAATATTTAGATAAAAAAAAAGATTCTATGTTAATTACTTTGGTTCCATTTGGGACTAGACTTTGCAAAACTTTCAGCCTTTCATTGATCCTTTCTCTTCTTTTCTGCATTATCCATTTTCAAATCATTAGTATTTCAGTTTCAGAAAATACATAACATCATAACAGTAGATATGAAATGGCCAAAATACCCTTGCATAGAGGCTTTGGGGATCGGTGGCGGACCCGCGGCCAGCTCGACCTTTCCCGTTCAAATTAGCCGCGGCATTTCCTTTCGACGATCTACTCGTAACTCCACTTGCATTGTTTTCCGGCGACCCGTTTGAGTCGTTATCCGAGTCACAAGAACTCGGGCTCTGCTTATTAATCGCTCCATTATTTTCTAATTCTTCTTCACCATTCTTCCTGTTGTTATTCACCTTCTTCGAACTTGGTTTATTTTCGCTTTTTTGTACCTGCATTTTAATCATAATAAAAGTTTGTTAGTCATAAGAAAATATCTTAAATCTTGAAAATGTGATTTAAGGGTAAGTAATAAAACATGTACTCACATGAGTCGAAGATCGAACCTTTTTCTTCGCGCCATCAAGCGTGCCAAGAAACTTCCTCTTCGCACTCGAATCAGACTCGTTCGGGCTTACATTGCCATTTTCATCGCAATTTTCCTCGTTCATGGCTTGATCACCAAAACTAGGGTTCGGGACCAAATGGATCGACTTACTCTTATTTTGTTCATCGACTAAATTGAAATCAACCGGTGCCGAAATCGTGTTCATCTCAAGGGCCACATTCGGTTCGTTGAGATAATAATTTTCGTAATTTTCGGGGTGAGATGCCAAGTAATTGTTGTTGCTGCTACTGTTGCTACTCTCTCCTTGAGATTGAGACCAATAACACATGTTATAATTGTTCGAGTTTCCATTGTAGTAATACGAGTTGGCATGTTGATCGGGCCAAAATATCGCTGAGGGTCGACTCAGACCAAGGTCTTGGGACTCGGGTTCGTTTTGGTATGGAGGATACGGAGTCAAGAATTGCGCAACTATTTCAGATTCTTCGTTTTGAATTTGTGATTGGTACGAGCCCCAGTTGGCCTCCGGTACGGCTGAACCGGATTCCATCTCGGGCTGAGCCATTGGGGAATAGAGAGCGATGGAGAAAGGAAGGAGAAATGTTTTGGAGTGTGGAGAATACGTGCTTAATTTGAGTATGAAATGTAAGGAAATGGAGATATTTATGCATGTATCTTAGAAGAATGTTTTTGATGGAAAATTGACTTAAAACTCGTCATAACTAACAGTTGGAGATTATAAAATTAATTGTGATTAAAGAATTAATGCTGGGTTATAATTGTAGGATATGTATTAATTAATATATACAGCTATAAATTATAATAGGTTGAGACTGAGGACAACTAATGATGGAGACACTTAGTGGTAAAATATCATGAAGACTTGGTTCTTGTGCTTATTTTATTTGTGAGGGCTCTTTCAATGTTTTAACCAATTTGTGCCTTATTGCAAACAATGTGACGATACTTCAAAAAATCAACCCTATCATATGATTCATATCACATACATATCGGATATGGATGCGACACTCATACAATATCGATAATTATTCGATACGCCACGTGACGTGTTGAACCAATATGATTTCACGAGTCATGTTTTTTTCGAGATCGAGATATTTTTTTGGTATTGAGTTCCGGGTTCGATTATGTAAATCGATAGTTCAAACTACACTCAAACAAACGTCCTTCTTCCCTTAGCCCGACTCACTAGAATAATCAGGCTAGATCGGGAAAAAATTTCAGTCGTGACTTCTTTTTATGAAAGCAAGATTCTACGTGACTTGTTACGAACTTATTCATATAGTTGGTAACAGAATCACCATCGGGCATTGAATAGCCGACACATTTGATACATTTTTCAAAGCAAATGATTTATCATAATACGACACGATACATTTTCGATGCGGTCCCAATATGACTGGATACAAATTTGATACAACTACATACGGATCAGATACAACTGATCCATTATTTTGTTTTTTGACCCAATGTATAAATACTCAATAGTTTTTATAACATTATTTTTTTATCCAAATGAACAATACAATATCTTGATTTTTTTTTATAATTTATTAAAATTAAATTAATATATATATGACTTATTATGTTCCTCATTTTTTTTGAAAATGACTATATCTCTATCGTATTGGATATGATACTTGCCGTGCAACATAGGTTATATATTATTGTGGTATGACATGTTATATTGATATCATTCATATTATGCTATGTTAGTACCAGAGTAAAATACATATTTTGCTATATATTTTTTTCTTGATCTGATTAATGATTGTATAAAGAGAGATACAAAGATAAATGCCTGTTATGTTTTCTATTTGTTTGGTAATTAAGAATGATAAACAAAGTTAGAGAAAGAAGAAACAACTATAGTATGTTCTCCTTGTGATGAGTGTGTTGTGGAAAATAAATATTAATTTGAAATTTGAAATTTGATTTGATTTGAGAATAACATTAAAAAAGATAAAATATAATGTGAGAATACGACAAGAACATAGACGTGACAAAGTGTAATTGATATTGATCTATAAATAAATACACATAAACCAGCTTCAGGAAACTAAATAGCTGTGTAGTTTTGATATTTCATATCACACTCATTTTAATAATACAAATTCAAAGTAATATAAATATTAAACATCATATATTCATATATTGCCATATATATTCCAGTGATTATTGTCTAGTGACTCCATTTAAGTATTACCTTGCCGGCCTTGAGGTGTCTCTTGAACCTGTCTTTAACAATTCATCGAACTAACAGACTATTTTTTAAGTACAACTTAAAGATCTCTTTGATATAAAGATGGAAAGTTTAATCATGTATTAATTATTTCAAAATTGCAAAAAAAATTAAAAAAAATCTGCATTGTTGAAAATTGGAAGGAGAAAAATTGTAATAGTATCGAATATCCATATCAAAATTGCAATATATCCTCTCTCACCGTCATTTATAAATTACTACTGTTATTAGTGCGCGATGTTAGAGTGTTCGATCAAAACTAATGACTGTGAGTTTTTTTCTATTTTTAACAATGCATGAGTTTTTTTATGATAATTTTGGCATTATATATTGATATATCATTTTTTTATGACGCTTTTGCAAGAGAGCTAATATAGTTTAACAAATAACAAAATTAAAAAAGTTCTCAGAAATGATCATTTTGTCACCATTTATAATACTAATTACCATTTAGTGCTTTTGTTTATAATATTATTACATTCTATAAATTGTGCAAGACAATATTTTCTAGGAGGGAGGCTAAACTACTTAATTAAGTACCAACATTTTGGTACTTAATGCTTTTCCACCATTGAATATGCATTGAGATTTGTGTTTTTTCATGATGATCATGAAAGTTTGTGCATATCATAAAATGCACAAATCACAATACAAATCCAATGGTGAAAAAACATTAAGTACCAAAATGTTGGTACTTAATTAAGTAGTTTAGCCTCCCTCTATTTTCTATATATAAAATCATAATCTCTTTAATCGTAAACAATCACAATTTTTAAAAATAACTTGTACAATTTTTATTGAATCAATATATTTTTGAAGGATAAAGCATATATCAATTTTAAATTGGATATCCTCGGCTAGCAAAAAAAAAAAAAAAAATTTTAAATTTATATTTTGTGTTATAATATTCACTATCAAGAAAATATATTTTGTGTTATAATATATAATTTGATTCTTTTTAAAATTGTTTTTTGTTAATTCATGTTAGTAATTTTTACAACAACGTCACCTTTTCTTTTTTTTGTTGTAGCAAAATTCCTTACAAACACCCATATATATGAAAAATGATCCCCACTAATTGACAGCATAAAAAGCTAACAATATTTGTTAAGGTCTTGGTTGTACAAGTAATAGTAATGTTATGCATAAAATTTTAGTTAAATATAATTATTGGAACTTTTTCTATATATTTGGTATGGAATATCATAAAATTTTGTTTTTAGTTTACAAATATATGAAAAGTACACATTGCTGTTTTTTCACAGAAATTCCTTGACTTTATGTGATAACGAAATGTCACTGGGAATAAAAAGGAGGGAAATAGGTCTTGATTTTAAATTATTGATTTTTCTTTTATAAAATCTCATTTACTCTTTTTAAATTCGAAATTGCATTTGTCAAATAATGATTACGAGAAGTTGCCCCCACGTCTATTTGATTAAAATAGCTTGCATAAAAACTTTATATTAGTTCCATTGACCATAATTACTCTTTAGTAATGTATATTACTTGTCTTTTCTCACTCTATATATAGTAACTTTTTTATTTTCATCAAATAGGCAGTAATATAAATTTGAATTGAATGAACTGCCAATTTAAATGATCAATGGGACAATAAATTTGAATTCAATCAGACTCATTCGGGCATGGCTCAACAAATATAAAAAAATGGAACAATAAATTGAATGAACTGCCAATTGCCCGTATGCGAGATGATAGAGTGTTACAGGACATCACGCGTAACAATGTCATCGGTTCGAATACGGTTTAGATCCGGTTCGGTAGTGATCAATTGATCATATCAAATTTGTGTTCATGTTATTTTTCGAGATCCGGATAAAATACAAATCTGAATACGTTTCAGATATTAAACGAATACATATACGATTCAGACTTTGTCGGATACGGATACATATATGATTTTTTTTTAATATTAAAACAAATACTATGGTATGATACATGAAATATTATTTTAATTACATATATAGACATAATTTGCGAGATAAACAATCTATGTTATTATATTTAAAAGTAATTTTATTATTGTCAATTCAAATCAGTAGTTTATTTATGTATTTTTTAAACTAATATAAAATAAGATATATTGTAAAAATAAATATAATATTCAAATCCAAATCCGACACTAAAATCAAACACCGGAACATGATATTTTTTCGAATTCAAATGTTTTTTCTTATCCGGTTATGATCGGTTCGGAAAATACATGATCTATTAACACCTATGTTGCACGGATACGGATACGGGTAGCGTATCCGATACGATACGGATACGACAATACGACAATTTTTATAAAATTACAGATACGGATACGGATATATAATTATTAGTTTAATATATTTATATTATATATAATTAATAAATAAGTAATAAATTAAATAATAAATTAATAATATTTTTTAATTAAATATCATGACAATAAATAATATCAACCAAACAATACAAGTATCATAAAATTATCATAAACTTGTTCTAGAAATATTTTAGAACTAATCTAGAAGTATCCTAGAAGTATCATATATAATTTATTTAAAAATATTATGGGTCAAAATATATAATGGGCCGAAGTATCTTAAATGGAGTATTCCAGCCGTATCCTGGACGTCTCCCCAGCCGTATCATGCCGTATTCCCGCCGTATCCCAAGCCGTATCCTGCCGTATCCCCGTCGTATCCGAAAAAAATAAATATTAAAATATTCGGATATGCCACGTGGCGTATACGATACGTATCCGAGCCGTATCGCATCCGTATCCGTATCGGATACGCGCATCCTCATGATACTTCTGCATTTTTGAAGTATCCGCGTAACATAGATTAACACCCATGAACATATGTCACTGGTTCAATGTTCATTGACAACATATTAAAAAAAATAAAAATAATCATTATTCTGTGGACTAAGTTTTCTTGAAAAATGAGTTAAATGTATTTTTATGATTGGAGTGGATTAAAAAAGTGAAAAATGAAAAGTAACGTATTGGAAATAGAATGATGATTATTGGATTTTCTTTAAATACATAGAAGTGTTTGATCTAATTAAAATAAATTAAATTTGTTGAGTTCTGAACTCATAACCTCTCTAAAAGTTTGATATGTCTTTTTGAACCAGCAAGGTTTTGACATCGAACACTAATGAATTAATCGGCTATTTTTTGTTCGACAATTCCACTATTTTGTAGCTTGTGTGGAATATTTAAACCAATATTATACCAATTTAATAATCTCATTTCTAAGATTTTATATAGAAGCTTTGATTAAGCACAATATATTTTTTTCTAAAATGAAGAGTTTGAAGATGTTATATGCTTATTATTCTAATATAAGATTAATAATTATTCCTCTTTGTTAATGGTACATTATGAATTAATTTCACAAAATAAAAACAAGTCTCTTTCAAACTAAACAAAATAAATAAAGAAGTCAACTAGTGATCAATTAACCAAAAAAAAGTAAATGATTTTCTTATTTGAACAAAAAAGTCAATGAATTCAAAAACTAACAAATTCAACTTATAATTTCAAACTAGGATATAAAAGAATAAGAAAACTAAAAGCATTGTTGAATAATTTTCTTGTTTGCGAGCAGCTAGAACCGCGTTGTTTGTCTAAACAAAGACTTTTTTTCGAAATCTTAAAATTAACTAAAAGCACAAAGGAGTTTTATTTTTGTGACTTCAAAAAATTAAGAATTTTTTCTTTCTTTGAATTTTCTCAAGTGCATTAATTATGATTATACTATTTTATCCGTATAAGTAGAATGATATTTACAATTGTGAGTTTTTACCATTAAATTTTCATGAAGATTAGTATTTTGTAATAAATGAAATATTTTTATTTTTTAAAAATTTGCATGACCAAAAATACATGATACTAGACTAATTTTCATACAAATCTAATGACTATATAATTACAAGTATAAATATAATTTACTTGTGTCTGTGATTCATTAATTTTCTATTAATCCAGTAATCTGTATTTAACTGTACAAGAAAACAAATAAATATCGTATAAGAAAAGGTTGAGTAACAAAGTAAAAAACTTGAACACCAATTCATTACCAGCCCTGTGGTTTTGAAATTTGAACAAACATGAAAAATTGCATTGATTTGTTGAATATAATGGCAGTAAATACATTACGCAGATACTATATTTATTTTCTTGAAATGAGATTTGGCGTGAAATATTCACGCACATCTTTAATTAGCTTCATACTCTCACTTTTACAAGAGCATACAAATGCGAAATATTGATATTTTGGAAGGGCAGAGATGTAAATATGTCTTTTTGTTTTTCTAACGAAAGGAAATTATTTGTCATGCAATTTTCGTGTTACTGACTCGTGCAGTAATCCAGTCCTTATGATTTTATTCACGATACAAGAATGAATTGTGATACTCATAAAACATATTATATCTATTCACATCTCAATATCAATTTTGTATTTTATAATAAATCATGAAAATAATTTGTGTAAGCACGGCTCAAGAAATATAATCTATAATAAATCATGAAAATAATGGATGCTAAATCTTGCAACGATGACTTCTTTGTAAAACACAATCAGGCAAGAATGATGAGAAATCGGAGAAAATTAAAATCATAATTTCATAGCGAAACAAACTAATTTCCTTGTTAAGCACAGCTCTAGAAAAAGTTCGCTACTTTTTCCATTTTTGATAAAGAAAAGTTTATTTTATCCGTGTTTCAAATGTAAATGATGAGAAATAGAAGGTTTGAGTCGCCTTTCTATAACCGTACAGTGCAAACTTCTCTCGCTTTTACTTGGGACTAGGATAATTTCCGCGCTTCGCTGCGGATATTATCAATTTTGTGCTACACAACTTCATTTATAAATCTAGGTTCCAAAACAGTAGAAATAAGAGGGAAAAAAAATGTAATGATAAAACAAACTATAAAGCAATATCAAATTATATTTTTTAATAAAGAACATTTCGGCACCAGATAAATATAACCGGTGAAGCAATTGTATATCCTAGACCACTAACATAATCACGTAAAATGAAAAGAGAGCAATCAATTTACAATAATGCCAATAACATAAAGGAACTAATTAAAAATAATACCAATAAAATACTTGAAAAGAGGAAGTATTAAGTTAAGAGGCAATAACACTATATTCATAGTACTGAAACTATATTCAACCATAGCACGGCAAATATATTTATAGTATGAAAGCAATAAGCATCCTTCTACCTCACATTCTGAATTGTTCTCAGCAGGGATATAACTCCAAGGTTCATCCATCTGTATCTTACAAATAAAACAATAATTCTACGAAAAAATAAAATACTCAAATGCAAAATTACAAAACAGACAAATACAAGATGGTTTACGTTACCTCGTGTTGAATTATTCACTCTTAGTAACGTTGAATGAACTATTATTAATTTGGAGGGCTAATCACGATTTCTCTAGCATTATGACACAGACAAAGATCATTAATTATATGCTCAGAATTAGTTTCAACATTAGGAGATTAAATTAACCACTCATGTATACCAAAGAAATAAATAAACAATAATTAAAACATTACCAAATACAATTTGATCACCACACCAACTGTGCGTATATAGATGTTTCCTACAGAAATCATATATAAATTGATAAAAGTCATAATTATGAACATTATAAACTGCAATTATTAATTATAACTTTCTAAATCAGTGAGTTTGACATCCCAATTCAATAAAAAATAGACAGCATTATAGCCTAAAACAAATAAATTTTTTTTTTTTTTTTTTTTTTTGAGAATCAGAAAATTGAAGTACCATTCCAACATAAGAGCAGTTGAGAGAAAGCATGGCAGTCAAATCAAAGAGCAAATATGACGTAATGTTCCAACCTGCCAAGAAAAAGGAACCATTTAGTTAATTATCAGAAAAAACAAAGCTTCTTCGTACATACACATTCATTCGAGTGGAGACGTGATAAAAAAACACAATTCTGACTGAAATTTAGCTAAATGATATTAATAATTAATAATAAAAAATAAAAAGTGATCTAAAAATTGAATAATGAAACAATTACCAGTCTTTTCAGTAGAGATGCGCAATAAATTTTCTTGTCAATCTTGTGCGCATACACCTGACATTATCAAATCCTTTGAGCTAATTAGAACTGTAATCAGATGTTAATCAACCTAAAAATTTGAGCATAATTCATTAAAATTTCAACAAGTGTACCTTGTTAGTTGATTATTGCTCCATTTTAAACGTGGAGTACCCACTCAAATTTGGAGATTAATTTGTTGAAATCCTCTTCAAGCTACCTAACCCATTAAGTAGGGTACCGAGCATGCGGGTTTGGACCCATTATGATATCCTCTTTAGTCATTGAAGAGGCATCGCTGTAGTGACTGATTTCTTTCATGCTTGTGAGTTGTGATTCCTCCTCCAATTGTTTCTTCTTCATCCATCTGAACGTTTCAATTCGTGAATGTTGATGTTAAATTTTGTATGAATTAGGAAACCTCAACTTGATTAATTGATAAGCGATTTTTGAAATAAGGTTACTCACCGTACAAAGATGAGTGGAAGGAAGGGGATCTCCTATTCTTCTTCGATTTTTTAGCCCTCTCTGGATGGAGAAAATTAAGAGCATTGACACAATTCTTTAAGAGAGTGTAAATGGGTGAAAATTTGAACATGCAACAATAATTGCCTTGAGACGATTTGCACGGCAATACTCACCAATTTCGAAGCTGGTAAACAGAACTGTACATATGGTACCAGCGAATCGAAACAAAATCTCCTATCAATAATAGTAGGCAACTGAGACTATTGCCGCGGCCAAAACTAAAATCCCCTATCGCCACCAAACTGAAATGAAAGATAATTTAATGGACACAACGATAATTGCACGAAATAACAATTAAAAGATAATTCAAACTGAAATGAAAGATAATCTACAGAGAGGAAGAATCGTTTACATCCTTCGAGCATGGCGAAGCACGAGGGTCTACAGTGACGTCCTTCGAGCATGGAGAAGGCCGGACGAAGGTAGATTCTACAGTGCGCCTCTCTGACTCTCTCTCTCTCTCCCTGCAGCCATCGATCGCCTAATGTTCACCATGGTTCCATCCGCGCCTCTCTCTCTCTCTCTCTCTCTCTCTCTCTCTCTCTCTCTCTCTCTCTCTCTCTTTCCCTCCCTATCGCTCTCTCTCTGTCGAAGAAGTGCCGCTCGAAGAAATGCCTCTCTCTCTCTCTCTCTCTGCCGCAGAAGTGCCGCGCTCTCTTTGTAGGGTTCCACCTGCGATGTCTCTCTCCCTCCCTATCCGTCCCTCCCTCTCTGGCGAAGAAGTGCCGCTCTCCATTTGGTGGTTCCAGCTGCGCCTCGATCGGTTTTGTCTCTCTCTCTCGCGAAGGAGTGCCATTTTCTCTAGTTTCTGTTTTTTAAGGGAAGAAGAGGGATGGTATGTTTTATGAGGGGAAGGAAAAGGATGGTTGAGATGAATGTATACATTTGGATGGTTATAAAAAGAGCAACGTAGCCCATTCAGTAATCTCAAAATGTTGGTCTTTTTAAAGGGAGACCAATCTGTAGAGAACATAAATCAAGTGAAATCACCACGAGCATCAAGCACCGCGAGTTGTCATACACCAAAATTTTAAAATTTAGTATCGAAATAATCTAATCATTTTATAATCATTATTTATTTTATTGTTGATAAAAAAAATAATAATCAATTTGACTAGTAATTAATTTGTGTAGATAGATTTATTTTAACTCAAACCCTAATATCAATTAGGATTGGCTGCCGCCTATTATTTTGGAAATGAGCTCTTTCCTCTTTTTCTCCTTCTCTACATTCCATATGCTTGGTTTTTTCTCATCTTATCTGATTTCAGAGGGCGTGTTTATTTTTTGCCCTTAATTTTTACATAGTTCTAAATTAAGGATATCACTGGATCGATATATTAGCACAATCTTTTTTTGAAAAATTATACTTATCCCTTTTAAAATCCCCCACAAAACTTGATGTGTTGATAAAAAAACATTAAATATATTTAATAATAACAAATTCTACATCTAAGGTTTACCAGGTGGTAAACCAAATTTATTTATCTTTTACATTTTTATTAAATTTCATACGTTTCACATGTGGTAAAAAGATAAATCGATCCATCCAAATATTTTTTTTTTCATATTTATAAAATTTAAATTTAATTACAAAAGAATGAAGATCCGGTATGGATGAGATCGAGGTAGGGTTAGGGATGCCAATGGGGTGGGGAATCCCCATCCTTGTGGGGACCCGACCCGAATGTGATGGGAAATCTCTGTTACTCGTCCTGTGGGGTGGGGATGGGATGAGGAGTTTGCCACAGATGCGTGGATGGGGTCGGTACGGGGATAGGTAGTCTCGCCCCCACGAGTTATCCTGTCCCATTCCCCATGGGTTATTCCTGCCTCATTACTCCGCGAAGTCCCGAATTTAATATCATAAATATATTTCTTTTAAACATTTGCATTATATTTTTGGAAAAATATAAGTTTCCATTTTTGGGGAAAAAAATATTTATCATTTTTTATGTTTTAGGATTTGAGTAGTATTTGTATTAAGTTTACATGGTATTTTGAATGGTTTAAAAATAATGTTGGTTGTTATTTTTTATGTTTCTTTTAATTTGTAATATTTTTATCATTTTTATTATATTTGTAAATATGGATTATATTTTAAGCAGTGTTTTAAATAGCGGCGCTGCAGCGGCGCTATAGCGTGCTATAGCGGGTTTTGGGAGGTAAACGCTGCATCGCTTCGGAATTTAGCTTTGTAGCGTTTTGTTCCGCTGCAACGCTATAGCGGACCGCTATAGCATGAAGCGTTCAATTATAGCGGCCGTAGCGGTGCTATAGCGTGATGATGATGATGATTAATATTATTATTATTATTGTTGTTGTTGTTGTTATTAAATAATAATAACTATAATAATAATCACTATTATCATTACACAATAATAATAATTGTTATTAAATAATGGTAATAATATTAATAATAATTATTATTATAATAATTATTGTTATTATTATTATTGGTACTAAATAATAATAACAATAATAATAATAATAATAATAATTAATATTATTAGTATAAAATAATAATTATTGTTATTAAATAATAATAATAATAATAATAATAATAATAATGACAACGATACCAATAATAATAATAATAATAATAATAATAATAATAATAATAATAATAATAATAGTAATAATAATAATAATAATAAGCATACTTACTATTATTATTATTATTATAGGAAAAATAAGATAATAACAACATCAACAACAACTATTAATAGCCTTATTATAATTACAATAATATAATAATAAAAATAAAAACAAAATTAATAATAATAATAATAATAATAATAATAATAATATATTTTTCTTAGAGATGAATTTTAATTTATGTTAGTTTGCGAGGTTGATATAAATATGCATTCAACATAATTTTATTTATAATATTGGACCGCTAATTTATATTTATATTTATATTTATATTGTAGTATTATAAAAATAATAATTTGGATCAAAAATCCGCTGTGATGGTGAAGCGGCGCTATATCGCCCGCTAACGCTAAACGCTAAATTAAACGTCAAAACGCTGCATGCCGCTGCACGCTATTTAAAACATTGATTTTAAGATATTTGTTGTTTTCTACGAATTAGTAATGATATTTAATGCGAGACTCGTGACCAATTCATAGAAAATCGCAAATATTTTAGAATATATTAACATTACTAAATATTTTAAAATAATTTCATGAAAATATTATTAATTAAATTCATGAAATTATTAACCCTGAATCAACTCTGAATCACAAATATTTTGAATCAGAAATATTTTAAGAACCCTACTGGACACCCTAAATAAAATTATCAAAAGTAATTTTCTAGCATTCAAAATAATTCTTTGAAAAATATGTTTTTTATTTGCAAAATATAATACTGTATATATCATTTCATAAAATATAAAAAACATTTTTAATAAGCACACATTTTATTTTGTTTTTACAAAATAATAAAATATAATATTTATTTTAATGTATAATTTTTCTTCGGGAGAATTACATGTATGTCCTTTAAACTAACATTTTATGTTAATTTAAACAGAAAAAAAATAATTTGACAATTATACCCTTCCCTTCAAGTACTGTATCATGTCCCTCTTGGACTTGCTATCTCAATGTTTCTCTCTTTCATCTCTCCCCTTCTCAGTATCTATTTTCTTGCAGCACTTCCAAGTCCAAATGGTCTATTTTGATCCGTAGAAATATCTTTCTCATTTACAGATTTTATTGATTACGTAATTCTTTGTTAACTAGGCATAATTAATGACATTGAATTAAGATTGTTTGGGGCTACGAAAATTGTTGACGATTTTGCATAAAGTCTGATATCGGTGGTTTCTTCTTTAATAACATACATTAATCAATTAATAATTTATTATATTTTTAATATTTATAAAGTAAATTAATGCTAGATATTTGATTTGCCCAGTCTTTATCAATTCCTCTTTTATTTTAAACTACTTGATTTTTGAATTGTTTCTAGACATGGAAATAGTTAATTTGAAATGGATGCAAATTGTTGCATCAATTGTTCCAAGACAAGTCGCATATCAAGTATAAGCGGGACTCTCATTGCCTACCTGTTTGAATTAAGCCTAATTCTGTACAGTTTTCGCATCCCCAATTAAGCCTAATTATTTATAGTGTTCACTAATCAAGTTCAAATTGACCATTATGTTAGCCACAATCAACCCTAATCTAGTGTCCTTGACCCTAATTCAGCATATTTTTGTCTAAATCAGCGCAAATTACACAATCAATAAAGTTTGTAAGTAACAGAGGTACCTTCATTGATCAAATGAGCGTATACTTCATGCGAGAAAGAAATGAGGATCCAAAACGTGTTATCTTTACTCGCCTTGCTCATCGTAGAACCTGAGTCAATACAGTATTGAAAGAAAGGCAAAACCACCATGAGCGCCTCTCTATCTTGACTTGATTGAACTAGTTTTATCCCCGCGCAATTGCGCGGGATGTTTTTTATATAATTATTTAAATAGAATTAACGTGTGAGCGAATTAACGCGTGTGCGAATTAACGCGCATGCGTTTGAACTAAATTAATCTAATCATGACATATTTGCAAATATCATGATGTCAATATATGTATGAGGTTCACGAAATTATTCTCTAACACGGATATTATTTTCTAATATAATTTGTATAAATAACATTTGTTAAGGTGTTTCTAAAATCGATTAATATAATCACGACATATTCGCAAATTTTAATATGTACGTAAAATAGGAAAAAAAAACCAAAATGTAAAATAAGAAAAAAGGATCAAAATGTAAAAAAGGATCGAAATGTAAATAAAAAGGACCAAAATGTAAATAAAAAGGACAAAAATGTAAATCAAAACTAAAAAGGACGAAAATATAAATTAAAAAATGTAAAAAAGGTCCGAAATGTAAATTAAAAAGGACCAAAATATAAATTAAAACTAAAAAGGACCAAAATGTAAAAAAAAGGATCAAAATATAAATTAAAAATGTAAAAAATGACCAAAATATAAATAAAAAGGATCAAAATATAATTTAAAACAAAAAATGACCCAAATATAAATAAAAAGGACCAAAATATAAATTAAAAAAATATTTTTTACACAAAAGCCCTTGAGGACGTTGAGGCTTAGAATTGCAAGAATTTTTTTTTATTTATATATAAGATATAATGTATGTAAAATAAGAAAAAAAGACCAAATGTAAAAAAGGACCAAAATGTAAAATAAGAAAAAAAGATCAAAATGTAAAAAAAGATCGAAACGTAAATAAAAAGGACCAAAACGTAAATAAAAAGGACCAACATGTAAATTAAAACTAAAAAGGACCAAAATGTAAATAAAAATGATCAAAATATAAATTAAAAATGTAAAAAAGGAACGAAATGTAAATAAAAGAGGACCAAAATGTAAATAAAAAGGACAAAAATGTAAATTAAAACTAAAAAGGACTAAAATGTAATAAAAATGACCAAAATATAAATTAAAAAATGTAAAAAAGTATCGAAATGTAAATAAAAAGGACCAAAATGTAAACAAAAAGGATCAAAATGTAAATTAAAACTAAAAAGGACTAAAATTTAAACAAAATGGACCAAAATGTAAATTAAAAATATATTTTTTTTACAAAAAAAGTCCTGATTACGAATAAAAAGGACCAAAATGTAAATTAAAAAAATATATTTTTACAAAAAAGCCCCTGATGACGTGGAGGCTTAGAATTGCAAGGATTTTGTCTACTTTATACATAAGATTAATAATTTTTTTGTTGATGTATAAATTTGATAAGAAGTGAGTTTACGAGGGATAAATACGTAATTCACAGATTTGAAGGGAGAAATTTGTTAATATAATGTTAAGGAGGGGTACACCGGTAATTGCCGGCATGTATCAGGAGAGAAATATTTTTGACATCTCCGGCTATTTGAAAGGTCGAGGATGTCCATTTTCATCATTTCAATATTAACTCGTCTATCTTGACAATATCTCAATTTTTCCTGAACTATTCTCGCTTTTGTATGACTACAGTCACTATACACGATATATTTATGTAAATAATACAACTGAAATTATGTCTTTTGTTTTTTAATTACAAGGAAATTATTGAGTATCCTCTGCAATTTAATTAGAATTAGAATATCATAATGCAAATTTTGTTTTTTCAACTCATGCAGTAGTAATTGAGTGGAAATCCCAATTATAATTTAATCACTAAGCGGCTTTCTTGACATCATTCACTTCGGGAAATGTAGAAATGTAATGACTAATATCATAATTTTGAATATTCGTGAACCAATACATAATTTCATGGTGTCTCCAGGACCCATAACATTCAAATAAATTTCTACATCAAAAATTCATTATCATCAAAAAATAAATTCATGACAAGCCATAATAAACGGTACAGTGATATTTTTTTTCATACAAAAATCACAAGAGAGGAGTATTGTTGATAAGCCACAATAACAGAATATTTGACATTTTTTTTCATACAAAAATCACAAGAGAGGAGTATTGTTGATAAGCCACAATAACAGAACATTTGACATTTTTTTTCATACAAAAATCACAAGAGAGGAGTATTGTTGATAAGCCACAATAACAGAACATTTGACATTTTTTTTCATACAAAAATCACAAGAGAGGAGTATTGTTGATAAACCACAATAACAGAACATTTGACATTTTTTTTCATACAAAAATCACAAGAGAGGAGTATTGTTGATAAGCCACAATAACAGAACATTTGACATTTTTTTTCATACAAAAATCACAAGAGAGGAGTATTGTTGATAAGCCACAATAACAGAACATTTGACATTTTTTTTCATACAAAAATCACAAGAGAGGAGTATTGTTGATAAGCCACAATAACAGAACATTTGACATTTTTTTTCATACAAAAATCACAAGAGAGGAGTATTGTTGATAAGCCACAATAACAGAATATTTGACATTTTTTTTCATACAAAAATCACAAGAGAGGAGTATTGTTGATAAGCCACAATAACAGAACATTTGACATTTTTTTTCATACAAAAATCACAAGAGAGGAGTATTGTTGATAAGCCACAATAACAGAACATTTGACATTTTTTTTCATACAAAAATCACAAGAGAGGAGTATTGTTGATAAGCCACAATAACAGAACATTTGACATTTTTTTTCATACAAAAATCACAAGAGAGGAGTATTGTTGATAAGCCACAATAACAGAATATTTGACATTTTTTTTTCATACAAAAATCACAAGAGAGGAGTATTGTTGATAAGCCACAATAACAGAACATTTGACATTTTTTTTTTCATACAAAAATCACAAGAGAGGAGTATTGTTGATAAGCCACAATAACAGAACATTTGACATTTTTTTTTCTCATAAAATATCACGAGAGCAATACTTGAAATTTCCACGAGACCCATTTTGTAAAGAACAAGTATATTATACAATGGTATATGATCTATAAAAACAGTCACAACAAGATTCAAAATAAAAGTTTCAATATAATCAAAATATTTTACCTTCAATTGTACAAATAATAATTGTGCATACCTTCGATTGTAAATAATAATTATGCATACCTTCGATTGTTTTACCTTCGCTTAAAATTGTCTGAGATTGCATCTGAGATTTTTACATTCAACCGAAATTGCTAGAGTATCGTGCTGATAACGCATTATAAAATAAATATGATATAAAAGAGAGAAAAAAGAAATATTTTATTCCATTGTCTATATCGACTTGTACATAACATATTCTTGATTTATAGAGAACGAAAATACTAACAACTACATTGCAATTAATCTTATTAAATAAAAATATCAAAATTCTTTAGAGTTATAAAATCAAGCACACATGAGTTTCATAGGATATTCACACACATATTAATATTATTCATAACACAACTGAAATTGTGTCTTTTGTTTTTTAATTACAAAGAAATTACTGAGTATCCTCTGCAATTTAATTAGAATTAGAATTAGAATATCATAATGCAATTGTTGATCATGCAAATTTTGTTTTCTAAACTCATGCAGTAGTAATTGAGTTAATGTGGTTTGTGTCTCTATTCATGATACCTGCGTGATCCACTCCTACAAAACAAAATAAAATAGATATATATATCTCCACATGAAAAAAAAAATTGTTCGCTAAATCAACTAATTTATAAAATAAAATAGATGGACATCCTTAGGTTAAAAGGCAATTTGTTTGCTAAATCAACTCATTATAAGAAAAACTGAGAAATCAGAAAGAATCAAAATCATAAAAATGAGAAGATATATACAGCTATTAAAAAATTGTGGAACGATTAAATTTTTTAATGAAGAACGCTACCAGAAACAACTATTGCTCCCCGGAAAGTGCGCTCATTAATTTTTATTTGATAGAAAAATGTATTATCACAATACATTAGATCATTTTTTTTCACATTTGGTTAGTTATTTGCTTAATTATTTTTTTTAACAGGCACAAAACAAAGTATAACACCAAACGTCCTAGCTTCATTTTCATTATATTTGATTTCTTGTATTATGTTCAAGTCGAAGTCGACAATGCTATTTATTTTTCTTTTTAATTTTTAATTTAATATATTGAGGGCCAAACTATAACCCTAATCCTAACCCGGCCCAATTAATCCTAATGTCCAATTTTTTTTTTTTTTTTTTTTTTGGTAAATATCACTTAGCCAACTAAAAATTGGCGGTGCCATTCAGTGACCTTGTATGAATTTAGATCCTAAATTTCAGTTCAAGCAGTTTTACATGTGAGACTTAATTAATTTAATCATTTTTTTTGTACATTGCATACACTACAAAGTCAACACTAGAGTGGACATTATCTGTCAGGATAATTACTCCCACATGCCACCCCCATTTTTTACTAAAAACAAATTTGCCACATTTATCTGCTAAATTCATGCAAATTTCCCTATTTCATTTCACCCAAATTATCAAATTATCAAATTACATAATCACACAAAAATATTATGAGGTCATAATGAACATAAAGCAGAAATCTTACTCGTGAAGTTTGGTGAGGAAGCAACTGAAAGTTGTCCTAACAAGCAACAACCCCACTTCTAATCCTCTCCATTCATATCTCCATATCAAGTTATAAAACTGGAGATGATATGTATGAACCAGTGGGAGACTAGTAGACTGTCTAACTAATCTCACAAGAAATAATAAACACGTGGTCTCCTCCACTTTTCATGCCGCCCAACAACCCCTGAACTTGGTCTACATGATTAGTAATCTGATCATTACACTGACGAGTGGGGTTTGTGGGTGGAAGAGGTTTAGGGGAGAAATGGAGAGAATAAGAAGGTTTGGAGGAGAAGCCTCCACGATGGAAAGTCAACTGAGAGGAGGCGCCGCCGCGGTTGTATGCGAGGACTGAGCTCTTGTTGTGATCAGCAAGTACGGTGTGTTGTGCTCGCGGAATAGGTTAATGCGTTGGGGGTCAGTCTTTGATGTAATGTTTGCATCATCAGTTCCTTGTGGGTGTTTGATGAAATGTGGCTAAGCATTTATTTGCATTATAGTAAAATAATATATCGTTTCATAGTTTAACACTTTAACTTGATTTTCGGAAAGAAAAAAAATAATAATAACCAAAACAGTAAGCATTTACGATTTTAATATGTGAAAGTTCGAAATAACACTCGCATGGATGCAGTAACTCGATCGACAACAAACAAGACATAACTAGCAAACTCGATTCAAAATCGGAAACGAATATCGAGCGAAAAAATATACATAAATGAAACACAAATTAAATCTCGCTAATCTCACTAGCTAACTCACACAGTTTCTTCTCTTATTTTTCGTATTGTCAAATTTCATCCGAATCTCGATATTTCCTATTTTTTGCTCTTTTTTTCTCCTTTTAATGTTTTACGGACAAAATTACTTTTGAAGTGTGAAAATGAGTTGTGGACAATGAAAGTAATGGAAGAGCATGCATATATATATCACAATCATTTAGAGGCAAAATGAGATTATTGAGTAAGAACACAAATAATTATTTTGTCACAAAAAAAAATTATACTAATTTTGCTTGATCCATTACAATTGATGGAGGTCTCTTATATAGAAAACACAAATTTGGATACCAAGTAAACTTGAATGTCAAGTAATGATAAATTGAAAGACCAAGTAAACATGGAGGCCAAGTAACTATAACATTTTATTATGTTGGACAAAATATTAATTTTTAAATAGCATCTGATGTGAAAAATAAAATAAAATAATTATTCTTATAGTTAAAATGAGAGTAATATTATTAATATCCATATAAACCAAATAAGTTCAATTGAATAAATGAAATTTGATCTCAAATATTTTCATTACATAATTTATATTATTCTAAATATAGATTTTCAGTTTTCACCCTTAACGACCACACAATTTTTCCGCCATACGAGATCCCTAGCAGAAAAGGAACACTATAACCTCAAAACTACATTTGGAGAAGATTGACTAGAAGAGAGAAAGAACAAGTCTCAAGTCTCAAGTCTTTACATTGTACTCGGCCATGAGCTTCGATTATTCCACCACCAAATAAATTCCAACCTCCACTTCGTCCTCACTCACTCACTCTCCTACTCAATTCCATTCCTCCTCGCTGCGCTGTATCCCCACCTATTCCACCACTCACCCCCCCTATTCCCCTCCTATTCCCTCCTTTGACCCCTTCTTATTCCTCCACCTCCTTTTCCCTCGCACCTTCCTCTCTCTCCCTTCATATATCCCCTACTCTTTCCTCTCTCTCTTCACTTCATCATCTCCACTCCTCTCTCTCTCTTCGCTCGATCTCCACATCTCTCTTTCTCTCTTTCTCTCTCATCGTTTCAGTGTTTCTCCAAAGCTCGAGCATGGCAGTAGACACTCTCGCAACATCAATACTCCCTCTTCTCTCTCCTGTACAAGAAACCGCCAGCAGTATTAACACCGAAGATTCACTTCCGAAAGCACAAGGGCTAATAACCAAGAGAAAACGCTCCAAAAGAACCAGAGCAACGAACGAAGAAGAATACCTTGCCATATGTCTTCTCATGCTCTCTCGCGACAGATCAGCTCCGATACCCGTACCGGTACCGGTAAAGACGCAGCTACCAGAGTATAAGTGTTCTGTTTGTGGTAAAGCCTTCTCTTCGCCGCAAGCGTTAGGTGGACACAAGGCGAGTCACAGAAAACCAACTCAAACAGACAACGAACCGGCCTTTTCAGGTTCTGGCTCAACCGGTACCGGTACCGGTACCGGTACGGGTACTCTAACGACAGGTACAGGAAGGGTACATAAGTGCATGATCTGCTTCAAGGAGTTTCCCACTGGTCAAGCTCTTGGCGGGCATAAACGACGACACTACGATGGTGGGGCTGGTAATTCAGAGGCGGTCAGTACCGGTCAACGAGGGTTTGATCTGAACGTACCGGCCATACCGGAGTTTGATCGGAGGTGGGAGGAAGAAGAGGTGCAAAGTCCTCTTGCTTTCAAAAAGCCCAAGTTTCTTATTGCTGCTTAATAAGATTGGATGGATTCGATTTAATCATTACTTTATTAAGTTCAATTCATTTATTTAATTAGTAAAGGCGTTTTATTTTTATTTTTTTTGTTAGTTAATTAGCTGATATGGTTTTGGATTGAGAATTGTGACATTGTGTAAAGAGATTATTTCATTCTTTGTAATAAATTGCGTACCGATATGAAATTTGAATCATTCTTATATATATGTTGTTTTGAATCTAAATTTGGCTTGTCATACCTTTTTTGAAAAGTAATTAAGTTTGAACTAGTATGAATGATAATTCATATTTTTTTGTATAGAAATACAAGTACTTTGAATAAAATTTTCGTGTAGAATTGGTCATTGACAATAGAGGAAGAAAAGTCGAAACCTAATTTTCACAATTATAGACAAATCATGAGAAATAAGGAGATAAACATAGATGGAAGAGATCTAATAATTTGGGGTTAATCATACAAATGGTCCACTATGAAATGAACACGAGGTTTACTAACCAATAATTAATTTTTTAAGTCTTTATTTTTGCAAGATGAAGTGTCAAGTGTGTGTTAGTGTGTGGGTGTGTAGGTGTCCGTCAACTATTATTGAGATCGACCTAATTGGGTTTAATGAGAGAGATTCTTGGTTCACGTGGTTTGAATTGTTAGGTCACCCAATCCTTTTTGTATCTCGATTCTCATTAGGTACTTGTATATAAAAACATGAAAGTAACGCATGAAAAAAATGTTAAAATTGTGCATGAAAGAGTTAATAAACATCATGGCATTTCGTACATATTTGATCTCACACTTTTTTTTTTTTCTTTTCTTCAAAGACCTTGGGCAATATATATACAGAAAGTCACCATTACATATAATTGACGTAAAACTTAATAACGACAAAATAATAAAACGAACACTTCAAAAAAGGACCTATAAGCTGAATAATTGCATAACACGAAATACATTATTTTGTCGGTGGTGGAAGTCCATCACCGCTTTCAAATTTTTTTGGAGATGTGAAGCATGATCGGAAATAAGAATTTGGGTCGAAAGAAGAACGACCATCAAGATCCATGGGAGCCTTCTCAGATGGAATTTGCGACGCACTTGTGGAGTTGCGGCCACGCTTCGATCGCGGAAAAGGAGAGGAAATCGGACAAACCGGTCGGGTCGGTGACGGAGGAGGGGATGAGTGCGGCCAATTAGAGGTTCCCGAGTTTGAATTGAATACGGCTCTAGGAACAAAAATAGCTTGATTAATCCATTTGCCCAACCGTTTTTTTGCAAGGTGCGAAGCAACCGCATTTTTCTTGAGTCTTTCAATACGATATAGATCCATACAATTTGTGGTTTCGTGACCTATAAGGCCACAAAAGACACAAATTGTCGGTACCTTTTCATAAACTATATAAACAAGGCGGGATGAGAGATCTGGTAGAGAGATTGGAATTGAATCCAGAAGAGGGATAGAGAGCGGGAGATGGAGGCGAATTTTTAACGCTTTATGTCCATGGACAAAGATGTAGTTTGGGTTGGATATTGGGGTCCCAATCCGTTCGGCCACTCGTCGAATGCCGTCGGCATTAATTTGCTCAAGCGGGAGATAGTGAAATTGTACCCATGTCTCAAACTCATCCACATTCTCGTGCCTTATCTCATCTACTCCTTTAACCGGTTTAACCACAACGAGTTCATTTCAAACGACCCATGGTCCATTGAGCAAAACCCGAGTCATGTCGGATTCGGCTTTGAAAAAGACGAGCATAAGCCCATTCCCTTGAGACGAGAATTCTGTATCGGAATCCACTCGCCATAAACGGATAAGTGAGTGGATTAATGTGGCATCTAAGATAGGTTTGAGAGATATTGTGCGGATTAAAGCGGCAAGTTTCCAATTTTTAGGGGCCATTTCGGATTGATAAATAACCACCTCTCAGTTTTGTGATGATTCGAGATGGATGCCCGATAATTTTTGAATGAGATCTTCATCGGAGAGTGGTGCATTCGTCATTATCTTTGGGTGGATTTGATAAGATGTCGCACTCGCTACCTCGCTGATTGTGGATTGGAATCAAGGAGAATCGCACACAAGTGCACTGTCGCGGAACTGTCACTGTCGCATAACTATTACTGTCGCGTAACTGTCGCTGGGTTAAATCAATTAGGGTTATCGTCAATTAGGGTTTTCGTCGATTAGTAACTGTTACTGTTGCGTAACGATTCGACAACTAGGGTTTAAATCACTGTTCACCGTCGAAAGTACTGTTCACCGTCGAAAGTACTGTTCGCGACCAGAAATCACTGTTTATGACCGTCGAAATCACTGTTCCAAAAGAGAAACGCACAAAACGTGCACTATCTATTTGTCAAAATCGCACAAACGTGCACTGTCACTGTCGAAATTACTGTTCACCGTCGAAATTACTGTTCCGACCAAAAATCACCGTTCGCCGTCGAAAATCACTGTTCAAGGCAGTCGGAATCACTGTTCACCGTCGAAAACACTGTTCCGTCAAAATCTGAGGGGAGGAAAACAGCAGCGATTTAGTCGGTGTCGCACTGATGGCCTGAGCACTCCGGCGAGCGCGAAGGAGCGCCGATTCAAGCGGTGGAGATGGTTTGCAGTCTAGGGATGCAAACGAAGGGGTACGAGTAGTTTTCTCTCCGAAGAGGAATTTTCTCTTTTGGTCTTTTGATCTCACTCTTTTAATAAAGTAAAATGTTGGATATCCTTGGTACTTTCTCCGCAATTCTTGCTGACGTAAATATGATTTAACATTTTAATTTTTAACACATTAATTTATAATTCGACACTTGAATGAAAAATTAAACAATAAATTAGCATGTCAAATCATAAATTAAGTTGTAATATCAAATTTAAAACCAATGCCGGCCCTCATGCAAGGCTAATGATGGTTGCTTTGGGCCCGCGTGAATCACAAGGCCCTAATATATGTCTAATTTTTTTTTGGAATGGTATCCGGCAAGCGATCGCTTTCGTTACCGATGCCTAAGGTTTTTGATGCCAATGGAGATCGAACCCACAACATATGATTTTTTATGTTTCACACTCAATCAATTAAGTTATAGACTCATTGGTCAAGTTCTTCACACTCAACCTCTCACAATATATGTCTACTTTAAGTATGTTTATTTAAAATATTAAAAATAAATGGTCAAGTTTGTCAAATACTAAAAGTGAAGAATGTATCAATTAATTAAATAATTTTTCATTTACATGTATTTAGTGATCCTAAATGATATATTTTATGCATCACTTTAAATTAATATTACAAATTGCAAGTAATACATATATTTTCTATCATTTTCATATTTTGAAATCTAATTTTAAACAAGTTTGAGGTTTGATTATTAGTCATAAGTATATAAGCAGATAATCGCTTGGGGTCCTCGAAAACACAAGACCGACCTTGTTTAAAACATATGTCATGACATCATTGTGAGAGAGATTAATAGAGGACATACATCACTACTCTTTATTTTATGAAATATCTATGATCCCACTAAAAAGGTTTTTTATGTGATTTTCATAAAGTATGGTGACAAGTGATAACACAATTTTGGTGTGCAATGCATGCACAATTGCATGAATATTTATCATTGTCTAAAATGATTATTTCTTGTATGGAGATCTCAAAAGCCCAATATACAATTTGTCATCTATATATGTGCTGACGTAAGTCCATAACAAATTACAAATTGATCCAAAAAATAATTAGGCCCCTGACAGCAATCTATAAATGGTCAAAAACCCAAATATTACAAACTCAGAAAAGAAAAGAAAAAAAACTATATTACTGCATGTATCTTTGTATGGGCTAAACTATATATCTACATAAATATTTTTAGAACTATAAGTCCATAAGAATTATAAATGTCCTAAAATAATTATGGCCGTCAACATAACTCTGCAATTAATAATGGCTTTTAGTAGTCCTATTTGAAAGCCCAAATTGCATAATAAAGTGTAAAAATACATTGGGCTATGAAAGCCCAAATTGTTCTATTCATTTATTCATTCCTTTTTGTCCACTTGTTATGTGTCATAAACTGATTTTTGTAATCAAATTTTTTCTTTTTAACAATTTTGAATTATTAATTAAATTACAAAGTTCTATTAAATTATTAGGGGCACAAAAGATATGTGCATTATTCCCACAATATAGTGTTTTAATGAATATTTCAATAGGAAATCCACAAAATATGTATGAAGTGCTTGTTTTTGTTATATGCCAAATTCTTGGAATTTATCTAAAGATATTATTTATATTTCAAAGATGCTAATCAATAATTAATTGATTAGTAGGGTCTACCAATATACAACAAGTTGGTCCTTTTCTTTGATGATTTGATGCATTGTTTTTTTTCCCACTTTTTTACAAGTTGGTACTTCTGTTTGAAGTTAATTAACTATTACCACATGTTATGCTTATCATCCAAATGACAATGACAAGCTATTTAATTGTTGTAGTTGATTATTTCTCCATACAATGGTTATGCATTAATATTATCATCATAAATCACTAATTATTTGTTACTTTAAATGTTCATCAAGATCAATTAAATTTTTTTTTAAAAAAGGACAACACAAGTTATGAAGTTCTAAATTACTATTAAGAATAAGAACTAGAACTACTTGTCAAATATATTTTTCAGACAATAAGTAATGAATTCTGATTAAAATCACTGACTACATCATGTGAAATCAGAAGATTGTCAAAAGTTTTTTGTTAGTCAAAGATTATAGACAAGGTCCTCTTTGGACTTGCATGAAAGATTCTACTTTGACAAGATTTAATGATTTCCTAAAGTGCTCCCATATTATGTACTTCATAACCTATATTTTTGCAATAGACAATTCATCACTCTACTTTGGCGACGGGGCAATATATATATCCAGTGATCCAATGTATTTTATAAGTATAACAGTGTAAAATTTACTGTTTGTCCCTCTCTAAAGAATCGTACAGTATAATTTTCGAACCGGTCTTTTATTTTGTCCTCCAAAAAAACATGTCGAGATCCGTCACTTGCAACTGTCATCATTGACAAACAATACATCCTTCTACTAATGCTTAATAGTGCATATCTTTCAAAGTCATAATATCATTATATATTATATATTTTGAGCTTATATATTATATTCAAATAACATGCATTCTTTAAAATAGTTGAAGTGTTTTTATATTATTGCTAATTAATGTGTTTGTGTTTTTTGAAAATGAAATAATTAGTGGAGTGGTTCAGAGATGAAAATTGAGTTAATTGGGTCCATGTAGAATTGACTGGACCCAATCAACAACCGACCAGTTTCTGTGTGTTTTGGCGGCAGTGTGAACTTGATGAGTTCATATTAACATACTTTTTAACTACTAAATTTAATTTTATGAAAAATATGAATAACTGATGGATATTGACATCACATGTTTTACCATCTTACAAATAATATGTTTTCATGTCATGCTAAACGACAGTCAAGAACAAATTTAGTGCCAACAAATATTGTCTATCACTACCATGTTAGTTAATATATTGATATTTGTGAGAATTAGACTAAGATTCTTTGACCAATTAATTCTCATGGAAATAAATATATCATAAGACATTTAAATATGTATATTAGATTACTACCCATGTAAACAGAAATGTTGATGTACTAACATAATAATGAACAAATAAAATATATATTTATTTTAAAAAATGTATATTATACAAGTGATAAGGTGTACTTTACATGTAACAAAATGTACACCAGCCAAAAAAAAAGAAAATAATAATAATAATAATCAGAAGCAATGGACTGAAAACTTAATACATGCCGACAAATAAGATTTAAATAAGAATAAACATATCGGTACATTAATGAAGTATCTACAAAACCTTAATTATAGGAACATAGGGACCCAATAAGTAAACTATAGGACTTGGAATTTTCGTAATTAATAAAACCCTGAAAAATAGCATGAGAAAGCGCCCTTAATAATTGTCTAAAACCCTAAAAAGGAAAATTTGTCCCTAAATTGGTCCCAATTTGGGTTTAAGTGGCAAACATTTGGGACCCATTTTACATGAACTTAGACCCAACATATTGGGCCAACAAAGTAGTTTTAAGATTTACTTGTGGGCCCTAAATAGTGTCCCCAATTAGTTCCCTATTGGACCAAATTTTATACTGTACCAGGCCACTCATGTACAAAAAGTTCCTTTTCTCCATTTTTAATTTCTAAATATTTAAAAATACAATTCATGACCCACTATTTTTTTTTGTTTTAAGATACTACAAAACCAATTTGTAGGTATATTTTTGTAGTTAAAAATAATACATGGCTATTTTACAATATTTTCTTTTTTTTTCAGAATAACAACACCTGTTAAAAGGTATATATGCTCATAATAAGTGATTTTGTCTTTTGTGACCATTACTATAGTCTATAATCCATGATTCTTGAACTACATTAATCTATTGATCTTTAATTCATAGCATAGCCATGTCATTATAAACAATGGTTATAATCCTGTCCTACATTGATCTAGGTCATAGAGGCTTTTTTAGACTCAAATTTGGATACCTCTCTAAATAACTTTATTATGTACGACCCTAATTTTTACTAAATAAACTTAGGCTTATGTGTACCTATATTAATAATAATAAATAAATAGTAAATACAGAGAGACTAAACTACTTAATTAAGTATCAACATTTTTGTACTTAATGTTTTTTCACCATTGATTTTGCATTGAGATTTGTGCATTTAATGATGTGCACAAAGTTCCATGATCATCATAAAAAAACACAAATCTCAATGCAAATTCAATGATGAAAAAACATTAAGTACCAAAATGTTGGTATTTAATTAAATAGTTTAGTCTCTCTGGTAAATACATAACAATGAATTAAAAGTACATTCACATTCATAAGTAGACATAGTCACGGGTTATACATTGCCATACCTATTTTTTACTTGAATACTATTGAACTTTTTGAAGGGCCAATTTGGACCTTTCTTGTACTATTTACCTAAAAAAAGCTAAACTTAAATCATGCATAAATTTATGGAAATTTTATTCTTTTGTTCTCATATTATTTCATCCAAGCACCAAAAATATCCAATTAAAAAATTTAGTCAATTTATTCATGTATATAATACAAGTTTATAAATGTCATTTTCTTCTAAGTCCAATTCAAATCTAACAAGTTTGGCAATTTCCTAAAAAGGAAAGGCCCAAATATATCAAATTGGCTTATAATAATACTGTACCAAATTAACAAACCCTACCAATTAATCCTCATCCTTTTTTTTTTCCATGTAAAAAAATCCATGCCAATCTCATATTCTTTTTCTATTTAAAAACTTTTCTTTTCAATGTGCTAGATTTTGAAAATTTCGTCTCAAATTCTCCATTATATCATATCAAATCTATCCCTTTCTCCACATTCTTATTCCAATCCAACTATACTTTTAACTCTTTCCTCCTCCCCATAATTAATCTCCACAAAAATAAAAAAATAATAATACCACAACAACAACAAAAAAGGTAGTAATAAAATAGAATATTCTTTCTAAATTCTAAGGTCAATTTTCTAAAAAGCCTCCAACTAAAAAAGTAAAATCTCATCTACAACCCTGTGAAAACTGCCCATGTAATACCCAAACAACATACATAAAGCCACACAAAAAACTACTCTAATAAATCCACAGAAAATCTAAAAGCTTATCCTTAATAAATCCGTTAGAAACTGCGCTTACTACAATTCCGTTACTGCCGTTACAACAACAAAAACCGTTCCGTACTATCAACACTCTACCCAATCTACTTCATCCCACGCTATTAATCTGCACCCTCAAACTTCTCTTGGATCGACGAAGATCGACGGCGGAGGCTTGGCCTTCGTCCAATCACCGATTTCCGTATCCGTATACTCTTCGCTCAGTCTTTTCACGCACCACAAATCTACGAAGGATAAACGCTGCCAGTGCGGTATTCCGGGTAGAGCCGGTTCACGTGAACCGACCTCCGTGGCTACTAAGCCACACCCACCTTCTCTTGCTAAATTATGGGCGTGTGCGCACAGTCCACGCATTAAATGCTGCACCTCCGGCCCTGCTCCGCCGAGGCCGTACAGGAAGTAGAAGCCGAATGGTCTGAAGACGTTCGGAAACGATGGGATTTTGAACCATGGAAAGGCTCGGTCTATCAACCGGCTGGTACGTGCGAGTGCTCGTACCAGTCTCGACGCGCCGCGTACCTCCATTTGGAACGTGCTTTTACTGTTCCATATGCTCAGTACTGCCCATGATGGAGGAGGATGAGATAAGAAGTTTTCGATAGTGGTATATGTTGCCGGTACCGGAATGGCGATGAAGGTACCGAGAGATAATGGGTTGTTGAGTACCGAGTCGATGTCTTTCGGGAAGAACTCGCTGGTAGCGAATCTTCTTCGGTAGAGAATCTCGGCTTCGTGTGGAGTGAGGTGGATTAGATTGACTTTGTTTTGCCGTACCGGTACGTGATGTTTGTATACCGGGTTGATCAATACCGATGGTGTGCGGAACTTGTTGTATCCGCATCTCTCTGTGAATAATTTCACCGAAGCTTCGTTGTCTTTATCCGTGGCCATATATGAATACTCTGCCCCCATTTGCTTGAACCATTTCTCCATTTGTTGCACCAAATCCACCCCTATGCCTCTCCTCCTGTGATAAAATTCCATTGTTAAGGATGGTTCCGCAAAAATAGAGCTTTTACAAGGGGTGGTGTGTAAAATACCTGTAAGAAGGGGAGACTCGGAGGCCGAGAAGATAAGCTACTTTTGTATCGATTGAGGTAGACTCGGTGTTGTGCACCGAGGTGTAATTCTTCTTCTCGCCACAAGTGACGGTCTTCACACAACCACGCACAAGGCCAACAATCTCCCTCACCGGACCCAGCGTCTCCGCCACCTGTAAAAACACAATCATCCTCGTCAATTTCTCTGGTATTACATCAAAAACGAAAACCCAAGCAAAACATATGAGAAATCATGTAGAATATTTTAGATTTCGCATGGACATACCAGCATGTGAAAGGAGGGAGAATTGCGGATTCTACAAAGCGGGTCGCCCAACAGGTCAGTGAAGAGAGAGATCTTACCACTCGGACCCACTTCGCACATACGCTCTACAGATTCCACGCTCTGTAAATCTAGCTCCGGATCAAAGTTTCTGATCCTTACATTAAAATCTCCATCGTCCATTACTATCGAAACAAAGTGTGTGTTCGTGATTAGGTGAGTGAGAAATACTTCGTGAGAGAGGAATTAATGGAGGATGAAAGGAAGAAGAAGGATATATATAGAGCAGAGGAGAAGAGTGGATGGAGTGACTGGTAAATCTCTACGGCCCAGATCAAAACATCCTTCCACGGATCAACGGTCCGGATCATCCGCTTCGTTCGTATTCTCTATGAACGTATGAAATCCCAATAATATCCCACCCGAACCCGGTGTACGCATTCAAAACATACACCGAGTACATCATTACGGTCTATTCGAAGGGTCACGTCTCCTCCATTACTAGGTAGTCTTGGAACATCAATGTTACTAGGTAGTCTTGTAACATCCGCTACGGAACTGGAGAGAATACCTCTGCAGTAACGGGTCCCAGATTGAAATTGCGGCGATGGCTGCGGGTAGCCACGCATTTATCGCCTAGCAATAACTTCTGTTACCTTCCACCTGTAGCCATATGTATTGCGGGTTATTTATGCCCTAAATAATGACTCGTTAAATGGATGGCAAGAAAGAGAAGGGAGGAAAGGGATATTAAATGAGAGACGGCGCAGGGCTAAATACAGGTGGGAAATTAAAAGCAAAGGTCACATGATTAGTAGAATTAAAGATAATTAAAATGAATTTAAGTGGGGAGAGAGGACGTGGCGGGAGGAGCGCCGTCGATCGGGGAAGATGAGGGAAGTGGCCACGTGGCGGTGGTGGCGGCGATTAACGGCGGACGAACATCGTGAGTATGATGTGGTAATGATGGGATTTGCGGTGGGCCCCACTTTCTTTCTTTCGTCTTCCCCACCACATCATATCGCCTTCGCCATCAATATCTTTCCATCATCATCATAGCATGGCATGGCCATGGACATGGCTTACCTTAATTGATGACGTAGAAGGAAGCCCCACAATTGGCTACACGGGTGTGAGTCGTGTTAGATCTGAATAATGATTGATTGTTTTTAATTTTAATTTTAATTTTAATTAGAAATGATTATGAGGGTATTAATGAAGTGTGGGGAATGGAAAAAGGGAAGGGAGGACGAGAGATTTGCATGAGTAACTTAATTATTATGGCCTGTAAAGTTAACCGTTCCATATTTTTTGCTAAATTATTTTCCACTTTTCAAAAATAGTTTATAATCTTTATTATGAAAAATAAAAATTATGTTTTCTGTTATTGTAATGATTAATTGGTTTGTAGTGTGTGGTGAATTGTTTGGGTAATCTGGAATCTAGAATCTTATCTTCCCTGAATTCATGGAGAAAAAAGAGAGGAAATTCTCCACCACAAATAGGAAAATAAATTTTATATTGGATGACGCTATTGCAAGAGCCAACATGACTGAATTGAGATCGATTTTAATTTTGTTTTGTAAAATGACCGTTATACTCCTGTTAATGATGAATTGATGATTGATATTTCTTACATTTATCTATTAGTTTATCATTTTTAATAAATCACGCAAATAAAATATTTCATATATAAAAAATATTTTTATTCCTAATTTTTTTCATCATAAAAAAACAATTAAATTTTAACATTTCATATATATTTAAATATGAAAATTAATATATATTGATTATGTTTGATTTTTTTTCATAATATTAGAAAAATAATTTTACATTATTCATGAAATATATAAATAATAGTATATAAGTATAATAAATATCAAACATCATGAATAGGAATATAGTGATAATTTGATTAAAAAAAATTAAAATCGTTCTTAATTTAATCATGTTAGCTCTTACAATAACGTCACATTTTATATTTTATATCCATGAAAATATGAAAAATTAATTTTTTCTGAATGCCTTTGATTTCTCCGAGGAATTTGAATTTGCCATAAACACATGGAGAAAATAAACTTTACATCCTGTTTTATTTCCCCCCAAAATTGCCAAATAATGCAATAATTATTTGTTCTTATCCATTGGCATATCGACACAATTCTTATCGCCCATTGTTCCTTGCTAATTATAATCTCATGTACCTTAAATGTAATAATATTTCACATGGTACCAATGAGTTGCATCCTTATCGATATTAAGGTGCAAACCCGAATATCTAAAACCCTAAATATTAGGGCAAAACCCCTGAATGTTAGGGTGAAAGTCCAAATAAATAAGGTCGTGTTCACATGTTAATGATGTTATAAGTTAATAAGTTAGGGTAAGGGCCAATGACAGCACGACAAAGAAGCTAGCACTTTGCGGTAATTAGGGATTAGTGTCTTTTCATTGAGTTTCTTAATTAGGGTTTTACGTATTGGGTTCATAAAATTAATCGTGATTTTTTGGTGACTAAAGGGGTAAAGTTGACTCGTGAATTTGCCCTTGAAAAATGGGTTTGGTCATTGTAGAGTGGCTCGAGACATGCTCTCAAAATAAAATATCTACCATGGATTTGGTCTACGTATTTATCCGAGGAAAACAAAGATTTTTATTCTTAATTTATTGAAAAAAAAATAACTTTTTAAATTGCTCAATAACCCTCTTATATTTTGATGACATGTAATATTTGATGACATGACAATTTATGACATGTAATATTTGATAACGTGACGACGTAAATTATGTTTTTCAATATTTAATGTCATATTTAAATAAAATATTTGACATGTCATATTTAAATTAAATAATTTATGATGTCACGTCATCAAATATGACATGCCACATTTTGTCACGTCAACAAATATTTCATGTCATAAGTTGGCACGTCATAACTGAACCGTCAAGTCATCGGTTAATGAATGGAATCATGGAACGACCTAATTGAACAAACTTACAAAGATAAGGGACTTGATTGACCTAATTACAAAAGTAAGGGACTTAATTGATCAAATTAGAATTTTAGAGACATAATTAAACTTTTGACGAAAGGCAAGGGACAAAAATAGACTTTTTTTTTCAAATTTATTTGACTTATTTTATTGAGTGATAATTGTATTTGTTGTAAAAGGAATAATTGATAGTGACGGAGATATGATAAGATATATAATTCGGTTTTAGTAAGTCGAAGACAAACAGAAAGAAAAATTGAAGAAATCATATGAAGTAATTACACGTTGATTTAGATGGACTAATTAAGACAACATGTTTGGAAATATATATTTTTTTTTATTAACTGGAAATATATCTTAGAAACTAAAATATTGACTTTGTGAAGCTTTTTTGCTAATTGAGTTCATACAAACCCTTTTTCCTCACTTTTTGTATGTTAGTAAAGTAAATATTATTTATCACTTATCAACACAATACTGAACAAATAATGGGCTAGTTATGTCCTTTTGTCACGACGAGTTAAGATCAGATAGGAGTAGATAAGATTGATGATGAAGAATATGAAATAGTATATTAAATTTAAATTATATATAATCATTGTAGAGCCAAAACGTGTCAAAACTAGCAAACGCCATCCGTTCCTTTTATGGTGCCAATTTTGGCCATTTCTTCAACTCACCATTAATTAGCGTGTACAAAATTCCAATTGAGTTGCTAGTTTGAGAGAGAAAGAGAAATTAGTTTTTTAATATAAATAAAACGACCAAAACCATATATTATTTCTTTAGGATATTTAAAAAGATGTATATCAAATCACATTAGTGAAAGTGATGACTCGAGAGAATCAAGGCATAACAATGATGCATGAACAAATCAATGTCAAATGGATATATATCGTATATATGTTTGTTTTTGGCCATTAAAGTCGACAAGATTCAATAAACTATGGAAAAGCGCCACCTGTCAGTGTGGGACCCACAAGTCAGTCCCTGTTCCCCTCTAATCCACAAAACAACAAAATATTAGATGTTCTATGATTTACTCTTTTGGCTGTGTCATAATCTCACTATAGTCTATATACGTATAACAAGACAAAAGAATATTATCTTTTTTTTCTATATTATTTTGATGGGGATATATATGATATTTCATGATTTTATAGCCCGAGAAGATAATAAACAAAGAAAAAGTTGAGAAAGGAAAAATCCTTAGCCCAATCTACACTTGGCATGTAAATAGGGGGTGTGTATGAATGGTCCCAAACCTCTGTTAAAAATTAGGGTTAGGGTTTCCCAAAACACAGATATGGGTCCCCTTATTGTCTCCAGAGGCTCGTTTGGGTGCAAGTGAATTCACGGGGAATAAAGTGTACGGAACCGAACTCATGAAAAATATTTATTTGATTTATCATTCTTGTCGTTTTTCGTTGTTTTGATGCCATTTGTCCTACGAGCCATTGAGGTGTACTGTGGATTAGATGTTTCTAAACTCTTTGTACTTTGGTTCCACAACAAGTACAAAAATTATTTAGTCCCACTTATTTTCGACATGGAAATATAGAATTTTGTCATATTTATCCTTCCAATAATATTATATTTAGACTTTTAGAAGGGTGAATATGCAAATTTCCCATGTTTTATGTTGCATTTTTTTTGGAATGATTGGGATGAATAATGTCATAATGAGCTCATTAATTTCGTTGAGATATATCAATGTCAATATCTAAATGACACAAAATCATGGTGGAAATTTTTGCCAATTTAGAGGCCACACATTAATCTCATCCTTTTGATTTGATTTGTGCAAAATTATGAATCATTTGAAATTGAAATTGGGTTTACCTTTTTCATGCTAAACCATCACTCTCTCACTTGCATAAACAAGTCCAAACAACAAAGAAATCCCCAAATAGAAGAATTTCAACTTAGAGATATCCAATTATGAATTTAAAATAACTACAAAAAATACCAATCATTCATTATCAATATACTCTTTGTCGTTTTGCCAAGTAATATATTTCTATTATATGCACAAAAAATTAGTTATGTAGTTTTTATTCAAAAATAATCCCTCTATTTTATTTCTCTCTCAAGTTGACCTTTCTGGCCTCGTACATTTCCTTTTGTTTCTTCTACATTATTTACCAAAATTCAAACCAAGAATTAAAACTAAAATTGCACAAAAAACATAAATTCAAGTCAGAAAAACAAGCGAGTAAAAATTAAACGGAGAAAACAAATATTCGAAATAAATATCATCACGACTTGAATATAATATTCGAAATAAATAAATTACACGCACTCATTAAATAATCCACAACAAATTAAAAGCGAAGGAGACGAGAAATGGAGCTACCTGGTTCGTGCACGGCTACTCTCCGCACTCCTCACCGGAGCAAAATATTCGTGATTCTGCATTATACCGTTTTATTCAGTAATATTCCATTTTATATAGTTGATTTTATTAATTAATTTTACCATGGCTTCTTTAGCAGTGAGTCTCTCTTGGTGATCGTATCTCAGCAATTTATCCAAAAAATCAATCGCCTATAATAAACAAAATAATTAGAAAATAATAAGAAAAATAATAATGATAATTAATAGGGTTAAATTGGGTATATTTGAAAATAACCTGAGGATTAGCAATGTGTTGGTTTTCTGAACTGACGAATTTCGCCCATGGTTTCCTATTATGCCTTTTTTACAATACAAATAAAAAATATTAATATATATCTTATTGTACAAAGAAATTGCAATAAATAAATAAATATGTGAAATGAGAGGGGGGTAATTGTAAAAGTACCTGCCAACCATGGCCTCGAGTTGCGGATCGATCTCTATGCGATATTTATTAAGGTAACTAAATAATTCATCCGTGCCAAGAACCTAAATTAAATATAAATAAAATATTACAAACAAGCCCACATTTAATTTTACTTTTAGCCCCTCGATTTGTTGCAATTTTCAATCAGGCAGATGAATTAATTGACAAATATTGAGAGGTTAAAGGTGCTTTCTAAAATGAACAATTTAGAAGTTCAAAAGGGCATGATTAAAAATTAGACTAAAATTGAGGGATTAAAATGAATAAAATTTAAGAAGAAGAGGTACCTTGGCAATTTTAACTAACTGGTCATGATTGTCCGAGCCGTGAAAAAATGGTTCTTTGCGAAATATCTTAAAAATATATATACATAAAAACATGATAAATAAACCATTTTATAACGAAATTAATATTTAATAATTTTGATAATAATTTACCATCGAGGCGAACATGCAACCAAGACTCCACAAATCAAGCGAATAATCATAATCTTGTAAATCCACCAGCAACTCTGGCCCCTTAAAATATCTACACAAATATATTTTAAAACATTCAGGGACCTTTTTGCGATTTACATAAAATAGAGGGGTACATTTGTAAATTCGGCATACCTAGAGGCGACACGAACATTATATTCTTGGCCAGGATGATAAAATTCAGCTAAACCCCAATCAATCAATCTTAATTTTCTCGCTTCGTGATCGATCATCACATTATGTGGTTTCACATCTCTGTGCATTATTCCTTGCGAATGACAATATTCCAAAGCCTATAAATAAAAAAATTAACTAATTCTCAACAATTCAAGGGCAAATATGTAAATATTGAGATGTAAACTTGCCTTGAGTAATTCGTAAATGTAATAACGAATATCATAATCGGTTAAAGTTGGATACAAGACTTTGAAATCGGTGTTGTTGACGTATTCGAATATGAAACTTGGAGTTTTCGAATCTTCGTCTCGAACCATATCGAGTAATTTCACTATGTTAGTTCCTCCGCATAAATTCTGAAGTATTTTTACCTCCCTTTTTATCTGGGAAAAAATAAGAAGAAGAAGGAGTGTTGTAATTTCTTGGATTTAGAATGATTTATTTAGATTTTTTGGATTGTTTAAAACCTTTTTCTTTTTGACTGGTTTGAGGATTTTGATTACGCATCTCTGATTGCTGGTACGATGAACTCCTTCGAATACTTCGCTGTATTTTCCTCTGCCTACTTTGCGTACCACTTCGTAGTCATCTTGATTCCTAAAATCAACAATTAGATATAATCAGTACGGATCTTTACTCCCATACCTCGATTAATCTCTATTCTATCTGATTTATTGAAAAATAACAAATAAATAAATTACCCCCAAGTAAGAGAGATATTTTCGTAATCCCAGGAATCCTTCGGCCTGAGAACATTCACATCAGCATAAACCCTAGCTTTAGACTCGCCGCCAGGCTGGCGCAAGGCTTTACCAATCCTCTGAGACATCGGTTCAGCGATCGAGGCGAAAACGGAACGGAAACGGGTGGATTTATCGATCACAGGTCGGGATGAAGCGGAGAAGAGGCGGAGAAAAACTAAGCAGAGACTCTGAGGCGGCGGCGGCGGAGAAGAGTTGAACTGGGGTCGGATTCGGGCTTGGATTTGCGCGGAGAAGAGGCGAAGAGGGCCTACGGCCATGACAGGAAGGGAAGAAATGGCGGCGAGCTAATCTTTATCTCTTTTTTTCTATTTTTTCTTTTCTCTCTCTGACAAGTGGATCCAACCAATATTTTTTATTTTTCAGATATTCTGTGACCCGTTACTGTGTAACTTTTTCTGTAGCCAAATGCGGAATGCTTTTATTTATAATGTTTTATGTATTTCTTTTATCAAACTAAATAACTTATATTTTTATTTTTTCTGACGTATTTATGTAATTACAGTAAATTTTAAATATTTTTAATATCTTTTACTCAATCATATAATATACGATATATAAAAGTATTAAACATATAAATTATAATTACTAAATATTATATATAATAAGTGCATCGTATCCTAGCTCTCTTAAAGTTTGCTACAAATGATATATATACTCACAAGTCACAACTCATTCCATTTCGTTGTATTTTTCATTAGATGTGATTCCTCTCCGTATGACTTTTGATTTTGCGCTCGACTCGATCTCGATCCTTACTTGTTTGTGTTGCACGGATATTTTCAAAATCAAACCGAATCTGATTGCATATCATATTCAATGCCGATATCCGTACGATATTCGTCGAATATGTATCGGACACTTTACATGACGTATCCAAATATTGTATTTCAAATTAACACGAGATACTTTCGGATTCTTCCAACATGTGAATGAATATACTTAAATAAACAACAGTATAAATTTTAAATATATAAATTAAAATTAATAAAATATTAAAATAACTAAATGTATTTAAGTAAATAACTAAAGAGGACTGTTGAGATACTTAATTAAGTCTCAATTTACTTAGGACTTTTTAATCCTTTGTTTTATGTTGGGATTTGTGTTTTCATAAAAATCATATTCACGATTATCATGAAAAAACACAAATTCCAATACAAATTTAAGGGTTAAAATTTTTTAAATACCAAACATTAATACTAAATTAAGTATCAATGATTTGGTATTTGGAAATTGGAAATTTTTTGGAGTTGTGTTGAGATTCGTGTTTTTGATGATAATTATATTGATGATTATCATGAAAAAACACAAATGTCAATACAAATTCAATGGTTAAAAAATCTTAAATACCGAATCATCGATATTTAATTAAGTATTTTAGCTATCCTCGTAATTAAATATAATAAACATTACCTAATAACATGATATTTTAATAATAATAAATTTTTAATATTTTTTACTCAAGCATATAATATATGATATATAAAAAATATTAAATATATAAATTATAATTAGTAAATATTATATTCACAAGATAAATGAATATGAATGTATAATATATTAATTTATTTAATTAAGCTCGTAGTTACACTTACTCGTATAAGCTAGTTTTAAAGGCCCCTAAATGAGGGATTTTACATATTTCAAATTAAAATTTCTAAAAAACTCCAATAAAAATTTAAAATTTGAATGGATCGAGCCCAAACATACTTTCCAAGTTCCAACTCAAAAGATATATTATATGTTTTATTCAATGTTTTAAATTGCGATATTGCGGTCCATTGCGGTCGGGTCTTTTTTGCAGCGGATTGCGTTTGCGGACGCAATTGCGGCGCAATGACCTTATTGCGGACAGTCGTTGCGATATTAAATTAAGTAAAAATAATAGTTTGTTTAAATATATTTTTCACAATATTTTTTATCAACATTAATATCGTAAAATTTTCTTCATAATTTTCTTTTAAAAAAATAAAAAAGTTGATTGTCCATGAACCTTTTCAGTGTAAATAAAAGTTGATCATAAAATTTTCATTAAAATGGCAATTATACGGGATCTTTGGAATTGTATTTTGTTGAAGAATTTTTTGTCGACATCCTAAAAATATCAAAACACTATAACTCAAATTTTAAATCGAAACATCAATGAAATACAATGACAATTACTAAATTCATACATTCATAGATGAAGATGACACATTTTAGAAGTTATATATGTTATGAGCATATTTTATCAAATATTTTGATAATAAAACATGGAATACTAAGTATTAAATAATCACAAAATTTATGTTATAATATTTATATTAAATAATTCTCGATAAAATTACTTTAACGTGTATTTTGTGTTTAATTCAGGGTAAAAGACAAAATTTCACAAATTCAAGCCCATCATTGCATTCCTCTCGTCGAGACGAGCGATTTCGATATAAATTTCATGTAATTTGGTGGAAGGATGAGAAAATTACAACGATTTGAATATTATCCGCAATATTTGATCCGATATGGCCGCAATATTACCGATATATCGCCGCAATCTCGCCGCAATATCCGCAATTTTTCAGAAAACGCTATTTTCGCAATACTTCCTTGAAATATAGCGATTCTAAATCTCAGCCCGCAATATCCGCAATATCGCCGCAATTTAAAACACTGGTTTTATTTTGTAAAACTAACATGTTCAAGTACTTATCGTGTGATTGTAAATTAATGAAAATAGTAAATACTCACATATTTTATGCTCTCGCATGTCTTTACGCTCACATTTTTTGTGCTCCCATATCTTTCTCATCTTATCGATATACATTTTCATTATGCTTGCGACCAAGTGTACATATATTTCCTTGCTTTTGATCTTCTCTTTCAAAGTATGGTGGTTAAATAATATAATCGTAGTGGAGACATTATTAAAATTAGATAAATATGATATTGGAGGATAATCAAGTGAGCACTGGTTAAAAGCCAAAAAACAAATGGATCGAAAAGAGTATGTAGTACAAGACTACAATAAAGAGATTTCACTCCTTTATTAGCCAAAAAAATATATAAATAATAATTTTGTTTTAGAAAGATACTATGATGTGTGGGTGTGTGTGTGTGTGCGTTCTTGTTTGTTTCTTTTTTGGATTGGGCCCAGTTGCTTTGCATCGTGAGAACCTTTTGTTTTTGTACAAGTGTTTGTAATTATGTTTAAATTAAATCCCCAAACGAAGCGAAATATGCAAATTATAAGCTTAAATTTAAGAGAGCCATTTTTTTCAATATTTTAATGTAATGAAAAAAAAAACAGAAATCAAACATAAAGTATAATATATCAAGGGAAATTCTTAGACAAATCTCTGTTTTTTTCAATATTTTGGAAAACCCCTCACTTCTTAAATATTCCGAAAACACCTCTCAAAACAAAGTTTCATTTTCAAATATCATCCTAAAAGTGTTAAAATTAACTTTTAATTATGTTAAAATAATTGGATCAAAATATTCCTCTATTTTTATAATATTTAAATTTATTAAATCATGTTTACTATTTTTTATTACTTTAGAAAATTCATAAAGATTTAATAATAAATAAATTATATATTAGTTTTATAGCACGTATATTTACAAAATCATACATCACTAGACATATAATTTATTCAACTAGTAACAAATAATAAACATATAATTAATAACAAATTAGCTTATTATTATATGATTTATACATTATATCATATATTTAAAATATGCTCGAATATAAAATTTAACACAATCAACTACATCCAATTTAAACATTGTCCAAATACGTAATAAGTATTTATTAAAATAATAATAATAATTAATTATTATATTAGCCAATATCATAAATAAAAGTAGTATATTGAAAATATTCAAAAAGTATATAAAAATGGGAATGTACATTATAACAATCTTTTAAAAAGTTTTTTTTTTTGCCAAGATAATTTCGTAGGTTTGAAATTTCTCATAACGTTATTCTTTTCTATTATTTGATGTTAGTTTTTTTTAAAAAAAAATACACAATAAATGAAATAATAAAATTATATGAATATGACATATAATCTATGTTACGCGAATATTTCAAAAATCGAGCCGTATCGTATCGGATACCGATACTCGCCAGATACGTACCATATACTCTACGTGGCGTATATGAATATTTTATTTCAAGATAATAGCGGATACAAAATTTTAAATTTTAAATTAAAATAAATGAATAATAGATATAAGTAAATAAATAAGTATCATAAACATTTACTTAACATTAAGTTATTTTTGTAATAACAAAATTGTAGTATATTTTATGTCAAATTGTAATATATAAAAAATAAAAAATATAAATGATATTTAATAAAATAATAAAATATTATATACAATAGACATAGCATATTCTATGATTTTTTGGAAAACTACCGTATCGCAGTATCTGTATCGTGTCGGATACGATACCCGTACCTATATCCATGCAACATATCATATAATTCCATTTTTGTTTTTCAATAATTAGTATATGTTACAAAAAAGGATTTTTTAAAATAATAAAAAATAGCAAAATTGATTTAGTTTAAAATTAAACGTTGCAAAAACAAAAGGCTATTATTGAATTTTTTTAACACCGTCCAAACTTAACTTTAATATTTTTTGGAAAGTATTTGAAAACAAAAGTTATTTTGAGATTTTTTTTTTAAATATCTAGAACTGAAGGAATTTTTGTAAATATTGAAAAAAGTTAGGATTATTTTAGGAGTTCTCCATATATAAATTATAATGAAATACTTGATTAACTAAAAATATAGTGAAAATATCACTAACAAACAAAAACAAAACAACGACATGCACCGAGATCATTCAGTTCACAAATAAAGAAAAAAGACGGCAGTTCAATTATACAACTATCTCAATTGTTATTCATAATATTTTATCCGCCTTTCGAAATTGGAACCACTTGCAATTGCAAAGAGTGATGCTCTTTTAATGGGCTGAAGGGGACAACCTTAGATTTTTTTTTTTAAATATCTAGAACTGAAGGAATTTTTGTAAATATTGAAAAAAAGTTAGGATTATTTTAGGAGTTCTCCATATATAAATTATAATGAAATACTTGATTAACTAAAAATATAGTGAAAATATCACTAACAAACAAAAACAAAACAACGACATGCATCGAGATCATTCAGTTCACAAATAAAGAAAAAAGACGGCAGTTCAATTATACAACTATCTCAAATGTTATTCATAATATTTTATCCGCCTTTCGAAATTGGAACCACTTGCAATTGCAAAGAGTGATGATCTTTTAATGGGCTGAAGGGTACAACCTTAGATTTTTTTTTTAAATATCTAGAACTGAAGGAATTTTTGTAAATATTGAAAAAAAGTTAGGATTATTTTAGGAGTTCTCCATATATAAATTATAATGAAATACTTGATTAACTAAAAATATAGTGAAAATATCACTAACAAACAAAAACAAAACAACGACATGCACCGAGATCATTCAGTTCACAAATAAAGAAAAAAGACGGCAGTTCAATTATACAACTATCTCAAATGTTATTCATAATATTTTATCCGCCTTTCGAAATTGGAACCACTTGCAATTGCAAAGAGTGATGATCTTTTAATGGGCTGAAGGGGACAACCTTAGATTTTTTTTTTAAATATCTAGAACTGAAGGAATTTTTGTAAATATTGAAAAAAAGTTAGGATTATTTTAGGAGTTCTCCATATATAAATTATAATGAAATACTTGATTAACTAAAAATATAGTGAAAATATCACTAACAAACAAAAACAAAACAACGACATGCACCGAGATCATTCAGTTCACAAATAAAGAAAAAAGACGGCAGTTCAATTATACAACTATCTCAAATGTTATTCATAATATTTTATCCGCCTTTCGAAATTGGAACCACTTGCAATTGCAAAGAGTGATGATCTTTTAATGGGCCGAAGGGGACAACCTTAGATTTTTTAGCGATATTATATATACGTGATTACGTTAGTATATTTTACGATAAAATTAAAATTTATGTACTAGTAGTCAAAGATCATGTATCGCCGTATCCGTATCGTATCATAACTCATATGCTAAATTGTCGTATCGCGATATCCGATACGAGTCGCCGTCGCCGTATCGACGTATCCGTGCAACACAGTGTATTACCGCTCTCCCAAAATTTATGCTACCCCATTAGTACGAGGTAAGATTCGCCACTTATTACAAATGGAAAAAATTTCACACTTAAACAACTTTAGTTCAAAAATTATCTGAATAGACACAATATAATGGAAATTTTTATAAGAAATCAGTATTTGGCTTATTTTATATTATGGTCCTTGAGTTTTTTTATACTAACATAATGAAAATGTAATTCAGACTTCTACGTAAATAAAATATTTTCTACTATTCAATTCTTTTTTGAAAAATATGATTTTTTTGTTATTTGCAAAATGAAAATAAAATATTTTACTTCGCAAATCAAAATCACATTTTTCAAACAAATATTTGTACATAAGAAAATATTACATTTACGTATAAGTATGTTATATTTTCATTGTGTTAAATATGATTTTATAAGATTTAATAAATATGATTTTTTTAAACATTTTTATATGATTTGTAAGATTTAAACATAAATAAATATGATTTTATAACTAAATATATTATTTTAACTATTTGTTAGAAATAGTGGTGCAAATTGGAGATATATAACTGTGCATAAAAACAATTTCACAGTGTTTTTAAAACCGGACCGGACTGGCCGGTTCGACCAAAACAACCGGACCCGGATAGCTTTCCGGTTCGGATTGATAGTGAGATTTGAGACCGCATATGCTAATGAACCGTTCAAACTCGGTCAAACCGCCCGGTTCAAATAAAAAAACCGCGACCCAAACCGTGGAAATAACCGGGTAATTTGCTGATAAGTGACAAGTCCTTTTCTGCTTTTCACGAGAAAGACCATTTTAGCTTCATTTTTTCTCATTTCTTTTCCTCGTAGATTTGTTAATTTGTTTGCACGAAATCAGTTTGGGAATCCTTACTCCTCTCTTTGAAATTCGAAATTCCAGCATAAAGGTAATAGTTTCGTACCAATTTCGTACATGTTTCGTGCTCTAGTTCATAGTCGAAACCAAAAGTTTTTATTCCTCAATTTTGAATGAAGTTAGTGATTTCTCTTTTCAATTTTGTAGATTTTTTCAGATTTGATGCTTGCATGTTAAGATGGATAATGGTTTTGTGTTGATGTCTTCAGCCAATGGAGCAAATTGTTCAAATTTAACTTTGCAATATTATAGGGGCCAAATTGCAAAGTATGACTGCCACAGTGCCACTATGTATGTTTTCACAGGTGTTAGAAGATTAAATGGAGGTGTCCATTGTTCATGCAATGGAGATGATTAAGTAAAATTAGTTAGTGTTGTTAGTGGATTTAGAATGGATGGTTAGGATTGATTAAGTTAGTTTATGTGTGTAATTTAGATTAGTTTAAACTAGTATAAATAGAGATCTAATCTTTCCATGTAATTTAAGCAAGAATTATTTAATCAATCAATTTTATCTTGTCTTCAATCTCTCTTTCTCTCTTCAATTTATCTCTCTTCTTAATATATTCTTAATCCATCTTTATCAACAGGGACAAAATTACAAAATTTATAAGTCGTGGAAAAAGGTCCAAGTTTAAATTTTCTACAGTTTAATATTTCGAGATTCACAGGAGAAAATCTGCAAACTTTTGTGTTTGCAATGTCGTATGATTTCACCTCAATCAATTGTAATCTTGTAATTTGATTTCGTGACTTTGTTTGATTTTCTCTAGGTCGCATTCCATTTGCCTGAAGAGGAAAGGTTACCAGTTTCAGAAAATGGAGATTGTCTCTTTCAAGTAAGATTGTTTCAGCAAATTGTTACATGATTTACACAAAAGTGAACAAGAATTATTGTAATTGAGCTTAATCCACATTTAAATTCATATTTTTTCCATTTTTAAACGGTATTTTATGCCTAGTAGTAGGTTGTGCGGCTTAGCTCGATAAAATTGGCTCTTTACAGTAAAAATGGATATATGTGTGGTATTAAGTTCATCAGCATGTATCAAAACCGGATATGTGTGTCCTTTTACATATATGCCCCTGTAAATTGAGGGTTCTTCACATCATGTAAATTTACTTCTTTGAGAAGGCAGAGAATGTAATTGTGAATAAAGAAAGGTTCTTTTTGTAAATTTGTGGATTTTTGCAGTTTTGCGGAAAAGTAGATATATTATTTTGTAAACTTGTAATCTTACTTCCATACCCTCAAAAGTAGATATATAAATTATATGATTCAAGTACAAGTGGTATCATATAATTGTGTGTTTGTTATATTATATGGTTTAATTAATTAAGATTTATTTCTCAATTGTGATTCATGTGTTTGTTAAAATAATTGTGATGATCTAATAAAAAGTATAGTTCTTATTGAATATTTTTTTGAAACAAATGAATAATTGAATACATATCTCTATAGTATATACTCGGCAAAAAAAAAACCCGGCTAACCCGTCCAACCCGGTTATGTTGGGTTTCGAAATTTTTATATGTATCATGGGTTGGGTTGGATTGGAAAAATGAAAACCCGTTATACGTGGGTTGGGTTATAGTTTCGATAAGAACCCGTCCAACCCGGTCTACGTACACCCATAGGAATTAATGATTCACGTTCTCTTACACCGTCGTGAACAAGTCTGGTGAGATTTCCAAATGATTCCTCCTCAGGTTCCTTCTCCGTCACGGAAGTCGTCGGATCCGTCTGGGGCGATGCATTCATTCTCTTATAGGCCTGGAAGGAAAATAATAGACCACCACCGATTCATGCTCCGTGAAATTTGAAAATCGACGGAGAGGGCCACTGACCTGGTCGACGCTTTTCATAATGCAAATATTTGTGTTTTTATTTTGGTTTATTCAATTATTTAGGGTTAAAAGAGAGTTTGTTAATTTTGACGGGGCTACTCTGCTCTATATTTTCATCCGAGCTTAATCTGTCCTCGTAAAATATTGCTCTGTGCATATCAAGGAAATAAGTAAGGACTCTCACTACATAATGTTTTTTTTTTACAAAGCAGTAAATTTTTCATTATTAATTTTTCTTTACTTCCGTTTTTAATTTACTTATCAATAGGGGCGGCCCAACAGGGTAGGCGGACTCGGCCAGCGCCGAGAGCCCAAAAATTCGGAAGGCCTACATATATATAGTAATATTATTGGATAAAAAAGTTATTTTAGGCAATTTGAGCCGTATAACATACACAAATGAAATTTTCTTCATAGAATTTCTCCACTTACTTAATTCCATATTTAATTTGATTCATTTCCATGTTTACCTGGCTACCTGCTATTATTCTGCCATGATTACCATCTAATTCCAATGATCTCTTTTTGAACCTTTTTCATTCTCTAATTTCTGCAAATCCTACATCATAAAACGAATAGGCAAGACTGCAACAAATCTCCAGGACATTTCTTTCACAAATAATTTCGATTCTGCAAAAACTTGTCTCGGAGACTCCTTGGAAATTTCTTCAACAAATCTGCATTCTTAAAAACAGTTTCGATTCTCCAACAAATCTTTCTGCATGAGATTCTTTCGAAAGGTTAACTTCGACGATTATCGCATTGGTTCGAAGATTTCTTAAAGCTGGCATCTTTCTTGCCATCCCTTGTTGACTGATTGTTGCGGTTTCTCCAATTATTGAAATTAATTTTATTGCTTCCAATTATAACGGAAACTTGAAACACGAATTATCATATCGTATCTGTGAGACGATTTCGTTCTATTCTACTCTCTCCAATTATCACAAATTCAGTATATGTTAATTCATCATTTTTCAGGTTTTTTTACTTAATATGATAATTTGATCTCAGTTTGATAATTTGACTAAGCAAATCTAACTTTGATCAGTTTTCATGTAGTTTAATATCTTATTTTACTTCCTCCGAGAATCTTCAATTTGACAATTTGGCATCGCAAAATTAAAATCGGCAAATCAACAAAGCAAATCTGACTTTGATTAATGACTCGGCAAATCGACAATTGGTACAACCGACTCTTTGAAACACTCTCCTCATCATGTGCTTTTGCTCCAAAAAGTTGACTTAAAATCTCTTTTCTTTTTTATTGGATCGAATATGTTGTCGTGTTGATTTGAATAATAGTATTTTGTTCGAATGTGGTGTGCTTCTCGAATGATATTTTATGTTTTCAATTTATAAGAATTTTTATATAGTTTCTTAAATTGTATACAAAAAGCATTATGTCTGATTGTGTGAAGTAAAAAAAACTTCATTAAATTCTTGCCGAGAGCCTTGCGAAATGTTGAGCCGCCCCTGCTTATCAAGATATCGTTTAAACTGATAATAATTAGGCAAAAAAAATATGTATCATAAAAGAGATTTTGAAGTTAGTTTTTAATTAATTTAATATTTTTAGGCCAAATTTCATATGTACCCTTACAAATTCCCACAATTTCACGTACATCCTGCAAAATATGAAATATCATGAATACCCCTACAAATTATTATAATTTCATGGATGTCATTTTTATTAAATTTTTGTTAACCATCTCTTAAGATTATCGCTAAATTTTGTTTTTCCGATTGTACGCCCTATGTAAATAAGTAATAAATTTTATGACGGAAAAATCGAAAAAACATAAATTAGGGGTAATCTTAGCAGATAGTTAACCGAAATTTAACAAAAAGGTTATTCGTGAAATTTTATTATTTTTGTAGGGGTATTCATGATATTTCACATTTTGTAAGAGTATATGTGAAATTGTAAGATTTTGCAGGGGTATGTAAGAAATTTGGCCTATTTTTTATATGTCAAATTCGGAAAATTCATCGAGAATTAAAAAAACACAATAAAACAGCATCATAGCGTACAACATCCAAATAAAAAATAAAAATAAAAAATCACAAGTAATTTAAGAAACAGCAATAATGCTAATACAAAGGCATACCTAACATTTTCTTACTTCTGAAATTGTAGGGATGAACATGATAATTTAAGAATTTGAATTTTGAAGGGATACAAATGAAATTATGCATATAAATAGGTAAGTAGAAATATATTTGAGACAACAGACTGTAATGAGTTTAACACAAAAAATCATTACAATGATGACCAAAACAGTATAATGTAAAAGAGTCTACTACAGGACGATACCCAAACCGTCTCCTCTCTTTTTTCTTTTCTTCTTCTTCCACGAGAAGATTTCTTCTCTCTAGCGAGCTTCTTCTTCTCTGGTCGCTAAGTTCTGCCTGCGTATGCTTCTCCGTTTCTCCATTATGGGAAGCCATTTTGTTCTTGACCTCCGATGAGCTTCTCCAGCAGCACGCTTCTTCTGTGATGTGCGAGTACTGTAAGAAGAAACAAATCAGGATCGAGATGATACGCCACACAGGTCGCAGAACATCAAATTGATATCTCCCGGCGAAAGAACGTCCCCTGAATTTCGCCACTCAAACCTATGTCTTCCTCCTCCACCACTCTGACGAGACATAGTACGTTCTCTATTTCGAAATTTTGTCTTAATTTTGTCTCAATTACCCCGAATTGTGTCCGATTTTGTCACAATTAGCCCTTTGTTGTTTAATTATGGGTTATGTAAGAGCCGATTTAGCCTAAACTGCGTGACATTTTGTTGCAATTAGACCTAAATTATTGAATTATGTGTTTAATTATGGGATATAAAGAACATTTTACCCCCTTTATAGTTTGATTATTTGATTGTTTATTTATATCTTTTCACTACAAATATTCTCACTTTAGATTTGAAAAATACTCGAAAGTAATTTACTTGAAAAAAAATAATAAAACAATATCAAATAAAAAATATTTATCATATGCATCCGATAATATTAACATTTTTCCAAAATTACTAAAAAAAAATAAAAAATCAAACAATTATTCTAAAAAAAAAATAAAAAAAAAAATCAAACAATGAAGTTTAACTTTAGATGGTCAATCTCTTCCTTTCTTCTCTTTTTTATTTGAATCGGTCCTTTTTCTTTTTCTTTCCCAAATCTTTGATTGTTCAAATATTTAGGGTTTTTCTATTACGAGGATAATCTAAAAATACGGCCCATTTTGCATTCATCAAAATCTCGATCTCCACGATAAAAAAACTCCACAAAAAAATCCACAAAAAGCTCCACGACAAACTCCACGACAAACTCCACAAAAAAACTCCACAAAACCTCCACTACAAACTCACAGAAAGCTCCACAAAAAGCTCCACAAAAAACCACGACAAAAACAAACTCTCTCCACGATGATGCAAAATGGGCCCCATTTTCTAATTTACCTCATATCGAAATACCCTAAATATAATCAAAATCGAACAATCAAAATGAATCAAAAAGGACCAAATCGATAAAAAGAAAGAAAGAGAGGGAGATTAACCATCTGACTCAAAAAAAAAGAAAAAAAGAGAGATGGGTCTCACTCCATGAGCCAAAAAAAAAAAAAAATCACTCAATAATTAGCCAAAAAATAAAATAAAAGAATAATTAATTAATTTAATTAATTAAATCGCCTGAAAGATTGCAGGAAAATCGGGCCCAACAGGTTCGGATCGATCTCCATCGCTGTACGCAAATCCGCCATCGCAATTAAGTTGTCAGGGTTAGCACGGTTAGGGTTTGGAGGGTTCGAAGAGGCTCCGGCGAGATTAGGGTTTGAAGAGGATCCGGCGAGATTAGGGTTTGAAGAGGGTCCAGCGAGATTAGGGTTTGAAGAGGATCCAGCGAGATTAGGGTTTGAAGAGGATCCTGCGAAATTGGCGAATAATAAAGCTTTCTCCTCATCGTCAGGATCCAGATCTATAATAACCCTATCTCTGCTCTGACTTTGAATTTCCGTTCGATTCTTCGCTCTGACAAGATCCGCCGCAGGCTTTATAACCATCCTCGTCAGAAATCCGTGCAGACTGTTATTGATCAAATTCGCGGCCTCGGGCGTCAGATCCATGTTCGATTCTTCCCTCAATCTCTTTGCCAGCCTGTTAAACAAACTCTCGCCGTCCGGCAATTCCCCTGCGTTTCTGCACGATTCCGTGTCCAGAAGACTCCGCGGCCTTTTGCGTGGCGGATACGGAATTCCAGTTTCTGGAGTCTTCTCGGCGATACCGGATGCGGGTTTTGGATTTGGAGTCTTGACAGCGATGCGGGATGCGGGTTGTGGTTCCGTAAGCCCAAGCAGCGCTCTGAGTTTTGCAACAGCATTAACTGGCTTGACTCGCTCCCCATCATCGTCCTGCTCGATGGTGATCACCTCAACTATACCCTTGTTCTTCTCCTTAAGCCGTGGATTAGGGTTTTGGACCTCTGGAGTCTTCTCGACGATACCGGATGCGGGTTTTGGATTAGGAGTCTTCACTGCGATACGGGATGCGGGTTGCGGTTCCGGAAGCCCGAGTAGCGCTCTGAGTTTTGCAACAGCGTTAACTGGCTCGACTCGCTCCCCATCATCGTCCTCGATGGTGATCACCTCGACTATACCCTTGTTCTTCTCCTTAAGCCCTGGATTAGGGTTTTGGACCTCTGGAGTCTTCTCGGCGATAACGGATGCGGGTTTCGGATTCGGAGTCTTCATAGCGAGGCTGGATGTGGGTCGCGGATCGGTAAGCCCGAGTAGTGCTTTGAGTTTTGCAACAGCGTTAACTGGCTCGGCTTGCTCGTTAGGGTTTTGGACATTTTCTTCCAAGGTGGGAGGCGGTTTGGGAGGAGACACTGATTTTCCTTTGCTAGACGGAGATCCCAACGCGTCCCCAATATGTCCACTTGGAGTCTTGCCAGTGATGCCGGATACGGGTTGAGCATTCGCAGCAGGACCCGACCCGTCCCCAATATGTCCACTTGGAGTCTTGCCAGTGATGCCGGATACGGGTTGAGCATTCGCAGCAGGACCCGACCCGTTGTGAGCGTTTCGGAGAATTGCGCGGAGGAACTGATTATGGAGAGGGATGTTCTCCTTGCCAATTGTTCTGACCACGCTTTTGGTGAATTCGGGCCTGGAGAGCTTCTGGCTCAGGAATCGACTGAGGAGGTTAAAGTATTTCCGCGTTTTTTCTTCTCCGATTCTCCTCAACAGGTTGGATTTGAGTTCCTGGATTTCGATTCTCCGATTCTTCAATACAGGTTCGCTCGCCATGCTTTCAGACTGGATTTGGATTTAGGGAATTTGTCGCCAACTCTCACTTACAGCAATCACATTTTTGGATCTTCAATTCCTCCCAAAATGTTCTGCATTTCAAAGCAAGGGAAAAAATAAAAAATTGCTCATAAGCATATTTACAAAAAAAAAGTATATGAATCCAATACATTAATTAAAAAATTAATATTGCTCATGAGCTGAAATTACCTTCGAGCCTAAAGAGAAGCTCGAGCTCGAGGACTGAGGTTTCCTTCCTTGCAAAGAACCCTCACTCAACTTGATCCGTGCTGGATAAAACCCAAAAAAAGTCGAAATTAATCAATGCATAATCATCTTTATTCCATTAATCAGCAATATTTAATAAAATAATCTTAAAAAAATATGGTCGTGCTTCTATAATTAATCACTAGTAAAAGAAAATATATACTTTTTCAAATTGACAAAAAGAAAATTGCTGGAAGTTCAAGACAAATCTTGATCAATTCCACTCTCTCAATTGCTCACAAAAATTTCTGGAGATCAATTGCTCACAAAAATCTTGATGCTTAATTCTCTCTCTCTCTCTCTCTCTCTCTCAGAGATTATCTAAAGCATGCTTAATTCTCTCTTTCCTCTTATATTTCGATGAACCTGGTGTAACAGAATTTATTTCCTGCTTGTTTCTAATGGAGGAGGATAATAGAGTATCAGTTCACGTGGGCCAAGTGTATTTCTAGTTTTGACGAGAGAATCTGGGTTCGATTCCTAATTTGAGAGAGAGGAAAACGGTTTTTGGACTTGTTGGGTCAACACCACGTGTAATCATCTCTTTTTTTTAGAATTATTTTGGACTTCGTGGCTCAACCCGATCCGAAAATTGAACCGACTCGTTCGAGCTTCGAGTTCGACTTGAATCGATTTTTTTTCAAAAGTCAACAACCCGAAATAGAAAGCGAAGCCGAATTTAAATTAGATGACCCGAACCCGAAACAAACTGAAACCGAATGATCCGTACCGGAAAAAAGACTGAAACCGAATGATCAAAATCCGAAATAACACTAAAATCGAATGATCCGAATCAAAATCTAACGAAAACTGAATGATCCAAATCTGAAATTGAACCGAACCCGGATGACCCGAAATCCGAAAAATCCGAGACCCGAATGATTCGAAACCCAAACTAACTTGAAACCAAATTGATCAGAGACCCGAAATGACCCGAAGATCAAATTTCGAAAACTCGTACAATCCGAACAATATATTACTAAAAATAAAAATAATATATATTTTTGCTATAATGTGTCGAATAGCATAATCGTATAATCACGCTAAATATGACGTTACACACTATAAAAAGACTATAACAGATTAATTTTTAGATAAAACTAACTGTTCGAATAAAATATGAATAATCAAATTTCAAATCGTCAAAATTATATATTTGTTCTTTCAAATCTTGAATTGATTCATATCAGAATAATTCGAAAATTAAATGTTTCCAAACCCGCTTGACTCGAAAAGTACATTTCCAAACCCAAATGACTCGAAAACTAAATTTTCGGAAATCTAAAATACTCGAAAACTAAAGTTTTAGAAACTCGAATGACCCGAAAACAAAAATTTCGGAAACTCCGAACAACCCGAAAATCGAAATGCCCGGAACCGGACGTATCGAAAACCGAACGACCCGAAAAACTGAACGACCCGAAAAACAAACGACCCGAAAACCTAAAAGATCCGAAATCGTACGACCCGCAAATCGAATGATTCCCGATCCGAATGATCCGCGACACGAATGACAGAACGACTCGAATGACCTGTAATCCGAAATTGCTGGAACCTTAAGTGATCTTATCCAACTCGACCCGATCAATCGTCATCTCTAATTATAAGGTCACATTAAATAGCAAATATACTCCTAAAAAATGCCAAATCAAATCTCATGAATCACACACGACAACAATGACAAATATAATAAATTTGTGTTAACTTATTACAGTCATATATAATTATAATATATAATTGTAATGTTGTCTGAAATATATTTGGAAAACTCTACCGTTTGTCCTCGTTTCTTCCACAAAATCATGACGAATCAATTAACACTTAATTAAAATATTTAAAAATTAATAATTAATAATTTATATATATTCAAATGATTGTGTTCAATATATTTCAACTTTCCTATTTATATGCATAATTTCATTTTTTTTTCCCTGCAAATTCTTAAATTATCATGTTTACCCCTACATTAAAAAAAAGTATAATCAATAATAATCTTGCAAAATGTAGGAAAATGTGTATTGAAATAAGAAATATTGCTCTTTCCTAAATTACTTAATTACTTTTGATTATTTTATTTATACATGTCAGTGAGACAAACATTAGAGAAATGAATATTATTTATTACAATGATGAACTAAAAGTAAAACTAAGTCTAATGTAAAAGAGTCTACTACAGGCCCAAAGCCAAACCGTCTCATCTCTTTTTTCTTTTCTTCTTCTTCCACGAGAAGATTTCTTCTCTCTAGTGAGCTTCTTCTTCTCCGGTCGCTAAGTTCTGCCTGCGTATGCTTCTCCGTTTCTCCATTATGGGAAGCCATTTTGTTCTTGACCTCCGATGAGCTTCTCCAGCAGCACGCTTCTTCTGTGATGTGCGAGTACTGTAAGAAGAAACAAATCAGGATCGAGATGATACGCCACACAGGTCGCAGAACATCAAATTGATATCTCCCGAAGAAAGAACGTCCCCTGAATTTCGCCACTCAAACCTATGTCTTCCTCCTCCACCACTCTGACGAGACATAGTACGTTCTCTTTTTCGAAATTTTGTGTTAATTTTGTCTCAATTACCCCGAATTGTGTCCGATTTTGTCACAATTAGCCCTTTGTTGTTTAATTATGGGTTATGTAAGAGCCGATTTAGCCTATACTGCGTGACATTTTGTTGCAATTAGACCTAAATTATTGAATTATGTGTTTAATTATGGGATATAAAGAACATTTTACCCCCTTTATAGTTTGATTATTTGATTGTTTATTTATATCTTTTCACTACAAATATTCTCACTTTAGATTTGAAAAATACTCGAAAGTAATTTACTTGAAAAAAAATAATAAAACAATATCAAATAAAAAATATTTATCATATGCATCCGATAATATTAACATTTTTCCAAAATTACTAAAAAAAAATAAAAAATCAAACAATTATTCTAAAAAAAAAATAAAAAAAAAAATCAAACAATGAAGTTTAACTTTAGATGGTCAATCTCTTCCTTTCTTCTCTTTTTTATTTGAATCGGTCCTTTTTCTTTTTCTTTCCCAAATCTTTGATTGTTCAAATATTTAGGGTTTTTCTATTACGAGGATAATCTAAAAATACGGCCCATTTTGCATTCATCAAAATCTCGATCTCCACGATAAAAAAACTCCACAAAAAAATCCACAAAAAGCTCCACGACAAACTCCACGACAAACTCCACAAAAAAACTCCACAAAACCTCCACGACAAACTCCACGACAAACTCCACAAAAAAACTCCACAAAACCTCCACTACAAACTCACAGAAAGCTCCACAAAAAGCTCCACAAAAAACCACGACAAAAACAAACTCTCTCCACGATGATGCAAAATGGGCCCCATTTTCTAATTTACCTCATATCGAAATACCCTAAATATAATCAAAATCGAACAATCAAAATGAATCAAAAAGGACCAAATCGATAAAAAGAAAGAAAGAGAGGGAGATTAACCATCTGACTCAAAAAAAAAGAAAAAAAGAGAGATGGGTCTCACTCCATGAGCCAAAAAAAAAAAAAATCACTCAATAATTAGCCAAAAAATAAAATAAAAGAATAATTAATTAATTAAATCGCCTGAAAGATTGCAGGAAAATCGGGCCCAACAGGTTCGGATCGATCTCCATCGCTGTACGCAAATCCGCCATCGCAATTAAGTTGTCAGGGTTAGCACGGTTAGGGTTTGGAGGGTTCGAAGAGGCTCCGGCGAGATTAGGGTTTGAAGAGGATCCGGCGAGATTAGGGTTTGAAGAGGATCCAGCGAGATTAGGGTTTGAAGAGGATCCTGCGAAATTGGCGAATAATAAAGCTTTCTCCTCATCTTCAGGATCCAGATCTATAATAACCCTATCTCTGCTCTGACTTTGAATTTCCGTTCGATTCTTCGCTCTGACAAGATCCGCCGCAGGCTTTATAACCATCCTCGTCAGAAATCCGTGCAGACTGTTATTGATCAAATTCGCGGCCTCGGGCGTCAGATCCATGTTCGATTCTTCCCTCAATCTCTTTGCCAGCCTGTTAAACAAACTCTCGCCGTCCGGCAATTCCCCTGTGTTTCTGCACGATTCCGTGTCCAGAAGACTCCGCGGCCTTTTGCGTGGCGGATACGGAATTCCAGTTTCTGGAGTCTTCTCGGCGATACCGGATGCGGGTTTTAGATTCGGAGTCTTCACAGCGATGCGGGATGCGGGTTGTGGTTCCGGAAGCCCAAGCAGCGCTCTGAGTTTTGCAACAGCGTTAACCGGCTTGACTCGCTCCCCATCATGGTCCTCAGTGGTGATCACCTCGACTATAACCTTGTTCTTCTCCTTAAGCCCTGGATTAGGGTTTTGGACCTCTGGAGTCTTCTCGACGATACCGGATGCGGGTTTTGGATTAGGAGTCTTCACTGCGATGCGGGATGCGGGTTGCGGTTCCGGAAGCCCGAGTAGCGCTCTGAGTTTTGCAACAGCGTTGACTGGCTCGACTCGCTCCCCATCATCGTCCTCGATGGTGATCACCTCGACTATACCCTTGTTCTTCTCCTTAAGCCCTGGATTAGGGTTTTGGACCTCTGGAGTCTTCTCGACGATACCGGATGCGGGTTTTGGATTAGGAGTCTTCACTGCGATGCGGGATGCGGGTTGCGGTTCCGGAAGCCCGAGTAGCGCTCTGAGTTTTGCAACAGCGTTGACTGGCTCGACTCGCTCCCCATCATCGTCCTCGATGGTGATCACCTCGACTATACCCTTGTTCTTCTCCTTAAGCCCTGGATTAGGGTTTTGGACCTCTGGAGTCTTCTCGGCGATAACGGATGCGGGTTTCGGATTCGGAGTCTTCATAGCGAGGCTGGATGTGGGTCGCGGATCGGTAAGCCCGAGTAGTGCTCTGAGTTTTGCAACAGCGTTAACTGGCTCGGCTTGCTTGTTAGGGTTTTGGACATTTTCTTCCAAGGTGGGAGGCGGTTTGGGAGGAGACACTGATTTTCCTTTGCTAGACGGAGATCCCAACGCGTCCCCAATATGTCCACTTGGAGTCTTGCCAGTGATGCCGGATACGGGTTGAGCATTCGCAGCAGGACCCGACCCGTCCCCAATATGTCCACTTGGAGTCTTGCCAGTGATGCCGGATACGGGTTGGGCATTCGCAGCAGGACCCGACCTGTCCCCAATATGTCCACTTGGAGTCTTGCCAGTGATGCCGGATACGGGTTGAGCATTCGCAGCAGGACCCGACCCGTTGTGAGCGTTTCGGAGAATTGCGCGGAGGAACTGATTATGGAGAGGGATGTTCTCCTTGCCGATTGTTCTGACCACGCTTTTGGTGAATTCGGGCCTGGAGAGCTTCTGGCTCAGGAATCGACTGAGGAGGTTAAAGTATTTCCGCGTTTTTTCTTCTCCGATTCTCCTCAACAGGTTGGATTTGAGTTCCTGGATTTCGATTCTCCGATTCTTCAATACAGGTTCGCTCGCCATGCTTTCAGACTGGATTTGGATTTAGGGAATTTGTCGCCAACTCTCACTTACAGCAATCACATTTTTGGATCTTCAATTCCTCCCAAAATGTTCTGCATTTCAAAGCAAGGGAAAAAATAAAAAATTGCTCATAAGCATATTTACAAAAAAAAAGTATATGAATCCAATACATTAATTAAAAAATTAATATTGCTCATGAGCTGAAATTACCTTCGAGCCTAAAGAGAAGCTCGAGCTCGAGGACTGAGGTTTCCTTCCTTGCAAAGAACCCTCACTCAACTTGATCCGTGCTGGATAAAACCCAAAAAAAGTCGAAATTAATCAATGCATAATCATCTTTATTCCATTAATCAGCAATATTTAATAAAATAATCTTAAAAAAATATGGTCGTGCTTCTATAATTAATCACTAGTAAAAGAAAATATATACTTTTTCAAATTGACAAAAAGAAAATTGCTGGAAGTTCAAGACAAATCTTGATCAATTCCACTCTCTCAATTGCTCACAAAAATTTCTGGAGATCAATTGCTCACAAAAATCTTGATGCTTAACTCTCTCTCTCTCTCTCTCTCTCTCTCTCTCTCTCTCTCTCTCTCTCTCAGAGATTATCTAAAGCATGCTTAATTCTCTCTTTTCTCTTATATTTCGATGAACCTGGTGTAACAGAATTTATTTCCTGCTTGTTTCGGGCCTGTTTGGCAAGTGGAATTAGTAGAGTGGAATCGGATTATAAGGTGGAGGAGAAAAAAGTTCTGGAATTAGTAATTCCACAGTTTGTTTGGATGTCTAAATTCTAAGATGCTGGAAAATATAATTCTTTGTTTGGTTGTTTAGAAAATTTTAGAATTTTGTTGTTGTGAATTAAAAAGTTAGTTGTTAAACTAGTTTTGCTTATACATGTGTAGATGAAATAAATATTTTATCACATCTTATAATATATCAATCATTTTTGTAAAAATCTAACACAAACAGATAACAAGATAGTTCATATGTGTCAAAAACAAATAAATCAATGTACAAAATATTACCTTTTGAACATACAAATCAATGTACCACACGAATTTATCGGCACAATCAAAATATAATTTTAATTACAAACATGAATATCAACATATAAAATATTACTTTGCAAAAAACAAAATTAACACACAAATTCATATCCAATATCACCTCTTGATTTTCTATTTAATTTGAACCCATTCTCTGGTCTCTTCTCTTCTCCACTCCTCGCGTCCTACTTCTACATGATTTAGGAAATACGTATAAATGAATAAACACAAAATTAGATAGTTATATTATTTAACAATTATTTGACAGTTCAATTGGCGAGTAATATACTATTGACATTACTCTTATTTGTAGTTAAAATATAATCTTTTCAATTTAAAGAGAAAAACAACAGTTGATAGAATAACTCTAAAATTGACTTAATTTGTTGAATTTAGCCTATATCAATTTAGTTTCCAGAAATCTTTATCACTAAACTATCTAGCCTATATCAATTTAGCCACCAATAAGTGATCAAAATGCTCAAATAAGTAAAACCTAATTAGTACAGACCAAATTAGGAAAACTGAAAACAAAATTTGAGGATAATCGAGCCCCAATCAATTAAGCACCAATCAGTAAAGACCAATTTGTATAAATCAAATAAAAAATTAAAGAAAACTGAAAACAATTGTTGCCATCAGTATAACGACCACACAGACATACACACGTATGGACAGAGAGAAAGAGAAAATGATAAATTACTGGAGGATAATTGAGGGTATGTTGGTTGGTACCCTAATCCATGTAATGATGATAACTAGAGTAAAACAACCAAGATGATGAAGAAGACGATACAAAAAGACCCTAGTCTGAAGGGCTTCTGGAAGGAGGAAAGAGAGCTTTAGAAATTGGAGACTGGAGACGAGGGGCAAGGTGGGAGATTGAGAACAAACCTGAAGAGAGAGGCATAGAAACTAGCGGCTCCAAGAAGAAGAATCGACAAGAGCCATCGAGAGAGTTATTGGCGCCAACATTTCCCCGCATCTTGGCGCTCTACGATTTTCTGGAGTTCAACTTTGCGGCAAAAGAGCACAAAAAAATATCCCCGCATTTGGTAATTCCAACGAATGAACACTCCAAACAAAGAATAAGCAGGTGCGGGAGTTATAAATCCTAATTCCACCTCAAATTCCATCGGGCCAAACAGCCCCTAATGGAAGAGGATAATAGAGTATCAGTTCACGTGGGCCAAGTGTATTTCTAGTTTTGACGAGAGAATCTGGGTTCGATTCCTAATTTGAGAGAGAGGAAAACGGTTTTTGGACTTGTTGGGTCAACACCACGTGTAATCATCTCTTTTTTTTAGAATTATTTTGGACTTCGTGGCTCAACCCGATCCGAAAATTGAACCGACTCGTTCGAGCTTCGAGTTCGACTTGAATCGATTTTTTTTCAAAAGTCAACAACCCGAAATAGAAAGCGAAGCCGAATTTAAATTAGATGACCCGAACCCGAAACAAACTGAAACCGAATGATCCGTACCGGAAAAAAGACTGAAACCGAATGATCAAAATCCGAAATAACACTAAAATCGAATGATCCGAATCAAAATCTAACGAAAACTGAATGATCCAAATCTGAAATTGAACCGAACCCGGATGACCCGAAATCCGAAAAATCCGAGACCCGAATGATTCGAAACCCAAACTAACTTGAAACCAAATTGATCAGAGACCCGAAATGACCCGAAGATCAAATTTCGAAAACTCGTACAATCCGAACAATATATTACTAAAAATAAAAATAATATATATTTTTGCTATAATGTGTCGAATAGCATAATCGTATAATCACGCTAAATATGACGTTACACACTATAAAAAGACTATAACAGATTAATTTTTAGATAAAACTAACTGTTCGAATAAAATATGAATAATCAAATTTCAAATCGTCAAAATTATATATTTGTTCTTTCAAATCTTGAATTGATTCATATCAGAATAATTCGAAAATTAAATGTTTCCAAACCCGCTTGACTCGAAAAGTACATTTCCAAACCCAAATGACTCGAAAACTAAATTTTCGGAAATCTAAAATACTCGAAAACTAAAGTTTTAGAAACTCGAATGACCCGAAAACAAAAATTTCGGAAACTCCGAACAACCCGAAAATCGAAATGCCCGGAACCGGACTATCGAAAACCGAACGACCCGAAAAACTGAACGACCCGAAAAACAAACGACCCGAAAACCTAAAAGATCCGAAATCGTACGACCCGCAAATCGAATGATTCCCGATCCGAATGATCCGCGACACGAATGACAGAACGACTCGAATGACCTGTAATCCGAAATTGCTGGAACCTTAAGTGATCTTATCCAACTCGACCCGATCAATCGTCATCTCTAATTATAAGGTCACATTAAATAGCAAATATACTCCTAAAAAATGCCAAATCAAATCTCATGAATCACACACGACAGCAATGACAAATATAATAAATTTGTGTTAACTTATTACAGTCATATATAATTATAATATATAATTGTAATGTTGTCTGAAATATATTTGGAAAACTCTACCGTTTGTCCTCGTTTCTTCCACAAAATCATGACGAATCAATTAACACTTAATTAAAATATTTAAAAATTAATAATTAATAATTTATATATATTCAAATGATTGTGTTCAATATATTTCAACTTTCCTATTTATATGCATAATTTCATTTTTTTTTCCCTGCAAATTCTTAAATTATCATGTTTACCCCTACATTAAAAAAAAGTATAATCAATAATAATCTTGCAAAATGTAGGAAAATGTGTATTGAAATAAGAAATATTGCTCTTTCCTAAATTACTTAATTACTTTTGATTATTTTATTTATACATGTCAGTGAGACAAACATTAGAGAAATGAATATTATTTATTACAATGATGAACTAAAAGTAAAACTAAGTCTAATGTAAAAGAGTCTACTACAGGCCCAAAGCCAAACCGTCTCATCTCTTTTTTCTTTTCTTCTTCTTCCACGAGAAGATTTCTTCTCTCTAGTGAGCTTCTTCTTCTCCGGTCGCTAAGTTCTGCCTGCGTATGCTTCTCCGTTTCTCCATTATGGGAAGCCATTTTGTTCTTGACCTCCGATGAGCTTCTCCAGCAGCACGCTTCTTCTGTGATGTGCGAGTACTGTAAGAAGAAACAAATCAGGATCGAGATGATACGCCACACAGGTCGCAGAACATCAAATTGATATCTCCCGAAGAAAGAACGTCCCCTGAATTTCGCCACTCAAACCTATGTCTTCCTCCTCCACCACTCTGACGAGACATAGTACGTTCTCTTTTTCGAAATTTTGTGTTAATTTTGTCTCAATTACCCCGAATTGTGTCCGATTTTGTCACAATTAGCCCTTTGTTGTTTAATTATGGGTTATGTAAGAGCCGATTTAGCCTATACTGCGTGACATTTTGTTGCAATTAGACCTAAATTATTGAATTATGTGTTTAATTATGGGATATAAAGAACATTTTACCCCCTTTATAGTTTGATTATTTGATTGTTTATTTATATCTTTTCACTACAAATATTCTCACTTTAGATTTGAAAAATACTCGAAAGTAATTTACTTGAAAAAAAATAATAAAACAATATCAAATAAAAAATATTTATCATATGCATCCGATAATATTAACATTTTTCCAAAATTACTAAAAAAAAATAAAAAATCAAACAATTATTCTAAAAAAAAAATAAAAAAAAAAATCAAACAATGAAGTTTAACTTTAGATGGTCAATCTCTTCCTTTCTTCTCTTTTTTATTTGAATCGGTCCTTTTTCTTTTTCTTTCCCAAATCTTTGATTGTTCAAATATTTAGGGTTTTTCTATTACGAGGATAATCTAAAAATACGGCCCATTTTGCATTCATCAAAATCTCGATCTCCACGATAAAAAAACTCCACAAAAAAATCCACAAAAAGCTCCACGACAAACTCCACGACAAACTCCACAAAAAAACTCCACAAAACCTCCACTACAAACTCACAGAAAGCTCCACAAAAAGCTCCACAAAAAACCACGACAAAAACAAACTCTCTCCACGATGATGCAAAATGGGCCCCATTTTCTAATTTACCTCATATCGAAATACCCTAAATATAATCAAAATCGAACAATCAAAATGAATCAAAAAGGACCAAATCGATAAAAAGAAAGAAAGAGAGGGAGATTAACCATCTGACTCAAAAAAAAAGAAAAAAAGAGAGATGGGTCTCACTCCATGAGCCAAAAAAAAAAAAAATCACTCAAGCGTTGCCAAAAGTAATTTGTTGCTGTTTACAAGCGTTGCCAAAAGGTGGCTAAAAAATAACCGCTGCCTAAAGATAATTTTGGTGCCTACTAAAATAACCGCTGCCAAAAGATTATTTTGGTGCCTATTACAGTAACAGCTGCCAAAATATATCTTTCGTGCCGTTTACCGTCTGCCGCTGCCAATATATAGTTTTGGTGCCCCTTGTTTTTGTCCGCTGCCTAAAGGTAGTTTTCGTCCTGTTTACAGTCTCGCTGCCAACAAGTAGTTTTGGTGGCCTTTCTATCTGCTGCTGCCAACAGATTGTTTTAGTGTCATTTATGCCAAAAGATAATTTTGGTGTTGTTAACAGTCTGCCGCTGCCAAAAGCTACTACTTTTGAAATTAAGCCGAATCGTACCAGATATATCATGCCGGTAACTATCCTCGTTGAATACAAATATCTATATTTACGTGATGTATTGAAATAATAACCGATTTTGTATATAGTAGTATAATGTATATGTTAAGGTAATTAATTTTGGGGAAATGCTACATATACCGAATCCAATCACAAATAGTCTCCCGAATACACTTTTTATATACAAGTATGAGTGGGGCCCATTTCAATGTCATACCAAATATGTACATTCGGGATAGAATCGGTGGATTTCTTCTGGGCTTCAATCATTTTTGATTAATTTTGGGCCATGGAAAATTATGAGAAAAAAATAGGCCGAAAAGAACGGTTTATACTTTATATACACCGCTTGCCTCTTTGTAAGACCAATAGGATGATTTGTAGAAACGGGTAAATCTTGCTTTATATATCCTTGTAGGAAATATATTTGTGAATTTACCCTTGCTATATAAACACACAATATTGGACATAAACACACTTGCACATAAACACACACTCGCACACTGTGAAAAGTAGACGACGACACAGAACAAAACAGGAACTACAATATTGGAGCCCAAAGAGGTATTCTATAGGTTTTATATTTTTAAATGAAAAATAAATGTTATAATTGTAATTAGAAAATACCTTTAATTTTGTGGCAAAATTTGCAAAATTATAACTATTTTTTCAAATATTTGTGATTTTTTTGTTCGGCAGAGGGAATCGCCTTCGATTACAAAGGAGGAGCTCGGAAGAGCGACTTGGGCTCTGCTTCACATGATCTCTGCTCAGGTTCCTCGGATAAATTCAAATGAATTGATTTTGTACGCTCGATACAAGATGCAAAATAGTATATTATTGTAGAAAAACATATATAGCTGTTTTACTGTTTTCATTGTATTTTTTCAGTTTCCTGATAAACCGTCAAAACAACAAAAAATGGATGCAACGAATCTGGTATATCGATCTCTATAAACGCCGCAGAAAAAACATCTTATAAATTAAAAATAACATCATTATACTTATAATTTGTTTGGTTATTTACTTATTTTTTAACTTATTCATGTAGATGCACATAATCTCTCGCCTTTACCCGTGCAAAGAATGTGCGGATCATTTCAAGGAAGTTCTAAGGTGGACCCTTTAACACATCGACTCAACTAGTAATTTTGATTAATTATCGATTGATTTTATTTTACGACAATTTTTGCAATTCAGGGAGAATCGTGTGAAATGTGGATCCAAGGAAGAGTTTTACTTTTCGCAATGGATGTGTCCACAACATAGTAAATAACAGGTATGCATATATTCAAAACCAAATTCATACACAATTTATAGTATATTATTTTTCTTAATTGAACAGTCTTGGCAAAGATATGTTTCCTTGTGAAAAGGTGAATGAGAAATGGGTGTAGTTTGGTTGCAAAGTGGGTGAATGTGGAGAACTAGATGAGTAGTTTACCAGGCTAACCTAATTTGCTTACCATGCGATGCACAATTAATTTTGTAAGATAATCTTATAATTAATATTGAATAGAGTACAAGTATATTATTGAGTATTCATTAACTGCTATGTTCATGCATATGTCTTTGCATTAACATGAAATCTCCAAACATGGGATCCTCTAATTTCTAAAATCCCATAATTCGAGAACCGTACGTCCCTAATTAAGCACATCCCAATTCTACATCCAGAATTGCATCTGCATGATCCGTGATTTAAATAAAATAAAACTAGAATGAGTTTAATAACTCTTTTAGGATCGGTCCCAACCCAATATATATTCGAGATATGAATATGTATGCATTAAAAATAGAACGTAGTTAAAACATGGCCCATCCCTCCATCACCTCAACGTATTAATACATCTCAGTTTCCTTCAATGTGGCCGACCAAATCTTAACTCACATAATACGTCCATCCATACTATAAATACTCATATATTATTTTTTACTTACGTAATAAAAAATAGAAGATGAAAAATTTATATATGAAATACTAATAACTTAATATGTAATATTATAAACATACAATACATAGTAGTATTAATTTTAGAATTTTAATTTTAAAAATTCATGAAATATATTCGTTTTAACTTTCTCTTTATTTTGACATTCATATTAGCACAGTTCGTACATACCATATTTCCATAATTTGAATTTGTAAAGATATTATGTAAAAAATACAATGCAAAAAGTGCATTTTTACAAAATAAAATTTTAATTATTTTAGTTACGTAATAGAAATTTTAAAAAATTATAACTATACTAATACCATATAATACAAAGTTGATTATATTTGTGTTTTCGATCAAACAAATTTAATATTATTTTTTTTGAAAAATAATAGAAATAAAAAAAAGTTCATCCATCGAAATAATTTCTTAAATTTATAAACACTTATCAAATAAAAATGTTATTTTTAAAACTATAAAATTAAAAAAAAATCATATGCTATAAAATAATTTATATTTACGTTTATGCTAAATTAATTTTTTATATTATTTATTAAATCACTTGCAATATTAAGTTTGACATTATTTATAATTTTCATTGCATTTTGAATCAATAACAAATTATTAGTAATATATAATTAATAATATGTTATTACGTATGTTGTATGATTCATTATTTTTATATTTGATATTGTATGAAATATTGTGAATAACAATGATATAATATTTGTTGTTATGTTTTTTTGCAAAATCATGTTACAACTCATATATTATTATTATACAATGACATTAATACAAGTGCTATTATCTGATTAAGAAAATGAAATTTTTTGTCTTCATGATGTAAAATAATTGTAAAACATATACATAATCATGGACAAATTAGTTCAAATAATTATATTATGAAATGATATTATCATTATTATCATATTTATATGTACTTTGTATTACAATGAAAAACATAATTAACATTCTCGCCACGTAGCGCGAGTATTCTCCTAGTATTATTTATTCCCCATATATATATCTTCCTTTAAACAGTACCTTAATTTAAGTAAAAGTTAAATCATTTTCTAAATGTAATAATGATAACACTGTAATGTGGGGCCCGAATGACAGCCTCACATTATCTTTACAGCACCCACTCCCTGGGATTCCGTTGCCTCTCCCTTTACATGATTGTTCTCTTGTACTTGCCTCGGTGTAGTACTACGTGTAGTGCAGTCAGTCATAATGCCCAGTTTAATTATGATTGATTATCATCACAACTATAAACAAGTTTAATTTTTTTTTCTTAACGTCTCCCATAAGAGAGGTCTTTTATATCTTTCATAGTTCCACCACCAATGCTAAACTTAAAAATAACGAATCATACAACATGTATATAAATTTTATGCGTCGTTAATTATATAATGCTTACAATTTTTTTTATTTCATACAAAAAACAAATAATTTATTTTACATTAATATTTATAATTGTGAGTAAAATTGTATTATAGTGATTATTTACAACGTTAACACAAAACATTGAATTTTTTTAACAAAATAATATAATTAAATTTTTTTAAAGATTAATATTATATGATTTTTTTAAATTCATGTGTTTATAAAAAATAGTATAGATACGATTGAAAAGTTTATGAAATTATTTGGGTTAGGCATAAGGGTAGGTTTGTTTATAATTTCTGGTAAGAAATCACGATATAAATTCCGTCACACAAAGCTATACAGATAGTTGGCAGAGAAGAACTCATTGCTATTTCTTCCCCACTCCACTTCTCCTCCTCTTTTTCCTCATCGTTCACTTTTCACTCTCTCTTAATGCTACCACTCCATTGCCATTGTAGCCAAATCCGTGTCTTCTCTCGTACAGATCTGTGTGAAGCAATCTCTAGCAGTAATGGTGGCTGAACCGAGTCCAGGTCCAGCCAAGTCCTCAGCTTCCACCGCGAAATCCACCATTACCATTCGCCACCCTTCTCCGCCTGAGAGATCCATTCCTGCCCGTTATCTCTCTCCTTCCAAATCAAACCCAGTACGCTCTGCTTCGGCGAGCCGAACTAGACCCGTTAATAACCAACCCTCTACTCTCACTACTCGAAGCCTCTCCGTTTCTTTCCAAGGCCAATCATTTGTGTACCAATCCACCAAATCCGTCGATACCACTCCTCCAGCTCGTAAACCCTCTCCCAAACGGGTTCCGACCAACAATGTGGTACTCGGTTCAGCGCCGGTTAAACCCGCAACACATTATCCCTGGCCCTCGGCCAAAACCCATTACTCCAATCCATTAACAAAGAGCTTGGATTGTTCTCTTGCCAAAAGAGGCCCCGCATTATCTTCCACAATCAATTCCCTCCGCAGGTCCATGATGTTCGGCGACGACCTAGCACGACGTAATTCGTTCGATTCCGCCGAGATTTTGCTCTCGTCCGACACTGACAGCACCTCATCAGGCTCGCTGGAGACCTCCTTCGCCCCAAGGACACGTGGCGTCACAAGAGGAGGCCTCTCTCTTCCTCCTAACAACTACAACAAAGCTAAACGGGTTGTAGAACCCGTAAACCCGTTAAGAAAACCAGTGACCAACAACACCTCCCCTCTTAACGGATCTAACAGGCTAACGAGTTCGTCTCCCTCGAGACGAATGGTGAGTCCGGCCAGGGGTAGAAACGTGAATTTGCCAAATGGGAAGGGCGTTTTTGCGAAAACCGAAGGAAAAAGAAAGAAGAAAAGCGAAGGCAAAATCGAAGAAGAGCATTTGTTGAGAATTTTGCATTCTAGACATTTGCAATGGTGCTGTATTAATTCTCAAATCGAAGAAATTCATATTTCTCAAAAATCAATTGCAGAGGTTAGTATTTGATAATTATTGAAGTTAAATATTTAATTTTAGAATTAAAACTTAATACTAAAAATTTGTACAATTTTCTTTTTGTAGAAATATTTGTTCGATGCATGGATTTGTATATCGGAGAAGCTCGATTCGGTGATGCTTCAAAGATTAAAACTTCATTTATTAACTCATAATTTAAAGATCTTGACCATTTTCAAAGGCCAGGTAATTTTTAGATAATTTCACATTTTTATTGTGTGAATAATAATATAATGAATTTATATATAAATTTCAGATGAGATATTTGGAGCAATTTTCTCAAATGGATGAAGAGTATTTTAATTCGTTATCTGGTCTTATTGACTCTTTAAAATCTGCAACGATTTCGCTCCCTCTTATTGATGGCGTAAAGGTTACAAATATTTCCTCATAACAATATTTTATTTACAAAAAGGCCCCTGGTTTAAAATATTATTTTTTTAGGCTGATACACAAGAAGTAAAGAATTCCATAGGTTCTGCAGTCGATGTGATGCAAACGTTAACTAGGTCTATTCATTCCTTATTTTATAAGGTTAGAAAATAATCGCAAAGTCATGCAATTTTTATTATCATTTTACTATATTTATGTTTTTAACCTTTTATGGTGCTTGAATTTTGTATATTTTTTTAAATTTGTAGGTAGAGGAAACTAAGACGCTTGTTTCAGAATTGGCAAAAATTGCGAGTATAGAAAATAATTTGATGAACCAATCAAGAGAGCTTTTATCCACATTAGCCTCTTTAAACGTGAGTTTCAATTTTTTTTTACTATTTGTGTTATTATTGTATGGTTTTGCAATTATTGATTGTAAATTGATTAACAGGTCAAGTATTGTAGCATGGAAGGGCAGAGATTACAACTAACCAACATTAAAGAAAATCATTTGTTACAAAATTATGGTAGTAATTGATGATTATCGAGCTAATAAATGTACCAAGTTTTGGTGATAAACCCTAATTGTTCCCCTTGGAAAACTAGATTAGTGGACTGATCTTAACCTGAATTATTTGTGAAATTTAATGGCAGTTAGTGATTTGTATATATTTGTCTTGTTTATTTATTTTTTTGTTTTGTTTTTGGTAGTGTGGTGACTGATGTGTGGATTTGTTGGCTTTCTTTGGTTTGGATGTGTTTATTAGTAGTATGTAATATATTAATATAATGTAATGTTGTGGCGTGTATAATAATGTGCTTGCTAGTTTTGTGTGTGTTCACTTGCAAAATCTAAATTTCTTATTTATTGAAAGGGAAAATTTCTCCAATATCCCTAGTAAGTTTGTAAATTACATATTCATCCCTCCTTGTAAGTTTGTGAATGACATTGATCTCTCTTAAATTGTTAATATCATATTTATCACTACCAAACATACTTAGTATCAAATTTGTCCAAAATCAATTATTTTAATAAATTTAACATAAATTTAATACATTTGACTAATTTACCCTTCCAATACATTAACCCTCAATCCAATAAACCTTTATAAATCCTGAACCCGATAACTCGCTAACCCATAAACCCTCTTCTCTATCAAATTTGACCAAGCTCAAAAACCGTCGCAATAATTGGATTAGTTGGTAAGAAAGAAACATAATATATATATACTTTATAGAATAAGGACAAGCCAAAAGTTGCAAAATAATACATAGTTCTGAACAACTTCCGTCCGTCCGTTCGAACAGAGCGAGTTTTGTCAGTAATGTGTATAATCCTATTACACACGACTTCTTCCGTTCGAACGGATTAATCCTTCCGTTCGAACGGAAGAGTTACCGTCTCACCGCATAATCTCATTATACAAGTTCGAACGGAGTATTTTTAGGACAACATACAAATTGAGTATCATCCTCGTGTTACACTTCAATTTTAATTTTTGTAGAAAATAGGTTAATTGAATTTTTTTTTGAAGTTACTTCACTTTTTTGTATTTTTAAGAATTTTTTTAGAAAATATAAATTTGTATGTGTTATTCTTCTATTACGGTGTATTTTTAGGACGGCATGGAAATTTGAATATTTTTTTCGTGTTACACTTCATTTTCACATTTTTTAGAAAATAAGATAATTGATTTTTTTTTAGGTGTTAGATTTCACATCTTGCATATTTTAAGAAAGTTTCCTAAAAATAGAAATTTGTATATGTAGTCATCTAATACGGAGTATATTTAGGACAACATGAAAATTTTGTATTTTGCTCGTGTTACCATTCAATTTGACATTTTTACAAAAAGAAGATAATGGATTCTTTTAAGGTGTTAGACTTCACTTTTTCCATTTTTCAATTTTTTTGAAAAAAATAGAAATTAGTGTGTGTTAGTTTTCTAATACGGAGTTTATTTTAGGAAAACATGAAAATTGAGTATTTTTTCTCATGTTACACTTCAATTTTGACATTTTCTAGAAATTAGGATAATTGATTTTTTTGAAGGTGTTAGACTTAACTTTTTGCATTTTTAAGATTTTTTTTGAAAAAATAGAAATTTGTGAGTGTTAGTCTTCTCTTACGGAGTAATTTTAAAATATAACAACATAAAAAATGAGTATCTTGCTCGTGTTACAATTCAAATTTAATTTTTTAATAAAATAGGTTAATTGATATTTTTTGATGGTGTTAGACTTCGATTTTTGCATATTAAAGAATTTTCTGAGAAAATAAAAAATTGTGTCTGTTTGTCTTCGATCTATTACATAATACTTTGATGATAACCTTAAAATTTTATATTTTGCTCTAGTTACACTTAAATTTTGACATTTTTTTTATTATAATTGAATTTTCTTTAAGGTGTTAGAATTCACTTTATGCATTTTTAAGAAATTTTTGAAAAATTAGAAATTTGTGTGTGTTAGTCTTCCATTACGGGGTATTTTTAGGACTACATTAAAAATCAGTATTTTTCTCGTGTTGCAATTTAATTTTGATATTTTTTTGGAAAATAGGATACTACATTTTTTTGAAGGTGTTAGACTTCACTTTTTGATTTTTTAACAAATTTTTGAAAAATAGAAATTTGTGTGTGCTTCTATTACGGAGTATTTTTCGGACAACATAAAAATTGAAAATCTTCCTCGTGTTATACTTCAATTTTAAATTTTTTAGAAAATAGGTTTATTCAATTTTTATGAAGTTCTTAGACTTCACTTTTTTGCATTTTTAAAATTTTTTTAGGAAATATAAGTTTGTGTGTGGTAGTCTTCTATTACGGTGTATTTTGATGACCACATGAAAATTGTGTATTTTTCTCTTGTTACACTTAAATTTTGACATTTTTTAAGAAATAGGATAATTGAATTTTTTTGAAAGTGTTAAACATCACTTTTTGAATTTTTAAGAAATTTTTGGAAAAATAAAAATTTGTATGTGTTATTCTTCTATTACGGTGTATTTTTAGGACTACGTGGAAATTAAGTATTTTGCTCCTGTTACACTTTAATTTTTACAGCTTTTAGAAAATAGGATAATTGATTTTTTTGAAAGTTTTAGACTTCAATTTTTGCATATCTTAATAAAATTTACAAAAAATTGAAATTTGTGTGTGTTAGTTTTCTATTATGGAATATTTTTGGGACAACATGAAAATTTTGTATTTTGCTCGTGTTACACTTCAATTATAATATTTTGAAAAAACTAGGATAATGAATTTTTTTTAAGGCGTTGAGTCTTCTATTACTGAGAATTTTTAGGAAAACATGAAAATTGCGTATTTTGCTCATGTTACACTTAAATTTTGAATTTTTTTAGAAAATAGGACAATATTTTTTTTAAGGTGTTATACTTCAGTTTTTGCATTTTTAAGAAATTTTTGAAAAATATAGAATTTTGTGTGTGTTTGTTGTTGGTTAATTCTAACCTAGAGGGGGGTGAATAGGTAATCTTTACTTACAATTTTCGACTAAGGTATACCGATTCTAAATTATGCGGAAGCTTAATATGATTTAAATAAAAGAATGCAAATACCGAACGAGATGAACACACGATATTTATTACGGAGTTCGGTAGGTGGTTGCTTTGTAGCTTTAACTCACCCTTTACTTGCTTAATCGACCGATTCGATTATTGGCAAGTACCTACGTCTCCGGGAAGGCCTTGTGCCGTTTAGGCGTTCGATTGAATTCCAACTCACTCGTACAAGGTTGTGCCTAGATCGATTTACACGTTTTCTATCGATCTATAGCGGGCTTTACAATTCAAGAATTAGCCTATTACACGTTTCTAATACGCACTACAACGTGATCGGTCACGTGAGTTGGGAATCGTATAGAAGAGAGATTTCGAGAAGTAGATCTATGATCTAGAGGTTTGTCTCACACTTATCAAGATATTTGGAAGAAGATCAAAGCTAGTTCGTTCTCTCTTTTAGATGTGAAATGATTTTGCAAAAAGGATAGGAGAGAGAAGGTGTAAGTTGTTCTATTTATATCATCCATAGAAACCACTTAACCTGTGTAAAAATTACATAGTTCGTTCGAACGTACTGTTTGGTTCGTTCGAACGAACTTGAATTTGAACTAGCCGTTTCAAAGGAATTTTCATAAACACTATGAGTTCGTTCGAACGAACAATTATGTTCGTTCGAACTAACCTGAATTTGTTCATGGTTCGTTCTATGAATTCAAGAACGAACCATGGATGTTCGTTCGAACGTACCGATTGGTTCGTTCCAACGAATATTTATTGTGTCTAGATTTGTTTATTTGTCTCACAACACCAGGTATCGATTCGTTCGAACGAACTTATTTGTTTTGTTCGAACGAACTTAGAGTGGTTCATGGTTCGTCCTTGAGGGGAACGAACCAAAATGGTTCGTTCGAACTAGCATATAGGTTCGTTCGAACGAATATTTATTGTCTCTAGTTTTGTGAGTTTTCTCACCATGCCAGGTCTTGGTTCGTTCGAACGAACTATGTGTTAGTTCGAACTAACCATACTGGTATGGTGAGTTTCCTTGTTGATCATCGTTTTTCGAATTATTTTTTGATCTTGATAAATATGAGATGTTCTTTGGAATACCTATGGTTTATTTTGATGATCCCAACTCACGGAAGGCTTCGACGTCTTGAATTCTTCAATGTCTTGACGACTTTCTTTTCACATATGATATTCGTCTTGAATTCTTCAATCGTCTCTTTCGATCATCCTTGGTCCGTTGTACCTACTTCTCCTACAAGTTGGTCTTAACTGAAACCGTTAGTATTGACAGTGTTTTGACATAATCAAACCTTAGGATATTTGGATCAACAAACTCCCCCTTTTGATTAATTTCAAAACACTGTCGATTTGGAGAGTTTTGTCGGTTATCGAAAAACTTTCCGTACGATATCTTTTCTCCCCCTTTTTGAAATGATCGAAAGGGAGTGAATAGAAATAAAATGGAGAGCTCCCCCTAAATGCGAGCTCCCCCTAAAAATTTGAATTTTTCATTCGTAGGCTCGCAGATAGGAGGTATTTTAGCAAGAATTTAGTGACTTGTGGTTGGAGTTATGATTTTGAAGAATTATGATGAAAAGAATAGTTTTTGAAAACACATAGAATTGAAAAATCACATTACTCATAATCATCAAACAGAAATACACCATTTGGTTTTCAAATAATTAACTCATGACATGAACTACAACACACAACACTTTCACAATACTCTAGAGAAATAGGGAAATAAAATTTTCGACTACATATCATGCAAACATAAACATGCATTCTACTACATGGTAAACAAAGTTTTGAATTTTGAAACTACGATTTTTAAGTGATCAAGAGAAATAGTTAAGGCACGAGGGATAGGTTTTAAAGATTCGGGCCGTCCGGATTATAGTTGGAGGGGTCATCGGGGGCAACATTCCACGGTTCATTTGGGTTGAACGATGGTGGTCCGTCCGGAGGAGGATTCCATGGTCCGAAGCGAGAGTCAAGGTGTGCGTAGAGATTTTCGAAAAGTTGGGTATTATGTGCTCTAGTTCTTGCATTATCCTCGTAGACTTGATCACGGACCCACACACTTTCCTCATGAAAGCGGGTTTGTACGACTTCTTCAATCATGCCACGCAGCTCATCCATGTCGAAACCCGGTGCATGTGGGGCATCGGTGGTTGGATTAGACGGTCCCGCACTTGGTGTGGCTCTTGTTTTGCGTTTACGCGGGGGAACCGGTGCATCATCGGGAGGTTGGGTCCACTCGGTAGGATTATTAGGAAGTTTGTGGCGATCCGAAGGTTCGTCCAACACCCAATTTTCGATGAGGGTAGGGTTTCTTCCACCTTGTGTTTGAGAGTAATCCAATTGACCGATTTTCTTATCGGAGTATCCAATTCGAGTTAGGTGTTCGGGAGATCCCAGGTTTGTAGGCTCGGTACGTCCGAGGTCCCATCGGTCGGTTGGAATGTCGATGTCCAATTGATCGCATGCTAAGGCGATGATGCTTCCATATGGAAGAGAGGAAACCTTGAGACGCATGATCGATTCCATGTGTTTGAGGATGAGAATAGGAATGTTGATGCGATCTTCATTTGCGTACCATAAGCGGTAGAGAAGGGTAATGTTTCGTTTGTCGAAATTGGCTTTGAGTTTAGAGACGGGAGTTAGAATATTATTACCAATTTGCCACACGAAACGAAGAGGTGCCGAGAGTTGAGTAGCCGAAGATACGAGATTGTCGTTGGTAACCACCTTCTCAATTCGAGCATAGGTGGTGTCGTGAACTTGGTCGGCACGACTAATATAGGTGTGTTCCCCGTCGTTCACTAACCCAAGCCATTGACATAGCGACTCCACATTGATAGTGATGGATTGTCCGAAAAGGTAGCTCTTGATTTCGTTATCGTCGTAGTTGAAAACGGCATTTGCGTAGAACAATTTCGTGACTACCTCATACGAAGTGCGATTGAGGGAGCACAACCCAGCAATTTGCCACCGATCTTCGATGGAATCAACAATATTGGATAGACTGGGAATGTTGGAAGGAAGTTGATAGTAATACCCGATGCTCACTGATTTCTTCGAGTATTTTTCGCGATAACTAACTCCGGCAGCGGCATCTCTGAACAGGTAGGTGTTGCCGGTGTCGTTGAAATCAAATCGAGGAGATGGTCCTTTTGCAGGCTTGGAAGCAACTTTCTTTCCCTTGCGGCTTGTCATTTGTGCGAGAATGGAGCTATTTGAGTGAGATTTTCGGATTTTCGGAGGGAGAGAGATATTGTGAGCAAGATGAGTGAATTTGTTGATTTTGGAGGGTTTTAAATAGAGAGGGTGTGAACTGAGGGTGCTCTCATGGAGTAGTGGAAGAGATAAGGTCGGTTTTGAGGAGTGAGAAGTGGAAGAGGTGGAAGTGGAGGTAACGGTTTCAAGATCATATGGGTTTTCCCGAGAGGTTCGTTCGAACGCACATGCATAGTTCGTTCGAACGAATGGGTGAAAGTTCAGTTTTCAGTATAGTTCGTTCGAACCAAGGTGGGTGATGGGTTCGAACGAATTGGTTATTCGTTACACATGGAGTCCGTTCGAACGAATGTTGACAGTTCGGTCGAACGAATGTGGAGCGTTCGGCCAAACTGAGAGATGATTTCTTAGGTTTTGGCTTATATTTTAGTTCGTTCGAACGAACTATAAGTGCGTTCGAACGCACCGAATTCTGGTGATTTTTCTTATTTTCGAAAATATAAATTACAAACATGAATTTTTAGGACATGCATGTATATGTATATGTAACAATGCACCAAAACGTAGGTTTATGACCAAAAACAAAATAATTTCGGATATGTTAAGACTTGCTAAAATTTTCGACAATCGATGCTCCAATGATAGTAAATGACATAGTTTAACTTTTGAGATAGAGCATACCTAGTTTCAACCTTAAGACGGAGAACTGAGCGAAAGGTAGGGGTTTTGTGAATATGTCGGCGATTTGATCGAGTGTATCCACCTTTTCGAGTTTTACGTCTTCTTTTTCCACGTGGTCTCGGATGAAGTGATGACGGATGTCTATATGTTTTGTTCTCGAGTGGTGTACGGGATTTTTCGAGATGCATATTGCGCTATTGTTGTCGCACAAGATGGGAATTTTTCGAAAATTCAGCCCGTAATCACCTAGAGTTTGGTTTAGCCATAGTAGTTGGGCACAACAACTTCCCGCCGCTACATATTCGGCCTCGGCCGTTGATAGGGCAATGGAATGTTGCTTTCGGCTTGACCACGAGACGAGTGACCCGCCTATGAATTGGCAAGTTCCACTCGTGCTTTTGCGGTCAACCCGAGATCCAGCAAAATCCGCATCCGTATACCCGATCAAGGTGAGATTCCCACTATGGCCATACCAAATCCCTAAGTCGATTGTTCCTTTGAGGTACCTAAAAATTCGTTTTACAGCGGTATAGTGTGATACCTTGGGATTTGCTTGGAAACGAGCGCATAGACATACGGCGAACATGATGTCGGGTCGACTTGCCGTGAGATACAACAAGCTTCCGATCATTCCTCGATATTCCGTTATGTCGAAAGCTTCGCCATCCTCATCTGCATCCAATTTGGACTCCTTGGCCATGGGTGTGTCACTGGTCTTCGTTTGGTCTAGCTCGAATCTTTTGAGAAGTTCGCGAGTATATTTGGATTGATTTACGAAGATTCCCTCGGATGATTGTTTGACTTGAAGTCCGAGGAAGAAAGTGAGTTCACCCATCATGCTCATGGCGAATTCACTATGCATGAGAATAGAAAAATCTTCGGCAAGTGCCGGGTCACTAGATCCAAAAATAATATCATCTACATAGATTTGAATAAGCAAAATAGAATCTCCCTTTTTACGTGTGAAGAGGGTGGTGTCGGTTTTGCCCCGCTCGAATCCATTGGAGAGGAGGAAGGTAGACAGACGTCCATACCACGCTCGAGGAGCTTGTTTTAACCCGTATAGAGCTTTTGAGAGTTTACACACGTGATTGGGGCATTTCGGATCTTTGAATCCCGGGGGTTGTTCGACGTACACTTCTTCCTCGATTTCTCCGTTTAGAAATGCACTCTTCACGTCCATTTGGTAAAGAGTGAACCCTTGGATGGCGGCGTAGGCCAAAAGAAGTCGAATGGATTCCAACCAAGCTACGGGGGCGAAAGTTTCTTCAAAGTCGATGCCCTCTTGTTGTTTGAATCCTTGAGCTACAAGTCGTGCTTTGTTTCGCACCACGTTTCCGTGCTCGTCTAATTTGTTTCGATAAATCCACCGAGTGCCGATGATGGATCTTGTCGTTGGCCGTGGTACTAAGGTCCATACTTTGTTTCGCTCGAATTGCTCTAACTCCTCTTGCATGGCCAATATCCAATCCTCATCGTTGTTGGCTTCTTTGAAGGATTTCGGTTCGATGTGAGAGAGATATGCGCAATGTGCTACATAATTTTGGATTCGAGACCGAGTTCGAACTCCATCTCTTGGATCCCCTACAACATTGGAGAGGGGATGATCCGATACTTCTCGGAGGACTTCGGGAATTTGGTACTGAGTTTCGACTTCGCCTTCTTCTCGAACTTCCGGAGCACTTGCTTGATTTTCCACTTCATCGAGGGTGAGGTCTAGGAATCTATGCTCCAATGTCGGGGATATTTGAGGTATCTCCACATTTTCTTCTTCTTCTAGTGTACCTACATGTTGACTACCTTTCTCGGCTTCTTTGTTAGTTTCATCAAAATGTACATGAACAGACTCACATACTATCCGTGAGGATTTTATGTAAATCCTATATGCTTTACTGGTACTTGAATATCCTACAAAAATTCCTTCAATTGATTTTGGATCAAGTTTGTCTATATTATTCGACTCATTTAAAATGAAACTTTTGCATCCAAATATTTTCATGTACGAGACATTTGGATTTCGTCCGTACCATAACTCATAGGGCGTTTTCTTCAAAAATGGTCTTAGGCTAAGTCGATTAACGACATGACACGCGGTATTAACCGCTTCGGCCCAAAGATATTTTGGAGAAGGATGCTCATTGAGCATGGTACGAGCAAGTTCAATTAACGTGCGATTTTTGCGCTCAACTACACCGTTTTGTTGAGGTGTGCGAGGAGCCGAAAATTCACGTATATATCCCTTACTGTGACAATATTCATCAAACTTTGCATTTTTGAATTCACCTCCATTGTCGCTTCGAATAGTGACAATGGAAGTATTTCTCTCATTTTCGACAAATGTGCAAAATTTGATAAATATGTCACACGTTTCACTTTTATGAAGAAGGTAATATACCCAAGTAAAACGTGAATAATCATCGACAATTACAAACATATACCTTTTATTACCTAAGCTGGAGACACTCATAGGTCCGCAAAGATCGAGATGGATGAGTTGAAGAGGTCGCTTTGTCGTTACGATGTCCTTTGACTTGAAATTCGAGGCTTTTGTGTGCTTACCCTTTTCACACGCGTCACATAGTCCTTCCAATTTTAATGTATGATAAGGTAACCCCCTAATGAGTTCCTTTTTGGATAACCTATTAATTGTCTCCATGCATATATGACCTAGTCTCCTATGCCATAGACGTGAGGTTGATTCCGAAACGGTGAGACAATGGACTCCCGGCACAAATGATTTGAAATCGAAGTAGTACAAATTATCATGTCGGGTTCCCTTGCACACCGAAATATTGTCTAATGTTCGATCAATTTTACACGAAGATTGGTCGAACTTTACACAATACCCGGCATCACACAATTGACTTATGCTAATTAGGTTATGTTTTAACCCTACAACTAGGTACACATTTTCTAAGGTCCAATTGGTGGTTCCTATAGAGCCGATACCGACAATTTTACCTTTTTGGTTTCCTCCGAATGTAACGTCTCCTCCTTTGAAAGGTTTGAGAGATTTGAACATTTCTCGGTTCCAAGTCATGTGTCTAGAACATCCACTGTCTAGACACCATTTCGATGACTTATTTGAGGAACTTAGGCACATCTATAAGAAATTCATATTAGTTGAATATTTATAACAAAAATTAATCTAATTATGAATTCTTATACTAATACTCCCCCTCAAGATTTGGCTTATGGTAGTAGATTTGAGGGAGTACGAAGTCACACATGACTTACTTCCTTGATGGTCCAACACCTTTTGAGGTGGAGGGACCCATCGTGTGTCTATCTTTACGCATCCACATGACATGAGAGTTATTTTTAGGATTGCGAAGATTGCAACTAGTGGAGATGTGCCCTAGTTTACAACAATAATTGCAAAATGCAATTGTAGGTTTGTTAAGAGTCTCGGAACTCTTGACGAAATGACTCGAGAGTTGGTTTGGGTAGTTGTTCTTTTGAATTTTCGGTTTGGTCGATTTTTCACAATAGTTTCTAGTTGAAAAATGTTTTTGTGTATTGGTGAAATGTTTGGGAGCCCATGTTTGATATGAAGCGTCGGTGTTTTGCTTCACCTCATAGAAATACCCATTTGGTCCCCGTTTGAACAAGCAATCGGTTCGTCCCACATTGGTACGTCTATAAGATGTAGTTTGTGTAAAATGATTATTTCTATTATTAGCCCTAACATTTTTAGGTTGTTCCATTTTACCACTTTTACCTTGATTATAGTCACGGTACATGATAGCATTTCCGTGACTATTGATTCTATTGTTCTCCCATTTTGATGTTTGATCTTTGGATTTGGAAGGACCGGATTTATGACCGATATCCTTCTTGAACCCTAGACCCGATTTGTCATTAGGTTTTTGTCCCTTTAATGACCCCTTTAAAACGTCATCCAACGAAGGAGAGCTAGATGCTTTGTTTGCACAAGCTTTCTTCAAGGATGTATTTTCAACTTTTAAATTTTGAAGTTCAACTTTTAGATGTGAAATATCGCCTTTTAGGGTTGGACATTCACATTTTGAAAAACATTTAAATTCATTGAGTTGTGCTTTATAAGACTCAACGGATAATTCTAAAGATACTACCTTAGCCTCGAGAGCCGCTATCGTGCTCTCGACCTTACCCTCACTTTGATGAGGAAATTCGACGTCTCTCAAAAGTGCGTCGAGAGATTCAAGTTCTAGGTCCGAATTTAGTTTAGATAAGGAACATGCATTTGAGGTTGGCTTAATAGACTTAATTATGGGTGTGAGATATACCTCATGACCTAGGTCATGTGTTGAGCTTGACGTAGAAGTGGGTGAAAGAACACTAGGAGAGTGAGGCGTGAGAGGTTCAGGTATTGACACTCTTTGAAGAAGCATGGCTTGAATTGCTTTCTCCACCACATCGTCCACCGAAGGAGTGATCGTCGCCATAAGTGCCAAGTTCGCGGTTTCTCGATCCGAGTTGCACTCCGACTCGGATGATGTACTTGAGGCATCCGACTCTCCCCATCTTCCTACATGAGCTTTATAAGCCTTTTTCTTTTTGAAATCTTTACCTTTATCCTTGTGTCGTTCTTGTCGATCTTTGTCGTCTTGTCGTCTTTCGTGTCGAGGTTCACGTCTTTCCCGATCTTTTCGCTCGTCATCCTTTTTGTTCCACGGAGCATGTTCGGGATGGAGAATCCAACATGTCTCGATTGTGTGTCCCTTCTTGTTGCACTCGAAGCAATATGGCTTCAAGTTTTGTCGCTTGCGGTTGTCGTTGAACCGTCTTTCATGAGTCCTAAACTCTCTAAATTTTCTTACCAAAAGAGCTATTTCGCTCTCATCATCGCTCGCCTCTACGGCGGGTAGAGCCACGGCCTTTGGGCGAGAGGTTGAAGCATTTTCTTGAGTGAGTTGCTTGAGTCGAGCTTCGAAGTTTCTGAAGTAACTTACCAATTCTTCGGGCGACATGTCTTGTGTAGCCATCATCGTCTCCAATGCCACTCGTAGAGTCTCCCAACTCATTGGCATTGCTCGAATCAATTTACCTACAACTCGAGAGTTTGTTAGGGACTCTCCAAGAGCGGTGAATCCGTTTTTGATATGATTCATACGAAGGTACATATCATCTACGGATTCGCCCTCGATCATTCGGAAACTATCAAATTGTTGTTCAAGTCCCATAAGATTGGTCCTTTTCATTTGATTGTTCCCTTCAAATCGATTTAGGAGAGCTCGCCACATTTGATGAGAGGTATCACATCCATCTACCAAAACGGAGAGTGATCCTACCATGTTGGTGAGAATTAAATTTTGGGCATAGATGTCGGAGGTTTGGTTATTCATTGAATCGGGTGATAGAAGTGTTTTCCCTTCGGCATCGGTAGTAGAGTTGATTATGAACCCATCTTCTACTATCGATTTTAGGCCTTGTATGGAAAACACATTCAACATGCATCGTTTCCAAACATTCCAATTTTTACCGTCCAATTCCTTGGGATAGGTAAGTTGCAATTTGGGAACGGTGGTATTGGCCATAATCGTATACAAGTTGTCAATTTTACTCAAAGAGACGGTTAGTATTTTGCTCTGATACCAATTGTTGGTTAATTCTAACCTAGAGGGGGGTGAATAGGTAATCTTTACTTACAATTTTCGACTAAGGTATACCGATTCTAAATTATGCGGAAGCTTAATATGATTTAAATAAAAGAATGCAAATACCGAACGAGATGAACACACGATATTTATTACGGAGTTCGGTAGGTGGTTGCTTTGTAGCTTTAACTCACCCTTTACTTGCTTAATCGACCGATTCGATTATTGGCAAGTACCTACGTCTCCGGGAAGGCCTTGTGCCGTTTAGGCGTTCGATTGAATTCCAACTCACTCGTACAAGGTTGTGCCTAGATCGATTTACACGTTTTCTATCGATCTATAGCGGGCTTTACAATTCAAGAATTAGCCTATTACACGTTTCTAATACGCACTACAACGTGATCGGTCACGTGAGTTGGGAATCGTATAGAAGAGAGATTTCGAGAAGTAGATCTATGATCTAGAGGTTTGTCTCACACTTATCAAGATATTTGGAAGAAGATCAAAGCTAGTTCGTTCTCTCTTTTAGATGTGAAATGATTTTGCAAAAAGGATAGGAGAGAGAAGGTGTAAGTTGTTCTATTTATATCATCCATAGAAACCACTTAACCTGTGTAAAAATTACATAGTTCGTTCGAACGTACTGTTTGGTTCGTTCGAACGAACTTGAATTTGAACTAGCCGTTTCAAAGGAATTTTCATAAACACTATGAGTTCGTTCGAACGAACAATTATGTTCGTTCGAACTAACCTGAATTTGTTCATGGTTCGTTCTATGAATTCAAGAACGAACCATGGATGTTCGTTCGAACGTACCGATTGGTTCGTTCCAACGAATATTTATTGTGTCTAGATTTGTTTATTTGTCTCACAACACCAGGTATCGATTCGTTCGAACGAACTTATTTGTTTTGTTCGAACGAACTTAGAGTGGTTCATGGTTCGTCCTTGAGGGGAACGAAACAAAATGGTTCGTTCGAACTAGCATATAGGTTCGTTCGAACGAATATTTATTGTCTCTAGTTTTGTGAGTTTTCTCACCATGCCAGGTCTTGGTTCGTTCGAACGAACTATGTGTTAGTTCGAACGAACCATACTGGTATGGTGAGTTTCCTTGTTGATCATCGTTTTTCGAATTTATCTTTTGATCTTGATAAATATGAGATGTTCTTTGGAATACCTATGGTTTATTTTGATGATCCCAACTCACGGAAGGCTTCGACGTCTTGAATTCTTCAATGTCTTGACGCCTTTCTTTTCACATATGATATTCGTCTTGAATTCTTCAATCGTCTCTTTCGATCATCCTTGGTCCGTTGTACCTACTTCTCCTACAAGTTGGTCTTAACTGAAACCGTTAGTATTGACAGTGTTTTGACATAATCAAACCTTAGGATATTTGGATCAACATTTGTCTTCTCTTACGGAGTAATTTTAGGAATATATGAAAATGAGTATTTTTCTCGTGTTACACTTTAATTTCAATATTTTTTTGGAAAATAGGATATTAGATTTGTTTTAAGGCGTTGGACTTTATTTTGGAATATTTAATAAATTCTTGAAAAATATAAATTTGAGTATTTTGAGGACAACATAAAAATTGAGTATCTTGCTCATGTTACAATTCAATTTTAATTTTTTAATAAGATAGGTTAAATGATATATTTTTGGAAGGTGTTAGACTTCACTATTTGTATTTTTAAAATTTTTTTTAGAAAATAGAAATTTGTGTGTATTAGTCTTCTTTTTCATAATACTTTCATGAGCACCTTGAAATTGTTTATTTTGCCCTTGTTACACTTAAATTTTGACATTTTTTAAGAAATATAATAATTGATTTTTTTTTAAAGGTGTTAGACTGCACTATTTGCAATTTTAAGAAATTTTTGAAAAAAGAAAAAAAAATTGTGTGTGTTAGTATTCTATTACGGTGTATTTTTAGGACAACATAAAAATCGAGTATCTTGCTCGTGTTAACATTCAATTTTAATTTTTTAATAAAATAGATTAATTGATATTTTTTGGAAGGTGTTAGACTTCATTTTTTGAATTTTTGAGAATTTTTGAGAAAATCGAAATTTGAGTGTGTTAGTTTTGATATTTTTGATACTTTTTGGAATAAGGATACAATATTTTTTTGAAGGTGTTAGATTTTAATTTTTGCGAATTTAAGAAAGTTTTCAAAAAAATAAAAATTAGTGTGTGTTTGTCTTTTATTACAGAATATTTTAGGACAACATGAAAATTTTGTATTTTGCTCGTGTTAAATGTCAATTTTGACATTTTTTAAATAATCAGATATTGGATTTTGTTTAAGTATTAGACTTCACTTTTTTATTTTCAATTGTTTTAGGTAAAAAATAAAAATTTGTGCGTTAGTTATTTAATACAGAGTATTTTTAGGAAAACATAAAATTGTGTATTTTTGTTCGTGTTAAATTTCAATTCTAACATTTTTTAGAAAATATGATACTTGATTTTTTTTGAAGGTGTCGTAAGACTTAACCTTTTGTATATTTTAACATTTTAAAAAAAATATAATAATTGAAATATCGGTGGTGGCTTTTAGTGTGTATTTACAAATTCATCGTGCTCTCCAAATTCAATGTTTGGTTTGAGAGATTCGAGTATTCGAGCTAGCAAATTCATGTATTTTGTAACACGCACAAACAGTAGATCCTTCGAAATACACGAATTACCAATAATATCGTTTTAACTAAAATTTATCTTAATTTACATCAAAATTTATCTTTTCACATACGAACGATAGTTTCAAATATTTGACATCCCAAGAAATCCTTATAAGCCCCATCTAAATCTATCTATTTTCTCTATAATCTTTCTTGATCAACTCAATGACAAATTGATAATACCCAATAATGATCTTTATTCCAAGATCAACTCAATCCTCGAGAGTTGACTATTATTTTTAATAAAGACGAGAGAAGGCAAATCGTCCTTCTTCCCAATCGAGTTTCTAAATGTGAATTTCTCGATCTCCATTTTCTCTGATACTCTGTAATTGGAAATCGTTCTTCCTAAGCATCTCCCACATCACTTGCACGTCGTTGTATTCACAAGTCCTCACCTCCTTTCCTAGCTTCCCCAATCCTGAATCAAATTTCAAAATTCAACATTAATTTCCGCACACAATTTCAAAAATTAAAAAAAACCCAAAAATAAAAAAGGCTTGAATCAACAAACCTCCAGTACGACGAAGGTGAAGACGAGCAGCAAGACTGAACCAAAATCTTCTCATTCCATCGCACCAACAATCCATACTTGCCAAATATTTTCTCTTTTTCTCTTTTTTTCTGAAGATATTTGAAGTGAAGACTATTTACAATTACTAATTAGATGTATATATAGTATACAAAGAAAGAGAGAAGGGTTATGTGTTTGTTAACAGGTCTCTCTCAGGTCACGTTGAAAACGATGGATTGGAGGAGACAATAAAATCCGACGCGTGACGCAGATTTGAATACAAACAAACCCGCTCGTACACGTGTCCAATCACAGTATTTACAAACACCAGTTCTGTTTGGATTCGTACACCGAATTTTATATTCCGATGTTTTGGTGTACGAGAACTTTATAGTCCGGGTTTACGTGGGAGGGGCGACTGTATGATTGCGGGGAAATGCCGGCACTGTGAGAAAGAAATATAATAAGCGGCCATTCCGCGTGTGATCGCACGGATGGTGTGAATTTATTATTTGCAATCGGACGGTCGAGATTTAATATTAATCACGAGGCTAATATATTTAGTCACGAGCTCAATTTTGCAGGCGGCGACATTAGGTTAACTTTCCGCCGTAGGCTGGTTTGGTCATTTTCGTAAAACCCCCTAACTTTTTGTGTTTTTTTTTTTTTATCTTAGACACGAAGAAATTTTCCATATTGGTTTGTTTTTTCTGCTTTTTCTAAAGTTATGTCATTTACTTGACAATTATTTGTACCTACATTATATCATGTGTTTATGAAGATCTTTTATTTTAATAATTAATAGCAAGAGATTATGTATGGGTACATTTCTTTGTCAGAGATAACAGAGACTTTTTTTCTTATCTGACAGCACAAAAAATGAATATTCTTCGTTGGGGACAAAATTTTCTTTCATATTTAATGGTCAACGGGAAGCTCGCATGGGGTTTCCTGTATTGAAATTTTGAAATGCCAATTATTGATTTAATAATAATTTTGTAATGCCAATTATTTAATGTTTTTTTTTCTTAAATTTAAGTTTCAGACCTAGTACTTGTGTTTTAACCTTACGAGTCGAATTCTTAAATTTGAGCTCAAGTGGTTAACGAAGGTAGGTTATGTTGGTTCAAATATGAATTCAAGTAAAAATTTTAATAACACTCAACTAATAATTATCTCTATTATTGTAGAGAACTCTTATCATTTTTTTTTTGTATTTTCTGAATTAATGAATTGTTCAACATCTAATGCTTATTTATAGATTACAAGATACTAAAAAATTGTCCCTCGAGTTTACTTGGCCCTTAAATTACTTCCTAAATTATTCTCGTTAATTACTCTCATAATTTGTTCGCTTGAATTACTTGACTCCCAAGAACTCATATTTTATTTGGGTTTAATTAAATTAATTATTATTATTCATGGGCTTGGATTTATCAACGGGTTAGAGTGATAATGGGGAGGAAAAGTGAAGATGGGGTCGAAATAGGATTTGGTATGGGAGAGTAGGTGGGTAAGGCGAAGGGGAAGGGGAGTGGCGGCGGCTAGAGTTTGCCTTTTTAATATGAATCAATAGATTTTTTATTTGTGTTTATTTTTCAGTTTCTTGAAATCAGGAATAATCGAATTGTGACTATCAAATACATCAACTTATCCTAGCAATACCAAAAAAAAATAGCAAATTAGTAGTTTATTCTATTATTATCTTAAAATTGATTTTCACTTTCATTTAAATGATATAGCTATTTTGGCTCTACGATCGAACATTAGCAAACGCTTGACCTAATATGTATCTTCTTCTGCATTCGACAAGAATGTTGGTACCTTAAGCGGGAAAATTAGTGATGTGTGGGTTTTCAAATCTCATGATCAAGATTTTTTTTCTTTTCTGCGGATGCTAGCTTATTCGGCAATGCTATTAATCTTCTGCTTCGTCTCTTCATACGATTCGTATGTTTCACGATCAGTATTTGGAAATAAAATTTCCTACATTTATTTCTTGCTCTATCTCTTCTAGTGAGATAAAGAGAAATTTTGGTTGTAAATGTTTCAGATACGGAGATTAAAATAAAGATAAATCAGATGTTTATTTTTAAAATGTACATCGAAGATGTTGCTCAAAAGGATTTGGACAAAATTTTGTTTATGTTTCAATAATACCGAGGTTAAATTAGATAATTCATGCATATTTATCTTATTTTATTGAAATGTGATAAAAAAACTATTGAAATCGCATTAAAATCATATAAATTTGAAGGATTTTCAAGTGCATAATATCACGAGTTAAAATCATATATATAAAAAAAATCGATTGAAATTGCATTTAATATCGCGTATTTGTTGAAAATAACAATAACAATAACAAAAGAAAAAGAGAATTGGGAAAAATAAATTTTATTCAATAAATAAAAAATACAATAACCACTATCTTCTTTATATATTTTATATAGTATATAGTGAGTGCAAGATTAAACGGATTGTTACAAATTATAATACAAAGATAAATACAATAGAAAAAAATATAATCAATTCCTATAATTATTCTTTTAATATTTAATTTTCAGTTATAAAATGACATCCATATTATTGAATTATGAATAGAACTATTCAACTTATTCTGCGAAGCTCATAACATTTACCTACCTGCAATTATAAAATTGAAATTTGTTGAGGTTGTATTTATTATAAGAAGTATTAGTTTTCTGTTTCAAATTATCTTAAATTATATTAAATTATATCAGTACCGAATCCGTCATCTTATTTATTAAATAACAAATATCTATAAGTCTAATTTAAAGTAATGTCTCTTTTTAGGTGTCCAAAATAAATTTTCAATAAATAAATATATAACATGAAAATGAAATCATCAAAAAAGTTCAACTCAACTCAATTCATAGTTTATTATCAATAAAAATACTCGTAATTTAAAATTTGAAGTCGCAATTATATGACAAAATATGAAAGAAACGATCTTCATTATAATTTATGGAAAAATAATTGATATATAGTTTCTTGGACCCAAAGAAAAATATATACAAATCAATTTTAATCATATTATATCAATATAATCAATATGTTGTAGAAGTCATCGAACAAATCTAATTTGGTATTCCTTCTTATATTTATGTAAAAGTTAAGACTATAAATATAATTCACAAGCGATTCTTTTTAAAGCTTAAATTGACTCAACATAACTGTTTTAACAGATAATTGTATTTAACTTCAAGCAACAAGCACCCTACTTAATTAAACATCATCAAACAAACCGACGAGAATATGAATTTCGAGATTAGAAAAGCAATATTGTAATGAAGATATTTATATTATTATATATATCATGCATTATTATTATTCGAAACAAAAAAATAATAATAAAATTTATATCCTTCTCTTTCATCTGTGTGTGTGAGAGAGAGAGTGTTATAATAATCACTGGAGACGTGTTGTTTTAACCATTGCTCTCTCAAAAGGCTGGTCTATCAATCAACTGGATGTAGACAATGCGTTTCTAAATGGGGTTTTGGAAGAACAAGTATTTATGAAACCACCACCTGGATTCATAGATTCCAGTCACCCATATCATGTTTGTCTCTTGAAACGTGCACTCTATGGCCTCAAGCAAGCTTCGAGAGCCTAGTTTCAGAAATTGAAAACTACTCTAAGTGAATTCGATCTTCATCCATCTCACTCTGATACTTCGCTGTTCATACGGGTCACCAATGGTGAAACTCTTTATCTATTGGTTTACGTTGATGATATCTTGAATTTACATCATCGAATCCGCAAGCCGTTAAAAGCCTTATCTCGAATTTACATCATCGGTTTCGTTTAAAAGATCTAGGCCCACTCAATTTATTTTTGGGAATACAGGCCAAAAGATCCTCTTTGGGCCTTCATTTAAGCCGAAATGGATATCTTCGCTCTCTTCTTCTTAAAGCGAAAATGGAGAATGCAAAACCAGTGTATTCCCCCATCTCGAACACATAATCCCTCTCAAAACACTCAGGTGTACCACTCTCTGATCCTTTTATCTATCGTAGCACCATTGGTGGATTGCAGTATCTCACTATCACTCGCCCGGACATTAGTTTTGCGGTAAACAAATGTTCGCAGTTCATGAAAAATCCAACAGATCTTCACTGGGCTGCAGTAAAACGCATTCTCAGGTACCTCAAAGGTACAGAAAATCAAGGTCTCTTCATCTCTCCCAATCCAACTCTTGCAATAAATGCATACTGTGATGCCGACTGGGCAAACTGTCCAGATGATCGTCGATCTACAACTGGATTTTGTGTTTTTCTCGGATCCACTCTTATCTCCTGGAATTCGAAGAAACAACCCACTGTTGCTAGATCAAGCACTGAAGCTGAATATAGGAGTATGGCAATGGCTACAATGGAAATTTTATGGATTCAATCTCTTTTAAAAGAGCTTCAGTTGCCATTAATAGGTACACCGGTCTTGTGGTGTGATAATTTGGGGGCGACATTTCTGGCCTCTAATCCAGTGTTCCATGCGCGAACGAAGCATGTCGAAGTTGATTTTCACTTCGTTCGTGAACGAGTGAATCTGCAACAATTACGGGTCTCTTTCATCAGCTCGTCATCACAAATTGATGATGTATTCACAAAAGGTTTATCAACGAACCGATTTCATGAGTTGCGATCCAAGCTCACAGTGCAAGATTCCCCTGTTTCGCTTGAGGGGGCATGTTAATAATAATCACTGGAGACGTGTTGTGTTGAGTTAAAGAGAGAAGATCTGATGACAGTTAGAAATGGCAGAAATGGATATCTCCATTGTACCAAACGATCTATAGTGTTGTGCAAGATTCCTTTGTTTGTATTAAGCAGAGTAAATAGCCAAGTGTCGTAATATGATTGGCTAGGTAGTTAGTTTACTCAGTATTATTTAAAAGCAATGTAATCTTCTCTCTCAGTGTAATGAAAAAGTTTTGTTCAAAATATCTATAGTGTTTAGTTAATCACCATTAACAGAGAGAGAGAGAGAGAGAGAGAGAGAGAGAGAGAGAGAGATTAACATTGCAGTTTATGAATTTTTTAAAAAATATATAATTTTGGCAATATTAGTGAAGTTTTCTTTGCCGTTTATAATAACAAATGATATTTTCCCAATAATATTAGGCACCACCCACAATTTACCCGCACTTCACCCGCAATTGGTTGATTAGGAAATTTGTTGCATTAATTACCTTCTTAATTAATATATGTGGGGTAGATTGGGGGTTTATTTAGCGGGGTGCAAAACATTACCGATATTTTCCTTGCAATTTTCTCTAATTGGTACATGTTACTTTCTTACTTTAAATTATTGTTTGCAAGGAATAGTGATGTTCCACAAACCATTATAAGGAAACGTGATGTGATTTGAAGATCCTTACAATCCTCATATAATCTCATTATAAGATAGTTGAAATCTAGTTTTATTTAATACATACAAGTGACTTTGATGTATACAATACAGCAACTTAATAAAATTCAAAGTATCGAAATCATTTATTTTGGCGGTGCATTTTAATTAGCCGTTACCATTTCCTTTTCATTAACATCATTTTCTTGTACTCCATACTTTTGTATTTCTGTAGCCTAGGTATTACTATGACATATTGTTGAATAATATTTACTATATATATTATTACTTCATAAAATCACTAAATAATTTGATATTTCAACACTCGAGGAACTATTTTTTTACACAAACTTTTCTTTGTTCATATAAAATTATACAACAATCAAAAAGTAAAAGTAAAACTATAATTAATAATTTAATATATATCATGTTCTTGTACATGATAACAATAATGACACAACAATGTGCATAATTTACACTAAAAAATATAATCCCCCCAAATCATTTCATTTTCTTTTTTTTCCTTTCAATTAAAAACTGCACAATTACGGCGTATATTACCATTAACCCCTGTTTTAACCCCGACTCGTCCCAATTTGGTAATAGCCGTTACAAAAGACCGTTGAAAGCCGACACTACTTTTGGCCCAAGCATTTACGAATGGTCTAGACCGAGAATCTGTGTACAAAACTTGATCCGAGGATAGTAGACCCATTCCGCGTTGTAAATTCTTGTAATATTGGTTATCGAATGCAAAAGGAGTCGTTGGATCTAAATCAACGGCTAGATTTGGATTTGCATTGGGAGGACATGCCGTTTGGAGTTGCGATGCGTAAGACGGGTTCATCGATGAGTCTACCGTGGACTGGATTCGGTTGGCGAATGTGCTGCAATGAGCAAATCCCACTGTATGGGCCGCTACAACATGTAAAATAGTATGGGGGATTAAATTGAATTAAATTAAATTATTAGTGGTGTTTTTAGGTATACTAATTTTATCCCCGCGCAATTACGCGGACAACATATTTATTTTTTTACATGTTTTTTATATAATTATTTAAATAGAATTAACTCGTGTGCGAATTAACGCGGGTGCGTTTGAACTAAATTAATCTAATCATGACATATTTGCAAATATCATGATGTCAATAGATGCATAAGATTCATGAAATTAATCTATCACGGATATTATTTTCTGATATAATTTGTATAAATAGCATTTGTTCAGGTGCTTTTAAAATCGATTAATATAATCAGGACATATTCGCAAATATATTTCATGTCAATAGATGCATTATATATTAACTCGCATAAATTTGAGGTTACAAAATTTCATATATACCCATGCAAAATGAGCAAATACAAAAAAAAATTGAAAAGCAAAAAAAAGACCAAAATGTAAAAAGGAAAAAAATTGGGTAAAAAAGAAAATTACAAAAAAAAAATTGAACTTACGAAATTGCATACATAACCCTGCCCAATGAGCAAACCCTGCCCAATGAGCAAATTAAAAAAAAAAATTGGAAAATAAGAAAAAATGTAAAAAATGTAAAAAATTACCAAAATATAAAAAAAAGATCAAAATGTAAAAAAAGACCAGAATATAAAATAGGAAAAAAAAATCAAAATGTAAAAAAGGACCAAAATCTAAATAAACCAAAAAAAAGACCAAAATATAAAATAAGAAAAAGAACCAAAACGTAAAAAAAAATCAAAATGTAAATAAAAAATGACCAAAATGTAAAGGAGGTGATGTGGCCTCATGTATGATCAAGAATTTTGTTTATATAAGTATAATATGATTTTATGAAATGGACAATAAAGTATCTATTGTCAATATGCAGATAATTATTTTAAATGAAGAAATTGAAAAATTCCAAATCTTCAATTGTTTTCACAAATTAGTGTGTTGATATGTCAAATTCATGAAAACTCATTGTTGTTTTTTGTTTCAAAATGACAAATTTCATGTACATACAAACTCTTTTGTGATGTATATATTACTAGAAAAAAATCGTGCGAATAATAATTAATTTGCTATTATTAGTAATTTAAGTAAGTTTTTTTCAATATAAAGAGCAGAATATGGCTCATGTTTGTATTTTTTTTAGTGCCAATATAATATTTGAACTCCTAAGGAGTGTTTGGCAACAAGGAATTTGGCAAGGAATTGGATTATATACTTACACACTTCAATCTAATTTCTTGTTTGGCTAATGGAATTATATTTTTCTTGGATTTTTTTCTTCACATAAATTCTTCAAATTGTAATTCTAACAATTTGGAAGGTGTCAAAATGGAGGAAAAAGCAAAAAAAAAATTATGCATAGAAAATAATAATAAATCTCATAACTACTATAATAATAATTATTATATGATTCATATAGTAATAATTTAATAGAGAATATATCATATTATATGGATGAAATATAATATTATATTTAATATTAATACAATTATATAATGTTATACTAATTATATGAATATAATAAATATAATATAACATTTTATTATTATTATTATTATTATTATTATTATTATTATTATTATTATTATTATTATTATTATTATTATTATATAATTACTTTATAATTGCTAAGATGGAGGCTAAACTACTTAATTAAGTACCAACATTTTGGTACTTAATATTTTTTCACCATTGGATTTGTATTGAGATTTGTGCATTTAATGATGTGCACAAACTTTCATGATCGTCATAAATAAACACAAATCTCAATGCAAATTCAATGGTGGAAAAGCATTAAGTACCGAAATGGTTATACTTAATTAAGTAGTTTAGCTTCCCTCAATTGCTAATATTATTATAATAATAAAAATTTCTAAACAACCAAACAAAAACAAAGAATTATACTTTCGAACATATTATAATTTATACATTCAAACAAACTGTGAAATTAATAATTTCAAAAGAAATTCTTTATAATCCGATTTCATTCTGCTAATTTCACTTACCAAACGGCCCCTTAAATCTTTTGTATCTCATCTAATATACTTATTATCAAATCATCAAAAATATAATTAATTTAAAGTGATCTTTTGGAGAACTTTATCAAATACCATCTCAAACTAAAAAAGCTACGTTAATTTATTGTATAAAAAAGTGACTCTTTTCCCTTTTAATTTAAATCTCATGTCTTAGAAATCATACAAAGTGCTATATTATCTTCTCTGGGTCTTGTTTAGATAAAAAGGCCTTGCACTTTCTAGATCCATATGCAAATTGGTGGACCCATTACACAGAATCAAAATAATTTAACTAATGATTTATAAACCTAAATCCTGATCAACTCAATAATTTAGATACTTTTTTTTAATCTTTTGTAAGCTTTTCAAAAGGGTATATATGATATTTATGATTTACGAAAGGTAATATAAATTTTACTTGGGAAGGATAAATATGATATTTCTAAACTTTTAGAAGGGAAAATATTAAAAGAAGAATACCAGAGAGAGCAATCATATCAGAAAGAGAGAGGCCATTAACAGCAAACATATTAGCCAGTTGGTCCAGTGATGAACCGGGTCCAGGCAACATCCCATTAACTTCACTTGCACTCGAAACCAGTCCATCCATTCTCCCCAATTCCACACCATAAGACGGCCCACCAGCCTGTCATTAGTTTATTATTAGTCGGTGCTACTTAATTAATTAATTCGGACTTCGAAACTAAATCGTGAAATTAATTGCATGAATATTACGCGCACGTACCACTGCTATGACATCTCGAGTGGCCATGGTGAGAATATCAGCGCACGAAACCTGATTGGTACAACCCGGTACGGCATCGATGGCGGCCTTTGCCCTGATCACCATATCGAATCCATCGCCCGCGAGCGATAAATTGATCGGATGGTCTTTCTCCGCCGTGTTATTCCCCATCGAAGCGATAATTACCGATGCATCACACCCCTATGAAAATACAATTATGTTATACTTTAAAATTTTAACAACTAAATTGGCAAATTACTTCTACGAAACAGTCATGGAAGAAGAGACGAATCGTAGCTCCGACGGTGGCCGGAGCTTCTTGGATTTTCTTTGCGATTGCGGCTCGTACGATGCTCTCTACATTGGGGCAAGTGGCGGAATAGTAATTCTGTGTTAATTGGGAATGACCCAATTTCGAGAATAAGCAAATGACAATGGCGAGATGGAACATAACCGAATTGTGGAGTTCTCTCATGGGGAAGAGTGAATGGTTTGTATGTACGAAATAGTTATGAGGAGAGAGGTGATAAGGAGAGAGAGAAACGATTTGTGAATGAGTGTGCGTGAAATAGCGAAGAACCTAAGGTGATAGACAGAGGCGGCCAAGAATATAAGAAGTGCTTCCTTTATGACTTATTTGTTGCCAAACGTGTAGCGAGTCAGTAAAGAAGAGTCGTCGGTACTTTTCAATCTTCCCATCAAGTATTCAAATACATAATTTTCGAAAAAACAAAGGATTAGCTACTTATCGGCCCTGAATAATTTATTGGAGGAGTTCGACGAGATACTTATCGGCCCTGAATAATTCCTCACTGACACTCTCATCGTATCCTCTCTAAGCAATATTTTTTGCTTGTGGACAAAAGATTAGCTACTTATCGGCCCTGAATAATTTATTGGAGGAGTTCGACGAGATACTTATCGGCCCTGAATAATTCCTCACTGACACTCTCATCGTATCCTCTCTAAGCAATATTTTTTGCTTGTGGACAAAGGATTAGCTACTTATCGGCCCTGAATAATTTATTGGAGGAGTTCGACGAGATACTTATCGGCCCTGAATAATTCCTCACTGACACTCTCATCGTATCCTCTCTAAGCAATATTTTTTGCTTGTGGACAAAGGATTAGCTACTTATCGGCCCTGAATAATTTATTGGAGGAGTTCGACGAGATACTTATCGGCCCTGAATAATTCCTCACTGACACTCTCATCGTATCCTCTCTAAGCAATATTTTTTGCTTGTGGACAAAGGATTAGCTACTTATCGGCCCTGAATAATTTATTGGAGGAGTTCGACGAGATACTTATCGGCCCTGAATAATTCCTCACTGACACTCTCATCGTATCCTCTCTAAGCAATATTTTTTGCTTGTGGACAAAGGATTAGCTATAGAGTTCATAGTCACAAAAGAACCGTACAAGATAATTAGATGACCGTAGTTAGTTATTGCACCTCTAATTCAGTGCATCATTAGAGTTAGAGTACATTAAAGTAATGTTAAATCTTACAAGTTATACCACATTAATGCACATTTGTTGCGGGGAAATTATACTTTGCCCTCTCAATTCCCCCACAAATCCCTCACACTAATTAATTCCATAATTAATGTTGTGGATTAACGATTAATTCATGATTATTAAAATTTTAATATGTAATTAAGGTCTATATCAATAAATGATTAATTTTAAATATTTAAAAATAAATAATTATAAATTAATCATTAATTCACCACACTAATTATGAGATTAATTAGTATGAAAGAATTGTGGGGGAATTGAGGGCGCATGATATATGGTCTCTTTGTTATGTAGTGTTGCTTTAAGATTCGCGCGGCGGAGCTTACGGCGTCAACTTTAGTCGTTGTATGATGAGATAGACTGAAACATGGAGAGTCAATCACGACACAAGTCTATTATTCGTCTCTCTTTCAATTTAAATTCAATTTAAATTGAAAATAAAAACTAAGGACCACATGGCATGTTGATTGGGAATTTTAATTTTAACTGAGCTAATATTGTGACATTTAGATTAAATTATGTGAAGAAATTAGTCAAATTTGAAATATATGAATGCTTACTAATGGAGACTATAAATTGTAACTATTTTGATAACCACTAACAGAAGTTTATTCTTTTGAAGAGGAAAAAAGACATGGACAAAAATGAAAAAAAGTTGGTGAAAAGAAAAATAGTATTTTATTTTTGTTAATTAAGATCAAAATATAGTAACATGCATGCCAAATCCTGTGGGCTACAATTTTCTTCCCATTTATAATTACGAAACAGTGTATTTTTTCATGTGTTTTACAACTCATAGTTCAAGTTTGGTCTTTGGATTATTCTCAAAATTAGCCAAGTCAGTATCAATTGGGATTGATTATGAAGAATTATTGGGTGTATTGTCAGAGATATGCAGCGGCGGTGATTCAATCTAAAATTAAAATTATTCAGGAACTCATCAATTTTGTAATTCTATTCATCAATTTTATCATATACATTATACTATTTCCGAGATCATTAAATAATTTTATTTTGTCCCAAATGTGAAATATTAATGATTTTTAAAGGAAAAAAAGTGATAACTAAAATTGGTCCCAAAGTAAGTAAGTAGGAAACTTCTTAACGTGCACGTCTAAATTTGTGTATGGATAAAAAAGGTACACAGCAATCCATCCCTTGACGTCAAAGGCCAGCCATATTTACCTTCAATTAACTTCAATATGTACTCAATTACTCATGTCCCAAACATTAATTCAAAATAGTCCAATAAAACCATAAATATATCAATATAAAGTAATTTTGCTTTTTATGTTCTCTTTGTATTATATTGTTTGAATATTAGTTCCATAAATTAATCTCAAGCATAACTATATTACTCGACTTCATTGAAGTAACAAATTATAATTATTGCATATACCAATTATTAGTTGAAGTGTCCACATTGAGATTCTGAGACCAGTTTAGTAGCTATCAATTAATCCAGCAGCCCAAATATCATGAATTACTTTGGAAAAAAAAATCAGCAATTTAAAACTGAGTTGATTGTCCAAAAAACTAACTCAAGAACTAATCATCGTACATTATCCAAATCAAATTCAAATTCAAATATATTTCAAATATCATATATATACAGATCACATATGCACACCTCAATTATAATTTCATTAACCTACTCAAAACAAATACACAATTACATTTAAAAAAAAATGCGTTTCTTTTAATGCACTCCAATTTACATCACAAATATGATGATCACATAACAAATTAAAAAAAAAACATTCACACCATTTGGTAGAAGTATATCTTAACAAGATTATTGATTTATTTAGTGAATACAATAAAACTAATTAAATGCCAAACAATTCTTGTGGATATTACCCGCAGACCCGGTTTTAACTCCAACCTTTGCCAAGTTTGTAATGGCATCGATAAACGCTTGTTCAAATGCGGAAGAGCTCTGGGCCCAAATATCAACCAATCCCTTCGACCGGCTATCTGTGTAAAGAACCTGATCCGTGCAAATTATACCAGTAAGACATAATTTCATATATATATATATATATATTCATATAAAGTTTGAAAATTACTTACCTGATCAGAGGGAAAAAGACCCATCCGATTCTTCAAATTGATGAAATACTGGTTGTCGAATACACCCGGTGTAACCGGGTCGAGGAACACCGAATTGTCTGATCCATCTTGAGGGCACGAGGCCATTAATTGAGATCTGTAAGATGAACTCAGAGATGTGTCTGAAGTGTTGTAGACCCGGTCTTCGAATCTTTTGCAGTGGCCCGCTCCAATCGTGTGTGTAGCTATAATTTAAAAAAAAAGTATATATATTGTAAATATGCTTTATGTGTCATTTTGACTATATCTAATTCTCATGAAATACAATATGTATGTACCTGAAAGAGCAATCATATCGGCTTGAGAGACACCGTTTGAGGTGAATAAAGACGTCAATTGATCCAAATCGGAAGTTGTTGAGGGTAGACGGCCATCTACCGAAGTTGATTTTGATACTAATCCATCCAATCTCCCTAATTCCACCGAATAAGATGGCCCGCCTACCTATCGGGGGAAAAAGAGAAGATTCATATTGATTAACTTAAAATATTAAAATGTAAACTTACGTATAAATTTAATAGTTTTAAGTATTTTAATATTTGTATGCATACCAGTGCGATTATATCACGAGTAGCCATGACGAGGATATCAGCACACGAGACCTGATAATAAACTAGATAGTTAAAACTTAAAAGAGTGAAAGATACTGGATAATAAAATTGTTATATGAATGTATATTATTATTACCTGATTTGTGCATCCTGAAACCGAGTCTACGGCTGCCTTGGCTCTAACAATGGTATCGTATCCATCATCGTTTAAGGAAAGGTTCAATTCATGGTCTCTCTCGGCTGTATTGCTTGCGGTAGATGTAATTAACACTGATGCATCACAACCCTAAATTATATATATGTACAAATTAGAAGTTTTTATTTTTATATTAACAAATCCTAAAATTGCCATTCATACTGTTACTAAATATAATAATTTTTTAATTTTAAAAAGTAAATAAGACTATTTATTTTTCATTCATTAATGCTAATGAGAATTGAATTAGTGACATATGATTTATTGCACTACGTGTTAAATTCAATATTTTTATAATATTTGTTTTGATCTATTAGATACTATGTAAGGGGAGTTCTATCATACACCATTTTACAAGGGTATTTTGGGTATTTTAGTAATTAATTATATTTGTAAAAGGGTGTATCATAAAATTTATCTTTTATGGAAATTTTGGTTTAAATGAACAACAAAAAATTCCAATTTAGTTAAACATTAATTAATAAATATATTTAATATCTTACCTTAAATATTCATAAATAAATAATTACTCCAAATACCCTTGAAAATGAGTGTATGATAAGGAAATGAGTGTATGATAGAAGCCCCCACTATGTAATGTTTAATAAATGTATTTCCATGTGTATTTGTGGAAGAAGTGTATCAGAAATACATTTGTAAACTTTGAGTTTTGATCCATGTTCAAGAGAGAAATTGATGCCTTCGTTCGCATGAGAAGGGAAAACTATTCTCATCTTTTTATTTCTTGAAAAATCCTAGCTTTATTTCTTCTCAAATTTCTCAATAATCTACCTAAATACAAAATAAAATCACATAAACTCCAACACTATGCACTCAATCATTTGAATTACACCAAATAATGGCTATCGGCCTCCAGACGTCCACAAAAATAAAAAAATGTGTAAAAATCATAAAAAATGACTTCAAGAACAAATATGATTTAATCATCTAATACTACTAGTAGTCTAATATGTTCAGATATTATCGTTATAATTTTATTTTTCAAAAAATAAATAGTAGGATCTACTTACAAAAGTTATGGACCCTTTGACAAATATAAAAATATAGTTTTAAAAACATGCCTCGACGAAACAATCATGGAAGATAAGGCGAATAATGCCACCAACGGCATTGAATGTCTCCTGAAACTTCTTAGTAACTGCGGCTTTCACAATCGTTTCGACCGAAGGACAAGTTGTGTTATAGTAGGTTGGCGACAAAGCTGACCCCAATTGCGAAAACACGCAAAATTGTAAAAGTATAACTAGAAACACGGATTTTGTTGATTTCCTTATAGCCATTGTTTATTCTTTGTGTTAATAAATAAGAAGGTTGTGAAATGAAATGAACTTTTTCTTTTCGATTTAGGTTGTGAAATTTAGTGTGTTAATAAGAAGACTATATATAAGGCGAAGTAAATTTGAATTAGCAAAAAAATATTTTTCATTTATATAATACAATGGAAAGGATCGGGTATTGAATTTTTTTTTAGAGAAAACCGGGTGTTGAATTAAAGATATATAAAATAGAGGCCATACATCATGCCCCCTCAATTCCCTCACAATTCCTTCACACTAATTAATCTCATAATTAGTGTGGTGGATTAGTGATTAACTCATAATTATTTATTTTTAAATATTTAAAATTAAATATTAATTGATATGGACCTTAATTACATATTAACTTTTTAATAATCATGAATTAATCATTAATCCACCACACTAATTATTGGATTAATTAGTGTGGGGAAATTGTGGAGGAATTGAGAGGGCAAAGTATAATTTGCCTATAAAATAAGAAGAAAAGGAAGAGATCAATTAATTCTTTAGCATACCTTCTAAATTCTAATTGACATGTCCGTGTGGACAAGGTCATGTTTGGTTGCTTTAATTTTATAATATAATTGATACAAGGTACATTTATTATTATGAATGGACATAAGCAAGATTTTGTATTTAACAACATAAATAGTGCACAAATAATGTTTAATAGGATCATCTGAATAGGTATATTCAACAAAAAGAAAATTAGGATTTTATTTATATAAGAGAAAAGGTCTAAATTTCATCCCTTAATTTTGAGTTAGTGTGATTTTGGCCCCTCAATTTTTGTATGATCTATTTTAATCCTTCACTTATTATATTTATATTGGTTCACGGTTGATTCTTTCATCCATTAATTGCTAAGGTATCCGTTAACTTTGTAACGTAAAATAATTAAGAAGTAGCGGGAGATATAGCGGATGCTACAATTTGTAACGTACAAAAAATTAAGTATCATTATGTAATAAAAATAATTTTAAAATATAAAATATTCATATTAAACATCTTAAATAGTAATTTATAAAAACAATTAACAAAATATGTGAAAACGGACATCTCCACCAAATCAGAACATCTCAATATAAATATAAGTGTTTCTTTTGTTTATTTATCAACCAAAAGGAATTTAAATTATCATAATTTTTCATAAAATAATTTTTTAATTAAATTCATTTGATTTTTTTATAAATCCATCAAAAATTATTTTATTTACATGTAGCGAGCTAGAAAGTTGCATCGCGCGACGTTTTATCTATAAAATAAACTATATCGGTGTATCGTAGTGTTTAGCAAAGCAATTAGCTATCATGGGATTTAGTATATATTACATTATTAGAAGTTCAAATATTCAATAATACAAATACTATTTTCTTAACACGTTCAAATAATCTAAAATATTCAAAAAGAAAATATTTTAAAATATTCCATAATATATAACTTGTCAAAAATATAACAAATTTTCTCTTAAATAAGAAATCAGTGCTTCAAAGGTTTAATAAAAAATATGAATAAAGCTACCGCCCCCTCCCTTCCCTCCCTCCAACATTCCCCTTCCAATGAATGACATGTGGGTTTCATGTGAATTGATTTTTGTAAAAATAAATGTGGACCCCACATATCTATTTATGAATGACATGTGGGCCCCATATTATTATATATATACATAATTTACGACATCAACAATCTAAGTTACGCTATTTAAACTTAATTTTATGATTGTGATTTTAAATCATTCAAAAATCATTAATTATCTATATTTTTTTCATCTAATATGGAATAAGAAACATAAAAAAATATATAATATTCAAATTCGGATCCGGGTATCCGAATTCGAGTACCGGATGCTCCGACACTAAAACGGGATTCGAATCCGGATATTTTCTCGGATACGATTTCGGACAATTATCTGCACCATTTACATCCCTACTTGCACGTCCACACAATCTTTTGTCTCCAATCATATTTTTTATTTTGTAGATTAATTATCATGTTATAAAGGGGGTACTACGAAAGAACAAGCACTAAAATGTGGGACTAAAGTCTCTACTCTCGAAATTTGAATAATCAACGAAACAATTCCAAAATTATTTTTACTAGGGCAAAATACCCGCGCTTCGCTGCGGATTTCGCTATGTAATAAATCAATGTGTTTTATTAAATATTTCTCTCTTCTGGTTTTACTTTTCTTGGTAATTAAAATAAGAAAACATGAACCAAATAATACAAAGTATATGAAAGCAAAAAGAAAATTAAAAACACAAACTTGAAAGCTATCTTACAATTAAAAAACACATAATTAAACACAAACCAGATAATTGATAAACTTTCACCATAAATATGAAAATATGGAGAAGACAACCTGAATGAGTGAAGTGATGTGGTTAGAGATCATGTCAGGTAACTTTTTTGACTATTTTGGTATGACAACTCTCAACTCAAAAGAAAAGAAGACTATTTAGGTATGGCTCAGTGAAGACATCACGGTGCTACACATCATGGTGATACAGACCCGAAAAGACATAGTATACCCTTGAAAGTAATACCAAAATTTCAAACACTCAATCACTCATATATATATATATATAGCACCTATCGAGAAATGAACTAATTATTTGCAACTGAGTACTATAGCCGAAGAGGAAAAAAAAATTCGAATCTAATTCTCCATGCTCCAGGAAGCTAATATGTAGAGTTCTACTACTGTAGGAAAAAAAATGCAGAATCTAATTCGAATCAAATTACTTACCAGAATTAAACCAAAAAATGAAGGATAAAATGAAGAAATTAAGATGACCTCTAAATTTGGAAATTTGATGAGGAGAAGAAAGAAATTCATCGGCCTTTTGTACTCCTAAATTACAAAGTTTCTGAACTTCACCGGAAACGGGCAATTAAACCGTGAACCCTAAAATCGATCTTTGATATTGTTTGATGGAGTGACTCTCTCTCTAGTAATTATAGTATTAGTATTTCTCGGGTGCTGTATTATCCATTTGAAATTTTAATCGCCAAAGTAGTTTTATGGTAATTATAGCATTTTTTTCTGTTACAATGAACTAACTGAATAGCAAAGATATGTAATGTTCAAAACAGAAAAAAAAATTGATGGAAAATTAAGTAGTAAAAATGAACTGTACCTTTTTTCCGTATCGAAAATCACATGTTGGCAAAAAATGGAGATGCAAATTGAAATTGCGAGGACATTTGATTAGAAGAAACAATTTTGATGGAACTTCAACCAAATTTTTAAGAATTAATAATAAGATAAACAGATCGAAAGTTGCTGAAATTCATACTTGTGAAGGAGTAATTATGCAATTTTATATTTGTATGTACTAACATGAAAATTTGCCAAAGGGAATTCAACACAAACCTGTATGAGTAGAATTACAAGCATCAATTGCACCATTTGATATTAAAGAGTGAATAGACTGCAAAAAGTTTTCAAAATTAAAGTGTCAAACATAGTAACGATTCAAGAATTGACAAAAATTAGGTTACTCGAAACATTAATTCATGTAATTAGGCCTAAGTTGTTATCAATTAAAAGAAAACGAACTTTTTACAAAATTTTGAGCATGTTTACTATCCACGGCCCCTCTCTAGAAGTACCAGATTCATCTCAACCTGTAAAATATGCAATTAGGCCCTTGCACCACTCATTATTTACTAACTATTCAGAGTCTCAGACCAACAATGCAGAATCGACCGAGATCAGTAGTAGAACCAATAAATAACCATATAAATGAGAAATGGTAATTCAATTCAAGTACAAAACTTGTACATACCAAGATTTTGAGCTCATCATTGAGCGAACTGAATCCATCTTCTAAGTCTTTTAAAACCTTGTATATCAAAAAAAAAAAAAAAAAAAGAGTATTAATGACCTCACCTTTCGTTCGTCTCTTGTCACAGGAGAAGAAAGAAACCATAAACCCACTGCTGACCGCCGAAATAGTGTTGGAGGTAACAAATCCACCAGGCACCATTAAAATGCACCGACCACCAACTATTATGCAGCCTCCTGCCGCAAAAATGGAGCCGCTAACAAATCCACCAGGCACCATCAAAGAAGGGTGGGATAGGAAGAAAACGGCCTGCTCAGGGAAGATTTCGATATTATATAAAGCTCGCTTCCTCGATTCCTCGATTCTATGAAGCTCCTCGCAGTGGCAGTGGAGAAAGGACCGTCAAGTAGCGTGCCATATGCCGCTTCTCGGCCGCGGAGAGGGCTCTGTTGCCGTCTCTGTCGCTTCTCAGCTTTGCGATCCACTGCCGTCTCCGATGTGTTGAGCGCCTCGCTCTCTTTCTCCCACTCTCCCTACCCGTCGCTCCCTTCTCTGGAAGAAGTCCATATCGCTTCGCCGTTCTCTCTTTCTCTCGCTTGTTTTAGGGTGGGTTCGTTTGGGGAACGAAGGATTTTGTTGTGGGGTATAGAGAATGAGAGACCAATAGAAATAACACTCAGGATGTATTACTGTGTATGTTTTGTTTGGGGTGGATAACAGTAAAAGGAGACGTGGCTTTTCAGGGTTGAGTCAAACTGGGATCAATTTAATGGGAGGAGTTTATTGGGAAATATTGGGAAAATTTTAATTTGCTCCCAGATTTCCCCAATAAACCCTCTATATTCTAATTAATACCTTTAGATATGTCAAATTATTTTTAAAATTAACATTTTCTTTTTTTAATGTATAATTTTCTACTAAAAAAATTATATAGATACTTTTCATAATGTATCGCATATCTAAGCAAATAAATAATTCCAAAATATATTTTGTAGTTACAAATATGTATCATATGTCTTAAGAAGTATTCAACTCATCTAAAAAAATATATATATCACATACTTAAAAGACATAACACGTAACTGAAATAATTATATCATACATATAAAACATATATGTTTCGTACTTCGAAAAGTTACGAACCAAACATATTTTGTACTTCGAAAATGTATAACATAGAAATAAAAAAATATACATAACTAAAAAATATATATTGTAATTAAAAATACATATGACATATTTGTAAAGGTGTGCGGCATATTTAATAAAAATATGTCATACATCTAAAATGTATAGCGTACATCTCAAAAGGTATATTTTCATAAGCTATAATCCAAATATGAATTATATCTCAAAAATATATATTATACATATAAATGACATAAGACACTACAAAAATGCATATCATAGATTCAAAATATATTTTAGAAAATTAGCCAAAAAAATATAATGTACTTCAAAATTATATATATTGTAGTTAAATCAAATAACATTTAAACAAAAATGAATATGACGGACATACTACAAGCAAAATCTGGTAGCGACATAAATTATTTTTTTAAAATGATATCTGATAAAAGCATAAAAAATACACCGAAGCAGAACGAGAATAACATCTAGTATTTCTTAATAACTATTGACATTTTCATTGAAAAGTCATTCTAAATTTTTTTTTTTTTTTTTTGATAATAAATGGAGAAAGTTCATATGTCCTCCGTTCATTTATGTCAATGGTGATCGAACCCGCAACATATGGTTTTTGTGTCTCACTCACTGAACCAACTAGGTTATGGACTCAATAACATAAATCAATTTATATATTGTCATCTTCAGTTTCACATCCTCGCTTGAGATTCATTTCTCATCTTTTTAGTCTTGGCATTGTTCTGTTTTCAACTGGAAACAAATGTCAAAAACTTCAAATTTGTTTTAAAATCCCCTGAAATTACCCATAAGCCCCTGCAAATCTCTCAATTCCCTTAAAATTTTCTTAAAACCCATACATCCACACGCCAGACTATGTTTTATCTTTTTTTTTTTTTTTTTTTTTTTTGAAAAACTAAAGAGGCGAAGGCTCTTTTAATATATTAAAGCAAAGTTTAATACATTGGTGCGATTTTACATGATAAATGTAAAAAAGTAGTTTCGCAAAAATAAATTATAATTGCAAAAGTAAGATACATGCCGAGAGATGGTGCTTTCGGTCATCCTTAGACGAACGCAACCTCCCTCTGCCCTTGGTTTGCCACGCGAGCTCGGATTGTCATCGAAGCTGTCACCGTCGCTGTCGCGGCCTGTCGCTCTCGGACTCGCCCCCAGACTCGCCCAAGACTCGGCCGTCGCTCTCGGCCTCGCCCCAGACTCGGCCCAGACTCGTCCCAGACTCGCCATCAGCCTCGCAATTTTTCGATTTCCCTTTTTCCCTTCCCGCTTTTTCCTTTCAAGTTTTTGCTCTTCGAGGAGATCCAAAATCGCCCCGATGGCGGCCAGCTCAGATCCGTTGTCCAGACTCGGCACCAGCTCAGATCCGTTGTCCAGCTTCGTATCCAAGCTTTCGTAGTTGGAGCTGCTAGGTCTTCGTCGCTTCGGTTGCTTGTCGCGGCGCGTACTTCCTGCTTTCGTCGCTTCGCTTCCCTTCGTCGCTTCCTGCTTCCTGCTTCGCTGCGCTGCCTGCTTCCCTTCGTCGCAGGCTGCTTCCCTTCGTCGCTGCCTGCTTTCGTCGCTTCCTTTCGTCGCTTCGCTGGAGCAGGAGAAGGGGACGAGTCTGGTGTCGTCATGTCGCCGGAGAAGGAGGTGGAGGCGGCGAGGGAAGCCTCCACCCCCAAAATCGCTGCCTGCTTTCGTCACTTCCTTTCGACGTTTCGCTGGAGCAGGAGAAGGGGAGCCGGAGAAGGAGGTGGAGGCGGCGAGGGAAGCCTCCACCCCCAAAATCGCTGCCTGCTTTCGTCACTTCCTTTCGACGCTTCGCTGGAGCAGGAGAAGGGGAGCCGGAGAAGGAGGTGGAGGCGGCGAGGGAAGCCTCCACCCCCAAAATTGCTGCCTGCTTTCGTCACTTCCTTTCGACGCTTCGCTGGAGCAGGAGAAGGGGAGCCGGAGAAGGAGGTGGAGGCGGCGAGGGAAGCCTCCACCCCCAAAATCGCCTTTTTTTTTTTTCTCCTTTAGGGTTTCTGGCGGCCGTTTCTGATCGACTATGTTTTATCAATGTCTTTGAAAATTTCTCAAATAATCTCAAAAGTCACTGGGAATTGTCCAAAATCCTTTGATTTGACGAAATTTGCTAAAAAAACTGGGAGTGTCAAAAAAGCGGATACGGTCGGATAATGGTCAAACCGTATCCGTATCCATTTATTTTTTATACGGATACAAATTCGAATAGTAATCGGATACGGATACGGATACGTTTCGGATATTATACGAATACAAATACGGTTCGGATATTATCGAATACGAATACGGATTGATTTCGGATACTCAAACGGTTATTATATCATAATTATATAATTTACTAAAAAATATTCATCTCAAAATATAATTGTAAATATTAAATTTTATCAGCAATAATATTTAATAAAATTATAAATATTATTGATATATATATATACAATTATCATGTCAATCATCATATATAGTATTTTTTTATTTAATCGAAATATTCAAGTGTCATTAATAGAAACGATCATAAAAATCAAAAACAAGTGTTGTCCAAAGTTAATGCAACTAAATGTAATTTAATCACTTTTAAATATGGTCACTTTTAATATAAAGATCGTGTTAATTAACAAAGATACAAAAAATAAACAAATAGGGAGGTGGAGAAATTGACATCATATATGTTTACGAAGTTAGGTGGATGATTTCGAAAATTGGAATCACCTCTGACGTGCTCGACGGCTGACTCGCCTCACACGTACATATGTCTCCGAAAATATCCTTGTTAATTTGTATAAGAATTGAAAAAAATTCTTTTATTATTGGACTGAATTTGTATGTGTATATATAAATGATTCACGTTTGATCTTTTTTTATATAAATGATTCACATAAAACATCATTATACAGAAAATATAACATCATTTGATCTAATGTGATCGTTCCAATGTGAACTTCAATGTGTATATTTGTCATATTCATATATTTTCGTGAATATCCAACATTTCACGTTCATACAAGATTATACACCTAATATATTAAATTATAATTAATACATTATACATTCGTATTGAAATATTTCAAAAGGATAAGATATTCTTAAAATAACTAACAATGTTTGGCTAGTCCGTCAATCATCACGAGATGAAGAAGGTAGATGCGCCATAAAAGCATTGTTGTTTCACTTGGTCCCTCTCAAGTTGCTTCTTCGTTCGATCGTTCAATCGGATCTAGTACACGGGGCTCGGTTGTACATCTTTGAATTCAGCAAATTTGATTTTGCTTACCAACAAAATCACCGATTTCCTTTTCTCTAGAAGACGGTCGATGTAATTGGACAAAAGCTGATCTCAAAGAAAGAGCATGGTCCCTCCACTAATAATAGTCAAAGCGCAAGGGACGAGAAAAGGTAGAAGCCATGAGACTTTCTTTTATACTGAATATTGAATCAAAAGGCAACCGAAATCCTCCATGTCACCGTGGTGCTTGGTAGCTCCGCGCAAGCTGTATCAGTCACCTTAGTTAGAGAAGTTGTCGCTATCTTCAAAGTTTGACGAATCAAGAAAAAGATCTTCAGATTCCTATTATGATGTGGACAAGTAATATAACAAGAAGATCCAATTGAATTCAGAAAAGTGAAAGAAAAGTGAAAGAAAAGGATTAAGCTTGGCATTCCTTCTCGGTGCCTCGCTGACTTGCCTACACGGCGGAAGATTCAAAACAATCAAGCAAAGTTGTTTCCCTCTCCCGAAGCACGCCTTATAATTAACTTTGTTAAGTTATTTTAATAGGTCGAATAAATCAGCCCAGTTCACTTTGGGCCTATGATCATTTTTGCTGACTAATTTTATTGGGCTGAACTTGATGTGTTTAATCAAAAGTAACTTTATTCATTTTCTTTTCCCGAAACAACTAATGCCCTATTAATTAATTCTAAATTCTAATTCTAAATATAACTCAAATCACAATAATGCATAAATCAAAACTAAACCATTACGTAATAAAGAATCAACAATAATTCATGATTACACAATTTAAAACTCATATTTACAAAAAAAAAAATGATACAAAAACTGTACACTATATAGTATATAATAATAGCACGAAAGAAAAAAAAATCTCCTAAACCCCCGTCTTTTTTTCTCCCTCTCCCTTTTCTGAGATTTCAACCATCGATTTACTTCTCGTCATATCTTGTTTTTCTCCCTCTTTCTATCCTTCTTCTCTGGACATCTCAATAATGGATTTGACAAGTTTTTCCCTATAAAGACGGTCAATTCAGGTTTGTAGTCGAGAGGCGCTTCCTCTGTTTTCTTAATCCTCGAAATCACAAACTGCATTTTGATCATATCAGTAGTTAAAAGAGGGGTCACTGGTATTGGGACTGCACGTTGAGGCCGGTACGGTCTCGTCTGGACAATTGGCCGACCGTCCTCGAAATCACAAACTGCATTTTGATCATATCAGTAGTTAAAATATTAATAATTGTTGAAAATGATATTTTAATATCAATATATTATTTATTATAATATTTTAATATTTATGTATTATTTATTATAATATTTTAATATCATGTATTATTTATTTTTAACATTTTTTTATTTTTTGAGAATAGTTTAATATGTATTTATTATTTATAAAATTATAAAAATATATAAATTAAAACTATGGGGGTATAATGGTCATTTTTTAAAAAACATAACAAAAGGATAGGGAGTTTTTGAGGAAATCTAAAAAAATTAGGGGATTTTGGAAGAAGCAAAAAAATATAGGGGATTTTTGAGAAAATCAAAAAAATGTAGGGGCTTTTTTAAAAAAACATGGGATTTTTGGGAGAGCCCACCCGGCCCCTATCACTACAACAAATCTTGTAGTTCAAAGAAAAGATAGAGAAAACCATCACATCTCTTCCTAAACTCGAAATCCTCTCCTAAAATAATTTTCATCAAGAAAACTTTATTTTTTTCCAAAAAAAACGATCCATGATTGATCTCAAATTAAAGAAAATAAAAAGTAAAAAAGAATAATGTAGTTTATTTGTTAAGTACAAGAAAATTATGAGAAAGATTTTAGTATAAAAAAAAAAAAAAAAAAAACAATGAAGAAACATTGCTTGTGGATGACACAAACCCCTTCTCTTCCAAGAAGGCACAAACCCCTTCTCTTCTCTCCACGTTGAAAAAAAAATACGGTATATATAGCTAGTGATTTAATATATTTTATCAGTATAACAGTGTAAATTCTATTATTTTGCATATTTATACTCACTGAATAAATGGAGTTTTAAATCTATGAACTCGTTTTTCTAAAAGAAAATTGAATGAAAAAGAAATTAAATACGGTATGTTGCGACTTGCGAGTCAATTAATTAAGACAATTCATTTCTAGTTCCATATTTATACTCACTGAATAAATAATATACTATGATTCAATATAATACTCGTGTATGTTGCGAGTATTGTAATTATGTTTTTCATTTTGATACGGAGAATTAATTTTTATGATTATAATGTTAATATCATCTCAAAATAAAATTATTTCAAAAAAAAATTCATTGAAAATGACTCATTTATTTATCAAATAAACTATTATAAATAAAGCAAACACAAAAAAAATAGTTGGGAGTTTCAGTGGTTATACACTAAGAAAGGGTCTCTACTGAATCGAAGGTACAGATATCACAATTAATTCAATTTAAATTTCAGCAATGAACTTCATTACAATTCAATAAATTTAACTTTGTGATAACTACACAATTACATTTCTCCTGAGAAGTATTTCAATTATTTAAACTCCAATTTAGATCACCGACACTATCATTCACCACACACGAATATACAAAGAAAACCAATCAATTCACACCGTTGATAATATTGTTTGCAGTGAACACAATACATAAGATGAAATAACTAATTAAATGCCAAACAATCCTTGCGGATATTTCCCGCAGACCCGGTTTTAACACCAACCTTTGCCAAGTTCGTAATAGCAAGAATAAACGCTTGTTCAAACGACGAAGAGCTCTGGGCCCAAACGTCGACCAATCCCTTCGACCGGCTATCGGTGTAAAGCACCTGGTTCATGCAAATTATACCAGTAAGATATAATTTCATATATGTCCCTTCAAAATGTAAAATTTACATACCTGATCGGAGGAAAAGAGACCCATTCCGTTTTGTAAATTGATGAAATACTGGTTATCGAATACACCCGGTGTAACTGGGTCGAGGAACACCGAATTGTCTGATCCGTCTTGTGGGCATGAGTCCATTAATTGGGCTTTGTAAGATGGGTTGAGAGTTCCGTCATTGCCGATGAGCCGATCTTTGAATTTACCGCAGTGGCCCAGTCCAATTGTATGTGCAGCTAAAATTCAAGAAAATTGAATAAAATATTGTGAATTGTTATATGATTTATGTATTCTTTTTTATTATTATTTTCATGAAGTGTGAAATTATGTACCTGATAGAGCAATCATATCAGCTTGAGAGATCCCATTTGAGGCAAATAAAGCTGTCAATTGATCCAAATTAAATGTTGGTAACGGTAAACTGCCGTCTACTTCGGTAGATTTTGACACTAAACCATCCAATCTCCCCAATTCCACTGAATAAGAGGGCCCACCAGCCTATATATTAAAAAATCTTAGTAATTAGCTTTAAAAAGAGAATATAAATTCGTATATTTGATCAAATATAAGTATTTTTGTACCAATGCAATTATGTCGCGAGTAGCCATGACGAGAATATCAGCACATGAGACCTGATGAGAAATTAGATAGTTAGAAAAGAGAAAGAGTTTGCGTTATTAATTTTGTTGTATTTCAATATATAAAATAGTTTATTTGAAGATAAATAACCATATTTGTGCACCCTGAAACCAAGTCTACAGCGGCCTTGGCTCTAACAATGGTATCGAATCCATCGTCGTTTAAGGAAAGGTTTAAGTCATTGTCTCTCTCGGCTTTATTGTTTGGCGTAGACGTTATTAACACCGATGCATCACAACCCTATATCATATATGAATGAATTAGAAACTTAAATCTGTATATAGAAAACCCACCAAAAATATCATTCATGTTGTTATTAAAAATAATAGTGTAATATTTTAAAAAACAGACCTCGACGAAACAATCGTGGAAGAGAAGGCGAATAACGCCACCGACGGCATTGAAAGTCTCCTGAAACTTCTTGGTGACCGCGCCTTTCACAATCGATTCGACCGAAGGACACGTTGCGTTATAGTAGTTTGGTGACAGAGCCGAGCCCAGTTGCGAAAACACGCAAAACTGCAAAAGTATAACTAGAAACAAAGATTTAGTAGACTTCCTTATAGCCATTGCTTTTTTGTTGTTTTGTGAACAAATAATTTGTGAAATGCACTGAAGTATTTTCTATTTTGTTTGAGGTTGTGATATGAAGTGTGTTAGGAATGGGTATATATATACAAAATGTGAGGTTATTTGAATTGGTATATAAATTAGTTTTCATTTAGATAATTTAATGGAAAGAATTATGTATACTCCAAGTTTGTTTCAATTAACATAACTAATTTCTCAGGATTGTTTCAATTAACACATCTTGGTGGACAAGGTCAAAATTTCGATTTTTAATTTATACTTGATCGGTGAAATATGCAAGAACATGTCTTTAACACGATAAATAATGTACAAATTGGGTTTAATTGGATCATTTCACTGTAAATCGTGGGCAAGAAATTATGGACCGAAGTGCCAAGTGATTTTGCCAATTCACGCCTTTTTTGTTTTGCTTTTCTTTTTTGAGACCCGAAATCTTGTTTGCATTTTTCATTCGTCATTTTAATCAAATATCTTATCATTAAAAAATAGATGCTACATAAAAAATATATTGCAATGAATTGATAATTGAATAGTTATCTTTTGTTTTGAGTTTTATGAAAAAAAAAATGATCTAGTTCTCTTGTTTTACTTTTTGTAGGTCTTTTTTTCTTTTAGAAAGTTTATCGAACATTTTGTCTACATTAAAAAAATAAAAGAAAATTAGATGATGAACAAAATATAGTTTATGTGCAAAATTAGAGAAAGAAAAGATTATTAAGAGAGTACAATATATTAATTTGAGGATCGGGATTTTCCGCCAAAATGGCTCTTGGAGGCTTGGGATTTTCCGCCAAAATGGTCAAGATGAGTAAAACAGTTACTAACCTCGACATCGTCAAAGGTGAAATTAAACGGAAAATTAGGAAAAAAATTCAAGCACAAACGAAGAGTAAGGCAAGGAGACCCCGTATCTCCGATGCTTTTCGATTTGGTAGCCGACTCGCTACAAGCATTCCTCCAAAAAATTAATCACCTCATGGTATCGCCGGTCAAATTCGCAACAAGGGTCCTTCGATACGCCGACGATACAATCCTCTTTATCGAGGCACACCCGACCAATCTCAAGATACTAACATACACTTTAAATCTATTTCAACGGGTTTCGGGACTTGCAATCAATTGGGACAAAACCGTCTTTGTTCCGATAGCCATACCGGAGTCTCTAAATGGGACACTCCAAAGACTACTAAATTGCGCGAAAACAACTCTACCCATATTATACCTCGGCATGCCTTTAAACACCAAAAAACCGAAAAAATTGACTACATCCCCCTTATAAGGAAAATACAATCCCGATTATCGGGATGAAAAGGAAAATACCTCTCTTTGGGAGGACGGTTAGTGCTTGCGAAATCGGTATTAAATGCGGCACCGACATATTTCATGCAATGCTTCCGCCTACCAAAATGGTTAATAAAGGAAATTAATAAAATTACAAGGAAATTTCTTTGGAAAGGCGATAAGGAATGTTTAGGTGGTCATTGCCTAATTAATTGGAAAAAAGTTTGCTTACAAAAAAAAAATGGAGGATTATGGATGTTAGATATCGAAACACACAACACATCACTATTACTAAAATTGCTTTGGAAAATTTGCCAAAATAGTGAGGGTATGTGGGCGACCACTATCAAAAATATTTACGGAATCGAACACGCATCCGAATTGGAAAATGTGGCGATCAAGCACTCCTCCTACTTTGTCAAAGACCTACGCACACTTCTCTCACAATTTCGAATAGCGTACAAATTTGACCCGAGAACGAACCACCACGCTTGGATGGGCAAACCAGATTCCTTCTCCACGGCCGCAACATACAAACTCCTAATAAATCCAGGAATAAATTGTGAGTGGAACACCACCTTATGGAAAACAAAAGCTCCCGCAAAAACAAAAATGTTCACATGGTTGGCGCTCAACGAAAGGATCTTAACGGGAGATGTTTTGCGAAAAAGGAATTGGCCGCACGAGACAATGTGCAAAAATTGCAACAACAACGTTGAAGAATAGGCGACCCACTTATTCATTAATTGCTCATATGCACAAAGGGTTTGGAGGGGACTTCGACACATCATAGGAATATCATTCGACATCCGCGACACCTTGCCGAAATTTTGGCTAGACAACCGACGAAAATACACCAAGGAAAAAAAGGATGAAATCGACACCTACTTCGTGGCCACACTTTGGACCATGTGGAAAGAGCGAAACGAACGGATCTTTAACCAAAAGAACTCTCCGCCATCCTCCACGATAGCGAAGGTCAACTACGAGACAAAGACATGGAAACTCCATAGCTAATCGGGATCCAAGCTTCGCTCGCCATTTCTAGCTTCTCTTCTCTCTTTTTCTTTTAAATCTCTTTAACTTGTAGAGTTTGTCCTTAATGGAGTAGTTTTTTCTACTAAAGTAATTAGCATAGACTCTTTATTTTTTTTTACATTATCATGTAAAATTAAAACGTTATATTAAACTTGCTTTATATATCGAAAAAGAAGCTTGGCTTCTTAATTTCAAAAAAAATATATATTAATTTGAGAAAATTAATCTTCTAATTTTTTGTTTCATTTTTTTCCAATCCTAGTTTTAAAATAACAATGAAAAAATAACCTTGAAATGAGAAATGAAGCTCAAACTTATGAATCATCACAAGTCAAACTCGAAGTACAGATGAAAAAAACTCTCATTTTCATCCGGTCCACAGAAGGGAAGGCGAAGTTTTTTTTTTTTTTTTTTTTTTGAAACTAAAATTTTTCTCGTCAATTTCTTGTACTTAACAAATAAACTACATTATTCTTTTCTACTTTTTATTCTCTTTAATTTGAGATCATTCATGAATTTTTTTTTTCGAAAAAAATAAAGTTTTCTTGATGAAAATTATTTTGGAAGAGGATTTTGAGCTTAGGATGAGATGTGGTGGTATGTGCATATTTTTCTCTATCTTTTCTTTGAACTACAAGATTTGTTGTAGTGGCAGAGACCGGGTGGATTTTCTTCCAAAATTTTCGCCGAACAGTATATATTGCTAGTGATTCAATATATTTTATCAGTATAACAGTGTAAATTTTATTGTTTGGCAAAAAAAAAGTCAAGATCCAACACTGCTCTATAGTGATAAATGGAGTTTAAAATCTATGAACTCGTTTTTCGAAAAGAAAATTCAATGAAAAATAAATTAAATACGGTATGTTGCAAGCCAATTAATTAAGGAAATTCATTTCTAGTTCCATATTTATATTCACTGAATAAATAGTATACTAGCATAGTGTTTGGATGAGGGATAAAGAAGGAATAACCTAACTTATCCATTTATTCTTTGCCAAACAAAAACATAAAAGTTGGGAATAAAATGAGATAACTTAACTTTATCCCAAAATATTTATCACCTCTCAAACCAGTGATAGTGTTATCCCATCTTTATTCTCATGTATCATGACTAAAATACCCTCTATTCAACTCTAAATTCTCCTTTTCATATTATTTAAAATCGTACATTTTTTTCTCTCTCCTCCAACTCATCTCTTCTTCCCCAACATCATCTCTTTCTCTTCATTTCACAAATCTTAAATATCTTTTTATATTTTCATTGTTTTTATAAATGGATAATATTATTGGATTCTCCATTTTTTTATCTTCATTTTGAGACCATGAAAGCTACACATTTAGTTATACTAGATGAATGTGTATTGTGCTTGAGTATTGAATGTGTAGTGTGCTTGAGTGTTTGTTGGTGGGTGTGTGGGTAGTGCATGGTCGTGTGTTTCATGAGGTATATGTTTTTGTGTATTTTGTGAGGGTAGTGTGTTTGTATATTATATTTCATGATTTTCATTAGTGTGTTTCTCTGAACAGTGAACACATGCGCGAGTTTAACCATGGCCAAAAGCTTTTTTTTTTTTATGATTACTGATATATCTTTTTTAATTATAGAAAGATTTAAATATATTATTGTTAAATATAATTTGTAGTTAATTTTGTAATTTATATTTACGTTACCATGATATATTATTAACTTTCAATTAATCAACCCATCACATGCATTAAGGTCTGATGGGTATATTGGTCATTACACAAAATTTCAATTTTTAAATAAAATACCATCCTTACTTATATTTTACTCTCGTGCCAAACATCAATCCGAAGTATAGAGATAAATCGGCGTAACTACTTATCTCTATCTAAAGTTAATCTCATCCTATCCCTCATCCAAACATAGCCTAGGATAATACTCGTGTATGCTGCGAGTATTGTAATTATATTTTCATTTTAATACGAAGAATTAAATTTTTTTTATTATAATGTTAATATCATCTCAAAATAAAATTATTCAAATTTACGTTGAAAATGAATCATTTATTTATCAAATAAACTATTATAAATAAAACAAACACAAAACAAATAGCTGGGAGTTTCAGTGGTTATCCACTAAGAAAGGGTCTCTACTGAATCGAAGGTACAGATATCACAATTAATTCAATTTAAATTTCAGCAATGAACTTCAATACAATTCAATAAATTTAACTTTGTGATAACTACACAATTACATTTCTCCTGAGAAGTATCTCAATTATTAAACTCCAATTTAGATCACCAACACTATCATTCACCACACACGAATATACAAAGAAAACCAATCAATTCACACCATTGATAATATTGTTTGTAGTGAACACAATACATAAAGATAAAATAACTAATTAAATGCCAAACAATCCTTGCGGATATTTCCCGCAGACCCGGTTTTAACACCAACCTTTGCCAAGTTCGTAATAGCAACAATAAACGCTTGCTCAGACGATGAAGAGCTCTGGGCCCAAATGTCAACCAATCCCTTCGACCGGCTATCCGTGTAAAGCACCTGGTTCATTTAAATTATACCAGTAAGATATAATTTCATATATATATGATATATCCCTTCAAAATGTGACATTTACATACCTGATCGGAGGAAAAGAGACCCATTCCATTTTGCAAATTGATGAAATACTGGTTGTCGAATACGCCCGGTGTAACTGGGTCGAGGAACACCGAATTGTCTGGTCCGCCTTGTGGGCATGAGCCCATTAATTGGGTTTTGTAAGATGGGTTGAGAGTTGCGTCATTGCCGATGAGCCGATCTTTGAATTTACCGCAGTGGCCCAGTCCAATTGTATGTGCAGCTAAAATTCAAGAAAATTGAATAAAATATTGTGAATTGTTATATGATTTATGTATTCTTTTTTATTATTATTTTCATGAAGTGTGAAATTATGTACCTGATAGAGCAATCATATCAGCTTGAGAGATCCCATTTGAGGCAAATAAAGCTGTCAATTGATCCAAATTAAATGTTGGTAACGGTAAACTGCCGTCTACTTCGGTAGATTTTGACACTAAACCATCCAATCTCCCCAATTCCACTGAATAAGAGGGCCCACCAGCCTATATATTAAAAAATCTTAGTAATTAGCTTTAAAAAGAGAATATAAATTGGTATACTTGATCAAATATAAGTATTTTTGTACCAACGCAATTATGTCGCGAGTAGCCATGACGAGAATATCAGCACATGAGACCTGATGAGAAATTTGATAGTTAGAAAAGAGAAAGAGTTTGCGTTATTAATTTTGTTGTGTTTCAATACATAAAATAGTTTATTTGATGATAAATGACCTTATTTGTGCACCCTGAAACCAAGTCTACAGCGGCCTTGGCTCTAACAATGGTATCGAATCCATCGTCGTTTAAGGAAAGGTTTAAGTCATTGTCTCTCTCGGCTTTATTGTTTGGCGTAGACGTTATTAACACCGATGCATCACAACCCTATATCATATATGAATGAATTAGAAACTTTAATCTTTATATAGAAAACCGACCAAAAATATCATTCATATTGTTATTAAAAATAATAGTGTAATATTTAAAAAAACATACCTCAACGAAACAATCGTGGAAGAGAAGGCGAACAACGCCACCGACGGCATTGAAAGTCTCCTGAAACTTCTTGGTGACCGCGCCTTTCACAATCGATTCGACCGAAGGACACGTTGCGTTATAGTAATTCGGTGACAGAGCCGAGCCCAGTTGCGAAAACACGCAAAACTGCAAAAGTATAACCAGAAACAAAGATTTCGTAGACTTCCTTATAGCCATTGCCTTTTTTTTTGTGTGAACAAAGAATAAAGGTTGTGAAATGCACTGAAGTGTTTCTTATTTTGTTTGAGGTTGTGATATGAAGTGTGTTAGGAATGGGTATATATATACAAATGTAAGGTTATTTGAATTGGTATATAAATTAGTTTTCATTTATATAATTCAATGGAAAGAATTATGTATACTCCAAAAAAATAAGAAGAAATCAAGAAATTTCTCACGATTGTTCTAATTAACATATCTTGGTGGACAAGGTCAAAATTTCGAGTTTTAATTTATATTTGATCAGTGAAATCAGGAAGAATTTGTATTTAACACGATAAATAATGTACAAATTGGGTTTAATTGGATCATTTCACTGTAAATCGTGGGCAAGAAAACTATGGTTTTGTGTATATACAATGTATACAAAATTGGGGTTTTGTGTATTCCAAAGTCAAAGCAGTAATTAGGTGCGATGTCAATATTAAACCTTTGCTTAGTCACAACTTAAAATTATATCGTTCTCCTTGTTAAAGGGATAAAATAAGGTTGTTATAGTTGAACTTTCATATAGTTTGAACTCATTTTTTTATATAACTCATAAGAAGGAAGATGAAATCCACAAGCAAAAGCAATTTAATCAGTCTTATAATTCTTAAGCAAATCATATTATTTATTTCAGAAAATAAATATCAATGTGACACATAGTCCCTACATATTTTAATTTTAAAATGATACTAAACTTACACCTCCTTATCTTCCTTGTTCAGTTGCTCTGATTTGTTTCATTACCTACTATAATCCTAAATCAAAAAGGAAATATCACTACGACAAACCAGTTGGTCCTTTCTTTTCCCTAAATCGAGTAATTTCATGATTTCGGGTTATACATTCATACACTCCATTGAATTTCAAACAAAAAGGGGAATTACTGGGATATCCATATCAAAGATCAAAATAACAAATTTACGAGGAGAAGGTAAGAATGGTAAATCAAACATTTTTGTCTGTTAAATTTAAGGAATGCTGACAATGTCTTAATTTGATATAGTTGTATTTGGAAATGATAAAATACATTACTTATTGTTTAAATAGAATATTCGTTTTTCAATATTTATTGTTTAAGAGGAATAAATTTATTATATAAGTACTAGATATACCCAAAAAATTTCAAAACAAAAATATATGATTTAAATTTTAAAAAAATTATCGGCATATTCTTACTAAATATCTAAATAACATATTTTATTCTGATCAAATCATTAATATCATATTTATTCCTTGTTAACGTAATCACTAACAAATTAAATCTTTTATACTATTCTTGCAGATATCCCCTCTCTCTCCCTGGCATTAGTGGCGGATCTAGTTATGTATCAATGGGGATAGTAATCTGTGTGTGGGTGAGGTGAGGACGGGGGTTTATTTTGAGAATTTTCAAAAATTTTATTTAAGAGGCCAATTACCATGCCCCCGGATTTCACATTAATTAACACACTTATTTAACATGATAATTAATATAATATTAATTAATTGTCAATGGTGTATTTTTGTTAGTTCTCATGTTAATTAAGTGTGTTAATCATGATATAGAAGATGTAGCGATGAAATATGTCCCGGCAAAGTAAATTTTCTCTTTATTTAATGCGAAGAATTGGGCGAGTCCAATATGGATGGTTTAGATCCGACTCATCATCTGATGAGGACAATAATCAAAATGTATGTATGTTTTCTTGTATAATCCTATTTTTATCGAAAGTTATTTGGTTTGGTTGTTTTAAATTTGCCTAACATATTTTGCTCATATGTTGTTGTTTTCTATATTTATTTTTCAAAGAAATTGCATAATTCGTTCATTCGTTCCGAGTGTGGTAGCCCCAAGCTCCCATGTTTTTTGAAAAAGACATATTTTGTTCCAAACGACTAAGAATTTGCCGGGATTTAATTTATCCCAGACACACCATAATAACGTTCTAATTAGTTTGTTAATATTTTGAATTATCCATTTTGATAGTTTCATTATTTGCATCAAGTAAATAGGTAAGGCACATGGAATAGCTTTAATTACGATGACTCTTTTATCAGGAGAAAGTAATTTTACGAAGCTATGCAATTTTGGACTTTGTTTTAGTGATTTTTATTTTTAATTTTTTACGATTTAGTGTTAATGGTTTTTGAATAGTGTTTATATGTGAATTTGGGATATGTTTCTTAGAGGGGTATTTGGTCAAATAAAATTTTTAATTTTGTTTAATTCAACTGTAATATAATTATTTGGATAAATTTGATAAAATTGATACAACAAAAATAATTTTGCAAGGATAAATTTGATACTAATTGTATTTAGTATAAATAAACACGATCTTATTAACGGGATAAATATTTATTTTTTATGATAAATATGAATGTATTAACTATAATTTAATATGTTATGTGTATAATCATGTATGGTGTGAAAGATTGGATAATCATGAAGATGTATGAGTATGAAAAAATACACATCGGAACACTCATTTGGAAGTATTCATGGGATCAAAGTGTATTATATTCTCTATATAAGCATGTTTTTTGTTGATAGTCTGTACAGACAATTTCAGTCTAATGATAATGTTTTATATCTCCATATTTCTTGTGTTGTTTCACTTTTCTTTTACAACACGTTATCAGCACGACGCTCTTGAAATTTCAATGGATGATAAATATAATTGGGGAATTCTTCAAAAACCCCCTAACTTTTCTGAAAATTCTGAAAAACCCCCTGTACTTTTAGAAAACCCCCTATCTTTTTTAGATTCCCTCAAAAACCCCCTATATTTTTTGCTTCTTCAAAAACCCCCTAACTTTTTTAGATTCTCTCAAAAACCCCCTATCTTTTTATTATGTTTTTTCAAAAATAACCATTATACCCTTTAGTTTTATTTTTTTAATTTCTATAATTTAATAAATAATGAATATATATTAAACTATTATAAAAAAATTAAAAATAAATAATACATGATATTATAATATTATAATAAATAATATATAGTATTAAAATATTATAATAAATAATACATTGATATTAAAATATCATTTTCAACAATTATTATAATATTTTAATATCAATATATTATTTATTATAATAATTTAATATCAATGTATTATTTATTATGATATTTTAATATCAATAAATAATACATGATATTAAATTATTATAACATTTTTATTCATATTTTAATATCAATAAAATTATAAAAAATAAATAATGCATGATATTATATTATTATAACATTTTATTGATATTTTAATATCAATAAAATTACAAAAAATAAATAATGCATGATATTAAAATATTATAATAAATAATACATATATATTAAATTATTATAATAAATAATATATTGATATTAAAATATTATAATAATTGTTGAAAATGATATTTTAATATCAATATATTATTTATTATAATATTTTAATATTATATATTATTTATTATAATATTATAATATAATGTATTATTTATTTTTAATTTTTGTATAATAGTTTAATATATATTAATTATTTATTAAATTATAGAAATTTAAAAAATAAAACTAAAGGGTATAATGGTTATTTTTTAAAAAACATAATAAAAAGATAGGGGGTTTTTGAGAGAATCTAAAAAAGTTAGGGGGTTTTTGAAGAAGCAAAAAATATAGGGGGTTTTTGAGGGAATCTAAAAAAGATAGGGGGGTTTTTAAAAGTACAGGGGGTTTTTCAGAAATTCCAGAAAAGTTGGGGGGTTTTTGAAGAATTCCCCAATATAATTTTCATTTTGAAATTAATTGAGATTTTTTTTCTGGTATTTCTTTTTTTGAATGTGAGATTTTCTATTTCATACTGGATTGTTCTTTATCAAACTTCTTGAAGAGGAGAAAAAATAAATAAATATGACAAATTTGTCGATCAGTATATATAGATCATTAATTCAAAACATTTTTGGATTCTCTTTCGTTAATTTACAAAATGACATGTATGTTATTACAATATTAGATATCATGACTATGAATATGATCAATGACTCCACAAGAGTTATCATTTCGATTGTTTTGGAATAGTAATTATTTGTATTGTTCCTGAAGTGTCATTACGTTAATAGAAATATTAATTTATTATTTAATTAATTAGTTATTTATTATTTATATATAATATAAATATAAAAATAATAATTATATAGCCGTATTCGTATCCGAGTTTTTTAAAAATTACTGCAACCATATCAATATTGTATCGTATCTAGGGATGTCAATGGGTTGGGTAAAACCCGAACCCGCGGGTACCCGACCCTAACGGGGCGGGTAATATCCGAAAAAAATATCCGCTCCGGGTTCGGGTTCGGAGGTAAATTTTTACCCGCAGGTATACCCGATCTCGAAAAAATATCTGAACTCGTAAAATACCCGAGAAATACACAAAAAATATCCGAAAATATCCAATGATATGTAAATTTTTGGATGTTTTACGGATTAATTATTTGTAATATTTTGATTTTTAATATATTTTGTACAAGTTGGTTGTTTAATATATTTAAAATTATTGGTGATTTTACGTATTTGTATAATAATTTTTTAGATTTTTATTGGTGATTTTCAGATAATAGATTCGGGTTCGGATTCAGATATGATTTTTTATCTACGGATATTTTGGTTCAGATTCGAATAATTCGGATTAGGATATGGAAAAGACATATCCGAACCCGTCCCGCCCCATTGACATGCTAATCGTATCCGTGCAACACGGTGTTTAAGTTCTCTTACATGTGATATTTTCATTTTTAGAAGGGTAATATGATATGATATTTATGGTTTTTAGAAGGTAAAGTAAACATGTAAATGAAATCCCTCTTTATCTATCCAATCAGGGACTTGGAAATTAGAATCCTCTTTTCTTAAGCCGACAAAAAGATCAGTCAAATGAAATTGACAACAAAGAACAGAAGTTACGAGCTTTGCTTTTCAACCATGGCATCATCTCTCCCCATCAAAACCCTAAACCTAACTCCTCGTGAATGATAAATGCTTTTAGCCTTCTATCTCTTATTGTAATAGCTTCGTCAATTGTTGTTTCTGCTTCTACGGATCCCTCGCTTTGTCGTGCGTCTTTGTTATCTTCTTTCGATTTGTTTGTTTTCGTGTCAAATTCGAGCTGTATCGGTGAGATTTGTGAGTTTATTGAGGATTTTAAGGGGAATATGTCCAAGTCTAGGGTTTATTCTGATGTGAATGTGATTCGCCCGAAGGAATACTGGGATTATGAAGCGCTCACTGTTCAATGGGGGTATTGATCGTTTCCTTTGATTTCCTTTACTGATTTTCACTTATTATTTACCATCACATCAATAGATTCGTATTTTATGTTTTGATTTAAGATCTCATATCTAAATTACAATTATTTGATTTCAGCGAACAAGATGATTATGAAGTAGTGAGAAAAGTTGGAAGAGGCAAATACAGTGAAGTATTCGAAGGAATAAATGCTTCCACCAACGAGAAATGTGTGATTAAGATCCTCAAACCTGTTAAGAAGAAAAAGGTAACTAATCTTTCAAATTTCAAATCTTCTTCTCAAATTACAATCATAATATTATCAAACTAATAATAATCTTTCTCTCTATCTTTATCAGATTAAGAGGGAAATAAAAATACTTCAAAACTTATGTGGAGGTCCAAACATAATAAAACTACTCGATATAGTTCGAGACAAGTATTCGAAAACACCGAGTCTCATATTCGAATACGTCAACAACACCGATTTCAAAGTCTTGTATCCAACTTTAACCGATTATGATATTCGTTATTACATCTACGAGTTACTCAAGGCAAGTTTACATCCCAATCTCAGTATCGTAATTTTGCATATAAGCCCGTGAATTTTTGAAAAATAATTTTGTTTTGTTTTATAGGCGTTGGATTATTGTCATTCACAAGGAATAATGCATAGAGATGTGAAACCACATAACGTGATGATCGATCATGAAATGAGGAAATTGAGATTGATTGATTGGGGTTTAGCCGAGTTTTATCACCCTGCCAAGGAATATAATGTTCGCGTTGCTTCTAGGTATGTCAAATTTATAAACATACCCTTCATTGTATGTAAATTACAAAAATGCCCCTTTTTTTGAAATTTTGTGTAGGTATTTTAAGGGGCCAGAGTTGCTTGTGGATTTACAAGATTATGATTATTCACTTGATTTATGGAGTCTTGGTTGCATGTTTGCTGGCATGGTAAATTTTTATTTTCATTTTCATTATTATTATTATTAGAATATTACTTTTTATCAATAATTTTATTGTATACTTGTTAATTATTCATATTATAGATATTTCGCAAGGAGCCATTTTTCTATGGACACGATAACCAAGACCAGCTTGTCAAAATCGCAAAGGTTACTTTTTTAGTACTTAAATCATTATATTTCAAGTAATTATCTTAATTTATTTTCTTAATTAAACATTTTGAATATTGTTGTTTAAAATATAAAAGATACTTGGAACTGAAGGGTTACATGCGTATTTAAACAAGTTCAGAATAGAGCTTGATCCTCAACTTGAAGCTCTTGTTGGAAGGTATATATATTATTATTATGTTCCAATATAATTAATTATTATTTTATTTTATAATTTTAGTAATTTATTAAATAGATATTTTTTGTACTTGCTTTTTGTTTAGGCATAGCAGGAAACCATGGTCTAAATTCATAAATGCGGACAATCAGCATTTAGTCTCTCCTGAGGTACAGGATAATTTCTTATATACCCCTATAAAATATCATATTTACCCTTGTAAAAAATAATTAGGAATATTATCTTAACCCAATTGTTTTTAATCATTACAGGCAATAGATTTTGTGGATAAGCTTTTAAAATACGATCACCAAGATAGGCTTACTGCTAGAGAGGCCATGGTACAAAAATATTAATTTAAGAAAAAAACATGAAATTAATTTGTTAATTTACGAATATACCCTTTAATTTGCAGGCTCATCCATATTTCCACCAGGTTCGTGCTGCAGAGCAGAGTAGAACTCGTGCTCAATGAATAAAAACAACAATAATAATAACGAAATATCCTTCGATTGTGTAATATTATAAATTATTCGTGTAATACATTTGAATTTCGTGCGCGTGTGGAGAATAATTAGAAGTCTGTTTATTTTTTCCACATTAGTTTTTATATTATTAATTATTAAGTGGAGAAGTACTGTATTAGGATTTCATTGAATGCTATTCGGGCAGTTGTTGATTTTATGAAGTTGGAACATAATGAATATTATTTCTGTCTTGCGTCATTTTGAACCTCAATCTTTGAAAATCTGGGATTCCAAGTCAAGAATATATCAAAGATGGAATTCGACTTTTAAACATTTTCAGAATTCTGGATTTGTTTTGTGAATATAAGACATTACAGCATAAACCAAGAAAACAATAGACAAACAGAAATATACATAACACGATATTATTTAATCCAATCACAAATCTCTCACATTGATCAACCAAATCGATTAAAACAGAACCAAATCATTCAAACAACACATTCATATAATTTTCACATGGCTGAATAACCAGAGATAGCATAACGACATGGATCATACATAGGTAGATATTATATTCTAGATTATATCATGAACATGATTGATCATATTATTTCTTGAGATGGGGGAAGCATAGAGTTACGTCACTCTTTGGATGTTTCGCCTCAGCGTGCTCCCTGCATTTCACCTCTGATGTGGTGCAGATAAATGTCTGCATGCAAACTTTACACTGCAAATTGGAAAAGGAAAATATGATCAAGCATTTACGAATTATTAAATTAATCCTACAAATTTTGTTCAAGATAGAAAAACAAGAAATTGTTTTATATCTCAGAAAAGAACAATTTCTCACAGATATTGCTCACAATTATCCCTTGGAAAAGTAGGTTATAGTTGAAAACCTAATACTGGCCCTATGTTTTGGATAAATGCAAGTGATTTTGTGAAAAAAAAATGTAAATTGTTCAAATATTCGATCGGAATTAAGAATCGGTGAGAAAAAGAAAGCTATAAAATAGCATCTGCACGCCAAATTTTCAGAATATCAGCGAAAAAAATCACCTGGATGTTCATCGCCTTCTTGTTCGCCTCCAATTGGCTTCCTACATCCAGATCCACAAATCAGATGCGATAAAACAACAAAAACAACAGAAGAAATGAATCAAATCAATAGATCTGCAGATCTACCTTTCGGAGCCTTGTTTTTCTCTATCGCCTTCTCGCGAGCCATCTTAGCTTTCTGTCCATTACCGCCTCCCATTGCTTCGAATGCCTCCTAGGGTTTTGCCTCCCTTCTTCGGTGGAGAAAAATAGAAAAAGGGTAAGAAATAATGCGTGTGGAAAATTGATAGCCGAGAAACTTCGGCGGAGGTCTTTATATGTGACGACATCAATAGTTCTTCTCTACCACAAATCAGTTACGCATTTGTATACGAATGACGTGGTTCAATTTCATTGGTTAGATTCGTTAGTGAGTTAGTAAAGTGTTGTAAATGGTGTGCGTGAGTAGAGATGAATTAAATTTGATATGTACGCTTAACAGGAGTTTTTGCTGCGTTGATCTATTCTGCAAATCTACTATATCATCTCACGACTTTGTACTTGTTAAATATTTTATATTCTTGATTAATCATAGTTTTTCTATAATGTGAAGGGTAATTTTACTCTTCCCCCCAAACTCACCACACCATCCACGATCCGTACAAAACTTGATCTCCCCAAGTTTTAATTCAAATTTTCGATTGTTTGTTAATTCAAATTTCAATTAATAGTTAATTCAAAGTTGATTACCAGTTAATGCATTTGTATCAAAATTAATAATTTTAATTAATGATTAATACTGACTTGGATGCAATTTTTGGAGATGTGTAATGGCCCCCCCAGATCGTGGATGGCGCGGTGGATCTGGGGGTACCATATATGCTCCCTAATGTGAATGCGCAGAATGTTCAGAAAAATCAAAGTCACTTAGGCTGAAATATTAATGGAGTAGTTGAGAGAGAAATGGTTGGCAGAGAGAAGTGACGACTGTATGAGTGGGCCTGCTAAAGTCCTTACTTTTTGGTTTTTATCCACTAATTAATGGCACATACACCAGAAAGTCAAATTTAAGATCAAATTGAAATCTGAAATCTAATGTTAAGCTCAAACAATTATTTTCTTTTTTCAGAAATACTTATACAGACGCCTATTAATTTGTCTCCAAATAATCATCCATGTATTTGTAGTGTGTTCTTTTTTATGTTATTACGATTATTTGAAGATCTCAAAAAAAAAAAATGCAATCCAAATGTATCAAATATATCCAGTATATAATGACTCAAATGTTACTATTTAGAATGTGTTTGAAATGCGTTAAATCGGCGTGTTGTAGCAAATTTCAAGAGTTACCGAATTATTCTACTCCAATTTACATTTAGTTCCTGGTACTTTGTGGCAGTAGATTTGTGCCCTCTTATCACTGGATAACTCCTCTGCAGTGGAGTCTAAATTTTATAAAACAGAGAGTTCTATTATTAAAGTAATATTATGTATGAATTTAAATGCTTTAATAAAATTTATTAAACAGAGAATTCTTTTTCCGAAGTTGTAAGTTTTACCTTTTATGATGCTTGAAATTTTGTAAAACAGAGATTTAACTTTAAAATTTTATGAACATGAGAAAAGACCTCGAAACAGGGGCGGATCTTAGTAAAGGCCGCGGGGGGCAGTCGCCCCCCCAAGATTTTCGCCGAACAATGTATATATATAGTTATTCGGTGTATTTTATCAGTATAACAGCGTAAAATTTACTGTTTGCCCTCCCAAAAAGATCGCACAATGTAATTTCAGAACCATTTTTTCATTTTGCCCCCCCCCCCCCCCCCCCCCCCCCCACTGAATCTTGTCAAGATCCGTCACTGCCTCGAAACATTACAAACTAATTAATTTAGTGATTTGTCAATTCAATGTGTTAACGAACCGAACTCTAATGAATCAAATCACGTTCGAGTTCAGTTCGAAAGATTATCGGACATGTATGGTTCGTTATTAGATTCAAATTCTTTTTCACCGTTGGAGTTCGGTTCGTTAAATTTTTGAACCGTTCGGTTTGTTCAATATTAGTTTGAGAAATTATAAATTTCAAATTAATTCATTTCATCTATGCAGCATTAATAAAAAAAATTAACAAATTAAAGCCTTAAAGATATTCATAGAACATAAACTAAAACTCTAAATAATTAACATTAAAAAATGAAACAAAATTCACAATCCACAACAGATAAATCTAAGCAAAAGTAAAATCATAATAAAAAAATTCAAAAAAAATATGAAAATAAAGAGTTCGTGTAGATTCAAGCGAGTGATATGGAACATATTAGGGATATAGATCATAATTTACCCGAGTTAATGGATTATTCTTATCGAACATTCAAGCGAACACAATCTAGTTCGAGTTTGGTTTGTATCTATGTTCGGTCCGGTTTGATGATAATTTGAATGGCCTTCGAACGAACAATTAGCAAACGAACCCGAATCAAACTTCAAGCAAACCTCGTAACCTTAATACATTCCAAAATCCAAATATAACCTTTCATTGTGTCTTTTCAAATATATATTCTTTTATTAAATTATTTGTTTCGCTTTATATCAAAACAATAAAATATGTAAGATGGTAAATATCGATTTTTTTTGTATAATCTTCTTAAGGGCCTGTTCGGGCATGGAGTTTACAATCATGGATTGGCTAGGATATTTAGTATTCCATGGAATGAAAATATTAGTGTTCGGTGCTCACATGGAAGTGGAAGTTTTGTTTGCCCAATCCTAGGAAAGTCAAGTCAGAGTGTACATTTTCTAGGCATTTCAAAACTTACCTCAGACTAGATTTTTTCAAGGATATGAGAGTAAAATTAACAGATGTTGAATATATGTTTAATCTAGATGATATTTTTTTAATTAAATAATATTTTTGTGTATACATCTTTTACTAATATATATTTATTTTATTTATTTACCAATATATCTTTAATTTATTTATGCAAGTCATTGTAAAAAATATTAATTAGTAACTTGATAATGTACTGTTGACTAATTTCTTAAGAATTAAAAAAATATTTATGTACTACGTGTATTAAAAATATTCTCCAAAAAATTAACGGTATTAAAAATAATATTTTCTAAAATTTACAAGCAACTTTTCATAAGAATTGTAAATTATTGGTAGGATTTATTTATGTCACATGATTATAACGAATTAATATGATTGAGAATTAAATTTGGTAGTTACAGAATTTCGTAAGAAATAATATAAGTTTAGAGTATTCTATTATAATGAATTAATATTTTTTATGTACTACATGTATTAATGAATCAATTATGTTATGTCATAATTTTATCAGATATCGGATACCGGATACACTATTCTCTAAAAATTAGTTGTATTAAAAAATAATTCTCTAAAAATAATTAATATTAAAAAAAAAATATTCTCTAAAATTAATTTTCTTTCATTTGCATTATTAAGAAAACTAATCTTAAATTAATAACATGATTTATTTATGTGACATAATTATAATATTTTGATATGATTAAAAATTAAGTATGATAGTTATTGAATTTCATATAAAATAATATAATTCTATAATATTTTATTCATTTGTTATATTTAATCCTATGATTTTCATCAAACACCTCTCAAACATCCTATACTTAATAAGAATAAAATAATAATACATAATGAAAATTGTATTTAGATAATAATAATAATAATAATAATAATAATAATAATAATAATAATAATAATAATACATAATGAAAATTGTAATTATAAAAAAAAATACATAATTAAAAAAATATTTACAAAATAATAATAATATACATAATTTAACAACAACAACAACAACAACAACAACAACAACAACAACAATCCTAGGTTTTCATCAAACACCATTTAAACATCCTACACTCACAGTTTTTGCATTTTCCTGCTACCATGGTTTCCTGATATTCATATATCGGTTTCCTGCAACTATGAGTTTCCTGCTGCTACACAAAACTGACCTAGCAAACACGCCCTAAAGATAATCTTACCACTGCTGCAAGATGGTAAATATCATCGTCTTCATTCTATTTTCGGTTAAAGTTAATACATTCATTTTTTGTTATATTAAAACAATAATAAAGCGAGCTACTTTGAAGTAATAAAAGCATTATTGTGGTTTAAAATAGTCAAAAATGTAAGATAAATTACCAAATAATACAATAACGACAGAATTATTCGTAGATAAACAAGTAAATAACACAATAAAATAAATATTGTCAAAATTTAATTCTACAATTACAGAACTATTATTTTACTATCATTTACATGGAACTCCTGTCTTTATCCCTAATCCACTTCGTCGCCACCCATTTCTCTCCTTTCACCACTGGACAACTCCCATGCAACGAAGTCTTGATTCAAATAAACAAATAAATCACATAAATAAATAAATAATTGACGATTAATTAAATGAATTAAATCGAAAAATAAAAGCGTACCGGGTCGATGGTACCGTTCATCGTCAGGGAATAAAACAAGAGACCGTCTCCTTGTCTTGGTTTCACTTTTAATCCAAGACATTTCTCATAATCATATCCAATATCCATATTTTTGCCATTCTATACAATAACATATTTACGGTTATAAAATTAGAGAATTTTAATATGGAATGAAAGAAAAAATGGGTAATTTTCATATATACCCCTGAAATTTTCAAATTTGAGAGGGGTATATATGAAAATTATGCTAAATTAGAGAACTAAGTTAACCTCGAAAGGAAACATGGTTTCGCCCCCTTCTTCTACATCTGAGAGATAAAGTAAAAATGAAGCCACCTAAAATCAATCACAAAAATTATCATTTAGTTATTAGAAGTTTAGAACTCGAAACGTATTTAACATCTCAAGGGTAAAATGGTAATTTTTGATATATTTTACTTGCGTACCCTTTGGCTTTTCTGGGGACCGTATTCAGATGGGTTAAAAGCATCATAATGAGAAGCATATCTTTGGCCTAACTCATATCTTAGCACATTAAATGGCTGCAAATTAAAACCTAATTAATTAGGTAAAACATAAATAAAAATTGCAAAACTAGTATTTTATTTACATAAATGGGAAATAAATGAAAAATTACTGTACCTCTCCATGAACTCTTGGAATCATGGTAACTTTAGCTATTTGGTCTTCGACCCAAGCAAGCGAACCGGTTGTATCTTCCGAAGCACTTAGAAACGTACCAGAACTGTACCAAACTTCCAGTTAGATCCGCAAAAATAACAATTTTGCGAAAAGTTTTAATATTTAATATTTAAAGTTCAGTACCTTGTTCTTATTCCTTGGGTGCTTTCTTCGGTTTCTCCTTCTCGTAGAGCTAGAGTAGATGGTCTGAGTCTTGATTTTGCAAGTTTAATGATATTTTCACATTGTTCAGAACTTGCGAAATTTGGAAAGTATAAAGCTCGAGGTTTCCAGCTCAAAACCTATTTACAATAATTCGATTTTACAAATTCGAGTTTAATCAAGGCTCAATTATACCTAGTAAATACTGATAAAGTCAGAATTAGGAAAACCTGAAAAGGAATTGCAGTAGGATGAGGCTCTCCTGACTGGCCAAATGGCATGGACGGCCAATCAGAAGCTCCCTCTTCGATTTTTCTCACATTCCGCAATCCATCACTAGAAGAATCCTTTTCGAATCAAAATTCAAGATTAGAAAATCAAAATAAATCAAATCAAGACGTGTTTGCGATATCATTGACCAATGACCGACCTGAGTGAAGAAGAGCGAAGAGGCGAAGAAACCAGCAAAGAAGAAGAGAGTGCAAGAGAGAAACACGATTGGAAATCCAATTCGAGCTCGGACGAGCGTCGGCCATGGCGATCTAGTCTTGTAATTGCCTTTCATGTTCATCTAATTTCGTACAATAATTGGATGGATGTTTATGGCTTGTTTCTAGATTCTTATAGTTCTTTCAGAGCGGTGATACGAAGCCCTTTCAAAATCCCCTCGTTGGGTCGACGAGTACAATGAACTGATTTTTTATTATTTACTAGGAGAATACTCGCGCTACGCGGCGAGCATGTAAATTATGTTTTTCATTGTAATACAATTATATATTTATATGATAATATTAATAATATTATTTTAAAATAAAGTTATTTGAATTCATTTATCTATAATTATTCATATGTTTTACAATTATTTTATATTATGATAACAAATTTTTTTTTTTTCAATCAAATAATAATACCCATATTAGTGTTATTATATAATAATATATAAGAATAAGATATAATACAATTTTACGAAAAACGTAACAACAAATATTATATCATAGTTCACAATATTTCATACAATATCAAATACTAAAATAATGAATATACAACATATGCAGTAACATATTAATTATATATAGTAATAATTTTTATTGACTCAAAATGCCATGAAAAATATAAAATAATATAAAACTTAATAGTGGAAGTAATTTAATAAATAATTAAAATTTATAATTTATAATAAACATAAATACAAATTATTTTATATCATATGATTTTTATTTGTTTTACATTTTGTAAAATAACAATACAATTTGATAGGTGTATATAAGTTTAAAAAGTTCTTTAGATGGATAAACTTTTTTAATTCTATTATTTTTTGAAAAAGTTTTGTTTGCTTAAAAACACAAATATAATATACTTAGTATTATATGAGATTCTTATTGTTATAATTTTTTAAAAAATAAATAATAATACTTAAAAATATTATTATGCAAATAAAATTCTTAAAAATATATTATGTAAATGTGTATTTTTTTGCATTGTGTTTTCTTACATAATATCTTTACAAATTGAAATTATGAAAAATGGTATGTATGAAATATGCTAATATGGATGTCAAAATAAAAATAAAAATAAAATGAATATATTTGATGTGTTTATAAAATTAAATTTCCAAAATAATACTAATATATGTTGTATTTTTTATAATATTACATATTAAATTATTAGTATTTCATATATAAACTTTTCATATTCTATTGCATTCACATTTGATCATATAATCTTATGTGAAATGTTAAACAATTAATTAGACTTGGTCTAATATGATTCTAACCAATAATAATATGCCACATCATTAATGTAGGATGATGTGGCTTTCTAAGAATGCTTAAAACATGGTGTAAAATAATAACACATAAATGACTACACAAAATATGATCTTCAAAAAATCTAACAAAAAATTATTGATTGAGATTAAACCACATCACTACATCTAATGGTTCAAATTAATACTTAAAAATAATAATACAAAATACATGTCTTAAATTATCAAATATTAGATTAATGCATATGATGAAACCACATCACACAATCTAATGGTTAATAATCAATATAAGAATAATGATGTGGCTTCATGAGGAAACTCAAAGATAGGTGCAAAATAAGGGGGTGGGTTAATTGTTAGATATACTATTAAATGAGTAAATGAATCGGTTTAATATGTAGATATATATTAGAAAAATATTGCACACACTCCTTCAAATTTAATATCTTAATTAATGATTTAACATCTTAATTATATGTTCAATCATAAGATAATACAATTAAACTATAAATTAAGATGTTAAACCATCAAGAGTGTGGAAGGAGGAAAATGAGTATTTGCCCGAAATATCATTAATTATCTTATCGACATATCAATTAGTGTGGACATATTAAGGAAACGAATATATTTTTTAGTTTTATTATTTGTATATATTTATATATTAACTTGTATTTATTAATGGGATATGTTGGAACCGAAATTATCCATTCATGGGCTTATTCGGGCATAAATGAACCTAAATAGTGAATTAAATATAAATATACATATATATTCAAAGGAAAACACAACACGTCCTCATTTGAATGATAAAATGATTTATCAACAATAAAATGCTAAATGCATGACAAGATCATATATTTAGTATTTTTAGAGTCTATATAAACAAGAAGATCGTTTATTTTGAACAATACGAAAATGTATTTTTCATCAATTTGTTGCTCTATGTTGTTTCAATAAAATAAGATATTGTAGAAAACTAATTAAACTCAAGAATAGAAGAAACGATTAGTTCGTAAATATTTGATTTGATCATATGATGTTAATGTGAACAAATTATACATATCGCATGGAGAACCTCGACTTTTAAGTTACTAATAAAGTGACATTAAAAGTTCGAAACAACTCGAGTTTTGTCAATAGGTAAGTATGCATTTGGGGTCTAGTTTTGTCAATATGAAATGTAACTATTCTCTTTCTATATTTATTTTTATTTTTATTTTTGTTAACTATTATCTTTAATCAATTTTTGTGATAATAACCATTAGTTACGAAATTATACATCAATTACTTACCAACATTGAAATTTTGTTGGAGAATCAAGAGTGATAGATAAAGATCAAAACTACGTAATTAGAAATATTGATGGTATACTTTATTAATATCGACACGTGATTTTTCTTCTGGATAATAAAGATCAAAACTACGTAATTAGAAAAAAATCAATATTTATTTTTCTTTTCTTCCCTTCTTACAAAAGTCCATGTATTTTGGATTTTTCCTTTTTCCTTTTTCCTTTTTCCTTTTGTATGTTTAACGCATACGAAAATGCATATTAGAATGTATTAACTAACTCGAATATGCTTTTCTTTGATCAATTTTAAATCAAATATTCATTGAAATCAACTTCTTTATCCAAATTGAACAAATCTCTTGTACCGGTAACCTAAAAAAATAAATCTCAGTGCACTCAATTAAAACCAATCTTATAGTTCGATCCTCATTAGTTTTTTATATATACATAAGGATAACATCATGTTGATACTTGTGAGTAGAGGTGTCAACGGTTCGGATCCGGTTCGGATAGTGGTCATACCAGATCCATATCCATATTTTTTTTCGGATACGGATCCGGATACGGAATTACCCGGATCCGGATACGGTTCGGATAATAAACGGATACGGATATGGTTCGGATATTGTCGGATACGGATACGGATACGGTTCTCTTTCGGATATTAAAACGGATACTATTTTATCATAACATGACTTACTTGTTAGTTATAAATATATATAATTTGTGACATGAACGATAAACTTGATTATATTTAAACGTAATTTTACGATTGTGAGTTTAAATCACTCACAAATCATTACTTTGTATTGATTTTTCAACTAATATCAAATATAATACATAAAAATAATATATAATATACGTATTCGGATCCGGTTCCGGATACTCGAATCCGGTTCCGAGTATCCGGATCCTCAAAATACCCGGATCCGGAACACGGATCCGGTTCCCGCACCAAAATCGAATATCGAATCCGGTTCCGGATCCTAAAATTAACAACCAGATCCATATCCGGATCCACTCGGATCCGGATATTTTTTTCGAATCCGGATATTTCTTCGGATACGGTTCGGGTCGGTTCGGGCAGTATCCACACCATTGACATCCCTACTTGTGAGCCATGATGTGATTTCTGAATTATTTAATGGCTATTTTGTGGTAGAATCTTTTGAAAAAGATATTTTGAAAAGTTATAATTAATTAGATGTTCTCAATCAAATTAGTTTCCTGATTATTACATTAATTATTATTTAAATTAGATGATTGAAAAATATCCAAAATATTTTGTTAATTTGTATAAGAATTAAAAAAAAAATTCTATCATAGAATCACCCTTTCATAATATCGTACAACTTGGCATATAATTTCGCCTACAACTCATTAATAATGAAAGTCGTACTTTTTTCGTAAATTGTACCGCATATAAAATTACTTAGTATGCTTGAAATTAATGATGAAATAAAGTTATTTGTATTCGGTAAAATTTTATATAAATAAAATCTTTTTGAGAAAAGGGGTCATTGACCCAACCGAAAATTCCATCCTCTCAAAACAAATTCAAAAAGAGTAAAGCCCTTTCCACTTTTAATAAGGCCCATCCCGAAATTCCTCAGGCCCATCTCAAAGAAAAAAATCAAACCCTTGCCAATAATTTTGGAAAAGAGGAGTTGGGTTCGGTTGGGCCTTCTTTGGGCCCTGCAATCACCACACACACCATTTCTCAAGCCCATCCCGAAATTCCTATGGAGCCCACTCCCAATCCCCTCCCTGTAACAAAGAAGCACTCAAAATTGCTTGTCTCGGCAAAGAAATCTGATGCACCAACTCCTCTGACACTGCAGCCGAATGCAAAGAGTGTCGCTCAACCCGAAATGGCGAATACGGGAGTAGCAACAGAGAAGGCGGGTCAGATGACGGCGATGACGATTATTCCTCTGACTGTGACTGTCACGAAGACACACAACCCGCTGACTGTGACGACGACGCACAATCCGGTGCCGCTTTCGTCGAAGGTCGATACCAAGCAGCAGGAGGAATCTGGAGGCTCGATCGGTGCTGGACATGGATTCATCGATCGGATGGAGAAGCGAGACGGTGTTGGACAGGGAGTCGGTGCTGGACAGGGAACGATAGCACAACCGAATTTTGCGGTGGTTGATGACGCGTTCGATCCGATGGACGAAGACGAGTTCAAGGACAAAAGCGTAGACGTTCTGCTCAGCGAATACGAAGGTACATCTCAAATTTCTAAAATTAAGTTACCGTCAAAAGGTACCTTCTTTCTTAGGGAAAATTGTGTCAAGAACGCTATCTTTAACAAAACATTAACGCGCTCAAAAATCAAAACCAAGGGCAGTGATGGTGAAACTATTAAGTTACCCACCAAAAAAGTGCGGGGTAAAGGATTACCAAAATCGATCAAAAAATCAATAAAACGAGTTAACATTTTAGAAGCACTCAATAATGATCTTCTTGATTCTAAAGAACTTGACCAAATTACATGTAACCGAATCGAAGAATTATGTCATATTTCTAAGGAGAAGTCAACCAATTTTACAAGCCTTGAAGAGGCCGAACATAGAATTCTCTTTGAGCCGAATGTTGGCGAGAAAAATATAAAAAACACCATAATTAACCATATTAACAATTCACTAACGTCTTCTATTATTACCTCTAATATCGTAGCACAATATGGGTCTTTCGATGATGTTGATGACCTAGATGATGATGATGAGAACGAGGACGAAAAGAGGATAGCCGAGGAGGGTAACTAAGCGGATTCTATGACACAAGATGACGCATTACTCCAACTTTTTGGGTAATTTAGGGAGTTTATTTTGTAGTAGTATTTGATATTAATATGTCGTTTAAGAATTTATCTATTTTATGTTGGAATGTGAGGGGACTTGGGTCAAAGGATAAATGTAATCTTATTAAGAATCAAGTTAGAGACTCATGTTGTGATTTGATTTGCTTACAAGAAACGAAATGGAGTAGTCCAACTCATTTTAATATCCGTCTAGTTTGTTCGGCAAAATTTAGAAATGCAAGATTCATAAAAGCACTAGGCTCAAAAGGGGGAATAATGACCGCTTGGTCCGATAAGCTCACATTAGTGGATTGTATCGAAGCGACTTTTACGCTTACATGTACTTTTCTAAGAGGAAATGAACAAAAATTCCGAGTTTGCAATGTTTACGGCCCGGTCGACGATGATGACAAAAAAATCCTTTTCCTTCATGAGTTAACCGCAGTTTCGCAATCCTCATTACCTACTATAATTCTAGGAGATTTTAATCTAATAAGAAACACGATGGAATCCACTGGAAATAGCCACTCGGCTAGTTCAATAGTAGCTTTCAATAACTTTATCGAGGACAACTCTTTCATCGAAATTTCTTTACCAAACCGAAAGTTTACATGGTCCAATAAACGACAAAACCCTACTTTATCCAAGCTCGATAGGGTATTAGTCTCCCCTTGGTTTATAACACAACAATGTCTCTTAACGATGGATGATTTACCTAGCACCACATCCGACCATGTACCTCTATTACTCACAATCAAGCCTCAAATGAGGTCAACGCGACTCTTCCATTTCGAGCGTTTTTGGCTCAAGCATGAGGAGATCTCACCCGTGGTACTCACGGCTTGGAGCCAACCAAACCGTCCAAATGATGATTGTGCGAGTAATTTTTTAACCAAGCTCCACAACACCAAGAAGGCATTAATAACGTGGTCTAACAAAACTTTCAATGTTCCGAATTATGTCATGGAAGCTTGCAAAACGGTTATTAAATCACTCGATAACAAAGAGGAATCACGGCTACTTAACAATATGGAGTTCCTTTTAAGAATAAAGATTAGAGAAAAATTACACGAGCTAATTACAATAAGAGAACTTAAGTGGCAACAACGCTCCTCTGTTAATTGGCTAAAATTGGGAGATAATAACACCGCGTACTTCCATGCTTACGCTTCTAATAGAAGACATCAAAACATCATCTCTAAGGTGCATCACAATAACCGGGATATCGTTAACGAGGAGGCCATAAACCACGCTTTTACCAATTACTTTATACAATCGTTCGGCTCTGCATCCGCACCATGCCTTGCGGTCAATGCCAACGAGTTATATGCTACAAATGATGAAACACCTAACATTACCCTTCACGTCCTAGGGGCGCCCTTCCTTGAAGCGGAAGTCAAGGCCTCACTAGATGCTTTAAAAAAAGGAAAGAGTTGCGGCCCCGAGGGTTTTCCGAGCGAATTCTTTCAAACTTTTTGGCCGGTCCTTAAAGATGATGTCTTACAACTGATAAATCATTTATATCATAACTCCTTACAACTAGAGAAGTTAAATAAAGCGGTAATTCAACTTATACCAAAGAAGGAAGATGCGGTAAGCTTATCGGAATTTAGACCGATTAGTATCATCTCCACCCCGATCAAACTAATTACAAAAATTCTCGCCATGCGTTTACAACCTTACATGCCACTCATCATCCATCGTTGTCAAGCCGCTTTTATAAAAGGAAGAACAATTAACGAACTCTTTCTAGTCTCGAGAGAAATACTTAATATCTACCACAAGGCCAAGGTGCCCACGGTAATGTTAAAACTAGATTTTACGAAGGCATTCGACAATGTGTCATGGTCCTTTCTAGAACAAATTATGAGTGCTAGGAAATTTCCATCAAGATGGATTAATTGGGTTAACAAGATTCTAACTACATCGTCATCCTCAATTCAAACGAATGGTAAAAGAGGACCCCACTTTACACACAAAAGGGGACTACGTCAAGGTGACCCCCTCTCACCGTTATTATTTACGCTAGTAGTGGACGCACTTCAAGTCATGATATCGAAGGTTAATCCTCTCCTTACTAGCCCAATCATATTTGCCCCTACGACATTACAATACGCCGATGACACATTACTTTTCATCGAAGCACACCCGACTAACATAAAAATTATCATGTACACCATTTCTCTCTTCTCCAAAGCCTCGGGTTTAGAGATTAATTGGGATAAAAGCGGCTTTGTCCCAATAGCGATTCCCGAAGAATTTCACGAGCACCTAAATTCACTATTGAAGTGCCAAAAAAAGCCCCTACCAATGAAGTATTTAGGACTCCCGTTATCGTACAAAAAGCCCACCAAATTTACGTACCGCCCACTACTTGAAAAAATAAGGGGCAAGATTAACAATTGGAGAAATAGATTTTTAACTTTAGGAGGAAGAACCACCCTTGTCAAGTCCGTGCTTACCACGCTACCTAACTTCATTATGCAAACTTTCATATTACCAAAAGGGATTGTAAACGAGATTAACAAATTGATGCGAGCATTTTTTTGGAAGGGTGGCGACACCATAGTAGGAGGCAATTGCCTCATGAATTGGAAAAAATGTACTTTGCCTCAAAAACACGGCGGCTTAGGATTACTAGATCTCGGTAACCAAAATCAAGCTCTAAACATCAAATGGTTGTTCAAGATTGATTTTGACAAGGAATCGTTTTGGGCCTCAACTTTACGTACGCTCTATAACATAAATAGTGTGCAAGACGTAGCCATTATAGCTAATAGCCTCGCTTCCTATTACATTAGGGACTTACAAAAATTAATCCCAATTTACGAATCGTTCAAAGCGAATTATGTTGCCGTGCCTAACGAAGTCGGACTAGGGAATAAATTTTTAGCCGCAAAAATGTACGCACATTTATCAAACCCGGGGGTTGATTGTTTTTGGACGAGCACCCTTTTCAAAATACGAGCCCCACTAAAAGTCAAGGTGTTCGCATGGCTTGCGTTAAACAACCGAATCCTAACGGCGGATAACCTTTCAAAGAGAGGATGGCCTCATAACGCCACTTGTGCTCTTTGCGGCTCATCATTCGAATCGATGGATCACCTCTTCCTCTCTTGTCCCTTCACGTCCGAAGTATGGGGGGCCATAGACCCAAACCTCCTTCCTTTACCGGGTCAATTACGGGAATTATGGTGGACAACACGACGATCCAAGACCAATCAAGATGGGAAAAAAAACATGGGACATCACATGGTTGGCAACGGTGTGGACTCTTTGGCTCGAGCGTAACAATCGCATCTTTCAAAGAAAAGGTCGAATGCATGCACTAGTTCTTAATAGCATAAATGATCTTACTCACATATGGAGGTTCATATGATTCCTCATAACACATTGTAAATTTGGTGTATTGTAAAACTCTTATTTTATGGTTGAATGAAAATGATTGGATCGAGCGCGTATCGCGCTTGCCTTTCCTTCAAAAAAAAAAAAAAAAAAAAAAAAAAAAAAATCTTTTACTTACTTATTGTAATATATGGCTCACTTTCTAAATTCAAGGCATTAAAAAAAATAAATGTACCCAGAATTATTCATTTTTAACCGAATCGAACAAAAGATATTTTCGTGATGTTTTTTTGTTCTTGCAAAGTGTATAATTTCATAATAATCAGAACAAAGGAAGTCCGTAAATGAGGAAAATGAATTACAAAAGAAAATAAATGCATGTGCTTTAAAGTCACGGAAAAAGAACGGTGGTGATATATAACCGCACCAAATAACACCCAAACATCCCGTATTTTCTTTTAATTTCCACATTTGAATAAAATAATCATTAGAGGATAAATATATGTGATATTTATAATACTGGACGATTTGTTCGGGATAAATAATGCGGAGTGCATAGTATTTTTGGAAAAAAAATTATTTATTCATATTTAAAATGAGGAGAATTCTATTATACACCATTTTAAAAGGGTATTTTGGGTATTTAAAAAGATATATCATAAAATTTATATTTTAAATGAACAATAAATAATTCCTATTTAGCCAAACATTTAGTTGATAAATACACTTGAAAATTTAGATTAAATACTCATTAATGAATAATTACTCAAAATACCCTTGAAAATGGGTGTATCATAAGAAAAATGGTGTATGATAGAAGCCCCCTTAAAATGAAGACCGCTTAAATAGAGTGATTTATTTATTTATTCAATTTATTCATAGTATCAATTGATGTTATTAAAACTTGAATCATCAATCGCTTGCAATGTATGTTTTTTTTGTGTCAAAACAACCAATATGAGCTCGAAAAAATATTTTCTTACAATCTAAGAGCAGAGAAATGAAAACATTCATCAGGAGATAGATATAAACAGATAAGCATTCTATGAATTGTTCATTTAGTGCAAATAATTACATAATTATTATATGATTATCTTCTAAATATAATCGGGGATAATTTGAAGGAAAGGACGTGACACGGCTGAATTTGTCATCACACATGAAAATTTCAAATTTTACATAGGTATATATGAAAATTTTCACAAATTAGAAAATGTTAATCTCAAATGGCAACCTAAAAAACAGTCACGGAAAATATCATCTGGAGTCTTGATTTTCCAAGTTCAACTAGGAGAATACTCGCGCTACGCGGCGAGACTATTAATTATGATTTTTATTGTAATACAAAGTACATATAAATATGATAATATTGATAATTTCATTTCATAAGATAATTATTTGAACTAATATGTCTATGATTATATATATGCTTTACAATTATTTTACATTATGATGACAATAAATTTTATTTTCTTAATTAAATAATAACATTTATTCTAATGACATTGTATAATAATAATATAAGAGGTATAACATGATTTTACAAAAAAACATAGCAACAAATATTATATCATTGTTATTCACAATATTTCATACAATATCAAATATAAAAAAACGAATCATACAACATGTATAGTAACATATCATTAATTACATAATGCAATGAAAATTATGAATAATATCACACTTAATAGTGAAAATAATTTAATAAATAAAATAAAAATTAATTTAGCATAAACATAAATCTAAATTATTTTATATCATATAATATTTTTAGTTTTATATTTTTAAAAATAACATTACTATTTGATAAGTGTTTATAAATTTAAGAAATTATTTCGACGGGTAAACTTTTTTTTTTTATTTCTATCATTTTTTAAACAAAGCAAAAATATGGTTTTCTTTTATTAGAAACACAAATATAATAAACTTAGTATTATATGGTATTAGTATAGTTATGAATTTTTAATAATAAATATTAATATTAAAAATTCTATTATGTTAATAAAATAATTAAAATTTAATTTTTTAAAATACACTTTTTGCATTGTATTTCTTACATAATATTTTACAAATTCAAATTATGGAAAACAGTATGTATGAACTATACTAATATGGATGTCAAAATAAAGAAAAAAATAAAACGGATATATTTGATGAATTTCTAAAATTAAAATTCTGAAAATACTACTACTATATGTTGTATATTTATAATATTACATAATAAGATATTAATATTTCATATATAATATTTTCATCTTCCATTGGATTCACATTTGATCATGTAATTTTATGTGAAAAGATAAATAATTAAATAAACTTATTATAACATGAAACTAACCAATAATAATAATCCACATCATTAATATATGAAGACGTGTCTTTCTAAAAATCCTTAAAACATAGTGCAAAATAAGGGACACTCAAATGGCTACAAATAAAAAATGTTTATAAAAAATCAATGATTGATCAATGGACTAAATTTTGCCACATATCATAATATCATGGTTAAAAAAAAAGTGGTGACGTGGCACAAGGAAATTGCATAAAATTTGGTCCAAAATAAGAGTTTGGGTAAATTATCCTCTCGCGCTGTTCAGAATATGCGAAATCTGGAAAGTATAAATCTCGAGGTAAAATGATTTCAAAAATTTGAGTAAATATATATCAATGAAACTAAGGCTCAATTATGCCTATTGATTAAATGGTAAAGTGGGAAAAGCTGAACAGGAATTGGGGTAGAACCGTAGAGGCTCTCCTGTCTCGCCACGCGGCATGGACGGCCAATCAGAAGCTCCCGCAATCCCTCGCTAAAAACATCCTTTCAAATCAAAATTCAAAATTATAACATCAAAACAATTCAAATCGAGACGATTTAGTGAACTTCATGGAATTGGACCAATCTCATATTTCGCATCCAGTCAGTGGGAAATAGAACTACAGCAAATCAACAATAGACGGCTTAGATTGCTTCCTGAAGGAGCGAATGGACGGTGTGGAGATGGCCATGACAAGATTTAAAATGCAGTAAACAAGACGTGGCAGTGCTTCGTAATATTGAAGGAAATTTATAATGCATGTTTCCCCTAAGAAATCCACCCAACAAGCGAATATCGTATATCCTAATTAAGTTCCAATAAACTATTTAATAAATTGTTGATCATTCATTAGCAATGATCTAATCGAACTATAAAGTAATAAAAAAAGAAAATAATGCTCATATGAGTGACTTAATAAGTTAGTAGTAGTTGAGCAATGTTAAAAGTATGATAAGAGTAACTATTTCGTATTTTCAAACTATATATAAACAAAAAGATTGGGAGTTCAACTAGCAACCAAAATGTTTTACTGTTCTTGCTTTCATGATAAGATATTGAAGGAAATTGATAAAATACCACAACTAAAAAGACTTTTCTTTACATGCAAACACTAATGTTGCCAAGAGGAATAATTGATGAAATAAATAAACTATTGCGAGCCTTCTTTTGGAAGGGAGGTGATAAGATCTTAAGAGGTCATTGCCTAATTAATTGGAGTAAAGTTTGTTTACCGAAAAAACATGGAGGTTTGGAAATGTTGAATATTGAATGTCATAATAGAACTTTAATGCTTAAATGGCTATATATGATTGACTTTAACGACGATTCCCAATGGTCCGCGACATTAAGGCCGCTTTACAATGTGCGATGTGTCAATGACATAGCATCGCTCCCACCTAACGTTACATCCTACTTCATGAAGGACTTACAAAAACTTTTACCGCTTTATGCATCCTTAAGAGGGTGTTTTCGGCAATCTATACCACTACAACATACGGGTATGGCAAACCAACAACCCACGAATTTTGTAACGGCACAAATATACTCGAGAATCGCTAACCCGGGGGTCGAGTGTGAATGGACGCCAACATTACTAAGAATGAAGGCCCCACTAAAAACAAGAATTTTCGGATGGTTGATACTAAACAATAGAGTTCTAACGGGAGAAAATCTAGCGAAGAGGAATTGGCCCCATGATACAACTTGCGCATTGTGCGCCGATACTCCCGAATCCACTATGCATCTCTTCCTACGATGCCCATTCACAACTACGATTTGGAGTCAAATAGAACCGAGCGCAAATTTGAATTCGGCTTCACTCTTGTCATTTTGGTGGGATTACCGAAGAGACCGCAACTCGGTAGAAGCAAGGAGTTGGGATGGCAAATGGCTAGCAACGTTGTGGACGATTTGGAGAGAACGTAATAATCGAATTTTTCAAAGAAAGGGCCGAATGCATGATTTGATTATTAAGAACGTTGAAGATTTAGCGGGTTTGGGGAAATCTCATTGTTAAATGAGTGATTTGAAGATTAGTTCAAAGGAAAATCGGTTAGGACCTAAATGCTTGATACGTATACCATTGCCGGGGGACTAAGTTGCTTTACTTAACAATTGTAATTAAAAAAACTATTTGTACCTTCTTTTCTTTTATATAAAATTGATTGGATCGAGCGCGCATCGCGCTTGCCTTTCTCCTAAAAAAAAAAAAGACTTTTCAATAATCTCAACTCCTTATTATCCAAATCATTCTAAGGTTGCCCCTGCCTTTTCAATTTATACATATTTGATATTGTTTGTAAATTGGTTCAGTTATAATTTTTTCAATGATTTGTAACTGTATCTATGAAATTATGTCTAACTTCAGGGTTTTTTTGTTTATAATATGACAGACTTTTCTGGCATTATGCTTGGCGGGTTTCTTCGAATTAATCTTCTATTAATATTAGAGAACGATTGTCAAGTCCTCTTCAATCCATCTTCTCATTGGTCCATAGTTTATAGTTTGTATTAGAAATTGACGATGCCATTTAAAGTTAACATAGAGCTGAATTGATCGATACTCGATACATCTAATAATTATATGTAAAAACTAATTTTATTTTACTTTTCTCACTTTAACATTAACTTAGATTTGGATTTGTCGAAAGAATGAGTAACATACTAACGTCTACGAGTACAATTAAATTACCACAATAATTCGTAAGTACTAGAACATTTTTTTTGTTCGGGAAAGTAGAACATAAAATTTTGTATCACAATAATTAAAAGTTAGTACGTAGAAAATCTATTGACGAGGAAAATGAATTGCAAAAAAAAAAAATGCATATATTTCAAAGCCATGAAAAAAATTATGTTGACGAGAAAAATGAATTGCAAAAAGAATGCATACATCTTGGAGCCACATAAAATTAATTATCTTTGACTAAAATTATATATTTCCCTGCAACATAGCCTAGCCTTAAATAAAAAAAAGTGTCATAATTGAAAAAATAAATGAAAAAAATGTGTATAATTTGTATATAATTATTTAGGGCACAGGCTAGCAAATATATTCACTTAACTACATTATTTTTCTTTGAAGAACCTCTAGTATGCAAGATCCATTTTGCAGTGTGTAGGATACAATCTTCTAAAATCACAAACTTTAGTAAAATCTATGATCTAAAAAATTGTAGTGTTATGATTACAAATTAAATGAAATTAAATTAGGGAGAAGTATTAAGTGATTCAATTACTTTTCGATACGATTAGTGAAAGAATCATATTCAACCGTGTTGTTTTATTTGATTGAGCGTCGTTAATAGGAATAAAATTGGTGATTAATTTCGTTTTGTTTTTAATAATATTTTAGAATAGAAATATCCATCTTAGAGAGATCTTTTCTTACAATCTAAGAGAAGAGAATTAAATCGTTCGTCAGGAGGAGAAAAATAAACATTCTATCTCCTAGAACAACAAAAAAAAAATAACATATTTTTTTTATAAAATATACTTGTCTCGTATTATTTTGTGAAAATTCGTTTGAGATTTCATAAAGAAAATATACGTTTCTGAATGTTAAGTAAAATAATCCATTGCTTGCCTGGGTGAAAGTACGGTTTTACCCTTTTGATCTCTTTCAAATGTCTCCACGTACCACCCTCCTAAAGCATGCATATTACACCTCGGCTCAAACAACCAATTCTTCAACAACACTAGAAAAACGAGAGTGGCAAAAAGAAATGCAATATTTATATCTCTTGATTTATTTATTGTCAATATTGTATTTAGTAAATATATTGATCATTCATTAGTAATGATCCAAGTACACTATAAGCAAATAAAAATAATGCCCAACTAATGACTCTGAAAAGTTGAGCAAAGTTAAAAAGTATGATAGAGTTACCATTTTGCATTTGCAGACTATATAAATAATAGATATGTAATTCAACTAATAACCAAATATGCATTACTTAATAGTTAATACTATAGTTTTTAATAAGATATTGAAGGAAATTGATAAATATACGAACAAGAATAAAATTTGAAGATACTTGGAGCTTTTTATATGGATATACAAATGAACGGTATCGACAACTTATTTATAATCTAACCAGAGTATACAATTCAAACATTTATTTTAGTACAGATTAACAAAGACTCTAACTAATATTAAAAGCTATTTACGAAATCTTTCAATAAAGAATAACTTAACTAAATATTTATTGCATAAAAACATTCAGTTATATTCGATTTTAAAATAAGTCCTTTCACAGGTACAGCAAAAGAACAATCTATTAGCGTGTTCATAAATCTGTCAGGTATGTTGTGCGTCATCTACTCAGCAAGATGCTCTGTGGGGGCATATTCTTTAGAGCCCGTGTTGAGAAAAAATTCGGTAATTTTTTTAAATATTAAGTTTATTCCGGTATGGTACCAATATTAATAATGTTTTTTTTATGAATTTGGTAGAAAAATCTCATCGGTGGATACTACTCGATACAAGGCACGCAAATGTCAGTTCGTTTGGGTTCATATTTCAAAAAAATGAATCCAAAATCAAGATAGAACTTTGAGGGACAGTGTTAAATTGGTTGAGTTGAATATCCTAATCATTCGATTTATGTATGTCCAAGCACATGCAAAATATGACACATTAATAATTACAATTTAAAAGGCTAGTAAGAAAGATGTATTGCAAACAAAATGAACATTTTAAAAACCACAAATAAATTTTCTTACTTGAAGTCGATAGTATCATTTGAATAATATGAACTTTCCTTAATCGCACAAATAGCGCAATAACCTTCAAAGAAAAAGAGATAATTAAATGATTGCATCATAATTAAAAAATAATATGAATTTTTCAATTTAAGAGAAATGAATATCATTTTAATACCATTTCTGGAAGTGTATTTGGTATCAACTTTTTTATTCCGCTTTGAAAAACCTCTTGTACCAGTGACTGATAAAATCAAATCTCGGTACACTCCATTTTTGTCCTTTTGCTTCCTCGAGATCTAAGGATCTGTACGCAAGAGCCATTAAGTACATTGCAGGGTGCAATCTCCTAAAATAAAAAAACGAAATAACATTATTTTTAAAACATACTCGTCTTGTCACGTATAAAATTATGAAAATGCTTGAGATTTCATAAAGAAATATACGTTTCTGAATGTTGAGTGAAAGAATCCCATTTCCTAGGGGAAAGGACGGTTTTACCCTTTTGATCTCTTCCAAATGTCTCGACATACCACCCTCCAACATCATGCATATAACACCTCGGCTCAAATAACCAATATCTGCAAACAAATATATCAATTAAAATATACAATTTTATATATAAATTATTATATAAATGAGATATTTTAGAGAGAGAAAAAAACCTGCTAGGAGGCAAGCGAGCCCTTCTAGACCGACATTCACAAATCGATACTTTAGTTCCAACTCGGTACCAGTGCATGTGCTTCACCTAGAAAGAGAAATAGACGAAATAATTAATATATCATCTCAGATGATATAAGTTAATCCTAGATACAAATATATGTTATCGAAATGTAGATTGATCATCATAATAATCATACCAATAAAGTTCTATGATTCATAATAACATGTGTTTTGACACCTCTTGCATCGTAAATGGTGCACATCCCTTCTTCATCGCTACTCTTCATACCAGTAATGGTACCCAATAAAAACTTCTCCCTCCCCAAATCATCTGGTACCGAATATATATGTATATGATCTTCTTCCTGTCCCGTACCGGTATTGGCATTCTGTATGCAATCACATTTTCGTCTCCTAGTTGCACTAGCAACTGTTTTGCCACATATATGTAGCTCGAGATGTTCATATAAATCCATTTTTTTACGAATATGTACATTTTTCTGTTTTTCTAAAGTAATTGAATTATTCTCATAAGTATGAGGCAATTCTTTTACACTATTATTATTTACTATATAAACTATACCGAATAAATCTCTGCCAGAAACAAGGTGTAACAATTCAGGGGTTTCGAGACTCGATCTTTCTTCTGCCTCGAAGCAATCAGGCAAGAAATTCAGGGATCCGATGTGAGGGCCGTAATAAGCAGATCGAATCGCACAATACAATTCATTTTCGAGTTTCTCGAAATAGGTTGAGTTATTGGAGATTCTCTTGTGGGTGATGATGTCATCAATGGTAAGTCTGTACCATTTCAGCCATTCGACCACGTTACTTTCTTTGGTGAGTGAGGGAAATGAGTTAGGAGAATATGTTTTGTAATGAGATTCGGGTTTGGTTTTGAGGGATTGTTGATAAGAATAGAGAAAGGAGTCATAGTGAGCTCTTTTCATAGAATCGGAGAGAATCTACATAGAAAAATTAACGCAATTGCTAGGAGAAGAAGATTAAATCATTAATATTTTCATTAATTAAGGAATTAGCATAAATAATTATAGAATTACGGTAAAAAATACCTCATATGCTGCGAGAATTTGAAGGAAACGATGTGAAGAAGCTGAATCATGAACATTATTGTTATTATTATCTGAATTCGTCACCATATCAGGATGAGTTTCTTTGGCGAGTTTTCTGAAAGAAGATTTAATCTCAGAAAACGAACTTGACTGAGACACACCTAGCACCTCATAAGCGTTCTTTCCTCTGAAATTCTCCCACTCTGCCGAATTACCATAACCGGCCGTGCTTAGATTTCGCTTCGATTCAACCGGAGAACCGGCGAGACGGTACTGAACAGCTGAGATTGCCTCAGGAAGGAGCGCTCGGATGGCCTGGAGGTCCCTGGGTCGGATCGCCATAAGATCGAGAGATAGGTGTAGACGACAATGACGTGGCAATTCTAGTGAACTGAAGTATCGTCACCGGTGAACTCAAACAATACTGGGCTATAGAGTATCAAAGGCCGATAAAATTCATAAAAGCCCTTATAAAATATAACAATCACATATCAGCAGTATCTAATAGGCCCATAATATATATGTTTACCATCAATAAATAAAATAACGCTGCTACGGCTCCGTTGCATCGTCAATTAATTATCAATTATAAAAATACAAATTGTAAGATTAAAAAATCATAAGTATAAAATCATCAATACTTAATTAAATATCCAAATCATTCTCAAATATTTTTGTTATGTTACGATGTTTATATTTGTATCGTTTCAAAAACTTTACTATAATTATTATGATGATGGTTTCTTTTTTTTATGTATCCGCTATGCTATGAATGTAGCGCCGCTATGCGCTACTTGTTACGAATAATTTAAAAACAAGAGAATATTTTATGCTAACCGTTGCAAATAAATTTTAACTAATATATGCAGTTGTATTGGAATTTTTTTATGCACGATACTCGTATTTATCAAATTTGCAAAAGTAACGTTCATGTTAACTAATTTGCAAATGTAACATTTTTGTTCATTTATTTGATAATAAATTTGAACTTTTGCCAATTTATCTGGCGAAAATAAAGTACATGTTTAACACCATCACTGGATTCTTAATCAATCCAAAAAATTGTAAATTATGAAATTAACAATTTTCGGGAATGGGATCAAGTCACGTTGTATTCATTTTTTGTTTATATGAGTAAGAATTGTCAGGAACATGCTTCCAAGAAAGAATGTGGCAATACATCATTTTGTATGCTTTTTATTATAGTTATTTTCATGTTTGTTTCCTTGAAATTTGTAATGTTTTAGGACATGAATTTGTAATATCGACTTTCATGTTTTTATGAATTTGCAAATTGAATGTTTTAGGAGATGGCTTAAACTTGCAAAATAACATTTGTCCAAAACATTATCCAAAATAACATAAACATTTGTCCAAATTAAATAAATGACACAAACATTATCCAAAATAAAATTATCCAAAATGACTTAAACTTGCAAATTATGACCCGAATTGTCCCTAGGGGGTCCCGAAGATGGAGTCCTTGAAGATTGTCCCGAAGATTGTCCCGAAAATTGAATTTGATTTGAAGATTGTCCCGAGGATGGAGTCCTTGATCTTGGGGGCAAGTTGTCCCTAGGGGGTCCCGAAGATGGAGTCCTTGAAGATTGTCCCGAAGATTGTCCCGAAAATTGAATTTGATTTGAAGATTGTCCCGAGGATGGAGTCCTTGATCTTGGGGGCAAGTTGTCCCTAGGGGGTCCCGAAGATGGAGTCCTTGAATATTTTTTCATGGCCTTCAATTTTGCCCTCCTACATTGGCTCACCGTCACATTTACCCCCATCTCTTGTCTAATTATCGTTTGCATGTGTATCGATTTCCATCCCGGATGCGATCTAATTCTTTCTTCATATTTCTTAGCGAGAACGGTTGAGGTTAACGATTAACACTTAAAAGACGGAGCACACTTGTGCTCGGGGTTGAAAGTTTTCACAATAAAATCATTGATTTTGGTATCTAACGAAGCGTATATGACCCAAGAACAATTAACCATTTTACATTGAGCTCTTACTTTATGTTTCTCGTTTTTTACTAATTTAATCTCTTTGACATTATCTATCGCATATTTCCTTACGGCCGTCCTAAATTCCGAAGCTCCGGGAAACCTCATTCCGATGTTAAATTCGGATAAATGATCCGATTCGAAATTGAGATATTCAACATTCATCGGTTCTTCCTCACTACATTCATCATCGCTTGAATAAGAAAATTCGCTCTCATTATTCTCGTCACATCCCAACCTTTCAACCGACCCGACATGCACATCAATCTTCAATTGACCCGATTCATCTATCCAATTTGTGCCAACGAAATCCGAATTAACATTACTATTTAAGTGTTCGATATATAGATCAATACACTCTACGCTTGCGAAATAGGAAAACATATCCCGAACCGAATTATCGCAATATATAATTTGTAATATACCGCTTACCGGTACCTTATAATGTAATTTCGAAATATTTCGTATTCGTAACTTCTCCTCTAAGAGACATTTGAGAACGGTGTATGATAGATTAACGAAATCATCCAATTTTATTTCTTCACCATCAATATAAACCCAATCCAAATCTTTCAATACAAAAGTTCCATTATAGAAAACCCTAAAAGAACCATCTACAAATAAAAATGATACACAATAATTAGCTAATACACAACAAAAGAACCATGTATTTTTCGTAATCTTACTCATTTTTTCCATGGCAGGGGGCTGCTGAACCAAGGCCTCGCGAGGGGCTGCTGCAGGGTGCTGGACAGGGCTGGACTGGGTGCTGGACGCGAGGGGGGCTGGCGCGAGGAGGGCTGCTGCAGGGGGTTTGAGAGAGCTTTACAAGTTCTCGGCTAGATCTGAGAGAGAGAGAGAGAGAGAGAGAGAGAGCCAGAGGGGGGTTTGAGAGAGATGAAATGGTGGGTTATTGGGTTGTTGGATGTCTTAATGGGTTTAATTTAAAATAATAAATTTTGCCATCTCAATGCTCATGTCATCAAAAAAATTGTCACGTCATCGAGCCACATCATCACTTAACCGATGATTGGGCACTTAACTGATGGAAGGGACAAATTTGTACAAATTGAAGAGTTTAGGGGACAAAAATGAACAAATTATAGTTTGGGGGGGAGGGGAATTGAACTTTTGTGTATAATTTAGGAGACAAAAATGAGTTTTTTTTCAAAAAAATAATAGGTCAAGACCTATAATATCATCATCTTACAATTTAGCAAAAAAACAAATTAGCATGTATGTTCTTATTTAGATCATCACGTTATTATTCACATGCCACTTTTATCACGTGACAGTGACAAGCCATTCTCTCTAGTAATTAGTGGAGTTGGAGTTAAGGGAGTGTTAAGAAAAACTAAAATGAGAATTATACATCATCACGTTATTATTCACATGCCACTTTTTATCACTTGACTAACTCGCTTCTGCCAGGGCAGGGAATTTGCTCATTGATACTGTACTTTTCAAAAGTCGAGGAGGTTAGTTGAGTATTTCCAAACTTGTTCATTTTGGTAAATTCAAAATCTATGTTGTCTGTGTGACAAAATACAAAATTTTCCATATCTATATGGCACCGAATTATTAGAAGATCATTAAATATTATGTTTTGTACAAATTACATTTTCTCCTATAACGAAGAATGGTATTACTATTTTGATTGTTCGTCTAAATAAAAACCTCATACATTTAATCACATATGAATATTATGCGATAAACTAATCACATAATTCGAGTCTAAATAAAAACCTCATACATCTAGTATTTTTGCCCATTTATTTGGCAATAAATTTTAACTTTCGTCAATTTATCTAACGAAAATAAGAGGTTGATGTTATTTCAATAAAGTTGTGCAACCCGCAACTTTTTTCCTGCAGTCAACCCGTAACTGACGTGGCACCCACGTCATCTGCCACGCCAGCACACTAAACGGATGGGAAAAAACATGTTTTGCCTTACCCGTTAAGAACATAACTCTCACTCGATAACAAGAAAAGAAAAAAAGGAAACCGTGCTCTCCCAGCTTCTCTTTCTCTCTCTCACTAAACAGATTAATCATGTTTTGCCTTATCCAGCTTCTCTTTCTCTCTCAATTTCCCATCGATTCTTCCGTCCCCTCAAATCGTCGGAGCCAGAGAACGCCTAGTGCCCCCTCCCCCCGCTTCAAAAAGAAAGAGCACTGAGAGAGAGAGAGAGAGAGAGAGAGAGAGAGAGAGAGAGAGAGATTCTGCGATTATTCTCTTGGCGTTCAGGTCTATGCTCACTGCCACGTAACCCTAGACCTCTCGTTTCACCGACATGTCTTTTCGTTGCCTGCCGACGACTTCATCGAGACCCCTCTTTGTGAAGATCTAGACATTCTGGTACGAAATCAGTTTTTTGGGGTTTACACTTTCTGAAATCAGCTTCTCTCGGGTATATTTTGTATTTATGTCCGATATTGATCATAATTTAACTCTTTTCTATGTTTAATCTAGTTCAACTATGCTTCCAAATTTAATTACGCACCTAATTTCTCTCTCTCTGTTGAATTTGATGCAGTTTTGTACAAGGTGAGGGTGGAAGATACATCAGGATTTTTGTCGAAGTCAAATGTGACTGGTCATCGATTTGGTTAATGAATACTAGTCTAAGAATAATCTTGTGATCATCATGATTGGCTTGACATCAAGGTTGGTTTTCATTCTTCACTAATTTATGTGAGTTATCTAATTTGGTTTTTAATTCTTCGTTCTTCAACAGATGGTTGTGAAGAACATTGAGAAATTAAATGGAGTCAAGATTATATGGATTGTCCCATCATCGTTATTTATGTTGGAACAGGAAGTTTTCAAGGAGAAACAATGCGAGCTTCAGATTGATTAATGGTGGCAACATCTCGTTGATTGATTATTCTCGAAATAAGTCTGTAATTTATGCCTTAATTTCATTCTACTTGAAGATGCTTCTCTCTCTTTCTCTCTCAATAGACGATTTTTGAAGATGCCTCTCCTTCCGAAGTTATGGAGGTAATATCCGTATCCATAAATTATATAATGTATATATATTATATTATTTACTTCAAAATTATTTTTTCTTTTTTTTCAAGGTTGATTGGCAAAATGAAAGAGAGATTTTCTTCAGAGTCTAAGTCAATATCTTCATTATCGCACAGAAGCAGTAGCTTTGGAGGAAGTGCTTATGCAATCCGTCCCGCGCTGATATCATTGCAGGGACCTTTTCACATATTTTCCGAATTTGTAAATTAGTTAATGAATTTAACATTATTATTTTTTATGTTCATGTAAATGTGTGTATTTAATGTAATATTCTGACAATAATCAAACAACAATCTTCTAACAATACAATTATTGTTCTAAAAATCATAAATTATAAATCAAACAACAATCTTCTAACAATACAATTTCTAAAAATCATAAATTATAAAATTTAATTCAATTCTCTACAGTTATTTGTCATCTCCATTCCTATTAAATAAAAAAGAATCTTATATATTATCAAAATAACACAGTAATATAATTTATTTTCAGATTAAAGAATGTATGACTTCCGTATAGATTCTCATATCTATGCAAAAGTATGCAAATGAATGTATGACTTCCATATAGATTCAATTTCCAGATTAAAAAAAATTAAAACAAAAATGAAAAAGAAGAAAAGAAAAAACAGAGTAAGTTACGATGAACAGAGTAGTTTGACAGTAAACGAAAAACAGAGTAATTGCAACGGCTCGCGAAGAAAAACACGAAGGAAAACAAGGTAGAGGACGACGGCTACAGACGACTTCAGAGACGACGCTCAATAAAGAAGAGAGAAACCCTCGGCAGGACACGGCGATGGAAACAAAGGCGAGCCAATACCTTCCTTTTCTCTACCACGAGTATTTCCTTTTCTCTTAGATTGGTTTAGCGTGTAAATGGGTTCGGGTTCTGAAAAGAGAGCAAACAGATTTTATTTTTCATCCGTTAAGACTGCTGACGTGGCAGAAGCGTGTGTGCCACGTCAGCTGTGGGTTGTGTGCGGGAGAATATTTGCTGGTTGTATAATTTTATTGATGTTATTTCCAGAGTTATTTATTTTAAATCTAGAGTGATTACTCAGTCAAAATTAATTTATGGCAGTACTTAGAAATCAAGAAGGAAAGACAACACAGTAGTCAAATCGTAGCTAACACGGATATTATTGCTATTATTAATTATATGATTCAGAATTTCGGTACCTTGTACTGTTAGAGGAAAAAGGTTATCTACCTACCTATCTGGCACCGAATTTTCGGAAGATCATTAAATATTATGTTTTATACAAATTACATTTTCTCTGTACAACAAACTTGGATTTATCTCCATTCAACACTTCCAGTCAGATTAAATTAGTGCCTTAATCTCTGTCAGTACAAAAATAAGTAATGGCCTTATAAATCAAGTCTAACCGGATGAACCGCCCCCAAATACTGTTTTGGGGGCGCCACACACCAGCCCACTACGTCTACGACGGTGTCGTACTTGCACGTGTAACGCAGCAGTACAAAGTAGAAAGTATTGAACGAAGAACCAGGACTCGGCCAGAAAATATGGGAGCATTTTTGTTTGCTTCTTTTATATTGTAACCACCATGCTGATGCATCCATATAAATTATAATAATAATAATCATCTCGTATCTCTCGGCGAAGAGTGTGGCTTCACTCGCTCTATCTTTTTTTGCCATGGCCGACATCTCTGACTCTTGCTATTTTTTTTTTTTTTTTTTTTTTTTGACGGTATAGCCCGTAGGTTAGGGATAGGCAAATGATTCGATTTAATATTCTATTATTTTCGATTTTTTTGACGGTTCGATTCGATTTTTGTATTTTCATAACCGATTAAATCGAACCGATCGAATTAATACTATTTTTCATTTTTTCTATTATTTTCATTTAAAAAAATTAAAATTAATTAGTGTAAAATTAGAAATAACGTAAGTATATTTTATATGATTTGTTTTTATATTTTTTTTGTAAATAACATTTGAATTTGAACATTATAAAAAATTTCTAATTCGGTTCAACCGAATAAGCCGAATAAGAAATTCGGTTTATTCGGTTCGGTTTTAAATCGGTTCAAATTTTATTCGATTTGGTTCGGTTTGAATCTAGTCCGGTTCGATTTAATTCGGTTTGCACTTATTCGGTTCGGTTCAACCGAATGTCCACCCCTATCGTAGCCACTCTGATTCTTGCTATTTTTTTTTTTTTTGATGAAACTGACTCTTGCTATCTCCTCCCACCTCTCCCAATTATGAATTATTTTTTGGACATATAACCTCCTCAAAATTCCAATTTACAAAAATAACTTCGATTCTCTACAATTTGCAAAAGCAACACTTTCGCCAGACTATCTGTCGAAAGAGATTGCTCTTTCGCCAAAAGAACTGGCGAAATTGTGTAATCATCATTTTTTATTGTCAAAATTGGAAAAAAAATTAATTAAGTTATTTTCGTCAAGTCATCTGACGAAAGAAGGGAGACATATTTTTTTAAATTTTTTTATAATTTTTTTCATCATAAAATAGCACAAAAAAATATGTCTCTTCTTTCGTCAGATGACATGGTAAAAATGACTTAATTAATTTTTTTTCAATTTAATGATAAAAAAATAATGATCAAACATTTTCGACAGTTTTCCTTACTAAAGAACAATCTTTTTTGTCAGAGATCTTGCCGAAAATGCTATTTGTGCAAATTGCAAAAGACCAAATTATTTTTGCAAATTGGGTTTTTGAGAAGTCCTATGTCAAAAAAATTCCCCAATTATGCACTTCACACCTGCATTTCGTCTCTCCATCAATGATAGTTACGAACATTTATACATGGGAGAATTCCATCAATTAAAATCAAATATTAATTAATTATAGTTATGTTAATTCAGAGATATTTTTCTATCTTTTGTTTTCTAAAACAAATTAAATCGGAAATTCCATTACGCTATGTTTCCTTATTTCCAGTAAATTGGAGGTATTATCACGTAACGAGACAAAAGAAGTAGATAATGTAGAATATTGGACTCTAAATTTTATATTTAAGTACTGATACTGAACATAAAAACAAAAATTATCTGGTAATTAATTGGGCATTGTAGTAGAAAAAGTATTAAATTAGGAAAATACAATCTCGAAGAACGCGCTTGAATTGCTGCAGCGGCGCCCAGAGAATCTCTCGCCCAAACAAGTTTCATGTGATTGCTCCTCCACGCTTCCTTCTCCTCTATAATTACACCCATACAATTCATTCATACCATCTCTAAAATGTGAAATATCACGTATACCCTGTAAATTGTTTGAAATATCATGTACTTTGCCCCTTCTACATTCCCCCCACAATCTTTGATGTGTTGACAAAAATTTAAGAGACTCAACTAATGCTAAATTGAAATCAATACATGATAAACAATAAAATTATGCAAATTAACACATGGTATTAATTATGTGGTAGAATAGTATTAATTAGATGATAAATGACATTTATTATGTTAGAAACCAAATTATTAAAAAATAATTTGGTTTATTTAATTATTTATTTGATTTGATTTTACAAATGACAAGCCATATTTATTTAACAAATTTTATTATTTTCTTTTCAATTTTTTTTAAAAACAAAATGTTCCCATTTTTGTTTTGCTAACTTTTGCGAACTTATTATTTTTTATTTTTAGTGTTATATTTTTGTTTATTTTTTATGATATTTTATTCATGTGTATCCGTTTAACATATGTTAAATGGTGTATTAATTCAGTAAAATAACTTTTTTTTCAAATTTGATTAATTAATATTATAAATGGTGGTAAACAAAGTTGTTCAAAATATTAAATAAATCAATGACGTGTGAAACGGTAAATTTTTTTACTTTCTTTTCTTATATAGGATGAAAAAAATTAAATATTCATGGTTTAACACCATCATTATTGCAGACGGCAACACATCAACCGATCTAGGAAATTTTAAGGGGGGACATGCATCACCACTCTTATTTGATTGTTTTATTTAGTTGTTAATACTATAATTGACATTGACATTTATTATTCATAATTTATGTTTGTGTGAGTATGTGATAAGTTGAACGTTTATAAGATTTTAAAATATATTCATCTCCCATTTATAAGATTAAATTGAATTTAGTAATTAATTAGCGGATATACAACAGTTTATATTAATTAATAATAAAAATAAATTAATTTTTTTATTTTACAAACGAATGTTGACATATTAGCAATGACAATGTTATTGATGTATTTTAAAGGTTTTGTTGTATGTTTATGATATTTTAATAGTTTTTTAGTTTTCGAAGTTCAAAAAAAAAATCATAAGTGAAGAAAAAGACTATATACTCTATACAAATTTTGATTTCGTAACGTTGTCAAATATTCTATGAAAATATGAATTGTTTTGAATGTGATGAATTTCACTAGTTTTTGCGAAAGTATGTCATTTTTCAAAACCTCTAAGGCTTATCCACTTTTTTTTTTTTTGTCTATTCTTCTCGTTTCCTCTAATTAATTTCACTTGTAACACCGAATGAATAAACCCGTGAATTTAAATTTGTTTTTTTTAAGAGAATCTTAGGCGCCACGAATCGTGATCATTATAGGTTTATTTTTTTATATTGATGCCGTCGGAACTCGAACCCACAACTTCTACAACATGAGGATTTATTGTGCTAATCACTTAACCATCTAATCTATGGAACCATTGGTAATGAATTTAAATTTGTTGATAGATCTTTTGGTAAAACTCGAAACTTGAGGAAGAAAGATAATTTCACTTGTACCCGTCTATGTAGAAGTAACAAAACAAGACATGTGCATATAAGTTTGCTAATAGAATTTGCACTTCAAGTGCTTGATGAAATGTCACTAGACATTTTTATTACTGCAAGACACTTACTCAATGCATGATGGGAAACAAACTATCATCTTTTTTAGAAGAAAAGATGATTTGTTTCAATCGAAATAGTAAAATTGTGTGTATTTTGGAAAAATTAACATATATGCATTTGGAAAAAATTAGGTTTGACTAAGTCTGAGTACTTTAACAATAATGCTAACTTGAACAATATACATACGAACATATTATAACTCAAGCAATTTTTGTAGTTATAAAATGCAAAAGAATCATTTCATGGCAAAAGATGGAACAAATAAAATAATTATTTCCGAACTCCGAGAGTCCGATTTTTTCTTCAATCACTAATACATATACAATAATCATGCAGACTAAGTAGATTGAGTTAATTGGGAAATTATGCACCGGTGAGTGAGCAAATTGAAGATAAAAATTTCGGACTCTCGCAATATCGGGATTATGAAAGTCTAAAAAGTGTTAAGAGTTGTAAATAATTTCAAAACTTGATTTTTTTTCTTAATAAACTTTGAGGATGTGTGTACTATTCAATTTGTTCCTCGAATTAATCATTCAAAATGAGTCGGAACTTTTGAAAGTTTTTTTTTCATGAAATTATTAGAGCTGAGAGGAAAAAATATAATTATAAAAAGGGAAATTTTTAAAAAACCCCCTAACTTTTTTCAATATTCTAAAAAACCCCCTCACTTTTGAGAAACTCCAAAACCCCCCCTAAAAGCAAACTTTTCTTTCAAAAAACCCCCTCTAGGTGTTAAAGTTAACTTTTTTGGTGTTAAATTTTTTTTTGGACCAAAATACCCCTCTAGTTTTATAAAATATAATTTTGATAAATAATTTTAGTATTTTTTTATTTTAAAAATTCATAAATATTTCATAATTAATTAATTACATATTAACTCGTATAATTATATATCGGTTTATATATTACTTTTATATGAATGGTACATTATATCATATATTTAGAATCAGATTTTTTGCAGATACATGCACTTGTTATGGGGTGAAAATTTCCCTTAAAAAAATTCATAAATAATTTTTAACATATAATGATTGCACAAAAATAAAATTATTAAATGTTGTGTTTGTATAATTTTAATATTTCATTTATTATTCATGAAAACTAACATCAGATAATAATAAAATAAACACCTTGAAAATATACTGAAAGAAAAATATTTCTTTAAACATCTATTTTAATTTTATTTTCGTTCTTCTTTTATGTATGCTTTTAATAGATTCATGATATTTTATTTTTTAAATATTTGCAATGTGTTCTTTTAATATTGTTGTTCATCTTATTATTATTTTATGTTATTTTTTCAATAAAAAGTTATGAAAGTCAAATATATGTAATGTATGAAATATTAAAATTATATAAATATAACATATGAAAATTATTTTTTAAAAATTATTATAAGCAAAAAAAAATTAGGACTTTTTTAAAATTAATTCAAATAACAAAAATATTATTTTAATTACTAAATATGTAAAATGAAGGGTATTTTGGTCATAAAAAAATATTTAACACCATCCATAGTTAATTTTAACCCCATAGGGGGGTATTTGAAAATAAAAGTTTTGTAGAGGGGTTTTTTTGGAGTTTCCAAAAAGATAGGGGTTTTTTTAGAATATCCAAAAAAGATAGGGTGTTTTTTGAAAATTTCCCTTATAAAAAAAACATCGTACAAGACAACGTCCCAACAATCTCTAAACGTGACAAATAATTTTGTAGGTATCTCATTGATATATGAAGTTTTAAAGGGGCATAGCTGAAAGTTTTGGACTTTTATGGGCATACAGTGAAAGTTAAGCCATTTTAATTAATCTACATGGAAGGATTGTAGAGGTAATCTACGTGGAAGGATTGTAGAGGGGGAAGACCGAGCTTCAAAGAATTCAAACGGAGACAGAGTACCAGCTTTATAGAGCTTGCCTCCACAGCACACACACCCCCCATGTGAACCTAGCTCTGTAAATCTCTGATTAATCATTGCAAACACTGGGTTTCACTATAATAACACTACTCAGTGGTACTACTCACACCGAGAGGGGAGAAGAACAAGAGAGAGAAAAAGGGAAGAGACAACAATGGGATCTCAAGGGTCAAACCAGAGAATAATGGTGCTTCTTCCTCTTCTCTTCTTCTTCCTCTCTCTCACGTGCCATGCACGTGCGGTCGAGAAGAGGAGCACCTACATCATTCACATGGCCGAATCCGAGATGCCGCCTCTGTTCACTCAACACGACGACTGGTAAATTTGGTTTCTAATTTGTTTACGATCCATTCTCTACAATCACATTGTTAGATCAGAGTTCACAGTTATTTTAATTTCACATTTTAACACTGAAACTTCACCAAGACAATTTTTTCATGATTACAGGTATGGGGTTTCCCTTCAATCCGTTTCAGAATCGGCCGAAATTCTGTACTCGTACAAGACGGTGCTTCGCGGGTTTTCTACCCGTTTAACTCGCTCCGAAGCCAGAGCTCTACAAACCCAACCGGGTGTTTTATTAGTCAACCGGGAAACCCGTTACGAGCTTCACACAACCCATACTCCACAATTCCTAGGCCTCGACAAATTCATCACCAGTGATATAAAACCATACGCGACCGCCACGTCAGCATCTGATGTGGTAATCGGTGTCTTAGACACCGGTGTATGGCCAGAACACAAAAGCTACTCCGATACCGGGTTCGGACCCGCTCCGTCCAATTGGAAGGGTACCTGCGAAACCGGATCCGACTTCAACATGTCCGCTTGCAATAACAAGTTAATCGGTGCGCGGTTTTTTGCCCGAGGGTACGAGGCTAGTAAAGGACCTGTAGATACGACGAAAGAGTCGAGATCTGCACGTGATAATGATGGACACGGGACCCACACTTCGAGCACGGCAGGCGGGTCTTCCGTGGCCGGTGCCGACTTGTTAGGTTACGCATCCGGTACGGCCCGTGGGATGGCCGTTGCTGCCCGCCTCGCAGTGTACAAGGTTTGTTGGGAAGGTGGTTGTTTTAGTTCGGATATATTAGCTGCGATGGACTCGGCCGTTTCGGACGGTTGTGGGGTTTTGTCTTTGTCACTAGGAGGAGGTTCGGCTGATTATTTTCGTGATAGCGTGGCCATCGGTGCTTTTAATGCTATGGAGAAAGGGGTGCTCGTGTCGTGTTCGGCTGGGAACTCCGGTCCGGGTGCATCCACGCTTTCTAACGGTGCACCGTGGATTACTACGGTTGGGGCCGGCACGATTGATCGAGATTTTCCTGCTCCAGTATCTATAGGTAACGGTCAGAAATATCCCGGCGTGTCGCTTTATAGCGGTAATCCGTTGCCTAATTCTACATTTTCGATTGTTTATGCCGGTAAGGTCGCAAATGGTAGTAACGGGAATCTTTGCATGCCCGGTTCGCTTATGCCCGATAAGGTGGCCGGTAAGATAGTTATGTGCGATAGGGGTACGAATCCTAGGGTTCAAAAAGGGTTGGTAGTACGAGATGCGGGTGGGGTTGGTATGGTACTCGCTAATACCGCTGCCAATGGGGAGGAGCTAGTGGCCGACGCGCATCTCCTTCCCGCGACAGCCGTGGGGCAAAAGGCGGGCGACACGATCAGGTCGTATATTTTATCGGATCCGAATCCAACGGCTACGATTGTTTTTAGCGGGACCCAACTCGGCATCACGCCTTCTCCGGTCGTGGCCGCTTTTTCTTCGCGAGGGCCAAATGTTGTAACGCCGGGGGTTTTAAAGCCTGATTTAATCGCACCGGGTGTGAATATATTAGCCGCATGGAGCGGGGGTGTTGGTCCTACCGGGTTAGTGGATGACACGCGTCGTGTCGAGTTTAACATCATATCGGGTACGTCCATGTCGTGTCCGCACGTCAGCGGTCTCGCGGCATTGCTCAAAGGGGTCCACCCAGAGTGGAGCCCAGCCGCCATTCGTTCGGCTCTCATGACGACGTCTTATTCGAGTTATTCGAGTGGTGGAGGGGTCTTAGATGTGGCGACGGGTAAATCTGCCACGCCATTTGATATAGGAGCTGGACATGTGGACCCTCCACGTGCCATTGATCCGGGATTGATCTATGATCTAACCGCAGATGACTATTTAGACTTTCTTTGCGCGCTTAACTACACGTCCTCGATGATTTCTGCACTTGCCAAACGTTCTAACTACACGTGTGATGTCAAAAAAACTTACGATGTTTCGGCATTAAACTATCCTTCTTTCTCGGTTTTGTTCAACAACGGAACAACTTATGTTAAGCATACGCGTACCGTTACCAACGTAGGGGATGCCGGTACGTACAAATCAAACATCGCGATGACCGGTAATTCAGATTCGGTCAAGGTTTCGGTTGATCCTTCTGAATTGGCTTTCAACAAGGTCGGTGAGCAAAAGAGTTACACGGTTACTTTCTCTAGTTCGACCATGAACTCCGGCTCGAATCAATTCGGGCAACTGACTTGGTCGGATGGGAAGCATGTAGTTGCGAGCCCGATTGCAATAACATGGTCCTAGTTTTAAGTACTTGTAATCATTAAAAGAAATCTAGCAAAAGGGGGGACTTTGGGACCGTGAATCCATGTGTCTGGTCTGATTTTCTTACGAGTTTCTTGTTTTATAATCACAATCATTAATTTTAGGTGGATGAGTGAATTAAGTTAGTGAAAGGGGTAAAGAAATACATGTTTGATTTTCATAACATGTAAATTAGTCGTCGCGTTAGTATGAGCATGTGAAGAGTTAAAATTTTAATTTTAATAACAAAGAAAAGCATGTTCTAATTTGATAAGTTTATTTCTTTGTTTTGACTATTTATCATGAATGTTGTAGATTTAACCAGATCTAAGAGAAATTATGAGCAATAACATGCTGAAAAGAATAAAAATTAAAAGATGAATAAGATGAGATATGTGTTTACTTTCTAATGAGGAAAGGGTCCCCATTGAATTCAAAATTCTATAAATGCTAACGGTCGAATTTAAAGACGACTTGATTTTTGTTGTAAGTGTGTACTTATTTATTATCTATTGACTTTTATCTAGGCACGATTGCATTAATGGAATATACTTGTCTGGTTCAAAAAACCAATCTTCCCGTTGGGCACTTCACTCGTGAATTGTGATGGATGGATCCACATGATCTTGTTTTGGGGCTAGAATTAATTGCTTTACTACAAGTCTATATACCACATTGAATATACTTGTCTGGTTCATACATGGGATTCATTTATTTATTTAAGTTTAAAATGAATGTTGAATGTTGAATGTTGAATTCTTTGAAAACCCATTTTTGGGAATATTTTTGTGACTTTATGTTTCTTATTTAACTCTCTGTGAAGTTGATTGAATTTTCATGAAGAATATTAAGAAGAACAAATCTCTCCTCCCTTTAAATTTTGAATACCAAGCACCTGGTGAGGCCACGTCATCGTTCACTGTTCACCCCGCACTGTTTGGTACTGTTCACCTGAACTGTTTTGTACTGTTCGCCCAGTTGTCACTGTTCACCCGGTACTGTTTGATACTGTTCGCCCGTACTGTTTTGCACTGTTCACCAGGGTACTGTTCATCATTTTTTTTTTTTTTTTTTTTTTTTAATTTTATTTTATTCGACATATGTCTTGTATTCTAAATAAAATATTTGAATTTTTAATAAATATAATTGACATATGTCTTGTGTTCTAAATAAAATATTTGAATTTTTCATCGTATTAATAAATATAATTTGTATACTATAATTTTAGTGTTAATAAAAAACTATTCACACAAAATACTTTTTGTTAGCCTGAGCTGGTATTATTTTTTTTTATGCTTATCATAACATTTATGAATATTACTTTTGCTTTTAAATTAACATTTATGCTTATTTTTTTAGCAAGAAAAAAATTTGCATTTATTGCATAATACTTGTGAGACTATTTAATATCAGCTTTTTTTTTTAAATTAACATTTATGAAGATTACTTTTGTTTTGCACTTGTAACGTTTTAGATAAAATTATTATTTTATGATCATAAAAAATTTTGAAAAATCGCAGCGAAGCGCAAGAAATATTTCTATTTTCTTATCAAATAATATATCAAATAATATATCCCGCAACGAAATAATATATCAAATAATATATAAAATTATTACTTTTGCTTATTATATTATTTCTTATCAAATACTATATCCCGCAGCGAAGCGCGGGCTATTTCCCTAGTCAAATAAACAAGGCAGTTTCTTAAAATATTGAAAAACAGTATGCTTATTTATTTTTCATATCAATACTCAACGTTAAACTTCAAGCAGATTTTTATACGAATCCAACAAGAGCCCTGCATGAAGTTCATGAGCTCAACATACATAATGGGCATGTTTGATTTGGGGGGTTTTGATATACATGAATATGTGAAATACATAAATATCACTATCCATGTATATTTGATAATTCATGTGAGTTGTTTGATTTGTTGTATTTTGAAATCATGAATATATTATTCCTTGTTTGATTATTTGATGCAAAATCCATGATTTTAATATTTTAATATTTAATACTTATTATATAATATTATATTGTTTTGTATAATATTATATTTCTTTATATTATATTGTTTCATATTATATTATATTGTTTTATGTTATATTATATTATATTGTTTTATATTGTACTATATTATATTACAATTTTTTATATTATATTGTTTTATATTATATTATATTATATGATATGATTTTTATTATATGATATTATATGATATTATATTGGTTTATATTAGATTAGATTATAATATAATATAATATTCTATATTATATTATATTGTTTTATATTATACTATATTATATAATATGATAGTATATGATATTATATTATTTTATATTATGCTATATTATGTTATATTATATTATATTATTTTTTATTTTATACTATATTATATTATATTATATAATATTATATAATACTATATTATATAATATTATATTATATTATATTATATTATATAATATTATAATGTTTTATATTATATCATATCATATTATATTGTTTTATATTGTATTAAATATATTATAATATATGATATTATTTTATATTATAATGTTTTATATTATATTATATTATCTTATTTTATTTTATATTATATATTATATTAAATTATATTATATTAAATTAAATTATATTACATTACATTATATGACAGTATATAATATTATATTATTATTTTATAATATAATATAATAGTTTCTCATGAATGTAATTTGAAGAAATAATATTACGACGAAATACATGATACTATGATAGCTCTCTCTATCCACATATTTGAAATACAATTTTTGTTGGGTATTACAATGTCCACCTCCTAATCCATGTTTTCATTAAACTATTGATTGTCCATCCGAATCCATATGCCCAATGTTTCCAAACAATACCTAATTATAATCACATGAATTGAAAGCCCAAATCAAATTAAAAATTACACAATTCAAATTTGAAAATTAGGCCTGTTATATATTGTAGCCCTTTAATAAACCAAGTAACCATTACGCTGTACACTATACTACCCTCCCGCGAAAACGAAAACCCTCTGAAAATGGCGGCGACGGAACAACCAGTGCCGGTGGAGGAGGAACGGCTCTGCGCGGCGGCGAAGGAAGGAGATACCGCTTTAGTAGCATCGCTCCTCTCTGAAGGCGTCGATGTTTCGTGTTTTGATTCGACTGGCATGACTCCTCTCATGCAGGCGGCTTCACGAGGGCACACGGAGACGGTTCGGATGCTTCTCGAAGCTGGTGCACCGTGGAATGCCTTGAATCCTTCAGGTCAATGTGCTGGTGATTTGGCCATGGAGGGCTCGCACCAAGAGACTCTGGATCTCTTGATTGATTTCGCCGTGAAAGCCGAGCTTATTTTGGGGTCGGTTTTCAGATCCAAGAGAAATGAAGCTAGTTCCGATTCGAATGATTCCAATTTGAATTCGAGTTATCTCGAGGAGAGAGTAGCTTTTGGAGAAGACAGGTAAGAAATGATAAACAATCTCAAATTGTCTACATTGGAAGCCTTAAAGCTTGAGCTTTTTCGTGTTGTCGGTCATAGGATAATGGATGAAGAAAGCAAAGCAGTAATGATGGCATGGGAGAAGCCATTAATGGAGGCTCACGCAAGAGCAGTGTGCTCCAATGGTGGTAGAGTTCTCAACATAGGCTTTGGAATGGGAATAATCGACGAAGCGATACAAAAGTACGAAATCGAAGAGCACACGATTATCGAGGCACATCCTGACGTGTATGAGAGAATGATCAAATTAGGCTGGAATGAGAAGAAAAACGTTAAGATCATTTTTGCCAGGTGGCAGGATGCTCTCCCTCAACTCCGAACTTATGATGGTATGCAAAATTATATTCACACATTATTCAAATTTGCGAAACGACCCTGCATTTTGAGATTTAGGCATAATGCAGGGGCATTTGTGTAAAATTGTTCAGCATAGAATATGACAACTAACTAAAAAGACATCAATTATTAAACTAGGTATATTCTTCGATACATATGGAGAATATTATGAAGATATGAGAGAATTTCATCAAAACCTTCCTAAATTACTAAAACCAGAAGGATTATATTCTTATTTCAATGGATTATGTGGCGATAACGCGTTTTTTCATGTCGTTTATTGTCAATTGGTCTCGTTAGAGCTCGCGAATTTAGGGTTTTCGACTCAGTTTATCTCTCTTCCGGTTCAGAAATGTTTGAGTAAAGAAATTTGGGAGGGGGTTAAACAGAAATATTGGCAATTGGATACGTATTATTTACCGGTTTGTCAAGTCGATTCAGATCATGAGTGAGAATTATTATTTTTTACTTGGTTTCGATTAATTTCGAATGGACTTTTGAGATTAGTTTTGAACTTTTTTTGTTTAGTGCTTCGTGACTTTATGAAGGAATATTTTGTCTCATAATTAATATTAATAATTTATTAGTTATGAAGTGCTCAAGTGGATTATTTAGGTAAAGATACGATGTGTTTCATTCACTATTTTGGTTTATTTTTGGTAAATTAAATTTAAAAGTAGGAGAACTAAAAGTGAAATTTCTTTTATGAACCTTGTCATCGATTTAGGTCAATTTGGGTTGATATTTATGCACTAGCAAGTAATGCTATGCTTTATATCAACATCAAAATTGAATTAATGCTGTGATTTTATCAAACATGAAAGTGTTGTCAACAACCCAACAAAATATCCGTGTCAAAATTCAATTTGAATTTGAGGTTGAGATGTGAACTCGAATTACTTGCTTGACAATCTATAGATTTGGCTACTGGCACGTATTTAGTCATGACTATTATATTTTTGTAAAATTATAATTTGTGCATTTCCCGAAATATTTTTTCAAATGTATGATCCATCATTCTGATAACGATATTTTTTTTTACATGACTATTATATATTTTTGAATATAATTATTCATTTCAGAAATAATCCGGTATATATTTTTTAATAAAATTTTGTATATTTTTAATAGGTTCTTATACATGACTATATATTTTGTTTAAAGAAAAATGAACTAAAAATATATATATTCAAAATGTAATGTCACGTGTCGTTGCCTAGTAGAAGTCGACCTGGCCAGCGACAATATAAATGGCGTCAGTTTGTCGGGTTTTTTCCTTTCTGAAATGATTTTCACAACCCTACATAGCACTAACTAATTATATACATTTATCATATATACGCATATATGTTTATTATATTTTTTTCATCCATAAATGATATATATTTTTAAACATTTTGAACGTTAATTTTTTTTTTTACAAACCCGCCGGACAAAAGTTTACATAATAAAAAAAACACAAAAACAAATAAGATAATTCTCAAGTTGGTTATAACGAAACCAATTAACAACAAATACTCAAATTAATGCATAGAGTAGGAGAACTCCATCACCCTTGCGAGATTCGCCCAATTGTGCTTCGGTGTTACAACTTCTATCCACGTGAATGAATTTCAGGTCTTTTAATCGTCTCTTCCAAATAACACAATCTTGCGCAGTTTGTATCGCCATCCAAGAAGAAATAGAAATTTGATTAATATCAAATGTGTTTTTCATCGTTTGGGTTACCTCCATGTTGTTGCATATCACGCCTTCAAGAGATTTTGGGCTGCGTATTTAAGCGCCTTCAAGAGAGAAATTATCTCTAATAATAACCGAATGAATTGATTTCACGTAAAGTTGCATATCACGTCCGAAACTATCTCTAATAATAACCAAAATACCCCAATTTCCTTGGCTATCAAGAGAGAAATTTTTTCCAAGAATAAAAATCAATCAAAATTGGCATAATATATTTGTTGGGGTGTGTATCGAGTATAGTCGGGTTTATTGCCCATCCTTGGGCAAGTGTCACATTGGCATTTTGCAGAATCGTTGAGAAGCGTAGTTGTTTTCCCCTGAAAATAAGCTCGTTTCTAGATTTTCAAACCTCCCACATAATCGCAAATAGGTAAGGAAATTGAGATTCCACGGGAGAAGATAATAAATTTATAATAATATTGATCGGGTCTTGAGTGAAAGTTTCTGTTCTCGACCCCAAAGAAGAAGAAAACCATATTGCTCTATTTCGAACACACGAGAAAATACAATGCGACACAGATTCCTCGTGCAATTCACACCATTTGCATATCGGGCTACAATTTGAAAATCTACGATTCAGAGCTTTCAGTGTAGGAAGAACATTCGCACAAACTTTCCATACGAAAATCCTAACTTTCGGCAATACACCTTTGATTCGCTAAATAATTCTCAATAAATTTATATAAGCATCAGTATAGTTAGGTAATAATGGTAATTTGATTTGAAGAAGTATGTTATAAGCTTGTTTCACTGAAAAAATATCATTTTTACTCGTTCATTATACATGAACATATTTGAATGATAATATATTTCTATTATATAATTCATATAATAAATATATAACATATATGTTTATGATATATTTTTTCATCTATAAATGATATATATTTTTAAACATTTTGAACGTTCATTATGCATATTTCAATGTTAATATACATTTATATGTTTATTTCGTCTTTCTTGTATGTTAGTTAATGATAGTGAACTAACCACCAAACCTAAACATGGTTACATGATCATTAGTTTGTAGAAAACTAGAAAATTGAAGGTAACCAAAACGGTTTAATAACAAATTAGCCGCCATTTTGCCATGAAGGCTTGTTTAATGATTTTCTCGTGCCAATATTAATGTCCCTTTCCTCGAAATGTAGATAGCCCCATTTCATTGGGGAAATTTTGTCAAAACTATGTGGGCTAGGCTAGCACACATAATTTAAGGTTAGTTTGAAGTTTGAACCTTGTATTGAGTGAGACGTCCAATTATTTATTAAGGCATCAAAATGAAATCATTGGTAAGATCAATGTATCTATTTCATGGGTTAAGAATCTAAGAATACTAAGATCAATGTATATCTAACTAACTTACCAAATTTTAGTAATCAATTTATATTTTATACAAAAATCTCTTTCATAGTATCGTTTTTAAGATTTAAGATTTATATTAAAATTATGTTCCTCTTAGATCGTACAATTTCCCTTGTATATTTATTTATGAAAATATGGCAGCCAAAAACCATCTATAAACATGTGTTCTTTTTCTTCTTCTTTACTTGGTAATAATAAATTAATAAGTCTACATGCTTTTTGTTAGTTATATTTATGGGGAGTTCTATGATAGACCCATTTTCTTATCATGGACCCATTTAAAAAAAAAAAATATTTCGAATATTTGTTAAATAATAATTTTTTGTGTAAGATTCTAGTGTATATTTATCATTTAATACTATCCAAAACATAAATTTTGTATAATTCATTAATAAATAGTTAAAATTCTTAAAATAAATTTTTGAAAAAAGGTCCATGATAAGAAAATAGGTCTATGATAGAAGCTCCCTATATTTATATAGCTCAGGCCTTATTTATGAATTAGCAGGAAATTTATATATAACTTCGCAGTTAAGTTAAAGACATATCTCGACTTAGATATACTTTCATAGTCAATGTTAATAAAGTAAAATTAAATAAAAGATATATATTATAAGTAAAAGGAAGCGCGTTTATTAGTTGTAAAATGCTAAATTTCCACGAAATTTGTAGCTAGAATATGTAAACATTGACCATTTTATATTATATTATATACCCTTCAAAATAACTAAAATTTCAAAATTAATATTTTTTTAAGAGAAACTTAGACCATGAATTGCGACCATTTTAATGTTAAAGTCGATTTGAAGAAGTCTTTTTATTTTGCCAGATTCAAACAAAAGGTGAGAGCATAGCTAAGCTACTTAATTATAATTAAAAAATTGTTACTGGGAGATAATATCATTGTTTAGATAAGTATTTTGTGCTAAAAAATTACACATCAGCACATACATGGTATATCCATTTATATAAGTTACTTACATTATCGCGTGAATGTTTCAAAAATATAATATTTAAGCAACACCTACAAGTTCACGTCTCATCTGATATATCTTATTAAGTAAAACTTACAAATATTCATTAGATTTTATCAAGGTCGTTGCATCAATATAGTAGATTTACTAATTATCACTCGTGATAGTTGCTATCGCGTGCTAGATATATTTTCTTACGAGTTATCTCCATCAATATTATCTAAAAAAGTACTAGAGTTGCTATCACGAGTACTATGTCAATTAAAAAATATTTATTTTTATTTGAAGAATATGGATATGGATTATTTTGCAAGTAAAGTCGTAAGAGAGATGAGAGTTTAGCATGTAATAATATTTTAAAATATTTGTTATTGTACTATTTTGGTATCATTATTCTAACAATAGACCGATAAAGTTAGTCATCGCCTTGATATTTCAAATTATACTTGTACAATTTACTGTACTAACAATAGATCAATAAAGTTAGTCATCGTCTTGATTACTGATTTCAAATTCAAATTATACTTTCTTGTATAATTAAAGTTAATATGATAATATTCGCAATACGTAGCGAGTGAGTGCGAGTATGCTAATTATGTTATTTGTTTTAATATGTAATATTATTTGTTATGATCATAATGACACTATCGTCTCAAAATAAAAAATAAAAAAATTACAAAATATTATTCTCATCATATATACTTTATGTTGCACGGATACGGATACGGATATCGTATCCGACACGATACGGATAAGAAGATACGGCAATTTTCAAAAAAATATAGGATACGATACGGCAAGTATATATAATATTTTAGTATTTATTAATTATAATTTGTATATTTAATATTTTTATATATTATGTATTTGACGTAAAATATATTAAAAGTTTGTTTTCACATAGATAACTTCTTCTTAAATAAATGTTTATTACATTTAGTTATTTACATATATGTATTACACTATTACTTATTTATTTCGATTTCGATTTCAAATTTTTAATTTTAGTTTTCAAGTACATTTGTTTATACGTTAGAAGTATCTGACAAATATTCGGAAGTATCCGAGAAGTATCCGAGAAGTATTCGTTATTATTTTGAAATAAAATATTCGATTACGCCACGTGAAGTATCCGATAAGTATCCGACGAGTATCCGACAAGTATCGGTATCCGATATGATACGGCTTGATTTTTGAAGTATCCGCGCAACATAGTATATACTTTATGTATATATTCTATGATTACTTTATCTCATTTTAGTAAATGACTTGTTTTTTTTATCAAATAGTGGCCATTGTATAATAATATCCGAGACATATCGTATTCTTAAGAAAAAACATAACAACAAATATTATCATTGTCGTTCACATTGATTCATGTAATATTAGATATAATCACGGTGAACTAGTAATATCCGAGACATACCACATTTTTGTGAAAGAAACATACACAAGGAATATTATATCATCGTTGTTCATAGGGATGTCAACGGGGCGGGTCGGGTTCGGGTAAGCCTCCCCCATACCCGAACCCGAATTTTCGGGTATTACCCGAACCCGAACCAAAAATATCCGCGGGTAAAAAAACATACCCGAACCCGAACCCGCGAGTAACGGATATACTCGAACCCGAACCCGTTACCCGAAAATTATTAATAAAAAATTAAAAATTATTATACAAATACGTAAAATTATCAATAATTTTAAATACATAAAACAAACAACTTGTACAAATACATTAAAAATCCAAATATTACAAATAATTAATCCATAAAACATCCAATTTTTTTTTATTATGGGATATTTTCGGGTATTTTTCGGGTTCGGGTAACGGGTATACCCGCGGGTAAAAAAATTCTCCCGAACCCTGAGCGGATATTTTTTTCGGATATTACCCGCCCTGTTCGGGTCGGGTACCCGCGGGTTCGGATTTCTACCCGGCCCATTGACATCCCTAATTGTTCACAATAATTATTACAATGTAAAATATATAAATAATGAATCATACGACATATATACTCATCACACACTATTAATTATATAGCATCAACTATTAATATTTTTTATTGATCAGAAAAACAATGAAAACATACATAATAGCACATGTAATACCGAAAGTAATTTAAAAACTAACAAGATACAAAAAATATTTAACATCATTTTTTAAAATTTACAACTTTCAAAATAACTAGATATATGTTTAGAAGTTTAATAAGTTATTTATGTTTTGAAAAGTTTAATATTAAAATAGTTTGAAAAAAAACACAAACATGACATACTTTGTAATATAAATGATTCTTAAAATTATAATTTTAAAAATATTAATAATAATACTTAGAAGTCGATTATATAAATATGTATTTTTTGACAACGTACCTTTTCATAAATACAAATCGAGAAAAGTATGTATGAATTATTCTAATACGGATGCAAAAAATAGAAAGAATACTAAAGCAAATATATTTCACAGAATATTAAAATTAATATTTTGAAAATGCTAGTAATATTCGATGTATATTTTATTTTATATTATTATATATAATTTCATTAGTTTTTCAAAAAATACAGAGACATAGCTAGCAATGGACCTACAATATAGAAATAAGAAGTTATACTGACGATGATGCTTATTTCTTAATCCAAATGGACCTTAAAAGTCGAGTCCTTGATTATGATTTTCCAACTTAATGCACAAATTGATAGAATAGCAGCATCATAATAGTAGTCAACTTCATGAATATAAAATGAAGTTCACAAATAAACTGTCATCATAAAAATTACAAATGATACAAGAAAATTACACAAAATTATGTGAAATCTAAAAGTTTAGGTTAATTTACAACGATGCGAAACACATGACTACTTAAATCTGGATATGATTTAGATCGGAAATTTATTGAGTAATTATAAATGATACATATTAAAATATCAAAAATAAATTAATATACACGCAACATCCATTCGAAATATATTTTGCTAGTGATATTTTCGGAAATAATACAAAAATAATTTTTTTTTATTACCAACAAAACAAATATATACATTCACTATCCTGTATTTTGGATTTAGTCGTCATGGTCGAAATAAATTTTAATTATCAATTGCCGATATAACTCATTGATAATATTTAACATTTTATAATAATCAAAACAAAAGCATTTTTTTATATATTATAACTCAGTAACGCAAGTAGCGTCAAAAAGACAAAAACTCGTGAAACTGTTATTAGCACAATAAAATCAGACATTTGTGTGCAAATTTGGAGAAGCGAAGAAACTCTAATTAGGCTACTTCGTTTAACACGCTGTTCAAACATACTTCCTACGTATGAGCTGATAGAAATATGATTATTAATAATAAAACTAATCAAGAAAAAAATACAACAACTAAAAATCTGATAAATATTAAAAACAAAAATTAGCTACTATCATCACTATCCAGTTAATTAAAGTTTGAACAAGAATGGAGTTAACAAAAAAAACCAAGAAATATCAATAAAAACCTCTTTTGTTAATCAACTCCTAAAAAAAAGCCGTACTAAATAAACACATGGAAATCAATAACCAACAAATGAGAAAAACGGAATTTCTAGTTCCAGATTTCTCACAACACAGTTAAAAGAAAACCAGATTTTCATTTCCGTGTATATGGTTACGAAGCATTGCTGTACTTTCATCTGCATAACTGCAAGTCCAGATATAGAATAAAATAAAGATATTCCCACTCACTCTCCTCATACGTAATATATTACGTAACGAGTTACTACTGAATGAATATTTGACCCGCCACACTAAAACTTATACAGTTAAATACATAATTCGTTGCATTCCATTTCCTTTTTATTACCCAAACCCTACGCTTTCTTTTTGCAATTCCCTATCTTTCATAATATTCGTAAATTTGTCAAATTCCTCCCCAATTTTACCTGTAATCGACGACGAGAGAGAGATTGAGAGGAGGAAATCTTCATAAAAATCCTAAATTTCCCCCCAATTTTATCTGTTGTCGACGACGAGAGAGAGAGATTGAGAGGAGGAAATTGAAGCGAGAAGATGCTGAGAAATTTTGTGAGGCCTCTGGAGAAATGTTTGGGGGTTAGATTGGTGGGTGGAGATATGTTGATGTGGCAGTCTGAGCTGAAGCCGCATGCAACTGGAGATTTCTCGATTGCTGTTGTTCAAGCGAATCATATATTTGAGGATCAAGCTCAGGTGGTTACGTCTCCTAATGCGACTTTCGTTGGTGTTTATGATGGACATGGAGGACCTGAGGCGTCTAGATTCGTGTCTAGTCGGCTTTTTCCTTATTTACATAGTAAGCGTCTTGGATTTGATTCTTCTTGTTTTAATTGATTCAGATGGGAAATTCTGGGTCCGAATTGTATTATTTATTTTTCTTAATTTTATGGGTTTAATAAATTTGGAAGAAGGACACCAAGCCTTCTCAAAAGAATTTCAAAAAAGAAAAGAAAAGAAAAAATTATGGGTTTATAGAATTTGGATTTTGGATCTGGAAATTTCATTTCTTTATCCCAATTCGGATTTTTTGTAATTTCTTTGGATTTTGGCTTCGTCAACACCGCCAGACCTCAAAACACGGAATCTTTGGACATTTCTTGGTATTGAAATTCCCACACGATTCTCACCTGGAATTTTGAACTAATAAAATCGTCTATTTTCTCCGATTTGAACAGAGTTCATTTCAGAGCAAGGAGGGATATCATCAGAGGTGATAAGAAAAGCCATCAAATCAACAGAAGAGGAATTCGTGCACATGGTAAATGGGTCATGGTTAACTCGCCCCAAAATAGCCGCAGTGGGCTCGTGCTGTATATTCGGAGCAATCTCTCAGGACACTCTTTACGTGGCCAATTTAGGGGATTCAAGAGCCGTTCTTGGATTGCGCAGTCCAGATGGAAAGAAAATGATCACCGAGGCATTATCCAACGATCATAATGTTTGCAGAGAGGAAGTCAGAAACGAATTGAAGAAACTCCACCCTGATGATAACGAAATCGTACTTCACACTCGTGGAGCCTGGCGCGTTAAAGGCATAATTCAGGTAATTTAACAAATTTAATCCAAATTTTGCCATTTTTTTTTTGAATTTTTTTGTTTTTTGTAAGGTGTCGAGATCGATTGGGGATGTGTATTTGAAGAATCCAGAACTGAACAAGGAACCGTTGTTTCATCAATGCGTGTCTCATGTCGTGTTGAACAGACCCGTGCTGAGTGCCGAGCCGCAAATTAGGGTTCGTAAATTGACACCGCGAGATAAATTTGTCATTTTCGCTTCGGATGGATTGTGGGAAAACCTCTCTGACGAGGAGGCCGTTAAAATTGTCTTTAATAACCCTAGATCGGTATGTTGTTTCTCTCTCTCTCTCTCTCTCATACATTATATTTGTTATGTTCTGTAGGGGTTTATGTGATATTATGTTTCGTAGGGGTATACATGATATTATGTTAGGTTGAAAAGGGGGTTATAACTAACTTTGAATGATGTTAAATAGTTTTTAGACCAAAATACCCATCTATTTTCATATTCAATAATTAAAAAACATTTTTGGTATTACATTATAAAAACATCTCGAAAAGATAATTGGTAAAAAGTATATTTTTAACAGCTAGCTTTTTATTTTCATTCTATTTGTATGTATATTTTTATAATATTGTCATGATGTTTTATTATATGATATTACCTAATATGATAATTATATATTAATTTATCATGTTATTGTGTTAATGTATATATTGTATTATGTTTTAATAAAAACTAGCTGTTAAAAATATATTGTATTATTTTGTTATTATTTGATCTTTGTTTATCATGAAAAAATATATTATATTATTATTATTCTTTTTGAAATGCTATTTATTAAAAAATATTTTTGGAAAATTTTAAAATTAATAAAAATATACCAAATTTTTTTTTTTTCAATTATTAAATTTGAAAATAGAAGTTACTTTGGTCCAAAAATATCCAACACCATAGAAAGTTAATTTGTATCCAAAATTTGAGAGATTTTTTAAAAATATCCATAAAAGTTAGTTATTTTTTTTGGAATCCCCCTTCTAATTATTTTAAATTTGTATACGAATATTCAGGAAATTGCAAAGACGCTAGTAAAAGCTGCATTAAGGGTTGCAGCAAAAAGGCGCGCAGTTAGATACAAAAGTTTGAGGAACTTGAAAAAAGGAACGCGAAGATATTATCACGATGACATAAGTGCCATCGTGATCTATCTGGACCATCGTCAAACACTGAACAGAACAGGCCAGGCTCGTCTCGCAGATAGTAGATATGACTTTACCAGAACCCCCGCCGATATCTTCTCTCATTCCGAGGACGAATCCCGCTCGTCTGACCCGAATAACTCCCGAATCGGCGATCCTATGTGGAACTTGGTTCCTCACCAGTGAACTTCTAACTGGAGAGCACGCATCTCACCTTTTTATAATTTCACAAAACTTCTAACTGTTAACTGCGAATGCTAAAGGGAGACCTTCGAGATGCGCGCGATGATTGTATATAGGATGGTTATTCGCAAAAGAAAAAAAAAACTTTTTGATTTTTTCATGACTTCTTTTTTTCTTTTTCGTGTAATTGGGTGCGACTGAGTGTTATTCTGTGCCATCCTTTATTTTGTGTCATCATGTTTAAAAAACTGCTGCTTTATAAGAGCTTGATCGAGTTTTATTATTATTATTATTATTATTATTATTATTATGTTTCTCATATTTATTTATTTCTTGTATATAATTCAATGGGCGACACAATGTATTACACAGACAGCGTCACACAAGAGTAGAAACAGCGTCAATGCTGTAAATTTTGGATAGCCATGGTTCAAAACAGTCAATGGACCGTATGTCCATATTTCTCGGTGTATAGACCAAGAAAGCATTAAATTACGTAGCACAGGTTCATTGTATGATCTTTGTAAGACCAGGTTCGTCGTATAGTTGCCGTCATTTGGATTCAGTGCTTTACATTGGTCCGTATATTTATTATACGGACGTGATTTTGTGGGGAATATGTAAAATCAATATCCACCGTTAAAAATATATAAAATTGTAGATCCTACGGCGGTAAACCTTTCGCATAGTAATATCTATGAAAGCATCCGTAGAAATGAAGTAAGAACACAATCACTACTTTTTCGTCCGAAACTTCCCTTATTGTAATATCCGCATGCACCTGGATCACAGTTTTACAGTGTGGGGGTACACGATAACAAGAGAATATGGTAGTTTAAACCAGGTTTGGCCAAATATTTATAATAGGAAGCACAAAATGGTAAAAAGGAAAATGTTTTTCGTCCCTCACGTTAAGTTCTTACGTTAGTTTACGAATAGAGTATAGTAGCACATATGTTCATTCACGTGATCACGTCAGCTTTGCGTAGAAAATCGTAAGTAAATTGATATTTGAAGTAATTATAAGATGTGAGTGAGAAAAACCCCAAATCCTCCCCTCCACATCTCGGTCTTCTCTCTTCTCATCTCTTCTCCGGTTGATCTCGCGCTCTCTTGTCCAGTCGCTCCATTTCATCCTCTCAAGTTCGACTGCAGTCCTTCTAGGTTCTGGTAGTGTTCATGACGACGGAGAGGGCTGAGCTCGCTCAGCTCTGTCGCTCCCGCAACTGGTCTAAAGCCATTAGAGTACTTGACAAGCTGCTCGCCGAGTCGTGCTCGATTCAAGACGTCTGGTTGGTATCAGATCTCAGTAGAATTTTCATTGCTTGTTTTTACTTCATCTTAGTTAATTTTTAGGTTTTTGCAACTTCGCAATCGTTAGAGGTTGACCTAAGTTTTTGTTATTGTTCTTGTATTGTATTGCAGCAATAGAGCTTTTTGTTACAGTCAATTGGAACTGCATAAGCATGTGGTCAAGGATTGTGACAAGGCTCTTCAGCTCGATCCGAATCTACTTCGAGCTTATATACTCAAAGGTCAGTTCGATTCAATTTGAATTTCTCTTTAATTTGCCGAATTCACTCTCAATTCGAAACACGAACTGGTTTTGAACATATTAATGGATGAATAATCAGGAAATGCTTTGTCTTCTTTGGGAAGAAAAGAAGAAGCTGTACATACTTGGGAAACCGGCTATGATATTGCCGTGAATGAATCGACAGATCTGAAACAATTACTCGAACTGGAGGAATTGGTCTCCAGTGCCAAACTCTCTCCAGTACCCGAACCCGAATCCGAACCCGAACCACCCACTATTAAAGAGCACACGAAACTCGTGATCTCAGAAGACCAAGCCGTAGACACAAAAACAGTCATTCGCGAAGAGCCAAATGGAAATGGGGTTCATGCTCCTATTACTCCTGCGAAGACAGATAAGAAGGAAAAGGAAGTAAATGGAGGGATCAGTGAAGTTACAACTGGAGAGAAAGAGAAGAAGAAGAAAGGAATTACTATTACCATCAAGAAGAAGGGCTCAGATGATGATAATAGCATTAAATTCGATAAAAAACTATTTGTTACTAATATATCTTCGAAAACTAAGTCTATAAGCTTGGATTTGAGACTCTCTAGAGGCATCGCACAGGTTAATTAAATTAATTTTTATTTATTAACTTACTTTTATTTCTTTAAAAATTCTTTAAACATATTATATTAAATACATGTTTATAGGTGAATGAAGGAAACTACAACCAAGCTATATCAGTATTTGACATGGTTTGTACCAAAGTTTACTTCTTTTTGAATTTTTCATTACTATAAAGTATAAACTCAATTCAATACTTTTTTTGAATTAATTTTGATATTTTTGATGAAAATTTAGATATTGAAAGAGACTCCGATATATCCAGAGGCATTAATAGGAAGAGGGACTGCTTATGCATTTCAAAGAGAGCTAGATAACGCTATTGCTGATTTTACTAAGGTTAACGAAAATTCATACATACCCTTCTAAAAACTCAAAAATATCAAATTTACCCTTCTGAAATTTGCAGGCTATAGATGCAAATCCTTCTGCAGGAGAGGCATGGAAAAGGCGTGGTCAGGCTCGTGCTGCTCTAGGAGAATTTAACGAGGTAAATTTGCAACAACACCCCTCTAATTTTCAACAAATCGCAAAAAGGTCCCTTTTTGTACATTTTTTTTTTTAATTTTCAGGCTATTCAGGACTTGACTAAAGCACTCATATACGAGCCGAATTCTCCTGATGTTTTACATGAACGAGGTACCTGATTTTGCAGAAAAGCCCCTACGTTATTGATAATTACAAGAAAGACCCTCTAATATACTTTCCTTATATATTTTCACAGGGATAGTGAATTTCAAATTCAAGGATTATAACTCAGCAGTGGAGGATTTATCTTCATGTGTTAAACGCGATAAGAAGAACAGTTCTGCCCACACCTACTTGGTACATTTAAAAATATCTTATTTTTATCAGGAGGGTAAATTTGATATTAACGAGATTTCATGAAACACAGGGATTGTCCTTATCTGCAATTGGAAAATATCAAAGGGCTGAAGTGGAACATTTACTCGCAATAAAACTCGATCAAAATTTCCTCGATTCTTGGGCCCACCTCGCTCAGCTTTATCTTGACTTGGCCAATTCAGAAAAAGCGTTTCAGTATCTTGATAAAGTTCTTCAAGTCGATAACAAGTAAAATATCATATTTAACCTTCAAAAAATAAAAATATCATGCGTACCCTTTTAAAACTCGCTGAGGATCATGATATCCGAATTTTAATTTCCCAAATCTAGTTATAAATTATTTAGATGCTTTAAGTTTTTTGACAAAAATATTAAATATTATTATTATCTAGGTTTCCTAAGGCTTATCACTTGCGAGGACTACTCTACCATGGATTAGGACAACATAGGTTATTTTTGATATTTTTGTTATTTTGTATCCAATTTTTTAAGTTCTTGGTTTGTTCGTGTTTATTTAATTGGATATATTTAAACAGGACTGCAATTAAGGATCTTTCATGTGCATTAAATATAGAAAGTTCGAATATTGAGTGTTTATATCTTCGTGCTTCTTGTTATCATGCTATTGGTGAATACAAATCTGCAGTAAGTTTCTTTTAACTATATACCAAATAAAATGTATCATATATTTTCTTTATTTCATTTCTTATTGAATTTATTATCCTTTTTTTTATAGACTAAAGATTATGATGCTGTGTTAGATCTAGAGCTCGATTCTGTTGATAAGTTTGTTCTCCAATGTTTGGCCTTTTATCAGGTAAATAAATTTATTAAATTTTGCCTTAACAAACTATATAAATATTTATATAATATGCAGAAAGAACTTGCTCTATATACTGCTTCAAAAATAAACTTCGAATTCTCTCAATTCAACATAGACAATGACATCGACCCCCTCTTCAAGGTAAATTATATCCATTCAATAGAATATTACAATTAAAAACAGTATAATAATGATGATTATTTTTTTTAATATTTCAGGAATATTGGTGTAAAAGGCTGCACCCAAAATACGTGTGCGAAAAGGTGTACCGACAACCTCCTTTAAGAATCTCATTAAAATCTGGACGAATTAACAAACAAGAATTCAAATTCACAAAACACCAACTTTCGCTTCTTCATCTGGCCGATTTGATTGGAAAACGAATCCAGTATTACTGTCCTGGTTTCCTCCATAACAAACGCCAGGTATTGAAATTTCCAATTTTTTCAGGGTTATATACGCAAAATTCCGCCTTCATAATTTAATGGGGGGTTTTCGTATTTACCCCTCTCAAAATCCAATATATCTTATTTACCCTTTTAAAACTTACAATATATCAAAAATATCCAAATTGTTAACTTGGGTAAATAAGATAATATTTTGTTTTTGGATGATTAAATATGTAAATATGTCTGATTTAATTCTCTTTTTTTTGGTTTAACAGTATAGAATGGCGGGATTAGCAGCCATAGAAATAGCACAAAAAGTATCGAAGCACTGTAGAGTCCTTCGTAATGCAAAGAAGAACGGGAAGCCGATAAAAAAGAGGGACAAACTATCTCTGGCCAGTCATAACCGAGGCGGGCCCACTTGCAGCACCAGCAGCGCGCCAGGTGGCAGCAGCACTTCTTCTTCTTCGGCATCCTCGTCCATTTACTCTTCGGTGGAGGAGAGAGGCGTTTCTCTCCATTCCCTCCCTTGGAAAGATGTTTATTCAGTGGCTGCCAAATGGAGACAAGTTTCCGAGCCCTGCGATCCCGTTGTTTGGATTAATAAATTGAGGTAAGGGCTTTTTTGCGGAATAGACCTTGTGGTTTATTGAAATCGTGAAAAGGATATTGTTTTAATGAATTTATTCTCTGATTTAGTGAGGAGTTTAATGCTGGATTTGGGTCGCATACGCCCATGATTCTCGGACAAGCTAAAGTGGTTCGATATTATCCAAATTATGAGAGGTTATTTAAAAATTAAAATAAGATAAAATTTGTGTTCTTTTTTTGGGAATTTTTCATTTTTGTGTTTAAAATTAAATTGTTGATTTTTTTAAAATGATAGGACGCTTGATAGAGCGAAGAGTTTAATGATGAAAACAAAGTATGTGAATAATGCTGAAGATCGATTAATTGATCTCTCTGGCAAGTTAGATAAGGTTGGTATTATTATACACATAATTATTTATTTATTTTATTTACCAGAAATATATAATTTATTTTATATTGATAAAATGCAGATAGAAAGTGCATTGTCTTGTTCCGATCTGTATAATTTGGTTGGGGAGAATTTCTGGGTCGGTACCACTTGCGACAGCTCAGCATATGATGGGTAAAATAGTAATTTTGTACTCTAGATGGATTAATTTTAGATTTAATGAATTTGGTTGTGTTTTTTTGCAGGAAGAAACTTGAAGGCACGAGAATTACCACTCAGATAATGTAAATAATTAAACTTCTCTTAATCTAATATCTAATTTAATTATTACTAGCTAATTGTTGATTTTTTTCTTCAAAATTTTAGAGAGAAAATAGGATTTGATTTTGCAATTAGAACTCCTTGCACCCCTTCTAGATGGGATGAATACGATGAAGAAATGGCTTTCGCTTGGGAGGTCTCTCTCTCTCTCTCTCTCTCTCTCTCTCTAGAAACACAAAACAAAATTAAATAACTATATTTTATTTATTTTATTCAAAGGCCTTATGTGAAGCATACAGTGGCGACCTTTTCGCATCACACGATCTCACCATGCTAAACAACGTCAAAGACTCGATCCTTCGAATGACATACTACTGGTAATTTCAAATTTCTCCAAGGTTATATCCGCATAAAATCACCACCTAAACAATAAACTCTACGCAGGTACAATTTCATGCCGCTTTCGAGAGGCACGGCAGCAGTAGGCTACACGGTGCTACTTGGTTTGCTTCTCGCAGCAAACATGGAACTGACCAGTAACATTCCGCCAGGCGTCCAGGTCGATTGGGAAGCCATCCTCTCCAGTTCGCCCGAGGAGTTCATTGGAAGAGTCAAGGACTGGATGTATCCTGCGCTTAGGATGAACCGGTCGTGGAAAGACCATGCTGATGTGTCGTTGGTTTTTAATACTACTGGCTCTGTCGTTGCCGCTTTGAGCTCGTACGATAATTAATTTGTTCCGTTTTTCTTTTTTTCTTTTTTTTTCTGTGTTTATTTTGTTAGCGTGATAAATTATTTGTCAACTAAAAGATATGTATTTGTGGATTGGATAAATGGTTTTTATTTTCTGACTTATTTTCTATATAATGTATTAATCATTAATGTTTAGTTCACAATTCACAAATCTTGATTCATTAGTTTATTTATAAATAGTGCTATTATGCACACGGCTCTAACAAATTTGTGGACGAGAGAGAACAGGAGGCGTCCGTTTTCGTTGAAATGGAGAGGATCAATGCCCCTGTCTTTCTATCCTTTACGAAGAACTCGATGAACCCTCCAAAAACCCTCAATTGCTCACTCTCTCACTATCCCCTCTCATACCTCTCTATCTCCTTCGAAGAAACCCTAAGCACGGAAATGGCGGCTCTCAACACACTTTGCATCTCTTCCACCTCTCTCTCCATCGCTCCTCCTTCGAGGATCAATGTCGCCTCTCCAATCCGCTTCCCGAACAATCTCAGCGGTAAATCGATTCGAGTCGCAGTATCTGCAAAAAAATCTGCTGCGTCGGCCGCGCCGGAAGCGACGGCTCCAGCGAAGAAGGAGTTGAAAGGGATAATGAAGCCAATGCCGATTTCCCCTGAGCTTCAAGCCGTCGTCGGTGTCCCCGAAATTGCGAGAACCGAGGCTCTGAAAGTCATCTGGATCTACATTAAGAAGCACGAACTTCAGGTTTTTCCATTTTTACAGGTTTTAATCCATTGATTTATTGAATAATTAATTAGATGGCATTTGTTTTTGATTTCACAGGATTCACAAAATAAGAAAATTATTCTTTGTGATGAAAAGCTGAAAACTATATTTGGAAAAGACCAAGTTGGATTTCTCGAGATATCGAAGCTTCTGAATCCCCATTTCATAAAATAGAAATCAACTCTTCTCTGTCTTGGATGACAAATTAAGTGCTTTTTTTTGTATAGGGAAACGAAGGATGAATCAATTCTTAGATAGAAATTGCTTTTTCCTTTTGTCGCCTTAGGGTTTGCTAGTATTATGAAACTATCCTTTGGTAATTTGCATTTTGAATTTGATATATCTAAGGTTTGTTTCTTACTCTTTGTGCGATGTTTTTTTTTTGTCTTAATTTGCGGTAAAAATTCAAAATGGTACGTAGAGGTGTTTATTCGATCGGTTCGGTTCACCGAACAAAATCAAATCAATTTAAATTGAGCCTAACACAATTTAAACCAAACCGAACTGTTTTTTCTAACCGATCAAAAATTCAACTGTATAAATAAAATTGTTATTCGTTTTATTCGGTTGAACCGAATAAGAAATTTTATAATTTAAAAAAAATAATAATAAAAAATATATATTTGGTTCAACCGAATAAAACGAATAACAATTGTTATAATATATTTTTTTTACAAAATTATTATATCAATTCTTTTAATATTTTGACATTAGCATATTAAAAGAATAAGATGTTATTTGATCGGTTCGGTTTATATCGGTTTTCGAAACTCCAAAATAGAATTGAATAAATCGAATAATATCATTTTTTCAACCGAACTCAATCGATTCGGAATCCGAATAAGCCGAATTCAATCGATTCGGAATCTGAATAATCGAACTGCGTGTTTTTTTTTTAGAGAAACCCATTTCTAGTGGTTATTTTAATATATTTATCATATAGTGCTTGATTCATTATTAATGAATAGTTGACATGGATCATGAACAAATAATATAATAAGACGCCCAGTTAACATATTAATTAACATATGTTAATTTCTAGATATGTATATGTAAAATTAACATATTAATTATGTGTTGCATGTGAATCAAATATTAATTAAATTGTTAATTATTCCTGTTTAATTAACAACGACGACATTATCATGGAAGTTACTGCGTGTTAAGTAAAACTTATTAAAGATTCACTATCATATATAGCTAAGTAAAATTCACAAAACAACAAAATATAATTTCTAAAATTTCTCATTTAAAAAAACTTAAAGATACTTTTTTTACTAAAATCAATACTTTTATCAGTATCTTCTAGTATACTTTTTTGACTAAATTTCTTAAAATTCCAGAACCTCCCAGTAGGGGTGTCAACGGTTCGGATAGTAGTCATACCAGATCCATATCCATATTGTCGGATCCGGATACGGTTCGAATAATAAACGGATACGGATACGGATATGGTTCTGTTTCGGATATTAAAACGGATATTATGTTATCATAACGTAACTTACTTTTTAACTATAAATATATATAATTTGTGACATAAACGATAAATATGATTATATTTAAACATAATTTTACGATTGTGAGTTAAATCATTTACAAATCATTAATTTGTATATGATTTTTCAACTAATATCAAATATAATACATAAAAATAATATATAATATGAGTATCCGGATCCGATTTCGGATACTCGAATCTAGTTTCGAGTATCCGGATCCTAAAAATCGAATATCGAATCCGGTTCCAGATCTTAAAATTAGCAACCAGATCCATATCCGGATCCACTCGGATTCGAATATTTTTTTCGAATCCAGATATTTTTTCGGATACGGTTCGAGTCGGTTCGGGCAATATCCACACCATTGACATCCCTACCTCCCAGCATGAACAAAAGCTTACATGGTCGGTGTCGACTTTGTCTTAGCCAAAAATACAATCATTTTCTCTTCAGTAATTCCAACATTGCAAACTTTTATTCTCATAATTTCTAATGAGATTGTATAAAGTTACAATATAACATTCCAGAATATACTTTTAGTTTTACCTAAACCAATCCTGAATTAGTAAAATATAATTTAATTTACTTTGAATTAAATATCAATGGGCCAGAATGACCCTACAAAATATACACTAAAAAAGCCCGTGAATGCATAATTAATTATTAATCTTTAAGTGCTGCACTGCATGCGTGAGAGACCCCACGCAAATATTACCTTTCTCCCAACTCAAATCTCCACCGTTAAATCTACCTTTCTAATGCCAGTTCATCTCATTACTGCACTTCAAATTCTCTCTCTTCTCAACCACCCTCTTTGTCAAAGACTCAAAATTCTTCTGTGCCTTTTTTTCTGTGTAATTCATTCATAATATAATTATGGAGGATTTACATATTTACCCTTTTTAAACTTAAAATTACATATTTATTTTTTTAAAAATTAAAATATCATATTTACCCTTTCATAAATCTAAAATATCATATTTATCCAAAAATTAAAAATCATCCAATTTTTCCGTTAAAATTTAACCATCAAGTATTTACTCTTTACATATTTACCATTCTAAAAATCCAAAATATCATATTTATCTTTTTAAATATAAAAATATCATATTTACTCAAATAATATAACAATGTAATCTCATAGATAACAATACAAACACAAAAATACATGAATAAAATTCTAAAAGATAATCATTCTATCAATCTCACATGATAAAAACAAAAATGTAAAAAAAAATCTTCTTTGCAAAAATATAATTATTACTAAAAATATTATTAAATTGTAGGATGCGATTTTTTCTTGTCGAGTGAGTAAGGTTACGTATGTTATTTTATTATTGAGGGAATAAATATGATATTTCTATTTTTAAAGGGATAAATATGATATTTTGGAATTTTAGAAGGGTAAATATGCAAAGAGTAAAATAATAATTTTAAATGTTGACCGTTAACTTTAACGGAAAAATTGGATGATTTTTAATTTTTGGGCAAATATGATGTTTTAGATTTATGAGGGTAAGGATGATATTTTAATTTTAAAAATGATAAATATGTAATTTTAAGTTTAACAAAGGATAAATATGTAAATCCCCCTATAATTATTATTCGAATAAAATAGTTTTTGGCTACAAAAGATTTAAGATAAATAAATCCTTTCATCTTCTCCAACCCTTTTCTCCTATAAATAAAGCCAAAACAATCACACTTCCCACACTCTCCAAGTCTTTGAAGAAACGACGATGAAACGCCTCTCCACCGCCACCACCTTTACTCTCCTCCTCCTTCTCCTCGTCTTTATCTCCTCCTCCTCCACCTCTTCCGGTTCAGGTATTGAGAACTTAATCGCGCTAATGAATTTACGCTTTATCTTCCTCGTTTTGTTAATTTTATAGATATTTGCGATGCGAAATGCAAGGTGAGATGTTCGAAAGCGGGTATGCAAGATAGGTGTCTCAAATATTGTGGAATGTGTTGCGAAGAGTGCGACAATTGTGTACCGTCCGGTACGTACGGAAACAAGGATGAGTGCCCTTGTTACCGCGACAAATATACCGGCGAAGGCAAGAGGAAAAGGCCTAAATGCCCTTAAAAATAGTATGTTGAGATATTGAAATGTGCCTCTATGTGGCTTCTATATGGGGCTAGTTTTAACTTTTAAGCCTTTGAAATGCTTTTTAGCAAGTTTATTTATATATATATAAATTAAATAGTATATTGAGGTGTATTTGTTGTGTTATTTTGGGTTTTCATGTAATATATGCTTTCTTAGGTTTGAGATATTTAAGTTAAGAGGGCATGTATAGTGTCACCAGATTTCAACCCAACATTCTCATATTAAATTAACTCACTTAATTAACATGATAATTAATACTCATTTAGATTAGTACTCATTAAATTAACATCCATCTGAATTGAAATTTTTTAATTAATATTTAAAATTTATTAATTCAATGTTTTTTTTGTTAAGTATTATGTTAATTAAATGCATTAATTAAAAAATGATGATATCATCGAGAGTATTTTGAAAATACGAGTCCAAAGTATAATTTTCCTTAACTAAAAGGGCCAAAAGACCAACAGGAAAAATTCACTATTTGGTCAAATTTTGATTCATGAATGAATAGTTAGATATAAATTTCTTCAAAAGAAGGTGCATTTATTATTTCACTTTTATTAAATTGAGATAGAAGGTAATAGTAAATGAAACTATTAAGTGAGTTTGCATTTTAGTGAATTTCAACAAAAAAAATATTTTTGTCCAAATTACTACATGAAAGAAAATAACTACAACAAAAATATTCTTGTTCAAATCACTACACAAAATAAAATAAATATACCACAATGTGTGTGTGTTCAAATCACTACGCAGAAAAACATCAATAAATATGTTTTTGTTCAAATCACTTTAAAAAAAAATCCACAAAAAATGTTCTTGTTGAAATAACGACCCCCAAAAAATAACTCCACAAAAAATATTCTTATTCAAATCACTGCCCAGAAAAAAAATAACTACACAAAAAATGTTCTTGCTCGAATCACTTCCCAAAAGAAATAACTACACCGAAATATTCTTGTTTAAATCACTACCCAAAATAAAACATTTACATCAAAATATATTCTGTTCAAATCACTACCAAAAAGAAAATGACTACATCAAAATATTTGTGTTCAAATCACTGTCCAGAAAAAAAATAACTACACAAAAAATGTTCTTGCTCGAATCACTTCCCAAAAGAAATAACCACACCGACATATTCTTGTTTAAATCACTACCCAAAATAAAACATTTACACCAAAATATACAAAATATATTCTGTTCAAATCACTACCAAAAAGAAAATGACTACATCAAAATATTTGTGTTCAAATCACTGCCCAGAAAAAAAATAACTACACAAAAAATGTTCTTGCTCGAATCACTTCCCAAAAGAAATAACCACACCGAAGTATTCTTGTTTAAATCACTACCCAAAATAAAACATTTACACCAAAATATATTCTGTTCAAATCACTACCAAAAAGAAAATGACTACATCAAAATATTTGTGTTCAAATCACTTCCCAGAAAAAAAAATAACTACAAAAAAAATATTCTTGCTCGAATCACTTCCCAAAAGAAATGACCACACCGAAATATTCTTGTTTAAATCACTACCCAAAATAAAATATTTACACCAAAATATATTCTGTTCAAATCACTATCAAAAAAAAAATGACTACATCAAAATATTTGTGTTCAGATCACTGGCCAAAAAAAGAAAAACTACACAAAAATTGTTCTTATTGGAATCACTACCTAAAATAAAATATTAGACCAAAATTGCTCTTGTTCGAATCACTACCTAAAATAAAAATAACAACGCCAAAAAATATTCTTATTGAGATCATTATCCAAAAAAGAAAAACTACACCAAAAATGTGTTATTGCTTCAATCACTAACCAAGACAAACTAAATTAGATGCAAAATTAAATTTAACACATAGCAATAGCAGTAGACAAAAACTAGAGCTAAACCAAAGTAACCTTAAAGATAAGAAATTTTTTTAAATGTTTACTTTTAAGAATTTTCAAAATTTTACTTGAGAAATTAACATTTAGAATTAAATATTTAACTTTCATTCTGCATTTATTTTCAATTTATATATTATATTATTGAGCTATAATAAGAACGGCGAAAATATTAATTGAACAAATGTCATCGTCTTTTACAATAACAAAATTTATTTCCATCGTATCTTGCAATTCTCATCGCAAATATTCAAAAATACCTTACAACAAAATTAGACAAACACTCAATCTCAAAATACTACTTACCATTACAAAATTTCCACAAAATTATTCGCAACTAAATGACAAATTCAACCCCTAAATATCCGAATCAAATTAATATTAATTCTCACCATTTATGAAAATTAATCGCGATCAAATATATAAGGGTTTTAAAATTAAAGTAACATCTCAGCAATTTGAACGGCATTAAGAGCAGCGCCTTTGCGTATCTGATCTCCACACAACCATATATCCAACCTACCCATTTTTTTTCAAAAATACCCATTAAAATATAATAATATCAAACTCAATTCAAGACATTAAAAGATTAAAAAAAATTACCCTCTTTTATCGTCTCGAGATATATCCTGTCGTATCCTCCCTACTGCCACATCATCTTTGTTCGAAACCTAAAATTACAAAAAAGAAAACATCAATATATAATTTCTAGAGAAAGAAAGAGAGAAGAGAGAGAGAGAGAGAGAGAGAGAGAGAGAGAGAGAGAGAGAGAGAGAGAGAGAGAGAGAGAGAGAGAGGTACCCCAAGAGGAGTAGGGAAAATATTAGACTCCCTATCGTCAATAATAACAACTCCAGGGGCTTTTCGTAAAATTTGCCTCGCAGTTTCCTTTTCAAATTAATAAAAAAAATATCAGAGACGATTATACATATATATTTGAATTAGAATGAATAATTAGAGAACTGGCCTCGTCCAGTGGATTCTCGAACTGGAGATTAACACTTTCTCCGTGTGCTCTCATGGAAGCAACTCTGATACATGTTGCCGTTACTTTCACATCTTGATTATTCTGTACGATATTTCATTTTGATAAATCTAGTTAATTAATAATCATTAACTGAAATAATATTATTTGTACAATTAAGTACCCAAATTTTGCGAGTTTCTTTGACCAATTTCATCTCTTCCTCGTTATATCCATTTTGAAGGACTTGTGAATTATGCGAGAACACATTAAATGCATACTATATAATATGAGATTAAGTTAGCATTATATAAATAACTACAAAATTAATATATGAGAGAGACTAGAGAGAGAGAGAGAGACCTGTTGGTTGAAGATTTTACAAGTTGGTTCTTTGCCTTCCAAGACCTATAAAGAAAAGAAAAGAAAAAGAAGAGTGTGTGCTTAGAAGGACGTATATGCAAGTAAGTAAGATTTTAGAGGGTTGTATACAAAATTACCTCACGAGTTTGGAGCTCAAGCTCTTCCATGGCTGCAGCACCTGCACCACTAGCTGCTTGATACGTACTAACCACCATTCTCACCACCTAAATTACAAAAATAAAAATTAAATGCAAAGAATTCAACTCAAAATTCAAATCATCGACTAAAGAACAGACCTTTGCATGACGATGGAGAGGAGTAACGCCCATGAGGCAAATAATCGTCGAACAATTCGGATTAGCAATGATAGCACCCTTTCCATTTCTTCCCTTCAATCTAAGATGCTCCATTGCCTCGGGATTCACCTCCGGTATGACAAGTGGGACTCCAGGATCCATTCTATAAGCCGAGCTATTATCCACCACGATCGCCCCTTTCTCCACCGCAATCGGTCCGTATTCCTTACTAATCCCTCCTCCAGCACTAAACAACGCAATGTCAACTCCATCAAAACTCTCAGGCACGAGCTCTTCGATGGTATAAGAGCGATCTTCGAATTCAATTTGTTTTCCAGCAGATCGACGACTCGCTAACAGCTTGAGCGATTTGTACGGGAAATCACGCTGGGATAACACTTGAAGGAACTCCTGTCCTACGGCGCCTGTGACGCCGACGACGGCGACAGTAGGACCGTCTTCGCGAAGCGCCATGCGGATTGCCGAGGCTCGACGGAGAGAGGGGCTCCGCCGGACGGAGATCGCCGGCGGGAGTGGGGCGAAGAGGTGACGCGATGCTACGGCGGCGTTCATTGTGTGTGTGAGAGAGTGAGAGGAGTGGGAGAGGGGTTTTAGGTTTAGTGATAAGTAAATGTAATGAAAGCTGTGCTGTAACAAGGGTTTAGTGATTCTGAGTCAGCATGACAGGAATAATACGACTTGGATTTGTCTTGCAAAATAAAATAGGGAAATATTTGGATTGACAAAATAAAGGGAAATTTTAGTTTGCCCCAGATTTCTACACAACAATGATTGATTGTAAATATTGGAAAAACAATAACAAATATAAATCTTAAATTCGAAGCAATGGAGGCAGTGTTGCAAAAAAACGGTGTAAAACGATAAAAAAATGGTAAAACGGTGTCAGATCGTATTTTTTTTACAAGAAAATTTTAAAAAACGGTCAACCGTTTTTTTTACAAAAAAACGTTTTAAACGCCTTTTTTTAATCGGTTTTTTCATAATTTTTTTTTTTTTTTTTGCATTAAAAGTCCGTAGGCGTTTTTTAGTAAATTTGGAGAGAGATCAAAAGCTCTCATCCAAATAATAAATAAATAGCCCAATAATTACATCAAAGGATGGAAAAAATCCAAACCAATGTTCACACTTTATATTACAAATTTGTTGAATAAAAACCTATTCTAGAAATATTACTAAATCCCACAAAAAAATAAAGTCTTTTTATCATATAATTTTTTTGGACTAAGAAAAATCATATTTATTTGGGCCATTTTAATTCAGCCCATAATAATTTTCACACACAAGTTATAATTAGTAGAATTTTGTGTCTAATTCGTACATGAACAAAGTGTTAACTCTGATCCATCTTATCATGGTCAATTATTTTGTGTCTAATTCTGATTGACGCATCTAATTAGTTGATTTTTTGTCTAATTAGTTAGCTAAGAAGATTTATTCTGATATGTTTAGGTCGATGGATATTTATTCGATATGTTTTATTAGTACTTCGTATGTTTTTTTTAATTTTGGACTTTCGTGTATGTTTAAGTTGAATTATAAAAATTAAATTATTATATTTTTGTTTGTTTTATTTTTAAATTTCTATTATAATTGCTATAAAAATATTGCCGATTTAAGTAACCGTTTTTTAACCGTTCTTTTACCGTTTTACGATCGTTTTACAGTAAAACACTAAAACGGTGACCGACCGTACCGTACCGTTTTCCGTCATTTGCAACATTGAATGGAGGTATGCAAAAGCAAATGGTGATACGTTTTATGAGATATCAGACAAATTTTAAAATGAGATTTTTGAAATTTAAAATGATATTTTTTGTAATAAATAATAAAATTCATACAAATAAATCTTTTTAAGCAGAATAATTATAGCTATAATATTCAATTTATAAATAAATATAAATAAATTGCATAAAATATATTGGACTAAAAATTTGAAAGCAACGAATTAGTGTAGGTTGAATTTAGAAAACAAAACTTGTTTGATTTTAATTGTGCAATTGAATTTTTTTAAACTTATGTATATTACTATTTTAATATATAAAATTTTACTTACGGTTAAAAAAATCTCGTTAATTTTATTTCGGGCCCTTGTCATTTGTGATTCTTATCACTATTATTAATTTATTTTTGTATCATTCTCATGGATTCACGAAACACAAAAATACAATTATCACATTTCACCGGAATTTTTTTACGAAGCTAAGTGAATACATTTAAATCGAGAATGTTTGTTGTTGTTCTATTTATTAAATTTGTCTATGCTATACTACAATTTATATATTTGTATTTTTATACTAATACAATCGACATTATCGGTACAATTTTATAATAATAATAATAATAATAATAATAATAATAATAATAAAACATCTACTGGCCTAGAAAAGATCTGAATTCTGGATTCTCAACGAATTCCCAAAACCAGGAAACTAGTTCTCTCTTTCCAGAGAACTCTCGAGCCCTTCAGAAACAGCAGAAACAGCTAGGTTATTTCACTGGCCGCACAAACAAAGCAAAAACACAAAATACTCTAGCTTTCTTCGCCGAGAAGACAAACAACCAAGTACAGAAGAAATCAAAGTCATGGAAGGAAACAATCCTGTGGTGGACATTCGGTCGGCGGCAGAAGCAGTGGGGGCGGAGGAAGATGAGTTCACGGCGACGCCGCTCCACCAGATCGAGTCTCTCTGCATGCGCTGTAGAGAAAATGTAATGTTAATTCATACGTGATGCTTAATCACTCTGTACTTTTACTCTTGGAAAACCATTATGGTTTACTTTTTTTTTTATCGTTAAAGGGGACAACAAGGCTGCTTTTAACTCGAATTCCTCATTTCAGAGAGGTAATTTAGCATTCATGATTTAAACCAATGAAAGTTTTAATCTTTTACGTAATGTAATTTGTGTATTATATAGGTTGTGCTAATGGCGTTTGAATGCCCACACTGCAACGAGCGGTAAATAAATCTAATTTTCCACGTGTTCCCCAATATAAGTTTACTAATTTAAATTTATATACTTATTTTTTATTCAACTCATATATTCAGGAATAATGAGATTCAGTTTGCTGGCCAGCTCGAGCCAAAAGGATGCCATTATGAATTACAAGTTCCATCAGGGCAAACCGAGGTATTCAATTTTCTACTTTAATCCTTCAATTAATTATTAATCTAAAATATATATATTTTTTATTTCAGATGCTAAATCGTCAGGTTGTGAAATCCGATTCTGCGACCATCAAAATACCAGAGTTGGATTTTGAAATCCCACCAGATACTCAACGCGGTTCACTCTCCACAGTAATCCCATTTTTATTCTCTATTTATCTTCTATATTTACTCAATAACTCAAAAAGAAAATTGCATTAAATTCGTTCGTTACTATATAATTATAATTAGATTGAAGGAATTTTAACTCGAGCCATGGATGAATTACAAGCTCTTCAAGAAGAAAGAAAGGTTAATATAATACAATCTCAACTTTACTCTATATACGTTTCATCAATATTTATTCTTTTTTTTTAATTTCAGAAAATCGATCCTGAAAAAGGAGAAGCAATAGATCAATTCCTAATCAAACTAAAATCCCTCTCAACGGCATCTCAACCTTTCACATTCATTCTCGACGATCCAGCTGGCAACAGCTACATCGAAAACCCGTACGTACTTACCAATTTACCATTATGCCCCCACTAATTATTCCTCAATTAATAAATAAATAAATTAATTAATTATTGACAGGTGTGCACCGTCGACGGACCCGAATCTTAAAATAACGTTCTACACGAGGACACAAGAGCAACAAACCTCTTTGGGATTTCTCTCTCAAGAACAAGCTGATCAAGCGGACCCCACACGTCAGTCTGACGAGAATAATAATAATAATACTTTGGGTGGTGGGGCCCACGGAGAAGTGGGGGCGGTGGCAGGGAGAAGAGCGATTGTTCAGGGGAGCACTGACGAGGTGGCGGCTGCTTTGTGCAGATACTCCGCTCCCGAAGAGGTAATATTTGCGAAATGGTTCCTTGAATTATTCAAAATTGCAAAAAGGCACTCGAATGATTTTTTTCTATTATTTTTGGGTTTTAGGTGGATACGTTGCCTTCGACTTGTGGAGCGTGCGGAGTTGCTTCTGTTACCAGATTTTTCGCTACAAGTATTAATTTTTTATTTTTTATTTTTGCGGTATTTATTTTTTGTATAATTTATTTATTTAATTTGTGTTTATTTGTAGAAATACCATATTTTCGTGAGGTGATTGTGATGGCATCGAGTTGTGATGTTTGTGGGTATCGTAACTCTGAGGTTCGACTTCTTATATTTTGATTTTATTTTATTAAAAAAAGAATTTAAATTAATAAATAAATAATAATAGTTGAAAGCTGGTGGAGAGATTCCACCAAAAGGGAAGAAAATAACATTGCAAGTGAAGAATATTAGAGACCTGAGCCGTGATGTCATCAAGGTAAAATTATTGATTAATTCATATTTAATAACAATAATATTTCCATATTTATATATTTTTTGAATTTTTGTAGTCTGATTCGGCGGCCGTGAAGGTTCCAGAATTAGATTTGGAATTATCGAGCGGTACATTAGGTGGAATGGTCACCACCGTTGAAGGCTTAATTACTAAAATATGTGAAAGTACGTTTTTGCCCTTATATATTTTCATAATTATTTCTAAGTATATGATTATTTTTGTGTAATTATTATTTTATTGTTGCAGGTTTGGAGAAAGTACATGGATTTAATTTGGGCGATAGTACCAATGATTGGCAAAAAAACAAATGGAGTGAGTTTAATCTCAAATTATCAAAGGTAAATTAATACTAATTAATGCATAATTATATCTTGTTTTTTTTTATAACTTTTTTGTGAATTAAATAGTTATTAGGTTTGGAGGAAGAATGGACTTTGATATTAGACGATGCATTGGCGGCCTCGTTTATTTCTCCTAATACCGATTCGATTCATGATGATAAGCAATTAATCAGTTAATTAATTAATGAATTCTCTTTTTATGTTTTTAATTATTGATTAATTAATTATTTATTGAAAATGGGTTCGTGATTTTTTGTGTCTTTTTTAGTTGAGGAGTATGAGAGGAGTTGGGAGCAGAATGAAGAGCTCGGTGTGAATGACATGGACACCTCTTCTGCTGACGTGGCATATGAGAACAATAATTAGAGAAAATTGTCGGACCTATTTGCAATTTTGTAACTTTTATGTTTTATTGATAAGCTTAGCTTGTTAGCTTTTTATTGTATTTTAGACTTGTTCTTGTTATTCATGTTGAAAATAATGTGCGAGTCTTAAGACTTGTTTGACATTTGTTTAGTTTTATTGAGAGAGAAAAATGCAAGCACTAGGTCTTTTTTCTATTTTATTTTATTTTATTAAGCAATAATATATTTTAAATTTGTATGAATGTGGATTTTATTCACAGAAAATATGTCGAGTGAATTATTGGACTGCGTATATGTGTTTATATATCATAAACTACTTGCAACAAATTCTCAAATTGAACCAAACTAAATAATTTATCACAATTCTTTTTTGAAATATAATACTATATAATTATAAGTTGCTGAAATTTAATATTATATCTTTACAAGTCGTTAAATTTTAATATTGTATCGTTTGAAATCACAAAAATCTAATATTATATTAATGTATGTTACTAAATTTTAATATTTTGTGATAGTCAGTCACTCAACTTTAACAATACTTAAATATCAAATTGTATATGTCAGCCACAAAAAATTATGACAAAATAATAAAACAATTAAATTTTAACAAAATGAAATATTGATAACTAACCAGAGCCAATTGAAAGTATGACGGCGTAAAGTCGAGCGACAAATGATATGTTGCAAATTTTTGTCCTGTTAATAATAATTTTTTGCCACGAAAATATTATTATTTTCAAAAGAGAAATAGAAAATCCCTAACAATTTTGAATTTTTTTGAACTAGAATATATTTTATGAGTGCATGAAATTACAAAATACAAACAAAAATATCATTATTTTTTTGCAGCCATAAAAAAAAAATTCCTCATTTTGTTATCAGAAGTTATTCATTCGGTCACTTGATTACGCAACCCGCTACAGAAATGGCCACACAAACCTCAAAATAAACTATTCAACAGAATGTACTCTCTTTTAGGCCTATTTTTATTAAGGCCCTCAAAAGGTTTGGCCCAATACCTAGAAGAGGGATGAAAATCCTCGTTGCACTGACAAAGACTGTATAATTGACGAACAAATGGCGGGATGGGAGGGCGCGGCGGAGACCGATCTCAAAGCGGCGGGAGCGGAATTACTTCCCGCCGGAAGAACCGGTTTAAGAGTCAACGGATGGCACATTGAATCCTTCAAACGCTCCATCCTCAATTCCTCCTCTGTTCTTCAGTATATATATTTACTTATTTCTTCTCAATTCAGTTTTGCCTCCTTATTTTTCACTAGATCGCCTTCAAGAATCATTCTTTTTGTTTGGTTAATTGTATTTCAGATGGGAAGAAACGCTGAAAACGGCACATTTACCAGAAATGGTATTCGGAGATAGCTCGCTGGAACTGATACACGTATCGAGTGGTACGAAACTCCATTTTAATGCACTCGATGCTCTGAAAGGTTGGAAAGAAGAAGCTTTGCCTCCAGTCGAAGTACCAGCTGCAGCTCAATGGAAATTCAGAAGGTATTTTCAATCAATTTTTCATTATTTTCTCTCCTTTTTGGATTTGAAAGTAAAATCTTTCATGGGTATAATTGTAATTTTCATTGTAGTAAACCTTCTGAGCAAATAATTCTCGATTATGATTATACATTCACCACACCATATAGTGGTAGTGAAACTATAGATCACTCTGAAAAGGTATAATTTGATCTGTATATTTTAATTGCTCCTATATAAGTTAATATTAATCAATTTCATAATATCATAATTGTTAACTTCTTTATAGAATGATTCGAAAGATGGATATACAAATTTAAATTGGGAGGAAACAAATGAGAAAATAAATCTCGCATCGCTTTCTTCAAAGGATGAACCTATTCTCTTCTATGACGAGGTTAATGTTTCTCATTAAACCCAAATAAAATAACAATTTACAAATAAGCCTGTTTTAAATTTCGAAGTTATTTTAAATTCAGGTTGTTTTATATGAGGATGAGCTGGCAGATAGTGGGTCTTCTCTTTTAACTGTTAAAGTGGTTAGTTTTATTTTTGTATATTTTCTCTAAATTTAATTGATCAATTATGTATTTTTATAATATAATTTTTTATTCTTGATACTATTTTAGAGAGTGATGCCAAGTTGTTGGTTTATTTTATTGCGTCATTGGGTAATTTTTCAATTTTTGTACTTTATAAATTATTTCACAATATATTTTTAGATTATAATATGGTATATTTTGATTTAACAGCTCAGAGTTGATGGTGTTTTAATAAGATTGAGAGATACAAGAATTTATTGTTCGTTTAATGAAAATGAAAATTCGATGCCAAATATTATAAGGGAAATTTGCTGGAGAGAATCTACGTTTCGTGATTTATCAGCGGTAAGTTTATTTTGAGAACAATTCACAAATAAGTCCAATTTTTTTTTTTTAATTAGTTGATATATTTTATTCCAAATGATTATGCAGAAAGGACAATTATCTGATTCGATTGCATATGGAGATCCCAATGTTATACAAGAGAAACTCCCTATTGTCATGCACAAAAATCAGAAATTGAAGATTAATTAGATTATTATTAATTCACTTTGTTGTATTATTTTCTAATGAGATATATTGTTTCTACTTTTATTGTACTGTTTTCCTCGCTTGTAATACTATGTTTCACAAATCATTATCTTTACTCATTCGACACTTTTTCGAGCTTATTATTTCATTAATATTTAAAAAATAAAAGGATAAAATCTCTTTCATTCAACAAAATAAATACAAAATTGAAATAAATCACCAATAATCACCACAAGAACACTTTCCCTCACTAAAATAATGAAACCTATTCCTATCTCTCACTACAATCTTCCTCTCGGTAACCTTCGCAATCAATTTCAACGCATTGTGACAATCCAAACAAACCCTCAATTTATTCACAATTTTAATTTCGCTCCCTGGTTTCGTCCGTATCAATCCAAACGAAACCGCCAATCTCTCACTATGAACCGCTAAAGCTCTCTCTTTCTCCTGCTCCTCTAAATCGTGCAAAACCAAATCCATATCGGGTACATAACCATGTAATTTAATCAAACCATTCAATTCGTCCAATTTTTTATATATTTCTTCACTATTAGGGTGACTCTTATCTCCAATTACGAACTCGAAAACTTTACTTCCTATTTGTATCCCACTACAACCCACTTCTTGTTGCACTTCTTTTAATTTCATTAATTGCCTAATTTTGTTAACGTTCTCCAAATTACCAACCGAAGCGTAAATATTCGATAAAAGAACGCACGTGCTCCAATTGGCTAAATTATTAGCAACCAAATAATTCACGATATTTTCTACTAATGACATGTTATTATGTAGCCTACAAGAGGCGAGAAGCGAGTCCCACATTACCGAATCTGGTTTAATTTTTTTCATCTTTTTCATCTTTTTAATCGTTTCATATGCTTCTTCTATCAAACCGGTTCGACCTAATAAATCAACTATACAACCATAATGTTCAATTTTGGGTTCAATTTTATAATCATTTTCCATGGATATGAATAATTTTAACCCTTTTCCTACTAATCCAGCATGGCTACAAGCACTTAAAACCCCAATGAATGTGATATCGGTAGGGTATAAACCTCTCTCGAGCAATTCATCGAACAGTTCTAGTGCCTTTTGGCTTTCACCATGCATTGAGCAACCAGCTATCATAGAGTTCCAAACAACTACATCCTTAACAGGCATTTTATCGAACACTAAACATGCGTCCTCTAAACTACCACATTTGTAGTACATGTCTATCAATGCATTGCCAACTTTTGTATTCATTTTTATCCCATTACGTCTATTTTTTATAAAAGAGTGGACCCACTTGCCTGAAAAGTCGCAACCAGTTTGTGCCACAGCGGAAAGAAACGATATCATTGTAACTTCGTTAGGCCTAGAATTAGACTTCAACATAGCGTGAAATAACTGAATTGCCTCGTTTGGCTTCCCGTGTTGAGTATACCCATCCATCATTGCATTCCAACACACAGAATCCTTGTCAGGCGTTTCGTCGAACAGGTTACGAGCATTGTTTAAATCCCCACGTTTTGCATAACAAGTTATCATGGCTGTTGTGGAAACGAGACGTCTCTCAGGCATTCCATCGAACAGGTAGCGTGCGGAATCTACTTCGCCGCCTCGTGCATACATATCGAGCAATGAAGTAAGCACGTAAGAGTCTTCCTGCAATGATTGTTTCACTGCATAGCCATGAACGACCTTGCCCAGTTGTAAACGGTGGCAAGCTTTTAATGCAGATGAAAGCGTAAAAGCTATTTAACATTATAAAAATAATCAACTAATTAACGAAATTCAAGGAAAATGTTATGTCATTCGAATAAAGAGACTAACTGTTAGGGGTGGCAGAGCCAGAGAAGAGCATTTCAGAGAAAAGCGCAAGAGCAGTATCATGAAGCCCATAGTAAGCATGAGCATGAATCACATTGGTCCAGAAGAAAACATTGGGGTCCTCTGTTTCTCGGAACAGGGCAAGAGCCTTCTCGAGTAGACCAAGATTGGTGTACGATTTTTGCAGGCCGAAGTTGACGACGGTGTGCTGGTGTATGTTAGCACGAAGAACAGCGCCGTGAATTTGAGAGAGATGACGTGCAGAGGTGTATTGAGCGAGAAGAACTACAACCTCTTTTGGGCGCAAAGACGATGAGGGAGAAGAGGGTGACAGAGCTTGAGCCATGGCGATGAATTTCCTTAGCTCCTCTCCTTATCCCAAGTCCTAACGTACAAAAAACCGGGAATCCATTTGCGAGATAATATTTTGACAAAAATGACCTTGTGCAAAACTCCGGAATTTATTTCCAGGATTACTAATGCCAAGAAAACCAGCCTATAAAATCATAATTCCTTGTTGTTATGTTTATATCGGGACGTACATACTACATAGGCCGCGTTGTACGGTTTATTATCGAAATTATAATTCAACCCTTAATGGGTCCGGAGCTGGTCCAATGCCCACCGAACCATATTTTGTCCATGCATTTTCTAAACCGTTAGATCTAATCATGATCAAAATATTTTGATCCAATTTAACTTCACTGTTAACCTCCTTTAATATTCCGTTTGTTAAAAATGGAAATTATTTTTCTCCTTCCACAATTAAAATGAGAAACTTAGAAAGCCTTATTCAAGAAACACATGTCATTAATTTAATTTTGCAATGCTTCGGAAAAATCTTTGTTCCTTCTCTCTTTCTTTGTCGCGCTCTCTCTCTCCCCCTCTCTTTCTCTTTCTCTTTCTCTGTTTTTCTGTCTACCTTCGAAGTTTTCCAAATTTCTTCATTATTTCGTCCCTCTTGCTGGCAAACAATGTCGGGAAATGAAACAACATCACCGTTTGATCCAACTTTTGTGCACGATGACGACCGTGCCTCTCTTTCATAGGAGTCGAGATTAATGAGAGAAAAAAAGTTCAAACTTTATCTCACTTCAAGTCAAAATGATTACATTAATAACAAGGAATTGGAAAATAAATTGGTTACACTCAAATCATTGGTTACACAAAAAAATCAGAACTATCGTACACAACAAATTGAAACTCTTATACACTAGAATCAGTATGAGACCAATTCTAAGAAAGAAAAGAAAGATCTAACTTTATAGAAGATAAGAAGCTCCATATCTGGTATTGATTGATTCAATGGATAAGTCAGTTTGATTACGAAACCCACGATGGGAGAATCTATGATAGACGCGAGTTCTAGCGCCATAACTCGGTGTACAAGAGGAAGGAAGACATATGAGATCCTTGAACGACGATCCATGGAGCAAACACGTACAGTGTTTGATGTTTGGCCTCGAGAAAGTAAGGTGGGTGAACGGGACTTCTTGAGCTTGAGTTTCTTGCTAGGGCAATAGTTTCTCGCTGAAGGAGAAGGAGAGAAGTTTCTGCTATAGCAAGAATTTCTTAGTGAAGGAGAAAAAGAGGACTTGTGACTTGTGAGGGAGATAAATCATTAAATTGAAATGAACGAAGAAGGAAACTTAGGAAGGAAGGGACATAAAAATGATTTAGTTTTTATTTTGTATTCACGGAGAGGAGACGGATGAGAGTTAAATAATATCAATTATAATCTTATTTTATGAGATCAAATTATTTTGATGGAATCCAACGGCTTAAAATAGGCGTGGACATGATATGGTCCGGTGGGCACCGGACCAGCTCCGAAATTAAACCCATGATATTTACAAAGTTCCAGACCCATATTGAATGGATTGGACGGTTCGACCGGTATATATTTTTTTGCTAAGTATATACGTTGATCAAAATATACAAAAATATATTTAATTAAATTATAAAAATATTTCAAATAAAGACTCCAATCAAAATCAAACATATATAATCAATATCAATGTCAATATCTCATTCAAAATTTTATTTTACACTTGTACCTATCCAGAAATATAAAATTAATTATTTCTATTTTAATTCATAAATTTATAATAAGATATTAAAATAAAAGGTTTTAACTTCTATTTGTAAATTAAAATAATGTATATAGAAAAAACAAGCAACAAGATTTTGTATGCATTTATGAACAAATAGGTTGCAAAGATCATGCTAAATAAGTATGAAAACTAAATAATAAAAAAAAAATCATTTTTCTTTTTCACTAGTCACGACTATCTAATACATTCACATCATCTCATATCTTTTAGGCATAAGATTTTCTTAAAAAAAAAATAAGATGTTTTAGTCGAACATAAATTTTGATTCTTTGCAATTTCGTGATATATATTAATCACGAATCATGCCATATTAAATCTTGATACTAAAAGACAAAAATATAAATGTTAATATTAAACATAATTTTTTTCATATAATATTTTAAGAAGATTAAAAGCAATATTAGACATAGTAAAAGATTCAAATATTTGTTGTTGGCAAATTTGAATAGAAGATTTAAGTCACGAACCTTCATATTATCTGCGAGTTCCGTAATTTTCTTTTCTTCTTTTGAATGTTTGTAATGAAAATTTTCAATTAATAAACTCACGACAATTGAGTATTTGTAACATCTAAAAAATTTATGTTGATTATCATTACTAAAAAGTTCAGAATTTATGAAATACATCAATCAAATAATTTGTAATGGAAATAAAAATAGATATTGAAAAATTGAAATTGTCTCGATCCGGTCTGGTTAATATGGGGTTTTAATCGCAAACTCGTGATTTCAACCACAATATTTCCGGATTAATTCAAAATCTTAACCCGGACACGATCCAACAACTTTTAAACCCGCAAAAACCAGATTTCATGCACCCCCCTAGCAATATCATAAAACAGTAAAAAACATTCATAGATCAAAAAAATAAAATCGGAACAAAATTAGCATTGCCAAAAAATATAATTAATTTATCTCGGCTAACACAACAGTTTCATTCCAACAACAACAAAAGAAACAACATTCTAAATAAAAAGACAACCACGATATTAATTCATAACTACATCTCAAACTTAAATTAAAATTAACCCCTAAAAGGTTTAAATTAACTAAAATATCTCCCCATGAACCAATTACCTAACTTATTATTATCATATTATTATTATTATTACATTCTGAAGTCCATGATACAAACAGTATTATTGGAGAAGCAAGCAGCCAGCTTATCGCCCTCCTTATTCCAACAAACTTCGAAAATGCCACCGCCACCTCTATAAGTCCTCAGAATTTTTCCTTCTTTCACGGACCAGATATGGAGACACTGATCGAGGGACCCACTTGCCAGGTACTCGCCACTTGGACTAAACGCCACCGAATATACTGGCTGTCTGTAAAACAGCAAAAAAAAATAGTTTATTATTGAAAATTTGAGGGGTATTTTTGAAATATGTACTTACTTATGGCCAGCTAAACTATAGAGAAGGCGGCCCTGATCTACATCCCAAAGCTTGATCGTCGAGTCAAATGATGCACTGAAATTAAATTAAATTAAATAAAGATAATAAATAAATAATTTTGAACTTATTGATGTTGGTTAATTAATTAGACTTGCCTGGCCAAAATTAATTGTTGATTAGGATTGATCGATCCTGGACCGGTCGGACTCCATCTTATCGTATATATTTCCTAAATTTATGACATAAATAAATTATCAAATCATATATATTACGAAGTATAATATATTAATAACACATTATTATCCTTTTTTTTACAAACCTTAGTATGGTCCTTGAAATCAAACACACACTTATCCTGCTTTAAACTCCATATCTACACACCCAAAATTAAAAGTTACGAATATTTTTGAAATTTCAAATAATAATAATAATAATATTAAAAATAAAAACCTTGGCAGTTCCATCGTCAGAGCAAGAAGCCAAAAGAGCACCAGACGGATCCCACTTGATAGCATTCACTTCACCCTTAAAATCACAAAACATAAAAATAAATAAAATAAAATAAAACAAATTAAAAAAATAAAACAAAAACCTGATGGCCATAAAAGGCTTTGATGGGTTTAGGTTCGCCAACTCTAAAAACATAAATCATATTATCAGTAGAACACGTCGCGAACGTGTTATTATTCCTCCAATCCACATCCAAAGTCGGTTCTGCACAATTTTACATCCGTACCCAACTTAGATCCAATAATTACATATTTAATTAATTAATTATTTTTATTAACCTGTGTGGAATTCGAATTGTTGTTTACACTCCCAAGTTTTGGTGTCCCAAACAATGGCGGTTTTGTCCACGCTTCCACTTAATAATAAATCCCCTTTTTTATTCCATTTCAATGAGAATATTGGCCCCTTGTGCTTTATCAATGTATTCTTCAATTCCCCTTTATATTTAAATAAAAAATTAAATTAAAATAAATCATAAAAATTAATATAAATATATGGATTGTAAAATTACCGTCACGACCCCAGATACGAGCTTGACCATCGTACGAGCCAGTAGCCAGCAGAGAACCTTCTGACTGCAATTATACAAAATTTGCAAAAAAGCCCGTTTATTATTGAAAATGGTAATTAAGAAGTTAAAAGACGTACATTCCAATCGAGGGTAGTAACGTCTTTATTCTTTTCGCCGAGTCTGCCTTTGAAGTGTTTGAGCACGTGGGAAATTGGAGGCGGGTCCCACTTCACCCCACTCGGTCCTTCTGGAATATTCCATATTCTCGCTGTCGAGTCTCCCGACCTGAATAAATAATCAATTTATGATAAAGACCCTGATTTATCTATAAATTGCAAAAAGACCCCTCGAATTGTTGCTTACCCTGACGCAAGGAGGGAACCGGCTGGGCTCCACGCACAAGCAAATACCTAAATCAACAGATTTCATTAGAGAATTATGGTTTTGATAATAAAGTAATAATTATGAGTATTATGTTATGATATATATACCTCGGAGCTGTGACCTTCTAAAATGGTAACTTCAGAATTAGGTATTTCATATGGCGCTTGCGTAATTTCCATCGCTTCAACCCCTTTTTAAAAAAAAAATAGAATGTTAAACATTTTAATTTTGGACGTGTCAATTTTGGTGTATTTGAGAAACCAACCGAAACATCATGAAACAAATATATGATCTTTATCAATGCAATATTGAAACATAATTAGATATAATAAAAATTTATTTTTATGATCAGATTTTGACGAGGGTGTTATTTGGGAATCGAAATGAATCGGTCAAATTTGGTTTAATCGGTTCGGTTTTTCAGTTAATTTGGTTCGGTTGAAAAATTGGTATTGTTTAGTTTATGTTTTTGAGGAATAAGTTAAACCTAACAGACTGAATTATATTTTATATACCACTTTTCATTTTTTTCTTTCTAATATGTTACTTTGTAAATTTTGTTTAATGATATATTTTTATTTTAAATTATAAAATTTCTTATTCGGTTTTTATTCGGTTCGGTTTTAAATCGGTCCAAAAATTTAATCTATTTGATTCGTTCGGTTAAATTGGTTTGGCTTTGTTTGGTTCAGTCAAATCGTTAACTTTTTGATATTTACAATGCGGATCGGGTATGGGTTCTGACGGGTCAGACGAATTTTTCGGGTCGGGCAGATTCTTGCAATATACATTTTTTGTAGCGAGTCAATTAAAGTTACTAACAATAAATATTTTAGCTTAATTGTCTTCTAAGACTTCAAAAATATAAATGCAGTTTTAACATAAATTAGCTCTCAGAAAAATCAAAATATATGTACATGCACAATATTTTTAGAAATATAAAAAAAAAAAAAATACAAAATGCACGATGCATATCAATCAGTAATAAACCAAATATTTACCCATACAAAGCTAAATTCACAATGCACATTACTGCCCAAAAAAGTTTGAAGTTTGAATATACCTCCAAGATTTAAAGATTTTGAGAACAAAATATGCAAATAATGAAGAGAAAAAATGCCAAAAGAATCTTAAGCAAGAAATTAAGGCATTCGATATATAATCCTACTCCTTGGTTTTCTTATACCTTTCCCTAAAAAGTTACAAGTTAAGAATTAAAGCTTGAAATTTTGGATTTTCATTGAAAATTAGATATAAAAAATTAACATGTAACTATAATAATTTTTCGTAAATATCAACAATAGATGAATAATGTAAACAAATTTTGCAAATTATTTATCTATTATTTCAAAATAAATTAGATTGTTGCATATTATTACGAATTAAGTTAGGTTTTTTTTAAAGAAAACGACAAATTAAAGTTAGGTTGTTTGTTGTGTATGTTAAAAGTCAGGAGATTTTTGGAAATGAAAAGTTTTAAGTAGAGGATAGGGAGTTTTCAATAAATACGACAAAATATATGGTGTTTTTTGAATTTTTTTTTTTGTATACCTGGACTAGGTTTTTCATCATTAGGTTTCAGCTTAACGATTCTCTCTCCTTCTCTATCTACTTCTTTCTCCTTCTCCTTTTCTTTCTCAGGCTTCTCTCTTTCTCTCTCCTCTTCTTTACCCTTTCCTTTATCCTTCTCTCTCTCTCCTCCTTCAGACTTCTCTCTCTTCCTCTTCTTTATTATCTCTTGCAGTTCATTCACATCCTTCGAGATAAGCTCCAGTGGTTGCAGTAAAGAAAAATCTTCATGCGCTTCATTTTCACCCTATAATAGTAAAATTCAACAATTAAGACATCAAATCATATATTGGAAACCCTAATTTCAAAAAACTAGGGTTTAGAGGGGACTTACATCGCTCAAATTAGCCTCCATTTCGATATATTGAAGACCCTTCTGAACAATAGTGATGAGTGAACCAGGTGGAACCAAATTCGTGTCGATTTCAGTTTTATTTATTCCAGCCTCATAACCCAAAGAAAACGATGTATGAGTGAATCCTGCAAGTTTCACAAAAACACCCTATAAATTATGTATTTCCAAACAAAACCATCAAAACCTAAACCCAAAATCGAAGAAATCCTCTCAATCGACCATGCAAAACCCCTCAAATCGAAGCCTAGCATAAACAATCCACACAAAAAAAGATGAAAATTACGAGTAAGAAAGAAAAAATTCTAAACCTGATTCCTGAAGATAACGAAAGATGAGAAAATTGAGCTCTACAGAAGTGAGCGAAGACTTCGTCATTGTTGAGTTCACCCAAATATATTTAAGCAATGATGGATGGAGGTTTCTTCTCCGATTGAACAAAAAAAAGAAACGGTAGAACTAAAGAGAAAGGGGGTGAGTATAATAGGGGTACAGCTTTAATTACTCCGTAACTCGTGTAACGAGTTATATTGACCCGTTTTAAGGACAATGTACATATTTAATGTCAATTAATAGATACATTGATACATATTTAATGTCAATTAATTAATTAATTAATAGATACATTGATTACCTGATATGGGGGTGAGTATAATAGGGGTACAGCTTTAATTACTCCGTAACTCGTGTAACGAGTTATATTGACCCGTTTTAAGGACAATGTACATATTTAATGTCAATTAATAGATACATTGATACATATTTAATGTCAATTAATTAATTAATTAATAGATACATTGATTACCTGATATAATATTATATACAGAGTATTTGGAAAGACAAACGAAAAAAAAATGAAAGATAAGCATTTGGTATATGAATAGGAACGTAAGGAGGCGGGGGCGGGGGCGGGTTCGGGTTCGGATAAGCCTCCTCCATATCCGAACCCGAAAATTCGGATATTATCCAAATCCGAACCCAAAATACCCGCGGATAAAAAATCATATCCGAACCCGAACCCGCTGGTAACGGATATACCCGAACCCGAACCTGTTATCCGAAAATCACATATATAAAATTTAAAAAAAAAAAATCTAAAAAATTATTATACAAATACGTAAGATCAACAATAATTTTATATACATAAAACAAACAACTTGTACAAAATACATTAAAAATGCAAATATTACAAATAATTAATCTATAAAACATCACAAATTTTCATATCATTGGGTATTTTCGGATATTTCTCGGGTATTTTTCGGGTTCAGGTTCGGTATACCTGCGGGTAAAAAATTACACCCGAACCCGGAGCGGGTATTTTTTTTCGGGTAAAACCCTAACTTTCGGGTATACCCGACCCATTGACATCCTTATATATGAATAAGGGAAATTTACAAATAACCCCCTAACTTTTCTTGAATTTACAAAAAAAAAACCTAACTTTTGAAAAGCTCCAAAAAATCCCTTACATACAAGGTTTTCTTTTCAATTACCCCCAAAAAAGAGTATTTCATGGTATTCCAATTTTTTTTGGATCAAAATATCCCTCTATTTTTCATCTTTAAATTTAATAAACATATTTTAGTATTATTTTACTAATTTATTAATTTAAAATTACTATAAATATTTTTTAACATATACTAATTTTAAAAAACTATATGTCATATATATAATTTTAATCTTTTATTTATTATATATTTTATCATAAAAAACTAAAATTAAATAAAAATATGATATACAAAATATTCCTGGAAATATCTTGACATATTAATGTTATTATAGTATTTAATTTTAATGTTAAATAGTTATTAATAAAAAATAGTTACTGGATAGTTTTTCTTGCCAAATTATCAATGAATGAATGAAAATTAAAACTAGGATTAAAATAATATTGTCCCTAATTTTAATTTCAACAATTATTTTAATTTCAACAGCTCGTTTTGTAGTAACTTTTTTTAATTTTAGTAGCTAGTTTTTAGTAATTATTTTTATTAACACCTATTGATTTCATCAGCTCATTTGCTAATAGTTAATAAAAATAATTACTTCAAAACTAACTGCTGAAATAAAACCAGCTGTTGAAATTATAACTAACGGCAATATTAATTTAATACAAGTTTTGATGTTCACTTATGCAATGTTAATTTGATAAGAAATACTATTTAGTGACTATTTTTTATTAACAATTATTTAACATTAAAATTAACTACTAGAATAATATTAATTTGTCAAAGATATTTCCAGGAATATTTTTATATCATATTTGTATTAATTTAAATTTTTTATGATAAAATATATATTAAATAAAAGATTAAAATTATGTATATGACATATAATTTTTTAAAATTAGTATATGTTAAAAAATATTTATAGTGATTTTAAATTAATAAAATAATACAAAAATATGTCTATTAAATTCAAAGAGGAAAAATAGAGGGGTATTTTGGTCCAAATTTTTTGCAATACCATGAAATACACCTTTAGGGGGGTAATTGAAAAGAAAACTTTGTATGTATGTTTTTTTTTTTGGAGTTTCTCAAAAATTAGGATTTTTTTTGTAAATTCAAGAAAAGAGTTTTGAGTTTCTCAAAATTTTTTTGCAATACCATGAAATACACTTTTTTGGAGTTTCTTAAAAACTTTGTATGTATGTAATTGTTTGGGTCTTTTATTTTATATTTTGGAGGATAAGAGTTTTTAGATATACTTATTGGTGGATCATAATTTATTTAATGGAATATTCGACTGGTCAGATAATTTATTTATTTATTACATTTAAAAAAAAAAATATAGCTCAAATATTCATATTTTTTGTTTTTTTAACAGTAGTTTGGATCGCGGTAATTTGAGATTATTATGGTAATCACATTCTTTGAAATGTGATTTCCAAAAATCATATTACCATGTCACGAGAATATTATTGTTTGGATTAGAAATTTACATTTTTATAAATGAGCACTAATAAAAGTATATATGGGCTTTATATATTATAGATTTAATTGAAATATAATGGGTTAGAATTTGAAGGCTAAATGTTCATCATATAAATCTCCATGATGTTTAATTGTCTGGGCCTTTTTTCCTTTACTTTGGAGGATAAGAGTTTTTAGATATATTTATCCGTGGATCATAATTTATCTAATGGAATATTTGACTGGTCAAATAATTTATTTATTTATTAGAATTTTTTTAAAAATCGCTCAAATATGTATAGTTTTTGTTGTTTAAACGGTAGTTTGGATAAATCATATTATCATGTCATGAGAATATTATTGTTTGGATTGAAAATCTACATTTTTTTTTATAAACGAGCATTAAAAGAAATATATATGGACTTTATATATTTTTAGATTTAATTGAAATTTAATGGGCTAGAATTGGAAGGTTAAATGTTCATTATATAAATCTCCATGATGTTTAATTGTTTGGGCTTTTTACCTTTACTTTGGAGGAAAGAGTTTTTAGATATATTTATTGGAGTAATTCTACCCAACATGATTTCACAACATTCTCTCGCAGCCGAATATTAATTATACGTAGGATAATGTATTCACATTATAAAACTAGTTTAACTTAATTCAATAAACACCTTACACCTTATCATCCTGCTGTCAATCATGTTGCGAGAGCATGTTGTGTAGAATTACTCATACTTATTGGTGAATCATAATTTATTTAATGGAATATTTGACTGGTCAAATAATTTATTTATTTATTACGATTTTTTTAAAAAAAATATAGCTCAAATATTCATAGTTTTTGTTGTTTAAACGGTAGTTTGGATAAATCATATTACCATGCGATGAGAACATTGTTGTTTGGATTGAAAATTTACATTTTTATAAATGTCAATATCAATTCATTTATTTATGTAATGACCATTATAGATGTATATTAATTATATATTTTATATATCCATATCATTTAATAATTTGTATATTTTTTAATGTCGTAATTGAATATTATTATATATTATTATCTACAATCATTGATACTTCATTTTATGAATTAATATTTAAATTAAATACAATTATAATTTAATAATATATAAAAAATACATTTAGAAAGAGAATATGAAGCACAAGTATATGATTTTTCTGAAAATAACAACCATTATATTTATTTAATTTATATATTATTCTTCTTCAAATAAATGTAATAATTATTTTAATTATAACTACAAATATCTAAGTAAATTTACTTAAAAAATAAATAAATGTTTAAAAGAATAAACAATGTAATAAATAGAGAGTATTTTCGTAAATGACATGGAATTGTTACGGCAGCGGTGCTACACATCCCGCTAATTATACCCCGTAGTCCCATAAATTTCCTATTTTGACATTAATTGCTATTAATTACTCACCATGTAATTAGTTGGGAGTTGTTTGAGAGGTGAATTGTGCGGTGCTACACATCCCGCTAATTGAATGTCACGAAAATATGTCACATTATGAAAATTTTACATTCTCGCCACATATGATTTTCACGATATACCAAATATGGTAATGACATTCCATGACCCAACTTTCCAAGAAAAAATGTGACATTTTAATGATGGAAACACAGCACGCCGTAATTAACTTAAGTCCAAGACTTAATATTAATCTTAATCGATAATTAACTCTAATATGTATATTGCTTATAAGCAGTCATAGATGATATTTAATTAAACTGATTACACTAGGACAAATCGGTCATTGTTTTAAGGAATTATGGTAAAAATTTGGTTTTCTCTAATATCTTAATCACGCAATTAGATTAGATATAAGAGATTCATGATATGAGATATGAGATGATTAATATTAGAGTTAATATTGCTTCACCGTAAGATTATTATATACAGAAGTCGTATACTCATGCACATTACATGAAACTATACAGTTTTATCACAACTAACGCACTCATAATTTTTCTTATTATTAAATATTATTTTTTTCGTTGTTTAATATTGTGTAATTTGTTTCTATATGTTATTTACAATGTCTCCACGATTCCTTAATGTGTTAGATACTAGAAAAAAAATATGTTGCACAAGTCTTCAAATTTATACATTTCTATTCAACATATAATACAATACATGCTTAAACGCATCAAATGTTAATATGTAGTAAACGGTAAACCTAATGAAACTTATAACTTTGAAAAATGATATACATAAATTTTGCATACACGGTGATTTATGGTTATCTTTTGATTATATCTCGATAAAGTTGCGAACATTTTGAAATAGTTAGTGCAAGTATTTATCTGAAGTAATAATACCTCTTCATTAAAGCATTTTATCTTTTAAAAATAATTCGAACAAATAATTGGTTATTGTTTCTTTCCAATAAACTAAACATACATTGTTCAAACAAACACCAAACAATATACAATAAACTCAGCAAAACTCGAAATAAGAAGTATCGAGGTCGCAACAATGCAACCCCACTTCTTGGGCACAAGAAAAAAAATGTCAAATTACGTAACACGACAATCACAATAGGAAAAACACATGAACGCAAATTTTGAAATAAACACAATTTCTTTACGCAAACAATAAAATAAATAACAGAAACCCTCATGCAATTGGGCGGGGCACAACTATTTAATATTAATAAGAAAAATATAGTATGTTCCCCAATCTCATTTAAATATTCTTATTGCGTCAATCGAAGGTGTTTAAATAAATTGATTAGATTCATTAATTAAATCAATCATTAATTTAAGATCTAATCAATTTATTTAAACATTCGCGTGTCAAACATGATTAAGTGAGATTAGAGGGCATCATATCAAAATCCATACCATTTCATAGAAAACTAAAACTAAAACGTTTTTCTTAAAATATTTACAAGTAAAAAGACAACAAAAACTCAAAACAAATTGGCGCAAGTTTTTTCTAGTTTTTTTCTTGTAACACTACACAAGCAAAATGAACCGCCTAAAACCAGCTATATTACTCGGACATGACAATAAATCAACTATCTGACTGAACCAGGTATACTCCACCTCATACTCCGAACCAACACATTCTTCACTAACCCGTAACCAAGTAACCAGTAAGCAGTATCATCCTATCACACCAGGTCCATCTACGAACGTCGCTTCGTCTTCTCCAATCCATCCATTCTTCCCCCCAAACTTCACCATTTTTATCTCTCATTTCAAATCAGGAAGGAATTTACTGATGAAATGAAACAGAAGCTTTTAAACAGGGCCCACCTCGTGGTGTTTCTGCTCGTGGTGGTGATCCTGACCGGGAGATTGCCGGTTTGCAGAGGCCAAGAAGATGATGATGATGATGATGGAGATACGAGTGCCAGCTCGGCATATAATCCGTTGGTTACGAGCTTGTTTTATGAAAGATTTGAGAATCTAACAGGCAGTCTTGCTAAAGATATTGGTCAAAAACTTGATTACTGTATCAAGGACACGTAAGTGCTTTTATTTGAGGATATTTTTGGTGTTTTCATCGGAATGTTAATGGATTTTTTGTTTGTTCGTGTCTTCAGGGACAAAGATTGGAACGAAGCATTTAACTTTTCATCCGATTTGACATTTCTAACGAATTGCATGAAAGACACATATGGTATTATATTTAAATTTCCCTCAACGGATGAATATCTCTAGTAATACAAATTGTATTAAGCTATTATCCTCTACAATTAAAACAAACAGGAGATCTCCCTCAACGCATATGCACCACGGCGGAGATGAAGTTTTACTTCTCGAGTTTCTACGATATCAATCGAAATCAGAAGAACTACCTGAAACCGAATTCGAACTGCAACTTAACTTCGTGGACTTCGGGTTGCGAAGCCGGTTGGGCATGTAGTGCCGGTAACGATAAAAAAGTGAATCTACAAGATTCGACTCATATTCCTTCTAGAACTGTTGATTGCGGCCCCTGTTGTGCCGGCTTCTTTTGCCCCCATGGTCTCACTTGTATGATTCGTAAGTCCTCAAATCCGTGGCTCTTAGTTCCCATTCATTATTGATGCCAATGAAAATTGAATACATGATTTTTGATTTATTATGATATGCACTCAATCATGATTTTTGATTTATTATGATATGCACTCAATCATGATTTTTTTTGTTTTAAATAGCGTGTCCGCTTGGAGCTTACTGTCCCGTGGCAAAACTAAACAAGACGACAGGCATTTGTGACCCGTAAGTTAATTAAACCTATGATCTCATTCCTCAGAGATATGATCAAAACAATTGATTAATGGAGAGGAATTGTATATAGGTACAATTACCAGTTACCTCCAGGAAACCCGAACCACAAGTGTGGTTCCGCTGATGCATGGGCAGATGTTGCGAGTAGCGGAGACGTATTTTGTCCAGCTGGATACTACTGTCCTAGCACGATTGAGAAAATCTCTTGTAGTAGTGGGTAATAATCTCTCCCTCTCTCTCTCTCATCCCTTATTTTGATGAACAAAATAATCCTCGAAGTTTCGTGTTTATTGTATTAAATGTTTTTATTTGCATTTTGCAGGCATTATTGCAGGAAAGGATCTACTGCCCCAGCTAGTAAGTTTCCCTTTTTTAACCCTCTTCATTTCTTTATTTTCTATCAATTATTTATCGAAGTTTATGATACATTAATTTTTAGACTAACAAAACATTCTTATGCTTTGCAGAATGCTACATAAAGGTCTCCTGCAAACCAAACTCGGAAAATCAGGACATTACAATCATTGGCCTCGTCGTACTTGTAATTATTACTTCACTTAATCAATTCATAACCTCTTTACATGAACTCATTAATTTTGTCTCTCTAATATCGAACAATTTTCTAGGTTTTCCTAATGATTCTTCTGATATTCATCTACAATTTCTCTGATCGAGTTCTAACAAATCGTGAGAGGCGTCAAGCGAAGTCACGAGAAGCCGCAGCTCGCTACGCACGAAATTCAGTTCAGGCTAAAGAGCATTGGAAAGGAACAAAAGCCATTCTCAAAACTGGTGCGAATATCCAGGACTCACTCTCTCGCACCTTCTCTCGCAAAAAGTCAACACGTGACCAATCCAAATTTTTCCTACCCGAATTTGGGTCTCGTCGCCAAACCAATTCCTCCGAGTTGCCTTCTACCGCATCTTCCTCCAAGCCACCAACCGGGCTAACGGGTAAGGAAAAGGAATCTGACAGTAACTTGATGAAGATGGTGCAATCCTTTGATCAGAACCCAGACATCGAGGAAGGATTCAACGTCAAAATAGGAGACAAGAACTTGAAAAAGAACATGCCTAAAGGGAAGGAAATGCATACAAACAGTCAAATGTTAAAATACGCGTATGGTCAACTCGAGAAGGAGAAGCAATTGGAGGAACAGAACAAGAATCTTACCTTTTCGAATGTTTTATACATGGTGAAGGATTCGAATATACGAACCCGATACCCTATAGAGGTGGCATTCAAGGATTTGACTCTGACGTTGAAAGGGAGTAAAAAGAGCCTTTTGAGAAGCGTAACGGGTAAGCTCAAGCCTGGTCGGGTTGCAGCTGTTATGGGCCCATCTGGGGCCGGTAAGACGACATTTTTGAATGCTTTGGCTGGGAAGGCTACTGGATGTGAAACTTCGGGTTTGGTTCTTATTAACGGAAAAATTGAACCCATTCGTGCGTATAAGAAAATAATTGGGTATGTTCCTCAAGACGATATTGTTCATGGAAACTTGACCGTTGAGGAAAATCTTTGGTTCAGTGCTCACTGCAGGTATACTATTCATATCTTACTAAATTTTATCTATGCTTGAAAAACAAACGAGCCAAAGGTCGCTAGCTCAACCGGTTAGGCACTAACCCAAATCTGTACAAGGTCTTGGACTCAAAACCCAGCAAAGTCGGTTTCTTTGAAAATATGTGAAGGACATACGAACACACCCTATATAATTAAAAAATTGAAAAAATTAAAGTAACAAGAATAAGTTCTATTTGTTAACACTTGCAGGCTATCAGCGGACTTGTCAAAAGCAGACAAGGTGCTAGTGGTAGAGCGAGTGATCGACTCGTTGGGTCTGCAAGTCATACGAGACTCACTAGTCGGTACAGTTGAAAATAGAGGGATATCAGGAGGTCAGAGGAAGAGAGTGAATGTAGGGCTTGAAATGGTGATGGAGCCATCTCTTCTGATCCTTGACGAGCCGACATCTGGATTGGACAGCTCGTCGTCTCAGCTCTTGATTAAGGCTCTTCGTAGAGAAGCCCTCGAAGGAGTCAATATTTGCATGGTTGTTCACCAACCAAGGTTAGTAACTCCTAAAAACAATTAATATATATATTTTTCTTTTCGAGTGATAATATGAAGCCTCTTTACAATCCTTTCAATCCATTAACGAGGTGACGTGTGTGGCTTTTAGTTTTAAATGTAATGTTAAAATGAGTACGTGGTAAATAAGTAAATTAATCCGGTTTTAACACATGTGTATGTATTAAATGAATATGTGCTAAACGAATATATGGTAAATAAGTAAATGAAACCGTCTTAACACAAAATATTTTAATTCAACGCATGTGTTTGGTTTAATACCAATTGTTAGACATCAATTTGGTGCGGGGGAATTTCGAAGGGACAAGTATATTTTTCCTTGTCTTTTTGAGTTGACAAGTAACATAATATTTCTGAACTTACAATTTCAGTTATACCCTTTTCAAGATGTTTGATGATTTGATATTGCTCGCAAAAGGAGGATTGACGGTTTACCATGGCCCAGTGAAAGAAGTCGAAGAATACTTTTCGAGTCTCGGTATAACCGTACCGGAGCGTGTAAACCCACCTGATTACTTCATTGACATTCTCGAAGGAATCACTAAACCGAGTACCAGCACCGTACCAGTCAAAGATCTCCCACTGCGCTGGATGCTTCATAACGGTTATGATGTGCCAAGAGACTTATTGCTTCAAGGGGATGCAGATTCGGTTAGAGGATCCGAAAAGAGCGTTAGCGGGGCGGACCCGGAACAATCTGCCGTTGGAGAGGTTTGGGATAATGTTAAAGACGTATCCAATCGTAGAACGCCAGGCATCTCTAAGCAATACAGATACTTCCTCGGACGGTACACACATACATAAAAAAAGAAAAACTTCTATTAAATATCTTAACCATTTGTTGCGTACTAATTATTATTCTTTGTGATGATAAACAAAATTAGTTGTGGGAAACAAAGGTTAAGAGATGCTAGAATACAAGGAGTGGATTATTTAATTTTGTGCTTAGCTGGCGTTTGCTTGGGCACTCTCGCTAAAGTCAGTGATGAAACATTTGGGGCTCTTGGTTATACCTACACCGTCATTGCTGTTTGTATGTTCACAAATTTCTTTTTCAAATTAATAAATTGTTATATTTGAGTAAATTATATTTGTGACGTAATTTGAAATTATTTGTTTCAGCTCTGCTCGGCAAAATAGGAGCGCTGAGATCATTTTCACTGGACAAGTTGAACTACGGCAGAGAAAGGGCTTCAGGAATGAGCTCGTTGGCGTACTTTCTCGCGAAGGACACGATAGATCATTTCAACACGGTGGTCAAGCCGATAGTTTATCTCTCCATGTTCTACTTTTTTAACAATCCCAGATCCTCCATTCTCGATAATTACGTCATTTTAGTCTCACTGTTTTACTGTGTGACTGGTATTGGTTACACCTTTGCTATCTTCTTTCAACCTGGCTCGGCTCAACTGGTTCGTGCTAAATTTTAATTCAATCTTCTTTCTTTTTTGCTTTTTATGTTTAAACTAAATTAACATTTTCTTTTATATTTTATTTGCAGTGGTCCGCATTAATGCCAGTTGTGTTAACCCTAATAGCAACTAACCAGAGTGATTCCAAGATATTGGCAAATTTATGCTATACCAAATGGGCTTTGGAAGCCTTTGTCATCGCAAATGGCCAGAGGTACATTTTCTTTTAAAAAAAACGAATAAATAGAAAAAGCTCGTTTGTCTTCCATTCATCGATATCAATGAGATTTGAACCTACGACCCCTCATAACATATAACATATAGTTTTTTTGTGTTAAACACTCAACCAAATAAGTTATGGGTCTATTGGGGTTTTTTTTTTTTATTAACGTCTCAATCGTTTTTCAGATATTCTGGGGTTTGGCTGGTAACACGATGTGGATTGCTACTACAAGATGGATACAACATAAATGACTGGGTACTCTGTTTAGTTGTATTAATCGCTAACGGACTAATTTTCCGTTGCGTGGCCTTCTTTTGCTTGGTCATCTTCCAAAAGAGATAAAACAAGTATGTAGTTCATTTGTTTCTATTTATTTTATAAAAAAAATATTATGTATATGCATAGTATTTTTCGGTTGCTTGTTTAGGCCGCTAATTGAAGATTTTACTGATTTTACTACCGGACGTGAAAATACATTGAATTTGTTCTTTTAGGTTATAGATTTATCATATTCGATATTTATTTTATTTTTGTTATTTGTTATTCTATTTTATAGGAGCTTCTATCATAAATTCTTTATAAACCCTTTTTACAAAAAAAAAATTTGGATATTGAAAATATTAACATGTATTTCCGTAACAATTGTGGGAATTAGTTGTTTTCATGTTTTTTTAAGTTTCTTAAGCTATTTGTTATGTAATGTTCATGATTACGGATTTTCCGTAACAACCATATGTATTTCCTATCTTATTTTAATCAAAAAAAGAAGAACCGTAAGATCACGTTTCGTGCTCTAGGTTCTACTTCAAAAAAAAAAAAAAATATTAACATGTATTATTTGTTTTCGCCCAAAAAAATCGGATCCGGTTAAAAAAACGGCTTGGGTCAAGTTATGAATTGGAATTGTATAAAAACCGGCCAAATTGACTTGAACCGGCCGCGGTTTTATTAAGAAAAACGGACCGGACCGACCAATAAAAACGGGCCGGTTCATTACTCTCACAAACATGAAATCTGAGCCTGCGGTTTTATGTGATTTTTTTTCTAATCTCTTTGATTTTCCTCTCTGATTTTGTTCCTGATTTTCCTACGGCTTTTTCATATGATTTGTTTCCTCAGTCAGTGTAAGTTGATTTCGTCAGACAATTTGTTCACATATTACTGATACTTTCTCCGATTTACAGTTAATTTCTGATTTCTTACACAATTCCGCTCACAATTTCTTTGCTTGCATTATTAGTTTTTTTAACGAAATTCTCTGTAATTTCGAGTCAGTATACTTTGTTGCTATTTCTTACTGGTCTTGGGTTAATTTCTTAACAAAATTACTTTTCTCTTTAACAAAATTCTCAATGAACTCAGTCAGTATTAGTCTTACTGGTATAGTATTACAATATTTGTTTTAACGAAATTTCATATATGCGCCTACAAAATCTCAAAATAGCACTTATGTCCCTGTAAAATATCATTTATACCCTTGTAAAATATCATTTATTAGGAAAACCTCTGCGCGATCGCGCGTGTTTGTTCGAATTATTGGCATTATTTTCTTAGTAGGATCTCTATTTATATGAGGATGTAGTGTTTTTTGTGGGGATAAAAATTTTGGATATACATTTTTGTTGTATTTTCTAAATGGAATGTTGTTTGTTAATTGTTCGATTTTGGATAAATTATTCTGTATTTTTTATGCCATGACTTTTTTGTGTATTTTTGAACGTTCTTGACATTTGATGTTGTTTATAACTAATACTTTCAAAAATCACGATTTTCATTTTGTGTACTATGGAATATTAGTTATAGAATACACGCGATAAAAATTTACTCGAAAATACTCAAAAAGTCGTGTCTCATGATTTCTTTTGTTGCATTTTCTAGGCTGGTACTAATTTATATCATGTTGTTCTTCTTTCTTAGATATATGAATCGATGATCATCATATTATAATCAATTACTAATTGTTCTTTCTTGAAAATGCGAAGCCAGATAATTTCAAATTAAAAAATTTCCAATACTGAGTTCCGAGTTCGGTGCCAATTGACCATCCGCCTCGTTGTTCACTTTGTTCCGATCATTTTGAATCGACGCACCATTTTTCGTCCAATGTCGTCTCGGCCACGGAATAAGGTCACACCTTTTCGGCGACCTCCCGCTCACAGAATGTTTCTTATTGGATACATGGCACCAAATCTCCGCGCCCGCGGACTATATATATTGTAGAAAAACAGAACTAAGACAATAATTTTATTAAACACTCAAATATTCTTACAATATTACTCTACTACTCAAATACCAAACCTCCAACTAACTACTAAATTATCACTACACTCTTTATTTGAGAGAGGATTTTGATTTGTGGCTTGATGCAAAATGAAGATCAAAACCACATATTTATATTAGGGAACAAATAATTCCAGACACAAGATATTTATATGCAATTCTTTTAGAACTAAGTATATTCTAGAATTAGATATTTTTATAGAAATATCTAGAGACAAAATATTTTCAGCATGTCTCTAAAGAAATTTTTATTTTTGGGTTGGGTCAGGTTAGTGTTGTTATTTTTAACAGATATTATTATTAAATCACACAAAAAACAAAGAAAACGTGATATCCGGAGATTTCATATATGTAAATGAAATAGGGAAAGGGGGTAGCGGTTGCATCTCGATGGGTAAAGAATAAGATCGGGACGATTTCTAAAAAGTTTGAGCCGGCCTTGCCAATAACTTATAGCACCGTAGTAAAATTTTAGTTTTCTCTAATATCTCAATTATGTTATCGTGTTATCAAGTATAAGAGATTGATGATATGAGAAGATTAAAACAAGAGATTATTTTCTTCATAACAAAATTATATATATAGGTTTTATAACTCATATGTTCATGCATGTAACCATGTTACATGAAACTATGTCATTATTACAACTAACAAACATAATTTGTTCGTCATGTTATTTCAATGAGTGTTCTTTTTGTGACATCTTTGTAAAACTTAAATTATCAAAGATAACCCTGGTTGTACATGCCACAATTTAGATTCTTTTTTTCATGTTCCCTTTGATCTTAATTTTAGAAGGAAAAAACATTGAGTATTTCATCGGTATACATTTCATGTGCATGTCATCAATAACAAAACGACACGTGACAATTCGATTTTTTCAATTTTAATCGCACATTTCAAAACGCATACCATCCCTCATCCATGTTTTATACTTTTTTTTGTATGATATATTTTTATGTGTTGTAATTTTTTAGATGTATTTTATACATTATAGATATATGATATATTTTTATTAAATACAATGCGATATTTTTTTTTATTTGTTATATATTTTTAGATGTATCATGTATCTTTGAGATAAATGATATATTCATTTGACATAATACATGTTATATCTTTTTATTTGTTGATATATATATTTATGCATGTATGCTATATTTTTTTTGTTTTTTTATTTTATAAAGACGGCATTGCCGACTTTGGAATTTCATATATGAAATAATGATATTTACAATGTGTTTAGTGTGTGTACTAGAAAAGAAAAATAAAGAATAAGAGATAAGAAATAAGAGAGCTGAATTCGTCGTGATAGTATGGGCTTCGAGAGCGCTTCCGTCACTTGGTCATCTTACTTCATAACCTTGCTTGTTCCATTGCTCGTAGTACTATGAGTCTAGGAGGCCTTTTCTTGTTGCGGAAAATTCTTGCATTTCTTTCTTTCCAAATGTGTCATAGCATTGAGATCCAACGTGTGTTCCATATTCTACGCTTTGTAGCCCCCATTGTTGTTTGGGATTCATTCCACGTTTTCTAGTACGGAATCTGTGTTCCGCGGTGTGGTCTGGTCCCCATTTATTATCCCTACTAAGTGCCAAACCGCTTTAGTGTAGCTACATTCCACGAGTAGATGATCCGTCGTTTCATGTAGTATAGTACATAATTGACATCGATCAACGTGTGGCCACCTCTTTCTTTGGAGTAATTCGGCAGTATTTATTCGCCCGTGCAACGTTAGCCATAGGAAAAATCTTGCCTTTAAAGGCGTTTTGGCTTGCCACACTTGTTTTTGTCAAAAGGATCTAATTCCTCGGTCGTGGAGCTTGGCATATGCCGAGCTCGTTGAGAAAGTTTTCACGGGCTCCCATCTCCATTCAATCGTATTTAATATATCATTTCTTTCGGTAAATACCAAGTATGTGGGGAGCATTTGTTTTAAGTCTTTCATAAAGGGGGAGAGTTTCGACACGAAAATGTTAGAAAGTGTTTGTGCATCCTCCATTCCATATATTTTTTCGGCATAAATAGCCCAAACACTTTCTTGCCCATCATCTATATTCATAGAAATTTTTGTAGGAGGGCTTCATTGAATCTTTGAATGTTGAGAATACCTAGGCCACCACATTTTTTAGGAAGACACACAGTTTGCCAATTTATCAATTTTTTTTTCCGGATTTAGTTTCTCCGTCCCAAACCAATGGAAAGCTCTTATAAATTTGTCTAATTCTTTGATGACCCATATAGGAAGTTTTAAGACTTGCATCATATAAATTGGAAAGACATTCAAAGTAGTCTTTATTAGAGTTATTCTTCCCCCAAGCGAAAGGAGCTTACTCTTCCATGTATGCTATATTTTTGAAGATATTTTTTTACGTGAGTGACATTTTATGTTATTTTTTGGACGATAATATATTTTGTGTAATAATTTATACATTTTTGGACTTGTATTTGGTGTGCACAAATGTGATAATAATTGAACAAGTACAATCAAAATTCAAAAATTCAAACCATCATGTATCTCGTGTCTATTATAAATTTATAACGTGCACATGTAAACACACATCCATATAATGCATTAGTCGATTCTATTCGAAAAGAAGGGGGCCGAAACTTGAAGATTAAATGCTCGTGACTTGAAATCTCCAAAATGATCATTTATGGGCCCTTTTTCCTTTATGTTTGGAGAAGTACATTATTAAAACTGGATTACCGGTGAAATCAGGATCAGGACTGGCTCATAGTTTGAAGTCGCTGGATTTATTTTAACAAATAAGATAACACATAATATGATCTAAAATATTAAGATCCATTAGGAAAATTTAAAGTTTTCCACTTGATTTTGGGTCTATCGAAATATTAAGTCGGTCATGCATGTCCAGGATCTGGAATTTTTAATGCTTTTGATCACCTTTTTCAATTATGAATAATAAATACCGGTCGTAAATCTGAGTCATTCACCTTTAGTACATATATTTAAAATAAGATTAAATTTTTTAATTTTATTTTGAATGCTTTTGAATGATAATTATATTTTTATTTTATTACAAATAGTAATTTTTATGATGACAACGACATGCAATACTATAGTAAAATAAAATTATTTCGTGTTATATAATTAATAATTAATTTCATTATAATCAAGAATATAATTTACATTTATTTCTGGTAGAAAATAGCTCAGCTTTTTTTTTTATCAAAATTTAATACATATATTTAATGAAATAATAATATCTGGGGCATAACACAACTTGACGCACAAAAATGATATCAGCGTTGTTCACAATATTTCATGCAATATGCAACCAATATACTTAAGACACATAATTAATTATATGTATAGATAAAAAAAAATCACAAACAAAGCAGTGAAAATTATACACAACATTACTTTAAACAAATAATATCAAAATTTAATTTGACAAAATAATAATTAAAAATTATTTGACATAAAATGATATTTTTAAGTTTACAACTTAAAAAATAACAACAGTATTCAAAACAATATTATAAGTTTAAGAAATTATTTACATTTTAATAGCTAACATATTTGTTGTCATTTATGTTAAATTTTGAATATTTTAATATTAAAGTTCTGAGAAACAAAAACAGAAATATAACCTTAGTAATATAGGATTCTAACCATTGATTTATATAGCGGCGCAATAGTGCCGCCATAGCGCAAATCACAATAAATATTTCTAAAGTGTAATACCGCAACATACAAAATAGCATCGCAATATCACTTCTATATCGTGCAATAACGGTGATCATTTGTAAATTACGGTCTCAACGCTACGGACCGTTATTGATTCTAACTATTATAATTTTTATAAAAGTAATAACTATTTAAATTTAATTATTTAGATATTTATATTTCTGTTATTTTGCATTGTATTTTTTTTGCATAATATATTTCAAAAAACAAATATTATGTATGAATTATATTAATACGGATGTCAAAATAAATAAAAAATTCAAGTGAATGTTTATGACTGGTTTTTGAAACTAACGTTCTTAAAATGCTATTAATATAACTTATAGCAAAACTATTAAATGTTTCGTATTAAAAAATAATATACTTATTAAGTGGATGAGAGAGAAATTGATAATATGTAAATATTATGTACTAACAAAAGAATTTATTAAATAACAAAATTGTATAACTTGTGTGTGTCAAATGTATAACAAAAAAAAATCATGATTTTTTGCCACGTGGACATGACATTTACTATCAACAGTCTGATTTTAATGATAAAGTTCGAATTTAAAATATCAAAATATAACATGTCTTAAGAGATGTTTTAAAAATTGTTGTAAAATAATAACATATAATTGAATACATATAATATGGATCTTCAAAAAATCAAACAAAAAAATGAATGTGAGATCAAATCACATTATTAAATTCAACGCTTCAAATATTTTGAATGATCAAATATAATATTAAAGTATATGATAAAATTACGTCGCAATTTTTTATGATCAATAATTATGAATAATCATTATTTCACGAGAAAACTTAAAAATATTAATGATACGTTTAAAATGAAGAAACGAGTAAATGTATTATATTATATATAACCCCTTTACCTCTTTCTACTTTTGGGACCAAGTAAAATTTCAAAAACAAATGCTCGATAAACAAAGTACATGCTTCTTTCATGAAATGTAGATTTCTTTTCTTCTTTTTTTCGAAAAATAATGAACAGGGGTCATGGTCCCACTTTCATTTTTAAAATGTACATTTGTACGTTTGTCAAATTTCTTTTGCGATTTTTAATATAGATTGGCAAGGGACCATTCAAATTTCTATTGATTCGATTCAAAATTTAGAATCATGAAATCCTAATGAGACATTTTTGGTTTCTCAAACATGTCATTTTCAAAATACCCACAAACATGAAACAAGTTGCTCAATGATGGCTTCTTTAATTTTTCATTCAAACTACCAAATCGAAGAAAGAAGAATTTAAAAAAGAACCGACCCAACTTTATTCCCCCAAAATATTGCAATAATTTTGTCACACCCCAAATTGCACCATGTTAGGTGATAAATAAAAATACTTGTACAAGTACAACATTAAGATATAATAAAGCAAGAGTAAATAAAATATCAATAATTTGAAATGATATTTGAATAATATTTATGAAAGCTAAATATGTATGTATTGATTATTGAAATAATATTAAATAGTTTATTGTGGAATGATTTCTTCTAGAGAGTCAAACACCAAACCCCACAAAACCTTTGATTAAAACCTTAACTATCTAATTAATCAATGCCCTGACACAAAACACTATGCATATAGGCCCATAGATCCATAAAAATACAAAAACAACCCATAATTATATATTGAAATCTCTCAAGAATATGAGAACAAAGAGACAAACATTTGACAACATCACCATCATAAATTACAAAAAAATTATGACCAATAATATAAAGAAAGGTTGAAGTTACTCATATTAATTCTTAGAATTTTGCATTGCATTAATATCTACCTAAGTAACTTAAAACATATAAACATGCACATTTTAAAGATCACATACAAAATGTTACAACTAGAGAGAAGTGACTCAAAATGTTTCCACTTTAATTAGCCATGATTTTATCTGAGTTTATTATCCATTGTTTTTTCTTACAGATGGAGACCACAAATCTGCACCACTGGTACTTGCTATGTGTTCGGTGCAGGAAGCCGGTACCAAGCAAAGCCCTCTACTCCTTAGATCACTAGCTCTCACTCCTTCCTATAATAATATCAAATAAAACAAATAATCATTATTTCAATTGCACCCTTATAATATAATATAATATATTATTTAGAGAGAGAGAGAGAGAGAGAGAGAGATGTATATACATGTAAAGGCGGAGAACAGGGCAGGTGTTGCAGGTACGGAGAGCTGAGGACCTGAAGAAGGAAAGAGGGCAGTGATGATGTGTACGTATTTAATGGTATAGTAATATTGTACATGTAGAGAGAGAAAGAAATGTATGAATTTATTGAGGGTAGAGAGAGAGAGAACCTGAACTTGGTCATGCAGAAAGCGGATATAGCCAAGAGCTTCATGCAGAACAGAGGCGGTATCAGACTGCAATTCACGAATTTTTCAGGGTCAAAGTCAAAAAATAACACAATTATTATACCTAGGTCCTCGAGAATATACTTACTATTATAAGGGTTCTTTGAGAAAGATTATGGGTATTAAATGCAAGAAGATTTTATGGACAGAGCTTCTTTTATTACTTAATTTTACCTTTCCGAATGGAGAAACGAGCTGTTGCAGAGCCATGATTCGCTCGCCTAATTTCTCTTTCCTCACCTGCTCTCTCTCCACATTAATTACACCATCATCAGTAAAAGTCCAGTAATCAAAGGATGGTTATTAACTAAAAAATAGAGGACTAAATCATAAAACTGACCTTGATCGTACCACTACCAACTTGAGGAACGGTACTCTTAGCTTTCTTATTAGTGTGATTATTCGTCTTAATAGCTTCTTCTTTTCTCTCCTGTTTTTTCTGCTTGATCAATCACAAAAACTTAACCAAATTAATAAGACATGAACATGAATTTCAGTTATTGCTATTATTTTTTATAGAGAGAAACTAAACAGACCTTTGAGGGTTTAGAGCTAGAATTGCTTAAAGCGCCATTAGTGTTAGTGGCAGTAGAAGTTGGTGAAGAAGACAGAGAAGAAATAGAAGAACTCTCACCGGACATCTGTTGTACCTGAATACATGTACCCGTACCGGCTCCGGCACTGTTAAAGCTGGTACCACTAACTCCAGCTTGATATATCAATGGAAATCCTAATGCTTCTCCTTCTTCATATGAACCACCAAACCCTAAAAGCTTGGAAGGCAACCCTAGCATCTCTAAATAGCTATAACAGTTCGCCATGTCTTCTTCTCCTTCAATTATTCCTTTGGAATCCATGGAAACCTCGAGAGTGTAAATAGAGAAAAAGAGAGGGGTAGAAAGGCAAAAAAGATGAGTTATGTCAGTGTGTTATCTCACATCAAAGATTCACACCGACGCTTTTCTCTTTCTTTTTCGTGCTCCTTTTTTTTTTCTCTTTTCTTTGGCAAAAAGGAGAGAATTTATAAGTAGAGTGAGTTTTCGAGAATTATGCATATTTTAAGGGCTTGTCTTTGTTCGGTTACTTAGCTTGACCTTTGTTCTTGTTTTATTGCAAGTTATGTATATACAAGGGGTTTTGATAAGTCACTCCAATTCTAGTACCCAGATTTTAATGTGTTGATTAGATAAGTTCTATTTTATAGTCCATCCGATAAATTGGTCCGACCGATAAATTGGTCCGACCGAGCTCAATTTCTTTCCCCGCGACCCATCATTTCTCTCTACTCAATTCGTTAAGTCGAAATTAATGTTAAAAGTATCGTATAACTCGTTGATATGAACATTCATATAAAAAATCTTATGTATATATATTTATGTTAAAATTTTATCATTTTTCTTTTTGGTTTTGTAATATATATATACTTTTTTTTACTTAGGTGAATATATTTTTGCTAAAATTTTATTTATGTCGATATTTAGTTCATATAAGCTTATTAGAGGGAAATTTATACTTTTTTTTTTGCTGGCGTATATATTTTTTATTAGAGGGAAGCTAACCTACTTAATTAAGTACCAACAATTTGGTACTTAATGTTTTTTAATCATTCGATTTGCATTGAGACTTTTGTTTTTTTCATGATGATCATGAAAGTTTGTGCACATCATTGAATACACAAATCTCAATTCAAATCCAACGATTAAAAAACATTAAGTATCAAATTGTTGGTACTTAATTAAGTAGGTTAGCCTCCTCTTTTTATTAAACTCTCATACTTTTTTTATAACATATTCATCTCTAATTATGGGTTATAATGTATACATTTTTGTTTATGTACATATATTTTTGTTAAGAATAATTCTTTTTTGTATTTGATTATTATGGGTTTTATATCTGATTATGGTATTATATTTTCTGTTAAATAGTTATATTTTTGTGTAGCCCGACGAGAACTAAAACATACAACATAAATTGTATCATAACCCGACAAGCATGAGCAACAAATTGCATAGATCTCTGATTAAGTTTTCGCTTATATATATATATATATATATATATATATATATATATATATATATATATATATATATATATATATATTCTTAGTTGTATGTTTATATATATATATTTTTTAGTTATAGCATTTCCATTTTGTATGTTAAATAGATATTTTTTTTAAGCCCGGCGAGAACTAAGGATTAATTTTTTTTGCCTACGTATATATATTTATGATAAATTTTTATATATTTAAAAAATGAACAAATCTCTGATTATGGGTATTTATCTTTTCTGTTACGTGTATATTTTTGTTAAAAATTAGTCCTTCTAATTTTTGTTTATCATGGATTTTAAAACTTCTGTGATAATAATAATTTTTTTGTTTTATGCTTACACATGTAGATTTGTGTTAAATTCTTATATTTATTTTAAAGCCCGATTGAGAGTTGAATATATCGCGATAAACTAGCCCGGCAACCATGAGCAATTGACCAATTAAATGAATACAACTCATTCGTCAGCCTGATGACATGATCTCGTTGAGTGGCTCCTGAACACGTGTCACGTTGCGGTTGCTAATGGTTGCACAAACGAAGGGAAAACAAATAAATACGCATGTCAAGTCAGTGACGGATCTATTAACGGACTAGGGGGACATATGCCCTCCCTAGATTTTTGAACGGTAATATATATATGTGATTATGCCAGTGTATTTTACGATAGAACTGTAAAATTATGTACTACAATTTTTTTTGAAAATTTCTCAACCCCAAGATTACCGTCTCTTTCATTGATTTGGGACAAGATCCGCCACTGTGTCAAGTTGCGACAATTAGTCGATTCCATAACTATAATCTTGTTAGAGATTTATATATTTTGTTTTTTAATTAATGTTGTGTTACTTAGTATTTAGTTCCATAAGTTATTTTCATAATCAGATATAATGAAAAAACAAAAAATGCCAATTGAGTAGAATTAGTTTAAAATTCAGTTCTAAGTAAAAATTGGAAACTATTAGCATTGTCATTTAATATGTCATATGCTTGGAAACCGTACAGCGGTTAGTTGGAAAATATCGAAAATAAATAAACCCGTGAATTATAATTGATGGGTCGTTAATTAGTGATAAATCAAGAAAAAAAAGCATGTGTTGAATTAGAATTTGATGTGTTAACTCGGACATTTTTTAACATCTACTAATTTAACATATGTTTGCATGGATATTTAAGAAAAAATTACCGTATTAGTATCGAATTAGTAGTCTCGGATATAAATACGGTATCGGTACCTATCCGATGCGTCATGTGATGTATGAGATTATTTTAATATATAAATTTGTTTTCGACACGTTTCCGGTACGACTAGATACGACTCGTATGATTCGTATATGTGACAACACTTATTTTGTTTAAAAATACAACCTTATACATATATTTCTGTGTATACAATATACATATATCTAAATTAATACATGTCGTTCACTATACCTCTAAACTAATACTTATTTTGTAAAGGAGCTTTATTGTTTAAACACTTAATCTAATCTAATAATAGGAGCTTTATCGCAAATTTTTCTTTTACTATGATTTTTTTTTTTTGAAAAAATCTTAAATCACGAATCTGATGATTATAATTTTTTTTATTTTTTATATTGATGCCGTCGGGACTCGAACTCACAATTTCTACCACATGAAGATTTATTGTACTATGAATTTTTGATTGGTGTATTAAACGAAACTAGTCAACATACCGCCACACGAGCCCCGTAGGAGAGGGAACCGTGCCATATTAATTAAATGTCTCACTCATCCTTGGTTTCTTAATTAATGGTAAACTTGGTTCAATTATGAGTTCTATCTTTATCTACCTTGTTTGTTTAATTATTTCTATAACTTTGTCTCGTTCGTTGGTTGGTTTTCGAACCCAAAGCATACAGAGTTCAGAATGGATACTTCTTCTCTCTTTTTAACTATTCCAAGTCTCTTATTTGTCTCCATCACTAAGTTAATTTCCTTATCTTTACTTGAGGGTTTAATAAACTTTAATCGAAGTTTTGTAAATACTATTTTTATTTTTATTTTTTCGATGTATGACAATGTTTTTTTCTTGATTTGCCAAAGATAACATTGACCGGGCTGAATTTGCATATTTAGTTGTTTTGTAATCTAATTTGGTGAAACATGTTTCTTAGGGCCCGTTTGGCAAGCGGAATTAGTAGAGTGGAATTGGATTATAAGGTGGAGGAGAAAAAAGTTCTGGAATTAATAATTCCATAGTTCGTTTGGATGTCCAAATTATAAAATGCTGGAAAGTATAATTCTTTGTTTGGTTGTTTGGAAAAATCCTGGAATTTTGTTAATGACAATGTAGAAATAATGCTTAATTAAAATTGATAAAAAAAAATCATGTATCTTCCTTACATAATCAAATAATGTTACATGTGTCATTATATTATTACAATAATATATTTAATAATATGAATATAATATTATGTTAATTATAATATAATTATTACATTTATTATATGAGATACATAATATTTTATTCATATAATTAATATCATATTATACATTATTTGTGATAATTTATAATATTAAGTTGTAATAATATATTATTATTATAATATTATATTAAATATATATAGATATAATCTAATGATTATATACGATAATTATTTTAATATTATATTGTGTATTAATTATATTATAATAATAGATCTAATATAATTAATAATAATTATTAAATAATATTGTTAAAATATTGTTATAGTATAATATTTGTAGTACCATATAATATAATATTAATTATATAGCTATAATATATTATTATTATAATGTAATTATTTAAAAATTCAATGATATAATATTATATTAGTTTTATGAATACAATAATTATTATATAATAATTTTTTATTTTATAATAATTAATAAATATAATAAGTATATATTATTATAATAATTTATATTCATTATTTGAATATAATAATTATAATATTATTATTTTATTATTATAATATAATTATTATTGTATTAAACCATAATTCTATGTATTATAATAATTTTATATGATGCATATAGTTGTCATAAACGACTAGCACAGAGAGAGTGAGGTGTTATAATAAAGCATGATGGGACACTAATCTTACACTATTCATTTCCAGGCAGTTGGCACTCCAAGTTTTTCTAGAATTGAAATTTGCAGGTTTTGATGAGAAGATTCATATACATGCAAAAGGTAATTCTCCTAAAACCAAGTTGCCAAACAAGAAATACATAAATGATGGATTTCATAATCAAATTCTCGTTCAAAATTCCGCAGTCCAAACAGCCCCTTAATGAAAGTAAAAAATTCCAAAAAATAAATTATTTAATCTAAATTGGTAAAACAGACTAAATTAATATATTTTTTGGTCATTTGACTCTCATTAATATTTTTTGACTCGGTTTAATGGGCCAAGATGAGGTTTAACCTATTCCGCCATTTTATAAACCTTTCTTTCGTTAAATTAGATGGCGAAACAGCTAAATCTGCAAGCAGCGAGGAATTTTGATAAAAAATAACTAAAAGTGATTCTTATTTAAATTTGCACGAACGATATATTTCATGATATTATATTATAATATACATTATGATACATAATGAAAAATATTTATTAATTTTGTATGTTGCAAAAAATTTGCGTCGTTATAACGTCAGCTACACGCAATTTGTTGTTAAAAAAAAATTCTAAACGTTACAAGACAATACATGTTATTTGCAGCATTGATTAATTATCTAAGAATATGACAATAACTAGTCAGCATATACTGCAAATCAAATGATATATTTTGGACATTATTTGCCATTAAGATATTAGATATAGTTTATAGGAAAGACAAGGTTAGGTTCTTGAGATATATGTTGGCCAAAAAGAAAGTACAAAAAAATTATTGTTGAGAACACGAAGTGATGACTTCCAAAAAAAAAATTGAAAGTGAAGAGGCTTCCAAAATTTTGAAAGTGTCACGGGACACAAACACCAAAACAAATCATATCAAACTTCCCCAAACTCCCTTAATTTATCAAAAATTTTCTTTCAAGCACGTCGAGATTAAAAAACCTTTGAATTTCACGAGGACCAATACTTTTATTTACTAATCAAACAATTGTATATTATTAATATATAAACATTTACTTTTCCAAATAAAATGTATGTTTATTTATCATTAGTAACAAGCAAGTATCAAAGTTCTAAATCTAATTATCATCTAGTAATATAATAATCAATACCGTTGACAACCACATAACTCTTGACGAAGATCAACCGCAATTGTCTCATACCGTTGACAACCACATAACTCTTGATGCTTTAGCAACCGAATTTAGTGAAACCGAGATAAAAGAAGCGCTCAAATTACTTAAAAAGGGAAAGAGTTGTGGTCCCGACGGATTCCCAAGCGAGTTCTTTCAATCCTTTTGGCCAATAATAAAGCAAGAGATCCTCCAAATATTACGAGGTGTGTACTCTAATAATTTAAATCTAGAAAAAATTAACAAAGCTTCTATACAATTATTGCCGAAAAAGGAAGATGCTAGTTTACTTTCGGACTATAGGCCGATTAGTATTATTTCAACTCCAATTAAATTAATCACAAAAATACTAGCTTTGAGGTTACAACATTACATGCCTTTATTAATACATTGTTGCCAAACCGCTTTTATTAAAGGACGAACAATAAATGAGTTATTCATTACATCGAGGGAGATTCTTAATTTTTACCAAAAGTCAAAAATTCCGATGTTGATGCTAAAAATTGATTTTAAGAAAGCATTTGATAATGTTTCGTGGAGCTTCTTAGAACAAATTTTACAAGCAAGAAAATTCCCTCCGAGGTGGATTGATTGGGTGAAAGGTCTACTAACATCTTCTAGTTCGTCTATTCATACTAATGGCACAAGAGGTAAATATTTTAAACATAAACGAGGCCTAAGGCAAGGTGATCCTTTGTCACCATTGCTATTCACACTAGTAGTGGACGCATTACAAATGATGATAGCGAAAATGAGTCCTCTCTTAACAAACCCCATTGTCTTTGCACCAACGACACTCCAATACGCGGATGATACTCTTTTTTTCATAGAGGCTCACCCACAAAACTTACGAGTTGTCATGAAGGTCATCTCCTTGTTTGCTCAAATTTCGGGTTTAGAAATAAATTGGGACAAAAGTGGATTTGTCCCGATAGCCATCCCCGATTCTTTACACTTTCACCTCTCTACCATAGTAAGTTGTAACAAAAAACAACTACCAATGAGATACCTTGGACTCCCTCTCTCCTACAAGAAACCGGGTAAAGGAATATTTCAACCAATGATTTCTAAAATGAGGAAAAAAATTAATAAGTGGCAAAACAAATTTTTAACCCTTGGGGGCCGACAAACGCTAGTAAAATCGGTGTTGTGCGCTATCCCCAATTTTTACATGCAAACGTTAATATTGCCGAAAGGGGTAATAGAGCAAATTAACCAACTCTTAAGAGCCTTCTTTTGGAAGGGTAACGAAGTTGTCTCGGGCGGACATTGTTTAATTAATTGGCGGAAGATATGCTTACCAACAATTAATGGTGGTTTGGGAATTTTAGATATTGAAACGCATAACAAGTCTCTAATGCTCAAATGGCTATTTAAACTAGATTTTGAGGGAGACTCACAATGGGCTTCGATCATGAGAAGTCTATTTAACGTAACGAATGCCATGGACGTAGAGTCAATATCGAGTAGTTTATCATCTTATTTTATAAGGGACCTCCAAAAGCTCTTACCGCTTTATAACTCCGTAAAAAGAATTCTCCAACCTACTCGAACAACCACTCAACTATCTAGCAACGAGCTTGACCCGCCCAACATAGCAACGAGCCGTATCTATTCCATGATAGTGAATCCGGGGGTTGAGTGCGAATGGACTTCTTCGTTACTCAAGATAAAAGCCCCCACAAAGGCAAAAATTTTCGGTTGGTTGGCTCTCAACAATAGGATCTTAACCGGGGAAAATCTAGCAAAAAGGGGTTGGCCCCACGACCCTACATGTGCCTTATGTTCCGAGCCAATCGAGTCGACTCTTCATCTCTTTCTTCATTGCCCATTCACTAAGGAGATTTGGTGCACAATTGAGCCGAGAGCGGATAGGGGATCTTCGTCGCTTTTGCTCTTTTGGTGGGAATTTCGAAAATCTAGACACAAGGAGGAAGCAATTGTGTGGGATTGCAAATGGATTGCTACGGTTTGGACGATTTGGAGGGAGCGTAATAATAGAATTTTTCAACGAAAAGGAAGAATGCACGCACTAATTATTACGGTGATTCAAGATCTAGTGAGAAATTGGCGATTGCATTGTTGAAAAGCTTACATAGTGAGGCTAGTTCGTAGGATAGTTTTCTACAAATACCCATTCAATCTAGGAATTGGCCGAGTAGGTTTTATTTATCATAAATTTGTAATTAGACGTTTATGTAACTTTCTTTTTCATTTATAAAAAATAGAATGGATCGAGCGCGTATCGCGCTTGCCTTTCTTTTCAAAAAAAAAAAAATATAATAATCAATAAGGCAAATATAAAATGCTAATACTCCTTCATTTATGGGCCTTTTGGGTCCATGAAATTTTCTCAAGTTAGGCCTATTTATCTTCATGGGCTTTATCTTTTAATGATCTATAACCCATTCACCGAACAAAACAATCATTGATAAAATTAAACAATTCGAGATCAACAAACAAACTAATTGGTCAAATATATTAGGCAATGATTAATCATATAATCAAAGAGATTATGGGCACCCACTATATTTAGTGGGTCCAATTCACAAGCTGTACTGTAATGCATGGTAGCCACGTTGGCAGGCTAAGCTAACCTCAAGTGCTTGCATGCCTTCCACTCTTACTTCGTACAAATGGTGCATATTCATTAGACTCACAAATTACTCTAATATTATACTACTATCTATTACAAAATGTACTTTATTATGCTTATAATGTATCAATTATAGCAGAATATTATTTAACCGTACCGATAAATTTGCAAATATGGATCAAAGTATTTTATTCGTCAGTAATTTTACAACTGTAATTGTTGCTTGTGATCCATGTTTTTGCACCGGAACATCATCTCATTCAAATTCAATATGATTTGAACCAAATTGATTTTTGCCAGCTTCACTTGAAAAGTAGAGAGATACAGAGAACAGATATAATCATAGAAATCAAGTGCAAAATTCCATGACCACTCTAAAAAACTAATATCTAACCTCCAATTCTAGGTTTTGAATTAAATTAATTAGTCAAACAAATATCTTAAAACCAACGTGCACTCAACCACACCTTACAGAAGAAACAAACCCTAAAATAATTTCTTCTCTTCTCCTCTTTTGCCCCCTCTCCTCTCTTTCAAACAAAACACTTCACATAAACAAACTCCATGTAAAACCTCTCCTTTTCCAAGCAACACCATGGGAACAATTTCCCCACACATCACAATATTTTTCCTTCTAATCTTCAAATTTTCATATGCAATTCCTCCCCCGTCAAAACCATTCGCGCCCCGCGACAACTATTTGATCAGTTGTGGCGCACCTGCCAGTTTCCAGCTCGATGATGGTCGCACTTTTCGTTCCGACCCCGAAACTTCTTCATATCTTTCGACCTCAACGGATATTAAAATATCCGCAGATAATCCGCCTCATTCTTCGGGAACCCCGCTCGCCCCTCTATATTTAACTGCCCGTGTTTTTACAGACCCGTCCTCCTATAGTGTCTTTATCGCCGAACCGGGCCGGCATTGGGTCCGGTTACACTTCTTCCCCTTGCCTAATACGCATTATAATCTCACTTCCGCCACGTTTTCGGTCAATGCGGATTCGATGGTACTTCTTCATGCTTTTTCCTTACCGAGTATTCCTCCTTCGCCTATTATTAAAGAGTATATTGTAATTACTCAAAGTAATAGTATAAAACTTACGTTCTCGCCTCAAAAAGGGTCCGTGGCTTTTATAAACGCTATAGAGGTCGTATCGGTACCCACGGATCTTATACCGAATACTACGAATGGAGTGGAGCCAACCACGAATAATCAAATTGATATCTCGAAAAATGCTTTGCAAGTCGTATATAGGCTTAATATGGGCGGGCCGTTAATAACGCCTTCTAACGACACACTTTATCGGTATTGGCTGCCAGATTCTCCGTTTTTGAGATTATCTGCCGCTGCTTCTGCTGTGTGGGCGCCAACGAATACGATTAAATACTCGGATGATAGTCCGAATGCACAATTGATCGCACCGGTTACGGTGTATTCAACTGCACAACAACTGGCGAAATCAAATACTAGCGCCTCGATGTTCAATATAACTTGGGAATTAAATGCGGAGCCGGGTTTCTCGTATTTAGTAAGGTTACATTTTTGCGATATAGTGAGTAAAGTGCTAAATAATTTATATTTTAATGTGTATTTAAATAGCTTAATGGGGGTATCTAATATCGATTTATCTAGCCTTACGTTGGGTCTCGCGGTGACCTATTACAAGGATTTCATACTCGACTCGTCGAGTATAGATAATTCGTCAATTTTAGTGCAAGTGGGTCCCACATCTCTGGATACTGCGAACCCTAATGCGATCTTAAACGGGTTAGAGGTAATGAAGATAAGCAATCAGGCAAACAGTTTGGATGGAATATATTCCGCGCCGCAAAAAACAAATGGTTACGCTAAAATGGTTATATCAGGTATTGGTTTAGCATTGGCAATTATTGCAATGGCCCTTGTATTTACGATGTGTTGCAGAAAGCGCTGCGAAACTAACAAATTTGAACATAGACAGAGTTTTTCATCTTGGCTTTTACCATTAAACGCGAGTCAAACGAGCTTTCTTAGTGGATACAGTAAAAGTCGTTTCGGGTCCATGCGAAGCAAAAATGGAAATTCGGGCATTTTCATGTCCGGTACTTACACAGTTGGGCGTATTTTCACTTTTTCAGAAATTTCAAAAGCGACTAAGAATTTCGATGAAAAACTAGTCCTTGGTGTTGGGGGTTTTGGTAAAGTTTATTTAGGGGAATTAGACGATGGCTCAAAATTGGCCGTTAAGAGAGGGAACCAAAATTCGGATCAAGGGATAAACGAGTTCATAACCGAGATTCAAATGCTTTCGAAACTAAGGCATAGGCATTTGGTTTCTCTTATTGGTTGTTGTGATGAAAAAAACGAAATGATATTGGTATACGAGTACATGTCAAAGGGCACTCTTAGAGAACATCTATACGTCGGCAATGGAGGCGGCGAAACGGGTGAACCCTTACTGACCTGGAAAAAACGGTTAGAGATTTGTATCGGGGCCGCTAAAGGTCTCCATTATTTACACACCGGCGCAGCACAAGGAATCATTCATCGTGATATAAAAACCACAAATATATTACTAGACGAAAGCCTAGTTGCTAAGGTGGCGGATTTTGGCCTATCAAAAGCTGCCCCATCACTAGAGCACACTCACGTCAGTACAGCCGTAAAAGGTAGTTTCGGATATCTGGATCCCGAGTATTTCAGACGCCAACAATTAACCGAAAAATCAGACGTTTACTCTTTTGGAGTCGTATTATTCGAGGTTTTATGTGCAAGGCCAGCGATTAATCCTGCTTTACCGCGAGACCAAGTGAATTTAGCAGAGTGGGCTTTGCAATGGCATAGAAAGGGCCAATTGGAGAAAATAATCGACCCAAAGATTGTCGGCATGATTGCAAAAGAGTCATTGAGCAAATTCGTAGACGCAGCTGAGAAATGCTTGGCCGAATACGGAGTCGATAGGCCTTCAATGGGAGATGTTTTGTGGAAGCTCGAATCGTCTTTGCAATTACACGAAGCAAATAGTAACAATGTTAATAATAAAGGGGAGAGTTCGGGGAGTAACAATAATGGTGGTGGTGAATTTGTGGATATACCTCTAAAGAAGATGAATTCGCAGAAAAGCGGGTTGTTAATGGGGTTCGATAGCTTTAATGATAGATCCGATGCCCGAATCCCGCCTCCTTTGGAGCAAGGCAGGTGAGAATATAAGAATATTCTGTTTATTCGAGTTCATAATTGTTTTGTTTGTACAAGTATACGAATGCTTATGGTCGCTTATTTTAGAAGAAAATGTATTTCTTTTAATTATTTATTTGTTGTTTTCTTTGTTTTTTTATTTTCGAGGTAATGTTTATGATATTACTTGTAAATTGTTCATAAACATTTTATGGTGTGTTCTGTTTCTGAACCTTTAATCCTTAAATTTCAAAATCTCTAATTTACTTTTTTTCTCATTTTGTAAAATGCAATAATAGATTTAACATTAATAAAATACACTTAAACTTAACATAATTAAGAATACAAATACAAATACAAATACAAATAAAATACAAAAATGGAGAATAATTGTTACCTATTATTCAAAGGCAGGCCATTAATTCTCCATTATCCAAAATCCTATCTTCTACACACATAATTCGACAATGGAAAATTCATACTTCTCGCCACCTATCAACAATTAAAACAAAACATCAAAATTAAACAAAAAATGACATAAAATAACTCAAGAAAATATAACTTGAAAAATTGAAGTACCTTCAAAGCGAAATCTTCATCAATTAAAGATCGGTACCGTACCGAACCTTCTAAAGGGCAAGTTCCAGTCTTACAAATAAAATTCGAATTGCAGAGTGTAGAAATTTGCAACAAAACATCTGACATCAGCCCTAATCCTTCAATTTCTAGGGTTTGCTTGTTTCCATTCGAAATTGAATTTGAATTTGAATCTTCTATTACAGATGTTATGCATTGAAATATCGCTAGTAATCTTTCCAGTGGAAACACGCCAGGTCCCTTTGTTAGCAATTCTTCAGCCTTTTTATCTTTTTGACTCATTGACGATTGCGAAACCCTACAATGATAAAATTGCAAAACGGTGAAATTCCCCCAATTTAATCCAATTGTGCACAATCATCCTTTAATTATGCAATTATACTCAGTTATGGCTCAATTTTGCCCCAAATTGCATCAATTGTGAAATTTGAACAAAATAAACTTAAAAAAGCAGACAAAAATAAGATAGTTAAAAATACATACTTTCTCTTGCGTTTTTTATTATCGGATCCTCCAGTGGGATCGAACAAATCAGCATCAAGAGTAGCAGGATTCCTCGAAGCCAAAAAAGCGGAAATCAACAGATACTTGGCAGAAACCGACATGTGAAAATCCAATTCGTTATGGAAACCATTTCCATGATTTCCAATTCTGGGTTTTTTAATTCCCTTTTCCTTTGTGGAACCTCCTCTTGAAGGAGCGTTAAATGTCTCGGTTAATGCAGCTGTTAAGTGAGGCTGAATTTGCTCGAATAATCTTCTTTTTATCGATTCGTCTGGAGCGATATTTATATCTTGTAATGGTTCGATATATTTTTTGTATAAGGGTGCAAGGGACGATGCCAGCTCATCGCCCCGTCGGGTCACTTTGACGAATGATTTTAGAACATGACTGGCAAAATCAAAGAAAGAAAAAACGAATTAGAAAAAAGGTAACGAAAAGAGATGAATTGGGTGGTAAAGTTCAAATCTTTTTACCTTAAAAATGAAGAATAGAGCTTTTTGTTTGCTTGGTTTCTCATTAATATGATATGAATTTCCTCCAAAGTGTAATCTGGGAAATATAGAAGAACTGGCTCGATTGAACCGGTTAAATTGAGATATGCATCTGGTGTGGCTCGACTGATATAAATCAAGCCCAATTCACCCATCTTAATTAGGTCATTTAATCTTAATAAAAGAGAAAGTAAAGCTGATCCTTTATCCCAATTTCGCACCAACTCGATATTGTCAAAAATCAAGTATATCATCTCTTTCTTTTTCCCAATCAAAGCTTCTTTCAGATAATTCACGAAATCGGAAGCTTTGTCACACCGCTTTTTGCTAGATCCGAGTTGATTAAGCACTGATTCGAAGAGGATTCGTGGGTTGAAACACGATCTACAACTAATATACACAAATGAGCGGTTCAGATGCTCAAATACTTTAAGAATCGTGCAGGTTTTGCCAGTTGAGACTGATCCATGCAAGAGTAGAGGCTGCAATGGTGCATTTAAGGGACCAATTAAACGAATTAAATCTAAAATCTGTGGTTTCCTTCCTGGAAGGGTAGATACCAGATTGTCCGAGGAAGAACTGGAGGCATCCACTGATTTTCTCGGAGTGTTGATCTTTGAGGGAGAACTAGTGAAAGATGAACGGGTTGTTCTTCTTGCTGCTCGTTCTAGGGTTTTGGGTTCTTTCTCCTTCGCCATTGATGGCCAAAGAAACTATCTTTCTTCTTCTCTTTGGAGGGAAATTGATTGGAATGAGAAAGAGAGAAGGCGGGAAGAAGAGAATGGTAAATTTTAGGGTTTATGCTAATTACAATTTGGGCCTTGACCCAATAACAAATCCGGAATAGTATTCCAAACCGGGAATCCAATTCCGTACTCTCAATATCTCAGAATTTACATAAAATAGTATTTACTTGCCCAATTGGCTTCCAAACAAAACAAGTTTTATATTCATATTTATTTTTTTTTATTTTTTTTTTGTGGCTCAGAACAAGTTTTATGTTCATGTATATACAATTCTCACTCTTTGAAAGAGATATTGTACAAAAAGCCTCACCAAAAAAATGTATTTACAATATCCACCCAAAACCAAACCCTCACCAATAAAACCCGGAATCCCTTTCCCAGTTTTCTTTTTCGAGTTTTTCAGACTAACAAATCCTAAATCAAATAGCCATTGCTAATCAATAATGCCAATATTATTGATCATATGATGGGTCTCTTTTAACAGAAATCATACTAATATTATTCACACCAAATTGTGCATGTGTTTGCTCCATCGTATTGTTCGTACAATTAGCCAATCGGGCGTTGACAGGTGGCAGATCGTGCGTGTGTTTTCCCTCGTAAGTAGTTAAAACTGTTCTTGAATCTTTCGAAGCCCTTTCGATTTGTTTCCTCACATTACACTTCAGATAAGTGCACTTGTAATAACTCCTGTAAAATTAACAACGATCAATATTATATAATTCCACATGATATCTGTATTTATAATAATAATAAGCAAATAATGAAAAATATAGACTTACCGAGGATGAGAGTTTCCTTTAACGGATTTTTGGCCGTATTTGCGCCATCTGTATCCATCGTCTAATAAATCAATATCGCTACGTGTTTCAAATATGATTCTCGGTTCTTTTCTTTTCTTCCCATTAGAACTCGATCCTTCATTTTCGACCTGGTTAATTATTTTACAACGTTAATAAATACAATAATGCAAAAAGGACCAGTAATTAATTAAATATCTTTTTAATATGATTTTTACCGATTCGCTGTCGCCGCCATCTGTTAGAACTTCACTGATATCCTCTTGATCCGACTTATTAAGAGACAATTCGATTTCATCCTCACGAGTTTGAATTTCGCGTAACGATTGGTGATCATGCTTTCCTTGATAAGTAATATCGGTAATGTATCCACCACTCGATCTCTCAATCGTTTTCTTTACGGCGCAATTCTGATTGGTGCATCGGTAATAGCTTTTGGGATATTTACCGTCTTTTAGCTGTTTTTGGCCATATTTTCTCCAGTTGTACCCATCGTCTAATGGCTTTTCGACCGAGGAATTCAATTCGGGTGGAGACACAATGTGATTGGTTTCGAAATTGAATTCATTTTGATTTAGGTGAACCGAAGATGAAAAATTGTTACTTGTGAGGCTACTTGGGTGCGAAATGGCGTTTGAGTTTGTGAATTGATATGAGCTATTTTGATATGACAATCCATAGTTATCATTTCCCTGCATCAAAAAAGGTACGAAGTATTAAAAACAATGTAACGAAGCTCAAAAATAAGAAAAAAACTACTTAAATAATGACAACAAAATTCATAATTTGTTCGGGGAAATCATGAAAAAAGTTTAAATAATTTGCCAAGATAAATGGATGTCCAAGAACACAATTAAACAAACAAAGAAAGTTTCTTCTCTAAATTGTGAAAATACAAGATCAAAATAACCCCACAAAATACACTTACATGAGGCCAAGATGAACCTTGAAACAACGCGCAAGGCGCCACTTCATCAGTCAAAGACGGCCAGTTAAAGAGTTCCTCTAATGAAATTTCATCGTTGGAACAGTTCTCTCTGTGAGGCCAACAATATATATCTCCATTGCTAACTGCCATTGATAGAGCTTGATAGAGGATTTTAGATTTCAAGTGTTTAGAGAAAGTTTTTTTGCTTTTCTTGTTTTCCTCTTTCTTTCTTCTTCCTCTTGTGTTGTTTTTCTCTTTGTAACGACGTGAAGATATATAGTAGTAAATTTCCCTTTTAATATTTCTCCAGTTAAAACAACTGTTTCTGTCCAGTAAATATAATATGCAGAATTCAGCATATACTATGCAGAGTGGAGAATCTTATCTAATGGAGATGGTTGTACATACAAAATAATTTTTATATTATTATTATTATTATTGCAAATTGCAAACTAGTGGTAACAGAGAAAATGATATTAGAAAAAAAAGATGAAGGAAAATACCAAGAATCAACGTAGATTACTGGAATTTTGTCGAAATTAAAAACTGAATATGGCTAATAAAAATAAATAAAAGTTGCTATCATTTGCAAAATGCTATGTATTTTTCAAGAAATATCTTTAGATACATCAAACATAACTTTGAGAGTTGCATATTCATTGCATTTATTTTTATTTGTTTGACTAGAATTTAAAATTCATTGCATTTAGTTTATTCTAATCATAAAAACATAGTCAAGATTTTGTTGTAATATGAGTAATTCTTAATCTCATAGCTAGTTGGAGATTAATTAATTTGCTTACCTAATTAAAGTGGTCTAAAATAAATTAAGTTGTTGATATTTAATTATATCTTAAGAACCATTACAAAAAAAATCAGTTTATACTAAGAAAATCTATTTTTGCTTATCATAACTATAAAGATATAATCTACAACTATAGAGACGTTTTAACATTGTTTTTATCATGAAAATCCTTTGTTTAGCCTTCAAGAAATTCCATTTAATATTTTAAACATTCACATAATAATTTAGACAATAATATGAAAATATTCTAATTTCTTCACAAAAAAATAAACAATTGCGATATTATTATTCATATACGGGTGATTTTCGATTTCACGAGAGCGGGACTCCTCCCGATCCTCCCGATCGGTATTAACATCAACATATTTTCTTGGAGATGCCAATTACTTCTCAAATTTTTAACCTATTAATTATTAAACTTAATTAGTTCCTTTATTAATTTTTAACAAAACCGTAGGCATCAATTATTTAATTTTCAGTATGTGACGAACCATAGAATACCTTTTGCCCACGTACGATTTGACAAACCTAAAACAAGGATTGGAAACTCTCCATTTCCTACAAAATGTAGGCCCCCATTTTCTATATGTAGCTTACTGAAAGAACGTTGCACCTAAACAAATTCACTGGAGAGGATTCTTTCTATAAAATAATAAAAGTCAATTTGTTTCGATATATACATACATCCTCTTATTTTGTATTTACCTATTTTTAGTTTTTACCCCAAAAGACTAGAGAAAAGTCAATTTAAATTAATATTTTTTTGTACGTATTTTTTTTAATTTTTGTTGTTGTTGCATAATTGCAGTTTCATCATTGGAAGAAATGCAATGTAAAGTGTAAACTGATAATTGCAATTTCATCATTCTTATGTCTAATGATAATCTCAATTCTTTGTAATTGCAATTGTAAATTGATTTATAATTTATAATTATAATTATAAATAGTAAATTGATTTATAATTTGATCTGTAATTTTGCTAAAAAGAGATTGCTAACTGGATTCTATGAATCAAGCAGGCATCCATTTAAATTTAAAGTCTTCAAAATTTGTAAAGTCAGCTTTGGCTTTTGGTGATACTGAACTGTTGTACAAAATTCAGTTTGATGATTTGATAATTTGATAATTGATCCTTAATAAATTTGCAACTTGGTGTTTGAAAGAAAATCACTACACAGCACATAATTAAGAGGTAAGTTCACATTTGCGATTTGGCCCCTAAACTGTATGAAAAAAAAACTGTCCCTGTTTTTTTTTTCTCTCAAAAAAAGCAAAATGGATGATATTTCATTTTACTAATATTTATCAGTAATATCATAAAGCATTTTTTTTGTCTAATGATATCCATTATAAATATGATAATCATTGTTTAAGAAATTTGCGCGAAATTATATCAATTGCGTGAAGTTACGTTTAATTTCACGTCACGGCATATGGTATTATTACGTAATTTGCATTTTAAAATATTATATCGTACCAAAATTACAAAAAAAAAAAAAATGCAATTGTACATCTTTCTAATAGTTGGCAAAGATAGAGAAAAAAAAATTGCAATTATTCTCCATAAGTAAACTCCCCTAACAAATGAAAAAAGTTTCTTCTTTTTCGAAATAATATTTAGCTGGCTATCATCTTATATTATTTGCTTTTGCACGTCATAATTTTATTTCTTAATGAGGAATTCTGTAATAACAATTGACTATGAATATCTTTTTGCCTACCAATAGGAGCAATAAGTCCCAATTAGCAATTAAGCAACCATATTAATAATTTCAAATTGTGCATTATAATTTATAAGTATAAACAGAAATATAAATAATAAATGCCACTGTATATGATAAAGAAATAATTAATGTATGAATATAACGAAATCACATGTGGTCACACGATAAAAGTGACGCCCAAGTAATTAAGCATTCACATTAAACAATTTCTAATGTGATTATATTATAAAACATAACATAGATAAATGTTAATATATTTGATAAAAATAATGCATAAATGCAAAAATTATACATTAGTCTTGAAATACCAGGAAATCACATGTGCTCACACGATAAAGGCGATTGGTATTTCGGTCAATTTTGTTGAATGTATATCTTAATTTTAAATTTTTGCGAGAAACCTCGCGAAAATAAAATGCAGTTTATATATATTTCAAAAATAGGAAGCAGGATTGTCTATTTCATATAACATTTATAAGTAATAATTCTTAAAATAACAAGTCTTCGATATGGAAGTATACTAAAATAAAGGCAAGTTTCGAAGAATTGTGGAGATAATGACGTAATATAAACATTTTTTTTAATTTTACTTGACATCATTCAATTATGAATGTGCTTATTTTTTTTTTCTTTCTTTTAACCAATAAACCAAAATATTCAAATTGCATAAAATATATTAGCATAATCTTGCCAATAAGATAAACCTCTAAAATAGTTTCTTATCACATATATAATTAATATAAATGCCACTATATTTTCTTGAAAATAAGCAAATTAAAATTAAAAAGAAGTGCGCAATAATTCTAAGATGACAAGAAATCACATGTGCTCACACGGTAAAACGACCGTCCTATCAAATCAAATGCGCATAAAATATATGTAAACAAATGAGTCGTCTATACTCCAAAATTTAGCTTTGCAAAGTAAAAGACAACGTATTTATCCATTTATAAAAAAATTAATAATGTATTTTTCATATAATATTGTCTAAATATTTGTTGTTAAACAAATGAGTCGTCTGTACCGAAATAAAATAAAGCAAATTGTAATGCTTTTGCTTGGTTGAGATATAAACTAAAGATGTATGCAAAAGATTTATGACGCGGTCGTTAACTACTAGACGACATTATTAAAGATATTTATTTCCTTTAAATAAAAGCAATAAAACATAACATTGCAATAACATAAATAGGAAAAAACATAAAACCCTAGTTACCTGGAATTCAAATCCCGGATTATCAAATTCAGGATCTCAAAACCCAAACACAGATTTTACTCGAAATGCATTCAAATTCGATCCGAATCAAATATTACATTTATGAAACAATTACAACCTTATTACAAAATGTACGCAAATAATCTCTCTCTCTCTCTCTCTCTCTCTCTCTCTAAACTCTGGTTTCGTAAAAATAAGTGGAGGAAACAGCCAAGCCATCCCAATCATAAGTTCGTACGAGTCTCTGACGCGTGTCAGGAGACTCCGTCCAACACAATTCAAGATGAAATGAATGTGATTGGCCGACAATCTTGCTGACATCAGCAGGACAACCAACATAAATTCCCGAGGGCAATAACGTAATTTCGTACCCCCCGTCAAATTTTACCACATTGTCTTTCAAAGACCCCATCCACGGTACTTTGCTCGTTCTCGTGGTACCCACTTGGGTCGATATTATTTCCTATATACAACATAACAATTTAATCACTGGAGATCTCCAGTAGATTCGACAAATGGAGAGGGGCATACCTGAAACACTTGACCTTGGTCATTCATCTCCAGTGAGCAAAAGGTATCAGCTTCGGCAATCGTAGCGCCGTAAACACCGCTCCGTTTCGTTACAGAATGTCCCCTCCATTTTCCAAGAAATGGAGATATCCTGTCCCCTTTCTCCTGTCATTTCACAATAAAATCTAATTAAACAGAAAATAGTAACACATTTTTTTTTTCTACTTTTCAAGATAATTTGGTACCGAATTAAGAATTGAAGGATCTTCGTTTTCTTTATCTTCGACGAAGAGAAGAAGCATTTCTAAAATTCCTTTTGGATCTAAAATATGAAAAGCTCTAATTCTTCGATCATTATTCAGAGAATAAAGACAATTCTCACACACTACTGCTGGCTTCTTTGACGGTATTTTCAAATTTCTTTTTAACCCAAAATGATACCAACAAAAAATTAGCAAAAGCTAAATAAATTTTTTATAATTCATTTTGATTAAATTACTTGGGGTTCTCTTCGTCAGTATCGTCTTCGCCTAAAACACCGACTCTAAGAACCTTTTCGAGCATACCAATAGTTTGGTACCTTAAAGAAAATGCTTTTTCTTTTGGAAAAAATCCAATCTGTTAAACTAAGTAATATATTTGATAAGCAAAAAAAAAAGACATGAAATTATAAAAATAAGAATTTGCAAACCTGTTGATATTTATCAACAGTGAACATGTTTGTTTCTTTGATTTTGTATTCGATCCATTCTGGTTCTTCGTTTTCTTCTTGACCCGAGAATGACGTGCTCGATTGAGCTTGTTTTATATATAACCTTCAAAGAACGAAAAGGTACACAATTCAGATGAAAATCAAGGGCGAAAGTTTAAAATTGTAATTTAATCTTACGATTGAATAAGACTAATGAGCTCGTCTTCTCCATAAGTGCTCGCAGATAATTTCGTGCTCACAGTTTGCAATAAATTCCCTCGTGGGTCGAATTGCTGAAACAAAAATGGCACATTATTGAAATTTCATCATGAAGGGGAAAAGATAAAAAAAGAGAGGATTGGGAGTAACTAACATAAAAGGAACCATTCCACTTGCCGAGATTAATGTCGAAAAATCTATGCAAATTGTCTATACTCATCCCTTCTTCTTCTATTTCTTTTTCTCTCTCTTCTTCTTCAAGTGTTTTTTCAGCCACAACACATCTGGTTTTGAGCCCTGTTTGTCTAATCGGGTTGAAACCATGAAATGCAATTGGAATTTGAGAAATTTGGAATTGGTTGTTGAAACTGAAATGCCTAAAGTTTGGTTTCCGAGAAAGGATTGGCAGAGTGAAGCTAGTGCCGAGTGCTTCCGCCATGGAAATGGCAACGGAATAAACCTAGACCGATAGCTTGATTGTGATGAAAAACGGTCGCAATTTCTTAGGAACCTTATCTATGGTTACACCAAAAAGAAAACCCTTATCACGGGTTGTCAAGAACCCGGATTTAGATTCCCGGTTTCTCAAAAAGATGAAGCTGTTTTATTTGTTGTTGATAAAACGAAGGGCAGGCTTAATCCTACATCATAAATGATATTTATTAAAATAAGAAGAAATATACATGAACATACAAACACGAAATTACAGAGATTTTAGTAACACTAGAAACTAGAAATATTCATCAAGTCATAAATGATTAAAAAAAAAAGAAAAAGCCTCGGAATACTTCAAAAAATTGAGGCCAACTATAAAAGAAGAAATAATAAATATGATAAATGATTTTTACGAAAATAAACTCGACCTATGGTGAATAAACAAGATTTGTATAACCTTAATTCCTAAGAAAGAAAATACAAACATGCTAGAACACTATATACCAATTACTGTATTATCCCTTCCTATTAAGATAATAACAAATCTTCTATCACAAAGGTTAAAGTCATTACTCCCCGTCCTAATTCATCACAACCAAACATGTTTCTCAAAAGATAGAGAGATAACCAAAATTTTTGTAATTGAGAGAGAATTATACCACTTCTATAAAACGAAGAAAATCGCAACCGTTCTGGCCAAAATAGATTTAAAAGAAAGCCTTGTATACGATATCTTGATAATTCTTGCTTAGACTGCTAAAAACCAAGAAATTTCCAGATAGAATGATACTTTGGATATAAACCTTTTCATCTCCCCTCTCCCCGAGTTCCATCGTAAAGGCAAATGGCCTCTTATCGGACTTCTTCTTCCACCAAAGAGATCTATGTCAAGGATACCCCCTTTCCTCTGTTCCCTTCGACCTAGAGGTACATATTACAAATCTAATATGAAAAATAGATCCATTGTTACAAAAATCAACAACACTACCTACAAAAGTACTACAATTTGCCGATGATACGATAATATTCATAGAATCTCATGCTACGAACTTAAAATAATAAAAGAAACCTTAAAGTGTTTTACCAAAATAAGGGGACTAGAAATAAATGAATCAAAAAGCGCATTCACACCCATAACGATACCAAACACACATCACGACACGATCCTTGAGATGTTACAATATGAACTACAACCACTACCCATGAAATACTACAAAACCAAATAAAATACCTTGATGGACCCGATAAAGAAAATATAAAACCGAATATTTTCTTGGAAAGAAAATTTCTTAACGACTGGGGGTAGAATAACACTCCTCAAGACAACTCTAAATGCATGCAAACAAATTTTTTTTGAAGTTGATCCTGGAGCACGAAACATTCTCATTGTAGGCTCAACATTTTTATATAAGGGAGAGCGATTATACAATTTTTAGAAAAATAAAACTCAGAACTAGTTACATGAAAGTAAGGGAGAGCCTAAAGTGGCAATATTATCCTATATTTTAGTTTCAAATTCTTGTACCTTTCATGAGTGAATGACATTCTTGATGTTATTGATTACTGTCGTTGTTGGTTTTCGTGTGTCGTTACAAATCACGGTTTTACGTTCTTTCCATATGGTTGCTGTGCATGTGCATTGTTTATCGAAGCGAGCTTCTTTGTCGGAGTTGACACCACGTCTCCATTGGTGTAATTTGTGTTGCCTCATGTAGGTTCATTTCGTCTAGGCATACCGTCGTGTAAGGGCATTGCTCGAATAGGTGGTCGGTGGTTTCTAGGGGTCCTAGACACAATTGACATTGAGTGTGGTGTCTTCTAGGGGTCCTAGACACAATTGACATTGAGTACTTGTTGTCCAACCTCTTTTGAGGAGATTTTGTTGCGTAAATATCCTGTCATTAAGGGTCAGCCATATGAAGGTTTTGATTTTTAGTGAAAATTTTGCTCGAATAACTAGATCGGCCAGTTTTTGATTACTCCCAAGTTCATTAGAAATTTTTAGATAATTTTGGATGACAATTTTGGGGTTGCTGTTGGAGATGTGTATGTGTCGTGTACCTCGGGAGGTTGTAAGTTGTAGATAGGTTGTAATTTTGTCAAGTCCTTCAAGATATTGGACGTGTAAGTAAAGGCCATAGAACTAGTCATGTTGCTATTGTTTATTCTGTAGATATCCCTAATATATGTTGTCCATAGTGAATCACGTCCAAAATCGATCTTGAATAGCTACTCTGGAAGTAAACTTTTATTTTGAGTTTCTAGATCCTTTAGGCCTAAGCCTCCATGCTTTCGGGATAAACATATGTTCTGTCATTTTGCTAAACATTTGCTATCGATCATTTTGTTAGTTCCCGTCCAAAAAAAGCCCTAATCAAGGATGTAATTTCCTTAATTAAAATTTTTGGTAAGCGGAAAACTTGCATGTAGTACGAAGATAAGGTAGCAAGAACACTGATATTATGGTGACCCTCCCAGATAGCATTTTCTCTTGCCAGAAGTTGAGCTTGCCCCTATTTTTTCAACTACTGGTCTAAAAGCTATTTTGGAAGGTTTCTTGTAGGATAATTGTAGGCCAAAATATATGATGGGTAAGTTCTGTATATGATAATTAAGTATAGTTGAAATGGTATTGTGATAAATTTTCGGGATGGCTATTGGGAAACCTGAAATTGATGATTATGATTCTCAAGTTATTAGGGCGAGCTTCTATAAATAGAAGTGTGTCATCCACATATTGGCGAATTTGTGGGGCTGATTTGATTGGGGTGGTCAGCAGAGTGATAGATTTGTAAGGATCGTTTGTAATCAACTACAATGTTGAAAATAAGTGGAGATAAGCCTCCCTATCGAAGCCCTTTTTTATATATAAATCAAAGACCTCTGAGTCCATTAGTAAGTACATATGAGCTTGAACAGATTAGGATTAGTCTGATCCATTCAATCCATTTAGCTTCAAAACTCCTTTATTCCAAGATGTAAAACAAAAAATCAGAGTAAAATATTTTTTTGAAAATAATGCAAGCAATTTTGGCCTACAATTAAATAGGTAGATCTATGAGAGAATTTTTTTTATATAAATAAGTCGTGCACCAAATAAATAGGTAGATCTATGAGAGATTTTTTTTTATATAAATGAGAAAAAAAATGCACACTCATGGATTGTCTAGTTAATTAGGACACAACGTGCCTACCAAAAAGAAATGGAGAAATATGCATAGAAGAACTAGAAACAATAAACAAAACACTCATGTTAAAATGGTTATGGAAGAAGAGAAGTCATATTGAAGTATTTTCCCCCTTGCCTCTCTTCTTGGAAAGAGCGAAAGAGAGAAAAGAGAGAAAGTTGGGAGGGGGGTGGGGGCAAACCCTAGCCTCCGCCACTCCCCCTCCCCTCCCTCCCCTCCCTTCTCCTCGTCCTCCTTCCCTCCTCTCCCCTCTACTCAACCTTTCCTCAACCCCGTCCAAACCGAACCCTAACCCTCCTCACAACCATGCGAGTTCCATTTTTGAGTTCCACCATTGGAGCTCCATTTTTGGAGCTTCATCACCCTGAAGGGAATCGATCCGATCCCGGGCCCGCACAACGGATATGAAGGCCCGGTCCGGTTCCCAAATTCCGAGATCACGCCTCGACTTCGAGAGTACGATGCAAAGTAGGATAGACGATTACCAGCGTGAAATTGATCACACACGACGGGTTGATCGCTCGCATCCTTCTCTTCTCTGGTGTCACGTTGGTGACTAGCCCGTGCGTCCCATACCACAAGTCTCCCACCGTTTGGACTCCATTAACGCCTCCGGTTTGATCACAACTAAGAGCCACATGTGTCGCTCCTCTACTCGTATCCACCGTGAATCGTAGCACCTCGATCGCGGATGCACCTATCTAGATGATGCACCGGCGAACTTGCTTGATCGTGTTTGATTCTCTAATCCGAGAAAATCCCTTTTCTCTCTTTCTCATCACACCCATTCAACTATTGATGGTGTTCTTTCGAATGATCATCTCAATTAGTCTAATCTGAATTAGATTCATGATTAACTCTTTAATTGACATTGGTTGACTTCGATTGACTCCTTAGATCAGAGAGAAACATCCTATATATACTACATAGGATAATGATGGGCTAAAATGTATGTATATCTACTATACACATTTTCAAACAGAAAACTGCATACACCCTTTCAGTATTCTGTTGAAACGAAATTGTTAAATCATTCCAACCGACTTCAAACCTTCACGAAAGTTGTAGATAATCTTATTATATTTTCAAGAGTTTGGATGCGAAAGTTATGACGGTTTTACTAACTGTATGTCAAACTGTCGCACCCTTTCGGTATTCCAATAAAACGACACTGATACATCGCTCAAATGAAATATATTTCTTCATGAAAGTTCTAGATAATCTCATTATCTATCCAACCCAATTTGAACAATTCAAATCGGAGTCATTATCTGAAAGTTATGTCAGTTTTACTAAAACTATTTCTTATGCCCACGAACGCGTATGTTCGTTTGCCCTTCTACGTACCATTTTACCGTTGATCAAAAACTGTATTTCCTTCACACCCATCCCACTTCAACGGTCAAGGCCAAGACGAGACTACCACGTCTAAGGTAGTGCTCCACACGACGGCCAAACAAGAACAAAACGATGAAGATCGTTGAGGCCACGGCAACGACGACAAGAAGGTCGACTTTGACTACGGCAACGACGGCAAAGGAGAGGTAAATGTCATGGCAACGAAGGCGAAGAGCTCGTATCGCCATGGCAATACCCGAGCATCATACCTAATCTCGGGACTACATCCATGGTGATGGATCGAGATGCACCGCAATCCAAGAAGAACAATCGATAACGACGGTGTACAAAGGTAAGCTAGCGGCGGCGGCCGACGAGTACACAAAACCAAGAGGAAGAAGGCAGCGGCCGCCATTGTTGGCGACAGACCCTAGCAAGGATTTCCTTTTTTTTTTAGGGTTGTTAATTGGGCTATGTGCAAGTTGCAATTAGCCCAATTTTTTTTTTTTTTTTTTTTTTTTTCTAAACAATGTAATTCTATATAATTCATTTGCTTAATATATATTATGCAACTATAAGTTGCAATTAAAAAAAAATAGTTATGGAAAATAGACCACTCCAAAATAATAACATATGAGCAAATTGTATGGCGAAATTGTATAACATAAATTCGGTAATGGATTTGGATCAAAAAGAAGAGAACCTATCCTTTTTTCTAAAGCAACTAAAGGAGTTAATACCGATTTATAAAATTGCAACCTCAAAAGAAACCAGTGGGACCACTGTATGAAAATGGGATAAAACCGGTTTATTCTTGGCAAAATCAACATACAAGGAATGAGATCTTTGTCCCTATTTAATGCTAAAATTAACTGAAATAAACTGCTGCAAACTTGATGACCTGTGGTGAATGGGATCTTTCTTCATTTTTACCTTGATGACCTGTGGGGAATGAGATCTTTCTTCGTTTTTGAAACAGGTTATTTCAACCTAGTGTAATTTGGATTAATTTATTGCATTTTAATTTTGACGATTTAACTTTGTTTGCTTTTGCTTTTGGCCTTATTAAAATTATAATTATAATTTCTATTAATTTGCTACATTTTTTAAACAAGCTACACTGGGATTGGTAAAATGAGTAGATAAATCTGGTAACCATTGTCGCCAAAAACAGTATTATAATTAGAACAATATTCTTTTTGAAAGTGGACTGCATTCAATTAATTTATTCGATGAAAAATTTACGTATTTAGTCACATGTGATTGTGTGATTTATTGATTAAAACTCTAGATTTTTTCAAATAGATACAAGGTTTAAATCTCGCTTAGACTGTCCCTGCTGCGGCCCCTCCCTCCATTATGGAACTGGCTACCCGATTGCTGACCACAAAAAGAGTAATGAATCCCCAACAAAAGGAGCATTTTCTCGGAATAGTCCCAAGAATACTAGAAACTTCCTCCCACATACATTAAGGGCCAATATCTTTTCAAAATTTGACTGAATTTAAAAAAAAAAAATCTTAAATTATAGTTTGTGGATACTTGAAATCCATGACCTTTCACAAGAGAAATAATTATTCTATCAATGAATCACCAAATTTCTTATGATATTTAATTGTTTTATTGTAATTATACTGATTTTTTACGGGATAAATTATTATTTTTTGAATATTTTGGATTCCTTAATATTTTGGACACGACGCCCGGGCCTCTTGGGCCTATAGCTGACGTCGGCCCTGTGTGTATCTATGCAGTTTGTTTACAAATACCACTGAAACACGTGCTCCTTGGATCTCTAAATCGAGAAGCCATATGAGGAAATCGTTTTATGTCATTGGTTAAAGAAGCATTCGTAAATGTGGTTTTTATATTTTGTAGAAAGAAGACTTTAACGGAAACACTTTCCTTATTTTCTCATCTGAATTTCTATTTTGAATTTTTTTTTGTCGTTTAAATTTTCTTGACTTTATTAAAGGATACTTGTTTCATTTTTTTTGTTTAAAGTGAGCTTGAAGCACGAAACATGATTTTTGTGGCTCATTTTGTATTAAACGAATATAGATTACAAGTCCTAAATTACAATCGAGTGCACGAGAGAAAATATAAGAAAGAAAAAAACATATGGTATGGAACAAGATGGATCAAATCTTTCGCTAATATCCAAAGGTTTACTAAGTTCATGATGTTGTCTACTAACAACAGTGGTGTTTTTCCTTTACAATGAAAAATTCGATTGTTACATTCCTTCTAGATAAGTTAAACATGGTCTTCTATTGCGTAGTATTTTGAGGACAACGCGAAAGTTGAGTATTTTGCTCGTGTTACGCTTGAATTTTAACATCGTTTAGATAATAGTATAATTGATTTCTTTAAGGCGTTAGACTTAACTTATAGCATATTTATAAAAATTTGGCAAAAATTGAAATTTGTATGTGCTAGTCTACTATTAAGGAGTATTTTAAGGACAACATGCAAATTGAAATTTGTCCTTGTTACACTTCAATATTAAGATTTTTTAGAAAATAGGATAATTGATTTTTTTTAAAGGTGTTAGGCTTCATTTTCAGTTTTTTGAAGATTTTTTTTAAAAGTAGAAATTTATGTATGTTAGTCTTCTATTACGGAGTATTTTGGGGACAACATGAAAATTGAGTACTTTACTCGTGTTATATTTCAATTTTGACATATTTTTTAAAAAAAGAACATATGTTTTTTCAAAGGTGTTTGACTACACTTTTTGAATTTCACAAATTTTTTTGATAAATTGAAATTTGTGTGTGTTAGTTTTCTATTACCGGAGTATTTTGAGGACAACATGAATATTGAGTGTTTTACTCGTGTTATATTTCAATTATGATATTTTTTTATAAAAAACGATAATAGGTTTTTTATGAAGGTGTTAGACTTCAGTTTTTGCATTTGTAAGAATATTTTGGAAATAGAAATTTGTGTGCGTTAGTCTTCCAATACGGAGTATTTCGAGGACAACATGAAAATTGAGTATTTTGCTCATGTTACGCTTCAATTTTGGCATTTTTTAGAGAATAGTATAATTGATTTCTTTAAGGCATTAGACTTAATTTATAGCATACTTATGAAATTTTTGAAAAATTGAAATTTGTATGTGTTAGTTTACTATTACGGAGTATTTTAAGGACAACATGAAAATTGAGTAATTTGCCCGTGTTACACATCAATATTAAGATTTATTTACAAAAAAGGATGATTTTTTTTAAAGGTGTTAGACTTCATTTTCAGTTTTTTGAAGATTGTTTTGAAAAAGTAGAAATTGATGTGTGTTAGTCTTCTATTACGGAGTATTTTGGGGACAACATGAAAATTGAGTATATTACTCCTGTTATATTTCAATTTTGACATTTTTTTAGAAAAAAATAGAATAGGTTTTTTTGAAGGTGTTAGACTACAATATTTGCATTTCACAAAATATTTTGAAAAAGCGAAATTTGTGTTTGTTAGTCTTCTATTACGGAGTATTTTGAGGACAACATGAAAATTGAGTATATTACTCGTTTTACACTTCAATTTTGACATTTTTTAGAAAATAAGATAATTTACTTCACTTTTAGCATTTTTAATAAATTTTACGAAAAATATTAATTTGGGTGTGTAGTCTTCTATTGCGAAGTATTTTGAGGTCAACATTAAAATTGAGTATTTTGCCCGTGCTATATTTCAATTTTGATATTTTTTTACAAAAAGGATAATAGGTTTTTTAAAGGTGTTAGACTTCAGTTTTTGCATTTTTAAGATTATTTTAAAAAAATTGAAATTTGTGTGTGTTAGTCTTCCATTACGGAGTATTATAAGGAACACATGCAAATTGGGTATTTTGCTCGTGTTAACCTTCGATTTTGAAATTTTTAGAGAATTGTATAATAGATTTCTTAAAGGTGCTAGACTTAACTTATAGCATATTATGAAATTTTTGAAAAATCGAAATTTTTTCATGTTAGTCTACTATTACGGAGTATTTTAAGGACAACATGAAAATCGAGTAATTTGCCCGCGTAAGACATCAATATTAAGATTTTTCAGAAAAAAGCATAATTAATTTTTATTAAAGGTGTTAGACTTCATTTTCAGTTTTTTGAAGATGTTTTTAAAAAGTAGAAATTTATGTGTATATAGGGAACAACATGAAAATTGAGTATTTTACACTTGTTATTTTTCAATTTTAACATTTTTTCCAAAAAAACTATAATAGGTTTTTATGAAGGTGTTAGACTACAGTTTTTGTATTTATCAATTTGTTTTTGAAAAATAGGAATTTGTGTCTGCTAGTCTTCTATTACGGAGTATTTTGAGGATAACATGAAAATTGAGTATTTTGCTCGTGTTACTCTTTAATTTTGACATTTTTTAGAGAATAGTATAATTGATTTCTTTAAGGTGTTATACTTAACTTATAGAATATTTATGAAATTTTTGAAAAAATCAAAATTTGTGTGTGTTAATCTACTATTATCAGTTCAAAATTTTTTAAGAAAATATGATAATTGGCTTTTTTTTAAGGTGTTAGACTTCACTTTTTGCATTTTCAAGAATTTTTTGAAAATTTTGAAATTTGTGTGTGTTAGTCTTCTATTACGGAGTATTTTCAAGACGACATAAAAATTGAGTATTTTATCCGTGTTACACTTCAATTTTAACAATTTTACGAAAATATGATAATTGATTTTTTTTGAAGGTGTTAGACTAAAATTTTTGCATTTTCAACAAATTTTTTAAAAAATTGAAATTGGCGTGTGTTAGTCTTCTATTATGGAGTATTTTCATGACAACATAAAAATTGAGTATTTTGCTCGTGTTACACTTCAATTAAGACATTTTGAAGAAAAAATAATAATTCACTTTTTTTTAAGGTGCTAGACTTCACTTTTGGCATTTTCAAGAAATTTTTTGAATTTTTTGAAATTTGTGTGTGTTAGTATTCTATTACAGAGTATTTTCATGAAAACATAAAAAATTTAGTATTTAGCTCGTGTTACACAACCATTCAAAATTTTTAAAAAAAATATGATAATTGGCTTTTTTTTCAGGTGTTAGACTTCACTTTTTGCATTTTCAAGAATTTTTTGAAAATTTTGAAATTTGTGTGTGTTAGTCTTCTATTACGGAGTATTTTCAAGAAAACATAAAAATTGAGTATTTTATCCGTGTTACACTTCAATTTTAACATTTTTACGAAAATATGATAATTGACTTTTTTTTAAGGGGTTAGACTTCAATTTTTGCATTTTCAACAAATTTTTTAAAAAATTGAAATTGGGGTGTGTTAGTCTTCTATTACGGAGTATTTTCATGACAACATAAGAATTGAGTATTTTGCTCGTGTTACACTTCAATTAAGATATTTTGAAGAAAAAACAATAATTCACTCTTTTTTAAGGTGTTAGACTTCACTTTTGGCATTTTCAAGAAAGTTTTTAAATTTTTTGAAATTTGTGTGTGTTAGTCTTCTATTACGGAGTATTTTCACGAAAACATAAAAAATTTCGTATTTAGCTCGTGTTACACAACAATTCAAAATTTTTTAAGAAAATATGATAATTGACTTTTTTTGAAGGTGTTAGACTTCACTTTTTGCATTGTCTAGAATTTTTCTGAAAATTTCGAAATTTGTGTGTGTTAGATTTCTATTACGGAGTATTTTCAAGACAACATAAAAATTGAGTATTTTATCCGTGTTACACTTCAATTTTAATATTTTTACGAAAATATGATAATTGACTTTTTTTTGAAGGTGTTAGACTTCAATTTTTGCATTTTCAACAAATTTTTTAAAAAATTGAAATTGGCGTATGTGAGTCTTCTATTACGGAGTATTTTCAAGACAACATAAAAATTGAGTATTTTGCTCGTGTTATACTTCAATTAAGACATTTTGAAGAAAAAATAATAATTCATTTTTTTTAAGGTGCTAGACTTCACTTTTGGCATTTTCAAGAAATTTTTTGAATTTTTTGAAATTTGTTTGTGTTAGTCTTCTATTATGGAGTATTTTCACGAAAACATAAAAAATTGAGTATTAAGCTCGTGTTACAAAACAATTCAAAATTTTTTACGAAAATATGATAATTGGCTTTTTTTTAAGGTGTTAGACTTCACTTTTTGCATTTTCATGAATTTTTTGAAAATTTTGAAATTTGTGTGTGTTATTCTTCTATTACGGAGTATTTTCAAGACAACATAAAAATTGAGTATTTTATCCGTGTTACACTTCAATTTTAACATTTTTACGAAAATATGATAATTCACTTTTTTTTAAGGGGTTAGATTTCAATTTTTGCATTTTCAACAAATTTTTTAAAAAATTGAAATTGGTGTGTGTTAGTCTTCTATTACGGAGTATTTTCATGACAACATAAAAATTGAGTATTTTGCTCTTGTTACACTTGAATTAAGACATTTTGAAGAAAAAATAATAATTCACTTTTTTTTCAGGTGTTAGACTTCACTTTTGGCATTTTCAAGAAAGTTTTAAATTTTTTGAATTTTGTGTGTGTTAGTCTTCTATTACGGAATATTTTCACGAAAACATTAAAAATTGATTATTTAGCTCGTGTTACACAACAATTCAAAATTTTTTAAGAAAATATGACAATTGGCTTTTTTTGAAGGTGTTAGACTTCACTTTTTGCATTGTCAAGAATTTTTCTGAAAAATCTTGAAATTTGTGTGTGTTAGTCTTCTATTACGGAGTATTTTCAAGACAACATAAAAATTGAGTATTTTATGCGTGTTACACTTCAATTTTAACATTTTTACGAAAATATGATAATTGACTTTTTTTTAAGGAGTTAGACTTCAATTTTTGCATTTTCAACAAATTTTTTAAAAAATTGAAATTGGCGTGTGTTAGTCTTCTATTACGGAGTATTTTCAAAACAACATAAAAATTGAGTATTTTGCTCGTGTTACACTTCAATTTAGACATTTTGAAGAAAAAATAATAATTCACTTTTTTTTTAAGGTGCTAGACTTCACTTTTGGCATTTTCAAGAATTTTTTTGAATTTTATGAAATTTGTGTGTGTTAGTCTTCTATTACGGAGTATTTTCAGGAAAACATAAAAAATTGAGTATTTAGCTCGTGTTACACAACAATTCAAAATTTTTTAAGAAAATATGATAATTGGCTTTTTTTTAAGGTGTTAGACTTCACTTTCTGCATTTTCAAGAATTTTTTGAAAATTTTGAAATTTGTGTGTGTTAGTCTTCTATTACGGAGTATTTTCAAGACAACATAAAAATTGAGTATTTTATCCGTGTTACACTTCAATTTTAACATTTTTACGAAAATATGATAATTGACTTTTTTTTAAGGGGTTAGACTTCAATTTTTGCATTTTCAACAAATTTTTTAAAAAATTGAAATTGGTGTGTGTTTGTCTTCTATTACGGAGTATTTTCATGACAACATAAGAATTGAGTATTTTGCTTGTGTTACACTTCAATTAAGACATTTTGAAGAAAAAATAATAATTCACTTTTCTTTTAAGGTGTTAGATTTCACTTTTGGCATTTTCAAGAAATTTTTAAATTTTTTGAAATTTGTGTGTGTTAGTCTTCTATTACGGAGTATTTTCACGAAAACATAAAAAATTTCGTATTTAGCTCGTGTTACACAACAATTCAAATTTTTTTAAGAAAGTATGATAATTGACTTTTTTTGAAGGTGTTAGACTTCACTTTTTTGCATTTTCAAGAATTTTTCTGAATATTTTGAAATTTGTGTGTGTTAGTCTTCTATTACGGAGTATTTTCAAGACAACATAAAAATTGAGTACTTTATCCGTGTTACACTTCAATTTTAACATTTTTACGGAAATATGACAATTGACTTTTTTTAAGGTGTTAGACTTCAATTTTTGCATTTTCAACAAATGTTTTGAAAAATTGAAATTGGCGTGTGTTAGTCTTCTATTACGGAGTATTTTCAAGACAACATAAAAATTGAGTATTTTGCTCGTGTTACACATCAATTAAGACATTTTGAAGAAAAAATAATAATTCACTTTTTTTTAAGGTGCTAGACTTCACTTTTGGCATTTTCAAGAAATGTTTTGAATTTTTTGAAATTTGTGTGTGTTAGTATTCTATTACAGAGTATTTTCATGAAAACATAAAAAATTTAGTATTTAGCTCGTGTTACACAACCATTCAAAAAATTTTGAGAAAATATGATAATTGACTTTTTTTGAAGGTGTTAGACTTCACTTTTTGCATTGTCAAGAATTTTTCTGAAAATTTTGAAATTTGTGTGTGTTAGTCTTCTATTACGGAGTATTTTCAAGACAACATAAAAATTGAGTATTTTATGCGTGTTACACTTCAATTTTAACAATTTTACGAAAATATGATAATTGACTTTTTTTTGAAGGTGTTAGACTTCAATTTTTGCATTTTCAAGAAATTTTTGAAAAAATTGAAATTGGTGTGTGTTAGTCTTCTATTACGGAGTATTTTCATCACAACATAAAAATTGAGTATTTTGCTCGTGTTACACTTCAATTTAGACATTTTGAAGAAAAAATAATAATTCACTTTTTTTTAAGGTGCTAGACTTCGCTTTTGGCATTTTCAAGAAATTTTTTGAATTTTATGAAATTTGTGTGTGTTAGTCTTCTATTACGGAGTATTTTCACGAAAACATTAAAAATTGAGTATTTAGCTCGTGTTACACAACAATTCAAAATTTTTTAAGAAAATATGACAATTGGTTTTTTTTGAAGGAGACATCACTTTTTGCATTGTCAAGAATTTTTCTGAAATTTTTTGAAATTTATGTGTGTTAGTCTTCTATTACGGAGTATTTTCAAGACAACATAAAAATTGAGTATTTTATTCGTGTTACACTTCAATTTTAACATTTTTACGAAAATATGATAATTGACTTTTTTTTAAGGAGTTAGATTTCAATTTTTGCATTTTCAACAAATTTTAAAAAAAAATGAAATTGGCGTGTGTTAGTCTTCTATTACGGAGTATTTTCAAGACAACATAAAAATTGAGTATTTTGCTCGTGTTACACTTGAATTAAGACATTTTGAAGAAAAAATAATAATTCACTTTTTTTTAAGGTGTTAGACTTCACTTTTGGCATTTTCAAGAAAGTTTTAAATTTTTTGAATTTTGTGTGTGTTAGTCTTCTATTACGGCGTATTTTCACGAAAACATTAAAAATTGAGTATTTAGCTCGTGTTACACAACAATTCAAAATTTTTTAAGAAAATATGACAATTGTCTTTTTTTGAAGGTGTTAGACTTCACTTTTTACATTGTCAAGAATTTTTCTGAAAAATCTTGAAATGTGTGTTTGTTAGTCTTCTATTACGGAGTATTTTCAAGACAACATAAAAATTGAGTATTTTATGCGTGTTACACTTCAATTTTAATATTTTTACGAAACAATGATAATTGACTTTTTTTTAAGGAGTTAGACTTCAATTTTTGCATTTTCAACAAATTTTTTAAAAAATTGAAATTGGCGTGTGTTAGTCTTCTATTATGGAGTATTTTCAAGACAACATAAAAATTGAGTATTTTGCTCGTGTTACACTTCAATTTAGACATTTTAGAAAAAATAATAATTCACTTTTTTTAAGGTGCTAGACTTCACTTTTGGCATTTTCAAGAAATTTTTTGAATTTTATGAAATTTGTGTGTGTTAGTCTTCTATTACGGAGTATTTTCAGGAAAACATAAAAAATTGAGTATTTAGCTCGTGTTACACAACAATTCAAAATTTTTTAAGAAAATATGACAATTTGCTTTTTTTTAAGGTGTTAGACTTCACTTTCTGCATTTTCATGAATTTTTTGAAAATTTTGAAATTTGTGTGTGTTAGTCTTCCATTACGGAGTATTTTCAAGACAACATAAAAATTGAGTATTTTATCCGTGTTACACTTCAATTTTAACATTTTTACGAAAATATGATAATTGACTTTTTTTTAAGGGGTTAGACTTCAATTTTTGCATTTTCAACAAATTTTTAAAAAAAATGAAATTGGCGTGTGTTAGTCTTCTATTACGGAGTATTTTCAAGACAACATAAAAATTGAGTATTTTGCTCATGTTACACTTGAATTAAGACATTTTGAAGAAAAAATAATAATTCACTTTTTTTTAAGGTGTTAGACTTCACTTTTGGCATTTTCTAGAAAGTTTTAAAGTTTTTGAATTTTGTGTGTGTTAGTCTTCTATTACGGAGTATTTTCACGAAAACATAAAAAATTTCGTATTTAGCTCGTGTTACACAACAATTCAAAATTTTTTAAGAAAATATGATAATTGACTTTTTTTGAAGGTGTTAGACTTCACTTTTTGCATTGTCTAGAATTTTTCTGAAAATTTCGAAATTTGTGTGTGTTAGTCTTCTATTACAGAGTATTTTCAAGACAACATAAAAATTGAGTATTTTATCCGTGTTACACTTCAATTTTAATATTTTTACGAAAATATGATAATTGACTTTTTTTTAAGGTGTTAGACTTCAATTTTTGCATTTTCAACAAATTTTTTAAAAAATTGAAATTGACGTGTGTGAGTCTTCTATTACGGAGTATTTTCAAGACAACATAAAAATTGAGTATTTTGCTCGTGTTATACTTCAATTAAGACATTTTGAAGAAAAAATAATAATTCATTTTTTTTAAGGTGCTAAACTTCACTTTTGGCATTTTCAAGAAATTTTTTGAATTTTTTGAAATTTGTTTGTGTTAGTCTTCTATTACGAAGTATTTTCACGAAAACATAAAAAATTGAGTATTAAGCTCGTGTTACAAAACAATTCAAAAATTTTTACGAAAATATGATAATTGGTTTTTTTTTAAGGTGTTAGACTTCACTTTTTGCATTTTCATGAATTTTTTGAAAATTTTGAAATTTGTGTGTGTTAGTCTTCTATTACGGAGTATTTTCAAGACAACATAAAAATTGAGTATTTTATCCGTGTTACACTTCAATTTTAATATTTTTTCGAAAATATGATAATTGACTTTTTTTAAAGGGGTTAGACTTCAATTTTTGCATTTTCAACAAATTTTTTAAAAAATTGAAATTGGTGTGTGTTAGTCTTCTATTACGGAGTATTTTCATGACAACATAAAAATTGAGTATTTTGCTCTTGTTACACTTGAATTAAGACATTTTGAAGAAAAAATAATAATTCACTTTTTTTTAAGGTGTTAGACTTCACTTTTGGCATTTTCAAGAAAGTTTTAAATTTTTTGAATTTTGTGTGTGTTAGTCTTCTATTACGGAGTATTTTCACGAAAACATTAAAAATTGAGTATTTAGCTCGTGTTACACAACAATTCAAAATTTTTTAAGAAAATATGACAATTGGCTTTTTTTTGAAGGTGTTAGACTTCACTTTTTGCATTGTCAAGAATTTTTCTGAAAAATCTTGAAATTTGTGTGTGTTAGTCTTCTATTACGGAGTATTTTCAAGACAACATAAAAATTGAGTCTTTTATGCGTGTTACACATCAATTTTAATATTTTTACGAAAATATGATAATGGACTTTTTTTTAAGGAGTTAGACTTCAATTTTTGCATTTTCAACAAATTTTTTAAAAAATTGAAATTGGCGTGTGTTAGTCTTCTATTACGGAGTATTTTCAAGACAACATAAAAATTGTGTATTTTGCTCGTGTTACACTTCAATTTAGACATTTTGAAGAAAAAATAATAATTCACTTTTTTTTAAGGTGCTAGACTTCACTTTTGGCATTTTCAAGAAATTTTTTGAATTTTATGAAATTTGTGTGTGTTAGTCTTCTATTACGGAGTATTTTCAGGAAAACATAAAAAAATGAGTATTTAGCTCGTGTTACACAACAATTCAAAATTTTTTAAGAAAATATGATAATTGGCTTTTTTTTAAGGTGTTAGACTTCACTTTCTGCATTTTCAAGAATTTTTTGAAAATTTTGAAATTTGTGTGTGTTAGTATTCAATTACGGAGTATTTTCAAGAGAACATAAAAATTGAGTATTTTATCCGTGTTACACTTCAATTTTAACATTTTTACGAAAATATGATAATTGACTTTTTTTTAAGGGGTTAGACTTCAATTTTTGCATTTTCAACAAATTTTTTAAAAAATTGAAATTGGTGTGTGTTTGTCTTCTATTACGGAGTATTTTCATGACAACATAAGAATTGAGTATTTTGCTTGTGTTACACTTCAATTAAGACATTTTGAAGAAAAAATAATAATTCACTTTTCTTTTAAGGTGTTAGATTTCACTTTTGGCATTTTCAAGAAATTTTTAAATTTTTTGAAATTTGTGTGTGTTAGTCTTCTATTACGGAGTATTTTCACGAAAACATAAAAAATTTCGTATTTAGCTCGTGTTACACAACAATTCAAAATTTTTTAAGAAAGTATGATAATTAACTTTTTTTGAAGGTGTTAGACTTCACTTTTTTGCATTTTCAAGAATTTTTCTGAAAATTTTGAAATTTGTTTGTGTTAGTCTTCTATTACGGAGTATTTTCAAGACAACATAAAAATTGAGTACTTTATCCGTGTTACACTTCAATTTTAACATTTTTACGGAAATATGACAATTGACTTTTTTTAAGGTGTTAGACTTCAATTTTTGCATTTTCAACAAATGTTTTGAAAAATTGAAATTGGCGTGTGTTAGTCTTCTATTACGGAGTATTTTCGAGACAACATAAAAATTGAGTATTTTGCTCGTGTTACACATCAATTAAGACATTTTGAAGAAAAAATAATAATTCACTTTTTTTTAAGGTGCTAGACTTCACTTTTGGCATTTTCAAGAAATGTTTTGAATTTTTTGAAATTTGTGTGTGTTAGTATTCTATTACAGAGTATTTTCATGAAAACATAAAAAATTTAGTATTTAGCTCGTGTTACACAACCATTCAAAATTTTTTGAGAAAATATGATAATTGACTTTTTTTTGAAGGTGTTAGACTTCACTTTTTGCATTGTCAAGAATTTTTCTGAAAATTTTGAAATTTGTGTGTGTTAGTCTTCTATTACGGAGTATTTTCAAGACAACATAAAAATTGAGTATTTTATGCATGTTACACTTCAATTTTAACAATTTTACGAAAATATGATAATTGACTTTTTTTTGAAGGTGCTAGACTTCACTTTTGGCATTTTCAAGAATTTTTTTGAATTTTATGAAATTTGTGTGTGTTAGTCTTCTATTACGGAGTATTTTCACGAAAACATAAAAAATTTCGTATTTAGCTCGTGTTACACAACAATTCAAAATTTTTTAAGAAAATATGATAATTGACTTTTTTTGAAGGTGTGAGACTTCACTTTTTGCATTGTCTAGAATTTTTCTGAAAATTTTGAAATTTGTGTGTGTTAGTCTTCTATTACAGAGTATTTTCAAGACAACATAAAAATTGAGTACTTTATCCGTGTTACACTTCAATTTTAACATTTTTACGAAAATATGATAATTGACTTTTTTTTAAGGAGTTGGACTTCAATTTTTGCATTTTCAACAAATTTTTTAAAAAATTGAAATTGGTGTGTGTTAGTCTTCTATTACGGAGTATTTTCAAGACAACATAAAAATTGAGTATTTTGCTCGTGTTACACTTCAATTTAGACATTTTGAAGAAAAAATAATAATTCACTTTTTTTTAAGGTGCTAGACTTCACTTTTGGCATTTTCAAGAAAGTTTTTGAATTTTATGAAATTTGTGTGTGTTAGTCTTCTATTACGGAGTATTTTCAGGAAAACATAAAAAATTGAGTATTTAGCTCGTGTTACACAACAATTCAAAATTTTTTAAGAAAATATGATAATTGGCTTTTTTTTAAGGTGTTAGACTTCACTTTCTGCATTTTCAAGAATTTTTTGAAAATTTTGAAATTTGTGTGTGTTAGTCTTCTATTACGGAGTATTTTCAAGACAACATAAAAATTGAGTATTTTATCCGTGTTACCCTTCAATTTTAACATTTTTACGAAAATATGATAATTGACTTTTTTTTAAGGGGTTAGACTTCAAATTTTGCATTTTCAACAATTTTTTTAAAAAATTGAAATTGGCGTGTGTTAGTCTTCTATTACGGAGTATTTTCATGACAACATAAGAATTGAGTATTTTGCTCGTGTTACACTTCAATTAAGACATTTTGAAGAAAAAATAATAATTCACTTTTCTCTTAAGGTGTTAGATTTCACTTTTGGCATTTTCAAGAAAGTTTTTAAATTTTTTGAAATTTGTGTGTGTTAGTCTTCTATTACGGAGTATTTTCACGAAAACATTAAAAATTGAGTATTTAGCTCGTGTTACACAACAATTCAAAATTTTTTAAGAAAGTATGATAATTGACTTTTTTTGAAGGTGTTAGACTTCACTTTTTTGCATTTTCAAGAATTTTTCTGAAAATTTTGAAATTTGTATGTGTTAGTCTTCTATTACGGAGTATTTTCAGGACAACATAAAAATTGAGTACTTTATCCGTGTTACACTTCAATTTTAACATTTTTACGGAAATATGATAATTGACTTTTTTTTAAGGTGTTAGACTTCAATTTTTGTATTTTTAACAAATTTTTTAAAAAATTGAAATTGTCGTGTGTTAGTCTTCTATTACGGAGTATTTTCAAGACAACATAAAAATTGAGTATTTTGCTCGTGTTACACATCAATTAAGACATTTTGAAGAAAAAATAATAATTCACTTTTTTTTAAGGTGCTACACTTCACTTTTGGCATTTTCAAGAAATTTTTTGAATTTTTTGAAATTTGTGTGTGTTAGTCTTCTATTACGGAGTATTTTCATGAAAACATAAAAAATTTATTATTTAGCTCGTGCTACACAACCATTCAAAAAATTTTGAGAAAATATGGTAATTGACTTTTTCTGAAGGTGTTAGACTTCAATTTTTGCATTGTCAAGAATTTTTCTGAAAATTTTGAAATTTGTGTGTGTTAGTCTTCTATTACGGAGTATTTTCAAGACAACATAAAAATTGAGTATTTTATGCGTGTTACACTTAAATTTTAACAATTTTAGGAAAATATGATAATTGACTTTTTTTTGAAGGTGACTTCAATTTTTGCATTTTCAAGAAATTTTTGAAAAAATTGAAATTGGTGTGTGTTAGTCTTCTATTACGGAGTATTCTCATGACAACTTAAAAATTGAGTATTTTGCTCGTGTTACACTTCAATTTAGACATTTTGACGAAAAAATAATAATTCAATTTTTTTTAAGGTGCTAGACTTCACTTTTGGCATTTTCAAGAAAGTTTTTGAATTTTATGAAATTTGTGTGTGTTAGTCTTCTATTACGGAGTATTTTCACGAAAACATTAAAAATTGAGCATTTAGCTCGTGTTACACAACAATTCAAAATTTTTTAAGAAAATATGACAATTGGCTTTTTTTGAAGGTGTTAGACTTCACTTTTTGCATTGTCAAGAATTTTTCTGAAAAATCTTGAAATTTGTGTGTGTGAGTATTCTATTACGGAGTATTTTCAAGACAACATAAAAATTGAGTATTTTATTCGTGTTACACTTAAATTTTAACATTTTTACGAAAATATGATAATCGACTTTTTTTTAAGGAGTTAGACTTCAATTTTTGCATTTTCAACAAATTTTTTGAAAAAATGAAATTGGCGTGTGTTAGTCTTCTATTACGGAGTATTTTCAAGACAACATAAAAATTGAGTATTTTGCTCGTGTTATACTTCAATTTAGACATTTTGAAGAAAAAATAATAATTCACTTTTTTTTAAGGTGCTAGACTTCACTTTTGGCATTTTCAAGAAATTTTTTGAATTTTATGAAATTTGTGTGTGTTAGCCTTCTATTACGGAGTATATTCAGGAAAACATAAAAAATTGAGTATTTAGCTCGTGTTACACAACAATTCAAAATTTTTTCAGAAAGTATGATAGTTTAATTTTTTTGAAGGTGTTAGACTTCACTTTTTTGCATTTTCAAGAATTTTTTTGAAAATTTTGAAATTTGTGTGGGTTAGTCTTCTATTACGGAGTATTTTCAAGACAACATAAAAACTGAGTATTTTATGCGTGTTACACTTCAATTTTGACAATTTTACGAAAATATGATAATTGACTTTTTTTGAAGGTGTTAAACTTCAAATTTTGCATTTTGAAAATTTTTTTGAAAAAATTGAAATTGGTTTGTGTTAGTCTGCTATTACGGAGTATTTTCATGACAACATAAAAATTGAGTATTTTGCTCGTGTTACACTTCAATTTAGACATTTTGAAGAAAAAATAATAATTCACTTTATTTTAAGGTGCTAGACTTCACTTTTGGCATTTTCAAGAATTTTTTTGAATTTTATGAAATTTGTGTGTGTTAGTCTTCTATTACGGAGTATTTTCAGGAAAACATAAAAAATTGAGTATTTAGCTCGTGTTACACAACAATTCAAAATTTTTTAAGAAAATATGATAATTTGCTTTTTTTTAAGGTGTTAGACTTCACTTTCTGCATTTTCAAGAATTTTTTGAAAATTTTGAAATTTGTGTGTGTTAGTCTTCTATTACGGAGTATTTTCGAGACAACATAAAAATTGAGTATTTTATCCGTGTTACACTTCAATTTAAACATTTTTACGAAAATATGATAATTGACATTTTTTGAAGGTGTTAGACTTCAATTTTTGCATTTTCAACAAATTTTTTAAAAAATTGAAATTGGCGTGTGTTAGTCTTCTATTACGGAGTATTTTCATGACAACATAAGAATTGAGTATTTTGCTCGTGTTACACTTCAATTAAGACATTTTGAAGGAAAAAGAATAATTCTCTTTTTTTTAAGGTGCTAGACTTCACTTTTGGCATTTTCAAGAAAGTTTTTAAATTTTTTGAAATTTGTGTCTGTTAGTCTTCTATTACGGAGTATTTTCATGAAAACATTAGAAATTTAGTATTTAGCTCGTGTTACACAACAATTCAAATTTTTTTTAGAAAATATGATAATTGTCTTTTTTTGAAGGTGTCAGACTTCACTTTTTGCATTGTCAAGAATTTTTCTGAAAATTTCGAAATTTGTGTGTGTTAGTCTTCTATTACGGAGTATTTTCAAGACAACATAAAAATTGAGTATTTTATGCGTGTTACACTTCAATTTTAACAATTTTACGAAAATATGATAATTGACTTTTTTTGAAGGTGTTAGACTTCAATTTTTGCATTTTCAAGAAATTTTTGAAAAAATTGAAATTGGTGTGTGTTAGTCTTCTATTACGGAGTATTTTCATGACAACATAAAAATTGAGTATTTAGCTCGTGTTACACAACAATTCAAAATTTGTTAAGAAAATATGATAATTGACTTTTTTTGAAGGTGTTAGACTTCACTTTTTGCATTGTCTAGAATTTTTCTGAAAATTTTGAAATTTGTGTGTGTTAGTCTTCTATTACAGAGTATTTTCAAGACAACATAAAAATTGAGTACTTTATCCGTGTTACACTTCAATTTTAACGTTTTTACGAAAATATGATAATTGACTTTTTTTTAAGGAGTTAGACTTCAATTTTTGCATTTTCAACAAATTTTTTAAAAAATTGAAATTGGCGCGTGTTAGTCTTCTATTACGGAGTATTTTCAAAACAACATAAAAATTGAGTATTTTGCTCGTGTTACACTTCAATTTAGACATTTTGAAGAAAAAATAATAATTCACTTTTTTTTAAGGTGCTAGACTTCACTTTTGGCATTTTCAAGAAATTTTTTGAATTTTATGAAATTTGTGTGTGTTAGTCTTCTATTACGGAGTATTTTCAGGAAAACTTAAAAAATTGAGTATTTAGCACGTGTTACACAACAATTCAAAATTTTTTAAGAAAATATGATAATTGGCTTTTTTTTAAGGTGTTTGACTTCACTTTCTGCATTTTCAAGAATTTTTTGAAAATTTTGAAATTTGTGTGTGTTAGTCTTCTATTACGGAGTATTTTCAAGACAACATAAAAATTGAGTATTTTATCCGTGTTACCCTTCAATTTTAACATTTTTACGAAAATATGATAATTGACTTTTTTTTAAGGGGTTAGAGTTCAAATTTTGCATTTTCAACAAATTTTTTAAAAAATTGAAATTGGCGTGTGTTAGTCTTCTATTACGGAGTATTTTCATGACAACATAAGAATTGAGTATTTTGCTCGTGTTACACTTCAATTAAGACATTTTGAAGAAAAAATAATAATTCACTTTTCTCTTAAGGTGTTAGATTTCACTTTTGGCATTTTCAAGAAAGTTTTTAAATTTTTTGAAATTTGTGTGTGTTAGTCTTCTATTACGGAGTATTTTCACGAAAACATTAAAAATTGAGTATTTAGCTCGTGTTACACAACAATTCAAAATTTTTTAAGAAAGTATGATAATTGACTTTTTTTGAAGGTGTTAGACTTCACTTTTTTGCATTTTCAAGAATTTTTCTGAAAATTTTGAAATTTGTATGTGTTAGTCTTCTATTACGGAGTATTTTCAGGACAACATAAAAATTGAGTACTTTATCCGTGTTACACTTCAATTTTAACATTTTTACGGAAATATGATAATTGACTTTTTTTTAAGGTGTTAGACTTCAATTTTTGTATTTTTAACAAATTTTTTAAAAAATTGAAATTGTCGTGTGTTAGTCTTCTATTACGGAGTATTTTCAAGACAACATAAAAATTGAGTATTTTGCTCGTGTTACACATCAATTAAGACATTTTGAAGAAAAAATAATAATTCACTTTTTTTTAAGGTGCTACACTTCACTTTTGGCATTTTCAAGAAATTTTTTGAATTTTTTGAAATTTGTGTGTGTTAGTCTTCTATTACGGAGTATTTTCATGAAAACATAAAAAATTTATTATTTAGCTCGTGCTACACAACCATTCAAAAAATTTTGAGAAAATATGGTAATTGACTTTTTCTGAAGGTGTTAGACTTCAATTTTTGCATTGTCAAGAATTTTTCTGAAAATTTTGAAATTTGTGTGTGTTAGTCTTCTATTACGGAGTATTTTCAAGACAACATAAAAATTGAGTATTTTATGCGTGTTACACTTAAATTTTAACAATTTTAGGAAAATATGATAATTGACTTTTTTTTGAAGGTGACTTCAATTTTTGCATTTTCAAGAAATTTTTGAAAAAATTGAAATTGGTGTGTGTTAGTCTTCTATTACGGAGTATTCTCATGACAACTTAAAAATTGAGTATTTTGCTCGTGTTACACTTCAATTTAGACATTTTGACGAAAAAATAATAATTCAATTTTTTTTAAGGTGCTAGACTTCACTTTTGGCATTTTCAAGAAAGTTTTTGAATTTTATGAAATTTGTGTGTGTTAGTCTTCTATTACGGAGTATTTTCACGAAAACATTAAAAATTGAGCATTTAGCTCGTGTTACACAACAATTCAAAATTTTTTAAGAAAATATGACAATTGGCTTTTTTTGAAGGTGTTAGACTTCACTTTTTGCATTGTCAAGAATTTTTCTGAAAAATCTTGAAATTTGTGTGTGTGAGTATTCTATTACGGAGTATTTTCAAGACAACATAAAAATTGAGTATTTTATTCGTGTTACACTTAAATTTTAACATTTTTACGAAAATATGATAATCGACTTTTTTTTAAGGAGTTAGACTTCAATTTTTGCATTTTCAACAAATTTTTTGAAAAAATGAAATTGGCGTGTGTTAGTCTTCTATTACGGAGTATTTTCAAGACAACATAAAAATTGAGTATTTTGCTCGTGTTATACTTCAATTTAGACATTTTGAAGAAAAAATAATAATTCACTTTTTTTTAAGGTGCTAGACTTCACTTTTGGCATTTTCAAGAAATTTTTTGAATTTTATGAAATTTGTGTGTGTTAGCCTTCTATTACGGAGTATATTCAGGAAAACATAAAAAATTGAGTATTTAGCTCGTGTTACACAACAATTCAAAATTTTTTCAGAAAGTATGATAGTTTAATTTTTTTGAAGGTGTTAGACTTCACTTTTTTGCATTTTCAAGAATTTTTTTGAAAATTTTGAAATTTGTGTGGGTTAGTCTTCTATTACGGAGTATTTTCAAGACAACATAAAAACTGAGTATTTTATGCGTGTTACACTTCAATTTTGACAATTTTACGAAAATATGATAATTGACTTTTTTTGAAGGTGTTAAACTTCAAATTTTGCATTTTGAAAATTTTTTTGAAAAAATTGAAATTGGTTTGTGTTAGTCTGCTATTACGGAGTATTTTCATGACAACATAAAAATTGAGTATTTTGCTCGTGTTACACTTCAATTTAGACATTTTGAAGAAAAAATAATAATTCACTTTATTTTAAGGTGCTAGACTTCACTTTTGGCATTTTCAAGAATTTTTTTGAATTTTATGAAATTTGTGTGTGTTAGTCTTCTATTACGGAGTATTTTCAGGAAAACATAAAAAATTGAGTATTTAGCTCGTGTTACACAACAATTCAAAATTTTTTAAGAAAATATGATAATTTGCTTTTTTTTAAGGTGTTAGACTTCACTTTCTGCATTTTCAAGAATTTTTTGAAAATTTTGAAATTTGTGTGTGTTAGTCTTCTATTACGGAGTATTTTCGAGACAACATAAAAATTGAGTATTTTATCCGTGTTACACTTCAATTTAAACATTTTTACGAAAATATGATAATTGACATTTTTTGAAGGTGTTAGACTTCAATTTTTGCATTTTCAACAAATTTTTTAAAAAATTGAAATTGGCGTGTGTTAGTCTTCTATTACGGAGTATTTTCATGACAACATAAGAATTGAGTATTTTGCTCGTGTTACACTTCAATTAAGACATTTTGAAGGAAAAAGAATAATTCTCTTTTTTTTAAGGTGCTAGACTTCACTTTTGGCATTTTCAAGAAAGTTTTTAAATTTTTTGAAATTTGTGTCTGTTAGTCTTCTATTACGGAGTATTTTCATGAAAACATTAGAAATTTAGTATTTAGCTCGTGTTACACAACAATTCAAATTTTTTTTAGAAAATATGATAATTGTCTTTTTTTGAAGGTGTCAGACTTCACTTTTTGCATTGTCAAGAATTTTTCTGAAAATTTCGAAATTTGTGTGTGTTAGTCTTCTATTACGGAGTATTTTCAAGACAACATAAAAATTGAGTATTTTATGCGTGTTACACTTCAATTTTAACAATTTTACGAAAATATGATAATTGACTTTTTTTGAAGGTGTTAGACTTCAATTTTTGCATTTTCAAGAAATTTTTGAAAAAATTGAAATTGGTGTGTGTTAGTCTTCTATTACGGAGTATTTTCATGACAACATAAAAATTGAGTATTTAGCTCGTGTTACACAACAATTCAAAATTTGTTAAGAAAATATGATAATTGACTTTTTTTGAAGGTGTTAGACTTCACTTTTTGCATTGTCTAGAATTTTTCTGAAAATTTTGAAATTTGTGTGTGTTAGTCTTCTATTACAGAGTATTTTCAAGACAACATAAAAATTGAGTACTTTATCCGTGTTACACTTCAATTTTAACGTTTTTACGAAAATATGATAATTGACTTTTTTTTAAGGAGTTAGACTTCAATTTTTGCATTTTCAACAAATTTTTTAAAAAATTGAAATTGGCGCGTGTTAGTCTTCTATTACGGAGTATTTTCAAAACAACATAAAAATTGAGTATTTTGCTCGTGTTACACTTCAATTTAGACATTTTGAAGAAAAAATAATAATTCACTTTTTTTTAAGGTGCTAGACTTCACTTTTGGCATTTTCAAGAAATTTTTTGAATTTTATGAAATTTGTGTGTGTTAGTCTTCTATTACGGAGTATTTTCAGGAAAACTTAAAAAATTGAGTATTTAGCACGTGTTACACAACAATTCAAAATTTTTTAAGAAAATATGATAATTGGCTTTTTTTTAAGGTGTTTGACTTCACTTTCTGCATTTTCAAGAATTTTTTGAAAATTTTGAAATTTGTGTGTGTTAGTCTTCTATTACGGAGTATTTTCAAGACAACATAAAAATTGAGTATTTTATCCGTGTTACCCTTCAATTTTAACATTTTTACGAAAATATGATAATTGACTTTTTTTTAAGGGGTTAGAGTTCAAATTTTGCATTTTCAACAAATTTTTTAAAAAATTGAAATTGGCGTGTGTTAGTCTTCTATTACGGAGTATTTTCATGACAACATAAGAATTGAGTATTTTGCTCGTGTTACACTTCAATTAAGACATTTTGAAGAAAAAATAATAATTCACTTTTCTCTTAAGGTGTTAGATTTCACTTTTGGCATTTTCAAGAAAGTTTTTAAATTTTTTGAAATTTGTGTGTGTTAGTCTTCTATTACGGAGTATTTTCACGAAAACATAAAAAATTTCATATTTAGCTCGTGTTACACAACAATTCAAAATTTTTTAAGAAAGTATGATAATTGACTTTTTTTGAAGGTGAGACTTGACTTTTTTGCATTTTCAAGAATTTTTCTGAAAATTTTGAAATTTGTATGTGTTAGTCTTCTATTACGGAGTATTTTCAAGACAACATAAAAATTGAGTACTTTATCCGTGTTACACTTCAATTTTAACATTTTTACGGAAATATGATAATTGACTTTTTTTTAAGGTGTTAGACTTCAATTTTTGCATTTTCAACAAATTTTTTAAAAAATTGAAATTGGCGTGTGTTAGTCTTCTATTACGGAGTATTTGCAAGACAACATAAAAATTGAGTATTTTGCTCGTGTTACACATCAATTAAGACATTTTGAAGAAAAAATAATAATTCACTTTTTTTTAAGGTGCTACACTTCACTTTTGGCATTTTTAAGAAATTTTTTGAATTTTTTGAAATTTGTGTGTGTTATTCTTCTATTACGGAGTATTTTCATGAAAACATAAAAAATTTAGTATTTAGCTCGTGCTACACAACCATTCAAAAAATTTTGAGAAAATATGGTAATTGACTTTTTCTGAAGGTGTTAGACTTCACTTTTTGCATTGTCAAGAATTTTTCTGAAAATTTTGAAATTTGTGTGTGTTAGTCTTCTATTACGGAGTATTTTCAAGACAACATAAAAATTGAGTATTTTATGCGTGTTACACTTCAATTTTAACAATTTTAGGAAAATATGATAATTGACTTTTTTTTGAAGGTGTGAGACTTCAATTTTTGCATTTTCAAGAAATTTTTGAAAAAATTGAAATTGGTGTGTGTTAGTCTTCTATTACGGAGTATTCTCATGACAACTTAAAAATTGAGTATATTGCTCGTGTTACACTTCAATTTAGACATTTTAAAGAAAAAATAATAATTCAATTTTTTTTAAGGTGCTAGACTTCACTTTTGGCATTTTCAAGAAAGTTTTTGAATTTTATGAAATTTGTGTGTGTTAGTCTTCTATTACGGAGTATTTTCACGAAAACATTAAAAATTGAGTATTTAGCTCGTGTTACACAACAATTCAAAATTATTTAAGAAAATATGACAATTGGCTTTTTTTGAAGGTGTTAAGACTTCACTTTTTGCATTGTCAAGAATTTTTCTGAAAAATCTTGAAATTTGTGTGTGTGAGTCTTCTATTACGGAGTATTTTCAAGACAACATAAAAATTGAGTATTTTATTCGTGTTACACTTAAATTTTAACATTTTTACGAAAATATGATAATTGACTTTTTTTTAAGGAGTTAGACTTCAATTTTTGCATTTTCAACAAATTTTTAAAAAAAATGAAATTGGCGTGTGTTAGTCTTCTATTACGGAGTATTTTCAAGACAACATAAAAATTGAGTATTTTGCTCGTGTTACACTTCAATTAAGACATTTTGAAGGAAATATAATAATTCACTTTTTTTTAAGGTGCTAGACTTCACTTTTGGCATTTTCAAGAAATTTTTTGAATTTTATGAAATTTGTGTGTGTTAGCCTTCTATTACGGAGTATATTCAGGAAAACATAAAAAATTGAGTATTTAGCTCGTGTTACACAACAATTCAAAATTTTTTAAGAAAATATGACAATTGGCTTTTTTTGAAGGTGTTAAGACTTCACTTTTTGCATTGTCAAGAATTTTTCTGAAAATTTTGAAATTTGTGTGTGTTAGTCTTCTATTACGGAGTATTTTCAAGACAACATAAAAATTGAGTATTTTATGCGTGTTACACTTCAATTTTAACAATTTTACGAAAATATGATAATTGACTTTTTTTGAAGGTGTTAGACTTCAATTTTTGCATTTTCAAGAAATTTTTGAAAAAATTGAAATTGGTGTGTGTTAGTCTTCTATTACGGAGTATTTTCATGACAACATAAAAATTGAGTATTTTGCTCGTGTTACACTTCAATTAAGACATTTCGATGAAAAAATAATAATTCACTTTTTTTTAAGGTGTTAGACTTCACTTTTGGCATTTTCAAGAAAGTTTTAAAATTTTTAGAAATTTGTGTGTGTTAGTCTTCTATTACGGAGTATTTTCACGAAAACATAAAAAATTTCGTATTTAGCTCGTGTTACACAACAATTCAAAATTTGTTAAGAAAATATGATAATTGACTTTTTTTGAAGGTGTTAGACTTCACTTTTTGCATTGTCTAGAATTTTTCTGAAAATTTTGAAATTTGTGTGTGTTAGTCTTCTATTACAGAGTATTTTCAAGACAATATAAAAATTGAGTACTTTATCCGTGTTACACTTCAATTTCAACATTTTTACGAAAATATGATAATTGACATTTTTTTAAGGAGTTAGACTTCAATTTTTGCATTTTCAACAAATTTTTTAAAAAATTGAAATTGGCGCGTGTTAGTCTTCTATTACGGAGTATTTTCAAGACAACATAAAAATTGAGTATTTTGCTCGTGTTACACTTCAATTTAGACATTTTGAAGAAAAAATAATAATTCACTTTTTTTTAAGGTGCTAGACTTCACTTTTGGCATTTTCAAGAAATTTTTTGAATTTTATGAAATTTGTGTGTGTTAGTCTTCTATTACGGAGTATTTTCAGGAAAACATAAAAAATTGAGTATTTAGCTCGTGTTACACAACAATTCAAAATTTTTTAAGAAAATATGATAATTGGCTTTTTTTTAAGGTGTTAGACTTCACTTTCTGCATTTTCAAGAATTTTTTGAAAATTTTGAAATTTGTGTGTGTTAGTCTTCTATTACGGAGTATTTTCAAGACAACATAAAAATTGAGTATTTTATCCGTGTTACCCTTCAATTTTAACATTTTTACGAAAATATGATAATTGACTTTTTTTTAAGGGGTTAGACTTCAAATTTTGCATTTTCAACAAATTTTTTAAAAAATTGAAATTGGCGTGTGTTAGTCTTCTATTACGGAGTATTTTCATGACAACATAAGAATTGAGTATTTTGCTCGTGTTACACTTCAATTAAGACATATTGAAGAAAAAATAATAATTCACTTTTCTTTTAAGGTGTTAGATTTCACTTTTGGCATTTTCAAGAAAGTTTTTAAATTTTTTGAAATTTGTGTGTGTTAGTCTTCTATTACGGAGTATTTTCACGAAAACATAAAAAATTTCATATTTAGCTCGTGTTACACAACAATTCAAATTTTTTTAAGAAAGTATGATAATTGACTTTTTTTGAAGGTGTTAGAATTCACTTTTTTGCATTTTCAAGAATTTTTCTGAAAATTTTGAAATTTGTATGTGTTAGTCTTCTATTACGGAGTATTTTCAGGACAATATAAAAATTGAGTACTTTATCCGTGTTACACTTCAATTTTAACATTTTTACGGAAATATGATAATTGACTTTTTTTTAAGGTGTTAGACTTCAATTTTTGCATTTTCAACAAATTTTTTAAAAAATTGAAATTGGCGTGTGTTAGTCTTCGATTACGGAGTATTTTCAAGACAACATAAAAATTGAGTATTTTGCTCGTGTTACACATCAATTAAGACATTTTGAAGAAAAAATAACAATTCACTTTTTTTTAAGGTGCTACACTTCACTTTTGGCATTTTTAAGAAATTTTTTGAATTTTTTGAAATTTGTGTGTGTTAGTCTTCTATTACGGAGTATTTTCATGAAAACATAAAAAATTTAGTATTTAGCTCGTGCTACACAACCATTCAAAAAATTTTGAGAAAATATGGTAATTGACTTTTTCTGAAGGTGTTAGACTTCACTTTTTGCATTGTCAAGAATTTTTCTGAAAATTTTGAAATTTGTGTGTGTTAGTCTTCTATTACGGAGTATTTTCAAGACAACATAAAAATTGAGTATTTTATGCGTGTTACACTTCAATTTTAACAATTTTAGGAAAATATGATAATTGACTTTTTTTTTGAAGGTGTTAGACTTCAATTTTTGCATTTTCAAGAAATTTTTGAAAAAATTGAAATTGGTGTGTGTTAGTCTTCTATTACGGAGTATTCTCATGACAACTTAAAAATTGAGTATTTTGCTCGTGTTACACTTCAATTTAGACATTTTGAAGAAAAAATAATAATTCAATTTTTTTTAAGGTGCTAGACTTCACTTTTGGCATTTTCAAGAAAGTTTTTGAATTTTATGAAATTTGTGTGTGTTAGTCTTCTATTACGGAGTATTTTCACGAAAACATTAAAAATTGAGTATTTAGCTCGTGTTACACAACAATTCAAAATTTTTTAAGAAAATATGACAATTGGCTTTTTTTGAAGGTGTTAAGACTTCACTTTTTGCATTGTCAAGAATTTTTCTGAAAAATCTTGAAATTTGTGTGTGTGAGTCTTCTATTACGGAGTATTTTCAAGACAACATAAAAATTGAGTATTTTATTCGTGTTACACTTAAATTTTAACATTTTTACGAAAATATGATAATTGACTTTTTTTTAAGGAGTCAGACTTCAATTTTTGCATTTTCAACAAATTTTTAAAAAAAATGAAATTGGCGTGTGTTAGTCTTCTATTACGGAGTATTTTCAAGACAACATAAAAATTGAGTATTTTGCTCGTGTTACACTTCAATTAAGACATTTTGAAGGAAAAATAATAATTCACTTTTTTTTAAGGTGCTAGACTTCACTTTTGGCATTTTCAAGAAATTTTTTGAATTTTATGAAATTTGTGTGTGTTAGCCTTCTATTACGGAGTATATTCAGGAAAACATAAAAAATTGAGTATTTAGCTCGTGTTACACAACAATTCAAAATTTTTTAAGAAAATATGACAATTGGCTTTTTTTGAAGTTGTTAAGACTTCACTTTTTGCATTGTCAAGAATTTTTCTGAAAATTTTGAAATTTGTGTGTGTTAGTCTTCTATTACGGAGTATTTTCAAGACAACATAAAAATTGAGTATTTTATGCGTGTTACACTTCAATTTTAACAATTTTACGAAAATATGATAATTGACTTTTTTTTAAGGTGTTAGACTTCAATTTTTGCAATTTCAAGAAATTTTTGAAAAAATTGAAATTGGTGTGTGTTAGTCTTCTATTACGGAGTATTTTCATGACAACATAAAAATTGAGTATTTTGCTCGTGTTACACTTCAATTAAGACATTTTGATGAAAAAATAATAATTCACTTTTTTTTAAGGTGTTAGACTTCACTTTTGGCATTTTCAAGAAAGTTTTAAAATTTTTAGAAATTTCTGTGTGTTAGTCTTCTATTACGGAGTATTTTCACGAAAACATAAAAAATTTCGTATTTAGCTCGTGTTACACAACAATTCAAAATTTGTTAAGAAAATATGATAATTGACTTTTTTTGAAAGTGTTAGACTTCACTTTTTGCATTGTCTAGAATTTTTCTGAAAATTTTGAAATTTGTGTGTGTTAGTCTTCTATTACAGATTATTTTCAAGACAACATAAAAATTGAGTACTTTATCCGTGTTACACTTCAATTTTAACATTTTTACGAAAATATGATAATTGACTTTTTTTTAAGGAGTTAGACTTCAATTTTTGCATTTTCAACAAATTTTTTAAAAAATTGAAATTGGCGCGTGTTAGTCTTTTATTACGGAGTATTTTCAAGACAACATAAAAATTGAGTATTTTGCTCGTGTTACACTTCAATTGAGACATTTTGAAGAAAAAATAATAATTCACTTTTTTTTAAGGTGCTAGACTTCACTTTTGGCATTTTCAAGAATTTTTTTGAATTTTATGAAATTTGTGTGTGTTGGTCTTCTATTACGGAGTATTTTCAGGAAAACATAAAAAATTGAGTATTTAGCTCGTGTTACACAACAATTCAAAATTTTTTAAGAAAATATGATAATTGGCTTTTTTTTAAGGTGTTAGACTTCACTTTCTGCATTTTCAAGAATTTTTTGAAAATTTTGAAATTTGTGTGTGTTAGTCTTCTATTACGGAGTATTTTCAAGACAACATAAAAATTGAGTATTTTATCCGTGTTACCCTTCAATTTTAACATTTTTACGAAAATATGATAATTGACTTTTTTTTAAGGGGTTAGACTTCAAATTTTGCATTTTCAACAAATTTTTTAAAAAATTGAAATTGGCGTGTGTTAGTCTTCTATTACGGAGTATTTTCATGACAACATAAGAATTGAGTATTTTGCTCGTGTTACACTTCAATTAAGACATTTTGAAGAAAAAATAATAATTCACTTTTCTTTTAAGGTGTTAGATTTCACTTTTGGCATTTTCAAGAAAGTTTTTAAATTTTTTGAAATTTGTGTGTGTTAGTCTTCTATTACGGAATATTTTCACGAAAACATAAAAAATTTCATATTTAGCTCGTGTTACACTACAATTCAAATTTTTTTAAGAAAGTATGATAATTGACTTTTTTTGAAGGTGTTAGACTTCACTTTTTTGCATTTTCAAGAATTTTTCTGAAAATTTTGAAATTTGTATGTGTTAGTCTTCTATTACGGAGTATTTTCAGGACAACATAAAAATTGAGTACTTTATCCGTGTTACACTTCAATTTTAACATTTTTACGGAAATATGATAATTGACTTTTTTTTAAGGTGTTAGACTTCAATTTTTGCATTTTCAACAAATTTTTTAAAAAATTGAAATTGGCGTGTGTTAGTCTTCGATTACGGAGTATTTTCAAGACAACATAAAAATTGAGTATTTTGCTCGTGTTACACATCAATTAAGACATTTTGAAGAAAAAATAATAATTCACTTTTTTTTAAGGTGCTACACTTCACTTTAGGCATTTTTAAGAAATTTTTTGAATTTTTTGAAATTTGTGTGTGTTAGTCTTCTATTACGGAGTATTTTCATGAAAACATAACAAATTTAGTATTTAGCTCGTGCTACACAACCATTCAAAATTTTTTGAGAAAATATGGTAATTGATTTTTTCTGAAGGTGTTAGACTTCACTTTTTGCATTGTCAAGAATTTTTCTGAAAATTTTGAAATTTGTGTGTGTTAGTCTTCTATTACGGAGTATTTTCAAGACAACATAAAAATTGAGTATTTTATGCGTGTTACACTTCAATTTTAACAATTTTAGGAAAATATGATAATTGACTTTTTTTTGAAGGTGTTAGACTTCAATTTTTGCATTTTCAAGAAATTTTTGAAAAAATTGAACTTGGTGTGTGTTAGTCTTCTATTACGGAGTATTCTCATGACAACTTAATAATTGAGTATTTTGCTCGTGTTACACTTCAATTTAGACATTTTGAAGAAAAAATAATAATTCAATTTTTTTTAAGGTGCTAGACTTCACTTTTGGCATTTTCAAGAAAGTTTTTGAATTTTATGAAATTTGTGTGTGTTAGTCTTCTATTACGGAGTATTTTCATGAAAACATTAAAAATTGAGTATTTAGCTCGTGTTACACAACAATTCAAAATTTTTTAAGAAAATATGACAATTGGCTTTTTTTGAAGGTGTTAAGACTTCACTTTTTGCATTGTCAAGAATTTTTCTGAAAAATCTTGAAATTTGTGTGTGTTAGTCTTCTATTACGGAGTATTTTCACGAAAACATAAAAAATTTCATATTTAGCTCGTGTTACACAACAATTCAAAATTTTTTAAGAAAGTTTGATAATTGACTTTTTTTGAAGGTGTTAGACTTCACTTTTTTGCATTTTCAAGAATTTTTCTGAAAATTTTGAAATTTGTATGTGTTAGTCTTCTATTACGGAGTATTTTCAGGACAACATAAAAATTGAGTACTTTATCCGTGTTACACTTCAATTTTAACATTTTTACGGAAATATGATAATTGACTTTTTTTTAAGGTGTTAGACTTCAATTTTTGCATTTTCAACAAATTTTTTAAAAAATTGAAATTGGCGTGTGTTAGTCTTCTATTACGGAGTATTTTCAAGACAACATAAAAATTGAGTATTTTGCTCGTGTTACACATCAATTAAGACATTTTGAAGAAAAAATAATAATTCACTTTTTTTTAAGGTGCTACACTTCACTTTTGGCATTTTTAAGAAATTTTTTGAATTTTTTGAAATTTGTGTGTGTTAGTCTTCTATTACGGAGTATTTTCATGAAAACATAAAAAATTTAGTATTTAGCTCGTGCTACACAACCATTCAAAAAATTTTGAGAAAATATGGTAATTGACTTTTTCTGAAGGTGTTAGACTTCACTTTTTGCATTGTCAAGAATTTTTCTGAAAATTTTGAAATTTGTGTGTGTTAGTCTTCTATTACGGAGTATTTTCAAGACAACATAAAAATTGAGTATTTTATGCGTGTTACACTTCAATTTTAACAATTTTAGGAAAATATGATAATTGACTTTTTTTTGAAGGTGTTAGACTTCAATTTTTGCATTTTCAAGAAATTTTTGAAAAAATTGAAATTGGTGTGTGTTAGTCTTCTATTACGGAGTATTCTCATGACAACTTAAAAATTGAGTATTTTGCTCGTGTTACACTTCAATTTAGACATTTTGAAGAAAAAATAATAATTCAATTTTTTTTAAGGTGCTAGACTTCACTTTTGGCATTTTCAAGAAAGTTTTTGAATTTTATGAAATTTGTGTGTGTTAGTCTTCTATTACGGAGTATTTTCACGAAAACATTAAAAATTTAGTATTTAGCTCGTGTTACACAACAATTCAAAATTTTTTAAGAAAATATGACAATTGGCTTTTTTTGAAGGTGTTAAGACTTCACTTTTTGCATTGTCAAGAATTTTTCTGAAAAATATTGAAATTTGTGTGTGTGAGTCTTCTATTACGGAGTATTTTCAAGACAACATAAAAATTGAGTATTTTATTCGTGTTACACTTAAATTTTAACATTTTTACGAAAATATGATAATTGACTTTTTTTTAAGGAGTTAGACTTCAATTTTTGCATTTTCAACAAATTTTTTAAAAAAATGAAATTGGCGTGTGTTAGTCTTCTATTACGGAGTATTTTCAAGACAACATAAAAATTGAGTATTTTGCTCGTGTTACACTTCAATTAAGACATTTTGAAGGAAATATAATAATTCACTTTTTTTTAAGGTGCTAGACTTCACTTTTGGCATTTTCAAGAAATTTTTTGAATTTTATGAAATTTGTGTGTGTTAGCCTTCTATTACGGAGTATATTCAGGAAAACATAAAAAATTGAGTATTTAGCTCGTGTTACACAACAATTCAAAATTTTTTAAGAAAATATGACAATTGGCTTTTTTTGAAGGTGTTAAGACTTCACTTTTTGCATTGTCAAGAATTTTTCTGAAAATTTTGAAATTTGTGTGTGTTAGTCTTCTATTACGGAGTATTTTCAAGACAACATAAAAATTGAGTATTTTATGCGTGTTACACTTCAATTTTAACAATTTTACGAAAATATGATAATTTACTTTTTTTGAAGGGGTTAGACTTCAATTTTTGCATTTTCAAGAAATTTTTGAAAAAATTGAAATTGGTGTGTGTTAGTCTTCTATTACGGAGTATTTTCATGACAACATAAAAATTGAGTATTTTGCTCGTGTTACACTTCAATTAAGACATTTTGATGAAAAAATAATAATTCACTTTTTTTTAAGGTGTTAGACTTCACTTTTGGCATTTTCAAGAAAGTTTTAAAATTTTTAGAAATTTGTGTGTGTTAGTCTTCTATTACGGAGTATTTTCACGAAAACATAAAAAATTTCGTATTTAGCTCGTGTTACACAACAATTCAAAATTTGTTAAGAAAATATGATAATTGACTTTTTTTGAAGGTGTTAGACTTCACTTTTTGCATTGTCTAGAATTTTTCTGAAAATTTTGAAATTTGTGTGTGTTAGTCTTCTATTACAGAGTATTTTCAAGACAACATAAAAATTGAGTACTTTATCCGTGTTACACTTCAATTTTAACATTTTTACGAAAATATGATAATTGACATTTTTTTAGGAGTTAGACTTCAATTTTTGCATTTTCAACAAATTTTTTAAAAAATTGAAATTGGCGCGTGTTAGTCTTCTATTACGGAGTATTTTCAAGACAACATAAAAATTGAGTATTTTGCTCGTGTTACACTTCAATTTAGACATTTTGAAGAAAAAATAATAATTCACTTTTTTTTAAGGTGCTAGACTTCACTTTTGGCATTTTCAAGAAATTTTTTGAATTTTATGAAATTTGTGTGTGTTAGTCTTCTATTACGGAGTATTTTCAGGAAAACATAAAAAATTGAGTATTTAGCTCGTGTTACACAACAATTCAAATTTTTTTAAGAAAATATGATAATTGGCTTTTTTTTAAGGTGTTAGACTTCACTTTCTGCATTTTCAAGAATTTTTTGAAAATTTTGAAATTGGTGTGTGTTAGTCTTCTATTACGGAGTATTTTCATGACAACATAAAAATTGAGTATTTTGCTCGTGTTACACTTCAATTAAGACATTTTGAAGAAAAAATAATAATTCACTTTTTTTTAAGGTGTTTGACTTCACTTTTGGCATTTTCAAGAAAGTTTTAAAATTTTTAGAAATTTGTGTGTGTTAGTCTTCTATTACGGAGTATTTTCACGAAAACATAAAAAATTTCGTATTTAGCTCGTGTTACACAACAATTCAAAATTTTTTAAGAAAATATGATAATTGACTTTTTTTGAAGGTGTTAGACTTCACTTTTTGCATTGTCTAGAATTTTTCTGAAAATTTTGAAATTTGTGTGTGTTAGTCTTCTATTACAGAGTATTTTCAAGACAACATAAAAATTGAGTACTTTATCTGTGTTACACTTCAATTTTAACATTTTTACGAAAATATGATAATTGACTTTTTTTTAAGGAGTTAGACTTCAATTTTTGCATTTTCAACAAATTTTTTAAAAAATTGAAATTGGCGCGTGTTAGTCTTCTATTACGGAGTATTTTCAAGGCAACATAAAAATTGAGTATTTTGCTCGTGTTACACTTCAATTTAGACATTTTGAAGAAAAAATAATAATTCACTTTTTTTTAAGGTGCTAGACTTCACTTTTGGCATTTTCAAGAAATTTTTTTAATTTTATGAAATTTGTGTGTGTTAGTCTTCTATTGCGGAGTATTTTCAGGAAAACATAAAAAATTGAGTATTTAGCTCGTGTTACACAACAATTCAAATTTTTTTAAGAAAATATGATAATTGGCTTTTTTTTAAGGTGTTAGACTTCACTTTCTGCATTTTCAAGAATTTTTTGAAAATTTTGAAATTTGTGTGTGTTAGTCTTCTATTACGGAGTATTTTCAAGACAACATAAAAATTGAGTATTTTATCCGTGTTACCCTTCAATTTTAACATTTTTACGAAAATATGATAATTGACTTTTTTTTAAAGGGTTAGACTTCAAATTTTGCATTTTCAACAAATTTTTTAAAAAATTGAAATTGGCGTGTGTTAGTCTTCTATTACGGAGTATTTTCATGACAACATAAGAATTGAGTATTTTGCTCGTGTTACACTTCAATTAAGACATTTTGAAGAAAAAATAATAATTCACTTTTCTTTTAAAGTGTTAGATTTCACTTTTGGCATTTTCAAGAAAGTTTTTGAATTTTTTGAAATTTGTGTGTGTTAGTCTTCTATTACGGAGTATTTTCACGAAAACATAAAAAATTTCATATTTAGCTCGTGTTACACAACAATTCAAAATTTTTTAAGAAAGTATGATAATTGACTTTTTTTGAAGGTGTTAGACTTCACTTTTTTGCATTTTCAAGAATTTTTCTGAAAATTTTGAAATTTGTATGTGTTAGTCTTCTATTACGGAGTATTTTCAGGACAACATAAAAATTGAGTACTTTATCCGTGTTACACTTCAATTTTAACATTTTTACGGAAATATGATAATTGACTTTTTTTTAAGGTGTTAGACTTCAATTTTTGCATTTTCAACAAATTTTTTAAAAAATTGAAATTGGCGTGTGTTAGTCTTCTATTACGGAGTATTTTCAAGACAACATAAAAATTGAGTATTTTGCTCGTGTTACACATCAATTAAGACATTTTGAAGAAAAAATAATAATTCACTTTTTTTTAAGGTGCTACACTTCACTTTTGGCATTTTCATGAAATTTTTTGTATTTTTTGAAATTTGTGTGTGTTAGTCTTCTATTACGGAGTATTTTCATGAAAACATAAAAAATTTAGTATTTAGCTCGTGCTACACAACCATTCAAAAAATTTTGAGAAAATATGGTAATTGACTTTTTCTGAAGGTGTTAGACTTCACTTTTTGCATTGTCAATAATTTTTCTGAAAATTTTGAAATTTGTGTGTGTTAGTCTTCTATTACGGAGTATTTTCAAGACAACATAAAAATTGAGTATTTTATGCGTGTTACACTTCAATTTTAACAATTTTAGGAAAATATGATAATTGACTTTTTTTTGAAGGTGTTAGACTTCAATTTTTGCATTTTCAAGAAATTTTTGAAAAAATTGAAATTGGTGTGTGTTAGTCTTCTATTACGGAGTATTCTCATGACAACTTAAAAATTGAGTATTTTGCTCGTGTTACACTTCAATTTAGACATTTTGACGAAAAAATAATAATTCAATTTTTTTTAAGGTGCTAGACTTCACTTTTGGCATTTTCAAGAAAGTTTTTGAATTTTATGAAATTTGTGTGTGTTAGTCTTCTATTACGGAGTATTTTCACGAAAACATTAAAAATTGAGTATTTAGCTCGTGTTACACAACAATTCAAAATTTTTTAAGAAAATTTGATAATTTGCTTTTTTTTAAGGTGTTAGACTTCACTTTCTGCATTTTCAAGAATTTTTTGAAAATTTTGAAATTTGTGTGTGTTAGTCTTCTATTACGGAGTATTTTCGGGACAACATAAAAATTGAGTATTTTATCCGTGTTACACTTCAATTTAAACATTTTTACGAAAATATGATAATTGACATTTTTTGAAGGTGTTAGACTTCAATTTTTGCATTTTCAACAAATTTTTTAAAAAATTGAAATTGGCGTGTGTTAGTCTTCTATTACGGAGTATTTTCATGACAACATAAGAATTGAGTATTTTGCTCGTGTTACACTTCAATTAAGACATTTTGAAGGAAAAATAATAATTCACTTTTTTTTAAGGTGCTAGACTTCACTTTTGGCATTTTCAAGAAAGTTTTTAAATTTTTTGAAATTTGTGTCTGTTAGTCTTCTATTACGGAGTATTTTCAAGAAAACATAAAAAATTTAGTATTTAGCTCGTGTTACACAACAATTCAAAATTTTTTTAGAAAATATGATAATTGTCTTTTTTTGAAGGTGTTAGACTTCACTTTTTGCATTGTCAAGAATTTTTCTGAAAATTTTGAAATTTGTGTGTGTTAGTCTTCTATTACGGAGTATTTTCAAGACAACATAAAAATTGAGTATTTTATGCGTGTTACACGTCAATTTTAACAATTTTACGAAAATATGATAATTGACTTTTTTTGAAGGTGTTAGACTTCAATTTTCGCATTTTCAAGAAATTTTTGAAAAAATTGAAATTGGTGTGTGTTAGTCTTCTATTACGGAGTATTTTCATGACAACATAAAAATTGAGTATTTTGCTCGTGTTACACTTCAATTAAGACATTTTGAAGAAAAAATAATAATTCACTTTTTTTTAAGGTGTTAGACTTCACTTTTGGCATTTTCAAGAAAGTTTTAAAATTTTTAGAAATTTGTGTGTGTTAGTCTTCTATTACGGAGTATTTTCACGAAAACATAAAAAATTTCGTATTTAGCTCGTGTTACACAACAATTCAAAATTTTTTAAGAAAATATGATAATTGACTTTTTTTGAAGGTGTTAGACTTCACTTTTTGCATTGTCTAGAATTTTTCTGAAAATTTTGAAATTTGTGTGTGTTAGTCTTCTATTACAGAGTATTTTCAAGACAACATAAAAATTGAGTACTTTATCCGTGTTACACTTCAATTTTAACATTTTTTCGAAAATATGATAATTGACTTTTTTTTAAGGAGTTAGACTTCAATTTTTGCATTTTCAACAAATTTTTTAAAAAATTGAAATTGGCGCGTGTTAGTCTTCTATTACGGAGTATTTTCAAGGCAACATAAAAATTGAGTATTTTGCTCGTGTTACACTTCAATTTAGACATTTTGAAGAAAAAATAATAATTCACTTTTTTTTAAGGTGCTAGACTTCACTTTTGGCATTTTCAAGAATTTTTTTGAATTTTATGAAATTTGTGTGTGTTAGTCTTCTATTACGGAGTATTTTAAGGAAAACATAAAAAATTGAGTATTTAGCTCGTGTTACACAACAATTCAAAATTTTTTAAGAAAATATGATAATTGGCTTTTTTTTAAGGTGTTAGACTTCACTTTCTGCATTTTCAAGAATTTTTTGAAAATTTTGAAATTTGTGTGTGTTAGTCTTCTATTACGGAGTATTTTCAAGACAACATAAAAATTGAGTATTTTATCCGTGTTACCCTTCAATTTTAACATTTTTACGAAAATATGATAATTGACTTTTTTTTAAAGGGTTAGACTTCAAATTTTGCATTTTCAACAAATTTTTTAAAAAATTGAAATTGGCGTGTGTTAGTCTTCTATTACGGAGTATTTTCATGACAACATAAGAATTGAGTATTTTGCTCGTGTTACACTTCAATTAAGACATTTTGAAGAAAAAATAATAATTCACTTTTCTTTTAAAGTGTTAGATTCCACTTTTGGCATTTTCAAGAAAGTTTTTGAATTTTTTGAAATTTGTGTGTGTTAGTCTTCTATTACGGAGTATTTTCACGAAAACATAAAAAATTTCATATTTAGCTCGTGTTACACAACAATTCAAAATTTTTTAAGAAAGTATGATAATTGACTTTTTTTGAAGGTGTTAGACTTCACTTTTTTGCATTTTCAAGAATTTTTCTGAAAATTTTGAAATTTGTATGTGTTAGTCTTCTATTACGGAGTATTTTCAGGACAACATAAAAATTGAGTACTTTATCCGTGTTACACTTCAATTTTAACATTTTTACGGAAATATGATAATTGACTTTTTTTTAAGGTGTTAGACTTCAATTTTTGCATTTTCAACAAATTTTTTAAAAAATTGAAATTGGCGTGTGTTAGTCTTCTATTACGGAGTATTTTCAAGACAACATAAAAATTGAGTATTTTGCTCGTGTTACACATCAATTAAGACATTTTGAAGAAAAAATAATAATTCACTTTTTTTTAAGGTGCTACACTTCACTTTTGGCATTTTCAAGAAATTTTTTGAATTTTTTGAAATTTGTGTGTGTCAGTCTTCTATTACGGAGTATTTTCATGAAAACATAAAAAATTTAGTATTTAGCTCGTGCTACACAACCATTCAAAAAATTTTGAGAAAATATGGTAATTGACTTTTTCTGAAGGTGTTAGACTTCACTTTTTGCATTGTCAAGAATTTTTCTGAAAATTTTGAAATTTGTGTGTGTTAGTCTTCTATTACGGAGTATTTTCAAGACAACATAAAAATTGAGTATTTTATGCGTGTTACACTTCAATTTTAACAATTTTAGGAAAATATGATAATTGACTTTTTTTGGAAGGTGTTAGACTTCAATTTTTGCATTTTCAAGAAATTTTTGAAAAAATTGAAATTGGTGTGTGTTAGTCTTCTATTACGAAGTATTCTCATGACAACTTAAAAATTGAGTATTTTGCTCGTGTTACACTTCAATTTAGACATTTTGACGAAAAAATAATAATTCAATTTTTTTTAAGGTGCTAGACTTCACTTTTGGCATTTTCAAGAAAGTTTTTGAATTTTATGAAATTTGTGTGTTAGTCTTCTATTACGGAGTATTTTCACGAAAACATTAAAAATTGAGTATTTAGCTCGTGTTACACAACAATTCAAAATTTTTTAAGAAAATATGACAATTGGCTTTTTTTGAAGGTGTTAGACTTCACTTTTTGCATTGTCAAGAATTTTTCTGAAAAATCTTGAAATTTGTGTGTGTGAGTCTTCTATTACGGAGTATTTTCAAGACAACATAAAAATTGAGTATTTTATTCGTGTTACACTTAAATTTTAACATTTTTACGAAAATATGATAATTGACTTTTTTTTAAGGAGTTAGACTTCAATTTTTGCATTTTCAACAAATTTTAAAAAAAAATGAAATTGGCATGTGTTAGTCTTCTATTACGGAGTATTTTCAAGACAACATAAAAAATGAGTATTTTGCTCGTGTTACACTTCAATTTAGACATTTTGAAGAAAAAATAATAATTCACTTTTTTTTAAGGTGCTAGACTTCACTTTTGGCATTTTCAAGAAATTTTTTGAATTTTATGAAATTTGTGTGTGTTAGCCTTCTATTACGGAGTATATACAGGAAAACATAAAAAATTGAGTATTTAGCTCGTGTTACACAACAATTCAAAATTTTTTCAGAAAGTATGATAGTTTACTTTTTTTGAAGGTGTTAGACTTCACTTTTTTGCATTTTCAAGAATTTTTTTGAAAATTTTGAAATTTGTGTGGGTTAGTCTTCTATTACGGAGTATTTTCAAGACAACATAAAAATTGAGTATTTTATGCGTGTTACACTTCAATTTTAACAATTTTACGAAAATATGATAATTGACTTTTTTTGAAGGTGTTAAACTTCAAATTTTGCATTTTGAAGAAATTTTTGAAAAAATTGAAATTGGTGTGTGTTAGTCTGCTATTACGGAGTATTTTCATGACAACATAAAAATTGAGTATTTTGCTCGTGTTACACTTCAATTTAGACATTTTGAAGAAAAAATAATAATTCACTTTTTTTTAAGGTGCTAGACTTCACTTTTGGCATTTTCAAGAATTTTTTTGAATTTTATGAAATTTGTGTGTGTTAGTCTTCTATTACGGAGTATTTTCAGGAAAACATAAAAAATTGAGTATTTAGCTCGTGTTACACAACAATTCAAAATTTTTTAAGAAAATATGATAATTTGCTTTTTTTTAAGGTGTTAGACTTCACTTTCTGCATTTTCAAGAATTTTTTGAAAATCTTGAAATTTGTGTGTGTTAGTTTTCTATTACGGAGTATTTTCGAGACAACATAAAAATTGAGTATTTTATCCGTGTTACACTTCAATTTAAACATTTTTACGAAAATATGATAATTGACATTTTTTGAGGGTGTTAGACTTCAATTTTTGCATTTTCAACAACTTTTTTAAAAAATTGAAATTGGCGTGTGTTAGTCTTCTATTACGGAGTATTTTCATGACAACATAAGAATTGAGTATTTTGCTCGTGTTACACTTCAATTAAGACATTTTGAAGGAAAAATAATAATTCACTTTCTTTTAAGGTGCTAGACTTCACTTTTGGCATTTTCAAGAAAGTTTTTAAATTTTTTGAAATTTGTGTCTGTTAGTCTTCTATTACGGAGTATTTTCATGAAAACATAAAAAATTTAGTATTTAGCTCGTGTTACACAACAATTCAAAATTTTTTTAGAAAATATGATAATTGTCTATTTTTGAAGGTGTTAGACTTCACTTTTTGCATTGTCAAGAATTTTTCTGAAAATTTTGAAATTTGTGTGTGTTAGTCTTCTATTACGGAGTATTTTCAAGACAACATAAAAATTGAGTATTTAGCTCGTGTTACACAACAATTCAAAATTTTTTAAGAAAATATGATAATTGGCTTTTTTTTAAGGTGTTAGACTTCACATTCTGCATTTTCAAGAATTTTTTGAAAATTTTGGTATTTGTGTGTGTTAGTCTTCTATTACGGAGTATTTTCAAGTCAACATAAAAATTGAGTATTTTATGCGTGTTACACTTCAATTTTAACAATTTTACGAAAATATGATAATTGACTTTTTTTGAAGGTGTTAGACTTCAATTTTTGCATTTTCAAGAAATTTTTGAAAAAATTGAAATTGGTGTGTGTTAGTCTTCTATTACGGAGTATTTTCATGACAACATAAAAATTGAGTATTTTGCTCGTGTTACACTTCAATTAAGACATTTTGAAGAAAAAATAATAATTCACTTTTTTTTAAGGTGTTAGACTTCACTTTTGGCATTTTCAAGAAAGTTAAAATTTTTTGAAATTTGTGTGTGTTAGTCTTCTATTACGGAGTATTTTCACGAAAACATAAAAAATTTCGTATTTAGCTCGTGTTACACAACAATTCAAAATTTTTTAAGAAAATATGATAATTGACTTTTTTTGAAGGTGTTAGACTTCACTTTTTGCATTGTCTAGAATTTTTCTGAAAATTTTGAAATTTGTGTGTGTTAGTCTTCTATTACAGAGTATTTTCAAGACAACATAAAAATTGAGTACTTTATCCGTGTTACACTTCAATTTTAACATTTTTACGAAAATATGATAATTGACTTTTTTTTAAGGAGTTAGACTTCAATTTTTGCATTTTCAACAAATTTTTTAAAAAATTAAAATTGGCGCATGTTAGTCTTCTATTACGGAGTATTTTCAAGACAACATAAAAATTGAGTATTTTGCTCGTGTCATACTTCAATTCAGACATTTTCAAGAAAAAATAATAATTCACTTTTTTTTTAAGGTGGTAGACTTCACTTTTGGCATTTTCAAGAATTTTTTTGAATTTTATGAAATTTGTATGTGTTAGTCTTCTATTACGGAGTATTTTCAGGAAAACATAAAAAATTGAGTATTTAGCTCGTGTTACACGACAATTCAAAATTTTTTAAGAAAATATGATAATTGGCTTTTTTTAAGGTGTTAGACTTCACTTTTTGCATTTTCAAGAATTTTTTGGAAATTTTGAAATTGGTGTGTGTTAGTCTTCTATTACGGAGTATTTTCAAGACAACATAAAAATTGAGTATTTTATCCGTGTTACACTTCAATTTTAACATTTTTACGAAAATATGATATTTGACTTTTTTTTAAGGGGTTAGACTTCAATTTTTGCATTTTCGACAAATTTTTTAAAAAATTGAAATTGGGGTGTGTTAGTCTTCTATTACGGAGTATTTTCATGACAACATAAGAATTGAGTATTTTGCTCGTGTTACACTTCAATTAAGACATTTTGAAGAAAAAATAATAATTCACTTTTTTTTTAAGGTGTTAGACTTCACTTTTGGCATTTTCAAGAGATTTTTTGAATTTTATGAAATTTGTGTGTGTTAGTCTTCTATTACGGAGTATTTTCAGGAAAACATGAAAAATTGAGTATTTAGCTCGTGTTACACAACAATTCAAATTTTTTTAAGAAAATATGATAATTGGCTTTTTTTAAGGTGTTAGACTTCACATTCTGCATTTTCAAGAATTTTTTGAAAATTTTGAAATTTGTGTGTGTTAGTCTTCTATTACGGAGTATTTTCAAGACAACATAAAAATTGAGTATTTTATCCGTGTTACACTTCAATTTTAACATTTTTACGAAAATATGATAATTGACTTTTTTTTAAGGGGTTAGACTTCAATTTTTGCATTTTCAACAAATTTTTTCAAAAATTGAAATTGGTGTGTGTTAGTCTTCTATTACGGAGTATTTTCATGACAACATAAGAATTGAGTATTTTGCTCGTGTTACACTTCAATTAAGACATTTTGAAGAAAAAATAATAATTCAATTTTTTTTTAAGGTGTTAGACTTCACTTTTGGCATTTTCAAGAAAGTTTTTAATTTTTTTGAAATTTGTGTGTGTTCGTCTTCTATTACGGAGTATTTTCACGAAAACATAAAAAATTTCGTGAAGGAAATACAGTTTTGGATCATCGCTAAAATGGTACGTAGGACAAACGAACGTACGTGTTCGTGGGCATACGAAACAGATTAGTAAAACTGGTATAACGTTCAGTAGGAAACTCCGATTGGAATGGTTCAAATTGGGTTAGTTAGATAATGAGATTATCTAGAACTTTCATGTTGTAATATATTTCATTTGAGGGAAGTATCAGTATCGTTCTAATAAAATACCGAAAGGGTGCGACAGTTTGACATACAGTCAGTACAACGGCCGTAACTTTCGGGTCCGAACTCCAATTGGGCTGGGCCAAATTGGATTGGAAAGATAATTAGATTATCTACAACTTTCGTAATGTTCAAAGTCCGTTGGAACGATTTAATATTTTCGTTCTGACAGATTACTGAAAGGGTGTATGCAGTTTTCTGTTTGAAAAGGTGTATATAAGATATACATACCTTTTGGCCCATCCTTATCCTATGGAGTATATATAGGATGTTTCTCTCTCTCTCATCAGTCCAACCAGTTGAATAATTAGATTAGTTCAACCAGAAAATTAATGGAGTTAATTTAGAATTAATCCAGAAATTAAGAGACTCTAATCACTTGATGAATGAGTGCGAAGAGATTGAGAGAGAAGGAGAAAAGAGTTTTCTCCGTCTAGAGAATCGAAACGCAATCATGCAAGTTCGCCGGTGCATCGTCTAGGCAGATGCATCCGCGACCGAGGTGCTACGACTCACGGTGGATACGGGTAGAGGAGCGACACATGTGGCTCTTCGTTGTGATCAAACCGGAGAAGTAATCGAGTAACGGGCTGTGGAATCATGCGGGCATGGAACGCACGAAGACAACCCGAGGCGTGTCGAAACGGTGGGAGACGTGCGGTATGGGACGTACGGGCTAGTCACCAACGTGACACCGAAGGAAATAGAAGGCGGCGATCAACCTTTCGTGTGCCATCAATTTGGCACTGGTATGAATCTGTCCTTCTATTCGCATCGTACCCTCGAAGTCGTGGCGTGATCTCGGGAATCGGGGAATCGAACCGGGCCTTCATTCCGCTGTGCGGGCCCGGGGTCGAGGATATGCCCCAACAGTGGTATCAGAGCGATCGCCATCGATTCGAGGGTCGAATCATAGTCGTATATTAGATATACGCACGGGTTATCAAAGTTCGTACCCGTTTGCATGATGTTACATATAGAGAAAGTCAAATTCCGTTAAAATCACAAGTGGAATTCGCTAGAGATCGATCAAAAGTTGATTGAGAGTATCTAGGAATGATCATGAAAAAGTTTCATGATTTATCGTTTTGGAAACGAGCGAAAACGGACGAAACGGCAAAATCTGCAGAAAGTTAGAATACGAAACAGTGAGTAAAACTAAGATAATTTTCAGTGCGAAACTCCAAATTGATTGGATCAAATTGGCGTAGTTAGATAATGAGATTATCTATGACTTTGATACAGAAAGTTTTTTCATTTGAACGAATTATCAGTGTCGTTTTTATGGAATACTGAAAGGGTGCGACAGTTTGACATACAGAGACTAAAACGTCCGTATATGTCGAATAGAAACTCCAATTGAGTCCAATCCAATTGGGTTAGTTAGATAATAAGATTATCTAGAACTTTCATGTTGTAATATATTTTATTTGAGCGAAGTATTAGTGTCGTTCTAACGAAATAACGAAAGGGTGCAGAAAAACAGGTTTTCTGCCGCCCCGGGGGCAGTTTTTGGCGCCCCGGACGCGTCCCGGGCGAGGTTTTCTCGCGCCCCACGGCCCCTGCGTTACAACGGATGGGGCAGTCCGTTATAACGGACTCTTCTCTGGATGCTGTTTTTGTTTTCGCGATAACTTTGGCTACGAAGCTCGGAATTTTGAGTTCTTTATATCGATTTGATCAGCATCAAACATTCTAGCATATTAGATAATTAATTATTTAGAATAATTAATCTCCCTAAATAAATCATATGCATTTACAAATCTTGTGATAGTGATATAATATGATTATGTCACGAATTTAGAAACATGCAATGTCATGATCCCTCATAATATTTAAGTCATGGAAATGCCTTCCATATTCACAACCACTATGATCGGTACTACGTCTCACATGGGTTAAGGCCAAAGCCGACATGGGTTATTGTAGTCATCGACGGGGTGACAAGCGTTAAATAGGGACTGATAAGGGTTAAGGCCAAAGCCGACTTATTAGTAGTTTATTTGAACGATACGATGAGTATGGTTGTGACTTAACCGTTCAAGCCAGTAAGGGTTGAGGCCAAAGCCGACTTGATTGGAAGTTCGGGGCATAGATAGGATGCACACACGGAACTGGGATTGTATAGGATACGATCCATCACCGAAATCCTATAAAGGTTCGAGAGTCGCATTGGATGCGATTGGATATAATCCTACCTAAATAGCGAGATCCCACTCGTCTGCCAAAGCAACTTGTGGGAGGATCGTAAAATATGGGTCTTGAGTGTTATGGACTTGGAGTCCCGTATCGGTATGAGGGTTATCGATTCGATAAAAATAACACATTCATATATTCATCACATAACCATATAGATTAAGTACGCACGGTTAGGAGTTAATCTTCATCATCCGTTTAGAATTATGTTTTCAAGCAACACCAAATATATCGATGAGATCGATATGATAGATGGCTTTTGGGCCGGAATTACCGTTATTAACCTTGATAGTCAAAGAATAGTTCTTAGACTTAAAGGAACGTGTTGGACACGGATATGGTAGATTCGTGGCTCAATGCTATGGCTTTAGAGAAAGCCGGGTTCGATAAACTTTAAGAAGGAATCGAACGATATTACGTGCCTTGTGGTGGCATGTATAGACGCAAATTTCTCAAAATTGTTTTGAGAATTCGGGTGTATATGAAAGTAAAACACAACGCTCATGAAATAGTTTCAAGAGCTAGAGCGCGTTGAATGGTTCGATGCGGCTCAAAGAGTAGGTTAATTTTACGACGCCTTATGGGTCTTTGATTAACACTCGTGTGTTGATGGTACGAGATTTTATCTTCGTAACCGAATATCATATGCATTCGATAGATAAGTCGATCCCGAAATTGCATATGATGCGATTTAAATTTGAATTGGAGATGCTCAGAGTATCCGAGGAATCCAATGCATATAGATGCGTGGATGTCCTTGTAATTCAAAAGCGGGATCGAAAGAAATATATGTCTAAGGGTATTTTGGGAAAATGTTTTCCAAACAGAAAGTTCGGACAAGGAGTTGTCCAAACTAATGACTAAAAAATGGTGACATCCGAGGAGGATTAAACCTAGTAGTTGATTGCTTCTTTTGGCATTGCCGTCTTGGCCATATAAACGAGATTCGCGTATCTAGATTCCATATGATGGATTGCTAGAATCATTCGAATTAGATTCGATTGATTAATGCGATACTTATTTATTAGGCAAGACGACAAAGGGCATCATTCTCCAATGGTTGGAGAAAGATCCAACGAATTATTGGAACTTACATTCACATGCAGATGATCCGATAAGTTCCGAGGCAAGAGGAGGCTATCGGTATTTTGTTACGTTTATGGACGGTTAAAGTAGATATGAAAATATCTATTTAATGCGTACCGAAATGGAGACTTTTGAAAGGTTCAAAGAGTTTCAAAAACGAAATACGAAATCAACTAAGCAAGAAAATCAAAGCTTTTCGATAGGATCGAGAAGGCGAGTATTTGAGCTAAACCTTTCGATAGGATCGAAGAGGCGATATTTGAGTTATGAATATTGATGATCATTTATGATTGTGGAATCATTTCACGATTGCCTTTATTCGGAACATTGAGATGTGTCCGAAAAGAGGAAATGAACGCATGTTGGACATGGTTCGATAAATGATAAGTCAATAGGATCTCCCAAAATGTTTTGGGGATACGCCCTTGAGACAGCGGCACTAATGAATGGTTGCATATAAGATATGAATCATAAACCTTCTAATTGGTACAAAAGACGCCATATGAGATATGGATCGGAATGGTTCCGAAGTTGTCACTTGTACAGATTTGAGGATGTGAGTGTATTTCGAAATTTGTTTCGGTTAAACTCAATCCCAAATCTGGAAATTGTTCGTTTATCCTTAAGGAAACTAAAGGGTATTAGTTCTAGCTAACGTCCCGACGAAATGAGATTTTCGTGGCTCGAAGAGATGCCTTCTTGGAGGAGGACTAGATGCGCACAAGTTTGGAACTTGGTGCCATTTATCTCTATGCGGGCTAGTGGGAGTAGAATAAATCTCGAAAGAGTTCGTGATTTGAAAATGAACATTGTACCGATGAAAGTTGACATGGCTTCATCAAGAGTTGATGAACGCAAGTCGAACACACAAAGGAATTTTTCGTAGATCAAGTAGGCTATATCATAAGCCGGTAAATACGGATTTATCAAGGCTAATGATGATAGATCCAAATCATATGATGATTCGATATCCTACAAGGATGCTATGAAAAGTTGATTCCACATGACATGGTGTCATGAAATCTGAGATTCGATCCATGTAAATTATCAAGTTCGGAACTTGATTTCATTACTTTCTGGGTTAGACCCGTGAAATGTGAGTGGGTTTTTCAAGATGAAGAACCGACATGGATAGGAATACGCATATATGTAAAACGAGGCTTTTTGCGAAAAGTTTCATGCAATTCATAGTCGGACTATGAAGAAACGTTTTCGCTTGTTGCCATGTTTTCCCATTCTTGAAATTCTGCTTGCCATGGTCGCGTATTATGACAATGTGATGTGGCAAAATGGATGTCAAAACCGAATTTCTTGACATAAATTTTATGAAAGGATGTGTACTTGACACAACCTTACGGTTTTGTCGATTCATAAGAATCGGGGATAAGATATGCACGCTTTAACGATCCATATGATGGATTAGAGAAAGCTTCTCGGAATTGGAATATTCGTTTTGACAAAATTATAAACTGTTATAAAATTGTCGAAACGAATGGAAACTTTGTGTACACATGAAGGTTAGTGGGAGCTGCGTTATATTTCTTGTAACGACAAAGGATTTAGACGAGACCGCTTATGAATTAAGCGTGAAGATCTATAGGATAGATCTAAGAAGTTCCTCGTTCTATGTTATAGCACATATATCGACATATTGTTGAAAATGGTTTTCAACATGTAAACTCCTTGGAGGAGATAAATCGAAATGTCGAATGGCAGAAATTTTCAACGGCTCGATGTGAGACATCAAGCAGCGCGAAAAGTAATAATATGATGCCTTACATTTGATGTTAGGATCTATTATATCTGTCATGATATGTATGTGGCTATCTGTCATACAAATAAAGCGTCTAGTTCACCGTCAATAAAATTCATGGGAATCACATGAGTTTGAATGTAATTCGATTACATGAGACTAACTCTTGTGATTGTATAATGGTTATACAAATATATACATAATGGTTATGTATATTTAAAACCCATCGGGATTTGTATTGATAGAGGTGAAGTTTATCCTTGAATACTTTGCAAAGAATTCAGGATTTATTATCTATAATGGTGTGGAGGACGTGTTGGTTATAAAGAGTTATAACAAACAACAGTTTCCAAAGATGAAGCACGTCCAAATATGTATCACGACTTTCGATCACAAAGTGTGTACATGTTTTGCTTTTATGAAAACACGGTTATGTGGAAAGGTTCCACAAGACCAATAGTTTATGATTCTATTTACGGTGGCGAGTATATTGCGGTTATTAATCGCAAAAGGAAGTGGTATGGATCAAGGATACATGACCAAACTCTAGTAGTCACGAGTTATCGGATTTATGGTTGTTTATTGCGTGAGACGCAATAGTACAAGCCAAAAATGCCGAGGTCACAACCACTTCTAGCCAATACTCAGAAAATTTCATTTGATCCATGAAATTTTATGAAAAGATGTGATCGTAGGTATTGGAAATGTTCCAATCCTGATGATGATTAACACTAGCGGGAACGTGCGGACCCGTTTACAAAACCGCTCTCTCTAGTCGCGCGTGACTGTCATGCGATGACTATGGGTATGGAGATACCTAGAGGAGGAAGAAGAGAGTAGAGTGTAGTTATCTAATACGATAGTCCTCGCAGGTTATGGGTATGGAGATACCCATAGGTAAACGTTGTATCACCCAAATACTTAGTCCATATGAATGCATTCCTTTTAAAAATTTTGTTTACTTAATTTAAATATGCATTCACCTTATATGAAAACAGTGTGCGGGTTGTGTAATATGATTGTTACATGAACCTTGATTTGAACTTGTGTGGACGTCGACATGGTTGAGGACCATGTGCAGCGAAACCGTCACACTTAAAGTGTCATTTCTAAACATCCCTAGTCGCGGATCAGCTTGCTTAAGAGAGAAGCATTTCTATTATTGGATAGACTGAACGCGTACACTAGTACGTTTGCCGAGGAGATGATTATGTTTTGCTAATCATGGGACAAGGTGCTTGTCGAATCGGGAACGTAGATATATGTTAGGTTACATGTATTGGATATGACCAAAGCCGCGAGTCCATGACATGGTTTAGTCATTATAGATGGACTTGTGACGGATGGGGTTTTAGATTCTTCATACTTGAGGGGATCATTGATTGCGTTACGTGCGTAACACAATGCTTTGATATGATCTTACGCTCACCGTAACAGGGAGTTAAAAGGGTCATCATTGGGTATTGTCCGAAACACGGAATTCAATGTGAGTCTCCAAGATAGGAATTGTTTATTCCGAAAGGAAGAGATATCTCTTAGGCGCCGCTCGATGAGTCGATTAACGAAATCTCTGGCCAGAGTCAATGATATTAATGGTTAATATCGATTGAAATTTGTTAAATCAACTCGGAATCGGGGAATAAGTATAGTTAATCAAATTATAAGGATGACTATTACCATGTCTTTTGATTAACGGATATCGCAAACAAGAGAACTAGTAACCGCTATTCGAGATAGGCACAATGATCACAATCATTTTTCGTTTTAACATGGGTAGCCATGATGGAGTGACTAGATCCCGCTCATGGGCTTGTAGTGCCATGGAAACGGCCTACTGCCATCGTTAAACGAACCTACACGGTCACACAACGAGTCGTACTATGTCGGGCTTGATTGAAGGTTTTTGCACATTGGATGTGCATGGCTTTAGCGTATTTGATACGCGGGCCAAATTCTCTGATATAGTGTATATGTGATATACATGAGTACCTTTTAGGTAAATCTGAAACTGAGTGGGAGACTGAAGGAAATACAGTTTTGGATCATCGCTAAAATGGTACGTAGGACAAACGAACGTACGCGTTCGTGGGCATACGAAACAGATTAGTAAACCTGGTATAACTTTCAGTAGGAAACTCCGATTTGAATGGTTCAAATTGGGTTAGTTAGATAATGAGATTATCTAGAACTTTCATGTTGTAATATATTTCATTTGAGCGAAGTATCAGTATCTTTCTAATAAAATACCGAAAGGGTGCGACAGTTTGACATACAGTCAGTACAACGGCCGTAACTTTCGGGTCCGAACTCCAATTGGGCTGGGCCAAATTGGATTGGAAAGATAATTACATTATCTACAAGTTTCGTAATGTTCAAAGTCCGTTGGAACGATTTAATATTTTCGTTCTGACAGATTACTGAAAGGGTGTATGCAGTTTTCTGTTTGAAAAGGTGTATATAAGATATACATACCTTTTGGCCCATCCTTATCCTATGGAGTATATATAGGATGTTTCTCACTCTCTCATCAGTCCAACCAGTTGAATAATTAGATTAGTTCAACCAGAAAATTAATGGAGTTAATTTAGAATTAATCCAGAAATTAAGAGACTCTAATCACTTGATGAAAGAGTGCGAAGAGATTGAGAGAGAAGGAGAAAAGAGTTTTCTCCGTCTAGAGAATCGAAACGCAATCATGCAAGTTCGCCGGTGCATCGTCTAGGCAGATGCATCCGCGACCGAGGTGCTACGACTCACGGTGGATACGGGTAGAGGAGCGACACATGTGGCTCTTCGTTGTGATCAAACCGGAGAAGTAATCGAGTAACGGGCTGTGGAATCATGCGGGCATGGAACGCACGAAGACAACCCGAGGCGTGTCGAAACGGTGGGAGACGTGCGGTATGGGACGTACGGGCTAGTCACCAACGTGACACCGAAGGAAATAGAAGGCGGCGATCAACCTTTCGTGTGCCATCAATTTGGCACTGGTATGAATCTGTCCTTCTATTCGCATCGTACCCTCGAAGTCGTGGCGTGATCTCGGGAATCGGGGAATCGAACCGGGCCTTCATTCTGCTGCGCGGGCCCGGGGTCGAGGATATTCCCCAACATTTCGTATTTAGCTCGTGTTAGACAACAATTCAAAATTTTTTAAGAAAATATGATAATTGACTTTTTTTTAAGGTGTTAGACTTCACTTTTTTGCATTTTCAAGAATTTTTCTGAAAATTTTGAAATTTGTGTGTGTTAGTCTTCTATTACGGTGTATTTTCAAGACAACATAAAAATTGAGTATTTTATCCGTGTTACACTTCAATTTTAACATTTTTACGAAAATATGATAATTGACTTTTTTTTAAGGTGTTAGACTTCAATTTTAGCATTTTCAACAAATTTTTTAAAAAATTGAAATTGGCGTGTGTCAGTCTTCTATTACGGAGTATTTTCAAGACCACATAAAAATTGAGTATTTTTTCTCGTGTTACACATCAATTAAGACATTTTGAAGCAAAAATAATAATTCACTTTTTTTTAAGGTGCTAGACTTCACTTTTGGCATTTTCAAGAAATTTTTTGAATTTTTTGAAATTTGTGTGTGTTAGTCTTCTATTACGGAGTATTTTCACGAAAACATTAAAAATTGAGTATTTAGCTCGTGTTACACAACAATTCAAAATTTTTTAAGAAAATATGACAATTGGCTTTTTTTGAAGGTGTTAGACTTCACTTTTTGCATTGTCAAGAATTTTTCTGAAAAATCTTGAAATTTGTATGTGTGAGTCTTCTATTACGGAGTATTTTCAAGACAACATAAAAATTGAGTATGTTATTCGTGTTACACTTAAATTTTAACATTTTTACGAAAATATGATAATTGACTTTTTTTTAATGAGTTAGACTTCAATTTTTGCATTTTCAATAAATTTTTAAAACAAATGAAATTGGCGTGTGTTAGTCTTCTATTACGGAGTATTTTCAAGACAACATAAAAATTGAGTATTTTGCTCGTGTTACACTTCAATTTAGACATTTTGAAGAAAAAATAATAATTCACTTTTTTTTAAGGTGCTAGACTTCACTTTTGGCATTTTCAAGAAATTTTTTGAATTTTATGAAATTTGTGTGTGTTAGTCTTCTATTACGGAGTATATTCAGGAAAACATAAAAAATTGAGTATTTAGCTCGTGTTACACAACAATTCAAAATTTTTTCAGAAAGTATGATAGTTTACTTTTTTTGAAGGTGTTAGACTTCACTTTTTTGCATTTTCAAGAATTTTTTTGAAAATTTTGAAATTTGTGAGGGTTAGTCTTCTATTACGGATTATTTTCAAGACAACATAAAAATTGAGTATTTTATGCGTGTTACACTTCAATTTTAACAATTTTACGAAAATATGATAATTGACTTTTTTTGAAGGTGTTAGCGTTCAAATTTTGCATTTTGAAGAAATTGAAATTGGTGTGTGTTAGTCTGCTATTACGGAGTATTTTCATGACAACATAAAAATTGAGTATTTTGCTCGTGTTACACTTCAATTTAGACATTTTGAAGAAAAAATAATAATTCATAGACTTCACTTTTGGCATTTTCAAGAAATTTTTTGAATTTTATGAAATTTGTGTGTGTTAGTCTTCTATTACGGAGTATTTTCAGGAAAACATAAAAAATTGAGTATTTAGCTCGTGTTACACAACAATTCAAAATTTTTTAAGAAAATATGATAATTTGCTTTTTTTTTAAGGTGTTAGACTTCACTTTCTGCATTTTCAAGAATTTTTTGAAAATTTTGAAATTTGTGTGTGTTAGTCTTCTATTACGGAGTATTTTCGAGACATCATAAAAATTGAGTATTTTATCCGTGTTACACTTCAATTCAAACATTTTTACGAAAATATGATAATTGACATTTTTTGAAGGTGTTAGACTTCAATTTTTGCATTTTCAACAAATTTTTTAAAAAATTGAAATTGGCGTGTGTTAGTCTTCTATTACGGAGTATTTTCATGACAACATAAGAATTGAGTATTTTGCTCGTGTTACACTTCAATTAAGACATTTTGAAGGAAAAATAATAATTCACTTTTTTTTAAGGTGCTAGACTTCACTTTTGGCATTTTCAAGAAAGTTTTTAAATTTTTTGAAATTTGTGTCTGTTAGTCTTCTATTACGGAGTATTTTCATGAAAACATAAAAAATTTAGTATTTAGCTCGTGTTACACAACAATTCAAAATTTTTTTAGAAAATATGATAATTGTCTTTTTTTGAAGGTGTTAGACTTCACTTTTTGCATTGTCAAGAATTTTTCTGAAAATTTTGAAATTTGTGTGTGTTAGTCTTCTATTACGGAGTATTTTCAAGACAACATAAAAATTGAGTATTTTATACGTGTTACACTTCAATTTTAACAATTTTACGAAAATATGATAATTGACTTTTTTTGAAGGTGTTAGACTTCAATTTTTGCATTTTCAAGAAATTTTTGAGAAAATTGAAATTGGTGTGTGTTAGTCTTCTATTACGGAGTATTATCATGACAACATAAAAATTGAGTATTTTGCTCGTGTTACACTTCAATTAAGACATTTTGAAGAAAAAATAATAATTCACATTTTTTTGAGGTGTTAGACTTCACTTTTGGCATTTTCAAGAAAGTTTTAAAATTTTTTGAAATTTGTGTGTGTTAGTCTTCTATTACGGAGTATTTTCATGAAAACATAAAAAATTTCGTATTTAGCTCGTGTTACACAACAATTCAAAATTTTTTAAGAAAAAATGATAATTGACTTTTTTTGAAGGTGTTAGACTTCACTTTTTGCATTGTCTAGAATTTTTCTGAAAATTTTGAAATTTGTGTGTGTTAGTCTTCTATTACAGAGTATTTTCAAGACAACACAAAAATTGGGTACTTTATCCGTGTTAAACTTCAATTTTAACATTTTTACGAAAATATGATAATTGACTTTTTTTTAAGGAGTTAGACTTCAATTTTTGCATTTTCAACAAATTTTTTAAAAAATTGAAATTTGCGCGTGTTAGTCTTCTATTACGGAGTATTTTCAAGACAACATAAAAATTGAGTATTTTGCTCGTGTCATACTTCAATTAAGACATTTTCAAGAAAAAATAATAATTCACTTTTTTTTAAGGTGGTAGACTTCACTTTTGGCATTTTCAAGAAATTTTTTGAATTTTATGAAATTTGTATGTGTCAGTCTTCTATTACGGAGTATTTTCAGGAAAACATAAAAAATTGAGTATTTAGCTCGTGTTACACGACAATTCAAAATTTTTTAAGAAAATATGATAATTGGTTTTTTTTTAAGGTGTTAGACTTCACTTTTTGCATTTTCAAGAATTTTTTGAAAATTTTGAAATTGGTGTGTGTTAGTCTTCTATTACGGAGTATTTTCAAGACAACATAAAAATTGAGTATTTTATCCGTGTTACACTTCAATTTTAAAATTTTTACGAAAATATGATATTTGACTTTTTTTTAAGGGGTTAGACTTCAATTTTTGCATTTTCGACAAATTTTTTAAAAAATTGAAATTGGGGTGTGTTAGTCTTCTATTCCGGAGTATTTTCATGACAACATAAGAATTGAGTATTTTGCTCGTGTTACACTTCAATTAAGACATTTTGAAGAAAAAATAATAATTCACTTTTTTTTAAAGGTGTTAGACTTCACTTTTGGCATTTTCATGAGATTTTTTGAATTTTATGAAATTTGTGTGTGTTAGGCTTCTATTACGGAGTATTTTCAGGAAAACATGAAAAATTGAGTATTTAGCTCGTGTTACACAACAATTCAAAATTTTTTAAGAAAATATGATAATTGGCTTTTTTTAAGGTGTTAGACTTCACATTCTGCATTTTCAAGAATTTTTTGAAAATTTTGAAATTTGTGTGTGTTAGTCTTCTATTACGGAGTATTTTCAAGACAACATAAAAAATTGAGTATTTTATCCGTGTTACACTTCAATTTTAACATTTTTACGAAAATATGATAATTGACTTTTTTTTAAGGGGTTAGACTTCAATTTTTGCATTTTCAACAAATTTTTTCAAAAATTGAAATTGGTGTGTGTTAGTCTTCTATTACGGAGTATTTTCATGACAACATAAGAATTGAGTATTTTGCTCGTGTTACACTTCAATTAAGACATTTTGAAGAAAAAATAATAATTCAATTTTTTTTAAGGTGTTAGACTTCACTTTTGGCATTTTCAAGAAAGTTTTTAATTTTTTTGAAATTTGTGTGTGTTAGTCTTCTATTACGGAGTATTTTCACGAAAACATTAAAAATTGAGTATTTAGCTCATGTTACACAACAATTCAAAATTTTTTAAGAAAATATGACAATTGGCTTTTTTTGAAGCTGTTAGACTTCACTTTTTGCATTGTCAAGAATTTTTCTGAAAAATCTTGAAATTTGTGTGTGTGAGTCTTCTATTACGGAGTATTTTCAAGACAACATAAAAATTGAGTATTTTATTCGTGTTACACTTAAATTTTAACATTTTTACGAAAATATGATAATTGACTTTTTTTTAAGGAGTTAGAATTCAATTTTTGCATTTTCAACAAATTTTTAAAAAAAATGAAATTGGCGTGTGTCAGTCTTCTATTACGGAGTATTTTCAAGACAACATAAAAATTGAGTACTTTATCCGTGTTACACTTCAATTTTAACATTTTTACGAAAATATGATAATTGACGTTTTTTTAAGGAGTTAGACTTCAATTTTTGCATTTTCAAGAAATTTTTTGAATTTTATGAAATTTGTATGTGTTAGTCTTCTATTACGGAGTATTTTCAGGAAAACATAAAAAATTGAGTATTTAGCTCGTGTTACACGACAATTCAAAATTTTTTAAGAAAATATGATAATTGGCTTTTTTTTAAGGTGTTAGACTTCACTTTTTGCATTTTCAATAAATTTTTTGAAAAGTTTGAAATTTGTGTGTGTTAGTCTTCCATTACGGAGTATTTTCATGACAACATAAGAATTGAGTATTTTGCTCGTGTTACACTTCAATTAAGACATTTTGAAGAAAAAATAATAATTCAATTTTTTTTAAGGTGGTAGACTTCACTTTTTGCATTTTCAAGAAATTTTTTGAATTTTATGAAATTTGTGTGTGTTAGTCTTCTATTACGGAGTATATTCAGGAAAACATAAAAAATTGAGTATTTTGCTCGTGTTACACAACAATTCAAATTTTTTTCAGAAAGTATGATAGTTTACTTTTTTTGAAGGTGTTAGACTTCACTTTTTTGCATTTTCAAGAATTTTTTTGAAAATTTTGAAATTTGTGTGGGTTAGTCTTCTATTACGGAGTATTTTCAAGACAACATAAAAATTGAGTATTTTATGCGTGTTACACTTCAATTTTAACAATTTTACGAAAATATGATAATTGACTTTTTTTGAAGGTGTTAGACTTCAAATTTTGCATTTTGAAGAATTTTTTGAAAATTTTGAAATTTGTGTGTGTTAGTCTTCTTTTACGGAGTATTTTCATAAGAATTGAGTATTTTGCTCGTGGTACACTTCAATTAAGACATTTTGAAGAAAAAATAATAATTCAATTTTTTTTAAGGTGTTAGACATCACTTTTGGCATTTTCAAGAAAGTTTTTAATTTTTTTGAAATTTGTGTGTGTTAGTCTTCTATTACGGAGTATTTTCACGAAAACATAAAAAATTTCGTATTTAGCTCGTGTTAGACAACAATTCAAAATTTTTTAAGAAAATATGATAATTGACTTTTTTTTAAGGTGTTAGACTTCACTTTTTTGCATTTTCAAGAATTTTTCTGAAAATTTTGAAATTTTTGTGTGTTAGTCTTCTATTACGGTGTATTTTCAAGACAACATAAAAATTGAGTATTTTATCAGTGTTACACTTCAATTTTAACATTTTTACGAAAATATGATAATTGACTTTTTTTTAAGGTGTTAGACTTCAATTTTTGCATTTTCAAAAAAAATTTTAAAAAATTGAAATTGGCGTGTGTCAGTCTTCTATTACGGAGTATTTTCAAGACCACATAAAAATTGAGTATTTTTCTCGTGTTACACATCAATTATGACATTTTGAAGCAAAAATAATAATTCACTTTTTTTTAAGGTGCTAGACTTCACTTTTTGCATTTTCAAGAAATTTTTTGAATTTTTTGAAATTTGTGTGTGTTAGTCTTCTATTACGGAGTATTTTCATGAAAACATAAAACATTTAGTATTTAGCTCGTGTTACACAACAATTCAAAATTTTTTAATAAAATATGATAATTGACTTTTTTTGAAGGTGTTAGACTTCACTTTTTGCATTGTCAAGAATTTTTCTGAGAATTTTGAAATTTGTGTGTGTTAGTCTTCCATTACGGAGTATTTTCAAGACAACATAAAAATTGAGTATTTTATGCGTGTTACACTTCAATTTTAACAATTTTACGAAAATATGATAATTGACTTTTTTTGAAGGTGTTAAACTTCAATTTTTGCATTTTCTAGAAATTTTTGAAAAAATTGAAATTGGTGTGTGTTAGTCTTCTATTACGGACTATTTTCATTACAGCATAAAAATTGAGTATTTTGCTCATGTTATACTTCAATTAGGACATTTTGAAGAAAAAATAATAATTCACTTTTTTTTAAGGTGTTAGACTTCACTTTTGGCATTTTCAAGAAAGTTTTTAAATTTTTTGAAATTTGTGTGTGTTAGTCTTCTATTACGGAGTATTTTCACAAAAACATACAAAATTGAGTATTTAGCTCGTGTTACACAACTATTCAAAATTTTTTAAGAAAATATGATAATTGACTTTTTTTGAATGTGCTAGACTTCACTTTTTGCATTGTCAAGAATTTATCTGAAAATTTTGAAATTTGTGTGTGTTAGTCTTCTATTACGGAGTATTTTCAAGACAACATAAAAATTGAGTATTTTATGCGTGTTACACTTCAATTTTACCAATTTAACGAAAATATGATAATTGACTTTTTTTGAAGGTGTTAGACTTCAATTTTTGCATTTTGAACACATTTTTTAAAAAATTGAAATTGGTGTGTGTAAGTCTTCTATTACGGAGTATTTTCATGACAACATAAAAATTGAGTATTTTGCTCGTGTTACACTTCAATTAAGACATTTTGAAGAAAAAATAATAATTCACTTTTTTTTTAAGGTGTTAGACTCCACTTTTGGCATTTTCAAGAAAGTTTTTAAATTTTTTGAAATTTGTGTGTGTTTGTCTTCTATTACGGAGTATTTTCACAAAAACATAAAAAATTTCGTATTTAGCTCGTGTTACACAAGAATTCAAAAAAATTTAAGAAAATATGATAATTGACTTTTTTTGAAGGTAGACTTCACTTTTTGCATTGTCAAGAATTTTTCTGAAAATTTTGAATTTTGTGTGTGCTAGTCTTCTATTACGGAGTATTTTCAAGACAACATAAAAATTGAGTATTTTATGCGTGTTACACTTCAATTTTGACAATTTTACGAAAATATGATAATTTACTTTTTTTTGAAGGTGTTAGATTTCAATTTTTCCATTTTCAACAAATTTTTGAAAAAATTGAAATTGGTGTGTGTTAGTCTTCTATTACGGAGTATTTTCATGACAACATAAAAATTGAGTATTTTGCTCGTGTTACACTTCAATTAAGACATTTTGAAGAAAAAATAATAATTCACTTTTTTTTTAAGGTGTTTGACTTCACTTTTGGGATTTTGAAGAAATTTTTTGAATTTTTTGAAATTTGTGTGTGTTGGTCTTCTATTACGGAGTATTTTCACGAAAACATAAAAAATTGAGTATTTAGCTCGTGTTACACAACAATTCAAAATTTTTTATGAAAATATGATAATTGACTTTTTTTTGAGGGGTTAGACTTCAATTTTTGCATTTTCAACAAATTTTTTAAAAAATTGAAATTGGTGTGTGTTAGTCTTCTATTACGGAGTATTTTCATGACAACATAAGAATTGACTATTTTGCTCGTGTTACACTTCAATTAAGACATCTTGAAGAAAAAATAATAATTCACTTTTTTTTAAGGTGTTAGACTTCACTTTTGGCATTTTCAAGAAAGTTTTTAAATTTTTTGAAATTTGTGTGTGTTAGTCTTCTATTACGGAGTATTTTCACGAAAACATAAAAAATTGAGTATTTAGCTCGTGTTAGACAACAATTCAAATTTTTTTAAGAAAATATCATAATTGACTTTTTTTTAAGGTGTTAGACATCACTTTTTTGCATTTTCAAGAATTTTTCTGAAAATTTTGAAATTTGTGTGTGTTAGTCTTCTATTACGGTGTATTTTCAAGACAACATAAAAATTGAGTATTTTATCCGTGTTACACTTCAATTTTAGCATTTTTATGAAAATATGATAATTGACTTTTTTTTAAGGTGTTAGACTTCAATTTTTGCATTTTCAACAAATTTAAAAAAAAAATGAAATTGGCGTGTGCTAGTCTTCTATTACGGAGTATTTTCAAGGCAACATAAAAATTGAGTATTTTGCTCGTGTTACACTTCAATTAAGACATTTTGAAGAAAAAATAATAATTCATTTTTTTTAAGGTGCTAGACTTCACTTGTTTTGAATTTTTTGAAATTTGTGTGTGTTAGTCTTCTATTACGGAGTATTTTCATGAAAACATAAAAAATTTAGTATTTAGCTCGTGTTACACAACAATTAAATTTTTTTTAAGAAAATATGATAATTGACTTTTTTTGAAGGTGTTAGACTTCACTTTTTGCATTGCCAAGAATTTTTGTGAAAGTTTTGAAATTTGTGTCTGTTAGTCTTCTATTACGGAGTATTTTCAAGACAATGTTAAAATTGAGTATTTTATGCGTGTTACACTTCAATTTTAACAATTTTACGAAAATATGATAATTTACTTTTTTTTGAAGGTGTTAGACTTCAATTTTTGCATTTTCAACAAATTTTTGAAAAAATTGAAATTGGTGTCTGTTAGTCTTCTATTACGGAGTATTTTCATGACAATATAAAAATTGAGTATTTTGCTCGTGTTACACTTCAATTAAGACATTTTGAAGAAAAAATAATAATTCACTTTTTTTTAAGGTGTTTGACTTCACTTTTGGGATTTTGAAGAAATTTTTTGAATTTTTTGAAATTTGTGTGTGTTGGTCTTCTATTACGGAGTATTTTCACAAAAACATAAAAAATTGAGTATTTAGCTCGTGTTACACAACAATTCAAAATTTTTTATGAAAATATGATGATTGACTTTTTTTTGAGGGGTTAGACTTCAATTTTTGCATTTTCAACAAATTTTTTAAAAAATTGAAATTGGTGTGTGTTAGTCTTCTATTACGGAGTATTTTCATGACAACATACGAATTGACTATTTTGCTCGTGTTACACTTCAATTAAGACATCTTGAAGAAAAAATTATAATTCACTTTTTTTTAAGGTGTTAGACTTCACTTTTGGCATTTTCAAGAAAGTTTTTAAATTTTTTGAAATTTATGTGTGTTAGTCTTCTATTACGGAGTATTTTCACGAAAACATAAAAAATTTCGTATTTAGCTCGTGCTAGACAACAATTCAAATTTTTTTAAGAAAATATGATAATTGACTTTTTTTTAAGGTGTTAGACTTCAATTTTTGCATTTTCAACAAATTTAAAAAAAAAATGAAATTGGCGTGTGCTAGTCTTCTATTACGGAGTATTTTCAAGGCAACATAAAAATTGAGTATTTGGCTCGTGTTACACTTCAATTAAGACATTTTGAAGAAAAAATAATAATTCATTTTTTTTTAAGGTGCTAGACTTCACTTTTTGCATTTTCAAGAAATGTTTTGAATTTTTTGAAATTTGTGTGTGTTAGTCTTCTATTACGGAGTATTTTCATGAAAACATAAAAAATTTAGTATTTAGCTCGTGTTACACAACAATTAAATTTTTTTTAAGAAAATATGATAATTGACTTTTTTTGAAGGTGTTAGACTTCACTTTTTGCATTGCCAAGAATTTTTCTGAAAGTTTTGAAATTTGTGTCTGTTAGTCTTCTATTACGGAGTATTTTCAAGACAACGTTAAAATTGAGTATTTTATGCGTGTTACACTTCAATTTTATCAATTTTACGAAAATATGATAATTGACTTTTTTTGAAGGTGACTTCAATTTTTGCATTTTTAAGAAATTTTTGGAAAAATTGAAATTGGTGTGTGTTAGTCTTCTATTACGGAGTATTTTCATGACAACATAAAAATTGAGTATTTTGCTCGTGTTACACTTCAATTAAGACATTTTGAAGAAAAAAACATAATTCACTTTTTTTTAAGTCGTTAGACTTCACTTTTGGCATTTTCAAGAAAGTTTTTAAATTTTTTGAAGTTTGTGTGTGTTAGTCTTCTATTACGGAGTATTTTCACGAAAACATAAAAAATTTCGTATTTAGCTCGTGTTACAAAACAATTCAAAATTTTTTAAGAAAATATGATAATTGACTTTTTTTTGAAGGTGTTAGACTTCACTTTTTGCATTGTCTAGAATTTTTCTGAAAATTTTGAAATTTTTGTGTGTCAGTCTTCTATTACGGAGTATTTTCAAGACAACATAAAAATTGTGTATTTTATGCGTGTTACACTTCAATTTTAACAATTTTACGAAACTATGATAATTTACTTTTTTTGAAGGTGTTAGACTTCAATTTTTGCATTTTCAGCAAATTTTTTAAAAAATTGAAATTGGTGTGTGTTAGTCTTCTATTAAGGAGTTTTTTCATCACAACATAAAAATTGAGTATTTTGCTCGTGTTACACTTCAATTAAGACATTTTGAAGAAAAAATAATAATTCACTTTTTTTAAGGTGTTTGACTACACTTTTGGCATTTTCAAGAAAGTTTTTAAATTTTTTGAAATTTGTGTGTGTTTGTCTTCTATTACGGAGTATTTTCACGAAAACATAAAAAATTGAGTATTTAGCTCGTGTTACACAACAATTCAAAAATTTTTAAGAAAATATGATAATTGACTTTTTTTGAAGGTGCTAGACTTCACTTTTTGCATTGTCTAGAATTTTTCTGAAAATTTTGAAATTTGTGTGTGTTAGTCTTGATCTATTACGGAGTATTTTCAAGACAACATAAAAATTGAGTATTTTATGCGTGTTACACTTCAATTTTACCAATTTTACGAAAATATGATAATTGACTTTTTTTGAAGGTGTTAGACTTCAATTTTTGCATTTTCAACAAATTTTTTAAAAAATTGAAATTGGTTTGTGTAAGTCTTCTATTACGGAGTATTTTCATGACAACATAAAAATTGAGTATTTTGCTCGTGTGACACTTCAATTAAGACATTTTGAAGAAAAAATAATAATTCACTTTTTTTAAGGTGTTAGACTCCACTTTTGGCATTTTCAAGAAATTTTTTGAATTTTTTGTAATCTGTGTGTGTTTGTCTTCTATTACGGAGTATTTTCACGAAATCATAAAATATTTCGTATTTAGCTCGTGTTACACAACAATTCAAAATTTTTTATGAAAATATGATAATTGACTTTTTTTGAAGGTGATAGACTTCACTTTTTGCATTGTCAAGAATTTTTCTGAAAATTTTGAAATTTGTGTGTGTTAGTCTTCCATTACGGAGTATTTTCAAGACAACATAAAAATTGAGTATTTTATGCGTGTTACACTTCAATTTTAACAATTTTACGAAAATATGATAATTGACTTTTTTTGAAGGTGTTAGACTTCAATTTTTGCATTTTATAGAAATTTTTGAAAAAATTGAAATTGGTGTGTGTTAGTCTTCTATTACGGAGTATTTTCATGACAGCATAAAAATTGAGTATTTTGCTCGTGTTATACTTCAATTAGGACATTTTGAAGAAAAAATAATAATTCACTCTTTTTTAAGGTGTTAGACTTCACTTTTGGCATTTTCAAGAAAGTTTTTAAATTTTTTGAAATTTGTGTGTGTTAGTCTTCTATTACGGAGTATTTTCACGAAAACATAAAAAATTGAGTATTTAGCTCGTGTTACACAACTATTCAAATTTTTTTAAGAAAATATGATAATTTACTTTTTTTGAAGGTACTAGACTTCACTTTTTGCATTGTCAAGAATTTTTCTGAAAATTTTGAAATTTGTGTGTGTTAGTCTTCTATTACGAAGTATTTTCAAGACATCATAAAAATTGAGTATTTTATGCGTGTTACACTTCAATTTTAACAATTTTACGAAAATATGATAATTTACTTTTTTTTGAAGGTGTTAGACTTCAATTTTTGCATTTTCAACAAATTTTTGAAAAAATTGAAATTGGTGTGTGTTAGTCTTCTATTACGGAGTATTTTCATGACAACATAAAAATTGAGTATTTTGCTCGTGTTACACTTCAATTAAGACATTTTGAAGAAAAAATAATAATTCACTTTTTTTTAAGGTGTTTGACTTCACTTTTGGGATTTTGAAGAAATTTTTTGAATTTTTTGAAATTTGTGTGTGTTGGTCTTCTATTACGGAGTATTTTCACGAAAACAAAAAAAATTGAGTATTTAGCTCGTGTTACACAACAATTCAAAATTTTTTATGAAAATATGATAATTGACTTTTTTTTGAGGGGTTAGACTTCAATTTTTGCATTTTCAACAAATTTTTTAAAAAATTGAAATTGGTGTGTGTTAGTCTTCTATTACGGAGTATTTTCATGACAACATAAGAATTGACTATTTTGCTCGTGTTACACTTCAATTAAGACATCTTGAAGAAAAAATAATAATTCACTTTTTTTTAAGGTGTTAGACTTCACTTTTGGCATTTTCAAGAAAGTTTTTAAATTTTTTGAAATTTGTGTGTGTTAGTCTTCTATTACGGAGTATTTTCACGAAAACATAAAAAATTTCTTATTTAGCTCGTGTTAGACAACAATTCAAATTTTTTTAAGAAAATATCATAATTGACTTTTTTTTAAGGTGTTAGACTTCACTTTTTTGCATTTTCAAGAATTTTTCTGAAAATTTTGAAATTTGTGTGTGTTAGTTTCTATTACGGTGTATTTTCAAGACAACATAAAAATTGAGTATTTTATCCGTGTTACACTTCAATTTTAGCATTTTTACGAAAATATGATAATTGACTTTTTTTTAAGGTGTTAGACTTCAATTTTTGCATTTTCAACAAATTTTAAAAAAAAATGAAATTGGCGTGTGCTAGTCTTCTATTACGGAGTATTTTCAAGGCAACATAAAAATTGAGTATTTTGCTCGTGTTACACTTCAATTAAGACATTTTGAAGAAAAAATAATAATTCATTATTTTTAAGGTGCTATGTTGGTTAATTCTAACCTAGAGGGGGGTAAATTTGGCAATCTAACTTACACTTAGTTTAGATTTAAACCTAATTTACGGTGCGGAATAAATAATAATTTAGATGATAAAGATGATACCGTACAAACACTTTGACACAAGATGTTTGTTTACGAAGTTCGGTAGGTGGTTGCTTTGTAGCTTTAACTCACCCTTTACTCGCTTAATTGACCGACTCAATTATTTGCGAGTACCTACGTCTCCGGGAATGCCTTGTGCCTCTTTTTGGCTTTCGATTGACTTCCAACTCAACTCGATTACAAGGATTTGCCTAAATCGATTTACACGCTTCTATCGATCTATAGCTTAGGCTCTTTACAATTTGTTGCACTAGCCTATTACACTTTTTCACTAATCGAGCTACAACGTGATCGGTCATGTGAGTGGGATACGATTAGTGGAGAATATCGAAAGTAGATCAACGATCTAAAGAGGTTTCTCAAGCTATCAATGGATATAGATAATCACAGCTTAGGGTTTCTCTCTTTTTAGGTTTAAATGTTTGAAAGTGAAGGAGTGGGAGAGAGAGACCCATGAAGGATTCTATTTATACTCTCTATAGAAATCCTTCAGAAAACTTGAAGTGCGTTCGAACGCATAAAGTCAGTTCATAACGCACTTGTAGTTTGCACTAGCCGTTTCAAAATAACGTGCAAGTACATCTTGGGTCCGTTCGAACGGACAATGTCCGTTCGTAACGGACTCAATTATACATAGCATTTTGCGTTCACAGGAACAAGAGTCCGTTCAACGCACTGAAAAGTGGGTGAACGGATTCCAGGTTGTCCGTTCGAACGCACATGTGTGTTCGTTCGAACGCACACATCCCTGTGACGTTTTCCGTTCACAGGAAGGATTGTCCGTTCAACGCACTCAGAAGGTGGGTGAACGGATTCTAATTGTCCGTTCGAACGGACATGATTGTTCGTTCGAACGCACACATTCCTGTGACACGTTTGGTTCTAATCAAGCTTTAAAGTTTTGATATGTAGCAAGTCCGTTCTGAACGGACTTTGAGTTCGTTCAGAACGCACTTCCTGCTGGACTGAACTCTTTGTTATTTTGAACATGATTTTACTTGAGTTCTACTAGGTTTGTACCTAAGGTTTATTTGTGGCGTATCCCACTCACGGAAGGCTTCAACATCTTGAGTCTTGATGTATTCCAATGGCCTTCCTTGTGTTCTTCTTTTCTTGTTTATGTTGAGACTTCATGTCCTGATTCTTGATGTAGTCCAATGAAGTCTTCCTTCACAAATCCTCCTTCATCTTCGTATCGTACCTATGTTATCCTGCACTTTTCTGGATGTATACATTAGTAATGACAGTGTTTTGAAATAATCAAACTATCAGGAAATTTGAACCAACATGCTAGACTTCACTTTTGGCATTTTCAAGAAATGTTTTGAATTTTTTGAAATTTGTGTGTGTTAGTCTTCTATTACGGAGTATTTTCATGAAAACCTAAAAAATTTAGTATTTAGCTCGTGTTACACAACAATTAAATTTTTTTTAAGAAAATATGATAATTGACTTTTTTTGAAGGTGTTAGACTTCACTTTTTGCATTGTCAAGAATTTTTCTGAAAATTTTGAAATTTGTGTGTGTTAGTCTTCTATTACGGAGTATTTTCAAGACAACATAAAAATTGAGTATTTTATGCGTGTTACACTTCAATTTTAACAATTTTACGAAAATATTATAATTTACTTTTTTTTGAAGGTGTTAGGCTTCAATTTTTGCATTTTCAAGAAATTTTTGGAAAAATTGAAATTGGTGTGTGTTAGTCTTCTATTACGGAGTATTTTCATGACAACATAAAAATTGAGTATTTTGCTCGTGTTACAATTCAATTAAGACATTTTGATGAAAAAATAATAATTCACTTTTTTTTAAGTCGTTAGACTTCACTTTTGGCATTTTCAAGAAAGTTTTTAAATTTTTTGAAATTTGTGTGTGTTAGTCTTCTATTACGGAGTATTTTCACGAAAACATAAAAAATTTCGTATTTAGCTCGTGTTACAAAACAATTCAAAATTTTTTAAGAAAATATGATAATTGACTTTTTTTTGAAGGTGTTAGACTTCACTTTTTGCATTGTCTAGAATTTTTCTGAAAATTTTTGAAATTTTTGTGTGTTAGTCTTCTATTACGGAGTATTTTCAAGTCAACATAAAAATTGAGTATTTTATGCGTGTTACACTTCAATTTTAACAATTTTACGAAACTATGATAATTTACTTTTTTTGAAGGTGTTAGACTTCAATTTTTGCATTTTCAACAAATTTTTAAAAAAATTGAAATTGGTGTGTGTTAGTCTTCTATTACGGAGTTTTTTCATCACAACATAAAAATTGAGTATTTTGCTCGTGTTACACTTCAATTAAGACATTTTGAAGAAAAAATAATAATTCACTTTTTTTAAGGTGTTTGACTTCACTTTTAGCATTTTCAAGAAAGTTTTTAAATTTTTTGAAATTTGAGTGTGTTAGTCTTCTATTACGGAGTATTTTCACGAAAACATAAAAAATTGAGTATTTAGATCGTGTTACAGAACAATTCAAATTTTTTTAAGAAAATATGATAATTGACTTTTTTTGAAGGTGCTAGACTTCATTTTTTGCATTGTCTAGAATTTTTCTGAAAATTTTGAAATTTGTGTGTGTTAGTCTTCTATTACGGAGAATTTTCAAGACAACATAAAAATTGAGTATTTTATGCGTGTTACACTTCAATTTTATCAATTTTACGAAAATATGATAATTGACTTTTTTTGAAGGTGTTAGACTTCAATTTATGCATTTTCAACAAATTTTTTAAAAAATTGAAATTGGTGTGTGTATGTCTTCTATTACGGAGTATTTTCATGACAACATAAAAATTGAGTATTTTGCTCGTGTTACACTTCAATTAAGACATTTTGAAGAAAAAATAATAATTCACTTTTTTTAAGGTGTTAGACTCCACTTTTGGCATTTTCAAGAAATTTTTTGAATTTTTTGAAACTTGTGTATGTTTGTCTTCTATTACGGAGTATTTTCACGAAATCATAAAAAATTTAGTATTTAACTCGTGTTACACAACAATTCAAAATTTTTTAAGAAAATATGATAATTGACTTTTTTTGAAGGTGACTTCACTTTTTGCATGGTCAAGAATTTTTCTGAAAATTTTGAAATTTGTGTGTGTTAGTCTTCTATTACGGAGTATTTTCAAGACAACATAAAAATTGAGTATTTTATGCGTGTTACACTTCAATTTTAACAATTTTACGAAAATATTATAATTTACTTTTTTTTAGAGGTGTTAGACTTCAAATTTTGCATTTTCAACAAATTTTTTTAAAAATTGAAATTGGTGTGTGTTAGTCTTCTATTACGGAGTATTTTCATGACAACATAAAAATTAAGTATTTTGCTCGTGTTACACTTCAATTAAGACATTTTGAAGAAAAAACAATAATTCACTTTTTTTTTAGGCGTTTGACTTCACTTTTGGGATTTTCAAGAAATTTTTTGAATTTTTTGAAATTTGTGTGTGTTGGTCTTCTATTACGGAGTATTTTCACGAAAACATAAAAAATTGAGTATTTAGCTCGTGTTACACAACAATTCAAAATTTTTTATGAAAATATGATAATTGACTTTTTTTTGAGGGGTTAGACTTCAATTTTTGCATTTTCAACAAATTTTTTAAAAAATTGAAATTGGTGCGTGTTAGTCTTCTATTACGGAGTATTTTCATGACAACATAAGAATTGACTATTTTGCTCGTGTTACACTTCAATTAAGACATCTCGAAGAAAAAATAATAATTCACTTTTTTTTAAGGTGTTAGACTTCACTTTTGGCATTTTAAAGAAAGTTTTTAAATTTTTTGAAATTTGTGTGTGTTAGTCTTCTATTACGGAGTATTTTCACGAAAACATAAAAAAATTCGTATTTAGCTCGTGTTAGACAACAATTCAAATTTTTTTAAGAAAATATGATAATTGACTTTTTTTTAAGGTGTTAGACTTCACTTTTTTGCATTTTCAAGAATTTTTCTGAAAATTTTGAAATTTGTGTGTGTTAGTCTTCTATTACGGTGTATTTTCAAGACAACATAAAAATTGAGTATTTTATCCGTGTTACACTTCAATTTTAGCATTTTTACGAAAATATGATAATTGACTTTTTTTTAAGGTGTTAGACTTCAATTTTTGCATTTTCAACAAATTTTAAAAAAAAATGAAATTGGCGTGTGCTAGTCTTCTATTACGGAGTATTTTCAAGGCAACATAAAAATTGAGTATTTTGCTCGTGTTACACTTCAATTAAGACATTTTGAAGAAAAAATAATAATTCATTTTTTTTAAGGTGCTAGACTTCACTTTTGGCATTTTCAAGAAATGTTTTGAATTTTTTGAAATTTGTGTGTGTTAGTCTTTTATTACGGAGTATTTTCATGAAAACATAAAAAATTTAGTATTTAGCTCGTGTTACACATCAATTAAATTTTTTTTAAGAAAATATGATAATTGACTTTTTTTGAAGGTGTTAGACTTCACTTTTTGCATTGCCAAGAATTTTTCTGAAAGTTTTGAAATTTGTGTCTGTTCGTCTTCTATTACGGAGTATTTTCAAGACAACGTTAAAATTGAGTATTTTATGCGTGTTACACTTCAATTTTATCAATTTTACGGAAATATGATAATTGACTTTTTTAGAAGGTGTTAGACTTCAATTTTTGCATTTTTAAGAAATTTTTGGAAAAATTGAAATTGGTGTGTGTTAGTCTTCTATTACGGAGTATTTTCATTACAACATAAAAATTGAGTATTTTGCTCGTGTTACACTTCAATTAAGACATTTTGAAGAAAAAAACATAATTCACTTTTTTTTAAGTCGTTAGACTTCACTTTTGGCATTTTCAAGAAAGTTTTTAAATTTTTTGAAGTTTGTGTGTGTTAGTATTCTATTACGGAGTATTTTCACGAAAACATAAAAAATTTCGTATTTAGCTCGTGTTACAAAACAATTCAAAATTTTTTAAGAAAATATGATAATTGACTTTTTTTTGAAGGTGTTAGACTTCACTTTTTGCATTGTCTAGAATTTTTCTGAAAATTTTGAAATTTTTGTGTGTTAGTCTTCTATTACGGAGTATTTTCAAGACAACATAAAAATTGAGTATTTTATGCGTGTTACACTTCAATTTTAACAATTTTACGAAACTATGATAATTTACTTTTTTTGAAGGTGTTAGACTTCAATTTTTGCATTTTCAACAAATTTTTTAAAAAATTGAAATTGGTGTGTGTTAGTCTTCTATTAAGGAGTTTTTTCATCACAACATAAAAATTGAGAATTTTGCTCGTGTTACACTTCAATTAAGACATTTTGAAGAAAAAATAATAATTCACTTTTTTTAAGGTGTTTGACTACACTTTTGGCATTTTCAAGAAAGTTTTTAAATTTTTTGAAATTTGTGTGTGTTAGTCTTCTATTACGGAGTATTTTCACGAAAACATAAAAAATTGAGTATTTAGCTCGTGTTACACAACAATTCAAAAATTTTTATGAAAATATGATAATTGACTTTTTTTGAAGGTGCTAGACTTCACTTTTTGCATTGTCTAGAATTTTTCTGAAAATTTTGAAATTTGTGTGTGTTAGTCTTCTATTACGGAGTATTTTCAAGACAACATAAAAATTGAGTATTTTATGCGTGTTACACTTCAATTTTACCAATTTTACGAAAATATGATAATTGACTTTTTTTGAAGGTGTTAGACTTCAATTTTTGCATTTTCAACAAATTTTTTAAAAAATTGAAATTGGTGTGTGTAAGTCTTCTATTACGGAGTATTTTCATGACAATATAAAAATTGAGTATTTTGCTCGTGTGACACTTCAATTAAGACATTTTGAAGAAAAAATAATAATTCACTTTTTTTAAGGTGTTAGACTCCACTTTTGGCATTTTCAAGAAATTTTTTGAATTTTTTGAAATCTGTGTGTGTTTGTCTTCTATTACGGAGTATTTTCACGAAATCATAAAAAATTTCGTATTTAGCTCGTGTTACACAACAATTCAAAATTTTTTATGAAAATATGATAATTGACTTTTTTTGAAGGTGATAGACTTCACTTTTTGCATTGTCAAGAATTTTTCTGAAAATTTTGAAATTTGTGTGTGTTAGTCTTCTATTACGGAGTATTTTCAAGACAACATAAAAATTGAGTATTTTATGCGTGTTACACTTCAATTTTAACAATTTTACGAAAATATTATAATTTAATTTTTTTTGAAGGTGTTAGACTTCAATTTTTGCATTTTCAACAAATTTTTTTAAAAATTGAAATTGGTGTGTGTTAGTCTTCTATTACGGAGTATTTTCATGACAACATAAAAATTGAGTATTTTGCTCGTGTTACACTTCAATTAAGACATTTTGAAGGAAAAACAATAATTCACTTTTTTTTAAGGTGTTTGACTTAACTTTTGGGATTTTCAAGAAATTTTTTGAATTTTTTGAAATTTGTGTGTGTTGGTCTTCTATTACCGAGTATTTTCACGAAAACATAAAAAATTGAGTATTTAGCTCGTGTTACACAACAATTCAAATTTTTTTAAGAAAATATGATAATTGACTTTTTTTTAAGGGGTTAGACTTCAATTTTTGCATTTTCAACAAATTTTTTAAAAAATTGAAATTGGTGTGTGTTAGTCTTCTATTACGGAGTATTTTCATGAAAACATAAAATTTGAGTATTTTATGAGTGTTACACTTCAATTTTAACAATTTTACGAAAATATTACAATTGACATTTTTTGAAGGTGGAGACTTCAATTTTTGCATTTTTTAACAAATTTTTTAAAAAATTGAAATTGGTGTGTGTTAGTCTTCTATTTCGGAGTATTTTCATCACAATATAAAAATTGACTATTTTGCTCGTGTTACACTTCAATTAAGACATTTTGAAGAAAAAATAATAATTCACATTTTTTTTAAGGTGTTAGACTTCACTTTTGGCATTTTCAAGAAATTTTTTAAATTTCTTGAAATTTGTGTGTGTTATTGTTCTATTACGGAGTATTTTCACGAAAACATAAAAAATTTCGTATTTAGCTCGTGTTAGACAACAATTCAAATTTTTTTAAGAAAATATGATAATTGACTTTTTTTTAAGGTGTTAGACTTCACTTTTTTGCATTTTCAAGAATTTTTCTGAAAATTTTGAAATTTGTGTGTGTTAGTCTTCTATTACGGTGTATTTTCAAGACAACATAAAAATTGAGTATTTTATCCGTGTTACACTTCAATTTTAGCATTTTTACGAAAATATGATAATTGAATTTTTTTTAAGGTGTAAGACTTCAATTTTTGCATTTTCAAAAAATTTGTAAAAAAAATGAAATTGGCGTGTGCTAGTCTTCTTTTACGGAGTATTTTCAAGACGACATAAAAATTGAGTATTTTGCTCGTGTTACACTTCAATTAAGACATTTTGAAGAAAAAATAATAATTCACTTTTTTTTTAAGGTGCTAGACTTCACTTTTGGAATTTTCAAGAAATGTTTTGAATTTTTTGAAATTTGTGTGTGTTAGTCTTCAATTACGGAGTATTTTCATGAAAACATAAAAAATTTAGTATTTTGCTCATGTTACACAACAATTATATTTTTTTTAAGAAAATATGATAATTGACTTTTTTTGAAGGTGTTAGACTTCACTTTTTGCACTTTCAAGAATTTTTCTGAAAATTTTGAAATTTGTGTGTGTTAGTCTTCTATTACGGAGTATTTTCATGAAAACATAAAATTTGAGTATTTTATGAGTGTTACACTTCAATTTTAACAATTTTACGAAAATATTACAATTGACATTTTTTGAAGGTGTAGACTTCAATTTTTGCATTTTTTAACAAATTTTTTAAAAAATTGAAATTGGTGTGTGTTAGTCTTCTATTTCGGAGTATTTTCATCACAACATAAAAATTGAGTTTTTTTCTCGTGTTACACTTCAATTAAGACATTTTGAAGAAAAAATAATAATTCACTTTTTTTTAAGGTGTTAGATTTCACTTTTGGCATTTTCAAGAAAGTTTTTAAATTTTTTGAAATTTGTGTGTGTTAGTCTTCTATTACGGAGTATTTTCACGAAAACATAAAAAATTGAGTATTTAGCTCGTGCTACACAACAATTCAAAATTTTTTAAGAAAATATGATAATTGACTTTTTTTGAAGGTGCTAGACTTCACTTTTTGCATTGTCTAGAATTTTTCTGAAAATTTTGAAATTTGTGTGTGTTAGTCTTCTATTACGGAGTATTTTCATGAAAACATAAAAAATTTAGTATTTAGCTCGTGTTACACAACAATTAAAATTTTTTTAAGAAAATATGATAATTGACTTTTTTTGAAGATGTTAGACTTCACTTTTTGAACTTTCAAGAATTTTTCTGAAAATTTTGAAATTTGTGTGTGTTAGTCTTCTATTACGGAGTATTTTCAAGACAACATAAAAATTGAGTATTTTATGCGTGTTACACTTCTATTTTAACAATTTTACGAAAATAAGACAATTGACTTTTTTTGAAGGGGTTAGACTTCAATTTTTGCATTTTCAACAAATTTTTTAAAAAATTGAAATTTGTGTGTGTTAGTCTTCTATTACGGAGTATATTCATGACAACATAAAAAATGAGTATTTTTCTCGTGTTACACTTCAATTAAGACATTTTGAAGAAAAAATAATAATTCACTTTTTTATAAGGTGTTAGACTTCACTTTTGGCATTTTCAAGAAAGTTTTTAAATTTTTTGAAATTTGTGTGTGTTAGTCTTCTATTACGGAGTATTTTCACGAAAACATAAAAAATTTCGTATTTAGCTCGTGTTACACAATAATTCAAAATTTTTTAAGAAAATATGATAATTGACTTTTGTTAAAGGTGTTAGACTTCACTTTTTGCATTGTGAAGAATTTTTCTGAAATTTTTGAAATTTGTGTGTTAGTCTTCTATTACGGAGTATTTTCAAGACAACATAAAAATTGAGTATTTTATGCGTGTTACACTTCAATTTTAACAATTTTACGAAAATATGATAATTGACTTTTTTTTAAGGTGTTAGACTTCAATTTTTGCATTTTCATGAAATTTTTGAAAAAATTGAAATTGGTGTGTGTTAGTCTTCTATTACGGAGTATTTTCAGGACAACGTAAAAATTGAGTATTTTGCTCGTGTTACACTTCAATTAAGACATTTTGAAGAAAAAATAATAATTCACTTTTTTTTAAGGTTCTAGACTTCACTTTTGGCATTTTCATGAAATTTTTTGAATTTTATGAAATTGGTGTGTGTTAGTCTTCTATTACGGAGTATTTTCATGAAAACATAAAAAATTTCGTATTTAGCTTGTGTTACACAACAATTCAAAATTTTTGAAGAAAATATGATAATTGACTTTTTTTGAAGGTGTTAGACTTCACTTTTTTGCATTTTGAAGAATTTTTCTGAAAATTTTGAAATTTGTGTTTGTTAGTCTTCTATTCCGGAGTATTTTCAGGACAACATAAAAATTGAGTATTTTATGCGTGTTACACTTCAATTTTAGCATTTTTACGAAATTATGATAATTGACTTTTTTTTAAGGTGTTAGACTTCAATTTTTGCATTTTCAACAAATTTTTTAAAAAATTGAAATTGGTGTGTGTTAGTCTTCTATTACGGAGTATTTTCATGACACCATAAGAATTGAGTATTTTGCTCGTGTTACACTTCAATTAAGACATTTAGAAGAAAAAATAATAATTCACTTGTTTTTAAGGTGTTAGACTTCACTTTTGGCATTTTCAAGAAAGTTTTTGAATTTTTTGACATTTGTGTGTGTTAGTCTTCTATTACGGAGTATTTTCATGAAAACATAAAATTTTTTTGTATTTAGCTCGTGTTACACAAAAATTCAAAATTTTTTAAGAAAATATGATAATTGACTTTTTTTGAAGGTGTTAGACTTCACTTTTTGCATTGTCAAGAATTTTTCTGAAAATTTTGATATTTGTGTGTGTTAGTCTTCTATTACGGAGTATTTTCAAGACAACATAAAAATTGAGTATTTTGCTCGTGTTACACTTCAATTAAGACATTTTGAAGAAAAAATAATAATTCACTTTTTTTTAAGGTGTTTGACTTCACTTTTGGCATTTTCAAGAAATTTTTTGAATTTTTTGAAATTTGTGTGTGTTAGTCTTCTATTACGGAGTATTTTCACGAAAACATAAAAATTGAGTATTTAGCTCGTGTTACACAACAATTCAAAATTTTTTAAGAAAATATGATAATTGATTTTTTTTTAAGGTGTTAGACTTCACTTTTTGCATTGTCAAGAATTATTCTGAAAATTTTGAAATTTGTGTGTGTTAGTCTTCTATTACGGAGTATTTTCAAGACAACATAAAAATTGAGTATTTTATGCGTGTAACACTTCAATTTTAACAATTTTACGAAAATATGATAATTGACTTTTTTTGATGGTGTTAGACTTCAATTTTTGCATTTTCAACAAATTTTTTAAAAAATTGAAATTGGTGTGTGTTAGTAGTCTTCTATTACGGAGTACTTTCATGACAACATAAAAATTCAGTATTTTGCTCGTGTTACACTTCAATTAAGACATTTTGAAGAAAAAATAATAATTCACTTTTTTTTAAGGTGTTAGACTTCACTTTTCGCATTTTCAAGAAAGTTTTTGAATTTTTTGAAATTTGTGTGCGTTAGTCTTCTATTACGGAGTATTTTCACGAAAACATAAAAAAATTCATATTTAGCTCGTGTTACACAACAATTCATAATTTTTTAAGAAAATTTGATAATTGACTTTTTTTGAAGGTGTTAGACTTCACTTTTTGCATAGTCAAGAATTTTTCTGAAAATTTTTAAATTTGTGTGTGTTAGTCTTCTATTTCGGAGTATTTTCAAGACAACATACAAATTGAGTATGTTATGTGTGTTACACTTCAATTTTAACAATTTTACGAAAATATGATAATTTACTTTTTTTGAAGGTGTTAGACTTCAATTTTTGCATTTTCAAAATTTTTTTTAAAAAATTGAAATTGGTGTGTGTTAGTCTTCTATTACGGAGTATTTTCATGACAACATAAAAATTGAGTATTTTGCTCGTGTTACACTTCAATTAAGACATTTTGAAGAAAAAATAACAATAAACTTTTTTTTAAGGTGTTAGACTTCACTTTTGGCATTTTCAATAAAGTTTTTTAAATTTTTTGAAATTTGTGTGTGTTAGTCTTCTATTACTGAGTATTTTCACGAAAACATAAAAAATTTCATATTTAGCTCCTGTTACACAACAATTCAAAATTTTTTAAGAAAATATGATAATTGACTTTATTTGAAGGTGTTAGACTTCACTTTTTGCATAGTCAAGATTTTTTCTGAAAATTTTGAAATTTGTGTGTGTTAGTCTTCTATTACGGAGTATTTTCAAGACAACATAAAAATTGAGTATTTTATGCGTGTTACACTTCAATTTTAACAATTTTACAAAAATATGATAATTGACTTTTTTTTAGGGTGTTAGACTTCAATTTTTGCATTTTCAACAAATTTTTTAAAAAATTGAGATTGGCGTGTGTTAGTCTTCTATTACGGAGTATTTTCAAGACAACATAAAAATTGAGTATTTTTCTCGTGTTACACTTCAATTACGACATTTTGAAGAAAAAATAATAATTCACTTTTTTTTTAAGGTGCTAGACTTCACTTTTGGCATTTTCAAGAAATTTTTTGAATTTTTTGAAATTGGTGTGTGTTAGTCTTCTATTACGGAGTATTTTCACGAAAACATAAAAAATTTCGTATTTAGCTCGTGTCACACATCAATTCAAAATTTTTTAAGAAAATATGATAATTGACTTTTTTTGAAGGTGTTAGACTTCACTTTTTTGCATTTTGAAGAATTTTTCTGAAAATTTTGAAATTTGTGTTTGTTAGTCTTCTATTCCGGAATATTTTCAAGACAACATAAAAATTGAGTATTTTATGCGTGTTACACTTCAATTTTAGCATTTTTACGAAAATATGATAATTGACTTTTTTTTAAGGTGTTAGACTTCAATTTTTGCATTTTCAACAAATTTTTTAAAAAATTGAAATTGGTGTGTGTTAGTCTTCTATTACGGAGTATTTTCATGACACCATAAGAATTGAGTATTTTGCTCGTGTTACACTTCAATTGAGACATTTAGAAGAAAAAATAATAATTCACTTGTTTTTAAGGTGTTAGACTTCACTTTTGGCATTTTCAAGAAAGTTTTTGAATTTTTTGACATTTGTGTGTGTTAGTCTTCTATTACGGAGTATTTTCATGAAAACATAAAAAAATTTTGTATTTAGCTCGTGTTACACAAAAATTCAAAAATTTTTAAGAAAATATGATAATTGAATTTTTTTGAAAGTGTTAGACTTCACTTTTTGCATTGTCAAGAATTTTTCTGAAAATTTTGATATTTGTGTGTGTTAGTCTTCTATTACGGAGTATTTTCAAGACAACATAAAAATTGAGTATTTTATAAGTGTTACACTTCAATTTTAACAATTTTACGAAAATATGATAATTGGCTTTTTTTGAAGGTGTTAGACTTCAATTTTTGCATTTTCAAGAAATTTTTGAAAAAATTGAAATTGGTGTGTGTTAGTCTTCTATTACGGAGTATTTTCATGACAACATAAAAATTGAGTATTTTGCTCGTGTTACACTTCAATTAAGCCATTTTGGAGAAAAAATAATAATTCAATTTTTTTTAAGGTGCTAGACTTCACTTTTGGCATTTTCAAGAATTTTTTTGAATTTTTTGACATTTGTGTGTGTTAGTCTTCTATTACGGAGTATTTTAATGAAAACATAAAAAAATTTAGTATTTAGCTCGTGTTACACAAAAATTCAAAATTTTTTAAGAAAATATGATAATTTACTTTTTTTGAAGGTAGACTTCACTTTTTGCATTATCAAGAATTTTTCTGAAAATTTTGATATTTGTGTGTGTTAGTCTTCTATTACGGAGTATTTTCAAGACAACATAAAAGTTGAGTATTTTATGCGTGTTACACTTCAATTTTAACAATTTTACGAAAATATGATAATTGACTTTTTTAGAAGGTGTTAGACTTCTATTTTTGCATTTTAAAGAATTTTTTGAAAAAATTGAAATTGGTGTGTGTTAGTCTTCTATTACGGAGTATTTTCATGACAACATAAAAATTGAGTATTTTGCTCGTGTTACACTTCAATTAAGACATTTTGAAAAAAAAATAATAATTCACTTTTTTTTAAGGTGTTTGACTTCACTTTTGGCATTTTGAAGAAATTTTTTGAATTTTTTGAAATTTGTGTGTGTTAGTCTTCTATTACGGAGTATTTTCACGAAAACACAAAAAATTGAGTATTTAGCTCGTGTTACACAAAAATTCAAATTTTTTTTAGAAAATATGATAATTGATTTTTTTTATGGTGTTAGACTTCACTTTTTGCATTGTCAAGAATTATTCTGAAAATTTTGAAATTTGTGTGTGTTAGTCTTCTATTACGGAGTATTTTTAAGACAACATAAAAATTGAATATTTTATGCGTGTTACACTTCAATTTTAACAATTTTACGAAAATATGATAATTGACTTTTTTTGAAGGTGTTAGACTTGAATTTTTGCATTTTCAACAAATTTTTTTAAAAATTGAAATTGCTGAGTGTTAGTCTTCTATTACGGAGTATTTTCATGACAACATAAAAATTGAGTATTTTGCTCGTGTTACACTTCAATTAAGACATTTTGAAGAAAAAATAATAATTCACTTTTTTTTTAAGGTGTTAGACTTCACTTTTGGCATTTTCAAGAAAGTTTTTGAATTTTTTGAAATTTGTGTGCGTTAGTCTTCTATTACGGAGGATTTTCACGAAAACATAAAAAGATTCATATTTAGCTCGTTTTACACAACAATTCATAATTTTTTAAGAAAATATGATAATTGACTTTTTTTGAAAGTGTTAGACTTCACTTTTTGCATAGTCAAGAATTTTTCTGAAAATTTTGAAATTTGTGTGTGTTAGTCTTCTATTTCGGAGTATTTTCAAGACAACATAAAAATTGAGTATGTTATGTGTGTTACACTTCAATTTTAACAATTTTACGAAAATATGATAATTTACTTTTTTTGAAGGAGTTAGACTTCAATTTTTGCATTTTCAAAATTTTTTTTAAAAAATTGAAATTGGTGTGTGTTAGTCTTCTATTACGGAGTATTTTCATGACAACATAAAAATTGAGTATTTTGCTCGTGTTACACTTCAATAAAGACATTTTGAAGAAAAAATAACAATTCACTTTTTTTTAAGGTGTTAGACTTCACTTTTGGCATTTTCAAGAAAGTTTTTTAAATTTTTTGAAATTTGTGTGTGTTAGTCTTCTATTACTGAGTATTTTCACGAAAACATAAAAAATTTCATATTTAGCTCGTGTTACGCAACAATTCAAAATTTTTTAAGAAAATATGATAATTGACTTTATTTGAAGGTGTTAGACTTCCCTTTTTGCATAGTCAAGATTTTTTCTGAAAATTTTGAAATTTGTGTGTGTTAGTCTTCTATTACGGAGTATTTTCAAGACAACATAAAAATTGAGTATTTTATGCGTGTTACACTTCAATTTTAACAATTTTACAAAAATATGATAATTGACTTTTTTTTAAGGTGTTAGACTTCAATTTTTGCATTTTCAACAATTTATTTAAAAAATTGAGATTGGCGTGTGTTAGTCTTCTATTACGGAGTATTTTCAAGAAAACATAAAATTGAGTATTTTATGCGTGTTATACTTCAATTTTAACAATTTTATGAAAATATGATAATTGACTTTTTTTGAAGGTGTTAGACTTCAATTTTTGCATTTTCATGAAATTTTTGAAAAAATTGAAATTGGTGTGTGTTAGTCTTCTATTACGGAGTATTTTCATGACAACATAAAAATTGAGTATTTTATGCGTGTTACACTTCAATTTTAACAATTTGAGGAAAAAATAATAATTCACTTTTTTTTAAGGTGTTAGACTTCACTTTTGGCATTTTCAAGAAAGTTTTTGAATTTTTTGAAATTTGTGTGTGTTCGTCTTCTATTACGGATTATTTTCACGAAAACATAAAAAATTGAGTATTTAGCTCGTGTTACACAACAATTCAAATTGTTTAAAGAAAATATGATAATTGACTTTATTTGAAGGTGTTAGACTTCACTTTTTGCATAGTCAAGAATTTTTCTGAAAATTTTGAAATTTGAGTGTGTTAGTCTTCTATTACGGAGTATTTTCAAGACAACATAAAAATTGAGTATTTAATGCGTGTTACACTTCAATTTTAACAATTTTACGAAAATATGATAATTGACTTTTTTTGAAGGTGTTAGACTTCAATTTTTGCATTTTGAAGAAATTTTTGAAAAAATTGAAATTGGTGTGTGTTAGTCTTCTATTACGTAGTATTTTCATGACAACATAAAAATTGAGTATTTTGCTCGTGTTACACTTCAATTAAGACATTTTGAAGAAAAAATAATAATTCACTTTTTTTTAAGGTGTTTGACTTCACTTTTGGTATTTTCAAGAAATTTTTTGAATTTTTTGAAATTTGTGTGTGTTAGTCTTCTATTACGGAGTATTTTCACGAAAACATAAAAAATTGAGTATTTAGCTCGTGTCACACAACAATTCAAAATTTTTTAAGAAAATATGATAATTGATTTTTTTTAAGGTGTTAGACTTCACTTTTTGCATTGTCAAGAATTATTCTGAAAATTTTGAAATTTGTGTGTGTTAGTCTTCTATTACGGAGTATTTTCAAGACAACATAAAAATTGAGTATTTTATGCGTGTTACACTTCAATTTTATCAATTTTACAAAAATATGATAATTGACTTTTTTTTAAGGTGTTAGACTTCAATTTTTGCATTTTCAACAAATTTTTTAAAAAATTTAAATTGGCGTGTGTTAGTCTTCTATTAGGAGTATTTTCAAGACAACATAAAAATTGAGTATTTTTCTCGTGTTACACTTCAATTAAGACATTTTGAAGAAAAAATAATAATTCACTTTTTTTTTAAGGTGCCAGACTTCACTTTTGGCATTTTCAAGAATTTTTTTGAATTTTTTGAAATTTGTGTGTGTTAGTCTTCTATTACGAAGTATTTTCATGAAAACATAAAAAATTTAGTATTTAGCTCGTGTCACACAACAATTCAAAATTTTTTAAGAAAATATGATAATTGACTTTTTTTTGAAGTTGTTAGACTTCACTTTTTGCATTGTGAAGAATTTTTCTGAAAATTTTGAAATTTGAGTGTGTTAGTCTTCTATTACGGAGTATTTTCAAGACAACATAAAAATTGAGTATTTTATGCGTGTTACACTTCAATTTTAACAATTTTACGAAAATATGATAATTGACTTTTTTTGAAGGTGTTAGACTTCAATTTTTGCATTTTCAACAAATTTTTTAAAAAATTGAAATTGGTGTGTGTTAGTCTTCTATTACGGAGTATTTTCATGACAACATAAAAATTGAGTATTTTGCTCGTGTTACACTTCAATTAAGACATTTTGAAGAAAAAATAATAATTCACTTTTTTTTAAGGTGTTATACTTCACTTTTGACATTTTCAAGAAAGTTTTTGAATTTTTTGAAATTTGTGTGCGTTAGTCTTCTATTACGTAGTATTTTCACGAAAACATAAAAAAATTCATATTTAGCTCGTGTTACACAACAATTCATAATTTTTTAAGAAAATATGATAATTGACTTTTTTTTGAAGTTGTTAGACTTCACTTTTTGCATAGTCAAGAATTTTTCTGAAAATTTTGAAATTTGTGTGTGTTAGTCTTCTATTTCGGAGTATTTTCAAGACAACATAAAAATTGAGTATGTTATGTGTGTTACACTTCAATTTTAACAATTTTACGAAAATATGATAATTTACTTTTTTTGAAGGTGTTAGACTTCAATTTTTGCATTTTCAAAATTTTTTAAAAAAAATTGAAATTGGTATGTGTTAGTCTTCTATTACGGAGTATTTTCAAGACAACATAAAAATTGAGTATTTTGCTCGTGTTACATTTCAATTAAGACATTTTGAAGAAAAAATAACAATTCACTTTTTTTTAAGGTGTTAGACTTCACTTTTGGCATTTTCAAGAAAGTTTTTAAATTTTTTGAAATTTGTGTGTGTTAGTCTTCTATTACTGAGTATTTTAACGAAAACATAAAAAATTTCATATTTAGCTCGTGTTACACAACAATTCAAAATTTTTTAAGAAAATATGATAATTGACTTTATTTGAAGGTTAGACTTCACTTTTTGCATAGTCAAAGATTTTTTCTGAAAATTTTGAAATTTGTGTGTGTTAGTCCTCTATTACGGAGTATTTTCAAGACAACATAAAAATTGAGTATTTTATGCGTGTTACACTTCAATTTTAACAATTTTACAAAAATATGATAATTGACTTTTTTTTAAGGTGTTAGACTTCAATTTTTGCATTTTCAACAAATTTTTAAAAAAATTGAAATTGGCGTGTGTTAGTCTTCTATTAGGAGTATTTTCAAGACAACATAAAAATTGAGTATTTTTCTCGTGTTACACTTCAATTAAGACATTTTGAAGAAAAAATAATAATTAACTTTTTTTTTTAAGGTGCTAGCCTTCACTTTTGGCATTTTCAAGAATTTTTTTGAATTTTTTGAAATTTGTGTGTGTTAGTCTTCTATTACGGAGTATTTTCATGAAAACATAAAAAATTTAGTATTTAGCTCGTGTCACACAACAATTCAAAATTTTTTAAGAAAATACGATAATTGACTTTTTTTTGAAGTTGTTAGACTTGACTTTTTGCATTGTGAAGAATTTTTCTGAAAATTTTGAAATTTGAGTGTGTTAGTCTTCTATTACGGAGTATTTTCAAGACAACATAAAAATTGAGTATTTTATGCGTGTTACACTTCAATTTTAACAATTTTACGAAAAGATGATAATTGAATTTTTTTGAAGGTGTTAGACTTCAATTTTTGCATTTTCAAGAAATTTTTGAAAAAATTGAAATTGGTGTGTGTTAGTCTTCTATTACGGAGTATTTTCATGACAACATAAAAATGGAGTATTTTGCTCGTGTTACACTTCAATTAAAACATTTTGAGGAAAAAATAATAATTCACTTTTTTTTAAGGTGTTTGACTTCACTTTTGGCATTTTCAAGAAATTTTTTGAATTTTTTGAAATTTGTGTGTGTTCGTCTTCTATTACGGAGTATTTTCACGAAAACAAAAAAATTGAGTATTTAGCTCGTGTTACACAACAATTCAAAAAATTTTAAGAAAATATGATAATTGACTTTTTTTTGAAGGTGTTAGACTTCACTTTTGGCATTTTCAAGAAAGTTTTTAAATTTTTTGAAATTTGTGTGTGTTAGTCTTCTATTACTGAGTATTTTTACGAAAACATAAAAAATTTCATATTTAGCTCGTGTTACACAACAATTCAAAATTTTTTAAGAAAATATGATAATTGACTTTATTTGAACGTGTTAGACTTCACTTTTAGAATAGTCAAGATTTTTTCTGAAAATTTTGAAATTTGTGTGTGTTAGTCTTCTATTACGGAGTATTTTCAAGACAACATAAAAAATGAGTATTTTATGCGTGTTACACTTCAATTTTAACATTTTTACAAAAATATGATAATTGACTTTTTTTTCAGGTGTTAGACTTCAATTTTTGCATTTTCAACAAATTTTTTAAAAAATTGAAATTGGCGTGTGTTAGTCTTCTATTACGGAGTATTTTCAAGACAACATAAAAATTGAGTATTTTTCTCGTGTTACACTTCAATTAAGACATTTTGAAGAAAAAATAATAATTCACTTTTTTTTAAGGTGCTAGACTTCACTTTTGGCATTTTCAAGAATTTTTTTGAATTTTTTGAAATTTGTGTGTGTTAGTCTTCTATTACGGAGTATTTTCATGAAAACATAAAAAATTTAGTATTTAGCTCGTGTCACACAACAATTTAAAATTTTTTAAGAAAATATGACAATTGACTTTTTTTTGAAGTTGTTAGACTTCACTTTTTGCATAGTCAAGAATTTTTCTGAAAATTTTGAAATTTGAGTGTGTTAGTCTTCTATTACGGAGTATTTTCAAGACAACATAAAAATTGAGTATTTTATGCGTGTTACACTTCAATTTTAACAATTTTACGAAAATATGATAATTGACTTTTTTTGAAGGTGTTAGACTTCAATTTTTGCATTTTCAAGAAATTTTTGAAAAAATTGAAATTGGTGTGTGTTAGTCTTCTATTACGGAGCATTTTCATGACAACATAAAAATTGAGTATTTTGCTCGTGTTACACTTCAATTAAGACATTTTGAAGAAAAAATAATAATTCACTTTTTTTTCAGGTGTTTGACTTCACTTTTGGCATTTTCAAGAAATTTTTTGAATTTTTTGAAATTTGTGTGTGTTAGTCTTCTATTACGGAGTATTTTCACGAAAACATAAAAAATTGAGTATTTAGCTCGTGTTACACAACAATTCAAAATTTTTTAAGAAAATATGATAATTAATTTTTTTTTAAGGTGTTAGACTTCACTTTTTGCATTGTCAAGAATTATTCTGAAAATTTTGAAATTTGTGTGTGTTGTCTTCTATTACGGAGTATTTTCAAGACTACATAAAAATTGAGTATTTTATGCGTGTTACACTTCAATTTTAACAATTTTACGAAAATATGATAATTGACTTTTTTTGAAGGTGTTAGACTTCAATTTTTGCATTTTCAAGAAATTTTTTAAAAAATTGAAATTGGTGTGTGTTAGTCTTCTATTACGGAGTATTTTCAAGACAACATAAAAATTGAGTATTTTGCTCGTGTTACACTTCAATTAAGACATTTTGAAGAAAAAATAATAATTCACTTTTTTTTAAGGTGTTAGACTTCACTTTTGGCATTTTCAAGAAAGTTTTTGAATTTTTTGAAATTTGTGTGCGTTAGTCTTCTATTACGGTGTATTTTCACAGAAAACATAAAAAAATTCATATTTAGCCCGTGTTACACAACAATTCATAATTATTTAAGAAAATATGATAATTGACTTTTTTTGAAGGTGTTAGACTTCACTTTTTATATAGTCAAGAATTTTTCTGAAAATTTTGAAATTTGTGTGTATTAGTCTTCTATTTCGGAGTATTTTCAAGACAACATAAAAATTGAGTATGTTATGTGTGTTACACTTCAATTTTAACAATTTTACGAAAATTTGATAATTTACTTTTTTTGAAGGCGTTAGACTTCAATTTTTGCATTTTCAAAATTTTTTTTAAAAAATTGAAATTGGTATGTGTTAGTCTTCTATTACGGAGTATTTTCATGACAACATAAAAATTGAGTATTTTGCTCGTGTTACACTTCAATTAAGACATTTTGAAGAAAAAATAACAATTCACTTTTTTTAAGGTGTTAGACTTCACTCTTGGCATTTTCAAGAAAGTTTTTAAATTTTTTGAAATTTGTGTGTGTTAGTCTTCTATTACTGAGTATTTTCACGCAAACATAAAAAATTTCATATTTAGCTCGTGTTACACAACAATTTAAAATTTTTTAAGAAAATATGATAATTGACTTTATTTGAAGGTGTTAGGCTTCACTTTTTGCATAGTCAAGATTTTTTCTGAAAATTTTGAAATTTGTGTGTGTTAGTCTTCTATTACGGAGTATTTTCAAGACAACATAAAAATTGAGTATTTTATGCGTGTTACACTTCAATTTTAACAATTTTACAAAAATATGATAATTGACTTTTTTTTAAGGTGTTAGACTTCAATTTTTGCATTTTCAACAAATTTTTTAAAAAATTGAAATTGGCGTGTGTTAGTCTTCTATTACGGAGTATTTTCAAGACAACATAAAAATTGAGTATTTTTCTCGTGTTACACTTCAATTAAGACATTTTGAAGAAAAAATAATAATTCACTTTTTTTTTAAGGTGCTAGACTTCACTTTTGGCATTTTCAAGAATTTTTTTGAATTTTTTGAAATTTGTGTGTGTTAGTCTTCTATTACGGAGTATTTTCATGAAAGCATAAAAAATTTAGTATTTAGCTCGTGTCACACAACAATTCAAAATTTTTTAAGAAAATATGATAATTGACTTTTTTTTGAAGTTGTTAGACTTCACTTTTTGCATTGTCAAGAATTTTTCTGAAAATTTTGAAATTTGAGTGTCTTAGTCTTCTATTACGGAGTATTTTCAAGACAACATAAAAATTGAGTATTTTATGCGTGTTACACTTCAATTTTTACAATTTTACGAAAATATGATAATTGACTTTTTTTGAAGGTGTTAGACTTCAATTTTTGCATTTTCAAGAAATTTTTGAAAAAATTGAAATTGGTGTGTGTTAGTCTTCTATTACGGAGCATTTTCATGAAAACATAAAAATTGAGTATTTTGCTCGTGTTACACTTCAATTAAGACATTTTGAAGAAAAAATAATAATTCACTTTTTTTTCAGGTGTTTGACTTCACTTTTGGCATTTTCAAGAAATTTTTTGAATTTTTTGAAATTTGTGTGTGTTAGTCTTCTATTACAGAGTATTTTCACGAAAACATAAAAAATTGAGTATTTAGCTCCTGTTACACAATAATTCAAAATTTTTTAAGAAAATATGATAATTGATTTTTTTTAAGGTGTTAGACTTCACTTTTTGCATTGTCAAGAATTATTCTGAAAATTTTGAAATTTGTGTGTGTTAGTCTTCTATTACGGAGTATTTTCAAGACAACATAAAAATTGAGTATTTTATGCGTGTTACACTTCAATTTTAACAATTTTACGAAAATATGATAATTGACTTTTTTTGAAGGTGTTAGACTTCAATTTTTGTATTTTCAACAAATTTTTTAAAAAATTGAAATTGGTGTGTGTTAGTCTTCTATTACGGAGTATTTTCAAGACAACATAAAAATTGAGTATTTTGCTCGTGTTACACTTCAATTAAGACATTTTGAAGAAAAAATAATAATTCACTTTTTTTTAAGGTGTTAGACTTCACTTTGGGCATTTTCAAGAAAGTTTTTGAATTTTTTGAAATTTGTGTGCGTTAGTCTTCAATTACGGAGTATTTTCACAGAAAACATAAAAAAATTCATATTTAGCTCGTGTTACACAACAATTCATAATTTTTTAAGAAAATATGATAATTGACTTTTTTTGAAGGTGTTAGACTTCACTTTTTGCATAGTCAAGAATTTTTCTGAAAATTTTGAAATTTGTGTGTGTTAGTCTTCTATTTCGGAGTATTTTCAAGACAACATAAAAATTGAGTATGTTATGTGTGTTACACTTCAATTTTAACAATTTTATGAAAATATCATAATTTACTTTTTTTGAAGGCGTTAGACTTCAATTTTTGCATTTTCAAAAGTTTTTTTAAAAAATTGAAATTGGTGTGTGTTAGTCTTCTATTACGGAGTATTTTCATGACAACATAAAAATTGAGTATTTTGCTCGTGTTACACTTCAATTAAGACATTTTGAAGAAAAAATAACAATTCACTTTTTTTTAAGGTGTTAGACTTCACTTTTGGCATTTTCAAGAAAGTTTTTAAATTTTTTGAAATTTGTGTGTGTTAGTCTTCTATTACTGAGTATTTTCACGCAAACATAAAAAATTTCATATTTAGCTCGTGTTACACAACAATTCAAAATTTTTTAAGAAAATATGATAATTGACTTTATTTGAAGGTGTTAGACTTCACTTTTTGCATTGTCAAGAATTTTTCTGAAAATTTTGAAATTTGTGTGTGTTAGTCTTCTATTACGGAGTATTTTCAAGACAACATAAAAATTGAGTACGTTATGTGTGTTACACTTCAATTTTAACAATTTTATGAAAATATGATAATTGACTTTTTTTTAAGGTGTTAGACTTCAATTTTTGCATTTTCAACAAATTTTTTAAAAAATTGAAATTGGTGTGTGTTAGTCTTCTATTACGGAGTATTTTCATGACAACATAAAAATTGAGTATTTTGCTCGTGTTACACTTCAATTAAGACATTTTGAAGAAAAAATAATAATTCACTTTTTTTTAAGGTGTTATACTTCACTTTTGACATTTTCAAGAAAGTTTTTGAATTTTTTGAAATTTGTGTGCGTTAGTCTTCTATTACGTAGTATTTTCACGAAAACATAAAAAAATTCATATTTAGCTCGTGTTACACAACAATTCATAATTTTTTAAGAAAATATGATAATTGACTTTTTTTTGAAGTTGTTAGACTTCACTTTTTGCATAGTCAAGAATTTTTCTGAAAATTTTGAAATTTGTGTGTGTTAGTCTTCTATTTCGGAGTATTTTCAAGACAACATAAAAATTGAGTATGTTATGTGTGTTACACTTCAATTTTAACAATTTTACGAAAATATGATAATTTACTTTTTTTGAAGGTGTTAGACTTCAATTTTTGCATTTTCAAAATTTTTTAAAAAAAATTGAAATTGGTATGTGTTAGTCTTCTATTACGGAGTATTTTCAAGACAACATAAAAATTGAGTATTTTGCTCGTGTTACATTTCAATTAAGACATTTTGAAGAAAAAATAACAATTCACTTTTTTTTAAGGTGTTAGACTTCACTTTTGGCATTTTCAAGAAAGTTTTTAAATTTTTTGAAATTTGTGTGTGTTAGTCTTCTATTACTGAGTATTTTAACGAAAACATAAAAAATTTCATATTTAGCTCGTGTTACACAACAATTCAAAATTTTTTAAGAAAATATGATAATTGACTTTATTTGAAGGTTAGACTTCACTTTTTGCATAGTCAAAGATTTTTTCTGAAAATTTTGAAATTTGTGTGTGTTAGTCCTCTATTACGGAGTATTTTCAAGACAACATAAAAATTGAGTATTTTATGCGTGTTACACTTCAATTTTAACAATTTTACAAAAATATGATAATTGACTTTTTTTTAAGGTGTTAGACTTCAATTTTTGCATTTTCAACAAATTTTTAAAAAAATTGAAATTGGCGTGTGTTAGTCTTCTATTAGGAGTATTTTCAAGACAACATAAAAATTGAGTATTTTTCTCGTGTTACACTTCAATTAAGACATTTTGAAGAAAAAATAATAATTAACTTTTTTTTTTAAGGTGCTAGCCTTCACTTTTGGCATTTTCAAGAATTTTTTTGAATTTTTTGAAATTTGTGTGTGTTAGTCTTCTATTACGGAGTATTTTCATGAAAACATAAAAAATTTAGTATTTAGCTCGTGTCACACAACAATTCAAAATTTTTTAAGAAAATACGATAATTGACTTTTTTTTGAAGTTGTTAGACTTGACTTTTTGCATTGTGAAGAATTTTTCTGAAAATTTTGAAATTTGAGTGTGTTAGTCTTCTATTACGGAGTATTTTCAAGACAACATAAAAATTGAGTATTTTATGCGTGTTACACTTCAATTTTAACAATTTTACGAAAAGATGATAATTGAATTTTTTTGAAGGTGTTAGACTTCAATTTTTGCATTTTCAAGAAATTTTTGAAAAAATTGAAATTGGTGTGTGTTAGTCTTCTATTACGGAGTATTTTCATGACAACATAAAAATGGAGTATTTTGCTCGTGTTACACTTCAATTAAAACATTTTGAGGAAAAAATAATAATTCACTTTTTTTTAAGGTGTTTGACTTCACTTTTGGCATTTTCAAGAAATTTTTTGAATTTTTTGAAATTTGTGTGTGTTCGTCTTCTATTACGGAGTATTTTCACGAAAACAAAAAAATTGAGTATTTAGCTCGTGTTACACAACAATTCAAAAAATTTTAAGAAAATATGATAATTGACTTTTTTTTGAAGGTGTTAGACTTCACTTTTGGCATTTTCAAGAAAGTTTTTAAATTTTTTGAAATTTGTGTGTGTTAGTCTTCTATTACTGAGTATTTTTACGAAAACATAAAAAATTTCATATTTAGCTCGTGTTACACAACAATTCAAAATTTTTTAAGAAAATATGATAATTGACTTTATTTGAACGTGTTAGACTTCACTTTTAGAATAGTCAAGATTTTTTCTGAAAATTTTGAAATTTGTGTGTGTTAGTCTTCTATTACGGAGTATTTTCAAGACAACATAAAAAATGAGTATTTTATGCGTGTTACACTTCAATTTTAACATTTTTACAAAAATATGATAATTGACTTTTTTTTCAGGTGTTAGACTTCAATTTTTGCATTTTCAACAAATTTTTTAAAAAATTGAAATTGGCGTGTGTTAGTCTTCTATTACGGAGTATTTTCAAGACAACATAAAAATTGAGTATTTTTCTCGTGTTACACTTCAATTAAGACATTTTGAAGAAAAAATAATAATTCACTTTTTTTTAAGGTGCTAGACTTCACTTTTGGCATTTTCAAGAATTTTTTTGAATTTTTTGAAATTTGTGTGTGTTAGTCTTCTATTACGGAGTATTTTCATGAAAACATAAAAAATTTAGTATTTAGCTCGTGTCACACAACAATTTAAAATTTTTTAAGAAAATATGACAATTGACTTTTTTTTGAAGTTGTTAGACTTCACTTTTTGCATAGTCAAGAATTTTTCTGAAAATTTTGAAATTTGAGTGTGTTAGTCTTCTATTACGGAGTATTTTCAAGACAACATAAAAATTGAGTATTTTATGCGTGTTACACTTCAATTTTAACAATTTTACGAAAATATGATAATTGACTTTTTTTGAAGGTGTTAGACTTCAATTTTTGCATTTTCAAGAAATTTTTGAAAAAATTGAAATTGGTGTGTGTTAGTCTTCTATTACGGAGCATTTTCATGACAACATAAAAATTGAGTATTTTGCTCGTGTTACACTTCAATTAAGACATTTTGAAGAAAAAATAATAATTCACTTTTTTTTCAGGTGTTTGACTTCACTTTTGGCATTTTCAAGAAATTTTTTGAATTTTTTGAAATTTGTGTGTGTTAGTCTTCTATTACGGAGTATTTTCACGAAAACATAAAAAATTGAGTATTTAGCTCGTGTTACACAACAATTCAAAATTTTTTAAGAAAATATGATAATTAATTTTTTTTTAAGGTGTTAGACTTCACTTTTTGCATTGTCAAGAATTATTCTGAAAATTTTGAAATTTGTGTGTGTTGTCTTCTATTACGGAGTATTTTCAAGACTACATAAAAATTGAGTATTTTATGCGTGTTACACTTCAATTTTAACAATTTTACGAAAATATGATAATTGACTTTTTTTGAAGGTGTTAGACTTCAATTTTTGCATTTTCAAGAAATTTTTTAAAAAATTGAAATTGGTGTGTGTTAGTCTTCTATTACGGAGTATTTTCAAGACAACATAAAAATTGAGTATTTTGCTCGTGTTACACTTCAATTAAGACATTTTGAAGAAAAAATAATAATTCACTTTTTTTTAAGGTGTTAGACTTCACTTTTGGCATTTTCAAGAAAGTTTTTGAATTTTTTGAAATTTGTGTGCGTTAGTCTTCTATTACGGTGTATTTTCACAGAAAACATAAAAAAATTCATATTTAGCCCGTGTTACACAACAATTCATAATTATTTAAGAAAATATGATAATTGACTTTTTTTGAAGGTGTTAGACTTCACTTTTTATATAGTCAAGAATTTTTCTGAAAATTTTGAAATTTGTGTGTATTAGTCTTCTATTTCGGAGTATTTTCAAGACAACATAAAAATTGAGTATGTTATGTGTGTTACACTTCAATTTTAACAATTTTACGAAAATTTGATAATTTACTTTTTTTGAAGGCGTTAGACTTCAATTTTTGCATTTTCAAAATTTTTTTTAAAAAATTGAAATTGGTATGTGTTAGTCTTCTATTACGGAGTATTTTCATGACAACATAAAAATTGAGTATTTTGCTCGTGTTACACTTCAATTAAGACATTTTGAAGAAAAAATAACAATTCACTTTTTTTAAGGTGTTAGACTTCACTCTTGGCATTTTCAAGAAAGTTTTTAAATTTTTTGAAATTTGTGTGTGTTAGTCTTCTATTACTGAGTATTTTCACGCAAACATAAAAAATTTCATATTTAGCTCGTGTTACACAACAATTTAAAATTTTTTAAGAAAATATGATAATTGACTTTATTTGAAGGTGTTAGGCTTCACTTTTTGCATAGTCAAGATTTTTTCTGAAAATTTTGAAATTTGTGTGTGTTAGTCTTCTATTACGGAGTATTTTCAAGACAACATAAAAATTGAGTATTTTATGCGTGTTACACTTCAATTTTAACAATTTTACAAAAATATGATAATTGACTTTTTTTTAAGGTGTTAGACTTCAATTTTTGCATTTTCAACAAATTTTTTAAAAAATTGAAATTGGCGTGTGTTAGTCTTCTATTACGGAGTATTTTCAAGACAACATAAAAATTGAGTATTTTTCTCGTGTTACACTTCAATTAAGACATTTTGAAGAAAAAATAATAATTCACTTTTTTTTTAAGGTGCTAGACTTCACTTTTGGCATTTTCAAGAATTTTTTTGAATTTTTTGAAATTTGTGTGTGTTAGTCTTCTATTACGGAGTATTTTCATGAAAGCATAAAAAATTTAGTATTTAGCTCGTGTCACACAACAATTCAAAATTTTTTAAGAAAATATGATAATTGACTTTTTTTTGAAGTTGTTAGACTTCACTTTTTGCATTGTCAAGAATTTTTCTGAAAATTTTGAAATTTGAGTGTCTTAGTCTTCTATTACGGAGTATTTTCAAGACAACATAAAAATTGAGTATTTTATGCGTGTTACACTTCAATTTTTACAATTTTACGAAAATATGATAATTGACTTTTTTTGAAGGTGTTAGACTTCAATTTTTGCATTTTCAAGAAATTTTTGAAAAAATTGAAATTGGTGTGTGTTAGTCTTCTATTACGGAGCATTTTCATGAAAACATAAAAATTGAGTATTTTGCTCGTGTTACACTTCAATTAAGACATTTTGAAGAAAAAATAATAATTCACTTTTTTTTCAGGTGTTTGACTTCACTTTTGGCATTTTCAAGAAATTTTTTGAATTTTTTGAAATTTGTGTGTGTTAGTCTTCTATTACAGAGTATTTTCACGAAAACATAAAAAATTGAGTATTTAGCTCCTGTTACACAATAATTCAAAATTTTTTAAGAAAATATGATAATTGATTTTTTTTAAGGTGTTAGACTTCACTTTTTGCATTGTCAAGAATTATTCTGAAAATTTTGAAATTTGTGTGTGTTAGTCTTCTATTACGGAGTATTTTCAAGACAACATAAAAATTGAGTATTTTATGCGTGTTACACTTCAATTTTAACAATTTTACGAAAATATGATAATTGACTTTTTTTGAAGGTGTTAGACTTCAATTTTTGTATTTTCAACAAATTTTTTAAAAAATTGAAATTGGTGTGTGTTAGTCTTCTATTACGGAGTATTTTCAAGACAACATAAAAATTGAGTATTTTGCTCGTGTTACACTTCAATTAAGACATTTTGAAGAAAAAATAATAATTCACTTTTTTTTAAGGTGTTAGACTTCACTTTGGGCATTTTCAAGAAAGTTTTTGAATTTTTTGAAATTTGTGTGCGTTAGTCTTCAATTACGGAGTATTTTCACAGAAAACATAAAAAAATTCATATTTAGCTCGTGTTACACAACAATTCATAATTTTTTAAGAAAATATGATAATTGACTTTTTTTGAAGGTGTTAGACTTCACTTTTTGCATAGTCAAGAATTTTTCTGAAAATTTTGAAATTTGTGTGTGTTAGTCTTCTATTTCGGAGTATTTTCAAGACAACATAAAAATTGAGTATGTTATGTGTGTTACACTTCAATTTTAACAATTTTATGAAAATATCATAATTTACTTTTTTTGAAGGCGTTAGACTTCAATTTTTGCATTTTCAAAAGTTTTTTTAAAAAATTGAAATTGGTGTGTGTTAGTCTTCTATTACGGAGTATTTTCATGACAACATAAAAATTGAGTATTTTGCTCGTGTTACACTTCAATTAAGACATTTTGAAGAAAAAATAACAATTCACTTTTTTTTAAGGTGTTAGACTTCACTTTTGGCATTTTCAAGAAAGTTTTTAAATTTTTTGAAATTTGTGTGTGTTAGTCTTCTATTACTGAGTATTTTCACGCAAACATAAAAAATTTCATATTTAGCTCGTGTTACACAACAATTCAAAATTTTTTAAGAAAATATGATAATTGACTTTATTTGAAGGTGTTAGACTTCACTTTTTGCATTGTCAAGAATTTTTCTGAAAATTTTGAAATTTGTGTGTGTTAGTCTTCTATTACGGAGTATTTTCAAGACAACATAAAAATTGAGTACGTTATGTGTGTTACACTTCAATTTTAACAATTTTATGAAAATATGATAATTGACTTTTTTTTAAGGTGTTAGACTTCAATTTTTGCAATTTCAACAAATTTTTTAAATAATTGAAATTGGTGTGTGTTAGTCTTCTATTACGGAGTATTTTCATGACAACATAAAAATTGAGTATTTTGCTCGTGTTACACTTCAATTAAGACATTTTGAAGAAAAAATAATAATTCACTTTTTTTTAAGGTGTTAGACTTCACTTTTGGCATTTTCAAGAAAGTTTTTTGAATTTTTTGAAATTTTTGTGCGTTAGTCTTCTATTACGGAGTATTTTCACGAAAACATAAAAAATTTCATATTTAGCTCGTGTTACACAACAATTCATAATTTTTTAAGAAAATATGATAATTGACTTTTTTTGAAGGTGTTAGACTTCCCTTTTTGCATAGTCAAGAATTTTTCTGAAAATTTTGAAATTTGTGTATGTTAGTCTTCTATTACGGAGTATTTTCAAGACAACATAAAAATTGAGTATGTTATGTGTGTTACACTTCAATTTTAACAATTTTACAAAAATATGATAATTTACTTTTTTTGAAGGTGTTAGACTTCAATTTTTGCATTTTCAAAATTGTTTATAAAAAATTGAAATTGGTGTGTGTTAGTCTTCTATTACGGAGTATTTTCATGACAACATAAAAATTGAGTATTTTGCTCGTGTTACACTTCAATTAAGACATTTTGAAGAAAAAATAATAATTCACTTTTTTTAAGGTGCTAGACTTCACTTTTGGCATTTTCATGAATTTTTTTGAGTTTTTTGAAATTTGTGTGTGTTAGTCTTCTATTACGGAGTATTTTCACGAAAACATAAAAAATTTCGTATTTAGCTCGTGTTACACAACAATTCAAATTTTTTTAAGAAAATATGATAATTGACTTTTTTTGAAGGTGTTAGACTTCACTTTTTTGCATTTTCAAAAAATTTTCTGAAAATTTTGAAATTTGTGTGTGTTAGTCTTCTATTACGGAGTATTTTCAAGACAACATAAAAATTGTGTACTTTATCCATATTACACTTCAATTTTAACATTTTTACGAAAATATGATAATTGACTTTTTTTTAAGGTGTTAGACTTCAATTTTTGCATTTTCAACAAATTTTTTTAAAAAATTGAAATTGGCGTGTGTTAGTCTTCTATTACGGAGTATTTTCAAGACAACATAAGAATTGAGTATTTTGCTCGTGTTACACTTCAATTAAGACATTTTGAAGAAAAAATAATAATTCACTGTTTTTTAAGGTGCTAGACTTCACTTTTGGCATTTTCAAGAAATTTTTTTAATTTTTTGAAATTTGTTTGTGTTAGTCTTCTATTACGGAGTATTTTCACGAAAACATAAAAAATTGAGTATTTAGCTCGTGTTACACAACAATTCAAAATTTTTTATGAAAATATGATAATTGGCTTTTTTTTAAGGTGTTAGACTTCACTTTTTGCATTTTCAAGAATTTTTTGAAAATTTTGAAATTTGTGTGTGTTAGTCTTCGATTACGGAGTATTTTCAAGACTACATAAAAATTGAGTATTTTATCCGTGTTACACTTCAATTTTAAAATTTTTACGAAAATATGATAATTGACTTTTTTTTAAGGGGTTAGACTTCGATTTTTGCATTTTCAACTATTTTTTTAAAAAATTGAAATTGGCGTGTGTTAGTCTTCTATTACGGAGTATTTTCAAGACAACATAAAAATTGAGTATTTTGCTCGTGTTACAATTCAATTAAGACATTTTGAAGAAAAAATAATAATTCACTTTTTTTTAAGGTGCTAGACTTCACTTTTGGCATTTTCAAGATAATTTTTGAATTTTTTGAAATTTGTGTGTGTTAGTCTTCTATTACGGAGTATTTTCACGAAAACATAAAAAATTGAGTATTTAGCTCGTGTTACACAACAATTCAAAATTTTTTAAGAAAATATGATAATTGGCTTTTTTTTAAGGTGTTAGACTTCACTTTTTGCATTTTCAAGAATTTTTTGAAAATTTTGAAATTTGTGTGTGTTAGTCTTCTATTACGGAGTATTTTCAAGACAACCTAAAAATTGAGTATTTTAACCGTGTTACACTTCAATTTTCACATTTATACGAAAATATGATAATAGACTTTTTTTTAAGGGGTTAGACTTCATTTTTTGCATTTTCAACAAATTTTATGAAAAATTGAAATTGGTGTGTGTTAGTCTTCTATTACGGAGTATTTTCATGACAACATAAAAATTGAGTATTTTGCTCGTGTTACACTTCAATTAAGACATTTTGAAGAAAAAATAATAATTCACTTTTTTTTAAGGTGCTAGACTTCACTTTTGGCATTTTCAAGAAACTTTTGAAATTTTTTTAAATTTGTGTGTGTTAGTCTTCTATTACGGAGTATTTTTCACGAAAACATAAACAATTTCGTATTTAGCTCGTGTTACACAACAATTCAAAATTTTTTAAGAAAATATGATAATTGACTTTTTTTGAAGGTGTGTTAGACTTCACTTCTTGCATTGTCAAGAATTTTTCTGAAAATTTTGAAATTTGTGTGTGTTAGTCTTCTATTACAGAGTATTTTCAAGACAACATAAAAATTTAGTATTTTATGCGTGTTACACTTCAATTTTAACAATTTTACGAAAATATGATAATTGACTCTTTTTTGAAGGAGTTAGACTTCAATTTTTGCATTTTCAAGAAATTTTTTAAAAAATTGAAATTGGCGTGTGTTAGTCTTCTATTACGGAGTATTTTCAAGACAACATAAAAATTGAGTATTTTGCTCGTGTTACACTTCAATTAAGACATTTTGAAGAAAAAATAATAATTCACTCTTTTTTAAGGTGCTAGACTTCACTTTTGGAATTTTCAAGAAATTTTTTCAATTTTTTTCAATTTGTGTGTGTTAGTCTTCTATTACGGAATATTTTCACGAAAACATAAAAAATTTCGTATTTAGCTCGTGTTACACAACAATTCAAAATTTTTTAAGAAAATATGATAATTGACTTTTTTTGAAGGTTAGACTTCACTTTTTTGCATTTTCAAGAATTGTTCTGAAAATTTTGAAATTTGTGTGTGTTAGTCTTCTATTACGGAGTATTTTCAAGACACCATAAAAATTGAGTACTTTATCCGTGTTACACTTCAATTTTAACATTTTAACGAAAATATGATAATTGACTTTTTTTTAAGGTGTTAGACTTCAATTTTTGCATTTTCAACAAATTTTTTAAAAAATTGAAATTGTCGTGTGTTAGTCTTCTATTACGGAGTATTTTCAAGACAACATAAAAATTGAGTATTTTGCTCGTGTTACACTTCAATTAAGACATTTTGAAGAAAAAATAATAATTCACTCTTTTTTAAGGTGCTAGACTTCACTTTTGGCATTTTCAAGATATTTTTTGAATTTTTTGAAATTTGTTTCTGTTAGTCTTCTATTACGGAGTATTTTGACGAAAACATAAAAAATTGAGTATTTAGCTCGTGTTACACAACAATTCAAAATTTTTTAAGAAAATATGATAATTGACTTTTTTTGAAGGTGTCAGACTTCACTTTTTGCATTTTCAAGAATTTTTCTGAAAATTTTGAAATTTGTGTGTGTTAGTCTTCTATTACGGAGTATTTTCAAGACATAATAAAAAAATGAGTATTTTATCCGTGTTACACTTCAATTTTAACATTTTTACGAAAATAAGATAATTTCTTTTTTTTGAAGGGGTTAGACTTCAATTTTTTGCATTTTCAAAATTTAAAAAAAAAAATTGAAATGGGTGTGTGTTAGTCTTCTATTACGGAGTATTTTCATGACAACATAAAAATTGAGTATTTAGCTTGTGTTACACTTCAATTAAGACATTTTGAAGAAAAAATAACAATTCACTTTTTTTTAAGGTGTTGGACTTCTCTTTTGGCATTTTCTAAAAAAATTTTGAAATTTGTGTGTGTTAGTCTTCTATTACGGAGTATTTTCACGAAAACATAAAAAATTTAGTATATAGCTCGTGTTACACAACAATTCAAAATTTTTTAAGAAAATATGATAATTGACTTTTTTTTAAGGTGCTAGACTTCACTTTTTGCATTTTCAAGAATTTTTCTGAAAATTTTGAAATTTCTGTGCGTTAGTCTTCTATTACGGAGTATTTTCAAGACAACATAAAAATTTAGTATATTATGCGGGTTACACTTCAATTTTAACAATTTTACGAAAATATGATAATTGACTTTTTTTTTAAGGTGTTAGACTTCAATTTTTTCATTTTCCACAAATTTTTTAAAAAATTGAAATTGTCGTGTGTTAGTCTTCTATTACGGAGTATTTTCAAGACAACATAAAAATTGAGTATTTTGCTCGTGTTACACTTCAATTAAAACATTTTGAAGAAAAAATAATAATTCACTTTTTTTAAGGTGCTAGACTTCGCTTTTGTCATTTTCAAGAAATTTTTTGAATTTTTTGAAATTTGTGTGTGTTAGTCTTCTATTACGGAGTATTTTCACGAAAACATAAAAAATTGAGTACTTAGCTCGTGTTACACAACAATTCAAAAAATTTTAAGAAAATATGATAATTGGCTTTTTTTGAAGGTGTTAGACTTCACTTTTTGCATTTTGAAGAATTTTTCTGATAATTTTGAAATGTGCGTGTGTTAGTCTTCAATTACGGAGTATTTTGAAGACATAATAAAAAATGAGTTTTTTATCAGTGTTACACTTCAATTTTAACATTTGTACGAAAATATGATAATTGACTTTTTTTGATGGGGTTAGACTTCAATTTTTGCATTTTCAACAAATTTTTAAAAAAATTGAAATTGGTGTGTGTTAGTCTTCTATTACGGAGTATTTTCATGACTACATAAAAATTGTGTAATTAGCTTGTGTTACACTTCAATTAAGACATTTTGAAGAAAAAATAACAATTCACTTTTTTTTGAGGTGTTAGACTTCACTTTTGGCATTTTCAAGAATTTTTTTGAATTTTTTGAAATTTGTGTGTGTTAGTCTTCTGTTACGGAGTATTTTCACGAAAACATAAAAAATTGAGTATTTGGCTCGTGTTACACAACAATTCAAAAAATATTAAGAAAATATGATAATTGGCTATTTTTGAAGGTGTTAGACTTCACTTTTTGCATTTTGAAGAATTTTTCTGAAAAATTTGAAATTTGTGTGTGGTAGTCTTCTATTACGGAGTATTTTCAAGACATAATAAAAAATGAGTATTTTATCCGTGTTACACTTCAATTTTAACATTTTTACGAAAATATGATAATTGACTTTTTTTGAAGGGGTTAGACTTCAATTTTTGCATTTTCAACAAATTTATTAAAAAATTGAAATTGGTGTGCGTTAGTCTTCTTTTACGGAGTATTTTCATGACAACATAAAAATTGAGTATTTTGCTCGTGTTACACTTGAATTAAGACATTTTGAAGAAAAAAAAATAATTCACTTTTTTTTAAGGTGTTAGACTTCACTTTTGGCATTTTCAAGAATTTTTTTGAAATTTGTGTGTGTTAGTCTTCTGTTACGGAGTATTTTCACGAAAACATAAAAAATTGAGTATTTAGCTCGTGTTACACAACAATTCAAAATTTTTTAAGAAAATATGATAATTGACTTTTTTTGAAGGTGTCAGACTTCACTTTTTGCATTTTCAAGAATTTTTCTGAAAATTTTGAAATTTGTATGTGTTAGTCTTCTATTACGGAGTATTTTCAAGACATAATAAAAAATGAGTATTTTATCCGTGTTACACTTCAATTTTAACATTTTTACGAAAATAAGATAATTTCCTTTTTTTGAAGGGGTTAGACTTCAATTTTTTGCATTTTCAAAATTTTAAAAAAAAAATTGAAATGGGTGTGTGTTAGTCTTCTATTACGGAGTATTTTCATGACAACATAAAAATTGAGTATTTAGCTTGTGTTACACTTCAATTAAGACATTTTGAAGAAAAAATAACAATTCACTTTTTTTTAAGGTGTTGGACTTCTCTTTTGGCATTTTCTAAAAAAATTTTGAAATTTGTGTGTGTTAGTCTTCTATTACGGAGTATTTTCACGAAAACATAAAAAATTTAGTATATAGCTCGTGTTACACAACAATTCAAAAATTTTTAAGAAAATATGATAATTGACTTTTTTTTAAGGTGCTAGACTTCACTTTTTGCATTTTCAAGAATTTTTCTGAAAATTTTGAAATTTCTGTGCGTTAGTCTTCTATTACGGAGTATTTTCAAGACAACATAAAAATTTAGTATTTTATGCGGGTTACACTTCAATTTTAACAATTTTACGAAAATATGATAATTGACTTTTTTTTTAAGGTGTTAGACTTCAATTTTTTCATTTTCCACAAATTTTTTAAAAAATTGAAATTGTCGTGTGTTAGTCTTCTATTACGGAGTATTTTCAAGACAACATAAAAATTGAGTATTTTGCTCGTGTTACACTTCAATTAAAACATTTTGAAGAAAAAATAATAATTCACTTTTTTTAAGGTGCTAGACTTCGCTTTTGTCATTTTCAAGAAATTTTTTGAATTTTTTGAAATTTGTGTGTGTTAGTCTTCTATTACGGAGTATTTTCACGAAAACATAAAAAATTGAGTACTTAGCTCGTGTTACACAACAATTCAAAAAATTTTAAGAAAATATGATAATTGGCTTTTTTTGAAGGTGTTAGACTTCACTTTTTGCATTTTGAAGAATTTTTCTGATAATTTTGAAATGTGTGTGTGTTAGTCTTCAATTACGGAGTATTTTGAAGACATAATAAAAAATGAGTATTTTATCAGTGTTACACTTCAATTTTAACATTTGTACGAAAATATGATAATTGACTTTTTTTGATGGGGTTAGACTTCAATTTTTGCATTTTCAACAAATTTTTAAAAAAATTGAAATTGGTGTGTGTTAGTCTTCTATTACGGAGTATTTTCATGACTACATAAAAATTGTGTAATTAGCTTGTGTTACACTTCAATTAAGACATTTTGAAGAAAAAATAACAATTCACTTTTTTTTGAGGTGTTAGACTTCACTTTTGGCATTTTCAAGAATTTTTTTGAATTTTTTGAAATTTGTGTGTGTTAGTCTTCTGTTACGGAGTATTTTCACGAAAACATAAAAAATTGAGTATTTGGCTCGTGTTACACAACAATTCAAAAAATATTAAGAAAATATGATAATTGGCTATTTTTGAAGGTGTTAGACTTCACTTTTTGCATTTTGAAGAATTTTTCTGAAAAATTTGAAATTTGTGTGTGGTAGTCTTCTATTACGGAGTATTTTCAAGACATAATAAAAAATGAGTATTTTATCCGTGTTACACTTCAATTTTAACATTTTTACGAAAATATGATAATTGACTTTTTTTGAAGGGGTTAGATTTCAATTTTTGCATTTTCAACAAATTTATTCAAAAATTGAAATTGGTGTGTGTTAGTCTTCTTTTACGGAGTATTTTCATGACAACATAAAAATTGAGTATTTTGCTCGTGTTACACTTGAATTAAGACATTTTGAAGAAAAAAAAATAATTCACTTTTTTTTAAGGTGTTAGACTTCACTTTTGGCATTTTCAAGAAATTTTTTGAATTTCTTGAAATTTGTGTGTGTTAGTCTTCTGTTACGTACTATTTTCACGAAAACATAAAAAATTGAGTATTTAGCTCGTGTTACACAACAATTCAAAAATTTTTAAGAAAATATGATAATTGACTTTTTTTGAAGGTGTTAGACTTCACTTTTTGCATTTTCAAGAATTTTTCTGAAAATTTTGAAATTTGTGTGTGTTAGTCTTCTATTACGGAGTATTTTCAAGACATAATAAAAATGAGTATTTTATCCGTGTTACACTTCAATTTTAACATTTTTACGAAAATAAGATAATTTCCTTTTTTTGAAGGGGTTAGACTTCAATTTTTTGCATTTTCAAAATTTTTAAAAAAAAATTGAAATGGGTGTGTGTTAGTCTTCTATTACGGAGTATTTTCATGACAACATAAAAATTGAGTATTTTGCTCGTGTTACACTTGAATTAAGACATTTCGAAGAAAAAAAAATAATTCACTTTTTTTTAAGGTGTTATATTTCACTTTTGGCATTTTCAAGAAAGTTTTTAAATTTTTTTGAAATTTGTGTGTGTTAGTCTTCTATTACGGAGTATTTTCACGAAAACATAAAAAATTGAGTACTTAGCTCGTGTTACACGACAATTCAAAAAATTTTAAGAAAATATGATAATTGGCTTTTTTTGAAGGTGTTTGACATCACTTTTTGCATTTTGAAGAATTTTTCTGAAAATTTTTAAATTTGTGTGTGTTAGTCTTCTATTACGGAGTATTTTCAAGACATAATAAAAAAATGATTATTTTATCCGTGTCACACTTCAATTTTAATATTTTTACGAAAATATGATAATTGACTTTTTTAGAAGGGGGTTAGACTTCAATTTTTGCATTTTCAACAAATTTTTTAAAAAATTGAAATTGGTGTCTGTTAGTCTTCTATTGCGGAGTATTTTCACGACAACATACAAATTGAGTATTTAGCTTGGGTTACACTTCAATTAAGACATTTTGAAGAAAAAATAACAATTCACTTTTTATTAAGGTATTAGACTTCACTTTTGGCATTTTCAAGAAATGTTTTGAATTTTTTGAAATTTGTGTGTGTTAGTCTTCTATTACGGAGTATTTTCACGAAAACATAAAAAATTGAGTATTTAGCTCGTGTTACACAACAATTCAAATTTTTTTATGAAAATATGATAATTGACTTTTTTTGAAGGTGTTAGACTTCACTTTTTGCATTTTGAAGAATTTTTCTGAAAATTTTGAAATTTGTGTGTGTTAGTCTTCTATTACGGAGTATTTTCCAGACATAATAAAAAATGAGTATTTTATCCGTGCCGCACTTCAATTTTAACATTTTTACGAAAATAAGATAATTGACTTTTTTTGAAGGGGTTAGACTTCAATTTTTGCATTTTCAAATTTTTTTAAAAAAAATTGAAATTGGTGTGTGTTAGTCTTCTATTACGGTGTATTTTCATGACAACATAAAAATTGAGTATTTTTCTCATGTTACACTTGAATTAAGACATTTCGAAGAAAAAAAAATAATTCACTTTTTTTTAAGGTGTTAGACTTCACTTTTGGCATTTTCAAGAAAGTTTTTAAATTTTTTGAAATTTGTGTGTGTTAGTCTTCTATTACGGAGTATTTTCACGAAAACATAAAAAATTTAGTATTTAGCTCGTGTTACACAACAATTCAAAATTTTTTAAGAAAATATGATAAGTGACTTTTTTTGAAGGTGCTAGACTTCACTTTTTGCATTTTCAAGAATTTTTCTGAAAATTTTGAAATTTGTGTGCGTTAGTCTTCTATTACGGAGTATTTTCACGACAACATAAAAATTTAGTATTTTATGCGTGTTACACTTCAATTTTAACAATTTTACGAAAATATGATAATTGACTTTTTTTTAAGGTGTTAGACTTCAATTTTTTCATTTTCAACAAATTTTTTAAAAAATTGAAATTGGCGTGTGTTAGTCTTCTATTACGGAGTATTTTCAAGCCAACATAAAAATTGAGTATTTTGCTCGTGTTACACTTCAATTAAAACATTTTGAAGAAAAAATAATAATTCACTATTTTTTAAGGTGCTAGACTTCACATTTGGAATTTTCAAGAATTTTTTTGAAATTTGTGTGTGTTAGTCTTCTATTACGGAGTATTTTCACGAAAACATAAAAAATTGAGTACTTAGCTCGTGTTACACAACAATTCAAAAAATTTTAAGAAAATATGATAATTGGCTTTTTTTTTAAGATGTTAGACTTCACTTTTTGCATTTTGAAGAATTTTTCTGAAAATTTTGAAATTTGTGTGTGTAAGTCTTCTATTACGGAGTATTTTCAAGACATAATAAAAAATGAGTATTTTATCCGTGTTACACTTCAATTTTAACATTTTTACGAAAATATGATCATTGACTTTTTTTGAAGGGGTTAGACTTCAATTTTTGCATTTTCAACAAATTTTTAAAAAAATTGAAATTGGTGTGTGTTAGTCTTCTATTACGGAGTATTTTCATGACAACATAAAAATTGAGTATTTAGCTTGTGTTACACTTCAATTAAGAAATTTTGAAGAAAAAATAACAATTCACTTTTTTTAAGGTCTTAGACTTCACTTTTGGCATTTTCAAGGAATTTTTTGAAATTTGTGTGTGTTAGTCTTCTATTACGGAGTATTTTCCTGAAAACATAAAAAATTGAGTATTTAGCTCGTGTTACACAACAATTCAATATTTTTTAAGAAAATATGATAATTGGCTTTTTTTGAAGGTGTTAGACTTCACTTTTTGCATTTTGAAGAATTTTTCTGAAAATTTTGAAATTTGTGTGCGTTAGTCTTCTATTACGGAGTATTTTCAAGACAACATAAAAATTGAGTATTTTATGCGTGTTACACTTCAATTTTAACAATTTTACGAAAATATGATAATTGACTTTTTGGGTTAGACTTCAATTTTTGCATTTTCAACAAATTTTTTAAAAAATTGAAATTGGTGTGTGTTAGTCTTCCATTACGGAGTATTTTCATGACAACATAAAAATTGAGTATTTAGCTTGTGTTACACTTCAATTAAGACATTTTGAAGAAAAACTAACAATTCACTTTTTTTTAAGGTGTTAGACTTCACTTTTGGCATTTTCAAGAAATCTTTTGAATTTTTTGAAATTTGTGTGTGTTAGTCTTCTATTACGGAGTATTTTCACGAAAACATAAAAAATTTAGTATTTAGCTCGTGTTACACAACAATTCAATATTTTTTAAGAAAATATGATAATTGGCTTTTTTTGAAGGTGTTAGACTTCACTTTTTGCATTGTGAAGAATTTTTCTGAAAATTTTGAAATTTGTGTGCTTTAGTCTTCTGTTACGGAGTATTTTCAAGACAACATAAAAATTGAGTATTTTATGCGTGCTACACTTCAATTTTAACAATTTTACGAAAATATGATAATTGACTTTTTTTCGAAGGGGTTTGACTTCAATTTTTGCATTTTCAACAATTTTTTTAAAAAATTGAAATTGGTGTGTGTTAGTCTTCTATTACGGAGTATTTTCATGACAACATAAAAATTGAGTATTTAGCTTGTGTTACACTTCAATTAAGACTTTTTGAAGAAAAAATAACAATTCACTTTTTTTTAAGGTGTTGGACTTCTCTTTTGGCTTTTTCTAGAAATTTTTTGAAATTTGTGTGTGTTAGTCTTCTATTACGGAGTATTTTCACGAAAACATTAAAAATTTAGTATTTAGCTCGTGTTACACAACAATTCAAAAATTTTTAAGAAAATATGATAATTGACTTTTTTTTTAAGGTGCTAGACTTCACTTTTTGCATTTTCAAGAATTTTTCTGAAAATTTTAAAATTTGTGTGCGTTAGTCTTCTATTACGGAGTATTTTCAAGACAACATAAAAATTTAGTATTTTATGCGTGTTACACTTCAATTTTAACAATTTTACGAAAATATGATAATTGACTTTTTTTTAATGTGTTAGACTTCAATTTTTTCATTTTCAACAAATTTTTTAAAAAATTGAAATTGGCGTGTGTTAGTCTTCTATTACGGAGTATTTTCAGGCCAACATAAAAATTGAGTATTTTGCTCGTGTTACACTTCAATTAAAAACATTTTGAAGAAAAAATAATAATTCACTATTTTTTAAGGCGCTAGACTTCACATTTGGAATTTTCAAGAATTTTTTTGAAATTTGTGTGTGTTAGTCTTCTATTACGGAGTATTTTCACGAAAACATAAAAAATTGAGTACTTAGCTCGTGTTACACAACAATTCAAAAAATTTTAAGAAAATATGATAATTGGCTTTTTTGTTAAGATGTTAGACTTCACTTTTTGCATTTTGAAGAATTTTTCTGAAAATTTTGAAATTTGTGTGTGTTAGTCTTCTATTACGGAGTATTTTCAAGACAAAATAAAAAATGAGTATTTTATCCGTGTTACACTTCAATTTTAACATTTTTACGAAAATATGATAATTGACTTTTTTTTAAGGGGTTAGACTTCAATTTTTGCATTTTCAACAAATTTTTAAAAAAATTGAAATTGGTGTGTGTTAGTCTTCTATTACGGAGTATTTTCATGACAACATAAAAAGTTGAGTATTTAGCTTGTGTTACACTTCAATTAAGAAATTTTGAAGAAAAAATTACAATTCACTTTTTTTTAAGGTGTTAGACTTCACTTTTGGCATTTTCAAGGAATTTTTTGAAATTTGTGTGTGTTATTCTTCTATTACGGAGTATTTTTATGAAAACATAAAAAATTGAGTATTTAGCTCGTGTTACACAACAATTAAATATTTTTTAAGAAAATATGATAATTGGCTTTTTTTGAAGGTGTTAGACTTCACTTTTTGCATTTTGAAGAATTTTTCTGAAAATTTTGAAATTTGTGTGCGTTAGTCTTCTATTACGGAGTATTGTCAAGAAAACATAAAAATTGAGTATTTTATGCGTGTTACACTTCAATTTTAACAATTTTACGAAAATATGATAATTGACTTTTTGGGTTAGACTTCAATTTTTGCATTTTCAACAAATTTTTTAAAAAATTGAAATTGTTGTGTGTTAGTCTTCCATTACGGAGTATTTTCATGAAAACATAAAAATTGAGTATTTAGCTTGTGTTACACTTCAATTAAGACATTTTGAAGAAAAAATAACAATTCACTTTTTTTTAAGGTGTTACACTTCCATTTTGGCATTTTCAAGAAATGTTTTGAATTTTTTGAAATTTGAGTGTGTTAGTCTTCTAATACGGAGTATTTTCACGATAACATAAAAAATTGAGTATTTACCTCGTGTTACACAACAATTCAATATTTTTTAAGAAAATATGATAATTGGCTTTTTTTTAAGGTGTTAGACTTCACTTTTAGCATTGTGAAGAATTTTTCTGAAAATTTTGAAATTTGTGTGCGTTAGTCTTCTGTTACGGAGTATTTTCAAGACAACATAAAAATTGAGTATTTTATGCGTGCTACACTTCAATTTTAACAATTTTACGAAAATATGATAATTGACTTTTTTTGAAGGGGTTTGACTTCAATTTTTGCATTTTCAACAATTTTTTTAAAAAATTGAAATTGGTGTGTGTTAGTCTTCTATTACGGAGTATTTAGCTTGTGTTACACTTCAATTAAGACATTTTGAAAAAAAAATAACAATTCACTTTTTTTTAAGGTGTTGGACTTCTCTTTTGGCATTTTCTAGAAATGTTTTGAAATTTGGGTGTGTTAGTCTTGTATTACGGAGTATTTTCACGAAAACATAAAAAATTTAGTATTTAGCTCGTGTTACACAACAATTCAAAACTTTTTAAGAAAATATGGTAATTGACTTTTTTTTAAGGTGCTAGACTTCAATTTTTGCATTTTCAAGAATTTTTCTGAAAATTTTGAAATTTCTGTGCCTTAGTCTTCTATTACGGAGTATTTTCAAGACAACATAAAAATTTAGTATTTTTTGCGTGTTACACTTCAATTTTAACAATTTTACGAAAATATGATAATTGACTTTTTTTTAAGGTGTTAGACTTCAATTTTTTTCATTTTCAACAAATTTTTTAAAAAATTGAAATTGGCGTGTGTTAGTCTTCTATTACGGAGTATTTTCATGTCAACATAAAAATTGAGTATTTTGCTCGTGTTACACTTCAATTAAAACATTTTGAAGAAAAAATAATAATTCACTATTTTTTAAGGTGCTAGACTTCACATTTGGCATTTTCAAGAAATTTTTTGAATTTGTGTGTGTTAGTCTTCTATTACTGAGTATTTTCACGAAAACATAAAAAATTGAGTACTTAGCTCGTGTTAGACAACAATTCAAAAAACTTTAAGAAAATATGATAATTGACTTTATTTGAAGGTGTGAGACTTCACTTTTTGCATTTTGAAAAATTTTTCTGAAAATTATGAAATTTGTGTGTGTTAGTCTTCTATTACGGAGTATTTTCAAGACATAATAAAAAATGAGTATTTTATCCGTGTTACACTTCAATTTTAACATTTTTACGAAAATATGATAATTGACTTTTTTTGAAGGGGTTAGACTTCAATTTTTGTATTTTCAACAAATTTTTTAAAAAATTGAAATTGGTGTGTGTTAGTCTTCTATTACGGAGTATTTTCATGACAACATAAAAATTGAGTATTTAGCTTGTGTTACACTTCAATTATGAAATTTTGAAGAAAAAATAACAATTCACTTTTTTTGAAGGTGTTAGACTTCACTTTTGACATTTTCAAGGAATTTTTTGAAATTTGTGTGTGTTAGTCTTCTATTACGGAGTATTTTCACGAAAAAATAAAAAATTGAGTATTTACCTCGTGTTACACGACAATTCAAATTTTTTTAAGAAAATATGATAATTGGCTTTTTTTGAAGGACTTCACTTTTTGCATTTTGAGGAATTTTTCTAAAAATTTTGAAATTTGTGTGTGTTAGTCTTCTATTACGGAGTATTTTCAAGACATAATTAAAAATGAGTATTTTATCCGTGTTACACTTCAATTTTAACATTTTTACTAAAATATGATAATTGACATTTTTTGAAGGGGGTTAGAATTCAATTTTTGCATTTTCAACAAATTTTTTAAAAAATTGAAATTGGTGTGTGTTAGTCTTCTATTACGGAGTATTTTCATGACAACATAAAAATTGAGTATTTAGCTTGTGTTACACTTCAATTAAGAAATTTTGAAGAAAAAATAACAATTCACTTTTTTTTAAGGTGTTAGACTTCACTTTTGGCATTTTCAAGGAATTTTTTGAAATTTTTGTGTGTTAGTCTTCTATTACGGAGTATTTTCACGAAAACATAAAAAATTGAGTACTTAGCTCGTGTTACACAACAATCCAAATTTTTTTAAGAAAATATGATAATTGACTTTTTTTTTAAGGTGCTAGACTTCACTTTTTGCGTTTTCAAGAATTTTTCTGAAAATTTTGAAATTTGTGTGCGTTAGTCATCTATTACGGAGTATTTTCAAGACTACATAAAAATTGAGAATTTTATGCGTGTTACACTTCAATTTTAACAATTTTACAAAAATATGATAATTGACTTTTTTGTAAGGTGTTAGACTTCAATTTTTTCATTTTCAACAAATTTTTAAAAAAATTGAAATTGGCGTGTGTGAGTCTTCTATTACGGAGTATTTTCAAGACAACATAAAAATTGAGTATTTTGCTCGTGTTACACTTCAATTAAAACATTTTGAAGAAAAAATAATAATTCACTTTTTTTTAAGGTGCTTGACTTCACTTTTAGCATTTTCAAGAAATTTTTTTAATTTTTTGAAATTTGTATGTGTTAGTCTTCTATTACGGAGTATTTTCACGAAAACATAAAAAATTGAGTACTTATCTCGTGTTACACAACAATTCAAAAAATTTTAAGAAAATATGATAATTGGCTTTTTTGAAGGTAGACTTCACTTTTTGCATTTTCAAGAATTTTTCTGAAAATTTTGAAATTTATGTGTGTTAGTCTTCTATTACGGAGTATTTTCAAGACAACATAAAAATTGAGTATTTTATCCATTTTACACTTCAATTTTAACATTTTTACGAAAATATGATAAGTGACTTTTTTTGTATTTTTTGAATTTTAACGGAGTATTTTCAAGACTTCAATTTTTGCATTTTCGACAAAGTTTTAAAAAAATTGAAATTGGTTTGTGTCAGTCTTCTATTACGGAGTATTTTCAAGACAACATAAAAATTGAGTATTTTGCTCATGTTATACTTCAATTAAGACATTTTGAAGAAAAAATAATAATTCACTTTTTTTTAAGGTGTTAGACTTCACTTTTGGCATTTTCATGAATTTTTTTGAAATTTGTGTGTGTTAGTCTTCTATTACGGAGTATTTTCACGAAAACATAAACAATTGAGTATTTAGATCGTGTTACACTACAATTCAAAAAAATTTAAGAAAATATGATAATTGACTTTTTTTGAAGGTGTTAGACTTCACTTTTTGCGTTTTCAAGAATTTTTCTGAAAATTTTGAAATTTGTGTGTGTTAGTCTTCTATGAAGGAGTATTTTCAAGACAACAAAAAAATTGAGTATTTTATCCGTGTTACACTTCAATTTTAACATTTTTACGAAAATATGATAATTGACTTTTTTTGAAGGTGTTAGACTTTTATTTTTGCATTTTCAAGAAATTTTTGAAAAAATTGAAATTGGTGTGTGTTAGTCTTCTATTACGGAGTATTTTCATGACAACATAAGAATTGAGTATTTTTCTCGTGTTACACTTCAATTAAGACATTTTGAAAAAAAAATAACAATTCACTTTTTTTTAAGGTGTTAGACTTCACTTTTTCATTTTCAAGAATCTTTCTGAAAATTTTGAAATTTGTGTGTGTTAGTCTTCTATTACGGAGTATTTTCAAGAGAACATAAAAATTGAGTACTTTATCCGTTTTACACTTCAATTTTAAATTTTTTACGAAAATATGATAATTGACTTTTTTTTAAGGGGTTAGACTTCAATTTTTGCATTTTCGACAAATTTTTTAAAAATTTGAAATTGGTGTGTGTCAGTCTTCTATTACGGAGTATTTTCAAGACAACATAAAAATTGAGTATTTTGCTCATGTTATACTTCAATTAAGACATTTTGAAGAAAAAATAATAATTCACTTTTTTTTTAAGGTGTTAGACATCACTTTTGTCATTTTCCAGAATTTTTTTGATTTTATTGAAATTTGTGTGTGTTAGTCATCTATTACGGAGTATTTTCACGAAAACATAAAAAATTTAGTATTTAGCTCGTGTTACACAACAATTCAAAAAATTTTAAGAAAATATAATAATTGGCATTTTTTTAAGGTGTTACACTTCACTTTTTTGCATTGTCAAGAATTTTTTTGAAAATTTTGAAATTTGTGTGTGTTAGTCTTCTATTACGGAGTATTTTCAAGACAACATAAAAATTGAGTATTTTATCCGTGTTACACTTCAATTTTAAAGATTTTACGGAAATATGATAATTGGCTTTTTTTGAAGGAGTTAGACTTCAATTTTTGCCTTTTCAAGAAATTTTTGAAAAAATTGAAATTTGTGTGTGTTAGTCTTCTATTACGGAGTATTTTCATGACAACATAAAAATTGAGTATTTTGCTCGTGTTACACTTCAATTAAGACATTTTGTAGAAAAAATAACAATTCACTTTTTTTTAAGGTGTTAGACTTCACTTTTGGCATTTTCAAGATATTTTATTAATTTTTTGAAATATGTGTGTGTTAATCTTCTTTTACGGAGTATTTTCACGAAAAAATAAAAAATGAGTATTTAGCTCGTGTTACACAGCAATTCAAAAATTTATAAGAAAATATGATAAGAGGCCTTTTTTGAAGGTGTTAGACTTCACTTTTTGCATTTTGAAGAATTTTTCTGAAAATTTTGAAATTTGTGTGTGTTAGTCTTCTATTACGGAGTATTTTCAAGACAACATAAAAATGGAGTATTTTATTCGTGTTACACTTCAGTTTTAACATTTTTACGAAAATATGATAATTGACTTTTTTTGAAGGTGTTAGACTTCAATTTTTGCATTTTCAACAAATTTTTTAAACAATTGAAATTGGTGTGTGGTAGTCTTCTATTACGGAGTATTTTCAAGACAACACAAAAATTGAGTATTTTGCTCGTGTTACACTTCAATTAAGAAATTTTGAAGAAAAAATAATAATTCACTTTTTTAAGGTGTTAGACTTAACTTTTGACATTTTCAAGAAATTTTTTAAATTTTTTGAAATTTGTGTGTGTTAGTCTTCTATTACGGAGTATTTTCACGAAAACATAAAAAATTTAGTATTTAGCTCGTGTTACACAACAATTCAAAAAAATTTAAGAAAATATGATAATTGGCTTTTTTTGGAGGTGTTAGACTTCACTTTTTGCATTTTCAAGAATTTTCCTGAAAATTTTGAAATTTGTGTGTGTTAGTCTTCTATTACGGAGTATTTTCAAGAAAACATAAAAATTGAGTATTTTATTCGTTTTACACTTCAATTTTAACATTTTTACGAAGATATGATAATTGACTTTTTTTGAAGGGGTTAGACTTCAATTTTTGCATTTTCAAGAAATCTTTGAAAAAATTGAAATTCGTGTGTGTTAGTCTTCTATTACGGAGTATTTTCATGACAACATAAATATTGAGTATTTTGCTCGTGTTACACTTCAATTAAGACATTTTGAAGAAAAAATAACAGTTCACTTTTTTTTAAGGTGTTAGACTTCACTTTTGGCATTTTCAAGAAATTTTTTAAATTTTTTGAAATTTGTGTATGTTAGTCTTCTATTACGGAGTATTTTCACGAAAACATAAAAAATTGAGTATTTAGCTCATGTTACACAACAATTCAAAAAAATTTAAGAAAATATGATAATTGGCTTTTTTTGAAGGTGTTAGACTTCACTTTTTGCATTTTCAAGAATTTTCCAGAAAATTTTGAAATTTGTGTGTGTTAGTCTTCTATTACGGAGTATTTTCAAGAAAACATAAAAATTGAGTATTTTATGCGTGTTACACTTCAATTTTAACAATTTTACGAAAATATGATAATTGACTTTTTTTTAAGGTGCTAGACTTCAATTTTTTCATTTTCCACAAATTTTTTAAAAAATTGAAATTGGCGTGTGTTAGTCTTCTATTACGGAGTATTTTCAAGACAACATAAAAATTAAGTATTTTGCTCGTGTTACACTTCAATTAAAACATTTTGAAGAAAAAATAATAATTCACTTTTTTTTAAGGTGCTAGACTTCGCTTTTGTCATTTTCGAGAAATTTTTTGAATTTTTTGGAATTTGTGTGTGTTAGTCTTCTTTTACGGAGTATTTTCACGAAAAAATAAAAAATTGAGTATTTAACTCGTGTTACACAACAATTCAAAAATTTATAAGAAAATATGATAATTGACTTTTTTTTAAGGTGCTAGACTTCACTTTTTGCATGTTGAAGAATTTTTCTGAAAATTTTGAAATTTGTGTGTGTTAGTCTTCTATTACGGAGTATTTTCAAGACATAATAAAAATGAGTATTTTATCCGTGTTACACTTCAATTTTAACATTTTTACGAAAATATGATAATTGAATTTTTTTTTAAGGGGTTAGACTTCAATTTTTGCATTTTCAACAAATTTTTTGAAAAATTGAAATTGGTTTGTGTTAGTCTTCTATTACGGTGTATTTTCATGACAACATAATAACTGAGTATTTTGCTCGTGTTACACTTGAATTAAGACATTTTGAAGAAAAAAAAATGATTCACTTTTTGTAAGGTGTTAGACTTCACTTTTGGCATTTTCAAGAAAGTTTTTAAATTTTTTGAAATTTGTGTGTGTTAGTCTTCTATTACGGAGTATTTTCACGACAACATAAAAAATTTAGTATTTAGCTCGTGTTACAGAACAATTCAAAAAATTTTAAGAAAATATGATAATTGACTTTTTTTGAAGGTGCTAGACTTCACTTTTTGCATTTTCAAGAATTTTTCTGAAAATTTTGAAATTTGTGTGCGTTAGTCTTCTATTACGGAGTATTTTCAAGACATAATAAAAAATGAGTATTTTATCCGTGTTACACTTCAATTTTAACATTTTTACGAAAATATGATAATTGAATTTTTTTGAAGGGGTTAGACTTCAATTTTTGCATTTTCAACAAATTTTTTAAAAAATTGAAATTGGTGTGTGTTAGTCTTCTATTACGGAGTATTTTCATGACAACATAAAAATTGAGTATTTAGCTTGTGTTACACTTCAATTAAGACATTTTGGAGAAAAAATAACAATTCACTTTTTTTTAAGGTGTTACACTTCACTTTTGGCATTTTCAAGAAATTTTTTGAATTTTTTTAAATTTGTGTGTGTTAGTCTTCTATTACGGAGTATTTTCACGAAAACATAAAAAATTGAGTATTTAGCTCGTGTTACACAACAATTCAAAATTTTTTTAAAAAATATGATAATTGGCTTTTTTTTTAAGGTCTTCACTTTTTGCATTTTCAAGAATTTTTCTGAAAATTTTGAAATTTGTGTGTGTTAGTCTTCTATTACGGAGTATTTTCAAGACATAATAAAAAATGAGTATTTTATCCGTGCTACACTTCAATTTGAACATTTTTACGAAAATTTGATAATTGACTTTTTTTGAAGGGGGTTAGACTTCAATTTTTGCATTTTCAACAAATTTTTCAAAAAATTGAAATTGGTGTGCGTTAGTCTTCTATTACGGAGTATTTTCATGACAACATAAAAATTGAGTATTTATCTTGTGTTACACTTCAATTAAGACATTTTGAAGAAAAAATAACAATTCACTTTTTTTTAAGGTGTTAGACTTCACTTTTGGCATTTTCCAGAATTTTTTTGAAATTTTTGAAATTTGTGTGTGTTAGTCTTCTATTACGGAGTATTTTCACGAAAACATAAACAATTGAGTATTTAGATCGTGTTACACTACAATTCAAAAAATTTTAAGAAAATATGATAATTTACTTTTTTTGAAGGTGTTAGACTTCACTTTTTGCATTTTCCAGAATTTTTCTGAAATTTTTGAAATTTTTGTGTGTTAGTCTTCTATGAAGGAGTATTTTCAAGACAACAATAAAATTGAGTATTTTGTCCGTGCTACACTTCAATTTTAACATTTTTACGAAAATATGATAATTGACTTTTTTGAAGGTGTTAGACTAGTATTTTGGCATTTTCAAGAAATTTTTGAAAAAATTGAAATTGGTGTGTGTTAGTCTTCTATTACGGAGTATTTTCATGACAACATAAAAATTGAGTATTTTGCTCGTGTTACACTTCAATTAAGACATTTTGAAGAAAAAATAACAATTCACTTTTTTTTAAGGTGTTAGACTTCACTTTTGGCATTTTCAAGAAATTTTTTGAATTTTTTGAAATTTGTGTATGTTAGTCTTCTATTACGGAGTATTTTCACGAAAACATAAAAAATTGAGTATTTAGCTCGTGTTAAACAACAATTCAAAAAATTTTAAGAAAATATGATAATTGACTTTTTTTGAAGGTGTTAAGACTTCACTTTTTGCATTTTCAAGAATTTTTCTGAAATTTTTCAAATTTGTGTGTGTTTGTCTTCTATTACGGAGTATTTTGAAGACAACATAAAAATTGAGTATTTTATCCGTTTTACACTTCAATTTTAACATTTTTACGAAAATATGACAATTGACTCTTTTTTTAAGGGGTTAGACATCAATTTTTGCATTTTCGACAATTTTTTAAAAAAATTGAAATTGGTGTGTGTCAGTCTTCTATTACGGAGTATTTTCAAGACAACATAAAAATTGAGTATTTTGCTCATGTTATACTTCAATTAAGACATTTTGAAGAAAAAATAATAATTCACTTTTTTTTAAGATGTTAGACTTCAGTTTTGGCATTTTCCAGAATTTTTTTGAAATTTTTGAAATTTGTGTGTGTTAGTCTTCTATTACGGAGTATTTTCACGAAAACATAAACAATTGAGTATTTAGATCGTGTTACACTACAATTCAAAAAATTTTAAGAAAATATGATAATTGACCTTTTTTGAAGGTGTTAGACTTCACTTTTTGCGTTTTCAAGAATTTTTCTGAAAATTTTGAAATTTGTGTGTGTTAGTCTTCTATTACGGAGTATTTTCAAGACATAATAAAAAATGAGTATTTTATCCGTGTTACACTTCAATTTTAACATTTTTACGAAAATATGATAATTGAATTTTTTTGAAGGGGTTAGACTTCAATTTTTGCATTTTCAACAAATTTTTTTAAAAAATTGAAATTGGTGTGTGTTAGTCTTCTATTACGGAGTATTTTCATGACAACATAAAAATTGAGTATTTAGCTTGTGTTACACTTCAATTAAGACATTTTGAAGAAAAAATAACAATTCACTTTTTTTTAAGGTGTTAGACTTCACTTTTGGCATTTTCAAGAAATTTTTTGAATTTTTTTAAATTTGTGTGTGTTAGTCTTCTATTACGGAGTATTTTCATGAAAACATAAAAAATTGAGTATTTAGCTCGTGTTACACAACAATTCAAAAAATTTTAAAAAAATATGATAATTGGGCTTTTTTTGAAGGTGTTAGACTTCACTTTTTGCATTTTCAAGAATTTTTCTTAAATTTTTGAAATTTTTGTGTGTTAGTCTTCTATTACGGAGTATTTTCAAGACATAATAAAAAATGAGTATTTTATCCGTGCTACACTTCAATTTTAACATTTTTACGAAAATATGATAATTGACTTTTTTTGAAGGGGGTTAGACTTCAATTTTTGCATTTTCAACAAATTTTTCAAAAAATTGAAATTGGTGTGCGTTAGTCTTCTATTACGGAGTATTTTCATGACAACATAAAAATTGAGTAGTTATCTTGTGTTACACTTCAATTAAGACATTTTGAAGAAAAAATAACAATTCACTTTTTTTTAAGGTGTTAGACTTCACTTTTGGCATTTTCAAGAAATGTTTTGAATTTTTTGAAATTTGTGTATGTTAGTCTTCTATTACGGAATATTTTCACGAAAACGTAAAAAAATGAGTATTTAGCTCATGTTACATAAAAATTCAAAAAATTTTAATAAAATATGATAATTGACTTTTTTTGAAGGTGTTAAGACTACACTTTTTGCATTTTCGACAAATTTTTTAAAAAATTGAAATTGGTGTGTGTCAGTCTTCTATTACGGAGTATTTTGAAGACAACATAAAAATTGAGTATTTTGCTCATGTTATACTTCAATTAAGACATTTTGAAGAAAAAATGATAATTCACTTTTTTTTAAGGTGTTAGGCATCACTTTTGGCATTTTCTAGAATTTTTTTGAAATTTTTGAAATTTGTGTGTGTTAGTCTTCTATTACGGAGTATTTTCACGAGAACATAAACAACTGAGTATTTGGATCGTGTTACACTACAATTCAAAAAAATTTAAGAAAATATGATAATTGACCTTTTTTTAAGGTGTTAGACTTCACTTTTTGCGTTTTCAAGAATTTTTCTGAAAATTTTGAAATTTGTGTGTGTTAGTCTTCTATGAAGGAGTATTTTCAAGAGAACATAAAAATTGAGTATTTTGTCCGTGTTACACTTCAATTTTAACATTTTTACGATAATATGATAATTGACTTTTTTTAAGGAGTTAGACTTCTATTTTTGCATTTTCAAGAAATTTTTGAAAAAATTGAAATTGGTGTGTGTTAGTCTTCTATTACGGAGTATTTTCATGACATCATAAAAATTGAGTATTTTGCTCATGTTACACTTCAATTACGACATTATGAAGAAAAAATAACAATTCACTTTTTTTTAAGGTGTTAGACTTCACTTTTGGCATTTTCAAGAAATTTTTTTAATTTTTTGAAATTTGTGTGTGTAAGTCTTCTTTTACGGAGTATTTTCACGAAAAAATAAAAAATTGAGTATTTAGCTCGTGTTACACAACAATTCAAAAATTTATAAGAAAATATGATAATTGACTTTTTTTTTAAGGTGCTAGACTTCACTTTTTGCATTTTGAAGAATTTTTCTGAAAATTTTGAAATTTGTGTGTGTTAGTCTTCTATTACGGAGTATTTTCAAGACATAGTAAAAATGAGTATTTTATCCGTGTTACACTTCAATTTTAACATTTTTACGAAAATATGATAATTGACTTTTTTTGAAGGGGTTAGACTTCAATTTTTGCATTTTCAACAAATTTTTTAAAAAATTGAAATTGGTTTGTGTTAGTCTTGTATTACGGTGTATTTTCATGACAACATAATAATTGAGTATTTAGCTTGTGTTACACTTGAATTAAGACATTTTGAAGAAAAAAAAATGATTCACTTTTTGTAAGGTGTTGGACTTCACTTTTGGCATTTTCAAGAAAGTTTTTAATTTTTTGAAATTTGTGTGTGTTAGTCTTCTATTACGGAGTATTTTCACGAAAACATAAAAAATTTATTATTTAGCTCGTGTTACAGAACAATTCAAAATTTTTTAAGAAAATATGATAATTGACTTTTTTTGAAGGTGCTAGACTTCACTTTTTGCATTTTCAAGAATTTTTCTGAAAATTTTGAAATTTGTGTGCGTTAGTCTTCTATTACGGAGTATTTTCACGAAAACATAAACAATTGAGTATTTAGATCGTGTTACACTACAATTCAAAAAAATTTAAGAAAATATGATAATTGACCTTTTTTGAAGGTGTTAGACTTCCATTTTTGCGTTTTCAAGAATTTTTCTGAAAATTTTGAAATTTGTGTGTGTTAGTCTTCTATGAAGGAGTATTTTCAAGACAACATAAAAATTGAGTATTTTGTCCGTGTTACACTTCAATTTTAACATTTTTACGAGAATATGATAATTGACTTTTTTTGAAGGTGTTAGACTTCTATTTTTGCATTTTCAAGAAATTTTTGAAAAAATTGAAATTGGTGTGGGTTAGTCTTCTATTACGGAGTATTTTCATGACAACATAAAAATTGAGAATTTTGCTCGTGTTACACTTCAATTAAGACATTTTGAAGAAAAAATAACAATTCACTTTTTTTTAAGGTGTTAGACTTCACTTTTGGCATTTTCAAGAAATTTTTTGAAATTTTTGAAATTTGTGTATGTTAGTCTTCTATTACGGAATATTTTCACGAAACATAAAAAATTGAGTATTTAGCTCGTGTTACACAACAATTCAAAAAATTTTAAGAAAATATGATAATTCGCTTTTTTTGAAGGTGTTAGACTTCACTTTTTTCATTTTCAAGAATTTTTCTGAAAATTTTCAAATTTGTGTGTGTTAGTCTTCTATTACGGAGTATTTTCAAGACAACATAAAAATTGAGTATTTTATCCGTTTTACACTTCAATTTTAACATTTTTACGAAAATATGATAATTGACTTTTTTTTAAGGGGTTAGACATCAATTTTTGCATTTTCGACAATTTTTTTAAAAAATTGAAATTGGTGTGTGTCAGTCTTCTATTACGGAGTATTTTCAAGACAACATAAAAATTGAGTATTTTGCTCATGTTATACTTCAATTAAGACATTTTGAAGAAAAAATGATAATTCACTTTTTTTTAAGGTGTTAGACATCACTTTTGGCATTTTCTAGAATTTTTTTGAAATTTTTGAAATTTGTGTGTGTTAGTCTTCTATTACGGAGTATTTTCACGAGAACATAAACAATTGAGTATTTGGATAATGTTACACGACAATTCAAAAAATTTTAAGAAAATATGATAATTGACCTTTTTTGAAGGTGTTAGACTTCACTTTTTGCGTTTTCAAGAATTTTTCTGAAAATTTTGAAATTTGTGTGTGTTAGTCTTCTATGAAGGAGTCTTTTCAAGACAACATAAAAATTGAGTATTTTGTCCGTGTTACACTTCAATTTTAACATTTTTACGAAAATGTGATAATTGACTTTTTTTTAAGGAGTTAGACTTCTATTTTTGCATTTTCAAGAAATTTTTGAAAAAATTGAAATTGGGGTGTGTTAGTCTTCTATTACGGAGTATTTTCATGACATCATAAAAATTGAGTATTTTGCTCGTGTTACAATTCAATTAAGACATTACGAAGAAAAAATAACAATTCACTTTTTTTTAAGGTGTTAGACTTCACTTTTGGCATTTTCAAGAAATTTTTTGAATTTTTTGAAATTTGTGTATGTTAGTCTTCTATTACGGAATATTTTCACGAAAACATAAAAAATTGAGTATTTAGCTCGTGTTACACAACAAATCAAAAAAATTTAAGAAAATATTATAATTGGCTTTTTTTGAAGGTGCTAGACTTCACTTTTTGCATTATCAAGAATTTTTCTGAAAATTTTCAAATTTGTGTGTGTTAGTCTTCTATTACGGAGTATTTTCAAGACAACATAAAAATTGTGTATTTTATCCGTTTTACACTTCAATTTTAACATTTTTACGAAAATATGATAATTGACTTTTTTTTAAGGGGTTAGACATCAATTTTTGCATTTTCGACAAATTTTTTAAAAAATTAAAATTGGTGTGTGTCAGTCTTCTATTACGGAGTATGTTCAAGACAACATAAAAATTGAGTATTTTGCTCATGTTATACTTCAATTAAGACATTTTGAAGAAAAAATGATAATTCATTTTTTTTTAAGGTGTTAGACTTCACTTTTGGCATTTTCCAGAATTTTTTTGAAATTTTTGAAATTTGTGTGTGTTAGTCTTCTATTACGGAGTATTTTCGCGAAAACATAAAAATTGAGTATTTTGTCCGTGTTACACTTCAATTTTAACATAATTACGAAAATATGATAATTGACTTTTTTTGAAGGTGTTAGAGTTCTATTTTTCCATTTTCAAGAAATGTTTGAAAAAATTGAAATTGGTGTGTGTTAGTCTTCTATTACGGAGTATTTTCATGACAACATAAAAATTGAGTATTTTGCTCGTGTTACAATTCAATTAAGACATTTTGAAGAAAAAATAACAATTCACTTTTTTTAAGGTGTTAGACTTCACTTTTGGCATTTTCAAGAAATTTTTTGAATTTTTTGAAATTTGTGTAAGTTAGTCTTCTATTACGGAATATTTTGACTAAAACATAAAAAAATTGAGTATTTAGCTCGTGTTACACAACAATTCAAAAAAATTTAAGAAAATATGATAATTGGCTCTTTTTGAAGGTGTTAGACTTCACTTTTTGCATTTTCAAGAATTTTTCTGAAAATTTTCAAATTTGTGTGTGTTAGTCTTCTATTACGGAGTATTTTCAAGACAACATAAACATTGAGTATTTTATCCGTTTTACACTTCAATTTTAACATTTTTACGAAAATATGACAATTGACTTTTTTTTAAGGGGTAAGACATCAATTTTTGCATTTTCGACAAATTTTTTAAAAAATTGAAATTGGTGTGTGTCAGCCTTCTATTACGGAGTATTTTCAAGACAACATAAAAATTGAGTATTTTGCTCATGTTATACTTCAATTAAGACATTTTGAAGAAAAACTAATAATTCACTTTTTTTTAAGGTGTGTTAGACTTCACTTTTGGCATTTTCCAGAATTTTTTTGAAATTTTTGAAATTTGTGTGTGTTAGTCTTCTATTACGGAGTATTTTCTCGAAAACATAAACAATTGAGTATTTAATCGTGTTACACTACAATTCAAAAAATTTTAAGAAAATACGATAATTGACCTTTTTTGAAGGTGTTAGACTTCACTTTTTGCGTTTTCAAGAATTTTTCTGAAAATTTTGAAATTTGTGTGTGTTAGTCTTCTATAAAGGAGTATTTTCAAGACAACATAAAAATTGAGTATTTTGTCCGTGTTACACTTCAATTTTAACATTTTTACGAAAATATGATAATTGACTTTTTTTGAGGCTGTTAGACTTCTATTTTTCCATTTTCAAGAAATTTTTGAAAAAATTGAAATTGGTGTGTGTTAGTCTTCTATTACGGAGTATTTTCATGACAACATAAAAATTGAGTATTTTGCTCGTGTTACACTTCAATTAAGACATTTTGAAGAAAAAATAACAATTCACTTTTTTTTAAGGTGTTAGACTTCACTTTTCGCATTTTCAATAAATTTTTTGAATTTTTTGAAATTTGTGTATGCTAGCCATCTATTACGGAATATTTTCACGAAGACATAAAAAATTGAGTATTTAGCTCGTGTTACACAACAATTCAAAAAATTTTAAGAAAATATGATAATTGGTTTTTTTGAAGGTGTTAGACTTCACTTTTTGCATTCTCAAGAATTTTTCTGAAAATTTTCAAATTTGTGTGTGTTAGTCTTCTATTACGGAGTATTTTCAAGACAACATAAAAATTGAGTATTTTATCCGTTTTACACTTCAATTTTAACATTTTAACGAAAATATGATAATTGACTTTTTTTAAGGGGTTAGACATCAATTTTTGCATTTTCGACAAATTTTTTAAAAAATTGAAATTGGTGTCTGTCAGTCTTCTAATATGGAGTATTTTCAAAACAACATAAAAATTGAGTATTTTGCTCATGTTATACTTCAATTAAGACATTTTGAAGAAAAACTAATAATTCACTTTTTTTTAAGGTGTGTTAGACTTCACTTTTGGCATTTTCCAGAATTTTTTTGAAATTTTTGAAATTTGTGTGTGTTAGTCTTCTATTACGGAATATTTTCACGAAAACATAAACAATTGAGTATTTAGATCGTGTTACACTACAATTCAAAAAATTTTAAGAAAATATGATAATTGACCTTTTTTGAAGGTGTTAGACTTCACTTTTTGCGTTTTCAAGAATTTTCTGAAAATTTTGAAATTTGTGTGTGTTAGTCTTCTATGAAGGAGTATTTTCAAGACAACATAAAAATTGAGTATTTTGTCCGTGTTACACTTCAATTTTAACATTTTTACGAGAATATGATAATTGACTTTTTTTGAAGGTGTTAGACTTCTATTTTTGCATTTTCAAGAAATTTTTGAAAAAATTGAAATTGGTGTGTGTTAGTCTTCTATTACGGAGTATTTTCATGACAACATAAAAATTGAGTATTTTGCTCGTGTTACACTTCAATTAAGACATTTTGAAGAAAAAATAACAATTCACTTTTTTTTAAGGTGTCAGACTTCACTTTTGGCATTTTCAATAAATTTTTTGAATTTTGTGAAATTTGTGTATGTTAGGCTTCTATTACGGAATATTTTCACGAAGACATAAAAAATTGAGTATTTAGCTCGTGTTACACAACTATTCAAAAAATTTTAAGAAAATATGATAATTGGCTTTTTTTAAAGGTGTTAGACTTCACTTTTTGCATTTTCAAGAATTTTTCTGAAAATTTTCAAATTTGTGTGTGTTAGTCTTCTATTACGGAGTATTTTCAAGACAACATAAAAATTGAGTATTTTATGCGTTTTACACTTCAATTTTAACATTTTAACGAAAATATGATAATTGACTTTTTTTAAGGGGTTAGACATCAATTTTTGCATTTTCGACAAATTTTTTAAAAAATTGAAATTGGTGTCTGTCAATCTTCTATTATGGAGTATTTTCAAAACAACATAAAAATTGAGTATTTTGCTCATGTTATACTTCAATTAAGACATTTTGAAGAAAAAATAATAATTCACTTTTTTTTAAGGTGTTAGACTTCAATTTTGGCATTTTCCAGAATTTTTTTAAAATTTTTGAAATTTGTGTGTGTTAGTATTCTATTACGGAGTATTTTCACGAAAACATAAACAATTGAGTATTTAGATCGTGTTACACTACAATTCAAAAAATTTTAAGAAAATATGATAATTGACCTTTTTTGAAGGTGTTAGACTTCACTTTTTGCGTTTTCAAGAATTTTTCTGAAAATTTTGAAATTTGTGTGTGTTAGTCTTCTATGAAGGAGTATTTTCAAGACACCATAAAAATTGAGTATTTTGTCCGTGTTACACTTCAATTTTAACATTTTTACGAGAATATGGTAATTGACTTTTTTTGAAGGTGTTAGACTTCTATTTTTGCATTTTCAAGAAATTTTTGAAAAAATTGAAATTGGTGTGTGTTCGTCTTCTATTACGGAGTACTTTCATGACAATATAAAAATTGAGTATTTTGCTCGTGTTACACTTCAATTAAGACATTTTGAAGAAAAAATAACGATTCACTTTTTTTTAAGGTGTTAGACTTCACTTTTGGCATTTTCAATAATTTTTTGAATTTTGTGAAATTTGTGTATGTTAGCCTTCTATTACGAAATATTTTCACGAAGACATAAAAAATTGAGTATTTACCTCGTGTTACACAACAATTCAAAAAATTTTAAGAAAATATGATAATTGGCTTTTTTTTAAGGTGTTAGACTTCACTTTTTACATTTTCAAGAATTTTTCTGAAAATTTTCAAATTTGTGTGTGTTAGTCTTCTATTACGGAGTATTTTCAAGACAACATAAAAATTGAGTATTTTATCCGTTTTACACTTCAATTTTAACATTTTTACGAAAATATGATAATTGACTTTTTTTAAGAGGTTAGACATCAATTTTTGCATTTTCGACAAATTTTTTAAAAAATTGAAATTGGTGTCTGTCAGTCTTCTATTATGTAGTATTTTCAAGACAACATAAAAATTGAGTAATTTGCTAATGTTATACTTCAATTAAGACATTTTGAAGAAAAAATAATAATTCACTTTTTTTAAGGTGTTAGACTTCACTTTTGGCATTTTCCAGAATTTTTTTGAAATTTTTGAAATTTGTGTGTGTTAGTCTTCTATTACGGAGTATTTACATGAAAACATAAACAATTGAGTATTTAGATCGTGTTACACTACAATTCAAAAAATTTTAAGAAAATATGATAATTGACCTTTTTTGAAGGTAGACTTCACTTTTTGCGTTTTCAAGAATTTTTCTGAAAATTTTGAAATTTGTGTGTGTTTGTCTTCTATGAAGGAGTATTTTCAAGACAACATAAAAATTGAGTATTATGTCCGTGTTACACTTCAATTTTAACATTTTTACGAAAATATGATAATTGACTTTTTTTGAAGGTGTTAGACTTCTATTTTTGCATTTTCAAGAAATTTTTGAAAAAATTGAAATTGGTGTGTGTTAGTCTTCTATTACGGAGTATTTTCATGACAGCATAAAAATTGAGTATTTAGCTCGTGTTACACTTCAATTAAGACATTTTGAAGAAAAAATAACAATTCACTTTTTTTAAGGTGTTAGACTTCACTTTTGGCATTTTCAAGAAATTTTTTGAATTTTTTGAAATTTGTTTGTGTTAGTCTTCTATTACGGAATATTTTCACGAAGACATAAAAAATTGAGTATTTAGCTCGTGTTACACAACAATTCAAAAAATTTTAAGAAAATACGATAATTGGCTTATTTTGAAGGTGTTAGACTTCAGTTTTTGCATTTTCAAGAATTTTTCTGAAAATTTTCAAATTTGTGTGTGTTAGTCTTCTATTACGGAGTATTTTCAAGACAACATAAAAATTGAGTATTTTATCCGTTTTACACTTCAATTTTAACATTTTTACGAAAATATGATAATTGGCTTTTTTTTAAAGGGTTAGACATCAATTTTTGCATTTTCGACAAATTTTTTAAAAAATTGAAATTGGTGTGTGTCAGTCTTCTATTACGGAGTATTTTCAAGACAACATAAAAATTGAGTATTTTGCTCATGTTATACTTCAATTAAGACATTTTGAAGAAAAAATAATAATTCACTTTTTTTTAAGGTGTTAGACTTAACTTTTGGCATTTTCCAGAATTTTTTTGAAATTTTTGAAATTTGTGTGTGTTAGTCTTCTATTACGGAGTATTTTCACGAAAACATAAACAATTGAGTATTTATATCGTGTTACACTACAATTCAAAAAATTTTAAGAAAATATGATAATTGACCTTTTTTGAAGGTGTTAGACTTCACTTTTTGCGTTTTCAAGAATTTTTTTGAAAATTTTGAAATTTGTGTGTGTTAGTCTTCTATGAAGGAGTATTTTCAAGGCAACATAAAAATTGAGTATTATGTCCGTGTTACACTTCAATTTTAACATTTTTACGAAAATATGATAATTGACTTTTTTTGAAGGTGTTAGACTTCTATTTTTGCATTTTCAAGAAATTTTTGAAAAAATTGAAATTGGTGTGTGTTAGTCTTCTATTAAGGAGTATTTTCATGACAACATAAAAATTGAGTATTTAGCTCGTGTTACACTTCAATTAAGACATTTTAAAGAAAAAATAACAATTCACTTTTTTTAAGGTGTTAGACTTCACTTTTGGCATTTTCAAGAAATTTTTTGAATTTTTTGAAATTTGTGTGTGTTAGTCTTCTATTACGGAGTATTTTCACGAAAACATAAAAAATTGAGTATTTAGCTCGTGTTACACAACAATTCAAAAAATTTTAAGAAAATATGATAATTGGCTTGTTTTGAAGGTGTTAGAATTCACTTTTTGCATTTTCAAGAATTTTTCTGAAAATTTTCAAATTTGTGTGTGTTAGTCTTCTATTACGGAGTATTTTCAAGACAACATAAAAATTGAGTATTATATCCGTTTTACACTTCAATTTTAACATTTTTACGATAATATGATAATTTGCTTTTTTTTAAGGGGTTAGACATCAATTTTTGCATTTTCGACAAATTTTTTAAAAAATTGAAATTGGTGTGTGTCAGTCTTCTATTACGGAGTATTTTCAAGACAACATAAAAATTGAGTATTTTGCTCATGTTATACTTCAATTAAGACATTTTGAAGAAAAAATAATAATTCACTTTTTTTTAAGGTGTTAGACTTCACTTTTGGCATTTTCCAGAATTTTTTTGAAATTTTTGAAATTTGTGTATGTTATTCTTCTATTACGGAGTATTTTCACGAAAACATAAACAATTGAGTATTTAGATCGTGTTACACTACAATTCAAAAAAATTTAAGAAAATATGATAATTGACCTTTTTTGAAGGTGTTAGACTTCACTTTTTGCGTTTTCAAGAATTTTTTAGAAAATTTTGAAATTTGTGTGTGTTAGTCTTCTATGAAGGAGTATTTTCAAGACAACATAAAAATTGAGTATTTTGTCCGTGTTACACTTCAATTTTAACATTTTTACGAAAATATGCTAATTGACTTTTTTTGAACGTGTTAGACTTCTATTTTTGCATTTTAAAGAAATTTTTGAAAAAATTGAAATTGGTGTGTGTTAGTCTTCTATTACGGAGTATTTTCATGACAACATAAAAATTGAGTATTTTGCTCGTGTTACACTTCAATTAAGACATTTTGAAGAAAAAATAACAATTCACTTTTTTTAAGGTGTTAGACTTCACTTTTGGCATTTTCAAGAAATTTTTTGAATTTTTTGAAATTTGTGTATGTCAGTCTTCCATTACGGAATATTTTCACGAAAACATAAAGAATTGAGTATTTAGCTCGTGTTACACAACAATTCAAAAAATTTTAAGAAAATATGATAATTGGCTTTTTTTGAAGGTGTTAGACTTCACTTTTTGCATTTTCAAGAATTTTTCTGAAAATTTTCAAATTTGTGTGTGTTTGTCTTCTATTACGGAGTATTTTGAAGACAACATAAAAATTGAGTATTTTATCCGTTTTACACTTCAATTTTAACATTTTTACGAAAATATGACAATTGACTCTTTTTTTAAGGGGTTAGACATCAATTTTTGCAATTTCGACAATATTTTTAAAAAATTGAAATTGGTGTGTGTCAGTCTTCTATTACGAAGTATTTTCAAGACAACATAAAAATTGAGTATTTTGCTCATGTTATACTTCAATTAAGACATTTTGAAGAAAAAATAATAATTCACTTCTTTTTAAGGTGCTAGACTTCACTTTTGGCATTTTCCAGAATTGTTTTGAAATTTTTGAAATTTGTGTGTGTTAGTCTTCTATTACGGAGTATTTTCACGAAGACATAAACAATTGAGTATTTAGATCGTGTTACACTACAATTCAAAAAATTTTAAGAAAATATGATAATTGACCTTTTTTGAAGGTGTTAGACTTCACTTTTTGCGTTTTCAAGAATTTTTTTGAAAATTTTGAAATTTGTGTGTGTTAGTCTTCTATGAAGGAGTATTTTCAAGACAACATAAAAATTGAGTATTTTGCTCATGTTATACTTCAATTAAGACATTTTGAAGAAAAAATGATAATTCACTTTTTTTTAAGGTGTTAGACATCACTTTTGGCATTTTCCAGAATTTTTTTGAAATTTTTGAAATTTGTGTGTGTTAGTCTTCTATTACGGAGTATTTTCACGAAAACATAAACAATTGAGTATTTAGATCGTGTTACACTACAATTCAAAAAAATTTAAGAAAATATGTTAATTGACTTTTTTTGAAAGTGTTAGACTTCACTTTTTGCGTTTTCCAGAATTTTTCTGAAAATTTTGAAATTTGTGTGTGTTAGTCTTCTATGAAGGAGTATTTTCAAGACAACAAAAAAATTGAGTATTTTGTCCGTGTTACACTTCAATTTTAACATTTTTACGAAAATATGATAATTGACTTTTTTTGAAGGTGTTAGACTTCTATTTTGGCATTTTCAAGAAATTTTTGAAAAAATTGAAATTGGTGCGTGTTAGTCTTCTATTACGGAGTATTTTCATGACAACATAAAAATTGAGTATTTTGCTCGTGTTACACTTCAATTAAGACATTTTGAAGAAAAAATAACAATTCACTTTTTTTTAAGGTGTTAGACTTCACTTTTGGCATTTTCAAGAAATGTTTTGAATTTTTTGAAATTTGTGTATGTTAGTCTTCTATTACGGAATATTTTCACGAAAACATAAAAAATTGAGTATTTAGCTCATGTTACACAACAATTCAAAAAAATTTAAGAAAATATGATAATTGACTTTTTTTGAAGGTGTTAAGTCTTCACTTTTTGCATTTTCAAGAATTTTTCTGAAAATTTTCAAATTTGTGTGTGTTTGTCTTCTATTACGGAGTATTTTGAAGACAACATAAAAATTGAGTCTTTTATCCGTTTTACACTTCAATTTTAACATTTTTACGAAAATATGACAATTGACTCTTTTTTTAAGGGGTTAGACATCAATTTTTGCATTTTCGACAATTTTTAAAAAAAATTGAAATTGGTGTGTGTCAGTCTTCTATTACGAAGTATTTTCAAGACAACATAAAAATTGAGTATTTTGCTCATGTTATACTTCAATTAAGACATTTTGAAGAAAAAATAATAATTCACTTTTTTTTAAGGTGCTAGACTTCACTTTTGGCATTTTCCAGAATTTTTTTTTAATTTTTGAAATTTGTGTGTGTTAGTCTTCGATTACGGAGTATTTTCACGAAAACATAAACAATTGAGTATTTAGATCGTGTTACACTACAATTCAAAAAAATTTAAGAAAATATGATAATTGACCTTTTTTTAAGGTGTTAGACTTCCATTTTTGCGTTTTCAAGAATTTTTCTGAGAATTTTGAAATTTGTGTGTGTTAGTCTTCTATGAAGGAGTATTTTCAAGACAACATAAAAATTGAGTATTTTGTCCGTGTTACACTTTAATTTTAACATTTTTACGAAAATATGATAATTGACTTTTTTTGAAGGTGTTAGACTTCTATTTTTGCATTTTCAAGAAATTTTTGAAAAAATTGAAATTGGTGTGTGTTAGTCTTCTATTACGGAGTATTTTCATGACAACATAAAAATTGAGAATTTTGCTCGTGTTACACTTCAATTAAGACATTTTGAAGAAAAAATAACAATTCACTTTTTTTTAAGGTGTTAGACTTCACTTTTGGCATTTTCAATAAATTTTTTGAAATTTTTGAAATTTATGTATGTTAGTCTTCTATTACGGAATATTTTCACGAAACATAAAAAATTGAGTATTTAGCTCGTGTTACACAACAATTCAAAAAATTTTAAGAAAATATGATAATTGGCTTTTTTTGAAGGTGTTAGACTTCACTTTTTGCATTTCCAAGAATTTTTCTGAAAATTTTCAAATTTGTCTGTGTTAGTCTTATATTACGGAGTATTTTCAAGACAACATAAAAATTGAGTATTTTATCCGTTTTACACTTCAATTTTAAAAATTTTACGAAAATATGATAATTGACTATTTTTTAAGGGGTTAGACATCAATTTTTGCATTTTCGACAAATTTTTTAAAAAATTGAAATTGGTGTGTGTCAGTCTTCTATTACGGAGTATTTTCAAGACAACATAAAAATTGAGTATTTTGCTCATGTTATACTTCAATTAAGACATTTTGAAGAAAAAATAATAATTCACTTTTTTTTAAGGTGTTAGACATCACTTTTGGCATTTTCCAGAATTTTTTTGAAATTTTTGAAATTTGTGTGTGTTAGTCTTCTATTACGGAGTATTTTCACGAAAACATAAACAATTGAGTATTTAGATCGTGTTACACTACAATTCAAAAAAATTTAAGAAAATATGTTAATTGACTTTTTTTGAAAGTGTTAGACTTCACTTTTTGCGTTTTCCAGAATTTTTCTGAAAATTTTGAAATTTGTGTGTGTTAGTCTTCTATGAAGGAGTATTTTCAAGACAACAAAAAAATTGAGTATTTTGTCCGTGTTACACTTCAATTTTAACATTTTTACGAAAATATGATAATTGACTTTTTTTGAAGGTGTTAGACTTCTATTTTGGCATTTTCAAGAAATTTTTGAAAAAATTGAAATTGGTGCGTGTTAGTCTTCTATTACGGAGTATTTTCATCACAACATAAAAATTGAGTATTTTGCTCGTGTTACACTTCAATTAAGACATTTTGAAGAAAAAATAACAATTCACTTTTTTTAAGGTGTTAGACTTCACTTTTGGCATTTTCAAGAAATTTTTTGAATTTTTTGAAATTTGTGTGTGTTAGTCTTCTATTACGGAGTATTTTCACGAAAACATAAAAAATTGAGTATTTAGCTCGTGTTACACAACAATTCAAAAAAATTTAAGAAAATATGATAATTGGCTTGTTTTGAAGGTGTTAGAATTCACTTTTTGCATTTTCAAGAATTTTTCTGAAAATTTTCAAATTTGTGTGTGTTAGTCTTCTATTACGGAGTATTTTCAAGACAACATAAAAATTGAGTATTATATCCGTTTTACACTTCAATTTTAACATTTTTACGAAAATATGATAATTTGCTTTTTTTTAAGGGGTTAGACATCAATTTTTGCATTTTCGACAAATTTTTTAAAAAATTGAAATTGGTGTGTGTCAGTCTTCTATTACGGAGTATTTTCAAGACAACATAAAAATTGAGTATTTTGCTCATGTTATACTTCAATTAAGACATTTTGAAGAAAAAATAATAATTCACTTTTTTTTATGGTGTTAGACTTCACTTTTGGCATTTTCCAGAATTTTTTTGAAATTTTTGAAATTTGTGTATGTTATTCTTCTATTACGGAGTATTTTCACGAAAACATAAACAATTGAGTATTTAGATCGTGTTACACTACAATTCAAAAAAATTTAAGAAAATATGATAATTGACCTTTTTTGAAGGTGTTAGACTTCACTTTTTGCGTTTTCAAGAATTTTTTAGAAAATTTTGAAATTTGTGTGTGTTAGTCTTCTATGAAGGAGTATTTTCAAGACAACATAAAAATTGAGTATATTGTCCGTGTTACACTTCAATTTTAACATTTTTACGAAAATATGCTAATTGACTTTTTTTGAACGTGTTAGACTTCTATTTTTGCATTTTAAAGAAATTTTTGAAAAAATTGAAATTGGTGTGTGTTAGTCTTCTATTACGGAGTATTTTCATGACAACATAAAAATTGAGTATTTTGCTCGTGTTACACTTCAATTAAGACATTTTGAAGAAAAAATAACAATTCACTTTTTTTAAGGTGTTAGACTTCACTTTTGGCATTTTCAAGAAATTTTTTGAATTTTTTGAAATTTGTGTATGTCAGTCTTCCATTACGGAATATTTTCACGAAAACATAAAGAATTGAGTATTTAGCTCGTGTTACACAACAATTCAAAAAATTTTGAGAAAATATGATAATTGGCTTTTTTTGAAGGTGTTAGACTTCACTTTTTGCATTTTCAAGAATTTTTCTGAAAATTTTCAAATTTGTGTGTGTTTGTCTTCTATTACGGAGTATTTTGAAGACAACATAAAAATTGAGTATTTTATCCGTTTTACACTTCAATTTTAACATTTTTACGAAAATATGACAATTGACTCTTTTTTTAAGGGGTTAGACATCAATTTTTGCAATTTCGACAATTTTTTTAAAAAATTGAAATTGGTGTGTGTCAGTCTTCTATTACGAAGTATTTTCAAGACAACATAAAAATTGAGTATTTTGCTCATGTTATACTTCAATTAAGACATTTTGAAGAAAAAATAATAATTCACTTCTTTTTAAGGTGCTAGACTTCACTTTTGGCATTTTCCAGAATTGTTTTGAAATTTTTGAAATTTGTGTGTGTTAGTCTTCTATTACGGAGTATTTTCACGAAGACATAAACAATTGAGTATTTAGATCGTGTTACACTACAATTCAAAAAATTTTAAGAAAATATGATAATTGACCTTTTTTGAAGGTGTTAGACTTCACTTTTTGCGTTTTCAAGAATTTTTTTGAAAATTTTGAAATTTGTGTGTGTTAGTCTTCTATGAAGGAGTATTTTCAAGACAACATAAAAATTGAGTATTTTGCTCATGTTATACTTCAATTAAGACATTTTGAAGAAAAAATGATAATTCACTTTTTTTTAAGGTGTTAGACATCACTTTTGGCATTTTCCAGAATTTTTTTGAAATTTTTGAAATTTGTGTGTGTTAGTCTTCTATTACGGAGTATTTTCACGAAAACATAAACAATTGAGTATTTAGATCGTGTTACACTACAATTCAAAAAAATTTAAGAAAATATGTTAATTGACTTTTTTTGAAAGTGTTAGACTTCACTTTTTGCGTTTTCCAGAATTTTTCTGAAAATTTTGAAATTTGTGTGTGTTAGTCTTCTATGAAGGAGTATTTTCAAGACAACAAGAAAATTGAGTATTTTGTCCGTGTTACACTTCAATTTTAACATTTTTACGAAAATATGATAATTGACTTTTTTTGAAGGTGTTAGACTTCTATTTTGGCATTTTCAAGAAATTTTTGAAAAAATTGAAATTGGTGCGTGTTAGTCTTCTATTACGGAGTATTTTCATGACAACATAAAAATTGAGTATTTTGCTCGTGTTACACTTCAATTAAGACATTTTGAAGAAAAAATAACAATTCACTTTTTTTTAAGGTGTTAGACTTCACTTTTGGCATTTTCAAGAAATGTTTTGAATTTTTTGAAATTTGTGTATGTTAGTCTTCAATTACGGAATATTTTCACGAAAACATAAAAAATTGAGTATTTAGCTCATGTTACACAACAATTCAAAAAAATTTAAGAAAATATGATAATTGACTTTTTTTGAAGGTGTTAAGTCTTCACTTTTTGCATTTTCAAGAATTTTTCTGAAAATTTTCAAATTTGTGTGTGTTTGTCTTCTATTACGGAGTATTTTGAAGACAACATAAAAATTGAGTATTTTATCCGTTTTACACTTCAATTTTAACATTTTTACGAAAATATGACAATTGACTCTTTTTTTAAGGGGTTAGACATCAATTTTTGCATTTTCGACAATTTTTAAAAAAAATTGAAATTGGTGTGTGTCAGTCTTCTATTACGAAGTATTTTCAAGACAACATAAAAATTGAGTATTTTCCTCATGTTATACTTCAATTAAGACATTTTGAAGAAAAAATAATAATTCACTTTTTTTTAAGGTGCTAGACTTCACTTTTGGCATTTTCCAGAATTTTTTTTAAATTTTTGAAATTTGTGTGTGTTAGTCTTCGATTACGGAGTATTTTCACGAAAACATAAACAATTGAGTATTTAGATCGTGTTACACTACAATTCAAAAAAATTTAAGAAAATATGATAATTGACCTTTTTTTAAGGTGTTAGACTTCCATTTTTGCGTTTTCAAGAATTTTTCTGAGAATTTTGAAATTTGTGTGTGTTAGTCTTCTATGAAGGAGTATTTTCAAGACAACATAAAAATTGAGTATTTTGTCCGTGTTACACTTTAATTTTAACATTTTTACGAAAATATGATAATTGACTTTTTTTGAAGGTGTTAGACTTCTATTTTTGCATTTTCAAGAAATTTTTGAAAAAATTGAAATTGGTGTGTGTTAGTCTTCTATTACGGAGTATTTTCATGACAACATAAAAATTGAGAATTTTGCTCGTGTTACACTTCAATTAAGACATTTTGAAGAAAAAATAACAATTCACTTTTTTTTAAGGTGTTAGACTTCACTTTTGGCATTTTCAATAAATTTTTTGAAATTTTTGAAATTTATGTATGTTAGTCTTCTATTACGGAATATTTTCACGAAACATAAAAAATTGAGTATTTAGCTCGTGTTACACAACAATTCAAAAAATTTTAAGAAAATATGATAATTGGCTTTTTTTGAAGGTGTTAGACTTCACTTTTTGCATTTCCAAGAATTTTTCTGAAAATTTTCAAATTTGTGTGTGTTAGTCTTATATTACGGAGTATTTTCAAGACAACATAAAAATTGAGTATTTTATCCGTTTTACACTTCAATTTTAAAATTTTTACGAAAATATGATAATTGACTATTTTTTAAGGGGTTAGACATCAATTTTTGCATTTTCGACAAATTTTTTAAAAAATTGAAATTGGTGTGTGTCAGTCTTCTATTACGGAGTATTTTCAAGACAACATAAAAATTGAGTATTTTGCTCATGTTATACTTCAATTAAGACATTTTGAAGAAAAAATAATAATTCACTTTTTTTTAAGGTGTTAGACATCACTTTTGGCATTTTCCAGAATTTTTTTGAAATTTTTGAAATTTGTGTGTGTTAGTCTTCTATTACGGAGTATTTTCACGAAAACATAAACAATTGAGTATTTAGATCGTGTTACACTACAATTCAAAAAAATTTAAGAAAATATGTTAATTGACTTTTTTTGAAAGTGTTAGACTTCACTTTTTGCGTTTTCCAGAATTTTTCTGAAAATTTTGAAATTTGTGTGTGTTAGTCTTCTATGAAGGAGTATTTTCAAGACAACAAAAAAATTGAGTATTTTGTCCGTGTTACACTTCAATTTTAACATTTTTACGAAAATATGATAATTGACTTTTTTTGAAGGTGTTAGACTTCTATTTTGGCATTTTCAAGAAATTTTTGAAAAAATTGAAATTGGTGCGTGTTAGTCTTCTATTACGGAGTATTTTCATCACAACATAAAAATTGAGTATTTTGCTCGTGTTACACTTCAATTAAGACATTTTGAAGAAAAAATAACAATTCACTTTTTTTAAGGTGTTAGACTTCACTTTTGGCATTTTCAAGAAATTTTTTGAATTTTTTGAAATTTGTGTGTGTTAGTCTTCTATTACGGAGTATTTTCACGAAAACATAAAAAATTGAGTATTTAGCTCGTGTTACACAACAATTCAAAAAAATTTAAGAAAATATGATAATTGGCTTGTTTTGAAGGTGTTAGAATTCACTTTTTGCATTTTCAAGAATTTTTCTGAAAATTTTCAAATTTGTGTGTGTTAGTCTTCTATTACGGAGTATTTTCAAGACAACATAAAAATTGAGTATTATATCCGTTTTACACTTTCAATTTTAACATTTTTACGAAAATATGATAATTTGCTTTTTTTTAAGGGGTTAGACATCAATTTTTGCATTTTCGACAAATTTTTTAAAAAATTGAAATTGGTGTGTGTCAGTCTTCTATTACGGAGTATTTTCAAGACAACATAAAAATTGAGTATTTTGCTCATGTTATACTTCAATTAAGACATTTTGAAGAAAAAATAATAATTCACTTTTTTTTATGGTGTTAGACTTCACTTTTGGCATTTTCCAGAATTTTTTTGAAATTTTTTGAAATTTGTGTATGTTATTCTTCTATTACGGAGTATTTTCACGAAAACATAAACAATTGAGTATTTAGATCGTGTTACACTACAATTCAAAAAAATTTAAGAAAATATGATAATTGACCTTTTTTGAAGGTGTTAGACTTCACTTTTTGCGTTTTCAAGAATTTTTTAGAAAATTTTGAAATTTGTGTGTGTTAGTCTTCTATGAAGGAGTATTTTCAAGACAACATAAAAATTGAGTATATTGTCCGTGTTACACTTCAATTTAACATTTTTACGAAAATATGCTATTGACTTTTTTTGAACGTGTTAGACTTCTATTTTTGCATTTTAAAGAAATTTTGAAAAAATTGAAATTGGTGTGTGTTAGTCTTCTATTACGGAGTATTTCATGACAACATAAAAATTGAGTATTTTGCTCGTGTTACACTTCAATTAAGACATTTTGAAGAAAAAATAACAATTCACTTTTTTTAAGGTGTTAGACTTCACTTTTGCATTTTCAAGAAATTTTTTGAATTTTTTGAAATTTGTGTATGTCAGTCTTCCATTACGGAATATTTTCACGAAAACATAAAGAATTGAGTATTTAGCTCGTGTTACACAACAATTCAAAAAATTTTGAGAAAATATGATAATTGGCTTTTTTTGAAGGTGTTAGACTTCACTTTTTGCATTTTCAAGAATTTTTCTGAAAATTTTCAAATTTGTGTGTGTTTGTCTTCTATTACGGAGTATTTTGAAGACAACATAAAAATTGAGTATTTTATCCGTTTTACACTTCAATTTTAACATTTTTACGAAAATATGACAATTGACTCTTTTTTAAGGGTTAGACATCAATTTTTGCAATTTCGACAATTTTTTTAAAAAATTGAAATTGGGTGTGTCAGTCTTCTATTACGAAGTATTTTCAAGACAACATAAAAATTGAGTATTTTGCTCATGTTATACTTCAATTAAGACATTTTGAAGAAAAAATAATAATTCACTTCTTTTTAAGGTGCTAGACTTCACTTTTGGCATTTTCCAGAATTGTTTTGAAATTTTTGAAATTTGTGTGTGTTAGTCTTCTATTACGGAGTATTTTCACGAAGACATAAACAATTGAGTATTTAGATCGTGTTACACTACAATTCAAAAAATTTTAAGAAAATATGATAATTGACCTTTTTTGAAGGTGTTAGACTTCACTTTTTGCGTTTTCAAGAATTTTTTTGAAAATTTTGAAATTTGTGTGTGTTAGTCTTCTATGAAGGAGTATTTTCAAGACAACATAAAAATTGAGTATTTTGCTCATGTTATACTTCAATTAAGACATTTGAAGAAAAAATGATAATTCACTTTTTTTTAAGGTGTTAGACATCACTTTTGGCATTTTCCAGAATTTTTTTGAAATTTTTGAAATTTGTGTGTGTTAGTCTTCTATTACGGAGTATTTTCACGAAAACATAAACAATTGAGTATTTAGATCGTGTTACACTACAATTCAAAAAAATTTAAGAAAATATGTTAATTGACTTTTTTTGAAAGTGTTAGACTTCACTTTTTGCGTTTTCCAGAATTTTTCTGAAAATTTTGAAATTTGTGTGTGTTAGTCTTCTATGAAGGAGTATTTTCAAGACAACAAGAAAATTGAGTATTTTGTCCGTGTTACACTTCAATTTTAACATTTTTACGAAAATATGATAATTGACTTTTTTGAAGGTGTTAGACTTCTATTTTGGCATTTTCAAGAAATTTTTGAAAAAATTGAAATTGGTGCGTGTTAGTCTTCTATTACGGAGTATTTTCATGACAACATAAAAATTGAGTATTTTGCTCGTGTTACACTTCAATTAAGACATTTTGAAGAAAAAATAACAATTCACTTTTTTTTAAGGTGTTAGACTTCACTTTTGGCATTTCAAGAAATGTTTTGAATTTTTTGAAATTTGTGTATGTTAGTCTTCTATTACGGAATATTTTCACGAAAACATAAAAAATTGAGTATTTAGCTCATGTTACACAACAATTCAAAAAAATTTAAGAAAATATGATAATTGACTTTTTTTGAAGGTGTTAAGTCTTCACTTTTTGCATTTTCAAGAATTTTTCTGAAAATTTTCAAATTGTGTGTGTTTGTCTTCTATTACGGAGTATTTTGAAGACAACATAAAAATTGAGTATTTTATCCGTTTTACACTTCAATTTTAACATTTTTACGAAAATATGACAATTGACTCTTTTTTTAAGGGGTTAGACATCAATTTTTGCATTTTCGACAATTTTTTGAAAAAATTGAAATTGGTGTGTGTCAGTCTTCTATTACGAAGTATTTTCAAGACAACATAAAAATTGAGTATTTTGCTCATGTTATACTTCAATTAAGACATTTTGAAGAAAAAATAATAATTCACTTTTTTTTAAGGTG